>OU862910.1:383775-1879209 GCA_917880885.1 Limnephilus marmoratus | reverse complement strand
GGACAGTGTTGCCAACTTAGCAACTTTATAGCTAGATCTAGCTATTATTTGATGTCAGACAGCTACATTTTAATGAAACTTGTAGCTAAACTTTTTAGCTACTTTTTATAGCAACTTTTCGTCATTGTTCGACATTTCGATTTCGTCATGAGGTGTGAGGCTATCGAGCAAAGAGAATATAAAACCCCTACGTCGTACAGTAAAAAGTAAAAACCAAACGCGACTCTATGGTCATAGACGCTATGGTATAAGTGGCGTTGGCCGGAAAATCCCCGTTTCCTGCTGCATTAGCTCTCCCTTTTTGGAGTACAGTGCCACAAAATTTTTGATATATCTATGACATATTTGTTCACAACTAGCGACACCCACCACCGGAACAGATAACTTTGTGGCACTGTAATATTGTTCTGTGCGCTAGCAAGCTACGACAGACAGAATACAACCAAAATAGTAAGCACTACTCTTATTCTACCTTGTGTTGTTTTATTTTATCCATATTAAACCTGGAAATAAAAAGGATTGTCAGAATTTGTCATTTTATTGTAACTTAGGGAACGTACCCATACTACGTGACACGTTTAGGGGGGGGGGGGGGTCTTCAAAATACCACGCTTGGTACAAATGAGCGGCGGAGTGCTTAGGTTTTGGGTCACCGGGGGGGGGGGGGGGGGGGGGGCGGTTATCTACCTACTGTAACGTTTAGCTACTTCTAGCAACTTTTTGGGGTAAAAAAAACTGGCAATCTAGCAACATTTGTAAGATGTCTAGCAATTTTGCATAGCTAACTGTTGGCAACACTGACTGTGGAGATTCAATCACAGTACATACTTAGAAGCAGAAACGGGAGGAATGCAGATCCGGGCACCACTTTTTTTTGGCAGAAAACCATGTTTTCACCGCGTTTTAAGTTGAGAACTTTAATCTGGAAGGTGAAAAAAAGTGCGGAAAGCAATAAAAAAAAAAATTGAATAAGTAATTAATTTTCAATTACGTTAAGAAAAATTTGACTTCGCCAACCAATACTGTTAGTCCACCTGCCATTTTGTCACTAACCTAAAAGAAAATCAGTGTTGCCAACTCTCAAAAATATTTATCCCTAAACTAAACTCAAAAACCCCTAGAAACCGACAAATTACTTGAAAAATTTAAAAATAATAATTTTAAAAATTTTAATTACTAGCGGCTACGCGAGGTTTGTGTAACATGGTTTGTGATTCAAAAGAAAGTACCCCTTTATAACGCCTACTCGCGTCAAGGCAAGAAAAACATCCCAGTTTTCAAGTAGTTTAGCGGCTACGCTAGGTTTGTGTAACATGGTTTGTGATAGAAAAGAAAGTGCCCCCTTCGTAGCGCCTACTCGCGTCACGGCAAAAAAAACATCCCAGTTTTCAAGTAGTTTAGCGGCTACGCTAGGTTTGTGTAACATGGTTTGTGATAGAAAAGAAAGTGCCCCCTTCGTAGCGCCTACTCGCGTCACGGCAAAAAAACATCCCAGTTTTCAAGTAGTTTAGCGGCTACGCTAGGTTTGTGTAACATGGTTTGTGATAGAAAAGAAAGTGTCCCCTTCGTATATATACTAAAGCGCCGTTTACACGCACACTTCAGAACGATCGAATCCCGCGCCACTTCAGGCACTGGTTTGTCTAGCAGGATTGTGTATAATACCTATTATCTTTACTTTAAAAAAACAATCTACGTTTTTAAATGGTTTGTCTAACGGGATTGTGTATGTTATCTTTATTTTAAAAAACATCCCAGGATTTGAATGGTTTGTCTCCATTCCAGTACCTACGCGCCTTATTATTTATTCCCTACAATCGTATCTAGGCTCTTGTATCTGGTATCCCTACCAACAAATTAGTATCAAATGGCGGACACAGGCGGACAATATCTGTTCATGAAGTGTCATTTCATACATTCTTTAAACGGCTGTATCTCCCTCAATTTTGCCGAGCGCGCCTTAATTTCTTTTTTATTCAACTTTTCCACACTTTTCTCATCTAGAAAGTGCATTTTTATTAAATTTCCAAGTGGTGCCCGGATCTGCATTTCACCCGCAGAAACTGTCTTGGGAGGAATGCAGATCCGGGCACCGTCTGGAAATTTAATAAAAAGGCACTTTCTAGATGAGAAAAGTGTGGAAAAGCAGAATAAAACAAAAATTAAGGCGCGCTCGGCAAAATTGAGGGAGATACAACCGTTCAAAGTATTTAAAATTTCACTTTACAAACTAATATTGACAGTTCGCCCGCGTCCGCCCGCCATTTTTTTATAACCTAATACGCTAAACATGGTTTGTGATAGAAAAGAAAGTGCCCCCTTCGTAGCGCCTGCTCGCGTCACGGCAAAAAAACATCCCAGTTTTCAAGTGGTTTAGCGGCTACGCTAGGTTTGTGTAATATGGTTTGTGATTTTGGCGTACTATTAATTCTGTATTAGGTCTGGGATCCAACATAAGCAATGAAAACATGGCGAACGAACTGTCAATATCAGTTCGCGAAGTGAATTTTTAAATACTTTGAACGGTTGTATCTCCCTTAATTTTGCCGAGCGCGCCTTAATTTATTTTTTATTCATCTTCTCCACACTTTTCTCATCTAGAAAGTGCCTTTTTATTAAATTTCCAGACGGTGCCCGGATCTGCATTTCACCCACTGTCTTTATTAAACATTTAATTTAATTTCTATTGTTTTGACACTTTCTTATATCTTCCTACATATACAACTTGTAACCGTCCGCCCCTTGTGCCCCCCCCCCCCCCACCCCCCAGGAAATTGTTGATTTTTTTGCCCGTCTGCCCCTTGTGCCCCCCCCAGAAACAAATCCTGGATCCGCCCTTGAATATTATTGTGCAATATGCATTATTGTGCAATATATTGACCATATAATATAAAACGTCTAAGAGCCGTTTTAGACGTGGGAACACCTACATAACGGGTTAAAAATCGCATTTTATTTTTACGCACAGATATCACACTCGCGACTTTCCTAAACCAAGCATGACATTATATTAACAATCACAATAACATAAATAAACCAAACCACTCACAACTTTATTTGACAGCGACAGATGAAAGTTGGGACTTGGGACTGGGACCAATTCGTAAACGTAAACAACTTCACCGTGGTTACTGGGCTATGGACTACGGAGGTCGTTTAGTGACATCTAGCGTCAACAACCAAAACTGTTTTCCAGAATTTGCTCACAATAATACACAGTATTCCACCGCATATTGGTTTGGTTCATTGATGAAACAATACTTTTAATTTGAACCATCGGAAATAAATACTAATATTGTGTGTCGCTGACACTCCTGCTGGGTCTGGTAATAAATTTGTCCTGCCATAATATGTATAATTAGATTAGACCTCGAGTCCAATAAAGTATGAATCTAATTTCTATAACTAACTAACTAACCATCCATCACGCCGTTTCCCCGCAGGAATAGCCAGAGAGGACGGACCGCCAAACAACTCCTCGGTCTTGGCACACACTCTTTGTCTCACTCACATTCATACATCGTCTCATACATACTATTATCTATTATTCTGAGTTTTGACGTGGCCCGTGCCAATATCTGATTCACTTGATCGTGCCATGTCTTCCTCGGGCGTCCCTGACTTCTTCTACCATTCAAATTTGCGTCATATATTATTTTTACACTACTTTCTTCGTTCATTCGCTCTACATGCCTAAACCATCTGAGAGTCCCTTTCTTAATCGTACTCATTATGCTTACACCAGCCTTACATTCTTTGCGGATATCCACATTTCTCACACGATCATACACACATACGCTTCAGTTCTCAGGTTTTACCACACATACGCCTCAGCGATCTTATTTCAACAGCATTCAGTTTACTTTCATCCTTTCTCTGCCAGTTCCATGCCTCACTCTCATACATCAGGGTAGGTAGATACTAGGAACCAGAACTCCATTGTGGACTGCTAGCTTCGCTTCATTTTGACAGTTTTTTTATTAGCACCAACGGCATTCAGTCCTCCATTAATGGAGTTACCGGAGTAGTTTCTAACCACGATTTATTCCTTTTTTAATGCCAACCGGTTTCGCTAAACACAAGCATCTTCAGGGTATAAAATTAAACTGATCATTTTGTGATCCCCTAGCCCAGGAAAAATTGGAAATCGGAATCCCCGCCTCTTTTTGGGAGGGATTTAAAAATACTTGACAAGACTTCAGAAAAAGCTTTTGGAAAGGTTGGAAAAGTTATTTGAGAGTTGTTTTTTTACAGGTTGATTTCGTAAAGGCCTGTAAAAAATATTAACTCCTTTCCTACGCATTGTTTATTATAATAACAAGCAAGGGCGGGTCCAGGATTTTTTTCTGGGGGAGTACAAGGGGCGGACGGGCAAAAAAATCAACAATTACTTAAGGATATTTGCCCCCCACAAGGGGCGAACGGGCAAAAAATCAACAATTATTACTGTTAGGATTTTGTTTTGGGGGGGGGGCAAAAGGGGCGGACGGGCAAAAAAATCAACAATTACTGTTAGGATTTTTTCTGGGGGAGGGGGGCACAAGGGGCGAACGGGCAAAAAATCAACAATTATTACTGTTAGGATTTTGTTTTGGGGGGGGGGCAAAAGGGGCGGACGGGCAAAAAAATCAACAATTACTGGGGGGGCACAAGGGGCGGACGCGCAAAAAAATCAACAATTACTAATTAGGATTTTTTTCTGGGCGGGCACAAGGGGCGGACTGGTAAAAAAATCAACAATTACTGTAAGAAATAAACTTGAAGCATCATACTTCAAGTTTATTTCTACAAGTTCAAATATGTATAGGAAGGTTTATGAGAGTGTCAAAACAATCGAAAAATTAAATGTTTAATAAAGACAGTTTTAGCTTCTAAGTATGTACTGTGATGGAATCTCCACAGTAAACAAAATACGGGGGCACGTGCCCCCCCCCCCTCTCCCTAAATCCGTCCTTCATAACAAGGATATTTAGGTACTTACTTATACAGGGTGTCCGGGAGTAAAGCGCATTAACTTCGGGAGGTGATTCTACATGATGGTAGGAGTAAAAAAGATAAACAACTTTTTCCGAAATTCCAACATTTTTTCCCGTACAAAAAGATGTACCTACTAAAAATCTTTAGTGTGAGGTACGATCTTACTTGCTGAGAGAGCCTGCCGGACGCCCGGCTCGATTGTGATTGGCCCGTATCGTAACAGCGGAAAATAATAAATCTGGCCGCACACGCCGGACTAATTTTATCTTTTTACCTCAAAACTACCCCTAAAAGTTGGAATTTCGAAAAAGTTATTTTTCTTTTTTACTTGTACTTTTATGTAGAATCACCTCCCGAAGTTAATGCACTTTACCCCCGGACACCCTGTATTTCAAACACGAAATCTTGTACAATGTGACCTTAGAACGGGGTAGGTACCCCAGAAGGACACATTTTTCTCTAAAAAATTGTAAAACAAAGAAAAGAAAAAATTAAAAAATAAAATGAAATTGTTTCACGAAACCAAGCGACGCGACGTAGAGTCTATGGACGTGTATTCGCCACGGCAGACGGGACGGGGCGGAATTGATACAAAATGCCCAAAATCGCTACGCGGATGTCATAAGGTTTAATTCTCAATTCCTAATTCCTTGAATCCACCCATTTAAATTCATGCCGAAAAAACCAGAGCGCGATTGCATTGTTTTAATTTATTTTGTAAAATTCAGGCATAAACATTAAAATATTTTCCTATTATTTTGTTAAGAACTTAATTTTCCACATTGTACAATGAAACTTTATCCGAAAATGGATTCATTTGTAGGAGATTTTGGCACTTGTATTTTTTATACGCCCGATACTTTATTTTTCCATTCTTACAAAAAGACTTATTTAAAAAATGCTCGATTATTTGAAAGACAAGATGTGTTCTACTCGCAATATTTAATTAAGGTATCTATAATATTTCTAAGCGATAAAATTTTCAAACAAAACACCGATATTTGAAAAAAAAAAATTCTTTCGCTTACAACATCAGTAATGCCACTTTTTTTAATATCAACACTCTAGCACACCCAAAAGTCACGAGCCGCCACTGAGTGTCACCCCCGGTCGGTTAATACCCACCGGTTTCGCTTAAGATGAAGCCATGCGAAATAATGCAAAATCATACAAAACAACGTGTTTTTGGTTTGAAAATTTTATCGCTTAGAAATATTATAGACATCTTAATTAAATATTGCGAGAAGAACACATCTTGTCTTTCAAATAATCGATCATTTTTTAAATAAGTCTTTTTGTAAGAATGGAAAAATAAAGTATCGGACGTATAAAAAATACAAGTGCCAAAATCTCCTAATTTTTTTTTTATATTAGCACCCTAGCATACCCAAAAGTCACGAGCCGCCACTGAACTGACACTACACCCGACTTGAATGTCTCGAAACGGGGAGAATTTTGTGCCTGACGGTCTTTATATTTATTTCTTTTTAAACCTTATTTTATTTTATTTTTTCGTTTTCATATAGTAAGTATGTAAATCCATTTTATATAATGATACTTTTTATGGCAGACACAGTATTGCACCCACCGCTCTGTTTGACTGAAATAAATAACTTATTATTATTATTATATGGACGAATATAGCCTATTTCTGAAATTCTCTAGCAAACCCCCGGGGGGGCCCCACCCCCCCCCCCCCAGGACGGACCAATTTTCTACATAATTGTGAAGTTGGGTGGGGGGGGGGTTAGACAACGTTATCCGCCCCGGGTGCCACCCATGCTAGCTACGCCACTGCGTATACATATATTTATCTTTCTCGTATACGTATAGTACTAGGTACACAAGGTAGACATTGAAGTACCCACCACTGTCCCACCCCGGTATAGGCGACTTATGGTCGCCCCTTCGGAGTTCTCGCAAGAATCTAATTTTTTTGAATAAACGACTCTACATTTAATAAAACGAATCTAGACCTTCAATGCCCCTACATACTTTGTTAGGTGGCGGAAATATAGGATCGCCTACAGTCTGTACTGTAATGGTCAAAAAGGACTAATCTACAGGTGTTAGTGAGCATAAATAATGTAATAAAGAAAAAAAAACCAAAAGTAGTTATTATATAATAATCAGAGGGAGACCACACACTCCAGGACTGCAGGCAACTGCGTATAAATAAGAAAAGGATAAGTTGTAAACAAAGCAATAACATTTAGTAAAGGCGAAAAAAAAAATAGTGATGACCGTCATGACCATCCTGTGCCCGGCAGTCCCCCAGAGAATGTGTAAGGTTATTAGTCCGACGTCATGGCACCCAGTGGAGTCATCCTTTAGCCAGCTATCCGGTGGTGCCTAGAAGAAGTAAATGGACTACGATACGAAGACCCTAGGGAAAAAGAGCGTCGGGTAGCTGGAGGAGGGACGGACAAACCTCCGGATGCCACTCTATCTTTCCTCTAACCTTATCATGTCAGGGGGGGTGGCGCGGGCACTGGAAGGAGATAACAGAGGTAAGTTACAAAAAAAGGTAGACCTATAAAAAATATGATAGGGACAAGGCCCAAAGTCCAACCCCTTTAATGGGGAAGTGGACAAGACATAACAAACAACGGAGTTCTGTTCTAGTTGTTATCAGGAACTGAAAAGAACATGGAAAACAAAATAAACAAACTAAAAAAAAAAAATGCAAAAACATGAGAGAGTAGAGGAAATAAAAAAATATATATATATAAAATCATAATGCACGCAGGCGTGTCAATTCATGCATTATGTTACACTGTAAATGAAAAAGAAAAACACAAAGCCATGTAAAAGTGTAAATAACAAGTAAGTGTAAATAAACAACAGAAAATAATAAGAAAAAGAAAGAAACAGAAAATGTAAAAAAAAACCAGGCAGATAGGGTTGAAAGAGTAAATGTGGGGTAATCCGTGGATATCAGGAGACAAGTACACCTGGTCACTAAATCTTCTAATCAGCGACTCTAAGATCAGGCCATCTCTCCACCCAGATTCTTGTAAACTTCTTCAAGCACTCGAAATTCGTCTTATTCGAAACCAGATCAGTGTTCCACACTGGTCTGATGGGTACGTCCAAACCATCTAGCATTTGACCTCTGGCATCCGTCATTATTTCACACTACCACAGGATATGCTCTGCCGACTGGTTCGTGCTCCCACAGGCACAATTGGGGTGAGGGGACAGGGAGAGGGTGTGAAGTCTCCCCCTGAATTCCCCATGGCCAGATAATAATTGAGTGATGTGGTGGTCTAACTTGAGGAAGACCGCTTCCATTCTGAGTGACAGGTCTCTCATTTGTCGAAGCAGCCCAGGGAGAGTCCCCGGCCCGCCCGGAGTTAGAGTGACTCCTAGGTGAGTGGCAGGGGTTCCTCTGGTTAACCTCTGCTTAGTAAGCACTTCCCTGATTTCCAGATCGATTGGCAAAATGCCAGCCAAAACAGGCAAAGCGTCCGAAGCCACGGTTCTATACGCCCCGGATAGTGCCAACAAGGGAGTTCGTTGGCCCCGCTTGAGAGCCAGGTAGACAGCTGATTTTTCCCTTAAAACTCTAGTGAACAGAACTGTAAGCACGGGGTTCTTTCAATGAAGGCAAATTAAATCTGTGTTCAACGCTGCGGCAAGACTCATCACCGGCGTATCTAAATATTCCCATATTTCTGAGAATGCCTCCGACTTACTTATCGGAAATGTGTATTCCAGAAAATTCCAATTCTCGACCATCAACCCTCACGTCAGCAGCAACGTCAGCTATCCGAAGGTTGAAGGAACCAAAGCGCACACCAGATACTAAATTCGGTGAGCGTGCTTTCGGAGTGTCAGGACCTAATGCTTTGCCTGGAATGAACTGCCACACGAGTTAAGAATGATCACAGATTCAGCGGAATTTAGACAGCCGTATCCATAACTCCATAACCTTTCACCTTCGCCTTCACGGCTCGCGACATTGTAAATAACTAATTGTGTAAAATATAGCAAATTCTGACAATCTCCAGTCTCTCAAAGTAAATATTAACTCAACTTTGGCATTAATCTTTTTATAAATGTAAAACCAACAGTGATGAGGGTTGCAAAGGTAAAGTCATGCAATGTCCAGCGTTTTCAATATAATGTCCTTCACGTGCAAAGTCGAATTATTCCCAGGCATAAACTTTCTAATAAAGTGTGTTTATCGAAAGTGACCTGCAGATAAGTATGTTTCTGTATCTATTTGTAAATATTTAATAAAATTAGATTTGTTTATTTTTATTTACTTTTTATTTATTTGTTGATTTAGCACAAGATTAAACATTTATATACATAATTTTTTAAAAATATTGACTGCCCAACTAGGAGTATTCCTCCTTTAGAGCCTAAGAATTCATAATAAATTGTAAAGCGCCCTTGAGGTGATTTTTCACAATAACGGCGCTCTACAAATTATCCAATTACTTATTATTATTATTATTTTTATAGAGGGTTTGAGGTACGAAAATTTGTAGCAAGAATCAAGGGGTATGCTATGCAGGCTCAAAAGGGTTAACAACCACTCCTTTATAGCACAGGCGTCGCCGTCGGGTGGTAATGCTGCCCTGCTTGCAGTAACTGCATTCTACCGGCATTTCAATGGAAGACGCTCCGAGAAATTACCGAAATGGATTTCTTCGGCCCGGGAACAGAGTCGAGAAAAACGCCACAGTTGACATTTTGTCACAGGAGAACGGGTCCTTTCTACTATTCTTTCCAGAGTTCAACATCTCTGTGTATTTTTTTCTTGATCCCGAAAGAACTCGGTACTTTTGTCGGAACGAATTATGACTTCCTCTGTCTTTATGTTGTGTGTACTATTAATTATAATATAGGTAGTTATGCACATTATGCACCACTTTTCTAAGATTTTTTTTTTTTTGTGTAAGAAATAGTTTTGTCCTAACAATGGCAAGAGACATGCGGGTTGTAAAGGTATCTAGTTCTACCGTAAGCTCTGTGTGTTAAGTACAACCGTTATTTTTTTGTGTTCAACTACACAAAACATCAATATGTGTAGGTACTAAAAATAACTAAATTTAGGACTTAGGACAGCTTTCTAAAACATTAGGCACGTGCACAAAAAAATCGTAGGTACTGGTGTATTTTTTTTTTTTAATTAATGAAGACAATATTAGCAACACAAGGCGTAGGTCTTGATTTACAGATTTTTGTGTTTCCAATTTTCGATTGAGTTTCGCTAATAATCCGAATTTGTATGTACCTATATGTACCCAACCCACATGACTCTGGTGAATACCGCGAGGTGCCAGTGGCATAGCATCTCCAACCATTGAGGTATGTTACGAGGCTGAAAGGGGTGGTGAGGGAAGGGGATGGCGTTGCTGTAGCATTTACATGGGGGCATGGGGGGATGTAAATGCTACAGCAAAACTCACCATGAAATATACAGGTGTCCGGGGGTAAAGTGCATTAACTTCGGGAGGTGGTTCTACATGATATTATAAGTAAAAAAGATAAATAACTTTTTCGAAATTCCAACTGTTAGGGGTTGCTTTATGGTAAAAAGAAAAAATATACCAGCGTGTGCCGCCTGCTTCATTATTCAAAATACGGGCCAGTCACAAGCATACAATGTTGCCACAATCGTGCCCGGCGGGCGCTCAGCAAGTAAGATCGTACCTCACATTAAGGAATTTTAGTAGGTTCGTCTTTTTGTGAAAGAAAAATAATGTTGGAATTTCGAAAAAAGTTCTTAATCTTTTTTACTCTTTTTTATGTTTTTATTATTTCAACAGAAACATTGTTTACATAAATATATAATTTAAACAATTTATCGGTAGTCCCGCGAAGCTGCCACATGGCTGCTTGTCTGCAGGTTTTACCTCAATATACACTCGTTAATAATAGAAGTAAAACAAAATAATATGTATTATTTCAAAAATGTTATGAAAATTGAAGACCTCTGTAAAAAGGTTTAATATTACAAATAATTAAAGAAAATGTAATAAAAAAAAGAATAATATAACAACAAATGGGATAATACAATAACATAACAACCAACACAATAATATAAACAACCAATACAATGGGATACAATATTATAATAATCTTCCCGAAGAATTTAATAAATTAGCAGATTTAAAGAAAAAAAAAATTTAACTGCCATAACATTTCGAATCTTTTTTTTTTTTCTTTGTTTATAATATATTACTGGGATAAAATATTTTAATAATCTTCCCGAAGAATTTAATAAAATAGGAGATTTGGTATCATTTAAGAAAAAGGTACAAATATTTAAAAAATTTTAAAAATGTAGAATCACCTCCCTCCTACCACCATGTAGAATCACCTCCCGAAGTTGATGCTTTTTACCCCCGGACACCCTGAATATATATTTTTTTTATCACAATGCTTAAAAAAATAATTGCAAACAATATTATTGTATTTTCCCATGGAACAAAGGATACCTATAACACTATTTTCCTATGAGTACTAGTGTATTTTTTTCTATGGAAAACTGTGGCTGATGGGGGGGTTTGAACTTTTTAACCTCCTCTCCTAATATTTGCCTCGCCTGTGTTGAGTTATGCCGAATCCGGTCGGCATGTTGTTATCGAAAAAAGAACATAAAAAGTTTAATAACTAAGTCCACAATAAAATAAGAAAGTAGGTACCTAAATAGTACAAATAGATTAATTAGCACAATCTGATATGTTTTGTCTTGCGGTTCATACCAAAAAGTCAAAAGAAAGTGCATCTTTCTCGATTCAGGAATGCGGTGACGACGAACAATGTCACAAGTCCCGGGGTGCAAGTAGTGACTCGGTCCGATATTGCATTGTCGTCTACCTTTGGAATTTCTTAGAAAAAATGCACCGAAATACTTTGAATGCATCCGCCGCGAGACAACCCGGTCCAGACCAGACTCTAGGTCTGCTCCGGCTACCAATAGTGCTCTCGGCAGGGGATAACAACTGCGGCCCGTTAGAATAGTGGAATGGAAATTTAGCGGAATCGTTCAGTAGGCACAATACGGTAACTGGACAACCGAACAGTGCAGCGTGTCAAACCAACACACTTTTGAAAAGTGATATAAATTCGTGATAAAAAACTTAAATAGTTATGTTTTTTCATTGCTTTTAATGACTATATCATTTTTCATTGTCATGGAACCGCATATAGTACGAACTCTGGGGGGTATTGTATCATTTACTTCATTATGAATGACACGATCTTTCATACGTGGCATGTAGGTACCTGGAAAATTGCTTTTTTCGTGTGAATTGTTACTAAAATTTATAGCGTACATAATTTAAATACAATACTGCGTTACTTTTTTAAGATACGCCTGTGCAGATTAATTTTAAAATGTACTAAAATATTGATTTATGAGTCCCAAATAGACGTCATCGATGAAAAATCTTCCTTCTTACACATCTTTCGTATGAAAACAAAAAACACAGAAGATCCTAGGACGATGACACCACGTACGATCTCTCTCTGGGGCTGCTACATTATGTATGGTTACGAAGATGTTTATGTTATTTGAACTAGTTATGGATGTGATACAACATGCAGATGAGTGTTGGAAGCAGTATTATAGAATGGCATCCTCTTTTAAATTGGGATCACTGCGCAAAAGTCCCAACTGCTCCTAATCTTCTGCGGACAGAAAGCATCCCTAAAAGGCATATAAATAAGATTCTTCAACTCTGATGCTTAAGGAATTGGAGTAAGGAAGGTAGAAGGTGAGGTGTAAGAAAAGCCTGGCTACCCCGATTTAGTTAGTAAACATGTCTTAAGTCATTACAAAGTAATTATAGATTAATTAATGTGAGTGAACTGACAAGTAAGGTGTGTACTGTTCAATCCTCTATAAGGAAATGATTGGTAACTTTTAGTGTAATGTTATTTTCATATATTGTGAATTTTTCCCTGCTTAGCTACAGCGAGCAGCTTGTCAGCATTGAGAAGGTGGTTTACATGTAGGTATGTATATAGAAACATATTGATTACCCTCTGAACAAAACCATATCCTAGAAATAGAAAAAGTACAAAAAACGTTTATGCGTTACCTGTATATGAGGGAATATACATACTACCCATTCCTGTATCCATCGTTGTTCTTAACAGGAATGCTCGATCTTAAGAGCGTTTAACCAGCCAGCGGACGAAAATCCACATTTCGTCGAAAGTTGTTCTTCCGATCGTGCAGGGCGGTTACAATGAGAAAGATTGATTATTCTCCGTACCAGCTTTTTAAAATTATAACTCAATATCGAATTTATTTCAATCCAAATTAGCTTTAATTTATACCTTCATCCAAAAATGCTGAAAGGCGTGATGATAAAACTATTAAAATAGTGTACTTTTTGTAGTTATTTTTTTATTATAAGTATTTATCATTTTTCAATAATGTCTAAATTTAATAAGAATGTTAAAAAAATTTGAAATATATTAGTTTGTAAGTGCGCAAATAAATAAACAAATGGACCAATTTTCGTCAAGAAACACATGTACGTACATATTTTTTAATGATTTTATTGAAACTAAAATTAAAATTCTAATACATAACTTTGCTAGATAATGTATTGATTTATTTTACTGCATGATTACATTATTTGAAATGGGTGTGGTATAATACAAAAACTTTTTTGAAAATTTAACAAATCTGCCAACGACCTATGGAATAACCTTATTATACTAAAAATTAAAAAAAAATCTAAAAATTTATTATATAACTATGCTAGATAAAAGAACAATCTTTCGAAATCCATTTATAATTTTTTGTGGAAAAGAGTCAATACGTCTAAAAACTTTTTTGAAAATGACGTATTTCCGGCTTTCTCTGGTAATGCCCTCTTAATACCTTAGAAGCCCGCCGTAAAATATTTTTGGGGAAACATTTTTTTAAGCTGATCTCCGGTACTGTACTGAATCCACCTATTTTGAAGGAGATTAACCTATATGTCCCTAACGCGTATACTCGTGGGATATCCCACACACTTTTTTACGCTCCGAAAGCGAGAACTTCTTCCTTTCAGAATGCCCCATTAAATAGAGCAATTCAACTGCTTAACGATTCTGCATTGAGCATTGACATCTTCAATGTTACCTATAGAGAGTTCAGTAACTATCTTTTGACATATATGTCTCAACATAGTGAAACTGCCCCCTTGGCCTTTTTTTCTCTTATATTTTGTAATCTTCTCCGTAATAATTTGGTGTATAACTGTTTTATGGAGAACCTGAAATAATAAATAAATAAATAAATATTAAAAAATAGTCAGGCCAAACCTTCACCTTTGAAACTTGTTTTCTCAGCTAATTAAAATGTTGTATCAATGCCTCCCGTTGAGCATCAATGGGCATCTTATAATAATATCCACATAATTACGTTTGTCTGAATATTTAATGATTCGACGTTATAATTAAAACGCCGAAAAATTTGAAGACGGAAAATTAAAACTTTATTATTGATAATCGTAAAGTTGTTATTTACCCCGAAACGACTTTCCTTTTCAAAACAATTTGTTAGGTTAGCACTGCGTATCATGAGTTCACATTTACTAGGAAGGGAAACATTTTTTTTCTGTACTAAGAAGTAAACAAATAAATATGTTATTTTAAATTTTCGAATGTTACGAATATCATGTGAGATACTACTCACGAATGTGTCAATTAATGAGCATTACACAGGAGGGTAGGTATTATTGTTTTTAATTATAAAACATTGTGTGTATATTCGTTTACCAACTTGAAAGGTTAATTGAATTCTCAAAACCGTATCATTAAAGGTTACCCTTCTATACGCTAATATATATTCGTCCACCTGTCCATTACAATAAGCACGGGCTTATAAGGTAATATTTGGATAATTATAATTCTGTTTAATTATGACTAAACCGTACATTAGAAAAGCTATTAACCCAAGCTATAAAACCGAAAGTACTGACCGCCCGGGCCAGTAAAGAGGTAATGCAGGTGGCTGAAAAGGTTTTAAGGGAATTCCCAAGCGATTAATTTGCTCAGTGAAATGGTTTGAGTAAGGAACAGGAATACCTCAAAATTAATATTTTTGCCCTTGGCATTATCATTCTATGGACTTTAAAAAAGAAAATAATGCTGTCTTCGTTGATACGGAAATACGGTGAAGTAAGTTAAATTAAAGCAGAGAGGCTGCAAGCATTCGAGCCACGGATAAAAATGAAATTGTTTGTAAAAATAAGATTAATTACACATGGGGCGTTAGGTTATTATCTATAGGTAGGCATACCTATAGGTATGCCTACCCTGAATAAAAAATCTTCATACAAAAAATTGAAATTTCGAAAAAAAATCAAAATCCTTTTCAGCTACAACAACATCAATAATTTTCGTTATTTGTTTTTGGGGTGTTATGCCGTGTTACGCTACCTCCTTCTTTAGCCAACGTTTCGGACATCGTTGCAGTGTACACACACATCTACCGGATCTGCCGGATCTGCCCTGATGATGGACACTGCAACGATGTCCGAAACGTTGGCTAAAGAAGGAGGTAGCGCAACACGGCATAACACCCCAAAAGCAAATAACGAAAATGCTTTTGGCCGTGAAAATCTTAAAACTTATCGAACATCAATAATGTTGTATTTTCCAGTCTTAGCCCTCTAGCTCACTAAAATTTCTGTGCACGCCCCTGCTCGCCTCCTAAATTGAAACTTTTGCTTCATTCACATTTATATGTCGTTTCATGTAAAGGTACCCTTAACACGGCCCGACCCAAGTATTTGATTCCCTTGATCGTGTAATGCAGCCCTACTGCTCCCTGTGGCCAGCCAAGTTTTAAATGTGCGGTCCGTCAATCTTTTATTTATTTATTGAAGTGGAAACTTCTTTAGCACCGTTGTGATTTGACAAACACATCCATCTGTATGTTTTAGCCTGCGAGAGAATGAGATAGTATTTTTTTACATTTACTCCACACAGGAGGCCCTGAGGAAAATAATTTCCCTCGGGGCCTATGTCATCTGGGATGCTGTGTGGAGAGTCTTTTTGAGGAGAGGAAGGAATGAACATTGGTCTTGAAGAGACCCATGTTGTAGGAAGGAGGAAACACAGAGGCTGGCAAATCGTTCCACAGCCGAGCTGTTGAACACAAGAACGAGTCGAAGAAAAGACCCGTTCTCATGTGACAAATGTCAACCGTGTACAAATGTTGGGCACGCGTTTGGCGTGTTTCCCGACTATGCACCGGTGCCGAAGGGATCAATGACGCTAGTTCCTCGGAGCATCTGCCATTGTAATACCGGTAAAACAAGGATTGCATTCCCACCCGACGCCTGTGTTCTAAAGATTGCAATCCGTCTGTTAAGATGGGAGAATCTATTAAGCGGACCACCCGTTTCAGCACAGAGTCGAGGGTATTTTTTTTTAGGTATTTTGGAGCTCCAGACCAGAGGTGGTTGCCAAAATCATATAGTCGGTCTACTCCTTGTGCGGTTCGTCGTATTCTCCCCGTTGTCTACTTTTTAGTTTTCTTATATCTTTAGCGCCCCCCCCCCCCCTTGAGTTTTTTCTGTATCCGCCACTGGCTGAAGAGTAGTTATAGCGAACAGAAGCAAGGCTAGAAACTCTACTTTCCCAGCAAGTTTCGCAAACCTTTTTCAGTGATAGTCCTTTTATGTGTTTGGATATGACTTTCCACCTCTTTGTTGATCCAGAGAATAATACAAATAGTCTTTGGAGAAATCCAAATAAAGAAACCGATTTAACGGATGATTTAGCTGCATCTGCTATCACCAAATTCAAGCTGTGACAGCGACAGGGGTTAAAGAATGCTCGATGATATTGGTTTAGAATTCTGTTTTTGACACTTCTGTTTACTCCTACCATGTTGGCACCATTGTCGTACCCTTGACCTCGACAATCATTCATATCCAAATCAACTTCATTCACAATTTCATCAAGAAAAAGGCCAGTGAGCCCTTCTCCTGACTAGTCACTTACCAGCTTGTAAGCAACGAAACACTCTCGTGCTTTAACTTCTTCTGCATTTGTGTCAACAAAAAGGAAATTTATTGATAATTGTTCGACGTGGCTTACATCAGGAGTGCAGTCCAGTATAATGGAGAAGTATTAAGATGACTTTTTGATAGTCAAAATTTAATTTGTACTTCACTTCCAAGTAAGCCAATTAACTCGTTTTGAATTCAATTGCCAAAATAGTGAACATTAGTCTCCTTATTAATAATACTTTCGCCGTCGTTAGTAGTATTAGATAAACATAGTTGCTGTCCTAGTACTGGCGCAAGATCCACCGGAGACGTTTTTTTAATTTTCAACCAGCGTGTAAACTAACCGTTCAGAGTAGCCTTAATGGCGAAAAATCGCCTACGTTGGCAACACTGTTTGCTCCCCGCACCGACCACACGATTTAAGCGCACGATTGATAGATAGTCGATCAGTGGTCGGGTGTTTTCGGCGCCCCCCTTATGACGGCGCCCTGTGCGGTCGCACCGCTCGCACCGCCCTAGGGCCGCCCCTGGGGGAGAGTTCTGGGAAGGAAGATGGTTTAAGGGGTGGGTAGGAATCTGGGGTTCAGTGTGTCCTGGTTATCCGCCTCCAAGACCTAGACACACCTCACCCCATGAACCCGGGCACCCCTGCTAAATCACCAAACTTAGCGAACCACTTGGGGTGACCTATGGCAGAGGTGTTGGTTATCCAATAAAGGTTCCCGGGGCGGCGGTACCCATTCCCGCCTCCCAAATTGTAATATATATAGGTCATATTGAAATTTCGTTGCGAGACGAGTTGAAGATCGGTTGATTTAAACATTCCGAAATTCTTTTCAAATTTTAAAATGCAATAGTTCACTTTTTGAGAGCTTTTGAGAAAGATTGGACTACTTCTTTAGTGCCGTTTTCATGGGTAAATCACACGTAAAATACATCCCTTGTAAGTTTTGAGCTCTTAATAATATTTTTTAAGATTTATCTCCATTTAGATGCCGAGTTGAGAAAGAAGTATGCTCTGAAAATTATAAAAGACACATCTAATTCTGTTAGTTATCTATAACTAATTAACTAAAAGTATAATAAGTATTCGAATAATCATAGTGTTTCTTTCAACTCGAATGTTGAGAGGTTTTTATTCTATTATAAATAAGTTATGTTTTAATATTTTCAATACACCGTTTACGTTTCTTACGATACTATTTCGCTCCCTCTATCATTCTCATTTGCATATCGTCCTTTCAAACGGTCTTCAGTAATCTTCTTTTTTTGATCCGATGTAAATTCTAACAAGAGAACTGCTGAAGGTTTTGATTTATGACTTATGACATGACTCATAAGCATAAGGATGGAGTGTATTCATTTCACTGATTAGGTACACTAAATAACTATTAATGCAAGACGGAAGGTGCAATTATATTTGTCCATTTCATCTATGCTATGACTTATGACATGACTCATAAGCATAAGGATGGAGTGTATTCATTTCACTGATTAGGTACACTAAATAACTATTAATGCAAGACGGAAGGTGCAATTATATTTGTCCATTTCATCTATGCTATGACTCACCATAATAAGAGAACTGCTGAAGGTTTTGATTTATGACTTATGACATGACTCATAAGCATAAGGATGGAGTGTATTAATTTCACTGATTAGGTACACTAAATAACTATTAATGCAAGACGGAAGGTGCAATTATATTTGTCCATTTCATCTATGCTATGACTTATGACATGACTCATAAGCATAAGGATGGAGTGTATTAATTTCACTGATTAGGTACACTAAATAACTATTAATGCAAGACGGAAGGTGCAATTATATTTGTCCATTTCATCTATGCTATGACTTATGACATGACTCATAAGCATAAGGATGGAGTGTATTCATTTCACTGATTAGGTACACTAAATAACTATTAATGCAAGACGGAAGGTGCAATTATATTTGTCCATTTCATCTATGCTATGACTTATGACATGACTCATAAGCATAAGGATGGAGTGTATTCATTTCACTGATTAGGTACACTAAATAACTATTAATGCAAGACGGAAGGTGCAATTATATTTGTCCATTTCATCTATGCTATGACTTATGACATGACTCATAAGCATAAGGATGGAGTGTATTCATTTCACTGATTAGGTACACTAAATAACTATTAATGCAAGACGGAAGGTGCAATTATATTTGTCCATTTCATCTATGCTATGACTTATGACATGACTCATAAGCATAAGGATGGAGTGTATTCATTTCACTGATTAGGTACACTAAATAACTATTAATGCAAGACGGAAGGTGCAATTATATTTGTCCATTTCATCTATGCTATGACTTATGACATGACTCATAAGCATAAGGATGGAGTGTATTAATTTCACTGATTAGGTACACTAAATAACTATTAATGCAAGACGGAAGGTGCAATTATATTTGTCCATTTCATCTATGCTATGACTTATGACATGACTCATAAGCATAAGGATGGAGTGTATTCATTTCACTGATTAGGTACACTAAATAACTATTAATGCAAGACGGAAGGTGCAATTATATTTGTCCATTTCATCTATGCTATGACTTATGACATGACTCATAAGCATAAGGATGGAGTGTATTCATTTCACTGATTAGGTACACTAAATAACTATTAATGCAAGACGGAAGGTGCAATTATATTTGTCCATTTCATCTATGCTATGACTTATGACATGACTCATAAGCATAAGGATGGAGTGTATTCATTTCACTGATTAGGTACACTAAATAACTATTAATGCAAGACGGAAGGTGCAATTATATTTGTCCATTTCATCTATGCTATGACTTATGACATGACTCATAAGCATAAGGATGGAGTGTATTCATTTCACTGATTAGGTACACTAAATAACTATTAATGCAAGACGGAAGGTGCAATTATATTTGTCCATTTCATCTATGCTATGACTTATGACATGACTCATAAGCATAAGGATGGAGTGTATTCATTTCACTGATTAGGTACACTAAATAACTATTAATGCAAGACGGAAGGTGCAATTATATTTGTCCATTTCATCTATGCTATGACTTATGACATGACTCATAAGCATAAGGATGGAGTGTATTCATTTCACTGATTAGGTACACTAAATAACTATTAATGCAAGACGGAAGGTGCAATTATATTTGTCCATTTCATCTATGCTATGACTTATGACATGACTCATAAGCATAAGGATGGAGTGTATTCATTTCACTGATTAGGTACACTAAATAACTATTAATGCAAGACGGAAGGTGCAATTATATTTGTCCATTTCATCTATGCTATGACTTATGACATGACTCATAAGCATAAGGATGGAGTGTATTCATTTCACTGATTAGGTACACTAAATAACTATTAATGCAAGACGGAAGGTGCAATTATATTTGTCCATTTCATCTATGCTATGACTCACCATAATAAGAAATTTCAGTCAAAATTTCGTTTCTTTTAATCTTCTAACTTAAATACTAGTATATTTTTTTGATACAAACGTCGATTTCATAGTAATATTTTTCAAAGTTCGCTAAAATTTTCGAAATCCGGCGGGGTTCGCGTGAGGTCATAAGTATCTCGGTTTCTAACTAACTAACTAACCAACCATCACGCCGTTTCCCCGTAGGGGTAGGCAGAGAGGACGGACCGCCAAACAACTCGGTCTTGGCACACACTCTTTGCCTCACTCACATTTATACATCGTCTCATACATTCTCTTCTATTATTCTGGCTTTTGATATGACCCGACTCAAGTATCTGATTCACTTGATCGTGCCATGTCTTCCTCGGGCGTCCCCGACTTCTTCTACCATTCACATTCGCGTCGTATATTCTTCTTACACTACTTCCTTCGTTCATTCGCTCTACATGCCCAAACCATCTGAGGGTCCGTTTCTTAATCTTACTCATTATGCTTACATCAGCCTTACATTCTTTGCGGATATCCACATTTCTCACACGATCATACATTGTTTTACCACACATACGTCTCAGGGATCTCATTTCAACAGCATTCAGTTTACTTTCTTCCTTCCTCTGCCAGTTCCATGCCTCACTGCCAGTGCCTCTCGGTTTCGTAGGTTAACATTAAGGTCAATCCCGCTGGAGTGGGCATGAAATCCGGCGGGGTTCGCGTGAGGTCATAAGTATCTCGGTTTCGTAGGTTAACATTAAGGTCAATCCCGCTGGAGTGGGCATGAAATCAACAAATCCCAATTTAAATATTTAGCAAAAATTCCAACAGTCCACGCAGCGCAACTTAGCACGAAATTGTCCGCATTTAGGTACGCAGCCGACCAAATCTTGAGGTAGCTGTGTAAGGGAACGTACCCATACTACGTGACCCACTTTTTGCAATTTTTAACCCCCCCCCCCCCACGGTGACTAAAAACCTAAGCCCCCCGCCGCTTATTGGTATCAAGCGTGGTATTTTGAAGACCCCCTCCCAGAACGGGTCACGCAGTATGGGTACGATCCCTAAGTTCCGTCAGAACCCTTCGACCGACGGTTTTAATCGACAATTTATTAATTCTACATTTAATTTTATATGTAATAAAACTTTTGTATTCAGAATCAGCATTTGTTGATATACCTGTAGATATGTATATATATTATGTTTTTTTTAAGCCATAATAGATAATAGTTCTTACTCAAGTTCCTTATTTTACGTGAGCGATGGAAACAGACTCAGATCATGGAATTAATTCTATGATCTAAGGATGCAGATGACGCGGCGACCAAACTGATGGATAAACCATTTAATTTATTTTATCAATATTATGTTTTAATTTTAATTTTCATGTAATTGTTATACCCAACATATCTTATGTAATATGACCCCGTCCTACAGGAATAAAATATTAAGTAAATAAATAAATAAGTAATACAATATAAACACTTATTAATTTGTTGTAGACCACTTTTATTTTATAAACCCTCTACCGGTTTCGGAAGCACCGGAAGCATAGTTATAATATTCTCCTGACGAAGGAAGGGTGCTTCCGAAACCGGTAGATTGTTTATAAAATAAAAGTGGTCTACAACAAATTTATAAGTGTTGTTTTTGGAAATTATGGCGAGCCACAAAGTTAATGCTTTTTACACATATGAAATAATTAATAGACTAGATTTGAATTTGGTTTGAAAAAAAATTCATTGAAAATTTAAAAAAAAAATCATTTGTCATTTAGTTTAAGATTTGATATTTATTGATGTCGAAGAAAAACCAAAAAACTATATTTATGGATTATTAAAATTTACCGTTTATCAGGGCCAAATTAATAAACTTTAAACTTTTAGTTTCCATGGCTGCAACTCTATAATATAATTTAACTGCATTCATGCGGTTCATAGCACCTGAGATTTGTCCCCTTGATATCAAACAAATCAACAAGTAAAAAGCGTTAATAAAAAGTTACAACTATCTACTAAGATACTGACAGTTTTTATCGGTACTATTCAAGCACTTTTACTCGTGGCTTTTATTTTATACTCTAATAAGACTCAATATCGATGTTGCCGCGCCCGACTGCGAGCACGAAAACCGAACCGGTACAAAAACTCAGTGCGCAGCCGGCGGTCGTCGACAGTGGTTCTATGTTGTGTTTTATCAACTTTTAATAATATTGTTAATATTGCCGCGTGTTCCATAGCAACCGAGGACAAACAAACAAAAGTTCTGTGGCATTCAAAGATTCTCAAAAACATCAACAAAAACTAGTATCACATAAGTTAAAGTTACACTCATTATTATAAATCAGTGGTTTTGTGCGTCAATACTTGATCGTTTTAACTTTTGGTTAAATAATACGTCTTTAAAGTGATAGAATTTCTTAAAAAGTGTAAAGTAGAATCTTGTAAGTATATCTTTGGACATTACAAATACCTTGTTGGGATTTCCCGTGAATAATATCAATTAATATTAGTCAGAAGGTATTGCAATGGGCATTGTTGTAGTGATTTGTTAGTACGTGCTTGAAACATCTTCTCGGTAGTGACATCATTCCTATATTTGAGGATTTTTCATTGACAGCGCTCTCCAATTTACCTGGCGAGACAATCTTCATATTTCCTTGGAATCGCTGTAAATCCGCAGAAGACAATACTTCAAAAAGTTACTTGGTAAGTTTATTAATTATTTACCTACTCATACACGGCAATAACACATTCAGTTATTGTATTATCCCGTATCCGTGACATTGCTTTAATTGCTTACCTAGTAATTACTGTAAACTCTAACTATGCATTTGGTTTCCAGCATTTGCTAGGGTGGAAACTCACGAAAGTAATTAAAATACCACTTTTTTTGTTCTTTATATATCTGAAAGTTTTCTAGGTTTATTACCTAGTATTTCTTTCAATAAAGGACTATTCGAAAGCAATCTTCCGGTCAGGCCCTCCATTGATGTGGTTGATGTAACTATAAGTGACCAGCTTGGGGACTCCATCGAAGCCAGAGTTAAGTTAGCCTCTCAAAAACTCGGCGTGCTGCACAGAGCCCACAGATACTTTAAAGTACACAACTGCTAACCCTGTATACATCTCAAGTGCGCCCCACGGTTGAATTTGGCAGCCACCTCTGGTCTGGATTTGATTTGATCTGGCTGTCCGTTTGATTCTCCCATCTTAACGAACGGATTGCGATCTTTAGAGCACAGTGGTTCAAACAAGAACAATTACGTTCTTGTTTGGATCGCTACGTTTGGTGACTTAGCAGGGGTGCCCGGGTTCAAGGGGGGAGGTTTGTTTAGGCCTTTGCGGCAGATGCGTCTGCCCACCTGCTGCGTGGCGGGCCAGATCGAGACAGGTTGAGGGAGGCCCTTTGACCTTTCCAACTAAACTCTCTCATGACTCTCTCTGACCCATCGCCTTGCAGCGCGGTTGGAGGGATGGATTCATACGCCCGTCACTCCTGAGACATACTGACCCCCAGATTCCTACCCACCCCTCATACCTTTTTCCCTACCAGAACTTCTTATCCTTCCATTCCTTAAAAAGACCCACCACACAGCATCCCCTAAGAAGACATAGGCCCTGAGGGACATTATTTTCCTCAGGGCCTCCTGTGTGGAGCTAATGAAAAAAAAATCCGGTGTCGGATGGGAATGCTGACCTTGTTGTACCGGTATTTCAATGAAAGATGTTCCGAGTAATTAGCGTCATTGATACCCTCGGCACCGGTTCATAGCCGGGAAACACGTCAAACGCACGCCCAACGTATGTATACGGTTGACATTAATTTGTCGTTTCTACGACTCGTTCTTGAGTTCAACAGCTCGGCTGTGGAACAATTTGCCGGCTCTTGGGTTTCCTCCTTCCTCTCCTCAAAAAGACCCCCCCCACACAGTATCTTAAAAGATGACGTCATATGCCCTGAGAGAAATTATTTTCCTCAGGGCCTCCTGGGTGGGCTCAATGTAAAAAAAAAATAATAAATAAAATTGCTGTGGAGTATTTTAAATAGGGTAGCTTTTTAAACGCTATAAGCGCGTTCACATGGAATTCACTGAAAGCTGCCGGTGAATTCGCACGGGGGTAAATCTCACCTGTGATTCAATTCAAAATCAGGATAGCGAAAATGGCCAGGTACGTGCTGTAAAAACAATCTTTTGTGACTGGGGTTTAACCTTTCAAATGAAGCATTTAGGTACCTTGTTTATTTACCCTTAGTGTTTACTCCTTTCTTTTAAATATTAGTACCTAACTTTATAATAACCGAATGTAAGAATTTAAAAGTCCATATTATTTTAATGACGGTCATACCAGTTTTTAACCTTTTATGTTTTTCCTTTATGGGTACTTTCGTATCTACCTATTTATGTAATGTGCTATTTACCCTTCTACCAGTATTAATATTTTGTTTTGTAGATAGGTATACCTACCAACGGAAATCCCCAACCTGTTAAATTCTGAGTAATCCGGAAGGATTACGCAGAATTTTACAAATTAAAGAATCAAATGTTAAAGGAATAGGTACCTACCTACTCCAAAGTTTCTTCTACCTGTGCTTAGTGGATAGGTACATTCGTGGAATCTTCATTTCAGAAAGTTCCAAACGTAATCCGAACTTAAACTTGCGTTGCATGTTCCAAGTGACCACAGATAGTTTTTTTGGTGACCGGACAACTCAGAATGAAACCAACTCAGAAGGACCTCAGAAAGGTCATTAAGAGTGATGATAAAAAAATATATAAAAAATTGGTTAAATAGGTTAAGTTAGGTTAGGTTTACCGGCTATTTTAAAATTATGTGACGTGTTTCTGAGTTGGTTTCATTCTGAATTAGCATGGAACCGTTTTTTTAATCACATTCAACAAAATGGAAAGCAATAAGATGGTGGAGTTTTCTCAAAATATCTGTAATGTTATATCTTTTCATTTTAGGGATACCTGCATGAATTTTTGTTCAATTTATTTTATAATCAGCACCTCTGCCTTGAGTTACCCCAAGTGGTTCGCTATTAGTGATTTAGCCGGATTCATGGAATGAGGTTTGTCCGGGTCTTGGCGGTGGATGCGCCTGCGAACTGCGTTGCAGGCCGGATCGGGAAGGACTGATTGAGGGAGACCTTTTGATCTCTCCGGCAGGACTCTCTCGGAACATCGCCTCGCACTGCAATGGGAGGGTTAGATTCGTACGTCCATTACAACTGGGTACACTGACCCCCGGATTCCTACCCACCACCCGTACCCTTTTCTTTCCCAAAACTTCATCTCCTTTCTTTTCTAAAAGATGCCCCACCCAGCATCCCAAAGATGAGCAGATCCCGAGGGGAATTATTTTCTTGAGGTGTGAAATTAATCAGTCAACATGAAAATTTACTATTTCATTATCAATCTTTTAATTATCTGCACCTTTTTTAAAATAACGTTGTGTTGAAAATCACGAGCCGTCTCTGGTTCTACAGTTCTACCTACCCAAATACAATATACATAATTGAACGTCTTCCTCTGCATAGGTAAATAGTATATTTGACTGATTATCTAATTGTTACGGAAGGATGTTAGTTCTGGCCTACGTTTACCTTGATAAGAATCGTCGTTTCCTATAGCCATGTGCTGATAATCATCTACGTTATGTAACACCGTTTAATATATTTCGTCTCATTATTACCCACTACTAGGTATGTACCTGTACCAACCAAATTGTAGTTGAAAACACTGCAGCAAAAAACCAACATCCTTGGAAATAGCAGTAGCTCAATAAAACGAGAACCCTGAATCCAATCGAACGACAAAATACTGCTTTGGAATCCGATGAATGTTTCCCTATAGATACTTTCCGGGCTTTTCGGTACTTCGTGTATATGTGATTGGGTGACCCGATAGTTGATCCGCCGGCAATTGGCCCCCCGAAATTATATCCTACTAATATTATAAAGGCGAAGGTTGTATGGATGTTTGTTATTCTTTCGCGCAAAAAAATATTGAATGGACTTTAAAAATTCTTTCAATGATAGACAGCTACATTAATTGCGAGTAATATAGGCTGAATATATTGCCAAGTTCTGGCGTTATGAAATTATTTATACGTTTATTGTCCAGACGAAAAGCATTTGACGTGCGCTGTTATTTTATTATTTGTTTAGGTTACTATGGAGATCCCTTTGATAGTTAGAATTCAATATGTATGTATAAAATACTAATCTGTACTAATATTTGATTGGGTCCGCAACCCAGATTTGTACCGATTTATTACATATTTCAGTTTTAAAGCTCTTAAAAAAATATATGTTATTCTTGAAGATAATGTCTAGACTTTGCCCGCGCCGAAATGCAAATTATATAAAATTCCCTCGATAGAAAAAAATCGCAAAGTATGCTCCAAAAGTTATTATTAACGCGTTTGTTTCAGTTATTTTATAAGTTATATGTATGAAAAAATTCACAGTGTTTCTTTAAATGCTGTTTAAGATAATGCCCGCGAGATTTTTGCTCTATTTTAAACGAGTCGTGTTTTATTAAACATTTTCGCAATTTTTGCATCGATTTTGCCGCTGTAAATGTTAGCGCTCTCCTCTAACATTCGTAATTTCGTATCTCTCCATCTTCTTCTTTTCGGGCCCGGTTGCAGAGGCTTAATAGGTGGCACGCGAGCTGTTTGAAAAATGAATGTAACGGGTATGGAGGGGGTTGAGGGGGGGTGGAGTGGGAATAGGGAAGGTGGAGGAGGCGGAGTGGGAACCCCCTAATACTATGCGAGCGAATCCGGGGGCAAAAGCTAGTTTACTATAAAATTATATATTTTTTTGCATTATTTACCAATTTCAAACGTAAAATCGGCTTCTAAAATATCCTAAAAATAAATAATACCTAAGTTAGGTAGGTGGTATGAATATCGAACGAATTTATAGTATAGTGTCGATTTTTTGTACTCGTGCGCTGGTATACTCAGTTAATAGACAAGCAGATTTTTCCTTGATGCTTTTGAATAAAAAATATGTTTTATACTTTGTTGTTCGGCGTACATCCTCTCTGCACATCCCTTCGGGGTCACTAAGTTATATTTTGTGTAATTAGGAACCTATACCGTATGTTCCCTAAACCGACTGCATATTGTATATAAGTATGCCGGGAGGCAAATTGTCGGCGGATCAACAGTCATGTAAACATGTGATTGAAACTACGGTTCAATGAACTCGGATTTATTTGGATATTTAAGTATAATTGATCGTAAATTGGAGATTGAAACTATTGAAACTGAATTCAGACAAGCGATAAAGAACAATACCAATAATGATAGGTTTTATACAATTTTGGGGGCGGATATGGGTACCGCCGCCCCGGAAACCGTTTATTGGATAACTACTAGTAGATAACTACCGTAGTCCAGTGGGTAAGACACTTGACTCACAATCCGGAGGTCGCGGGTTCGAACCCGGCATGCGCAAATAAATTTTATTTGATTAATTTGTGTTATTTCACAATTAATTCATTAAAAATAATATATAGTATATTTGCGGCATGTTCCAGAGTGGAAGATACTATCAGTATCGCCCTGGTGTAAGACCACCATTCAGAATTGAAACGTTGCTTGAAAATGGCTTTAGCCGTGTTTAGTGACCAGATCTGAATAGCCAGGTACTTCCCAACCTTCCTCTTCCCTACCTCCTTACCCTCCCCACTACCTTCAGCCTCACAACATACCCCAATCTGGGATGCCATAGTCTCACCGGCTCCAGGCGGGAGCAGTTGAGATTCTTGTGCGGTATTTACTGTAAAAAAAAAAAATACTGCCAGGTCACCCCAAGTGGTTCGTTTCGTTTGATGAATTAGTAGGAGGGCCCGGGTTCATGGGGTGTGGTTTGTTTAGGTCTTAGTGGCGGTTGCGTTTGCCCATCTACTGAACGGGAGAGGGCGTCCTTTTGACCTCTCCAGCCGGACTTTCTTGACCGGTCACCTTGCACCGCAATGGGAGGAATGGATTCATACGTCCTAAACACTGACCCCCAGAATCCTACCCACCCCTCATACCTTTTTCTTTCCCAGAACTTCCTCTACTTCCTTTTCCTGAAAAATACCCTTCATACAGCATCCCCAAAGACGAAATAATCTCGGAGAGAAATGATTTTCCTCGCGGCCTCCTGTGTGAAGCTAACGTAAAAATATAATCTTTTAACAGAACATTATTTTATTTTCATTTTCAAAATTGGTATTGCTGATGTGTGATGTGTTAAGAATTGCCGCCGCTACCCGAATTTCTACCGATTTCTTACATATCTCCCATAAACATATGAAGTTTTTAAGCTCTTAAAAAATACATGTTATTTTTGAAGATAATATCTGGACGCTTCCACGCCGAAACGCAAATTATATGAAATTCCCTCGATAGAAAAAAATTGCTAAATATGCTCCGAAAATTATTATAAGCACGTTTGTTTTAGTTATTTTACAAGTTATAGTTGTGAAAAATTTCACAATGTTTCTTTAAATGATACTTAAGACGCCTTCCACGAGATTTTTGCTCTGAGTCGTGTTTTATTAAACATTTTCGCATCGATTTTATCGCTTTAAATATTATCGCGCTCCTCTAACATTCGTAATTACAAATCTCTCCATCTTCTTCTTTTGAGCGCGGATGCGGAGCCTTAGTAAAAGAAAATTATTTTAGCTCTATATTTGAATTGTGTATTTCTTTTATTTACATTTCTATTGGTTAATCTTGAAAAGTAGTCTTTGTCAAGGGGTTTTTTAGCTAACACGAATAATGTTTCCGAATCCTAGACCTTGTGATTGAAAGCCGGATGCTATGCTTACCATTGCGCTATGGAGGTCGAGAAATAATACGGTTAGAATAATAATATGATAGAGGGAAAATCAGTTTATCAGATAATTTTACAGCATCCCTCTGCAAGTCTGTAGCTGAACCAAAATTTCGCCATGCGCCCTGCCCGAAATAACAAATAAAGCGAGGGAGGATTTTGCAGGTTGTAAATTTATCTCGAGTACCTATTTGTATATCATTTGGGATTGTAATAAAGCCTCCCGGCTCGGCACCCCTACTAAATGGAACGGTCCCGGGAATGCCGGAAGAGTGTAAGCTGCAAGAAACTGCAATTTACCCCCAATTCTACCCTCTCCTGTTTATGTAGCGAGAATTCACCCGGTATGTAATGTTCCCGTTGAAACTGTGTTGCTACGTATTATTTAGTTTCATTGATGTTGTTTTGCGCAAAATTAGACCTTCGCTATTTCTTTACTAAGCAAACGATTCGAATTGGGCATATTCCTGGCTAACTAACCATCACACCAATTCCCAGTTGGATTACGCAGGGAGGATGGACCGCCAGACGACTCTATCTTGGCGCACACTCTTTTTTTACATTAACTCCACAAGAGGTCCTGAGGAAAATAATTTCCCTCAAGTCCTTTGGGTATGATGTGTGGAGGGTCTTTTTGTAGAAAGAAGTGAACCCGTGTCTTAAAGAGGCCCATATTGTAAGAGGAAGGAAACACAGAGACTGGTAAATCGTTCCACAACCGAGCTGTTGAACTCAGGAACCAGTCGTAGAAGCGACCCGTTTCTCTTTGCGTCATTCACATTTATACGTCAATTGAAATGAAAACTTCTTTAGAACCGTTGTGATTTGAAACTCGATTAAACGAAAAGGCGACACTAAAGGGGACAAACATTCATCTATAGAATTTAGCTTGCAAGAGATAGAGTAATCGGTCTTCTCTTTGTGCGGTGATTCGTAGCCTCCTCACTCTTGTCTACTTTAGTTTTCTGAAGGTTTCGCTTCCACCGCGTGTGAACTGCATACTTATATTTTTGTTATTCTGACTGTTGACGTGAACTGACTCAAGTATTTGATTAACTTGATTCTGCATGTCTTCCATTCATTTATTGTTTCCTTATTCTCCTTTCATCATTCATCCGCTCTATGTGCTCCGCCCAACTAAGCGTCCCTGTCTTAATTTTATTATTTACCTACGTCTTACATCATTTCCTAATCTCCACAATTATAAGACAGTCAACATACGCCTCAGAGATCTCATTTCTTCAACCTTCTTGTTCTTAGCTATCAGTTGAATAAAATTGTAAAGCAGAGCATGTCCCAACAGCTCAAACGTCTAATTCATTTAATTAAAATTTAAAAGCCGTTTTAGCAACGTTCCGTTAGCTATGTGTACTTACGCGTACCTACAGATATGTGAAAACTGGCGTCGCGTCGTGTATTAATAATATTTCAGTCTGAAATGAAGGGTTGGGCCTGTGCTACTTCATGTCATTCGGCATTTTGACGATAATTACACCATCGTGCATGAAATTATCATTTGATATTTGCGTAGAGAAGTTTAATGAATGAACAAAGAATTACAGTTATGGTATTGTTTTTCAAATTTGTGTTTTCCGTGTAAAAGGAGTAAAACGAAACTGAAATATCCATTTATGTGGAAAAAACTACGAAACCGTGCTCAAGGGTGTAGGGAGGACAAAGGCCCATTTCTATACCCACACCAAGGACTTTGAGTGGTGAGTTCTGAGTGTCGAGCTGCGGTTCTAGCTCTGTCGCGTAATGCCACCCAACCCCACGTGCTAAACTTCCTCTCATTCCCCCAGGTTCCAGGTGGGGGTGGTACACTAATTGTAGAGGCCACACATTACGTTGAAACGTTAAGTTTCCCTCTTCGTGTCTACTGTGTTGAAACGTTACCCGTAAAAGCCCGACGTATGACAACATTACCTCACACGCAGTCACTCACTCCGTCAATCTTGTTATTGATTAAGTGGGACAGCGAAATATATTATTGTATCGATTAAAAAAGTGTCGCAAAGGACAGGTTGAACTGCAATTCGTCCACTGCCATTTCTTACTCTCAATCATTTCGCAACGAATTACCTTCGGCTTTGGATAAAACGACGCTTATTAAATTAAACCTTGTAGAGCTCTTATCGTGGTAAAATCGAATGTTTTTGTTGGCTTGGAAAAAGTGTCAGATAATCCGTTGAATGTTTTGATTTTTATGAGTTTAGGTATTTTTTCAGGTTTAAACCGCTGTATTATCGTGTAGTTTTCTCTGGTTAGATAATATCTTATTTTGATGATGAATCTGTGGGAGGCTATTTCTTGTCTTTGCACAACAAATGCATCAAATCACATGTTCCCCATTTCTTTTCCCTATAATGTGGCAACATCTGTGTTTATTGAAAGAGGTGCACAAACATACCGTTTTGTCTCCGCGGTGTAACTGCAGGTGTTCGTTTGTATGAACACGTTTCGTTTGTGAGGTCATTGAACAAAATATCTCACTTTTACTATTGCGTGCTATATCCCAAAGAAGTTGATAAACCTAACCAATTTAGTAATACAAAAACTACAAAAATGCCTCGTGGTCGTTAGTCGGTCTACCCTGAGTCATGAGTTCATGAGTGATACGATTTCGAGACTCATTTCAGATTCTTCTCATCTTTGGAAAATGATTCATATTATAACGACGTAGATTAACTATTATTACACCAATCTTGTTATGATCCCCATACAAATTCTTTAAAGTGATGACACAAACATTTAACCATAACGTATTCATATTCGTAGGTACAATAGTCCTATCTGCCCATGTAATATATAAGAACGGGTCCAATGTATACTTTTCAGCAGCGGTCACCGTCCGATCGTAAGGGTTAACCACAAATTTGCTTCTTTGACTACTTCATTAACTAATTTTCCTGTAAGGACAGCTGTGTCAGATTCATCAAACGTAAACGTCACCACCATCTGACAACGTTGATTTATTAAGTTTTTTTTCTTCGATTTTTGTATTTGGAGCGCAGTATCAGACTACAACAATGAATTAGAACAAAATGTTTTTCGACAAAAAGAATTATGATGTTTTTTCAATTCCTCAACCGAACACGAAAGTCACCAGCCGCAACGGGGCTGTCGACGTGTATTATACTCAGAAAAATCCACGTCATTGTATTTTTTGCGCTCTGCCGGGAATCGAACTGGAAGTCAAACCCGAGGACCATGACAATGTCAATTTTGACTGACTCTCAATTATCTGCGTTGTTAACTTTCCAGTAACTTAAAATGCATTAAATGTTCTTCATCTGTTGTAGACTGAAAGCTGCATTGTAGTACCTAGGGTGTTCAGTGATTTTTTTTTACTAAAATGTTCGATTTAATTATTTTAATTTTAACAGAATCTTTTACAACTCCGTCCATCTTAAAATAATCAGTTCTTAAACCAGTTTGTTGTGTTGTGTCATCAAAATTAAATATTACAAATTATAACCAGTAGACAAACTAATGATCGAGGGGTTTTGCTATGAAAATAATATTATTTAATAAATCATGATTGTTAATTTTTTTTTTTTTTTTTTTTTTACAGTGAATACCGCACAAGAATCTCAACTGCTCCCTAATCTGCTCAATTAATCCCTGTCCATGCAAGGCTATCAACTAGGAAAGTATTAAAATTCCCTTCGATCTTATCCGACATGTGCAATGTTCAGGTCTATCATTAAACTCGCACCGAGATGGGAAGAAACCGAGATGTCTTGCGTGATGCGATGAAGACGCGCGAGTAGTAAGTGGTGAGTGGCCTTACAAATCCTTTGTTTCTTTCTACAGCTAAATTACTTCTAGATAAGCGACTAACGTTCAGCCAGGTTGTGTAAGTGTGTTCATGGACTGATCTTGTCTATTGTAATTTTATTGTAGTGTTTAATTTGCTATTCTTGAGATTAAATGTAAATATTTCTTAATGTATGATGGATTCCAGATGAATCTTATCGTTTAGTTATGTACGAGGAACCAAAACGATCATATATTGCTTTAAAAGCTGCTGGTTTGGCAAGTCAAATGATTTCAGCAATTTGCACAAAACGAATGAATACAGCATGAAAGTGCACATCTTTATGGTAGTATTTGTTACATATCGCTGCAGTTGTAATAAAAGGATTCAGACAGGCAAAATTTGTGCTGATGCACAAATAGTATAAAGTCGAAACATTATTTGACTGAAATTTGGAGTTATGGGCTATCGTGTATTAATTAATTTGTATCATACACACAGTTGTTGAGGGTCTGCTTTTGAAAAGTGGAAGTTCGTAAAGGTCACTCACCGTCACTTTCAGACCCTTATTCTGGAATAATTGACGTTATCCCGTATGCCGCAATACGATAGAAGAAGGGTTCGTAGCAAGTAATGTAATACTGTATGTAGATTTTAGATAATATGTAAAAATAAATGTTTCTTTGTTTGTCCCTTATGCGGTCCGTAAACCATTCATCCGATTGCGATGAAACTTTGGTGAGTTGTTGTGCGCACGTCCACGATGGTTTCTATACATATATAGTGGTGAGATCTGGCGTTGTAAAATTATTTCCTACACTATTCATCCGATTGCGATGAATCTTTGGTGAGTTGTTTCTATATTTATACATACTGGCGAGCTCTGGCATTATGAAATTTGTATAAAAATTGCAATAGGTGGCACGCGAGCTGTTTGAAAACTGAATGGTTTATTATTAATATACATGCATTCAATACCGGTACTGAATGTACCGATACTGAATGTACCGGTATTGAATGTACCGGTATTGAATGTATGGAACGCGAGAGGGGGAAAGGGAACGCGTGAGGTGAGTTCCGTGGTGGGGAAAGCTTAAGGGGAAGGGGAAACTGGAGGGGGAGGGGAAGGGGTGGCGGAAGGCGAAAGGGACGGATGGGAAAGGACACGCAGTGAGAAACAATTTCTTAATTGAGTGGCATTGCCAGGCATGCCGGGTACGTGCTAGTATAAATTAATCTCTTCATCAATACCCTTGTGGTAGTATGGTGTTTACAGCAATGAGCAAGTGTAGGCTTGCATAAGTACTATGTATCTATTTAGTTTAATGAATAACTCCTTATGAATGGATTCACTGGCAGAAGAAACCTAACCAGTTGAAATGCACATTATTGGTAGCACAGTGTACCTGTCGGTTGCTGTCTGCTCATCTCGTCCGTGTTTATTTGAAGAACTCGTAATGACTCCGCAGTCCGCACAGAGAGAGGGAACTAATGATCCTAATTTGGTCCAGCTCGAGACTTCTGTTTCTACTTGACAGGATGGCCATAAAGAGGGATTGATGATGATGACTGTGGCCTATGATCGTATTCCTTTAACACCGGATTTCCACAGAACACGGTCGGGTATCTGCCTTTATAGTAAAAGAATGTTGACGGGTAATTAATCGCTTATTTTGTTACTCATAGAGCGTATCTAGTTAGGAACTACGTCATATGAAGGTTGTAGCTATTTTCTTTTAAACGTGAGAATAATAGTGGCGAAATGTATTTATGTTTTCTAAATACCCAGTGTTTTTATTTTTATACATATTTAAGTTGTTATTTATAACTCCAAAGTGATGTATTAATTTGCTTCCAATTCCAAAGAGAGCTTCTTTAGAACAATAGAAACCGAAACATGATGGTAGAATCGAATTATTTTTAAATTAATCATTCAGACACGGATGACAGTTTTGATTTTGGTTTCCTGAAAGAAACGGGGTTGGAAAATATTTCCTTCGAGATAAAATTACGATTCCTACATTATGTCTCGGACAGTGGTGCCATAAATTTGATTCAAATTTCATAATTCAAATGATTCGAAAATTCGTAAGTAAAAGTATTTTTATAATCGAGACGTTTTTATGAGTTTTAGAATTGAACTGTTTCGTTTATTAAATTAAAAAGATCGATACCTAAATTCTCCACTTAACTTAATAACTCCAGAAACTGTGTGAGGCATAGACCTATGTCCGTGGTGTGAGGAGAGGATGGGGCTACCATGGACAGAGGCCGAACAATCAGCACAAGACAGGGACATATGGAGGAGCCTTGTCGATGCAATGGGTCCCCGACCCGAATAGGATAAGGGGAAGAAGATGGTGATGGTGGTGGTGATACCTAAATTAGGTATGGAAATATTGATACAGTATAGAGCCGTGGTCGTCAAACTGCGACCCGCGGCGGATATTTGTGCGGCCCGCACAAATATCTGGCGTTTTATTTTTAAATATATATTTTTTCAAGCACAATTGTACTATCCGTTTTTTTTGCGGCCCGCACAAATATCAGCCGTTTTCTTTTTAAATACATGTTTTTTCATGTACAATTATACTATACGTTTTTTTGCGGCCCGCACAAATATCAGCCGTTTTCTTTTTAAATACATGTTTTTTCATGTACAATTATACTATACGTTTTTTTGCGGCCCGCACAAATATCAGCCGTTTTCTTTTTAAATACATGTTTTTTCATGTACAATTATACTATACTTTTTTTTGCGGCCCGCACAAATATCTGCCGTTTTCTTTTTAAATACATGTTTTTTCATGTACAATTATACTATACGTTTTTTTGCGGCCCGCACAAATATCTGCCGTTTTCTTTGTAAATATATTTTTTTTTTATGTACAATTAATTATATTTGCTGTTTTTTTGCGGCCCGCACAAATATATGCCGTTTTCTTTTTAAATATAATTTTTTCATGTACGAGTACAATTATACTATCCGTTTTTTTTGCGGCCCGCACGAATATCTGCCGTTTTTTTCTTAATATATTTTTTTTCATGTACAATTAATTATATTATCCGTTATTTTTACGTTGTCGTTTGAGACTTTCAGGGGGGCGGTAGAACACCCTGAGAAAATTAGAGGGCGTAGAGATGGCACAGTGAGGGTAGGTATAGGTAGGTATGTCTAAAAAACACAAAAAGCACGCTTATCACGTAATTTTAAAGCAAAATAAACTTTAATATTGGTTAATTTTTGTTTTCGGTTAATTTTTGTTATTGTATGTATTGTAATCACTTTTATTTTTATCACCTGTGCGAAAATTCTCACATTTCGATAGTTCGGGAAGTGAATGAAAATTGATCTGAAATATTCCATTACAGATAAACACACATTTTTTTTAATACAATATTATGATTTTGCGTGTAGATATTATTATTATTAAGAATTGACACTATACCATGAACACAAGAAGGAAGGAAGTAGTAACCCGGTACTTAAATATAAAATAATTGCTTTTTTAACTTGGTAAACAAACAGGTACAACACCCCCCCCCCCCCCCGAAATCATAAGTGTGCGGCCCGCGGTGATACCTCACATTGTCCTATGTGACCCTTGATCAGAAAAGTGTGACGACCGCTGGTATAGAGACTAGAGTATCATCAGCTTAGTCCATTATCGAGAACTTCATAAAACACTTTTCCGTTTTTTTTAATCAGAAGAGAAATTTACAACTAAACCATTATCTTTGAGGTACCTATATTTGTACATTCTTGCGTCTTATCAATTAAAAACATCGGTGACTAATAAAGTCAATGGCAATATTAAAATCTACTGTCGGGCTAATAAATTAAATATTTTTACCTTGACCCATTTACATAAAAGACATAACGTATATTATATTATTATTAAGTTTTCTAAATTTTATCGAACAATATAATATTATTGATGCTATTTCTTACATGTATTATGGTCATGTTGCTGATATCCCGGTAGTAACTTGTAACCTCTCTTTCCGTTACATCGTCCTTTATGAAAAAGTTACAATGGGTTATTGGGTACGTATGTAAACGAAACCTGGTTTAATCATAATAAAAAAATGCATTTACATAAGTCGACTTTCGTGTTGACAATTTGATAATGGCCACGAACGGCATAATGACTGCCGTGCGTAAAAATAATGAAAAGTATCTAACGAAACAAAATGTATTGAGTACCTGCCTAATCAAAACATTTGTGGTACGTACTTACCTAATGAAAAGTGTAAAAATAATAGCTTTGTGTTCTATAAAAACAATGTTTACATCATAAATCTTGCGCACCTTCTCACTTTTCTCAGTATCCGAAATGTTTCGAGAAAGTGTTCGATTGTTTAGTCTAAAGTTCTAAAGCTTTCTTGCGTGCCGTGGTTTACCAAACGATATATTGTTTTGGAAATCACCAGTTTCGGTGTCGGCTGTCGGCACGTGTACGTGAACAGTTTACCTACCTACCTGTACGGTTTACCTATGTTCTACAATCTCATCCTTGTTTTCACCGGCCATTGTTATTCGGTTGTTTGGTCCGACATCGACACGACAAGAGGCAAAGCACAAAGCATCCCACGGGCCGGGCGACGAACTAACGATGTTTTCGATGTAATCTAAATAAATCTTGATAGTTAGTCTCTCGTTAACACAATCTAAGCTCAAAGCTAATCAACAAATGTTGGAGAAAAATATTAATCGTTGTAAATTCATCAACGATGGCAACCAATAAGTAATCACTCGAGGTTTAAGGTTATCTATTACATTGCTTTTTGTATCCTAGTACTATCCGTGTCCGCCGTATATTCTAACAATCTTCCAAAAGTTCTGATAAAACCAATATCTGAAAACATTCCGTTTCATAGGTACTTCTGTCACAATATCCTCCTAGTTATTTTTTTTATTTTCGATTTAAACAATCTTTATAAATTCATATTTGACAATTTTAGGAATTTTTACATAAGCTTGTCTTCACGATAATATGACGTTACTAGACATAAGTGTATTAAGACAGGATCTGTCAGACACCCTAAAGACCTTCAATGGACTAAGACAAGGAGATGCACTTGCCTGCATTTTATTCAATTTAGCGCTGGAAAAGGCCATCCGAAATGCAGGTATACAAACCACAGGCCATATCTTTAACAAGTCTGTTCAGCTCCTTGCTTATGCTGACGATATAGATATCATCGCACGCTCAGAATATGAACTAAAATCGGCGTTTAAAAGCTTAGCTACGTCGGCAAGGAACATGGGATTGGTCATCAACGAGGGGAAGACAAAATATATGCCCGTACATGGACGCCAGAAACCACCAAGTATACAGATAGATAATTATACATTTGAAACTGTCAACGAGTTTGTATATCTCGGTACTATGGTGACAAATGACAACAATGTATCCAGCGAAATCAAAAGAAGAATAGTAGCTGCAAATCGATACTACTTTGGGCTACAGAAGCATATGAAATCTCGCCACCTTACCAGAAGAACTAAAGTCCTGCTTTACAAGACCCTTATACGACCTGTTCTTATGTATGGTTCGGAATGCTGGACAATCAGTAAGGGTGATGTGATGAAGGAGCCCTAGAAAGTTTTGAAAGGAAGGTGCTGCGAAGGATTTACGGCCCAGTCTGTGATAATGGAGAATGACGTATCAGATACAACCAGGAGCTATACGATATTTACGAGGACCCTAATATCTCCAAGGAAATCAAAACTGGAAGACTCAGGTGGGCTGGACATATCCAGAGAATGAGCGAAGGAGATATTCCAAAGCGAATTATGGATGGTGCACCTGGGGGTCGGAGAAGAGTTGGAAGACCAAAGCTTCGATGGCTGGATGGAGTGGTGAAGGATGCAAGCACCATCGGCATCCGAAACTGGCGCAACGCAGCACAACACCGACAGTCATGGAGGCAGGCTCTGCTGGAGGCCAAGACCCGACCTGGGTTGTAGAGCCACAGATGATGATGATGATGAGACATAAGTGTGGCGTATGAGGCATACCTGACTTATTGACCAAAATAAAAAGAGAATGCATAACAATTGCAATATAAACATTTCTGATAAAGTGCTTCTACTTAGCTACAACGAGTGTTTTTTTTAAATGTTATATAGGTTTACATTTGAACACGAAATAAGTACCAAAAATAAGAATTTTGGAATAGCACGCTCACTTACGAGAAAACCTATATCTATTTATTTATTTATTAATGCCTTGAAGAGACAATCGGATGGAAAAATCGAATTTGTGCTTTCTGGTAAGAGGAAATAATGTTGATTCAATTCAAACTACAGAGAACCAAAAAAGAAATTTGATAATTAAAAAATTTTAAAATATAAAATAAAATAATTAATTTCTGCGATACGAATTCGGTCAAAATTTGTTTAAGTGTGTTATGAATTTAGTGAGGTTCGTTTTAAACACATTGATGTCTATGCATAATCTCTTATAAGTACATTTTCGAGATAATTAGTGATGCTCTTTTTAATATACGAGTAAGGGAACGTACCCATACTACGTGACCAACTTTTTGCAATTTTTAACCCCTCCCCCCCCCGGTGAATAAAAACCTAAGCCCCCCGCCGCTCATTTGTACCAAGCGTGGTATTTTGAAGACCCCCCCCCCCCCCCGAACGTGTCACGTAGTATGGGTACGTTCCCTAAAATGTGTCCGAAGATCGAATTTTTCATGTAACATAATTGCACTTTAATTATAATTTCCGTTTTAGCTTCCTCGCCATTATATCATCTGATACGACATGACACGGATGATAAGAGATATCAAAATAATCGATTTTAATACTAAAGAGCTAGAAACTCTCGTACATGCAGGAACGCATACATTTAATGATAATATTAATTTAGCACAAAGTTAATACTGCGTTTAATAATATTATGATAGATAACAGACTTGTGCTGCTATTTCTGTGTCACGTTTCTTATCTGATTTTACTTATTAATATTTTGACGTGTTCATTATTCACCAACCAAAATTTTTGACACGCTTTGTCATAGCTGTCGATATTATGTTGTCAATTCCATCGTAAAATAATATTTTGGTGAGAGCGCGGAGGTATTCTGTTTCCAGCTTCAAGTTGAAAATTACTTTTTTCTCATTATTTTAACACATATTTTACGTTTTTGTTAATGTTAGGTATGTGCTCTTTTATCCAAGTCATACTCCATTTGAAATGTAATTAATAGTCCATCGTCAACACTGATTATAGTTTTCTTTGTTGTTAATTGTTTGAGCGAGCTTATTTGGGTGAAATACATAATACATTAATTTTTCCAAAAGATCTTTTGTTTTATTCTTGTTTTATTTACCACAAAGAACAAACGGGCTTCATTTATCACCTGCCAGCGTTTTCAATGCTGAATAGAGTGGCATATTGAATGAACCTGGTGAACCCTTTGGTTGTCACGATAGTGGCAGATTTTTTTAACAGAACGTCTCTGTTTCAATGTTAAGTTTAATGTCATAAAGTATCGCCCCTTTTTACTATCGTGTCTCGTTCTATTAGTGTGACGATCTCGTGAACACGAACGTGGAACACGGTCTCTGTCACGAGAAAGTTCAACAGACTTAACGCGTTTTTTGTGAGTGATGGCGCGATGACTCCAAAACACCAGCGCGTGTCTTCTTGGTGACTCAATCCAAGCCGTATGACTAATTTCTAGAATTGCCATAAATTTGGCAATCGTTCAACGCGCCGAGGGAATCATCGTGGAGTAGTTTGTTGAAGTGTTGTAGCGCATCGACCGGAAAACTGAAGGTATTTAATATCTACTTACTGTTTTCGCCATTGTTTCGAGTTTCCTCTTTATCTACTTCGACGACATTTCAAGGGTAGAGTTCCAGATACATATATTAGCTGGCCAAGTGGCTGAGGAAGATCGGTTCACGCACTTTGCTTGTTTTTAAGCATGTAGCAATTTGTCGACTCAGCCGACCAATTTGCCGAATTTACGATGGTTATCTTTAGATTAACGTTGATGGGAAAACTCATTATTAATTGTGTTGGAAATAATTTGGTTACTATCACTTTCCCACGAGAGGATCTCTAGTATCATCATCATCATCTGTTCACCATTAGGCTAAGGTCAGGAACATTATGAAAGTAAGCGTTATTAGTGTTATTACCGACCGCGACGTCTAGTTTCATTAGAATCGGCATTGTTTCTTGGCGCTGAACAATGGTTGATGGTTGGGTAGGCTCGTGGTACTATTTATTTATCTGTGAAAATGAGATTAATTAAGAATTTCATTCAATGTGCACACACAATAAAAAGTGAAGGTAGAAAAACGTTATCACTCTTAATTGCGACTAAATCATTTAATGCGTTTTGCTTTATTGTGTTTATACAAAGTAATAGATGAAATTTAAAATTTATTCCAGTTAAAATCAGGGCTGTCTAAACATATTGTTTTATCCTTTTTTTATTTGTTTTCAAAATAAATATCCTCTTCAACCCATCGAAACTTGGAATCTTGTTTATTATTTAAGAGACAATAAATTGACCTAATTTGGATGTTGTCCGTTATTTCATACCTACTGAATATAATGTGTATGTAGATGTAGGTATTCACACCAACCGGTTTCTGGCTCCGAACAGAATCAATATAATTGTTTATCTGACGTCTGGGAGTTGTTTTTGCATCGCCAATAACTCGTTTCTTTGATAATGAGATCAATATTTTGAAATAGAAAAATATCTGATTCTGTGCATTAAAAGTTTTATATCAACAATTCAAATCATTTATTCATCAAATAAATCGCTTTAGCTCGAAACCTCAGACAAAAACACTCTTAACTTTGTATGCCCCCCGTTGGGCATAATTTAATAGGAATTTCTCAAAATGCATTAAAAGGTCTGTAGGTATCAAGTAGGTACCATTCAATGGATGCGTGCATGATACGTGAATATTAGTATGTTATTTTTAAAGAATTTCGTGATTTGAACGCGCTACATTGTTTGAGTGGAATTTGTGAATAATGTATGGATTTGTCATGTAATAATTACAATAATAATTACGAGTATATTGGATGATTCGTATAGCACCGTTTTTATGAAAAATCACCTTAAGAGCTTTATACAATGTTTACTCCAACGTATTTATATAATGCTCAATCTTATTACTAACTATAGAGACCAGTCAAACTATTGCAACAACTTCTGGCTAACAGATTGCATCCACCGGTTCGTCGATCACTAATTCAAAACTATATCATGTACGATGCATTTGTCCAATGAGCGTGATGCTACGTTAAAATGTACATATTATATTATTATTTATTTATTTGACCGGTCAGTGGTTGAGTGGGCATCGCGTTTGGGTCCCACACGGGCGTCCCGTGTTCGATTCCTCGGCTGGCTAAGTCCTCCATCACACCACAAGAAACATTTTCGGCTTTCTGTGGTGGTAGTAGGAGATTTTCAAACATTGTTAGGTTATTCGTAACCCGAGAATGTTTGTCTTTCTTTTAAAAAGAGTAAATTTTATATTCTGTACAGGCAAATAATATACAAGACAATATTTACCAGGGAAGTCACTTTCGAGAATTCTAGATACAGTTCGCACGTCGAAGAAATAATTTGAAACCCGTGTTATTGAAAATGGTTTTTTTTAAATCGTGGTACGTATTTATTTTAATAATATATATGTTGTTTAATGAATGTGTTTAGAAAAGAAAAAGCTAAATTTTAAATGGTAATCAGGTATCTATAATAGGTACACTTATTCATGTTTTTTCGAGTTCGTCATAAGTATTTGACTGCACGTTCGTTTACACTTCAAAATATTTTTAAATGATACGTAATACTTACTTCGACTTTGTGCAGACACTTTGATAGATTCTCCTATCTTAGCAAACGGATTGTAATTTTTAGAGCACAGATGTTTGGTGGGAATTCTATCATTGTTCTACCGGTATTTTAAAGGAAGATGCTCCGAGTAATTAGCGTCATTTCCATAGTCGGGAAACACGCGCGCTAACGTACGATGTACACGTACGGTTTGTCACATGAGAACGGGTCGCTTCTTCGACTTGTTCTTGCGCTCAACAGTTAGGCTGTGGAACGATTCGCCGTCCTCTGTGTTTCCTCCTTCCTATAACATGGATCTTTTCAAGACCAATGTTCATTCCTTTCTCTCCTCAAAAAGAACCTCCGCACAGCAACTCAGATGACATAGGCCCTGAGGGAAATTATTTTCCTGTGTGGATTTAATGTTAAAAAAAACTCTTGTTTTAACATTCTTCAATGGCAGGAGAATTTAAAACAAAATATCTTTTATTTTGCTTAAACCAGAAATAAATTGTATTCGGATTGTTATTTTTTCATCAATTTGTAAAAAGAAATGCACGCGAGCGTAAGGGGCTAATTTAACGGCATCACCCCGGGCCACGAGCGAAGGTACTACCTTACCTAGTGGGGGCACAGAAAACAGGGCTTCAGCCGGCGGCGTGGCGCGGCGCCCCTATCAATTTGTAAAAAGAAATGCACGCGAGCGTAAGGGGCTAATTTAACGGCATCACCCCGGGCCACGCCGGCCACGAGCGAAGGTACTACCTTACCTAGTGGGGGCACAGAAAACAGGGCTTCAGCCGGCGGCGTGGCGCGGCGCCCCTATCAATTTGTAAAAAGAAATGCACGCGAGCGTAAGGGGCTAATTTAACGGCATCACCCCGGGCCACGCCGGCCACGAGCGAAGGTACTACCTTACCTAGTGGGGGCACAGAAAACAGGGCTTCAGCCGGCGGCGTGGCGCGGCGCCCCTATCAATTTGTAAAAAGAAATGCACGCGAGCGTAAGGGGCTAATTTAACGGCATCACCCCGGGCCACGAGCGAAGGTACTACCTTACCTAGTGGGGGCACAGAAAACAGGGCTTCAGCCGGCGGCGTGGCGCGGCGCCCCTATCAATTTGTAAAAAGAAATGCACGCGAGCGTAAGGGGCTAATTTAACGGCATCACCCCGGGCCACGCCGGCCACGAGCGAAGGTACTACCTTACCTAGTGGGGGCACAGAAAACAGGGCTTCAGCCGGCGGCGTGGCGCGGCGCCCCTATCAATTTGTAAAAAGAAATGCACGCGAGCGTAAGGGGCTAATTTAACGGCATCACCCCGGGCCACGCCGGCCACGAGCGAAGGTACTACCTTACCTAGTGGGGGCACAGAAAACAGGGCTTCAGCCGGCGGCGTGGCGCGGCGCCCCTATCAATTTGTAAAAAGAAATGCACGCGAGCGTAAGGGGCTAATTTAACGGCATCACCCCGGGCCACGAGCGAAGGTACTACCTAGTACTACCTAGTGGGGGCACAGAAAACAGGGCTTCAGCCGGCGGCGCGGCGTGGCGCGGCGCCCCTACCAAATTACAGGGAGCTTCCGAATCTCAACGCCGGAAAACTGTGAACATTATCATCCGATACCAAACTATCTGAATTATTTAATAATACAAGTGGCGACTAGTGACTTTTGATTGTATTGAGCAGAGAATGAAAACGCAACATTTTTCGGATTTCTTTATTATTTATTTTCGTTAATTAACTAAATTAATTCATTTAACCCCTCAGGCTAATTTGTTCAGTTTTGGGATCAATCGTTGAGTCTCGCTTACTATCACTGTGAAAAATATGATCTAAACGGTGTTAGAAAGAGAAAACAACACGATTTATATTCAAATCTAGTAGTTGCCATCAAAATAATTAAAATGTACACCTTTAAAAAACCAAAGATTTAGACCCCAATTTTAAAAAAATTTAGAAACTTTGGGAATTTTTCATTAATTATTTTTATATGAAATGACAAAAAATGAGGTGATAACGTTTATAATACATTTGTCTAATAAATTTTCTGTTTTTTTATTGTTTTCGTTCAAAAACGTAAGGTGAGCCATTTTTAAAGCTTTTTGATGTTTGCATTTAAAATTTTAATGTTTTCAATATTATATATTTATTTCTAATAATAAATTATTTAAACTTATTTAACCACCCTTCAAAAATACTCGTAGTTTTTATTTTTATTTTCGGATGCGTTCACAAATATTCAATTTATTTGGATTTTATTGCAAAGCGGAAATACTAAGAAGGGAAGGGTTAAATAAATTATCATTTATTTATTCTGCAATTTGTTCAAATTAATTATATTAATTAAATAGGTGTAAGCTTGTGGGTTTGTACACTCTTATTAAAAATAAATGGTTGAAATGACGAGAAAAGGTTCGCAAACTAAACAAATTCATCCCTAAAACTACTTACTTAAACCTATATTAAGTACGTCAATTAGTTATCCTTGCCCTCACAGTAATATACCAGTAGGTACCTTCCTACAGTCTACAGTGTGGGCAGACGATCTATGTTGTTTCTTCGTTTTCCTCACCCTTATTGAAAGCACTTTACGAAAACACCCATAAATCTTCATGTAAAATGGAGAAAAGCAATTTCCTCCAATCGCTCAGCGACACCCACGGGCGAAAATGTTATTCCATAATGCCTCCGGTTTACAACCAACAACCAACCCGTCTACCGTTTAGCTCGGAGATCCAATAATTGCCAAATTCTAGAAGCTCGCATTTCCCAGCCAGTCGAATGGGGCTTTATTTCCGCTTCAGTGATGCCGCCCCGATCTGCCATTTCATTTCACTGATCCAATGATGTAATAGCAGACATCACGAAAATACAACCTCCATAGTACATAGTACATAGTACGGAGTAACCAACAATCTGCTGAGGTAGTGTGACGCACTGTCGCTCCTATACAAAACAGATATTGGAGTTATGTAAAGACCAGCTCTTAATTATTCCTCTTTCTCTACCTTTTATAAAACACAAATGGTATTACATATGTTTCCACGAATTTTATTTATGCGCACGCAATCTAATGTTACTTTCACGTAATATCCTTAAAACATAAACCCATCATTATCATTAAATCTCGTGGCTAGTACTTAAATGCTGACGGTATCACCCACCGCTCTGCGTAAGAACTCTCTGTACTTCGATGCTGACACATATTTTAATCTGATGACTGTATTCAGATTTTAGATGCTAGGTTCATTAGAACTTGAGAGAAGCTCAATAGTGGTAGTATTAAATCCCTGAATAATGAGCACCTGCTTTCCAAATGTTGTTGGTTTTAATGACCATAGGCTTTTATTCCTTATCCTCGCCCCATCTCAGGTCGGTGGCTGTAATGCTTTATCGGCTCGTTTAATTAATGGAATATCCACATATTTTCTTTTCAATGAAACCTCGGCATCTAGTATTTGTTGCTGTGAGCTTTACTTTATGTCTCGTAGACCGTGGGATAACGATGATAAAACCGCTTTTCAAATCCAAGGACTGGCTGTCCTTGCGGTGAATAATGATGCTAATGCTCATTAGATCTCTAAAGAAAGAGATACACAAATACTGTTCGAGTTTGTCCTAAAAATGCCTTTCTATCTTTTCTGTACAGTTGTCCTATGTTATCGTCACGGAGTTTCCTGACGCGTCCCCTGTTGACCTATATCATTTGTTGTGTGTGAGTATGGAGGGTAAACCAAACCCACAACGGTAGTCATACGTTGATGACATTATCTGAAAGTGATTGATGTTGCAATATCAATCATATCAAAGTGCGTGGTATTTAAAAAAAGGCCATTAAACATTTAGCGATACTACAACAATGATATATCTCTACTAACTGACGAATTTGGTTTAATGAATGACGCATGCACCTAAAGAAGCACCAAGAACCGGCTGAAAGTTCTCGTAGGTGGACCGTAGCACTACTTCCTTACCGATCATTGACCGTCTAAACAGCTCTTGGCAAAACAACTGAGCGTATCGCATGTAATTGTAACAAATTGAACTGTTTACAAGGATATTATAATTTTTCTAATGCGGGGGTTTGTGCTCCGATCAACGCGTGCAGCTCTCATAGCCGCTTGACCCACATTTCCGCGCTTTATTGCTTATAGTATAATTTATTAACTTTCGACTTTTACTTTAGTCCCCGGTTTAATTAGATTCGTTCCGAGTGACAAGCCCGAATGCTATGGATTTAATGCTTCGACCTTTTCAATGGAACGCAGCATATTGCTATCAAAATACTATTATAGGTACCTAATACGCCTGATATTAATACGGGTGTAACAGGACGTACCCGAGGAATTTTAACCAGCGATTCCTGAGCATATTTGGAATAAAAAATGTTAATGAAATTTTCGTCTCCGGTGACTTTTTTTTTTTTTTTTGTTTTCTTCAAATTCAAACAAAAAAATCTTCCGCTTTTTGTCATTGGTCACTCAGCCGAGTAACCGACCAACCCCTCACCTCGCCTCCATCTGTCCAACACCCACTGTTTTTTAATGTTTTTGTAGAAAAAATAAATAAAAAAAAACATCAAAAATATCACCGGAGACCAAAATTTCATTTACATTTTTTCTTCAAATAATATCAGGAATCGATGGTTAAAATCCCTCGGGTACGTCGTGTTACACCCTGTATACAATATTATTCCTGTTTTTGTCGTTGAGGAATGACAATAATAAGTTGTGAGGATTGAAATATAATAAATATTTCACATCCACGACGAGTCGTGGTCACGAAGACGTGGGCGCCAGACGAAGATAATTTATCGACTGTAACATCATTTTTCTTTACATTTCTTCAACGTCACTTTCCTGTCTTTCCTCTAATCAACTTGCCATTGCGCGGGTCAATGATTAGTTGATTGTGACATTTCCGTATGTGATCGTAATATTTTTTTCTGCATCAGTTTAATTCAATATTTTTCCTTTGCGGGTCAGTTAGTGTTGACATTTCCGTACGGATTGTTCTATTTTTGACCTAAAAAACAGTAGTAGATGGTTAAACTAGAGTGATGGGTCTGACCCGGTGTGACCCAGACAGACTCTCATTCAGTATGGATTTGCATTTAGACCTCTGCAATCTGTAGTGTATTCTCTCTTAAATAAATGGTGTTTTACTAAGCGATTTGTTTTAATTCAATTAAAATGACGCCAAAAAGTGATTTTGCAAAGATTGAAGATAGCTTATTTCCTCTTATAAAAGCAACCATTGTTGTATTTATTCATTAAGAAAACTCTATTTAATTTATTTTACAATTATTTTGAAACACTACATACTCGTAATACAATACTAGTACATATAGGTATTTATAATCACTTCATATTATACTATTAAATTAAAAATTAAATGAAATCCTCGGCATCGAAGGTCCCAGTGAGGTGATAAAACATTAATTATTATTATTTAACTGTAATTTTGGTATTCGACTACGTTCAGAAATATTTCATTTATAGAGCTTTAATTGCGAAGCGGAAATAACACAAAGTTTTTATAAATCTGACATGTCGTTTATGACAAAAAACTTGCCCAATGGCAAAATACTTGAGAGTTAATAGTAAAGTTGGATTTGCTACTGTTTCGATCAGGCGATCAGAACCACCACGAGGTTGGTATAAGTCCAGTATTGGTCCAAGCTTTCTTCCTCGAGCTGCGTGTGGCGTGCGTCCGAGAGAACGATGAAGGCGTAATCAAAACAAATATTCCTCAGCCTCAGGCAGTTCCAGGAACGGGCATATTATTGTAGGCGGCATTGACTCTGCACGCGCGCCGCCCTGACCCGTGGGCATGATCGCCTATCACAACAAATTCACGTATGTAATTACTTAGGGCGGAATCAGCCGATCCTTTACCGTATTTCCAGTTAGCAGACCTCGACCACCACCTCATGGTTATATTTATAAGGTCCTTGAATATTATAATTATTTGAATGATTTCTACTGTAATCTGACAGGATCGCAATGGTGGCGCCATAACGTTGTAATGGATTGTATTTACTGGAAACTAAGTGGGTATTAAAGCTTTTAAATTGCTTTGCAAACGGGATCAAACTCGCGGCGTTCTTCATAAAACGTATAGGAAATCTTTTCATCTGTTAGCTTAAGAGCGTTTAACCAGCCAGCGGCCGAAAATCCACATTTCGTCGAAAGTTGTTCTTATGGTCGTGCAGGGTGGTTACAATGAGAAAGATTAATTATTCTCCGTACCAGCTTTTTTTAAATTATAACTCAATATCGATTTTATTTCATTCAAAATTTACTTTAATTTATACCTACATCCAAAAACGCTGAAAGGCGTGAAGATAAAACTATTAAAATAATGTACTTTTTGTAATTATTTTTTGATTATAAGTATTTATCATTTTTCAATAATGTCTAAGTTAAATAAGAATGTTAAAAAATCTGAAATATATTAGTGTGTAGGTGCGCAAATAAACACACAAACGGACCAATTTTCGTCAAGAAACACATGTACGTATATATTTTTTAATGATTCTATTTAAACTAAAATTAAAATTCTAAAACATGCGATACCCAGATAATGCATTGATTTATTTTACTGCATGATTATATGATTTTCAATGGGTGTGGTATAATACAAAATCTTTTTTGAAAATTTAACAAATCTGCCAACGACCTATGGTATAAACTTATTATACTAAAAATAAACATTTTTTCTCAAAATTTATTACATGCGAATGCTAGATAAAAGAACAATGTTTCGAAATCCATTTATAATTTTTAGTGGAAAAGAGTCAATACGTCTAAAATCTGATTTAAAAATGACATATTTCTGGTTTTCTCTGGTAATACCCTCTTAACCCTTGGAATGCCATCTCTCCTCGACCAAGTACTTCTTGGTGTACCAGGGGAAAAATGCTAATCGCTCTTTGTACGTCGGCTGTCACTGTTTTCGTAATAAATAACTTACTTGTTTTTTTTTGCAAATGGTTCCACCTAACCAAATAATGTATTAATGTACTTATCAAATTGTTTGTTTTTTCTGTTAAGCACTTGCATACTGCTTACTAACAACGTATGCAAGGACACTGGAGGACTAGATTCGTTCAAAATAAATAAATGTAGCTTCGTTTAACAAAAAAAAAATTAGAATCTTGCGAGAGCCTTGAAGGAGTAACCATCAGTTACTTATACCAGGGCGGGTAAGAGGTGGATTACCTCCACTGTACTTATCAAATTTGTATATATATAAATATCCTATATTATTTCCCCTGGCTTATCAGAAAAAGGTTTTTTTCTCTCATGTTATCCAAATCAACTCAACAACTCAGAATCAACTCAACTTAACACCTCTTTGAAAAGTCAAAAGCTACAAAAAAATAGTCGAAATAACCCATAACCTAACCTAACCTAACCTATCTCACCAAATTCTTCTATATTTTTTCATCACTTTAAATGTCAGGTGCGCCTCGTACGTCATACATATGTCTAGTAATGTTAGTTTATCGTGAAAATAAGCTTATGGGTCCGAATAGTTGACTTTTCAAAGAAGGTGTTTTCAGATTTCATTCTGAGTTGTCCGGTCAGCTATCCAAATATATCTACAATACAACGAAGACAGATAAAAATACTCTCGAGTTTTATTATATTTTCTAGCTAAATAAGTGTTTTTCAGTCATGTGAGGCTTTTCTGTAAATAAATACAGTACTGTGACTTTTATAAATCGGAATTATGTCATTTGACAAAAAAAAAACATTAGCAAGCGACGAAACGACAAGTTAGAATAATATTAAGCTATTTCTTTGACAAGCGAATAAAATATATTTTAGTGAGCTAGAAGCCTTTTTTAAGGTTCAAAATACCTTAAAATCGAAGCAAGTGAGGTGAGCAACTAGCAAATCCAAGGTGAAACGCCGGCACACGATGCCGACGGGGACGAACATCAGAAATCCACGGTGAATTTCGTGGCACACCAGAGGTTAATAGAATAATCGGGTAGATCAGATTTGTTTGCCTGTGGGTTATGTTTTATTTTATGTGTATGGCTTGCTGGTCGGCCACGGAATGTGGACACACTTACACCAATAGATACACTTACACACATAGATACACTTACACATAGATACATACCTGCTATGTCCAAGTTGAGGTATGTTTATGGAAGGATTATTAAATATTATATGGTAGGGTATGTCTGTGTCTAAACGCCTTTCACGATATTGACCCACGACATGCCAAAGAAACAATATCTTTCACCGGGAATGCGCCGGTACCATTTCGACACGGAAATAAATGACTGTACCTACGGTTATATGGGGCGCTTGTATTAAAATACATATTAGTAAAGACTGCATGGCAATTTTGATACATTGTTTTGCGCTTGCGGAGGAAATTAGTTGAGAGAAATTAGAAAACGTGAGAGAGAGGACGGATGTTTTAATTTCGGTGATTGGCGGAAACATATATAACACATTTTTATAGGTAAATTTGCATACAAAATAAAATATTAATATTTGGATGAATTGATCTGTATAGTGACTTTTTTTGTAAAAAAAATCACCCAAAAATCACCCGCTCACCCGGGTGGGTGTCTTATTACGTTATACAAATAAAAAAAATAATTTGGTGTAATGTACCGTACAATTGAAATTGTAATGTGAACAGTAACTGCTAATAAAATTTGTTTGACATTTTATAGTTTTTTTTTAAATATTTTTTATGTGAATACCTCACAAGAGTCCCAGCTGCTTCCATCTGGGGACAGTTAGACCATGTTATACTCAATTTGGGTATGTTGTGAGGCTAAAGGTAGTGGAGAGGAAAAGGATATGGGGTAGAAGGAGGATATTCAGATCACGGTCACCAAACACGGCTAAAGCCAAATCAAGCAACTTTATGGTGGTTTTACACCAGGGCGGTATTGAGAGTATATATAGGTCAGGGACGTGCCGGAAATATACTATATATTATTTTTGAAGAATTAATTGTGAAATACCACAAATTAATCCAATAAAATTTATTTATTACCCCTTCACCACGCCGGCCGTTAATCCCAGAGAAATGTCATACGTGGCGTCATCTTTCTTTAATCTTCTGTCTATTTTGTTTTCATACAAGACGTGTGAGAAGGAAGTTATTTGTCAATGGAAGTTACGTAGTAGGTACAACCTCTCTGGAATACTATAGGTTATTGTGCGTTGTGTTGGTTTAAAAATAATGTGTTTTATTCAAATATCTGCTGGTTGCCAAAACGGATGGAAATTAAGAAAAAACTAGGAATGTTTTTTTGCACTTTTCGATTCACAGTTACAGATACCATAATTACCTCGCATTCCGTTACAATACTCGTTTTGGAAGTCGGAATAATATTTGCGACCATTATTTGGGACACGTGCCGGATCCCAATTGACCCCGCCTCATTTGACACCAGCCGTGCGTAATAAATAAGACGATTTATTTGGTTCAAATCTGTAATTTTTTATCTATGGACAATAACGTTACTTTTAGCTAAGTATGGCAATCACAATCACAACTTTCCCGTCTATTTAACTATTCGTCCTATCATATCTATCAAATATTGCGTCATTTTTCGAACGTCGAGCCACTAGTAAATTTCGCATATAAAGAAATCAAATCAACCCATGCTAATAATTGAATTTGTATTGTTCCATGTTTAATTTTGCCGCCATCCGTCCGCCATGTTGGTGTTGATGGCATGTAGTGTCATGGCGGTCGCGGGTTAAGTACAGGGCGGCCGCCTCGTTTGGGGCCCTTACCCGGGGCTGGTTGACCCACCTCATAAATAAACTCGTAAAATTTTCCCAACAAACAAACTGCTCTTAAAAAGATCTTAATTATGTAGTCAGTGAGATTTATACTAAAACAAACGCGTTACCAATATACCAGATAAACGGTGAAATAACATTTTGGTTAAATTTATTTGCTGGAATCTTTTCTATTTTAGGTAACTACATATTTAAATTGAAATGGAGTCATTTGTTTATTAGTGAGACGTAACAAATCTAATTATCTTCGAGCGTGTATTGATAAGTACCTATTCAATCTCGAATACCTCTTTCTCGCAGTGTTTCGTCCCTTACTTATTAGGGGCGAGGATACTACTGGTTAGAATTTTCACCCGCTGCTAAGATGTCACAGCTGGGATGACCGATATAAGATCATTTGGCATCTCAAGAAAGTTGAGTTGCCTTCCGTCCCTACCCGCGCACCTTGAAGGAAAATTGCAGCTTAAACTATTGCAATAAATTATTATTTTTATACTCTTTGAACATGACAACTAATAAATTCAGGGAAAATAGTATTGGTATTCGCGTCATGAAAAATCATTCTCGTTTTCTTATTTTTTATGGTTACCACCCAACGAAAAAAGTTTCTTTGTCCCTAGGATTTGGGTTGGGTTAAGAAAGGTGACATTCCTTTAATCTATAAAAATGCTTTAGTAAGGATGGCATCGTGAATAAATAACATGCCACAGGGGAATTAAAGTCATAACGTCATAACTTTGAAACGAATTTCAACTCATAAAAGTTTACGGCTCAATTTATTGTTAAATCAATCGTGGACGTCACCCTTACAATAATTTTGTGACAGGCTGTACTCACTATAAACGTATTATATTCTTCAGTTGATTTCGGTTGTCAGTTTTTAAGATCCTTTCGAAATTAATGAGATATCGTTATGAAAATAAGTGTAATTTTAGTGTCCACCTACCAGTACACCTAACACGAGCCTTGTAATGCTAAATAAATCACACATTATGCCTCATTATGTAAATGTTATATTATTATATTTTGAAAATGTGTCACATCCCACGCACCTAAATGTTTTATCAGATCGCTGGTGTATAGATTTTTTGCAATCGCTTAAATTGAATAACGTTTTATAATGTCCTCTAACCTGTCTAAACAGACACATAAAAACGTCGATCAATAGTTCAAAAATGGTGAAAAGGCGTGCTGATAGGAAACCTTGTGTTTTTGAACAGGTGTTTTTAATGGTCCAAGTCCCCAAAAAGCAATATGGCCTGTAGCCTGTAGTAGACATCAGCTACAAGGGCGCAAAGTCATTTCAGGCGATAGCTGTTCCTGTTCACCCTGTGGATGAGGGTGGGAATAAATTCCAATATAATGTTCGAATTCAACGGAGCCGGGGTGAGGCATTTTGGCGCCTGAGGCGCCACAGCCAGGCGCCTTCACAATTAGGTTACAATTTTATTCTAAACACTTTCGGGAAAGGGTAAAATTGTTACACCTTAGATGATTTATGTTAAACTGTTTTTTATTACATATTTTACTTTTAAAGAATGAGTGACTGAAAATGTGATCTACATAATAATAATTTATGATGCATGTTCCTGTACAATAAATTTTCTAACGTGGTAAGAAAAAAAAATCCAACATTGCTACACGTATGAGTTGGCGAAAATGGAGGGCGCTGTCATCTTATGTTTTTGACATAACGATAGTAGTTGTGGTTGCCAGCTTAAAATATATTGCCAACTTATACTGTAGTACAATAAATGACAGACAACAAGAATGAGATAGTTTTTAAAGATAAAATTTAGGCCAGCTGGAATTCTTTTGACAGCAACAGCAAGTTCAGTCGATATGAAGTTATGCGTTCCAATATACATTATTACATATTCCAAAAACATATACTAGTTATGTGAAAAAGCAGCTATTCTAAACTTTAAAAAAGGAAAACGATATTGTATCAAAACCGTAATTGACATAATTTTTTCGAAAAAAATCGCTGACTATTTCCATGACTGCGCGGCTCCTGCCAAGAGGCGCACCGGCAGACCAGCTTTTTTAAGGTTTTCTAGATGTCCATTATCACTACAAAGTAGTTTCATCCGTGTACTCGATGACGTAGGGTTTACCTATCTCGCCTCCCAGTCTATATGTTTTGTCAGACAAGTTTGGCGATCTTTAGAAATCCTGTTGTCCCACCCTTGTCCCGGCTCTTGTGTTCAACGTTCAACTGTTCAATAGCTATCGTAATGTCAGTAGGTATTAGTAGGCACACAGTTCTTCGGGAGCAATTACTTTACTTGCTTCCGTTTTCTCCCGGGCAATAAAAGTACGGGCAGTAAGCAGTAAATAACGTTTGGTATATCTGCTATATCTGAAACTGAAACGGCCTATTGATCGCTTTCCAAGTTGATAGAGTTCGTGATATTAAATAATTGCGATTCGGTAACAGCTTATCGGCTTATTACTTTTATGTATGCGGATTTGTATTTGATCGATACACCGTAGGTGTGAAACCTTTGAATATTAATCACGTATTTTATTTCAAATTCCAGATCGTAATGTTATATTCTTGAAGGCTTCAGCCCCGGGAAAATTCAGCTATCCGTTAAACTTTTATTATAATTATTTTGCATTCATATGACGGAAACACTAGAATCGTGAGATCCCATCAATTATTACAATAATAGCACGCACTGGTTTCCTGCAAACGTGCGAGTTGTGTAGTTGTCAACACTGAAAGCGCAAGTAAGAATGAGGCATGACTGTATTGTATACGCTGTATAGAGGTACCTGCGTGGAAAACTGCATCTGCTTTCCAATCAATTTTTCTTTTCTATAAGAAACTACGGTTTGACACGTAAACGCATGAATAGTGAATACCCAATTACGAAGTGATGATTTGCATAAATTGAACATCGAACAACAAGCCTCTTCCTCGTTAGAAAGCTAATTACTCCGTATTTGGCCGTTGTCTGTCATTTATTGCACTATATCCTTCCTGCTTACATTCATTTCTACATTTACTACAGATACACGTGTGAGACACCGGAAGACATCCGTGTGACGTTTATATAGGTGTAAATGTGAAGTTTACTACTAAGGGTGGTCTGTAATAGGAGGCGTCTACTAATATCTACAGGAATTCCAAAAACTGAAAAAATTGAACTAATATCTATGGGAACCAAAGTGTTGACGAATATCTACAGCTCAAACTGTTGACTAATATCTATAAGAACCAAAGTGTTGACGAATATCTACAGCACTGGCAGAGATTGGATTTGCAATTATGTATAGCATATTGGAATAACGTAATATTGCCTATGCAGTTTAAAAAACTTAATTTATGTAAGTATGTATGTAAAAATCCCTAATATCGGACTATTGGACACATTTGGCTGATTAGTCCAACCTAAGCTCTGTAGATATTAGTTCAACCTACGCTCTGTAGATATTAGTCAACACTCTGAAGTTCGTAGATATTAATTCAACATAGGAGCTGTACGACATACAGGCTGTAGATATTAGTACCTATCCGGAGTCCTGTAATATCATCGATTTCAGCCTTGAGCTCTAGGAAATATTTAAGCGTTGGGTTTTGAAATTTACTGCCCTCATTCAAAAAATTATTCCTCCGAATTTTAATATGGAGGCATATTTATTGCTTATAGTGTTAGATAGCCATTGAATTCATCTATATTTGACCGTTTATCCCATATTTTTAGGTTTAATAAATAAATTATTTAAAAAAATCGATAAATTTGTGAACGAATGAATTCTGCGAATTATTTATTTTAAAATCGTCGTACGTGGTACCGATTAAAGAATTGTATATTATGACTTATGTATGTTGTCTATGGCCTACTTGATAATCACAGATATAAATTCAATTACCAACATGATTTTTTTTAAATATGTGAATACAAGATCCACAATTTTGAGACAATATATTTCAATTATTTCGGTTCGCGCAATGTCAATAACAAATAATTACTCAGAGATGCGATACATCTCTTGTTAAACTGCGAAACTATTAAATTAGCCTTGCGATTGTCCGAAGATCGCAATATAAACTTTTTTTAAATATGTCTTCAAATTGGTCATATTTTGGTCCGCGGGCGCTCGTGAGTGTTCGCAAATTGGCCAAAATGCAGCCAAACACGCTTCAGTTGCGCGAGCTGTGCTCGAATAAGATGTCGATAGAACAACTTAGTGCATCTCTTCTACCCAATCATCCGTTGAAATGTGTATTTCGCAGTGTAACACCTTAAATATACCTACTACGCAAAATTTTGAAATGTATCATTGTCAATTTATTGAAATAACTTTTATCTAATATTTAATCATTAAGAATAAGATAACTTTAACAAATCTTAATGAAATATGAAACAGAAAAAGATACCTAAAATAAAAGACAACGGATTATTAAAGATATGTCTAGTAATTCTTAAATTAAAATATGAGATCGTTAAAATAAACGAATATACCTAGATCTCAGTAGCTCAATTGGGAGAATCTTGTCCCGGTAACACACAGGTTCTGGGTTCATTTCCCAGTTGCTACCGTTACCTTTTTATTTTCTACGTCTTTTTCTGTTTCATATGTCATTGAAATTTTGTTAGAAATGTTGTCTTCTTCATTGTTTTTAAATACCTACCGGCTAAATTTATTTGATTTACTTTTATTTATCATTTTCTATTTGCTTTTCAGATCTCCCGAGTTCAGTCCTTTCTTTTGACGAGCTGTTGAAAGGTATGTATTTTTAAAATATTTAATTATGTAACAGGTAATGAATGATGCTAAAACACGTGCAAATAATGATGAAGTATTGAGTTTTCTTGTTTCATGAACCATAAACTTTAGAAGTTTACGTATTCAATTAATTCCTCCAACTCTGTTCAACACACCAAGAGTTAGCAAGTATCTAGAACCCGCCTTCGCGTCCCTGACCTTTGCTTGAAGCAACAATTAAATTGATTTACATTTTACCACAAGATGTTATTCCCTTATGACTATTCATAAATTGCTAATTTTAATGACTAGTTTGGAGAAATAAAAATCGCTTTTGGTAATACATCAATCCTTATCTTTAGCTTTACTCAAAAATTCTATCTTACATCAATTTATTAACATAACAAATTGTTTGCACCTACGTAGGTATATTTTATGGTCAATTTATGTGATGTCCAATATTCGAACCTTAAAAATATACACTTGAGTCATGCTAAATCACCGTCTAATTTAATCAACCTGTCAAACATTGGAACAGAGGTGTCAAGGATAAATGCTAAACTCCGCCGAACCCGACTTTTTTTATTGTTTCGTATGGAAACGTCATTAAAAAAAAGAATTTTCTTGTTTAACATGTGGCGATATCTTAAAGTACTCATCCCACACTCGAACCGATTTTCGCTAAATCCACAAGTTCGGGAGTTAGTGATATATGCCATTTAGCATTCCACTTATCGTCTACGTATATTAAAATTGCAAACAGACAATGGATGGTGACGAAAATTAGTAATGACTAATGACCTTGTAAATTTTGTAGCCACTGCTTTCGCTTTACAAAAAAAATTCCGAACGCAACCTTTAGAAAGTTTTATTATAGAAAGATACGTGATTGTTTTACATTCAAAGCCTTTTGTATTGGCAGGTATATCACTTGCTCTTTATCTGCGCTAGTTTGTTGTAACAAGCTACATGATTCGATCGCGATCTTTCAAAATGTCAACGATCGCTGTTTACTTTTATGCTAATTTATTTTACGGTGATTTATGATAAGTTGAGGAACCTATTTGTAAATTTTTTTGTTGTCATTTTAATTTCCAAATTCTTTTGTCATGAGTCATGAGCGATTTGTTTTTCTTGAGTGCATAGTAATCTAACCCTTGAAAACAAACATGTTCTTACCTTGGAACTTTTTAAATCTCTCTTACACCTACCAGACTGTTTCAGGTTGAATTTGAAATGCCATGCTTTATCAATAACTAGCTGAAGTCCCCGGCGATGCCCGGGCTTTACACAGAGTTTTCGAAATCAAATGTGCTAATTTTCACCAACTTCGTCAGAAAACTACAGATTTGCATACAAATCAAATCAACACCGCCCGCTTGCCAGCCCGCTTGTCCACCACATACAGACTTTCTCCTTTATATATATATACGCCTGTCTCAACACAGGTGTACCCTAGTGAGACAGGCATCGAATAATGTAATGTAAACATACCTTATATAGATAAATAAAGAAATATATTTCAATCAATTTACACAAAACCTTGACAAATTATATACCTAAGCCTTCCTCAGAACCACTCTATCTATTGGTGAAAACCGCATGAAAATCCCTCCAGTAGTTTTTGAGTTCATCGCGAACTGACACACAGACGCGGCGAAGGACTTAAATTTATAAATATGTAGAGATTATTATCATCGATAATGTAAGTCCATACTTAAAATAGTAGGCAATTTACGTAAATGTCGGCGAGACGAAAGAATGCAATTATTTGCGCATTATTTCGTCTGATTAAAATTTTAATTGTTCAATTGAAATCTACAATCTAAGGAGTTTTATCAGAACGGCCATACATATCATCAAGTATTATTTTAATTGATTTGATTCGATTACCGTTTTATTGATAAAATGATACTCAAGCTCTCAAAAGGCATTAATTCTGATTTAACTCAGGTCTATTAAAATATTACAGATTCCCATTTATGGAATATTGTTACTGTAACATTATAACTTCCATGAGGGCTGTAAAACCTTTTCGCATAGATCTCCAACTGTGAATATTTTAGTGTAAGAGAACCATGCGTTGTACATTATCGATGGACTGGGTGAAAAACTTTGATTGATTCTCTAGTCACATCGTTGCACGCGTAATGAAGTGTGAAATACTTGCGTTCAACTTGGTTCTGTACGACGTACAAGGCTATCTACACGTGCATCTTAACACCTGGCAAATTCCTTTTAGTATTCGTTTGTTGTTTGGAAATGCAATTTCTAAAATAGACCACGCCGTCGATGTGCAAATCCGAATTCCTAATATAAATTGAAACGACATCCTTTCCCCAGTGAGGCGGATGCGGGCCACATTAGCATGGCGACATTACTAGTCTCGAGAGGTACCTGACTATATTCCGTCATCTGAGGTAAAGCTATTTTTGGTTGGGAAAAGACTTGCAAATCGTCATGGAGTGGGTTGAACAAGTGTATAAAAATATACTAAGTAATAATGTGATAATTTCCTTGAGATAAGTTGGTTGTAAGTTGTAATTGAGGGCTCCAATATTGGGAAATGAAGAGGACCGATGGGAGAAGATTAGCATTCATATTCAGATTTATAAAACTACATTTTGTGGATTATGTTGAGATTTTTTCGTAGATGGTTCATCATTATTCATACGGGCTTTACGTAGAGTTTAAAAATCAGATGTTCCTCTTTCTTTGAATATAAGTGTGCACAATCAATAATTATCAAAGTTCTGCTTTAAGGGGAGGTAGGGTAGTTTTTAGAAATCTCTGGTAAAGTGACCTTCCTCTTATGTTAAAGGTCAAGTATGCAAAATTTCATCAATCTTGGAAAATAACTAAATTTGTATAAAAATCAAATCCACCCGCCATAGACACTCTTATTTATGTAAATACTACAGATAGATTTTATTTGAAGACGAATGAGCAAATTTAACAAAACCCACTATTGCGCAATAGAAAATTCGTGACGTTGATTATTTTACGCGTATCTAGGTCCAAAAACGTTTAAAATTTCAAGTCAGCGAGTTCTTGAATAATTATTTTTGCATGAATTTCACTTTTCTAAAGCTTAGATTTAGCATATTACAAAAAAGTGTGTATATTGCTGAAACAAAATAGGACAAATGGAACGTCAATATTATTATTGTATATATTCGCAATAAATCTATCTTCTTCTTCTATATAATTAAAAATGAATCGCCGAAATGTATGTACACGCATAACTTCCGAACGACTGCACCAAATTGGATAATTCTTTTTTGTGTTCGTTATTGTTAGGACAAGGTTTATATAAAACTACTGGTGAGCTCTGGCATTATGAAATTTGTATAAAAAAAAGCAATACGTGCACACGAGCTGTTTGAAAACTGAATGTACAGAATGCGGGAGGGGAAGGGGAACTCGGGTAAGGGGTTCGCGGGAGGAAGGAAGGGGGGGTGAATGGAGTGGGGAGAGGAAAGGTGGAGGAGGCGGAGTGGGACGCAGTAGAGGAAGAGGAACGGGACGAATTGGACAGGACACGCAGGGAGAAACAATTTCTTTATTAAATGGGTTAGCAACGCATGCCGGGAACCAGCTAGTCTTTAATAAGTTGTAGTGTGAATTACATCATCATTATCATCACAAAAATATCATGTTATCAGTAAATTGTTTTAGATAGGTACCATAAAGCAGATTAATTTCGCATTTTTTTAATGATTTTAGAATTTATTTTGTTAAGTACGACTATGTTTATTATCTAGCCCCGATAATAAAGAAATTAAAAGTATCAAAGCTTTAGTTCTCACCAAGTGATCATTACCTAACCTCATTTAATGTGAGTCCATTCTCCTTCCTTGATACTTATAATATCGCACAAATTCAGACAATTCTGTTTTTCAAATAAAATTCTATTCAATCAGGACATGGGTAATATGTGTTCTGTAATAAGATGAAAATGATTATCTGTGAGCAGATTCCCCGCCCCGGGGGGGGGGGGGGGGGGGCGGGTTTCTTCAGGTTTTTTCGTGTTTTCTGTAGACCCGGTTTATTTGTTCGATACTGTCTGTGTGTGCGTGTGTTCTAGTAATCGAATCAGGTTTGTTTGATACTTCTGAACGAGTAGATATTATGAAATAATCGCTTTAGTAATATCAAACAATAATATTATAAAGAAATTCCAACTTGTGATTCTGTTGATTTAGGACGATCGAAAATAAAAAATATTATTATTTTTTGTTCTTTGTCATTAAATAAGTTTATGAACCATTTTCAAGGAAATTCATTTAAGGCAAAGTATTTCACGTAAGTCAATTGCTAAAAGTCATAATGACAAAAGTCTACAAAATTTTAATTTTATATTTAAATTTCACTTTTGTTTTCTTGATTGAATGGCGTGGAATAACAACCCACGTGAATATTAACCCCACTTTCCGACACCCAATCCAGCCAAAATTCGAGAGATAGACTCGTTGTTGATGACAATGCATTCTATTGAATTTTGGCGGCAATCATTTTTGCGGACATGTACTCAATTTTCTGAAATTCGAAGAAATTTAGAAACAATAAATGTCGGTCTACCCACTCGCGATTTGGCCCGGTTGGTAACACGATTGATTCTGATTACTGGGTAGAAAAGTTCAAAATCGAACCAAAAATAGATCTAAGTTTTAAAAAATCTTTGAGATTAGATGTATTTTGTAAAAAAAAAAAAAATTTTTAATGGTTATTTTTTTTTAATGAAACTTCCTTACCACCGTTGTGATTTGAAACTCGATAAAACGAAAAATAGTTACAACACTAAAAAGAGACATACATCAACACAGACAAACCAAACAAAACAAAACAAAAAACAGACAAACACATACATCTATAAGATTTAGCCTGCGAAAGAAAGAGAATATTATGATTTTTTTTATTTATAATCGTACCTACTTAAAATCATAAGTCATTGAAATAAATAAATAAATTGCAATTACTGACGAAAATAGTATTTGCCAATTTGTGGTAAAATTTATGAGTGTTTATGATGCCTTTTCTATGACGATTTGTTAGGTAGGTAAGTTTAGATTGAAGTTTTCATATCGTTGTTTAAAATAGTTTTATGATTTGACGCATTTTCCGTTGACGTAAATATACTATATAATAAAATGATTGCGCAGGTAAACGACTGGTGGTATTACGTTCTCGTGGCATTTCTCTTATTTTATAGCCTAATCAATTATTACTGAAGAGTGAAGAGATTTTGAATCTATAGAATGTCCACAACTTGCTGAGAAATATTTCATATCTGCATCCGCCAATGGAGAGACGTTTATATTTATATCGACTTATTCTACAAAAACGATCTGCCGATTAATAATATTATTCATCGTCGTCACAGTCGATAAGATTTCCTAATACGTCCATATTTGCGTGGCGTCGTCATTCGTATTCAGTATATTAATGTTTTATAGACTTTCTCTGAAAAATTTCGTAGAAACAGATATTACATAGTACATAAACCAGTTATTTGCAATCTTTTCTATGCCTACCTAAATGTTAAGGCACGACTTCCACTTTCACTGAAAGCGAGCTGCTATTATTTACTAAGGCCTAATTTACGCTGTTCTCCTGTGAACCAGATTCTTGGAGATACGTCTCGAATGATAATACCACAGACATACAGTAGCTATTTTATACCGTTTCAATTATTTATTCAGCACAAGGCAATGTGTATGTTCGCGTTTTCAATTACAGATACAAAAATAGTATCACTTAAAAACTGAAGCTTTAATGAAACAATTAATTGTGCTTTCCAATTTTTAAAAATAATGTGTATTTGTTACTACGTTATTAATTTGTTATAACAGTGTTCTTCAGATTGTCTTCTTTAGCGTATTATTTGACAAATCTAAAAAATCCCTGAGTTGTGTACCTTTCTCAATTATTCTCACATTGATGCTAATGCAATTGTCAAAGTGCCTCTACATCTTCATTGTTTCAACTAAAGCAGCCATCTCTGGATGTTATTTGTTTGTTATAGTAATGTAGTTATACGATGTTATTTAATAGTTTGTTATAACAATGTTCTTCAAATTGTCATTTTTGTCGCCTTCTTTAGCGTATTGTTTGATAAATCTAAAAAATTCCTGAATTGTGTAAAAATCACTCCGTACCCTTTCTCAATTATTCCCCCATTGATGCTAATGTAATTGTCAGAGTTCCTCGTGTATCTTATTTGTTACAATTAAAGCAGCTATCTCTGGGATGTTATTTAATAGTTTGTTATAACAATGTTCTAATTGTCATTTTTGTCGCCTTCTTTAGCGTATTATTTGACAAATCTAAAAAATTCCTGAGTTGTGTAAAAATCACTCCGTACCCTTTCTCAATTATTCCCCCATTGATGCTAATGTAATTGTCAGAGTTCCTCGTGTATCTTATTTGTTACAATTAAAGCAGCTATCTCTGGGATGTTATTTAATAGTTTGTTATAACAATGTTCTTCAAATTGTCATTTTTGTCGCCTTCTTTAGCGTATTGTTTGACAAATCTAAAAAAATCCTGAGTTGTGTAAAAATGACTACGTACCCTTTCTCAATTATTCCTCCATTGATGCTAATGTAATTGTCAGAGTTCCTTGTGTATCTTCTTTGTTACAACTAAAGCAACTATCTCTGGGATGTTATTAGTTTGTTGTAACAGTGTTCTTCAAATTGTCATTTTTGTTGTCATCTTTAGCGTATGGGGAGATATGTTTACGTGTGATTGATGTGTGGTAAATAAAATAAGTAGGTCGTAGTTACAATACTTACAGGTTTATTTAAAAAATTACAAAGGAACATAACGCACCATAATTTAATATTTAAATATGAACAATTGTATATGGAAGTTGAGAGCGAACAGGTACCATTTACAAGACTGTGTTATCCGGGATTATATGATTATATGATGTTATACGATTTACAAGACTGTGTTATCCGGGAGCTTAAGGTAGAATGATCTCGATGATCTTTGTTGCAGCGCGCGAGAATGACTTAAAATAAGGCTTGATTCCTATAGGTGTATGGGAGACCAATCGGATTGCCGTGAGACTGCAGATCGGTGTCCTTATTTGACCTCCACAGTATTGTTTGATAATTTTTTTTAAATCTCTGAGTTGTGTAAAAATGACTCCGTAGCCTTTCTCAATTATTTATTCTCCCATTGATGCTAATATAATTGTCAGAGTTCCCCGTATATCTTCTTTGTTTTCAACTAAAGCAGCCATCTCTGGGATGTGATTGTTTTCTATGATTTGATTCCCTCTTGGGATCGTGCACATAAAAACCGAACAGTTTAATTCAATGAATAACGTGGAAGGCCTCGATACGCCTACCCTGTTATGACTCCGTCAACAAAAAACGATTAGTTCGTTCGGACCCCAGATTTAAAGTTAATCACCCGACTGAGGCGATGGGCCCTGTGAGGCTGCTGGCCCTGTGAGGGTCCAATTAGACCGTCTTGCGGCCCTCCTTGCGTAACGTGGTTTGTTCGAGTCCCGCCCATTGGATTTTTTCAAATTTATTTTTAATTTGTGGTTTAACACGCCGCTTCCTGTGTTTTGTTTTACGACTTTATTTCATCGCCTTTTGTAAGGGAGTGTTTAGCACAAAGACCGCTGCTTTAATTGTTTTTAATTTTGAAGACCACTAAAAATAACGGTCTCGATGTTGTGTTGATTATTTTTCGATAATTTATTTAAAAAAAAACCGTAACCTACAATGGCGTCCCTAGAGCGTGCTACACATTACCGATTTCTTTATTGCGTTATTTAACATAATTGAGTGACAGGAGTTTAGCATATGGTTATATAAATACATTATTTGTTAAATGTATTACATAATTATCTTCCATATTTGTCCTGCAAATGTGATTATTATACACTAATTTCATTATAATCTTTAATTAATGGCAAGTTCATTCCTAAATCTAGATTGCCCGTTCGTAGTTGGTCAGTCTAACTAATAATTATAGCATTAATTATAACAAATTGTTGACAATCTACTGATTACGATATTTTAATGCTTACGAATAGTAACTTATTCTAAAAATATTTATGTTCTTTAATATATTATGGAATCAATTATCCATAAAATTTCCAAAGTTGACTAAAATATTGGACTTTAATTCTCTATTTATTTACATTTCTGTGATTATTTCACACCTCGTCTCGTGGCATTCGTGTATACATTATTTTAATTAGATTAGGAAATGTCTGGATTTGTCATGGCATGTCCTAATAGATTTTTTATTGACAATTGAATTATACGACATTCTAAACAAATCTTGTAGCGCGCCGTTTTTACGCTTGCCACTACACCATCTCTTTCCCCCGTACAGCGCCATCTGCTCACCCACCCCTAAGCAAACCAGGATGCGCCGACGCCTTCTGCGCATCTCCCACCCTCGAGCCGCTACATAAACCACACCCCGCAACAAGGAATGGGCTATATAACAGGCTGCGCGCCCTAAATCAGTCAGTTCGTCTGCAGCTCGCTCTTGGCTAGTACGCTCTCTTAGTTGCGCTTCGTCCTCTGGCACGACCCTCTAAGGAGTATTCTACTACCATAAGTAAAGCACCAACCAGACCCCCGACTGCTGCCTTAGTTGCGCTTCGTCCTATGGTACGACCCTCTAAGCAGAACCACAGTCAGTTTTGTTGTTCCCAAAGCCTAACGGCAAGGTTCCCTCCGATCCCTTGCTCAGTTAATTAGTGAATTGATACATTGTGACTATTTTTACCATATTATGTGATCTGTGAACTTACTTTCTTAAATAAATAACCTTTACCAACAATTGTGTTATAAAACTGGCGCCCAACTTAGTGGCCAGACACATAAAGTGAAAATTAAAATCAGTGCATCTACAAAATTTCGTCACTGCCACGTCGAAGTCCTCGTTTCACAATGCAGGCCAAGGAAAGTGCTGGCATCTGCTTCACGCAGGAGCAGTTCAAGTGCGCCGAGAACATCGAAGACGCAAGCGCTCTGGAAGGATTACCACTGCTGCTTACGAAAGACGCCGCCGCTTGGTGGCTCGGCATAAAAGGAGAAGTACGAGACTGGGAGAGCGCAACGAACCTCCTCAGGCATGCTTTCGCCCCTAAGAAGCCAGCGTACAAAGTGTACACAGAGATATTTTTATGCAAGCAAGACGCATTAACGTCAACCGATGTGTTCATTGCTAAGCAGCGGATGTTACTCGCGGAGCTACCACCGCCCAGCCATCCAGAGAAGGTCCAGATAGACCTAATATTCGGACAACTGAATATCCGGATACGAGACAGAGTGCCGCGCGAAGCGATCAATACCTTCGCCGAACTACTACAAAAAGCCCGTGCAGCGGAAGAAAGCCTGTACGAGAGCACGAAGACCGTCCCACTACGCGCGATGGAAAACCGAACAGACGGCCGCCTACGCTGCACTAACTGCCGCAGATTTGGGCACCGTTCCGAGGAGTGCCGTTCCCGCTACGATACAGGAGCGCACGTAAAGTACACTCCTCCAGTCAAGAAGCTGGAGACACCCAGTGATGCGAAGTTCGCATGCTACGGTTGCGGTAAACCAGGCGTGGTAAGAAGCAAGTGCCCGCAATGCAGCCAAGGGAGAATAGACACCCCTCACCCACGAGCCGATTTTTGCTCGATACATGAAATAGGCCTTCCCCGAGCGAGACCTATGCTACACATCGGGATTGGAAACTTCCTGGGCACTGCTCACGTAGACACCGGAGCAAAATTGAGCGTAGCATCAGCTGAGCTACACCGGCGGCTAATCGCTCAAAATTTCAAAACCCAGCGAACCATCATGGACATCGTATTGGCAGATGGTGTCCCTAAACGTCAGGAGGTCGAGACAATAGCCGCCACCTTGACACTAAGAGGCCGACAGATACCCACCAGCTTCATCGTGCTCCCAGGAGGACACGAGAATCGAACACTCCTAGGCGTCGATTTTATCGAAGACGCGGGGATCGATATAAACATTCCCCAGCGCGCATGGGCATTCACGGACAGCCCCGAAGTACGGTATATGCTGCATATGGAAAATGACGCCATACCACCAAACCGAGGTATTCGACAACGTCAAAAGACTGGCGAGATAGGAGAAGTGAGAGCACACAAACTCCCTAAGGTTTGCCTACCCGCCCCACCAGTACAGGACAATGAATGCGAGATCTACGTGCCGCCGTTCATGAGTCCTCTCCTACAGACACCGCCTAAGGTTCGTCTGCCCGCCCCACCAGTACAGGACAATGAATGTGAGATCTACGTGCCACCGTTCATGAGCCCTCTCTCACAGACACCGCCTCGCACTAACATTTGGGCTAAGATGATAGCCCTGAATGAGCTGTTTCCCGAGGACGCGATGGAGGAAGACGCCCTAAGCGAGGTAATGATACGCTCCTATCGGCTCTTCGATGACTCCCCAAGAAAATCCAGAAATGAAGTGGAGCTCTGTGCCTTGGACGCCGAAATACTAAGCCTCCGACCAGATGAAGCCACCCACCTTATACCTACCCAGAGGGACCAGCTGGACCGCCTGCTGTGCGACAACGCCGCTGTCTTCTCAGCCACCCTGTCATCTACGACAAAAATTGAGCACCGAATCGAGACCGGACAACACCCGCCGATTTCAGTAGCCCCTTACAGGCTCTCGCCAGCCCGCCAAGCAGAACTCCGCGCCGAGATTAACAGTATGTTAACCCAAGGGATTATAGAAGAAGCAGATTCACCGTGGGCCGCACCTGTGGTTATGGTGCCCAAAAAAGACGGAAACAAGCGCATCTGCATTGATTTTCGCCTTCTCAATGCGATAACAGTACCAGACGTGTACCCCCTGCCCAGAATGGATGACCTGCTACACTCGGCAAAGCAGTCAAACTTTATGTCTACAGTAGACCTACGATCTGGCTACTGGCAGATCAAGATACTGGAGAAAGACCGTGACAAGACGGCCTTTATAACCCCATTCGGACTCTACCGCTTCTTGAAGATGCCATTTGGACTTCGCAATGCGCCCGGGACGTTCCAGCGCATGATTGACCGACTTAAGATCGAGCTAGATGAAGTCAATATCCTAGCATACCTGGACGATATAATCATACTTTCGCCCACCTTCGATAAACACCTCGCCGATCTACAACAGGTGTTCACCAAACTACGAGAATTTAATCTCACTGCAAATCGAGTTAAATGCCACTTCTGCTGTCCAAGCATAAAATATCTAGGACACGTAATAACCCCCGGAGGAATCAGCGCCAATCCGGAGAAGATAGAGGCGATCTCTAAAATGAAGGAGCCAAACAATGTCAAACAGCTACAGACATTTCTTCAGACATGCTCCTGGTATAGGCGATTTGTACCCGAGTTCGCCAAAACCGCCAAGCCACTCAGCGACTTGATAAAGAAAGACGCCACCTGGGAATGGAAATCCCCACAGCAGAATGCTTTCGACACCCTGAAAGCACTACTCACTAGCGCCCCCATACTACGACAAGCCGATGGAAGCAAGGAATTCATCATAAAGTCGGACGCAAGCAGCTACGCAATAGGAGCAGTTTTGGTCCAGGGGGAGGGACTAGAAGAACATCCGGTAGAATACGCGAGCCGCCTGCTACTACCAGCGGAGAGGAACTATTCTACCACAGAACGAGAAGCCCTAGCAGTCGTATGGGCAGTTGCAAAGTTCCGAGGATACATTGAAGGAACAGCAATCACCGTGGTTACCGACCACCAAGCGTTGAAGTGGTTAATGACGTTAAAGTCTCCCACAGGTCGCCTTGCAAGATGGGCCCTGCAGCTTCAACCCTACAACCTGAAAATCCAATACACACCTGGACGCTCAAACCTGGTGGCGGACACACTATCACGACCACCATTACTTGAAGACCCACCCTCTATTTGCGCACTATGCACGATAACCCTCGACGTTCCAGTACGCAACGCGGCTGACATCCGCAGAGAACAATTGAAAGACACTGCATTGAAGAAAATTATCGAGTGTTTTGAAGCCAACAATCCAAACGAAGACCTTAGTTACTGGACAACTAAGGGCTACCTGATGCAAAACGGTGTATTGTACCGATATGCACCCGATATCGAAGAAGAGGACGCTCAACTAGTCGTCCCCGAGCATGAGCAACACCAAATACTCATGGCCTATCACGATGCCCCTACCGCTGGGCATTACGGAGTAGAACGCACGATTCGACGAATTGCCAGACGATACTTTTGGAAGAATATGCGGACCTACATACAGAAATACGTCAAGAACTGTCTGGAGTGCCAGAGATACAAGCCATCAAACCTAAAACCCGCCGGCCTCCTACAGACTTCAGTAATGAACCAGAGGTTTGAAACAGTAGCCTTCGACCTCTTCGGACCACTCCCAACTTCCGAGGATGGGAAGAATTGGATCTTCATCATCGAAGACGTGGCCACACGACTTACTGCCTGGACATCAAACACACCTTCACACCAGCCTACCACCCAGAGGCCAATCCTGTCGAGAGGAAAAATCGAGACCTCAAACCCCAACTAGCTATCCTGGTTGGCACAGAACACCGAAAATGGGCCGAAAGCCTTCCATCAATAAGCTTCGCCATGAATACCGCGTTCTGTCAGAGCACCGGATACTCCGCTGCCTATCTCACATTTGGACGTGAGCTAAGGTCAGCCGATGACGTCGGAAGAGACTTGAGAAGCATTATCTTATCGGAAAACTTCATCCCCGAGATAACGCCGCATCTGCTACAACTAGCCGATACCCTACGTCTTGTCAGGACCCACAATGATGAGAAACAAGACAAACAAAAGAATTACGTGGACAACAAGAGGCGAGAAGACCCCCATTACCAGCCCGGAGATCACGTCTTTGTCCACTCCCACGCTCTTAGCAAAGCCGCAAGAGGCTTCAGCGCAAAATTAGGACCACGACGCGATGGCCCCTACCTGATCCTGAAGCAACATGGACCAACGAGCTACGAGATAGCTTCAATGGAAGCACCAGATGTCTCGCTAGGCACCTACCACACCTCAGCACTGACTCCATACCACGGGCACTTGACACCGCTGCCCGCTCCGGTTATTCCTCTACGCAAACGAGGTCGACCAAAGAAGAATAAGTAGCCGCCACGCTACTACAGACCTGGATCTTCGACGGGACGTTCCTCGATCCAGAGGGGGAGGATGTAGCGCGCCGTTTTTACGCTTGCCACTACACCATCTCTTTCCCCCGTACAGCGCCATCCTGCTCACCCACCCCTAAGCAAACCAGGATGCGCCGACGCCTTCTGCGCATCTCCCACCCTCGAGCCGCTACATAAACCACACCCCGCAACAAGGAATGGGCTATATAACAGGCTGCGCGCCCTAAATCAGTCAGTTCGTCTGCAGCTCGCTCTTGGCTAGTACGCTCTCTTAGTTGCGCTTCGTCCTCTGGCACGACCCTCTAAGGAGTATTCTACTACCATAAGTAAAGCACCAACCAGACCCCCGACTGCTGCCTTAGTTGCGCTTCGTCCTATGGTACGACCCTCTAAGCAGAACCACAGTCAGTTTTGTTGTTCCCAAAGCCTAACGGCAAGGTTCCCTCCGATCCCTTGCTCAGTTAATTAGTGAATTGATACATTGTGACTATTTTTACCATATTATGTGATCTGTGAACTTACTTTCTTAAATAAATAACCTTTACCAACAATTGTGTTATAATCTTTATTAAATTCAAAGTAGCTACAGATTAAAAACGAATGATCTGTGCGTACGGCCATAATAACATAAACTAATGCCTTGTCTCCTATGACAATATTATCACATACAAACGAAGTATTGAAATTCGTAAGTCAAGCTTTAACTTTAGGGTGCATAGTTTACACACGCGCTGTGCAAGCGGGTTCCCTACAGAGCATCGGACCATCCCAGTACGTTCTATTTTCACCCCGCAATAGTTTTTTTAAACTCTGACTTACGCCATTGAATTAAAAATCATTTTTTTGTTTTCCTTGGCCGATTGAAAACAAAAAAAAAAACGTTGTGGCCCCAACACGATGTTTTTAATTTTGTTCGATGTTATGAAAACATTTGGTTGCTGGAGACCTGACTTTTTGTATTAGTAAAAGCAGAAGTAAAACACGTAATATATTTTTTGTACTTTTAAATATATATTTTTTTAAATTCATTCGCTGATGCTGAAGGTACCTAGTATTATATGTACTTATACTGTAAACAACTTGGTGGTTCGTTACGTTTAGTGACTTAGCAGTGAGGGGGGGGAGGGGCGGGATCATGGGGTGACGTTTGTTTAGGCTTTGGCGGCGGATGCGTTTTATTTTTTATCATCCACTGCGTGGCGGGCCGGATCGAGTGCAACTGGTTGAGACGGACCTTTTGATTTCTCCAGCCGGACTCTCTCGACCTATATCGCCTTGCACCGCAGTGGAAGGAATGGATTCATATACGTCCGTCTCTCCTGGATACACTGACCCCCACATTCCTACCCATCCCTCATACCTTTTTCCTTCCCAGAACTTCCTCTCCCTTAAAAAACCCTCCACACAGAATCTCCAAAGGTGACATCGGCCCCGATTGAAATTCTTTTCCTCGGGGCCTCCTGAGTGGAGCTATTGTAAAAAAAAAGATATATTATCTTCAAAATGTTTTTCGATTTTGTTGTCGTATTACATCAAGTATTACGTTTGTGCTATATATTTTTTGAAAAACTCATTGCGGTGACAACTTCAATCACTATCCATACAAAATTTATTCCTTGTAAAAAAAGATATATGGTAACTGTTCATGAATTCTTATCAAATTAAAGTTATGTAGTACTGTAATGTAATGTATTGAACTATGTCAATACAGAAATAGATTTGTGTCGTAACCCCACGCAGTTGATCTTTGGCGAAAGGTTAAAAAAATATCAGTATGAATTTTTCTAGTCGTTCAGGTACAGGTACAGGGTGGTCACAGACCCGGTAAACCAGGATGATCGGTTATTATACGGGTAATGTCACGGTTTTTATTTTTAGGGTAAATATTTGTTTATCAAATCTGCAGCATTAATAGCACGATAGTTCGTTATAACACTTATAACCAGAGTTGGATTTTCTTCGGAGATTTGACTTCTACTTTATTACAGTTTTTTCCGATTTTCTAAATATAAATTTATTAGCGGTTTATTATTTATTACGTAACTAGCTGGTTCCCGGAATGCGTTGCTATGCCATTTAATAAATAAAGTGTTTCTCCCTGCACGTCCTTTCCCATTCGTCCCGTTCCCCTTCCGCCTCCCCTTCGTCTCCCGCGTCTCCTTCTCCTCTCGTGTTCCCACTCCGCCTCCTCCACCTTCCCTCTCCCTACTTCACTCCCCCCTTCCCCCGTCCCGTGAACCCCCCTCCCGAGTTTCCCTCCCCCATCCCAGGTTCCCCTCCACCCTCCCGGGTTTCCCTCCCCCCCACCCGTGAATCCCCTATCCGAGTTCCCCTCCCCCCTCCCGCATTCCATACATTCAGTCCCTGTTCATTCATTTTTCAAACAGCTCGCGTGTCACCTATTGCAATTTTTGTGTACAAATTTCGTAGTGCCAGAACTCACCAGTAGTTTTATACAAACCTTGTCCTTACAATAATGAACCCAAAAATAAAGAAATATCCATTTTGGTGCAGTCGTTCGAAAGTCATGCGCGTACATACATTTCGGCGATACATTTTTATTTATATAGAATTATTTATTTATTATTAGTTTCAATAGCAAGGTTTGTACATGTATGTATAATGTATAGTATATTTAAGTATAGATTCTTTTTTTTTCACAGACCTCCTCACTAGGATTTCCTGTTCTGAGGTGGCCTGTAGTTTTTTAAAATATTTGTATTTGGTCATGGATTGTCTTTATATCGTCTTCATGATGTTTGTAATTTTATTATCACTTTGATCTCTTAGCCATGTTTTACTTAGATAGATTTGTTATATCAATGAGCTATGACTCCATCCTATTTTTTTATTGTGAACTTTATGATGAACGATTCAAGGTTTGTTTTAAAATAGCAGGCAAATAACTGGCGTGGAATCCTAATTACGCAGAATAAATAATGTAACAATGTCGAATAACATTTGACCTTTCATTGTACACCTACGCTACATTCCTGATATTTCCATCGCTCTGGAATGGAGGGTAGGTACCTACTTACTGTCAGTAATAATTTAGCATTTTTATAGCGCATTTTTGTGATATTTCACCTCACTATCACCTCATTCCAATACTGTAGTAAACACATATGAATAGTCGGCGCATTTTAACCTTATTCTTTCCCATCTCTCTCCCTCCACACTTTCGTCAGTATCACTGCATTTTCCCAATAATTGCTATAGTCAAACAGAAACTAAGTGAACGGTCAAAGTCCAAAGTCAGTAATAAAATTTACAGGTAAAGAAACACGAGAAGGTTCACGACTTAAAATTAACTTTACTAAACAAAATGATTTTTTTTATGTTCGGGGCTGAATTTAAGTCCGAATAAGGATTGAATGAAAATGCGTAGGTGTTTAAAATACCTACAAGGTGTCCGGTAACTCATATTACATATATATTTCAGAATCAAGAAATTTCTTAGACAGTTTTTATCAGATGCTAATTAATAAAGCTGTGACCAATTTATGAGATATTAAAATTTTAATAAAATTTGATTTTTACCCCCGGCGGGGATTTTACAAATTTGTTTTTTAAAGACAAAAATACCTAAATGTGCACATCAACATACAACAACATACTTTTTACAATACAATGAACTTGGTATGTCGATAAATTTTTATTTGTGATTAAAAAATATTTATTTTACATTCCAATTACAGAGGGTTCTTCGAGGAATGTCACAAACTGATTTTCAAACCAATTTTTGAAGACTTTGGAATTCATTTCAGAATGGTAATCTGTATTCGACATAATCTTTTTCGTACGGAATATAAATTTACTCCCCGCGATAAAACCCGTTTTTGCTGAACCACAATGCAAAATGATCAGCCGGCTTCCTTTTCCAACTGGCACTTTTAAACCCCCATTGCCCTCACTATTTTGCCACATGTGTGTAATCGTGTGATTTTGATTCACCCAAGTCTCGTCCAAATAGACTATTTGCCGTCCGTCGCTAGTTCATTTTCATTTTGATTCATTTTTCTCAAAAAGTTTACACGCGCTGTAGCAATGTCTAAACTTCCCATTAAATACTTTCTTCCATCTTTGCGTATTCTGAATTTTATACCAATATCATGCAAAATACATCGCAATGACTCATGAGATCCAAAAAAAATATTTTATCCACCGGAACTTTGTTAAGATTTGTAAGAGTGGGATATTGTCCATTGTCATAAAAATCCATCACACTGCGACGCACAACATCCTTTTTAAAATCTTCCAATCCCGTTGAGGCCGCAAGCCTGCTGCCAAATAAATGTATGGTGTCGTCAGTCCTGCTGCCAATAAAATGTACTTGCTTGAAGTTCAATGTTTTGATGTATTCTGGATTGTCACGGATTTTTTGGAAAAACTTGATAACATTTTAAACTATCGTTTTTTCACCTGCCTGCAATTCGTATCGTTGATATTGAATCATACAATAGGAAATTACAATCACACCGATTAAATAAACTGAGTCAAAATAACATTAATAAAGTATAGGTATTAAATCGAAAATAAAGTAATGGACTGGTTTTTGATCTTATGAAATCAATACAGTACTTATTACTGAATGTGGAATCATTAATTGTTTGCTTTTATAGTAAGTAGCATGATATAAATAACAATGGAATTTTCAAAGGATTTAGTTGCCTAATTCACGGGAATAACCGCCAATGGAATTTCTAAATTTTGTTTCGCAGCGTGTAATTATTAGGTATCGTCTGAAATATTGTTTTTAGAATCCAGTTTAATGTATTTTCGAAAATAGGAATTTACAAGGGAAGTATAAATAATAAGAAATGAAAAATATAAAAATATTAATAATATAATAGTGGAGTGCCTTTCGAGTTTGGGTTTTTCGGAGTTTTGACTGTACGTTAATCCCCGTGTGAAATTTTGGAAGTGCATTTGGTATCTGTTCGACTATAATCTTTACATCGACTGATGTTAATTCGACGGACAATTTGTAATAAATAGCGAGAGAAGGTCTTAGATATTTTACAAGTTATTTGTATCTAACTATCCTTGTTCTTATTTATTTATTTTTTATATGAATACCTTACAAGAGTCTTAGCTACTCTCGTCTGAAGCCAGTGAGACTATGGCATCCCCAATTGGGGTATGTTGTGAGGCTGTATATGAGTGGGGAGGGGAAGGAGATAGGAAAGATGAAGGTGGTAGGTACCTGGCTATTTAGATCTGGTCACCAAACACGTCTAAAGCCATTTCAAGCAACATTTCAATTCTGAAGGATGGGCTTACACCAGGGCGATACAGAGTATGTCTTCGAACTATGTTCTTGAACGTGCCTCAAATATACTATGTATTATATTAAAAGGATTAATTGTGACATAACACAGTTTTATCAAATAAAATTTATTTGCGCACGCCGGGATTCGATCACGCGACCTTTGGATTGCGAGTCAAGAGCCTTACCCGTCGACCACGGAGGCCGTGTTTTAATTAATATAAAGATTAATAATCACAGTGCACCTAATTTCTAGCTCGTTAACCGCCACTTCAATGATAGGACGCGCTGCTGAAAACCAGCTACATTCCAGGCGAAATCCTGAATGTATAGTAGAGCAGTGACCTTTTTGTTAATAGAATCAATGATAAATAAACAAAATTTATAAAAATCTATTGATGAATAAATGTTTTTATTATTGTTATTATTAATACTACGCAGGTAATCATTTATCTCTAGCACGAAGGAGTATTAAGTCAGACATTATTATACTCCAGTTACCTAACGGTAAACCGTAAACGCATCTACAGATAGATCGAAATATAGGTACACATTTTATCTCGGGACTTTTTCTAACCAGCGCCGAGTATTTTTATAGTTCAATTTGCTTTTGATTGCCCTTTGGATAATCTTTCATTTATTTCTGAAATTCTTTCTACACAAAGAAAAGCCGTAAGGCAAACCTTAAGGCTGGCTTAATACGTACAAACATACTCTTACTTGTATTCAGTGCCGTTCTAAGAAAAACCATCCATTAGGAAATAAAAGGATTTTTTTTTGATAAAATAATTGTGGATTATTTTATCCATAAAAGTACATGAAAAATGTATCTATCCCTTTAGTAAGTAAAATAATGACCGTTTTCAAATGTTAAGACGCTATTCCTTTTTTTAGCTCCACACTCGCCTTGAGGAAAAAAATCCCTCAGGGCCTGTCATCTTTATGGAAAGGAAGGAGAGGAAGTCTAGGAAGGAAAAAGATATGAGGGGTGGGGAGGAATCTGTGGTCAGTGTGTCCAGGAGTGACTGACGTATGAATCCTTACCTCCCAGTACGGTGTAAGGCGATGGGTCGAGATAATCCGGCTGGAGAGATCAAAAGGTCTTCCTCAACCAGTCTCTACCGATTCGGCCCGCCCGCCAGTAGGTGGGCAAACGCATCCGCAGCCAAGACCTAGACAAACGTCACCCCATGAACCCGGGAACCCCTGCTAAGGCATCAAACGTAGCGAACCACTTGGGGCGACCTATGGCTGAGGGAGACTAGTCCCAAGGAGAGGTCAGTACGTCATTGACGGTCGTCCTCTTCCTACTCACACGTCTTGACGAAAACGATAAAAACACGAGATACGAAAACGATAACGTCACGCACGACCTTTTCTCTGGGACTACCGTACCTTTGGTCATAGATCAACGCACGCCACTGCTCGTACTTCCACGCGGTACAATTGAGTGAGGTATGCTCGTTGCCAGGCGATATCAGTCATCATCTCTAGTCACGCTGGAACCAAATGTACAGCTTTTATAATAGCTTTCCTTGTATGGAGTGACGCTAACTTGTCTACACTGTAATATGGCCATGAACTCAGACTCGTTATAGATCGTTCAAACTAATTAATCTCCAAAAGAACAAACATTGCATTGTTTGATCAAAATCTGTGTTCAAACGTTGGACTAATAATGACCGGTACATGCATTATGTAACAAGCTTTGCAGTTGTAGGAATCTTGTTCAAAGCAGTATTTACTAACGCTGACCAATGATTTATTGCAGCGATTGTATTAATTATAAGTTTAAACCCTGATATAATATGGATTTCCTTGGTCTAATGGGGTTGTGGGTGTCGGCCATGGAAACTCACCCAGCGTATAAATCCAAGAACCGTTATCCCTTCTCGTTAACCATATGCAAGATCGACTTCATATCGGTATTGTTCCAATTTATCACTGAATACATTATCATCTGATTGTCTCAGTGAGTATTATCTGTAAGTTATCGGTAAATTTCTTGACGATTATTTTCTGGCGATGTCAATGAGATGCTTGATAAAATTTTGTTTTAGGTAACGTATATTTTTCTCTGAAGCACTTCAAAATCGTTAATTGCGTTGTCTTTACCTTAAAAATATCTATTTTATCTACCAATTATTTATTACAAGATGAGATTCATAAACTCGGGCTTTATCCCGTATAACGGAATTGTTCACACTTCTTACCGACAGTTTTTCAAATGAGACCTTTCTTACAAAAAATACCACAAAATTCATTTCAAAAATTATAAAAGATCATGTAGAATCTTCCCTCTTCGTCACAATCAAAAAGAAAATCAATGCCACTCACCGTCTATTTAGAAACCCTGAAACTTTCCATATTTCTTTCCAAAGAAAAAACTTCTCCCAATCCTTTGCTAATGTGTCGACTGTATACTCGTACACTGTATAACATCCGTTGTTATAGCAAGATTCCGGACATATTTAGCGATAGCCTCCAGACTTAACTAAATTTCTCGATTCCTTTTTTTTCACTTGACTTCACTTGTCCAAAAATTTTTGTTTCTTGTTTTGTTGTTGTTTTTATTTAACATAATAACATTCAGGCCTCCGTGGTCGAGGAATGAGGCTCTTGACTAGCAATCCGAAGGTCGCGGGATCGAATCCCGGCATGCGCAAATAAATTTTATTTGATTAATTTTTGTTATTTTACAATTAATTCATTGAAAATAATGTGTAGTCTATTTTCGGCACGTTCCAGGGTGGAAGATATTCTGAGTATCGACTGGTGTAAGACCACCATTTAGAATTGAAACATTGCTTGAAATGGCTTTAGCCATGTTTGCTGGCAAAATCTTCAGTTTTTTCAATTGGCCAGGTACTTCCCCACCTTCCTCTTCCGATGTCATTCCTCCCCCCATTACCTTCAGCCTCACAACATACCCCAATTGGGGATGCCATAGTCTCTCCAGGCGGGAGCAGTTTAGAGGACTCTTGTGAGGAACTCGCATAAAAACTCACTCTAAGTACTCTTGTGAAAATCATATTCCACATTAAAACAATACTATTGTTTTAGTCTCATATTGTTGCATACCGTTATTGGCCAGTATTTATTCTTTGTTATTTCTTTATAATTATTTTTATGATAATCCTCTGCTTGTTGTGTGAGTAGATGGGAGAATCTATCGGTCCGTTTGATAGATTCTCCCATCTTAACAGACGGATTGCAATCTTTAGAGCACAGGCGTCGGGTGGGAATGCTATCCTTGTTCTACCGGTATTACAATGGAAGATGCTCCGAGGAACTAGCATCATTGATCCCTTCGGCACCGGTGCATAGTCGGGAAACACGCCAAACGCGTGCCCAACATTTGTACACGGTTGACATTTGTCACATGAGAACGGGTCGTTTCTTCGACTCGTTCTTGTGTTCAACAGCTCGGCTGTGGAATGATTTGCCGGCCTCTGTGTTTCCTCCTTCCTACAACATGGGTCTCTTCAAGACCAATGTTCATTCCTTCCTCTCCTCAAAAAGACCCTCCACACAGCATCCCAGATGACATAGGCCCTGAGGGAAATTATTTTCCTCAGGGCCTCCTGTGTGGAGGTAATGTAAAAAAAATATATATATATTAAAAAAAATAAAGATATAGACAATAATAAACAGGATGAAATGCAAACCCTCAGTTAAATAGTGAGTATAGTATTAGCGAGGCAACAGCACCAGGAAGTGAATTAATAACCACAATAAGAACAGTTATATTATTCCGTTCGGTGATAAGACCATAAATTTCTGCAAATACCTCGCCTTTCTGATTTCTTACTCGCATTACCTCGCCTGCTGAACACCGTGTTGAGATTTTAATAGAATCTAAATCTACCTATCTGTAATCTATAGTCTTGATGATTCTTGCGGTACTATTAAACCAACTGCACAGGGATTTAATAGAAGCCCTGTCTTAAATATTTTTTTAAATCGTAAAAACCAGTTAACCGACCTTTAAATGACATTGTGCTTTTTGTTATTTCTTCCCAATCGAACGAATTGCCCAACACAATACATGTAGGGACACAGTTACCAACTATTATTTGTTCTTAGAACTGATTACTTATAAGAGAATTTAATTGAAAATTAATGTATTTGGGTTAGTTTAAGCATTTTTAAGAAGTGTCACAAACCAAGCCCAGTTTTCCAAATATCTTCATGTCTGTGCCTAAACACTGAACATGTAAAAATTACACCAACCTTTGTACATTTATACATCTTGGAGAATGAACGTTCAGAGAAGCGGCTTTGTACATCTTGTCACGTCCGCCTGTAACATTCGAGAGATGACAAATGGCATATCATTATTTTGGGATAAAAGTTTTCAGGCGCGCATGAAATATTTCGGCAAATACATTTCTCAAGCGAAACTCAGGTGTTTCGTTTTGAAAGGATGAATGCTCGTATGTTATTTTATTGTGGAATATGTTTGTACTGTTGTCATGCTGAATTTATCGCGTATTTAAAGTTTTAACGCGGGGTGCAAATTACGAAATAAAATATATGTTACCGTAATTTTTTATCATGTTTCTTTTATTATTTGTTTTTTTTTTTAAATAAATAGTGCATCTTGTCCCATATTAACTAGAAAATTACATTATGTTATAAAATTATACAATATGCTAGAAAACGGTACTTTAGTTTCCTATGTATAAGGCGACTCTAAAACTTGGCGACTAGAAGTCACAATTTAAACTGAATTTCAATTTAACTAGGACAACCTGTGTTAGTACATGGACTCAACGATACAGGCCAAGCTTATGTATTCAATACCGACGATACAAAAACAAATATTAAAAACCAATGTCGATTCTAAGGATTTCTATGGATTTTTCCAAGATCGATAAAACCTGCCTTGATTTCTCCTTTTGTATGTACGTAGTAAAACGGTTCGCCTTGTTTTTATTATGTACGGAGTTGTATTTAGGGCTACTTTTTATTTGATTTGATACTATATTACGTGTGAAATCAATAAACGTGATAACTGTAACAATGAAGTGTCTTGCATTTAATACACAATATGGCACAACAATCTGTAGCGTAAGAATTACGTGAGATAAAATGTGCGAACAAAACGCGCAAAACAAGATGTTAATCGTTAGAATTAATGGTAGGGCTGCCGCTTTATAATATTGATTTTTTTTTTTATGTTGGCCAAAATTCACAAATGAAATAATTATTTACGCACGACTCTCGTGAGGTGTACCTTTCTCTTCAGAATGAAAAAGGTATTTAGGTAATTGACAAATTAACCTCTTCACGATTATGGGGTATTTATTTATTTATTTTTAGAACTCAAGTGAATTATATCTATCTATTATATATATATATAATAATAATAATAAACTAACTTAGTTTGAATACCACTTTATTATTTATCTTTAACCAACCGGTTTCAGTTCAGCCTGAACCTTGATCAGGGGCATACCTATATAATTTTTGTTAATATGTTTTATTCATCCCTGATTAAGGTTTAGGCTAAACTGAAACCGGTTGGTTAAAGATATATAATAAAGTGGTATTCAAGCAAATTTCTTTTATTGTTATTTTTATAATTATGTATATCCACAGAGTATTTGCTACACCATGCGAGCGTGTTATTGCTTTTATACAGTTTTATTCCGAGATTGATGAAATTTTGCACACTTGGTCTTCAAAACAAGAGGAATGTGGAAGTCTATACGAGATTTTCACCAAAACCACCCACATCCCATTTTCCTCAGAATTTGATAATTATTAGCGAAATTTTGCCAACCTGATGTTTACTAGCCCGGTAACGCCGGGGACTTCTTCAGCTAGTTGGAATATAATAAATACTCGAACCATCTATATACGCAGTTTTAGTTATGTAAACGTGAAACAAATTATTTAAAGCTAGAATTAAAATGTAAGTACATACTGCTCTTATGTCCCCTAAAATGTTGTAAAAAATGTGTGTTTTCGCTTCTGTCTTTTTATATCAGAAATGTCTTCTAAACTGCCCTCTGCATATTGTTTGTTGCGGGTATTTGTGTCGGGCAGCTTATTTAGTTTTATTTTGTGAGGATGTTTGCAAGCAGCCGAGTGAAGCGACAAACACAAAAAGTCGAGAGAAGAAACAAGAGACGAGAAACGAGAAGAAACGTCGTGGGAGAGGATCGCGCCATTAGCTGCGGGCTGCGGCCGCGGCTGCGGCTGCGGCTGCGGCTGCGGTGTCTCCGGTCTCCAACAAACTCATTCTATTATTCTCCGGCAAATCATTTCTAGACTAAGTGCATGTCGATATAATTCAATTACATCACGAACAAGTAGTAGTTACTAGTTTCATGCCATTGAACAATTTAATACTTTTTATGTTATTTAATTTATCTAATCCTCAATAACTCGATTAGTTAACCTTTAAGGCAATTCGGTTCGGTTTTGGAAAGAGATCATAGAGGCCTCAAAGAAATTGTTGTCTCTCTCACTTTCATTGTAAGAATTGTGAACTAAACCGTGTTGCAAGAGAAAACCCCACGCTTTATGTTGAAATCTAAAAGTTAAACATAGAAGAATTAAAATATTCCCATGTAAGAAACCAATATTTCCGATTGCACACTTTGTAATTTTTTTTTACATGAAATGACAAAAAGTGAGGTCACAAACAATAACGTTTATAATACATTTGTCTGATAAAATATCTGTGTTTTTTAGTAAGTTTAGTTAGAAAAAACGTAAAGCGAGCAATTTTTTTTATATTTCCATTAAATATTTTATGTTATATTATTTTATGAAAATTTAACCCGGACATTTAAATCTGGTGCGTAAAAAACATAAAAGAGAACAAAACACAGAAAAAGATAGTGGTCGCAATGTGCGACTCGAGCCCAGAACCTCTCGTCTAACCGTGACCAAAAAAAGTGTAGTTTCCTATAGTATGAAAAAAATTTAATTTGACAGTAGGTGGCAATGGCGGAATTGGTGAAACGCGCACGTCCCGGTTAGACGAGAGGTTCTGGGTTCGAGTCCCAGTTGCAACCATTATATTTTTCTGTTTTTCTGTGTCTTGTTCTCTTTCATATTTTCGTTTAGATTATTGTTGTAATCTTCTTCTTCAATGAAGGTTTTATTATTTAAAAAAAATTGTGTGCAGTTCACACGCGGTAGAAGTGATACCTTCAGAATACTAAAGTAGACCAGATTGGGGAAGCTACGAAGCACCGCATAAAGAGGAGACCGATTATTCCATCTTATTCTCTCGCAGGCTAAATCCTATAAATGTATGTTTTTCTCTTTTTAGTGTTGCTTTTTCGTCTCATCGAGTTTCAAATCACAACGCTTAAAGAAGCTTTCATTTAAAAAATTATAAGTTTATTTCTGGATTTTATTGCAAAGATCAAATACTCTGACCTTCTGAAAGAATATGCCCGAGGCCTGAGGGGTTAATTACTACTGTGATAAACTGATTCGAATAATAATTAATCTCGTTTGCTTAGCCAGCTTTACTATTTGAATAAATAATAGCGAGCGACAAAGTAATGGTGCGTGACGACAAGGCTATAGCACAGCACTGTAACACTGCCACAGTAGATAGAAGGTATCTACAGTTTACAGTAAACCCGTAAATAGAATAGATTTTCTGATACAACGGGGCTACGTAGGATGAGTTTCTACGAATGCCTTTTTCCCGTCGCGTCCATAGATTTTAATACCCAGGGGCTTGCCGTCACTGATTTCCGCGATTTTCCCGAACAAAGATAGTTTTTTTTTTTTTGTTTCGCTTTTGTTCATTTACCAGTTCTTGTATTAACCGGATTAACCCGGCGAGCGTTAGGTTTAAATTTGCAACATCGAGTGTAAGGCTGGGTAATTTTCACCCGAAATTCTTACTTAGATCGTTTATCTATTCTCGACTTATTTATTACTATTACCTGTTTTCTAAGTGCTTGTTATTAGAAACTAGGAATAAAAGTGTTTCAATTAGTTTTATTCGAATAACATTTTTCTTAGAGAATTCAACTTATGGTACTTAATTGTCTATTTTTATGTAAAAATAAATAAAATCACAAAAAAAATTACGTCTTCTAATGTTTTAATCATAACAAACAATTTTTTTTTCATGATTTATTAACCAAGATATTACAATAGTTAAAATAGTTATTTTCTTCTACAACTAATCTTAGTACTTGTCAAAAATATCAAATGACCGCTAGGCTATAAACGCGCCACTATCCTAACTAGTCAGTGGCGACGTGTGATTGAAAAATATTTTTAATGTTTTTAATTTTATAAATATGTCATCGGACAGCAAAATAACATGTACATTTTTACTCCAAATATGCTCAGGAATCGCTGGTTAAAATCCGTCGGGAACTTTCTGTTACACCCTGTATGTGTCAATTTAATTCTTCTGTGGTTAACTTTTAGATTTGAATATAAAGCGTGGTGTTTTCTCTTTAGATCATATTAAGTAAAACACATCGATTTCTTTGAAACCTATATGAGCTGTTCCCAAAAGCGAACAAATTAGCCAGAGGGGTTAAACGAATCAGCATTTAATCCTAACCATGTTGTATCAAATCGCAGATGGTTCTCCAGAGACAATAAATATATTTGCCTCTGCACCCGGCAGTTTGTTGAAAGCCTCTCCACGCATCCAACTATCACAGCTTCCTGTTCCTTCCGTATAGTGGCGGATAGGCTCGGCTAATATATTAAACTTTCATCTAAGAGTGGCATCTCTCCTCGCCAGCGCCTGTACCATATCCTATTACCTTCCGTATATCTCCAATGCGGCGAGTAAACAGTAAACAGTAAACAGCAAACAGCGTGACAACGGGAGGAGGAAGTGAGCTCCTGTTACCACTCCTCACCCGACTGACTCCTGGCGTCTGTCCATAGACGCAATGCAGCGGTGTCGAATATCACAAGCAGAAAGAAGACCTCTCCAAGACTAAGAGACTTGACTTGCATTTTATTCATTATTTTTCGTGGTTCTTCAAACATTTTTTTGTTATTTATGTCAAATTTATTTATTCCTTTTTTCGTGTGATAGGTAGATACTTATTCACATTAAGAGGTCATTCATAAATTACGTCACTCGAATTTCATGATTTTTTTACCTCCCCCCGTCCCCTGTCACACATCTTCACATTTATGAGACCCTCTTCCCCTTGGTATGACGTCACATATTTTGCAATTTTAAGTTTTTCGTTTACATTTAAGGTTTGCGTTAATGTTTTTTTTACATGTGACGTCACAGAGCTGACTACCCCCCCCCCCATATCCCTTGTCACACAATGTCATACTTCTCTACTACCCCCCCCCTTTAAGATCGTAATTTTTCAATGGGTTCACCAACAATCTATTTTTAATTTTAGGATTGTTACATAAAAATATAATACACTAGCGCAGACACAGAATTAAAATAATTTCTATCAAATAAAAAATATAGTTATGTACTTTATCCCTCGTTCAAATTTGTTTAAAAAAACAAGTTTCGATTATGAAAATTTTGAAATTTCCAATTTTGAAAATTCAATTCAAATCCGAGAGCAAATAGAGTTCATTGAGCTGGGGTTGCGGACACACATTCAAAGTTAGTATTTTTTAAATTATTATCTTAATTATAGATATAAGATGTTATTATTGTGTGAACTCCTGGCAAACTACAAGAAGAGTAGTATAGAAAGACTTCGGGTTCAGTATAACAACGCCTTCCGCATAATGTTTGGTCTCCCCAGATATTGCAGCGCTTCCCGGATGTTCACGGAGGGGCGAGTTCCTGGCTTTGCAGCCCTTATTAGATCCAGGGTGGCAGGAATGAGGGAAAGGATAACCAGCTCTGGAAACATCCTCGTCATGGAAGCCCGCCTCAGTCCCAGTATTGATGCACACTGGAGAAAAATACTGGCTCCCTACGTGCTCACAGAATCCTGAAAGCTTAATATTATTATTTCATTTGTTTTCCTTTTACTACTACTAGCTTATTATCTTTTTTTGTTTCGTGTACATTCATATCCACCTTCTTTTTCTTTTTTTCCTTTCAAATACTTTGTACATGTATGTGTATATTATACCCTTATGGAATGTGTGGGATTGCACTCTCCTCCCCACATACTGGAATAAACACTTATTTATTTATTTTATTTATTATTATTTACACATTAAAAAAGAAAATAATGACAAATGAATTTAAAATCAGTTTTTTTTTAATATGTGTAAAAAAGACAGAGAAATCCTTTTGTCAATTTATTTTGATTATATTAAACCAGCCTCACCCGTTCCGGCCCGCCACGTGGGCAAACGCATCCGCCGCCAAGACCTAATGAACCTTAACTCTCACCCCATGAACCCGTCACGTCTGGTAAGTCACCAAACGAAGCGAACTACTTGGGGTGACCTATGGTAGAGGTACGGGTTATCCAGCAAATGATTCCTACGCCCGCCTCCCTAAGATATTTACATAGACATTTCCTAGGACTAAGCCTCCTAGGTGCCGGGGCCAGTTCGATGATTTTGATTATTTGTTCTGGAAAGAATTTCTACATTTGAAAATGTTTGATGATTTCACCGAAAGTAAGGAAAAATTCAGCTTATTTCGGCACATAGTCATGTTTTCTTGGGGTTTTTCTCTTCAGTTCTGTTATCCCTATATCTCGATATTCTAGATTGTGACTCTGTACGAGATGTATAACTAGTAACTTCAGTAATAGATCGATGACCCTGGCCGTGTAATGTTATTAGTTCCTACCCAGTGGCGTAGCGACAAACGCATTGGCCCCCGGGCTGTCCTGTTTGTCGGGCCCCACACAAATATAATTTTTTTTTTTTTTTCGAAATATATACATAAACAATGGAAATACAATTACAAATCAATGCCTAGATAATAAAATTAACAATAACATTAACGTTAAAATTAAAATTAACATTAACATATAAATAATAATAAATTTCACTGATATTTTTTCCTTTTTTTATGTTTTTTATGGTATTTCTCTTCTATAGAAGCAGACGCTTGTGATTAGAAGAGGGACGATTATGGGATTAGGAAATATTTAAAATATATTAACAAAATATATTTTGTATCTTATAATTTACTTGTGGGTAGATTCTTAATAAATAACAAATTTACAAGTTATGTAAGTTATGATGATAAATTTTATCAATTTGGTATTTTTACTTTAAATTGCTCTTTGATTGCTTTTAGGAGGCATTTATCGTCTTCGATTTTTCTTATTTTTTCAGGTAGGCTATTAAAGTATTTTTTTCCTAGATATGTATAATAATGTTGTGCAAATGAGGTGTTGCATTTTTGTGTTGGAAATATATGTTTTTGACGAGTACGACTTTCAGTTAAAAATTTATGATTTTGTTTTTCTTTTATTATTTGGATTATTATATTTTTTCGAACTAGATCATTAAATTTTAATACTTTAAATTCTTCAAAAATAAGGTGAGTCGGATAATCTCTTCTTTTTTTCAATTTAATTTTTATTATTAGATGTTGCACAATTTCAACAGGGAGTATGTTTGTATTGTATGCAGCTCCCCAGCTTACTACAGCGTATTGGAGATTTACAATTACTTTACATGCTAATGTTATTTTTATTCTAGTTTTACATAAATCACCTATCGAGCCGCTAAATTATGATCATTTTATTCGTTTGCAGACCCCCAAGGCCCGCGGGTGTTTGCCCATGTCGGCTTGCCAGTCGCTACGCCATTGTTCCTATAAGTTATTAGTCATCACGCCATTTAACCGCAGAGATAGAAATATAGGAAGGAAATCTATACAGTCACACACCCCATCTGCATTTACGTTCATCCTTCGTCTCGTGTACGTCTCATATCTTCCCGACTTCCTTTTCCCCATCTCCTTTCTTCAGTTTAACAATATCCATCAGTAATTGGGTTTGACTTAGTCCCACTGTTAACTCGAGCAATTGGAACTCTTGTGCGATATTCACCTAAAAATACTTTTTTTAAATAGATTAAGGCGATGCACCGCGTTGTGTAAAATTCGGGATCAAGTCGTTTAAATTCTTTTTTAACACCAGCCGCCTGTTTTGATTTATTCAATAAAATTGCTATAAATGTTTAAGATCATTAAAAAAAAATTCCACATTATACAATAAAACCACACCTAAAAATCGGTTCGTAAGTAGGCGAATTTGAACTTTACAGCAGTTTTTATAGGTCTGATACTTTATTTTTTCTGAGCTTAAAAGCTAATAAAAAATACTCGATTATTTCAAAGGCAATGTGAAAATATTTCTTAGCGATCTTTCGCGTTCCAAACCTTCCGAGTTCCCCTCCCCCCTTTTAATAAAGAAATTGTTACTCCCTGCGTGTCCTTTTCCATTCGTACCGTTCCCCTTCCGCCACCCTTCCTCTCCCGCGTCCCTTTCCCCTCTCGCGTTCTCACTCCGCCTCCTACATCTTCCCTCTCCACACTCCACACTCCCTTCCCCCGTCCCGCGAATCCCTAACCCGAGTTCTCCTCCCCCGTCCCAGGTTCCCTTATGCATTTGATAATGCCAGAGCTCACCAGTAGTTTTATTCAAACCTTGTCCTGACAATAACGATTACAAAAAAAGAATTATCCAATTTGGTGCAGTCGTTCGAAGTCATGCGCGTACATACATTTCTGCGATTCATTTTTATTTATATAGGTAGATAGATTTATATTCATTAGACGTCCCCGACTACTTCGACGTTTCCTTGGAATTACTTCCTATTAACTAATCACTTGCGCATTATCCCCGAGTGGTTCGCTACGTTGGGTGACTTAGCTGGGGTGACCGGATTCATGGGGTCAGATTTGTCCGGATGCAGGCCGGGTCGGGAAAAACTGATTAAGGGAGATCTTTTGACCTCTCCAGCAGAACTCTTAGCAGGATTTGGACCGCAGTGGAAGCGTTGGATTCATACGTCCGTGACTCCTGGACACACTAACCCCCAGATTCGTACTCACCCTTTATACCTATTTCCTTCCCAAAACTTTCTCTTCATCCTTTCCTTAAAAAAACCCTCCACACAGAATCCCCTAAGATGACATAGGCCCTGAGGGAAATTATCTTTCTCAGGGCCTCATGTGTGGAGCTAATTAAAAAAAATCTTCTTTGTGTTTAAACCATCTAAGCATCTTTTTCTAAATATCTATTGTTGATTACTCTTACATTGGCCTTATATTGGAGTTTTCTATATATAGTGTACACGGCAGGCAGTTAGCCAGTAGCCACGCGTTTGTGTGTTTATGTGCACTCTACGCCATTATTTCCGCGATGTTTGCTTTACCGGAAATAAATTACAATTTTATATTATACCTCATGACGTTACAAAGCTCGGTGGGTGGAACTAACCTACCAATTACCTGGATTTCTATGATCAAAAGGTCTGTCTCTTGCAGAAATTCAGTTGTAAGAGAAACTCGTGGCAGGATTTAACATGTATTTTGCCTTTTTTAAATTATTTACATTGTTAAACACACACTAATTTCGGTTGTCCGCAATGTAATGATATTCTTCATAATGTAATAGGCCATTTGCATGGATTTCATAACGACTAGGAAAAAATCGAGTGGATAGATTTTTTTACTAAGATTACGACAATGTTAGTAAATCTTTTTTAAAAATAATAAACGGTTTTTTTTTTAAATAAATAAATCCATTATTTGGGCTCGTGACGTCACTACAGGAAAATGTCCCGTCTCCGAAAATGTTCCTATTAATTTTGTAAAATTCCACACTGATTTTTTTTTTTATATGGCAACACTTTGATTTCAGGCGAATTCTTGAATTTGACATTTTACGTTCACTAGATTTGTCGTTTGTTCCCTGCGAACTTATCATTTGGTTTGACTTTTTGACAGATGTTATGAAGAGAACCCCGTACATTTTATGCTGTCTGTGCGTGTTTTAGAGATATAATGGTAATGGTGCTGATTTTAACAAAATCAAATTTTATAATATTCATGTTATTATTATAATTTACAAGTAGGTACAAGGATTTAGTAATACGGACGTTGAAAATTATAATGATTTATGCTCAATAAGATGGATCAAGGAAAAAATATTCATGAGATAATATTTTTGGTATGCCTCGTTATTCTCCTGTGCCATTCGTGTGGAAAACGTTCTTTTAAATGATTTTCTATAAATCTTTTCTATAGATCTATAAATATAACAGATGTCGTAATTTTTCAAGTTTAGTCAGATTAGGTAAATTTCTTCTTTTGACAAACGTTTTTTTTTTGTAAATACTTTCAGCTGCACAAAACCTACAATTATAATATTCCGTGATTTTTCACGCGTCTGCGCTACTTTGACATAATGTTCAACCACAATTATTAATATCTTAGACATTATAATTTCTAAACATCACCACAAATTAACGCATGATTTGCGGTTACCTATCGGAGACGTTGCCCCTGGGAACCAATGCATCGGGCGGTATTTATGTATCGTCCACGTGCGTGAACTAACACCGGGAAGTTTCAGGATTTCTTCATGTTTAAAATATTGATCCAATTTCCCAATTTCTTTTTACTTGCTGTTTCTCTACGACCTGCCGTATCTAAATGAATCCGTAAATAGAATGGCCGGCCTCGGTATTCCGACTGAATTCCCGTCAATAACGTTGACGACCATCATGGAGATTAAGTAAATGGATCACGTGACCGAGGTAAATCTGAAGTCTGATTGGATCTAGAATCCATCGATCCGCTGCAATCTCTCCTCTTCCCATCGCCCACAGCCGTCGATCTCATCAACTCTACAGTTAATTGGATCTGGAATGGACGGACACACTCCATTGAATAAAAATTAAATCGATTCTAAAGTTAAACAGCAAACTTATGGGCGTTTTACAAGATGCTTTATTTCGTACAGTTTTCCATATGAGTCATATTTTCAATAGATTCGGAAAGGAAAAAAGAACGTGTTCTATTATTTGACATCTTTAAAAAATCGTATTTATTAGCATATGCCATTTTTTATGTATCTGAATTATGTGGAAATGTTGTATGTTTATTTTCTTTCACATTTAAAATGTAAAAGTGATGTTTTCTTTTTCATTTAATAAATAATGTCACATGGTTTGGGTATGTAGAGTAAATGAACAAAGAAAGGAGGGTAAGGAGGCATGTCACGATCAAGCGAATCAGATGCTTGAGTTGGGACATGTCAAGAGTCAAAATAGTAGAAGAATATGTCTGAGACCATGTATGAATGTGAATGAGGCAAAGAGTGTGTGCCAAGACCGTGATGTTTGGTGGTCCGTTTTCTCTGCCTACCTCTGCGGGAAACCTCGTTCTTCTTCTTTGTGTGCCGTTGCAGGTCCCCCCGACGTTGGCGATCACTCTTGAAAATGTCTCTCTGTCTTGCGTTTCCCGTACAGCTCCTCCACACTTCTAATGCCGGTCCACTCTCGTATATTTCGCAGCCAAGACATTTGTCTCTTACCAGGCCCTCGGCGATCCTCTATCTTGCCTTTCAATGTTAAATGGAGCAAGTGATACTTCTCCCTTCGAAGTATATGACCCAGATGTGAAATTTTCCTGATTTTTATTAATGTAAGCTGTTCTCTATCTGCTCTAGCCCTCCTGAGAATTTCTGTGTTGGTGATCATGTCGGTCCATGTGACCTTTAGCATTCTCCGGTGAAGCCACATTTCAAAAGCCTCTAACCTGTTCATGGTATTTACTTTCAAGGTCCATGTTTCACGTCCATACAGCAAGACCGACCACACATAACATTTTAGCATTCTCTGACTTAGTTTTAAGAAACCCCGTTACTTAATTAAAATGGTGCCACAAAATAAGTTTGCTGTGTTCGAAGAAGTGTATATTTACTGTTCATTCATGTGAATTTCGCGTTTATTTTCGACGATTTGTTTACGTCAACGGCAAAAGCAAATGAGAGATGCTTTCAAATGATTACTATAGTAATGTTGGACGTGTTACCATTTTATTCTCGAAATGTTATTTCTTTTCTAATGGCAAAAACGTTATGAAATCGTAAGTGTGAACATAATGATCGTCTAAGTCTAAACACTCTAAACAAAGATTTTTCATATTGGTCCCTATATAGTTTCCATATGTTAATCGGTTTGAAAAAAGCATCGTGTAAACCCCCCATTACGGTACTGAAAAACGATCGACCTTTGATAATTTTAAACACCTATGCGACCTTTTCCAACCACCGACATTCTGGTATACTTGGACTTGTTAAAATGGAAGATAATTGGTATTGGAACCTTCGGAGAAAAGATAATTTCCTTCTTTGTTTCAATTGCTATTTTAAACAATGATTAGAGTTCATTGCATGAATATGTAAATTGTACCTATAATGCTTTCTGATAGCACAACTTTTTAACTACCAATTCCTATCTTATTACTCTTTAAATAATATAATTTTAATCTACTTATATTGGTTTGGTCTACGCAATTGTTCAACAAACACACTGTCCTTGCTGATAATATTTATCCACCTCCATTGAAACATCTGTATTCATAATAAATAATATTATTGGAGGTTCCTCCGAGTATTAACATTAAGATTGACTTAGTCTGACCTAGCGGAAAGAACAACGACCGAGATCAAACAGAGACAATACGTTCACAAACGGCTTAGATTTCACCATTCAATTACATATTTAATTGTGACAGTTTATCGCATTGTTTGGCAAGAGCAAGGCATTACTTGGCGAGCATTTATCATAATACATTTTCTCTTTAATTACAAACAATGGACTTTAAGATGCAATCATCAAGCATCACGTCTCTTCATTGCTGATAGTGTATGATATATAACCCAGCAATCATAGCATCGACGAACAGCGTGAAAAAATCTAACCTTCTTGCATAATGGTTTTGTAAGAGTGCACTTTGACTAAATATATTTCAACTTTCGTATCTCACGTTACACATAGTGAACATCTCGCTTGCGCCATAGCATATGATTTATTTATAAAGAACCTGCGTCTATCACGGCTAATTCTCATGATCCCAAATTATCAGATGATCCATTGAATTGGTGACGAAAGACTGTGGGAGTGTAAACCACAGGGGGTACGAAATTGAATCACATCGAGACACGACAGGTAAAATCAAATTTTGGATGAGAGAGATTTTTATAAATCAGTGTTATAAGTTATAATATAACATAATATATAAATTAAAACATTCAGAACCTCATTTAATTCCTCATATTGATAATAGCATGGCGTACTTAGTAAAATGCCATATTACACGATCACTTCTACAGAACAATTCATAAGTGAAATTTCACCGACATCACCGCAATTTTCTTTGAAATTATGAAGAAATCGTCGATGACCGATGTGTTTTGAAATTCGCTGCGAATACCTAGTAATTATTATTCAAAAAATTGACTCATTGACAAAATGGGCCTACCTTGCGTTAAGTGTGAGTCATTTTCTTAGTGATTTACGCGTACCATGCCATGTCCCGTGTTTGCAAATCGTCAAATTACCATAAATATAGAGGCATTGATTTGCGGTGGCTTTTTTTCAAGATCATTTCCGCAATTTGATATTATGCATTTCAATCATTATTATCTACACTTGACTGATTGCGAAGGCCTCTAAGACGTTAATCGATCGATTTAGTCCGGTCTTGCGTGATTACTGGACGATCTCGTACACGCATTTGCTCGCTTAAAACTTGTCAAGTTATACGCTTAGTTAATATGCGTAATGAAGGACATTACATGTGATGTATGATTTAATGACTGGAAGAAGTCGCAGGGCTGGTGGCTGGTGGCTGGTGGCTGGTGGCTGGTGGCTGGTGGCTGGTGGCTGGTTGTGAAACAGGGGGAAGAGAGAGTGTAAGGACTTTTGAGCGCAGTCTGGGGCAATAATTTATGAGCTAAAGCACAGTCTTTTTTCCAAGTTCTAATCATGTATGCAGCGCAAAAGGATTTAAATAATTTTATCTAGTTTTATTAATCTTCTAGCGCAGACCCGTGAAAAATCACAGGATATTATCATTTTTGTAAACTGTAAGATTGATAGTTGCGTGTTTGCTAAAAAGCGCAGACCATTAAAAAAACACGAAATATGACTTTACATGTCAAGATTGGCCCTAACAAATTAAATACAAAACTAGAACTAGCGCAGACCCGTGAAAAATCACGGGATATTTTGATTTCTTGACATATTATTATCAATTTTGAAAATGACAGTTTTCATACAATTTTGAATTTTCTGTAAAAATATTATAGTAAACTTTCGGAACGACTGGACGCGCTTAATGCATTGTTGTTTTTTATTGTTTATTTAGAAGAAACCTTTTGATTCAAATAATGCAAATAGTTGCCTTTTATAGTAATAAAGATAAATCAAAAGATTTTTTCTTAAAAAAACATTCATAACGTCGCATTCATAAATACGCCAAGCCAAATAAATGATCTTTTATTTTTTATAGCTAAGTCTGTCGGCCCCATTAACCTTGTCATCCTGAAAGTTTACCGTAATATTTTTATAGAAAATTATTTTAACTCTCATTTTCAAAATTGGAACTCGTGTGTCAAGAAATTAGACTATTCCGTAATTTTTCACGTTTCAGCTCTAGTTCTAATTAAATAAGCATTTCCAGTCGTCCCAAAAGTTTACCAATATTATATTTTAGGTATGTACTTATTTTCTTCAGCATATTTTATAAATTGACTGAATTCTAGACACAATTAATGACTTTCAATTTTGAAAATGACTGTAAAATTCAAAATAAATTTGAGTTTATTGAATCAGAGGTTACTCTCACACAAACAGATCCAAAACCGAAATCTGTGTGTTTGATGATGATTGATGATAATATCAATAGAAAAGTCAGGGTCACGTGATGACTTCACGAGGTTTTCAATGTTTCTAGTAAAAAATAAGTATAATATAATTATAAATGATTGTCTTTAACCTCCGCGGATGTGGTTCTGGGGCAATGCACTGCGTCTAGCGTGTAAACTTATATTATTTATTTAAAACAAAACGCCGTCTGTCACAGCCGAGGTTGGTAGTTAGTAGATAGAAGGTGGCCACCAGTCACTGGCTGCTAGCTACTAGTACTAGGAGCCGGGTTGGTGACCGATGTCAATTAAAGAGTCTGAATGTCGAAAGAGCAAGAAACTATTTTTTCTGAAGCTAGTCAAAGACAAATATTGATGCGTTTTTATGATTCCATGATGCTTGATCCATCGATAGTTGATTCCCCGACAGCTGATCTCCAGGACAATTGATCCTTCTGCCAGTTGATCCCTCGGACAGTTGATCCCCCAAAGGCTTATTTCTTTTGTACTTCCTCCCTGGTAATTCAGTATTGTAATTAAAGTCGATGTAGGTAATGTAATTTTTTTTTAATTTTAATTTATTTATTCATCTTTATTAATTAAATTGGTAATGTACTGTGCCTCTATCATAAGGTACCCCTGTGTTGAGAGCTGGCGCAGTTTAACATAAGCAGAACGCGTAGAAATAAAAATAACAACAATATTTTATTTCAAATAAAAGACAAAAGACAATCAGTGGGAACATAGACTTATAAATAATCACTTCTTCTAATAGTGCAAAATTATTTTGTGGTAACATTTTAAATTCAAATTAATAAATTACATTGTATTAACCACTTAATTATTTATAAAAACCGACATGTTTCGTCAGCAAAGCTGACTTCCTCAGGGTTTTGACAGAACTAATTTTAAAAATAGACATAGATAGGTAATATAGAAAAATAATAGACATAAACAATAATAAAATTTGAAAGAAAATAATGTGAAAAAAAATAATAAAATAATAACTATGTATGTCTATTTTGAAAATTAGTTCTGTCAAAACCCTGAGGAAGTCAGCTTTGCTGACGAAACATGTCGGTTTTTATAAATAATTAAGTGGTTAATACAACGTAATTTATTAATTTGAACTTATAAATAGGTTATAAAATCGCTAATGCTTGATCTGCCTTGGTTGATGATCCAAGACTTGGTGTCTGATTTATATTTCAAATAATTTGTGTTCTGTCTGATGGCCAGTGGAAGTGCATAATACAGCACAAAGTATATAAAATTTCTTTGGCCCAAAGTTTTAGCGAAAGGGACAAGTAAGAGACCTCCAATGTCCAAACGCCCTTTGGTTCTTGTATCTCGAGCAGTTTGCATGTTATTGGCATAAGGTTGCCAAATATCCAAAATACAGATTCTCGTAAAGGTTTTATCCGAACTGCATTAACTCCACACAGTAGGCCCTGAAGAAAATAATTTCCCTCAGGGCCTATCATCTTTGAAGATGATGTGTGGAGGGTCTTTTTGAGGAGAGGAAGGAGTGAACTTGGGCCTTGAACAGAATTGAAGGATTGAGAAATCCGCCATACAAATACTTTTCCTAACACTAATGCCGTGTCCCCAAAGGAGTATGTGGAGAGGAAATAACGGCGTTTACACATGCAAATTGGCTTTTGGAAAATACGATGATATTTTAATTGTCATACGGCCGTATATCCTCTCCGTGTATGTATTACTGAAAGGAAGTACAACGGGAATGATCCTTTGGGGGATCAGGTATACAGAAGTTATCCGACCGTGATCATTTATCGTGAGATCAACTCTAGGGGGATTAACTGTCGAGGGATCAAGAGTTTAACCACTGTTTTTGTTAGGAAAATTTAAGGATAAGGCTCGCTCATGTTTTCGTTAAATATTCAATTGCCAATCACAAATGCTTTTGCTCTGAGAAATGTAACTCTTGACCTCAGAGCTAGAAGACCACCCGCCCAAGACAGAACCAAGGTCTGCCTGCTTCACGGTCACACAATTTCGAAAACTTCCTTATACGTATAACCCAATCAAATGAAGATTAGTATATGAAAAACGATCCGATCGGTGGCTGACTGAACAAATGCGTCGAGTTCCCCTCTCACGGATCGTGGGTTCAATAATTTATCTGCTAGCTAAGTCCTCCACCATTTCACAAAAAAAAACATTTTACGCTTATACTGACGATAGTTGAAGCATTAAAAAAAAACGAGTGTGCTTTAGACCACACGACTGAAGTAAAACTACAAGACAAACCTCGCCTAATGAACCCAGGTATCCCTGCTAAGTTACTAAACATGACGAACGGGGTGACCTATGACCTAGGGGTGACATATGACATTGGGGTGAAATATGACCATGGGGTGACCTACGACCTTGGGGTGACCTATGACCTTGGGGTTACCTACGATCTTTGGGTGACCTACGACCTTGGAGTGACCTACGATTTTGGGGTGACCATCCTTATCCTTATCACTCCCCAAGTCAAGCGTGCGTAAGGCCCGACCGTTCGCCTAGCAATCGATCACCGTTCTCATCGATTACCGTTCGCATGACATTTTTCGTAACAATCACCACTTTTCGTAACGTATTCACCAGCTTACCCCTAAGTCGAGCGTGCGTAAAGAAGTTGAATTCAAAAATTATCAGATTATTCGTAAACCGATAACGTTCTTTCAAAAAAATGCTTTAGAGAAAAGAAATTATCTTTAACGGTAGAAGTAGGAATATAACTAAGATCGCTTTGTTGAGGTACCTTTGGTTTTTCCAACACACGTACTATCATTAGTTCCGGTATTTAATTAATCGAATATTTATAAACACCTTATTTCATCATTCGTCTTGTTCTAGTATAAGCGATTCACTTCCACGGTTACGAAGTTCGCGTTTAACAATTATACGTATCCAGCGAATATGTAAATACAAACATTTACATTATTCAATGAACTGGCGCGAGAAGCGGTTAGCTAACAGTCCTAACTAACAGTATGTATTGAGATGAGTTTACCGTTCTTTATGAAGTAATTTGGCCGAACTCTCTTACTACATCTCTCGACTGAATGTTTTAGGCAGTTATCTCACGGATTTGCGCCTCGTCAACACTTCATCGGGTTGTTCAAAATGGGCATTTAATGATGCCAAATTTTCGTTTACCGTTTCGAGAAATATTCTTTATTTTTAAGCGTTACAGAGATTTTGATGATTAAATCTGTAATTTCTTTTTTATAAATAAAATATTTAAAATTTTATAGAACAGGCGACAGTTTTAGGTACGTGAACACGGAAGGAAATGATTTTATGAAATTAAAAATATTTTTATTAAAATATTCTATCAACAAGTTTGTGGTTTTACTCATAAAACACATCATTACATGGAAATTCATGCCGTAATAATGAAAATACATAGTTACAACATAACATAAGCATGCAAATATTATTATTATCAATAGGATAAACATGAATTTAATATAAATAACCTTTTATTACATTCAAAGTGATATCATCGTGGTTTTTCTTTGTATGTAAATTATTTAATGTATCCATATTATTGAAGTGTAAGCTCTTTTAGCAGCATTGTGATTTGAAACTCAATGAAACGAAAAATAGCGACACTGAAAAACACGTGCATCTAATGCGCCTTTCTCGACACAGGTATATCCTAGTGAGACAGGCATAAAAAAACGAATGTACATATACTTTTTTATAAATAAATAAATAAAAAAATGCAAGAGAATGAGATAGTATAATCGGTCTCCTCTTTGTGTTGTGCTTCGTAGCCTCCACAATCTTGTCTACTTTAGTTTTCCTAAAGTTTCACATCTACCGCGTGTGAATTGCAGACTCTGATTTTTGAAGTGAAAACTTGTCTACATTAGTTTTTTGAAGGTTTCACTTCTATCGCGTGTAAACTGCATACATTTTTTGTTTATTGCACTTATTCTACAATACAGCATAAATGATTACAAAATCTTAATAATTTTTTTGTACAATTTTTTTTCAGAATTTTTTCGTAAAATTTTTGAATAATGGATATTTTCGTATCTTTCTCAGACAAAATTAATTATTTTTTCGCTATTGAAGTAATGAATTTGTTCTGGCATATAAATAACACAATGTCTGTATTGCTTCAGGTGACATCAACGCGGCAGAATGCGGGTCAAGGCACAGGAACAGGCACCTGTATCTTAGATCATAATCAAGGTACGTATTTATTATAATTAACAATCATTTTAAACCATTGACAGCAAGCAACACTGTTTTATTTGAAAATCCATTATTATAAATTGCATGTTATATTGTAAAGAACGGCACATAACGGAGTGTTGGGATTAATTGGGATGGTGGAGTGCAGAACGGATTGGACGCTAGACTAACGGTCAGATAGGTAGAATAAAAATAAATAATCTGGACTCTGAAACTGCAAATTTGATGATTATTATTTGAAATTAAAATAAATAGAATTTTTTGAGACAATTAATTTTTTAAAACATCCTTTTTTCGGAATTTTAAGTTTTGTTTGACTAATTCGTGTTCTAACAAATTAAATTTGTCGTTACTAATATAATATTTAAGACCATCAAACAGTTTTTTTACGTGTTTTTTTTTATATTCAAATTTTATCATCACATTTACACGGTAGGGTAAGATTAGTTTTGAATAATTATAATTTATTCACAATAATACTTTACCAAGGTTGTTTCGAAAAACTTGAGAATGATTGGATAATTTTATGGCCTATAATTTATAATTTAAAATAAAATAGCAGGATTGATTAGATATTAATTTGTAATATATTATCAATAAAATAACAATACTTTTTCACCTGAAAATTACACACAAAATCCTGTATTTTTCTATTAATCCCACATAATTATAGTTTTTTATTGAAATGAAAACTTCTTTAGCATCGTTGTGATTTGAAACTCGATGAAACGAAAAATAGCGACACTAAAAAGAGACAAACACATAACTCTATAGGATTTAGCCTGCGAGAGAATGTGATAGAATAATCTGTTCCCTCTTTGTGCGGTGCTTCGTAGCCTCCCCACTTGTGTTACCTCTTGGAGTGCACACTCTGTTTTTTTTTTATAAATACATAAACATGATTACCACGTAACACGTAACCTACCATATTAACTATACAAATATTTTTTAAATCCTTAATTTCAATAGAACTATATTTTGAAGAGGAATATAATTTTAATAAATCTAAACGAAACATGAACGAAAACGAAACAAGTTTTAAAATCTGAATTTTACGTTTCAAAGTTTTATAATTATTTTATATCAGATTGGGTATTTTGGGGTTTTTGGGAAAGTGGCCCCTCAACCGTTCCTTAAAAATGAGATTTGATTAAAAAAGGAACACCTAACTATATTTTTTAATAAAACTAAAGGAATGTGTTAATATTGACATTTGTCAGTTCTTGCGTAAATGCATAAAACGGCGCACAAGGAACATCTACTGTAATTAGGTGTTTTTCTTTGAAACAAAAAAAACCTGCTTCAACTCGCTTCTGCTCTAGACCATGCTTTACACCTTTTTTGTCTTTATCAACTTATTTCTTATAAATGACAATGAAAACCTGCAAAGCATTTTTTTATCTTGCTCTACATTTTTTCGCCGGTTTCGACAAACAATTCAATGTCATTACTTAGTTCGCTCGAGTGTGGTCTGTGCGAGTACCTAAATTTGGTTGTTTCTAGAGATTCTGCTTCAGAATATCATAAATTATTTGTCTTGTCGCTGACCTTGTGACTGCTGAGGAAGGTATTTATTTATAGTTATCACCTGACAGACAATTATTTCATGTTTTAAATTTGCCTTTTCAATTTACTCGGCTCTCTAGTCCCAGGAATTCAGCGCTGCGAAGGTGATCTTGTCAAAAACACGTTTGGCTAATTGAAATGAGATTGTTCCATAACTTTACCTACTACGCATTATACTATTTCGATATTTCGACGTCTTGATTGAAGTGTTTGGATAGGCTACCTGTCTTGACTGAAATGTTAAATCAATTTATGTATTTAACGCTGATATTCAAATATTTTTATACCACTGTCATTTATTTTTGTAAAAAAATTAGCAGTCAGTTCCTGACGATATTTCCCCAAATTCTGAACGCAAAAATTCGCAATAATCTTTATTTTTGTAATTTACCTTTCTGTCAAATCTTTTAAATAACATTTTGTGAATTATAAAGGAGTCTTAAATGTTTTCAAATATGTACCTTTTTTCATTAGCTCTGTGGGTGGTCTTTTTAGGAAAGTAAGGAGAGGACGTTCTGAGAAGGAAAGGGGTATTAGGGTTGGGTAGGAATCATGGGGTCATTGTGTCCAGGAGTTACGGACGTTTGAATCTATCCTTCCCACTGCGGTGCAAGGTGATTTTCCGAGAGAGTACAGCTAGGGAAGTCCAAGGGACTCCCTCAACCATTCTCTCCCGATCCGGGCTGCCATGTAGCTGGTGGTCAGACGCATCCGCCGCCAAGACCCGGACAAACCTCACCCCGTGAACCCGGGCACCACTGCCAAGTCACCAAACGTAGCGAACCACTTGGGGCGACCTACCCATATAGAATGTAAAATGACGATCATAACTAAATATAAACCAACCAAAATATGCTGCTTGAATGGTAGTAAACTAGTGTTTACGTTTAGTTGGCAAAGGAAACTGAAAGCTTCCAAATGAAGTAAAAAGGTTGTATTTATTATTCTTTTGGTACAGTTTTTTACAAATCTGGAGCTCAAAGAAAACAATATACTTAACCTTTATTTATGGTATAAGTAAAACATACGCCGAGGAGTTTTTTCCCGAGTGATCTGTGGACGGTTTCTCATTACAAGAGAAAAGCTTCTGATAACGAGTTTTCTTTGCGTGCTTTATGTAGTCTCTAGTGGAGAGCTTTCGTCAAAGCGAGAATATTCCAGGAAAACACCTCCCGCATACCGCACACGAGCTTTCTTAAAAAGCCTACCTCTTCGCCTCGAAAGAATATGAGACGTTATCAAAGTACCTAACATGTTTGTGGATTTCTACAAGCTTCAAAGTAATTATTAAGATTGACTGACTGTAGCAAATTGTTCTTTTATTTGGTCTGGTCTTCTTAGATCTATTTTACTTCAATTAAATAATAAATAAATGTCCTATATGTTGCTATTAGACGTCATAATTATCCAGTTGATAATATTATGACGTTTAATAGCACTTTCAAAGATAATTAATCGATGTTTATAATATTGAAGATATATTTGTGTGCCAGCAAGCATAGGTATAATAATACAATTGATATTGAAAGGCAAGATAGAGGGTCGCCGAGAGCCTGATAGTAGACTTGGCTTGGTAGTAGTCTTGGCTGGTAGTAGTCTTGACTTAGTAGTAGTCTTGGCTGCGAAATGTACGAGAGTGGACCGGCATTAGAAGTGTGGAGGAGCTATTCCGGGCAACGCAAGATAGAGGGATATTTTCCAGAGTGATCGCCAACGTCGAGGAGACCTGATATGGCACACGATGAAGAAGAAGAAACATAGGTATCTACATACTTCTGATACCCTTATACTGGACACTAACGCTTTCCGAATTGTAAGTTGAAGGAGGAAGCGCAACACGGCATAATAACCCGAAAATTAATCACGATAACACTTTTGGCCGTGAAAATTTCAAATCATACTACTTTTTATCTTTTGTATAACAAACATCACGTAAATTGGTTGAGATTGATTTGAAACCGAAGAGATTGTATTACGTTGTGATTTTGAAAATAAATTTCACACAACGGTCAATCAGACTTGTGGAATTAATATTTATTTATTTATTTATTTGAGACACAAACAGGATATTTATACAACATTTTTGTGGGTAGTATATAATTAATTAAAATACAAATATAAGTATCCCTAGATTAATGTGTCTGCATTAATCACGTATGCATTTTCACAGAAGCAAACTCTTGAAAAACAATGCAAGTAAAATACATTATTGTATCAGGATTATTTTTTTTATTTTATTTTTTATTGTTGATACAGTATTATTTTACAAATTTTTATAGTACAAACCAGTAATGTTGGCCTCACTGGGTTGTTTACCCGTGCTGAGGCCCCCATTTTATAATATAATACTTTATACATTATAGTTTGAAAAAAAGAAATATACAAAGTTGGTGACAAAACAAACAAAAAAATCATTTAAAATAAAGATAATTTTCAACTAAAAATAGAGATCAAAAATTAAAATTATTTTAAATTAATAAACTAAAAAAATAAAGTAATTAAATGAAAATCGGCGTATATTATGTTTTATGTGTTTGTGAGTGTTACGTGTTTTATATTGGTTTTGTGTGTTGGGAGTATACGTTTTATTCTTTTATGTTATGAAATTTTGGTAAAATTGTCTATTTTGTTCTTTAATCCATTTTTTTATTTTGTGTCTGAAATTATTTTTGTTTTCCTCAATTTTTGTTTCAAGTGAAAGACTGTTGAATGCTTTTATAGCTTGGTATACCGTTTAAGTTTTAATAAAATGAAGAAATGCGGCATTTTTGCGCTTTCTGTATCACAGCAGGTAGATTCAAGGTAGATACGACGTATTTTAAAAACAATGTTTTGTAAATTATTATGAAACTCACCACGAAAAGGCACGTTTGCCCTTTCTGCACCACAGCCCGAAACAGCCGCATTGTTAGTCAGCAGTTTAATGTTTAAACAGACTATATACGAGTACATAAACACACCACAAAGGTTCAGGCACGGCATCTGAACGCAGATTCGGAACACAAAAGAGGCAGAACTAATTAACGCGATGAATCGAAACCATTTTTATTCCCGTTTTTAATGGAAAACGTTTTTAGCAACTCATCTAGTTTATTCTGCGGCCAATTTACGACCTCTATTTGTTGGACGACTATTAATATTTTGGGTAATAATTATAACAAGAACGATGATTATACATATACATATTTGGCTAGTAGTTATAGTTCGGTAAGCGTTTGGCTACTGATTTTTTTTTACATTAACTTTACACTGGTGGCCTTGAGCAAAATAATTCCCCTCAGGGCCTATGTCATCTTTTGGATGCTGTGCTTTTTAGAAAAATAAAGAGAGGAAATTTTGGGAAGGAAAAAGTTATGATGGATGGCTAGGAATCTGGAGGTCAGAGCGTCCAGGAGTAACAAAGAATCCCACCCTTCCAATGTAGTGCAAGGCGATGTTCCGAAAGAGTTCTGCTGGAGAGAACAAAATGTCTCTCTCAATCAACCTCTCTCGATCCGGCCAGTTATGCATTTGGTGGGCAGGTGCATCCACCGCCTAGAACCTGACAAACCTCCTCACCTCATGAACCTGGCCTCCCTTCTAAGTCACGAAACTTAGCGAACCGCTTAGGATGACCCATGACACAGGTGTTGGTTATCCAAAAAATGGTTCCCGGGGCGACGGTACCCAAATGGCGTCCTCCCAAATTGTTATTGGCTTAGTACATCCGATTAAAAAAAAAATAGTAACTACCTGTAAAAAAATGTCATTTTAAGAAGATAATGGTGGGATATATAAATTTATTTATAGGTATGTTACTGTAAAACCCCGTACTACAGTAAATCCTAAGATTTACCAACTTTTGATGTTTACTAGTAAAATCTAAGATTTTCCAATTTACTGGCTTTTACTGTAACATAATATATAATATTTTCTTAGTCCTGCTCACTAGAAGATCTTGTGCTGAGGTGAATTATGTTTTGGATAGAGAGTTTCAGCTACTTCTTTTCCCTTCAATGCCCATGTTTAGTCCTTACTACCCTAAACACAGCATCTCCAAAGATGGCACAGGCCCTAAGGGAAATTATTTTCTTTGGGGTCTCCTGTGTGGAATTAAAAAAATATTATTTTTTGCTAGGGCTATCCTAATTAATTACAGAACTCATTTTAGGACAGGAGGAACATACAATTCATGGGTGGGAGGAAATAGTTACAATTTTACATAATGAATTTAGATATTCAAAATATACTTCCACATACAATATAGACGAAAAATAAAAGACAAGTTAAGTAGAACAAACAATAATAGAAAACAATTAAAGAAAAAAGGAACAAGGTATAACAACCAAAATGGATGATTACAACTAAATGGAAAAGAAAAGAAGAGAAAAGAAACAAGACAATTGATGGGAGATTGTTGTGTTAGGTATTTTTAATTGGTCAATGTGCTCTGGCTTTATGATAATGTGAGATTATATTATATTATAGTGTTATGCAACTTAAATAATAAACGTTTGACACTTACATTGTGACTTGTGATATAAAGTTATGTCAAGTCTCCTTGAACTATTTAATAAACCATTAATTTAGTAAAGCGGAGGCAGTTGTCGTGAATCTTACATACTTCCGATAGTTCCGATAGCGACAGACTGCAAAGTTGCTACCCCCATTTCAACGCCTGTCTAACTGTCGATAGTCAGCAGGCGATATGTACTTCATAATATCTGAAACAAACACAATTTCTCGACTACCAACTACCGACACTTCCAACTACCAACACGACACCGCGCACCGGGTCGCGGGTCGCGGAAGACAATGCCGCGCCGGGTTTATATTATTAAAAGTGTTATAACTAGGAGAGTATGCACCTACTCACTTCACAATGACAATTGCTTCGGAATACGCCAGTTGTGTTGCACATAATATATGGATAAATGATCCAATAAATTGAGCTGGGAATTGTTTATGGGGCCCACGCTCTCCGTGAGGTTATACGGAGTTATCGAGTTAGCACGTCGTCAGTCATGGCTCATGGCTTGGCGTTGGTGGTTGTTGAACTATATTCATTTGAACCTGATATTATCCCAATATAGGAAATTCGCAGCTACTTGAATTGTATTGAGCGAAGTTCATTGTTGGATGTGTATTTGTGATAGGGACAATGATTATGAAATTAGGACGTTTGAATAAAAAATTGTGTTTATTTAGTTCTTTGAGTGACATAATTTCCCAAGACCCCCTCAAGGGTCGGAAGCATACACAGAAGCAATCAATTTGACATATTAAAGTTTTTTTATGTGAATAACACATAAGAGTCGCAACTGCTCCCAACTGTCTCGGAGCAAGTGATACCATGTGCGTCCCCAATTGGGGTATAGTGGCGATTGGTGATTTAGCAGGGGTGCCCGGATTCATGGGGTGAGGGTTTTTTAGGTCTTGGAGGCGAATGACCAATGACACTGAACCCCAGATTCCTACCCACCCCTTAAACCCTTTTCCTTTTTTTTCAGAACTCTCCTCTCCTTCCCTTAGAAAAAACCCTGCACACAGCATCCCCAAAGATGACATCGGCCCTGAGGGAAATCATTTTCCTCAGAGCCTCCTGTGTGGAGCTCATGTAAAAAAAATATTTCGCGAGGCTGAAGGTAGTGTGGAGGGGGAGGAGATTGTGTAAAGGAAGATACTCTCAGTATCGCCCTTGTGTAACACCACCATTCAGAGTTGAAATGTTGCTTGAAATGCCTTTAGCCGTGTTTGGTGACCAGATTTGAATAGCCAGGTAATTCCCCACCTTCCTCTTCCCCATCTCCTTCCCCTCCCCTCTACCATCAGCCTCACAACATACCCCAATTTGGGCCATAGTCTCACTGGCTGCAGATGGGAGCAGCTGAGACTCTTGTGCAGTATTCACATAAAAAATATAAATAAATTAAAACCCGTGACCTTCTTTATCCGTTGACCACAAAGGCCGTCAGCCGTGTTCTTGCATTTATCACATATCGAAAAATTGTCATTCATCACATTAAAAATAACTACTGAGTTAGTATTTCCATACGTTACATTTCCTTTTCTTATCCGTTTTTTAAATTGTAAACATTGACTCCTGTAACCACTACAACCACATTTATGTACGTATTAAAACTCTAACTATTATCATATTGTATTACAATAATAATAATATTTTTTTATCTTAAATGGCGCCGTTTTTGTAAAAAATCACCTCAAGGGCTCTGTAAAAATAAGTATGTAAAAAAATAATATTACTGGCTTACAACTAAGATTTGCAATAAATTATAACTAGTGACTTAGATCTAAGACCTATAGCTAGTGACTTGATAGCTTATGACTAAGACTTATAAATGCTGACCTAAAATATAAATATTACTAGGTATTATTTATATTTTAGGTCAGCATTTATATATTTATTTATTTATTTATTGATTTATTGTGAAAAACAGTATAATCCATTTACATTTCACATATAACAGTTTATAAATTACAGTTTATAATAAGTAAGTATATATATTTATTTGCATGGGTAATTACATCAATACTATCTGATTAGCCAGATTTGGTAAATAGTATGCTTATTGCTGTCTTAAATTCTCTTTGGTTCAAATTAAAAATGTCAATCACAGAAGAAATGTGATTTAACAAAGTAGTTATTCTCCCCAAAGGCATGATCATTGGTAGGTTGGTCCTGCCCCTTGGAAAAATAAATAATCTGTGCTGTCTAGCTCTGATGAAATTATCAGGGACATAAAATGAAATTCGTTCCAGAATATCTGGATTGCAAGTGTGCCCATTTAGTAGCTTGTGCGCCACTAACACCATTGCAATATTTCTCCTGACGTCTAGACGTTCTATCCCCAGCATTCCAGCGAGAAAATCAGAAGGATACAATAAAGGGTAATATCCGAACTCTCGCATGTAGAGGTATCGCATAAACTTTTTTTGCACCTTTTCTACATCATTTGAGTAAAGGGTATCTTCGGGTCCCCATATTATCGATCCACTCTCAAGAATGCTGCGAACCAGAGTAAAATAAAGCATTTTTATGACTGCCGTATTCGTAAAAGATTTCGAATTACATATAACAAAACCCAGCATTCGCATTGCAGAGTTGCACACCGAATCGATATGAGTTCGAAAAGTCAGACGCGTGTCAAAAGTGATTCCTAAATCCTTCGTTATCGAGATATGTTTTATAGAGGTACCAGACATTTTATAGTTAAAATATAAAGTACGCTTTGCCCTTGTAATGCACATAATTGTACACTTACTACTGTTAAAAAGAAGTTTATTTTGATGACTCCACTCTACTATACCGTCGATATCGTTTTGTAGACGAATGGAGTCTTCATTTGTCGTTATACAGGTGTATAGTTTAATGTCATCCGCAAATAACAAAAATTTTACAAATCTTATAAACAACCCTATGTCATTAATAAACAATAAAAATAAAAGTGGTCCTAAATTAGACCCTTGAGGGACCCCAGAATTTGTGGCGTAGAGTTTCGATGTAAACAACGTATTGTTTTCTGTTAGACAAATAATTATGAAAGAACAAAAGCAGCATGTATGAGAATCCGAAGCTTTCAAGTTTATTCAGTAATATGAGGTGATCTACTTTTTCAAAAGCTTTCGCAAAATCATTATATGAGACATCTACTTGTTCGTTGTTGTCCAATATATTTGAGACGTAATCCGTAAATACCATTAAGTTGGTCGTCTTAGACCTGCCCTCTCTAAACCCATGCTGCTGGTTTATGAGGAATGGTTTTACTTTATAGTATATACGTTTTTGTATCACGAGTTCAAATAATTTGGCCGGTGCCGAAAGAATTGCCACCGGTCTGTAATTAGATACACATGATTTATCGCCATTTTTGTGTAAGGGCGTGACCTTTGAGATTTTCCAACGGTCGGGGAATTTACCGGAGTTAAGTGAAATATTAAAGATATGTAAAAGCGGTACCATTAACGGATCGGCATAACCCTTTAGGACAATTGTGTTAATAAAATCCGGGCCAACAGATTTTTTTGGTTTCAGTTTTTTAATTGCAGCTAGGTAATCATTTTTATTTACACTTAAAATTTCAACTTTTTGAGCTAGTGAAGAGTAACCGCCTGGGGTGTATGAGTCAAATTCCGCACTATGTTCGCTGTAGACTGACTTAAAGTAATTCGCAAATGCTTCCGGAATATCGGGCCCAGTATGAGTACTTCCGTTCCATGACACTGAGTTTAGAAACCCACCGTCTTTCCTCTTTTCGGATACCAATTTCCAGAAGGATTTCGGATCATTCTTGACGTTTTTTTCGATATTATTTATGTAATCCTTATACGCAATATTTATACTACGTTTGATTTTGGATCGTAGAATACAAAACTTTTCCCGATATCTCATCAATCCGGTGCGCCTCCAGTTTTTGTGAAGTTTGCATTTCCTTTTCAGGTCATTAAGAATCTCACCATTAAACCATTTATGGTATCTTCTTTTAAAACAAGGTACACGCTTTCTCTCAAAACACATGTCAAAAAGGTCATAAATTACATTGTAAAAATATTCTACTGCTAAATCTGCATCTTTAAGTTTTAATAAGGGTTTCCAGTCGTGAGAATTCAAGTAAACATAAAAATATTCGAAATTACCACGTTCTAGGTTCCATCCTCGCTTAACACAATTTCCATTGTCGTCGTTTAATAAATTTCGAATTATTCATTTAATAAATATCTTAGTCATGTCATAAGTCACTAGCTATAAGTCTTTAAATATTCTTCTATTATATAACTATTATTATACATATAAATTATAAAGATTTTCCACTTATTACAAACAGAGATATTACTCCTAATTGTCTTTTTCCATGTTTAGAGCAGAGGTTCCCAAACTTTTTTTTTTCGTAGACCACCTTCAAAATTTTACTGGTTTCGGTGGACCCCCTGCTGCTACATTTCTACCATATTCCCAAAACTCGTCCAAAGTATGTGAAGATTAGATCTAACGATGGAAATTTGCGTCGCGGCCATTTTTCATTTGAGTTCCAACCCTAAATTCGGAGTGGTAAAATGAAAAGAAAAATAGTATGTTTTCTTGCGTTCCATTTATTAAAATAATATGATTACACATTAATAGATTTTTTTTCCGAAATACAGCCTGTCAAAAATCACCGAAAAATTTGCAATTTTTTGCTCCCTTAATTTTTTTGATATTTTTTTACATTAGCTCCACACAGGAGGCTCGGAGGAAAATAATTCCTCCCAGGGCCTACGTCATCTTTGGGGATGCTGTGTGGAGGGTCTTTATAGGAAAGGAAAGAGAGGAAGTTCTGCGAAGGAATAGGGTATTAGGGATGGGTAGGAATCTGGAGGTCAGTGTGTCCAGGAGGGACGGACGTATGAATCCATCCCTCCCACTGCAGTACAAGGCGTTGTTCCGAGAGAATACGGCTGGAGAAGTCAAAAGGACTCCCTCAACCATTCTCTCCCGATCCGGCCTGCCATGCAGCTGGTGGGCAGACGCATCTGCCGCCAAGACGCGGACAAACCTCACCTCATGACCGGGCACACCTGCTAAGTCACCAAAAGTACAAACAACTTGGGGTGACTTATGGCAGAGGAATTTTTGAGTAGTATTAACTGCCTACATTGATAGGTAAAGCCAAGCCAACATTCTTTATATCGAAACCAAATAAATTTTCGTGGACCCCCACTTACAACTTGTGGACCCCATTTGTTGATCACGCCAACGTAGACCCCCGTCGAGTCTCCCGTGGACCCCTGGGGGTCCACCTGGACCACTTTGGGAATCACTGGTTTAGAGTATCCGATGAGAAACTTCACATTTCCAATTTGTTTAATGTAACTTTATGAGGCGTGTGTCTTATATCCATCGCGTTACCAATATTATAATAATATCAGTGACCTTAAACAAAATACAGCAATGTCTTCATTTTATGTTGTGATTTCTATTGGAAGGCACGCATTACAATAAAATGTCTTGTTTTCGAATTAAAATGGCATGTATTTAGCGTTAATATTATAAACACCGACAGTATGGCACTTGTGTAGGCGATTATTATAATTGGAGTGTTTTGTGAAGTTATTGAGATGTTTCTGACATTAAGAGATTGGAATGATAACGCAATCGATTTGAATTTGTGAAATTTGACTTGAAGTTTCCGCGTAGGAAGCTCTCGCCTTTTATACTATCATACATGGTTTAGGTGTAGTCATCATTTTTTAATCACGTAATAAAGGCATTAACACGTTATTATGTGTACTTATCTTTTTTCGATCTAACAATAATAATCTTGCACCTTATGACATAGATTCATAAATAGAAATTATAAAATGTTTATCTTATTTTGGATCAATAAATGTTAGACCTTTGTAATCATTTTCAATTTGGAAGGCGGTTATGGGTCTATTTAGGTCCATTGGGCGTCCCGGGAACCATTTATTGGATAACCAACACCTCTGCCATAGGTCACCCCAAGTGGTTCACAACGTTTGGTAACTTAGCAGGGGTGCCCGGGTTCATGAGGTCAGGTTTTAGGGCTTAGGCGGCGGATGTGCCTATCACCTACAACGTGGCAAGCCGGGTCAGGAGAGACTGGCCGCGAGAGACTTTTGACCTCTCCATATCGGAACATTGCCTTGCATCGCAGTGGAAAGGATGGATTCATTCGTCCGTCACTCCTGGACACACTGAATCCTGATTCCTACTCACCCCTCACACCTTTTTCCTTCCCAGAATTTCCTCTCCTTCCTTCCCCTAAAAAGACCCTCCATACAGCATTCCCAAAGATGAAATAGGACCTGAGTGGAATTATTTTCCTTAGGGCCTCCTGTGTGACGCTAATGTAAAAAAACATTAAAAACGGTAGCAGCCAAAAATGGGAATTTTTGTAGATAGAAGGTAGGTAGAATTCTGAATTTGAAATATAAGACCGGCTAAAATAATGTAAAATAATTAGGGAACGTACCCATACTACGTGACCAATTTTTTTGCAATTTTTAACACCCCCCCCCCCGGTGACCAAAATCCTAAGCAAACCGCCGCTCATTTGTACCAAGCGTGACATTTTGAAGACCCCCCCCCCCCCGAAGAGGTCACGTAGTATGGGTACGTTCCCTTGGGTCCCAATGGCCGATTTTGTTAAGACCGGAAGATTCTGGATTCGATTCCTAATTGCGACCGTTACGTTTTAACTAACTGTGCATTGTTGCGTTTCGTTTAGATTTATTCGTATTATCTTCTTCAATGTTTGTCATTAATTGTTGGCATTTATTTTAACCACAATTATTTTTAACGATGAAAGGTGTTTTCTCACAATAAAAACATAACGCCTTAACAAAGAAGTTCGCTTATAATTACCGTGAACTGAGTAATGTATCCACCACCCAAAGATTATTACATAAACCGTTCCTTTGTGGGTTTTGTACGTGATATGTGAGGATTTTCTCCTTGTACTTCATTATAATTATTTCCACAAATGAGGTTCGCATTACAGCAATTAGCATTAAAACTCAATTAAACACGGGGAATGATCTCGGATCTGATGAAAGGCATTCCTTGGGAGAAGTACTTATCCGTCACAGTCGGGAATATCTCGCAGTGAGACGTGTCTACATCTCTTGCCCCCTTCACCACTGCCTGGTTGCCGCCTAGTAACAAATACCTACTTGGATACCCTCACATCGTATCTGATATAAAAAGCCTCCTCGAAATTCTTGCAGCACGATTCTCTGCATATCACTGGCGTCATTGGATTGGCGTGTGAAAGCTCGACTTTTCGTAGTCTTGCCGCGAGTCTGCTCGGGTCAGTCAAGTCAAGGACGAGCTTTTCTCCCTCCTGCTGCTCGGATCACATCTTCACGTTTTCCTTGTAAATTGGTCGTCATTACTACCGCTCTGACGATTGCTGTTATTTGCCAATCCTTCTTTAAATTTCATTTAAACTACATTAATTTATTATTGCATTCATAATTTAATGATTTGTAATATCTATCTATCTATCTATATAAATATAAATGAATCGCTGAAATGTATGTACGCGCATAACTTCCGAACGACTGCACCAAATTGGATAATTCTTTTTTTGTTGTGTTCGTTATGGTCAGGACAAGGTTTGTATAAAACTACTGGTTAGCTCTGGCGTTACGAAATTTGTTTAAAAAATTGCAATAAGTGGCACGCGAGCTGTTTGAAAACTGAATGGAATGGGGGAGGGTGGAACTCTGGAGGAGGGTTCGCTGGACGGGGGAAGCGGGCGAGGAGAGTGGGGAGAGGGAGGCGGTGTGGGAACGCGAGAGGGGGAAGGGGACGCGGTAGAGGAAGGGGAGGCGGAAGGGCAACAGGACGAATGGGAAAGGACACGCAGGGTGAAACAATTTCTTTATTAAATGCCATAGCAACGCATGCCGGGAACCAGCTAATTTAAACATAAATGTTTCTTTGTTTGTCCCTTATGCGTTCCTAAACCATTTAACCGATTGCGATTCAAAACAAAATTAGTGATTTGTTGTACGCATGTCCGCGAAGGTTGCTATATATAATGGTGAGCTCTGGCGTTATGAAATTTGCATAAAAAATTACAATAGATGGCGAGCGAATTGTTGAAAAAAGGGTGTATTTCATATAGTTCAGCAGCAGTCTAAAGGGAGGGGGAGGGGAAGGAATAGGGGGAAATAGGTATGCGGGAGCGAAACGCGGAGAGAAGGGGCGTTCGTGGAACTGGGGGACGCGGTAGGGCGGAAGTCGTGAAAGATGGAAGGGGAACACGGGATGAAAAGGGGACGCGGTAAGGGAACGGGGACGCATGGGAAAGGACACGCAGGGAGAAACAATTTCGTTCTTTATGTGGCATTGCAACGCATGCCGGGTACTAGCTAGTTGTCTTGTAAATATATTTTAATTTAAGATATTTGCGACTTTGGTACATTTAATTATTATTGCGTTTTGGAAAGTATCTGTTAACAATCTTGTACAAGCATTAAAATACACAATATTGCAAAAATTCTCGTTAGGGAACGTACCCATACTACGTGACCAACTTTTTGCAATTTTTAACCCCCCCCCCCCCCCCCCGGTGACCAAAATCCTAAGCAACCCGCCGCTCATTTGTATGGAGCGTGACATTTTGAAGACCCCCCCCCCCCCCCCCTAAACGTGTCACGTAGTATGGGTACGTTCCCTTAATTATAACCGGTATAACTAGATATTATTTGAATATCACGAGCATTTCAAAATGTCGATTAAAATAATCATTTGCATATATAAAATAACCATGAAAATATTAAAATTTTAAGATACGTAATAAAAAAGAGTTTATGTAACGTTTATTTATGGAATAAGCGTTAACCTCTAATGGCCGTGAAATAATATTATAGTTTATAAATATTGAAAGTATAAATATGCCGGTAGGTTCTTTTCCTTAGTTTTACTAATTCAACAATAAAGTTTATGTAAGCTTTTTATATCACCGTGTGAATATCACAATTGCTGCATTCTAAATGGATTCACAGTGACTAGTGAGTACTGAGTATGGAGAAATCTCACAGAATTACCTGTTTATCCTTTTTAATGAAACGCTCCGTCAGTCCATAATAAAATTAGCGCCTTATATCCCGAATGTGTACTGATTGGGAATCGAACCACGCCGCCGCACAGTGGCTGAAGTATGAGCGCTGGCGCGACATTGGCCCTGATCGGCATGTTGTTACCGTGTTTTTTTTTACCAATGAATTCTCAGTTAACTTTAGAAATTTAACTGAAAATAGCACCTGGAACTTAATAACTTTATAATCAGTCGCAGAACAAAGATATACGGGACGCGCATTTACGCTGCGGTTTATAGGTGTATTTTATTTTATTTCCTGGATCTTTTGCCTTTTTTTATTCAAAATTTGAACTGAATGACAAAAATATCGGTAAATATGATGTTATTCACATTTTTAATGAAGTTTTTTGCAGCGGCAAATATAATATGGCAATATTAGTTAATTCAATATATACGCGTTATTTTAAATAGCTCACTGCTTCTCTACGAAGTAAATATTTTGTTGATGTCACAATTCCGCTAAGAGAATTAAAGTTAAATTAAAGCGTGGGACCAAATGTTGTTTGTATACTTATCCATTATATCATATAAAAGTAAAAAAAGTAATAACTTACAATATTCTTCAAGGTGCGTGCTTTATTAAAACAATATTGAAAAATATGTTTTTTCATTAAATACATGTGTTGTCTTGGTTCAAGGCAAAACTTTTTTTCCAATTTTTTTTTCCATTTTTTATCTTTAATGTAGTGGGAATAATTAACATCACAAATCCTATACCCAAATTTTAAAAGAATAATAATAGTGTATCTTTTTTATACAAAGAAAAAAGAGTTATTAAAATCCCATACTTTACTCCAGTAATTACACTTTTAAGAAACGAACTTTTTTTTCTTCTTTTTATTTCATTATCTCTATAAAATGTGAACTTAATGTTACATTTTGTACTGCTTATTATTAATGCATTGTAAAATTTAACGTTACTCTCAATTAAAAACCGACATTAAAAACTTCCCTGAAAATAACGTCCTGAACTTAATTACTCTGTAATCAGTCGCAGAACAGAGATATTATACGAGGTGCCCATTTACGTTGCGGTATTTCGGTGTGTTTGAAGAGGTGCGTAAACCGATTATTTATATCATTTAATAAAAAACATGAATAATAATCACTTCAAGTATTCTGCAATGTATGTATGGTGCTTTGTATAAATAGTATTAAAACATATTATATATTTGACCGGTCAGTGGTTGAGTGGGCATAGCGCTTGGGTCCCACCCGAGCGTCGCGTGTTCGATTCCTCGGCTGGCTAAGTCCTCCATCACAACAATAGCAACATTTTCGGCTTTCTGTGGTGGTAGTACGAGATTTTCAAACATTTTTGGGTTATTCGTTACCCGGGAATGTTTGTCTTTCTTTTAAAAGAAAAAAAAATTATAATTTTTGTCTTGGTTCAAAGTAAACATTTTTTTTTTAAATTCCAATTTTTTGTTTTTAATTTAAGATGAATAACAAACTTCTCAAATCTTTACTCGTATTTTAAATGGATATTCAGGAAGACAACACTAATAATCTAAATAAAAATATGAAAGAGAAAAAGACACAGAAAAAAATAAAAAAGATAACGGTAGCAACTTTTATTATCTTTGAAGGGAATAACTTTCAAAAGTAAAAAAGAGAGTTCTAATAAAAATTGAAAATTATTTTGTGTAGGTACACGTAAACAAAAATTTGGTAGTCAATTACGATAATTTACTCCAGTAATATTACAATTTTAAGCAATGATTGTATATTTGGTTGTTTATTATCAATTTATTATTAATTTTAATCTTTTACTTGCAAGAAATATCACCTCATCACTTTTAAACTTTATGTACAATAAAATATTTTTATTTTTCAACTACCATTGATCACCTTTTATTATAATCAATAATTTACAATATTTAGCGCACAAGTTATACGTAATTTTTTTAAACTATTTCAAAGTAACAACATTTCAATAAATAAAAATTTACAAAAATTTATATAAATATATGAACACTTATAAACAACAACGAACCACCAAATGGTTGATTGCATAGTGAGTCGCGCCAAATCATTAAAATCCGCCACTGTGCGCCGCCAGGTTCTACAAAAAACACCAAGGAATGCTTACCAACCAGTTGTTCGCCCCGAACGGAGATGTCAGACTACTTCTCTTCAGTCCCAGGTAATTAAGCCATTTAGTAAAAACGTGGAGGTTAAAGCAATTAGGGAGAAACAAAGTAATATCTTCGGAACTTTCTCTTCTACACCGGGACTGCGTTTTGCTTGTGATCCAGGTGAGCTTTCACTGTTACCGGCTCAGTGTTCCCAGGTTAGCTGTCAGCGTAATGCCGGTTCTTCCACTTGTACTTTCGATGCGAATACAGTGTAAAAAATACACCTATTGACGAGATATAGTATCGCGATTCAAGTATTGCGTTTATTAGAAGAATTCTTCAGCTAAAATGGTTGTTCTCACAAACGCACGCACGGCTCCCAGTATGGACACTGGATAGATGGTATGGGCATAGTTATTTTATACTGGCTTTGAAACGTACAGGAGATCACGAAAAAAACATCGGAGCATTTTAAAGGGCGGTTGAATTTACTTTCAAACAAGGAGATTTTAGAAAGCAGATATAATCAAAAGTAACACCGATGTCTATGTCCTATTGAAAGAGGATCGACAATAAAAAGCTACTAATAGTTTTATTTCTCTTATCTGAAGGTGATCATCATTGGATTAGAGCCGATTTATATGCTACCGATTGTTCTTGACATTATACAAGATTTTGAAGATTTTTTAATACGGCCGTTTGATAGAATATTTGCACCACCAAATTGTGATATAAATATTTTTTTCTGTGAAAAATGAAGGTTATTGATTATATTATTCAATTTTTATAAGAAAAAACTCTCTTTTTATAACTTTTGAAGATTATTCCAATCAATGTAATATATCATTGAAGAAGAAGATAATAATAATCTAAATGAAAATATGAAAGAGATCAAGACACAGAAAAAGATAATCGTCGCAACTGGGACTCGAAACCAGAACCTCTCGTCTATCCGGGAGGTGCGTCATAATATATAATAAATTAGTTGAAGATAATATTGTTAATTCTAGAAATTTGAAACATGAGATTGACTATTATAACGGTTCGACAGTAGGGCGCAATGGCGGAATTGGTAAACGCACGTCCCGGATAGACGAGAGGCTCTGGGTTCGAGTCCCAGTTGCGACCATTATTTATTTATTAACGCCCTTTTTCGGGGCTTTTACATGTGAATAGTAAGAAATATACAGTATTTATTGTACATAACTGAACTGCCTTCGTAACAATATTTTATATTTGTTTAAAGATAAATTGAAGATGTCCACTGACTTGGTATAATTGTTTCCCTCCATTGGTATTCTGGGCAGAGAGGAATACATATTATGCTGGTTAGTTCCAGAATTACTGCACTGAAATAAATCCTGACTTCTAGTATTACGTAGTGGAATCCGGAAGCTTATCAATTCGAGCAATACCGAACTGTCAACTAAATCATTGTCAACTAAATTATCCTTTTCTGTTTTCCTGTGTCTTGTTCTCTTTCATATTTTCGTTTAGATTATTATTATTATTATCTTCTTTTTCAATGATTATATTATTATTCAATGCTAATCTAATAACAATTTATTTCGTGTAGAATATTTTGGAATTTTCTTTTAAACTTTATTTACCCTGCAAATAAATTAAAATAATAATTTTGATGTTGGCATTTAAAATACAAATATTCAAATAGAATATGCCCCAAATGTAGTTCCACGAAATTACACGTTGTGACGCAACTCTTTTGAATGTAGATACCGACATTAAAACATAGCCCGAAGGTAATATTGTAATATAAGTAATACTGGCTGGCTGTTATTTCTTCCATTTGCATATCAAAGACTAGGAATTGCGCCAATAATTGCCAGAGCTTGATATCATGTTATAACGGTTCGTTATATCATTAAATAGATCTGATTTTTGGAACCTCTCGGTATATTCTAATTGTCGACTCATATTGACGTCAATTTCATGTCGTCATATATTTTTTAATAACCTTAGCTAGATTACAAGTTTGAATAATAAAATAAATCCATAATTACGAGTATGCATAATAATACCATTATACGAGTACCTTTGGTTCTTTTAAGTTGCGAGAAAACTCAGCATGACACCACCAACCAGGAAAAAGTTATTAGGAAATTATCGTGTAATTTGTGTTGGTTATTCGTATTTTGCAATACCTAGGTAGTTTATAAATGGTTACATCAGGCCCCAGCAAGGCTTAAGATCCTGGATTCGTTTTCTGGGTGCGAAGGTATCTTTTTCTGATTTTTATGTTTAAATTTTTTCAATGATTAATTAGATATTACAATTTTACTCATTAAGTTAATCCAAAAATAAAAAAAAATAAATTTGCTGTTTACTTGTAGAAAACGTCAATAGAAAGGCACATTAAAATAAAATGGATATACTATAATACTAATATACTACGAATATAATCATACATAAAGATATGCGTTAAGAAAATGAAGATAAATCTGGTAGTTCTTAGTCGATTTAAGATGCAGTTAAATTTAACCGAAGGGTCAAATTAGCTCAGTGGTTAGAGCAGAGTCCTAAATGCGACCGTATCTTTTTCTGTTTTAAAATTCCGTTTACTACGAAATAATAATTATTATATTACGAAACAATTTTCTGTTAAAATATTCTCTACATTATTATAGGTGGTAGTAGGATCTTACTTTATCGTTTGACTGAAGTTTTCACACATTTAGTTCCTTTTTTTCCGTTGAAAAGTTTGTTACAATGTCATGAACAAAGGAATCATAGTATTGCTTTTCCTGATAATTAATCGCAACCACCCAAAAGTGTATTGCTTTTCCTGATAATTGATCACAACCGCCCGAAAGTTAATCATTTTGTAATGTTACATAACGGTAACAGATAAACACATACTACGTCGATAACAATACACATTTTGTTTATAATGTAGCAGATCTGATAACATCGAATCAATTTCATATTTCAACGCCGCTATTTTCTTATGCCAAATCAAAAAATATGTCAGTTGATTAACATCAGTGTATTGTATTGTGTAGTATATTGCCGTGAAATGATTGTAATGGGCCGGCAGCGGTTTGCATTGTTCTGTGATTAATTGGCCATTTCTCAACCACTGCTCACTGCTGTGCGTTCATTGGTGGTCGGTCGCCAGTCCAGTCCCCATTTACTTCCTGGAATTTCTCCGCACCCCTACAAGACTTATTTAAATTCCTCGGGCAAACCCCGTTAGAGATTATTTTGTACATCGAATCATTAGTTCCATAGCACACATTTTCATCGATTGGATTGGATGTTTCGTGGTACTGTGTCGTGTCTACAAATCTTGTTTAGTGTTTGACATTTTACCGGTCGTCACCTCAGCTACATAAAACTACATAAAATTTAGTTTGCAATATGAAATATTATAATTAATTAGATATTTGTAAACTTAAATGTACAAATTACTAAAATAAAAATTAATAAATAAGTTCTTCTTTGTTCAATAGACCATTTTAATTTTTGTTCAATCTCCACTTTAAAATTAAAAATAAAGTATGAAAATGATAGTTAATCACTTCTTATTTAACTTCACTCAAGAGGCCCTTATTGACATTGGAATGCAATTGGTGAACATAATATATTACCAAGTGTTGAAGTGGGGGTGGAGGCGTGACTAGGGAATAATGAACAGGGGGAGGAGGGGGGAGGGGTTGACTTGTGAGTGGGGTCGGAGTGCTGTGGTTCCGAAACCGGTCGGCGTATAAAAAATGTTGTAGTTCAAACAAATTAATATTGTTTCATTTATTTAAAATGGATGATCACAAAATTGTAGCTAATTCATGACTATAAATATATCTTTAGGTGAAATTACTTGAAATTCTTCGAATAAGCAATCCGTTAGGTAATCGAAAGTTTTTTTTTAATATTTATTATTATTATTTGTGCAATTGTTGTATTATTTATCTTTAAAGTTACGTAATATTTAGGAAAATGAAGGCGATAGGCTTCACGTGAATAGTACCTACCTAAGTGTATGCATTACCTTTTTAGAACTTGGGCGTCAATGTCATGTCACGTAAACCAACATCATGTATTGTTTTAAATATTAGTTTGTCGGTTTTGAAGTTATTTAGCCCAGTGTGCTTGGAACAGTGACCTACAAAAGTCAAACAAATTAAGTCATGTCTGCGAATGAAGTCATTTCGTGTCGTGCTGTATTACCCGGAATGCGTCAAACATTGCTAGAATTTAAAGAATTCATTTGGGAATATAAAATTCCTGAAAATATACGCGTTTTTGTGAGTTGGGAAGTTGTTTTTATATTTTTTATCACCTTTTAAAATGCGCTAGAGCTATTTTCCCAAATATATTCGATATACATCCATTATAATTAGAATGGTATCAACTCACTTATTTTTAAAAATATTTTCACGTCATAACCTAAAAATGTCGAATTATTTCCATGCATACCTTTATTTGTAGAATTCTTATTCTTCCAATAATAATATAAACAATTGTATGCAGTTCACACGCGGTAGAAGTAAAACCTTCAGAAAACTAAAGTAGACAAGAGTGGGGAGACTACGAAGCACCGTACAAAGAGGAGACCGATAGGTTACGAAGCACTGCACAAAAAGGAGACCGATTAATCTTTCTCATTCTCTCGCAGGCTAAATTCTAAGGATGTACGAGTATGTGTCTGTCTCTCTGTTTTTTCATCGAATTTCAAATTACAATGGTGCTAAAGAAGTTTCCACTTAATAAAATGTGTATGCAGTTCACACGTGGTAGAAGTGAAACCTTCATAAAACTAAATTAGACAAGCGTGGGGATGCTGAGAATCACCGCACAAAGAGGAGACCAATTATTCTATCTAATTCTCTCGCAGGCTAAATCCTACAGGTGTATTTATTTGTCTCTTTTTGGTGTCGCTTTTTCGTTTCATCGAATTTCAAATCACAACGATGCTAAAGAAGTTTTCATTTCAAAATGATGAAATCATGGTCAATGTGGCTAAATAACGTTAATCACTTTAAACAGGTATTGACTCCATTACAATTATAATTTTACTTGTTTTTGGATGAGTTCATACTGGTTGGTATTTAGAGAATATGAATATTTTTTACTTCATGTCTCATCGGTTTTTCTAACTGCGCAACATTCATTATAAAATAATCATCCCAGTTAAACTAATAATAATAATTTTGTTTAAGTAGGTTGGTATATACTTATAAGAGATAATGTTTTATTTCATACTGTCACATTCTAATCGATTTTTAATTCGTGACCTTAAAACTCCTTCATAGAAAATTCACGCAGCTCTGATATTTCATTATAAATCTCTACTGGCGTGAGGCGACCAGAGAAATGATTTTCCCTAGGTAGGAATTAGTAGACAGAATCAATAAAGCACACTGTCAGCTTTGAGGCTTAGTTCATTAATAGTACCTCGGTATCTACTTAGCGCTAATCCAATGTACATTGTACTGTACCGACTGCGTAGTTAGCAAGTTGGTATTATTAGTAAGTACCGTCTATCTCGGGAAACAAGTTTCCATTATGTCAACACATTATTAATAAAGCTTTTAAGCCCAAAAAGTGGGCGGGACTCGGCGTTCATTAATACCTCTGCTCCATCCCCACTCCCCACTGCGTCACACTTGTTAAAAGCTTTGTAATGAATTCTGGATAATGTGTGGGTTTAATGACGATCATTCGGTAGCATTACCTTTTTTATCAATTGTCCACGGACGATATAATTTACTTAAGTTTATTTCAAATTTTTGGGATCTCACAGTCTCTCGCAATTATTGTTTTTTTTTGTCGTTTTTAAAAGTACTTCAAGTGTTTGCGGGCTATGGATTGCCATGGAGGGTGAATAATCAGATAAGCTGGACATCAACCATTTATTGGATAACCGACACCTCTGCCATAGATCACTCCACGAAACTCGCTACGTTTGGTGACTTAGCAAGAGTGCCTGGGTTCGCTGGGTGAGGTGAGGCAGGTCGGATCGGGAGAGACTGGTTAAGGGAGACCCTTTGATCTTGCCAGCAGGACTCTCTCGGAACATCGCCTTGCACCCCGTTGGGAGGGTTAAATTCGTACACCTGTTACTCCTAGATACATTGACCCTCAGATTCCTACTCACCCCTCATGGCTTTTCCCTTATCAGAACTTCCTCTCCTTCGCTTTCTAAAAAGTCCCTACACACAGCATCGCCAAAGATGACATAGGCCTTGAGAGAAATTATTTTACTCAGAGACTCCTGTAAGCTACTGAAAAAAATACAACCTTTATTAATTCACACAAATTATTTTTTTAAATATATTAAAATAGGTACATTATTTTGCTTCTCCGGAAATTGAAATTGATGCTCCTCATTGTAATTGATACTAATGCGATGTGTTTTTAAAAAAAAATGTTCGAATTAAGGATGTCCAGAATATCGTATATGATATTTACCCCATGGAGTATCAGACGAAAACATTAACGGCGGACATCTAGTGGATACCGACCTGAAGTCAGTTAGATCAAGGAAGATGTGGGCTGACTTCGTGCAAGAAGGTACAACCAGGATGAGAAGGCCCCGGAGCTATAAAATAATGGGCAGGAAAAGGCCAAATCCCGCCTTCGGATATAACGCCGTTATAAATTTAATTAATTAAATACTATCTACAATAGGACAGTAACAATATTAAAAAAGTACGTATAATATATAATGCTCAGACTACATTGACAATAATTATTATTCTTAGAATTCCACCTGGCGGTGTTGCATAACAATCATTCACTAATTTCGCACTCAATTATGTCCCCAAAATGCTGTAATTGTGCTATCAACGTACGCCTCCACACTGATTATTACAGCGAGTAAATTACCTGTCTAATTTGCTATTATTCTGTGATGACAGTAAGTCATCTTACCACCAAGTAAATAACCTTGAAGTGTGATTCTGTTGTCACGCTGATGGATCTTCTATTGTCCTGTGTGATGAAAAGCCAACGGTGTTATAATTGCCAACCAATTTATTGGTTAATTTGCGTCACCAACCATTGAGCAATGTTCCTAACATATATTTCATCAGCATCTATCATTATTTTTTCTTCTTACTCTCTATCAGAGATTAGCTATCATCAGGGTAATATTTTTCATGTTTCTGCCAGGAGCTGGTAATTTTTTTGTGAGTAATTTTAAAGTTTAACCATTGATTTGACCTTGGATTTTTGGTCTAAGGTAACTTAGACCAAAAATTGGCTGTCAACGATTCAACCAAAATCTCACATCGTTATAGTAGTAGCCTTACCGTGTTTTTGATGAATTATTTTAATTGTTTTTCCTCACTTGTTTTTTGTTGCCAAACAAGCACCCCAAAAACATACAAGAGGAAAAATTCACGACTAAGTACCCCAGAATTAGTTCCAACAAGCTGCCTAATGACTGGATTATATCTGTCTAGAGCAGTGATTCCCAAAGTGGTCCAGGTGGACCCCCAGGGGTCCATGGTAGACTCGACGGGGGTCTACGTTGGCGTGATAAAAAAATGGGGTTTCACAAGTTGTATGTGGGGGTCCACGAAAATTTATCTGGTTTCGACAGTAAAGAACAAAAATGTTGGCTTGGCTTTAGCCATCAATGTAGGCCGATAATACACTGCTCAAAAAAATTAAGGGAGCAAAAAAAAAAATCGAAATTTTTCGGTGATTTTTGACAGGTTGTATTTCGGTGAAAAATGGTCATACTGAGACTTTTGAAAAAGCATTTTGAAGCTTTAAGATTATAATTTTCATATTTTTGGCCAATTTTTTAGGAGCTACGGTTCTCATGCAATCCTAATTTTTTGCAATTTTTTTGAGCTCAGGCTTGAATTTTTTTCAGTTAGGCCGGCTTATCAATCAGATAGCCTTAATTTTTTTGAGTAGTGAAATTTAAGAAGGTCAGCGACTGTAAAAACTTGATTATTCGATATTTAATTCTATTAAGGTGGAAAATACAGGACTAGGTTTTTTTTAATGATTTTCATGAATTTTTTTGGCATGGAAGAAATGTGTATAATTTATTGGAACTTTGTGGCCATTTTATACATCTATTTAAGAAAATATTGTGAATTGTCCGAAGCATTTCCTGGGAAAATATGAAAATTATCAGAACGTCAGACCCATCACCATCAGATGTAGCTTTTGTGTGCATTTTGGAGAACATAGTTTTTAACTCAAATCAATAGGGTTTTGAATTTTATTTAAGAACATGTGTTTCTTCTATGTAAATCTTACTTTTCCCAAAAACATGGAAATAAATTTTTTTACAGGTGTGTATAAACAGGAAACCTTGATTTTTTGCCATTTTTTGCAATTAAAAATACTTTTGACAATAATATTACTACGAATTTCGGTTCACATAGAGCGTAATTATATAAATCAGGTATTTGCACATTTTGAAATGTTTGGTTAAAAACTTTCTGAGCTAGAGTGCACAAAAATTCCAAAAAAGTCGTTTCGTGAAAAATGGGTTTCAAGTTTACAACGCAGTTCGGCACAAACACCTTCATAATACCGAATGAATTGAAATTTTTATTTAAAACTTTGGGAACATATTCTTAAATAGTTATACTAATAATTTATGAAATAAAAAATAAATGAAAACACTTTTTTGAGTCATCTACATGTATTTCCCCCCTAAGCCTGTAATCATATTATTTTAATAAATAGAACACAAGAAAATATACTATTTTTCTTTGTATCTATACCGCTCCGAATTTAGGGTTGGTACTCAGCCGCGACGCAAATTTCCATCGTTAGATCTAATCTTCACATTTTTGATGAGTTTTGGGAATATGGTGGAAATGTAGCAGCAGGGGGTCCACCGAAATCAGTAAAATTATGAAAGGGGTCTACGAGAAAAATTAGTTCGGGAACCTCTGGTCTAGAGTATTTTAATGTCAATTTTGCGGTAAGATTCTTTTATAAATCATCGAAGATATCAATTATTATTCCGTTTAAAAAAATTGTTGCTAACTACCTTTTAATTGGATACGTAGGTAACTTACAACTAAAACTCCCAAGAACTTTTTCCAATACCTACCTCTCATCTTTGAATAGATTTCCTGGAAATTCGTTTGAAGGTAACTTTTGAATAATATAAAATAATTTACGAAGGTAAATATTTACCGAAAAACGTTTTTTGTTGAATAAAATTGAAAAGGAGGCCGGTGAATCTCACGGGGTATTAAAGTTAGGCACAGCTTTTCCTCCCACGCGCAGTTAGCTGCTAAGCCGGGCTTTCTGCTTCCTTTATGTTTATATTAATACTGCCACTGTTCATTGCCGCCAAAACATTTATGTTAAAGAGCTTTACCAAAGTATTTAGTTTTCATTATAGTATGCAAGGGGACCTACGCTACGCCAAAAATTAACACAGTGTAATGAATTTATCTTCTTATATTTTATTGATTCTTCTATCAGTTGAACTGCATTCAATAATAGCGTAGAAAAATATGGATTTAACTCTATGCGTACGAACAAAAACAAAGCGGGTATCGGTTTTCAGATTAACGGCGCTCAGTGCCCGGTTCCACCGGCGCGGCGGCAGTCGACGCCGAGGTGTGGACAAACAGAACGCAGATAAAACCTGCGCTACCTGCGCGGTAGCCTGACAGTCTGACAGCAGCTGTCAGTTTTTACGAAATGTCGAGTTCGACGGACGACGATTTTTTACTCTTGGAGAATCCTTTCTTGAAATTAAGGAATAAAACAATTAGTATTTGGTAATTGGTATCTTTACATATGAAAAAAAAAACTCAGGAGGACATGACAATATGTTATGTACATGTCTGGAAGGAATTCACTTATGACATTTGAGGTTATTTTAAAATGTTATCCTGTTGATTTCTTTCCAGCACTTGTCAACAACATTTCATTTGCTATGTAATGTATTTTCTTTTTTACCAGATTGGAGATTTGTTGAAAACAGCGGCAATTAATAGGTCGTTCATTTTGATATTCACATTCCCTTCAAAACGAGCTTCACCAGTATTGCCATGTCCCAAAAATTAAAATATTTCGAGGAAAAAAAATTCTAAACCGAAGTTTTACTACATTCCTGATTTCAGGATTTCGCCGTGCGATTCATGCTAAAAACCGTATCCCACTAAAAAATACACACTTTTATTAATTAATGACATGTTCGACATGGTTTTTTGAAATAACCATGGAGGTGGCCACAGAGGACACCAAATCATGAAAGGATCCAAAATCCATGAAAACATGGCAAAAACCAAGCACTTGGCAACATTGAGTTTCACTGACCGGCGTAGCCGGCTAGCAGGGATTAAGAATTCATTCCGGTAAAGCTTATCGGCGCCTCCTCGCGCGGACATAAATCTGAACCTGCCTTCACTATGTTCGGCCTGATACGTTGACATACAAAGATTCTTATCGACACGCCTGCGCTAGTCGGCCGCCCATGCGCCGACTAATCAGAAAACCGAAATCCGCTTTGTTTCTGTTCGTAGACTTAAACATCTCTAGGCAGCTTCGAAAATGAACTTTGCGAAATTTTAATAAAAGTCATATTAATCGTCCAAAATTTTGACACTGATTCGAATTTTCGATCACAAAATCTTATTTGTTTTCCTCTCCAATTACTATGGATCGTGCTAGATACAATTTTCAAATGAAAGTGATGTTTTATGGATGGGGTGGAAATTCCGCCCTGCCATCTAATATGACGCTTTGTGCGGATTTATTTGTTTTCATCTCTTCAAAGTGATCACATGATCTGTTCATTCATCTCAATCTGGAGTTAAGGTTAATTAATACGGTAATAATTAGTTACCATAATATGAGGGGTAAATGAATAGGGTATACTTGCAAACTATGGATATCATTAAAAATGTACAGAATATTTCGAATTAATTTTTCTAATTCTGATCATCGTGTCATTTTAATATTTTCATTAATAAGTCTATATTGATTTTAAAACTGATCTTAAACCACACATTCCTAAAAGGTTCGAACTGGCTACAACGTCATTATGACGTAGAAAACGCCACTGACTCGCCATGATTTTTTCCTGAATTTTTTCGACCATATATAAAACAGTGGAAATATTACACATCTGCCCTGATGATGGACACTTTAACGCTGTCCGAAACGATGGCTAAAGAATAAGGTAGAGCAAAACGGCCTATTACCCCAAAAATAAATGACGACAGTGAAAATATAATCAAGTACAATGTCTGCAATAATAGTTGCAATGTTTAGTTTTAATTGAATGATTTTATACCTATTACGTTAATCTGGGTTCCTTTAATGTTTCATGTTAATTTATTCATATTGGTGGTCACACCTTTAGAAACAATTATTTAGACACGTGTGGGATCTAAGCTTATCAAACATATTTTTACACAATAGTGCGTGCGACCACACGCGGCTACGTACAATCGTGCAATCGTGCCCCAATAACTCTTCTAAACATGGTCCCCCCAGGCCGTGAACCAAAACCGAGAGTTGCTTAATCTCATTCCCTCTCAAGTGCAAGTCAAGGCGCCAGATGCAATTGCACGCCATTACCATCAACCGCATTATTATTAAAAAAAACATAATTGTTAGTAAAACGCAGCACGAAGCTGACAATAATAATAATAATAATGGATTGTTTAATGTTTGCTTTGTAAAGATTTTCTTCATTTTCAAGGCGCTTGCATCTCGAGACAATAGTCTTGGTAAGTGCAATCAACCGCGATATTTATTTATGAAAACCAAGAGATTGGCCTTTAAAGGACAAAAAAGTCTTTAACTGGCTACCAAACTGCTTTTATTGGTGGATTGAAAGTTAAGTGTCAATTTTTAATAAAAGCACGATCCTATATTAAAGGAACCAACACAATTTTTTTAAAACGTATTCACCCCAAACCACACGTTACACAATTTAATTTAAATTATTTAAATTATCTGATTAGATCTACTTAAAAATTGACTATTATTGTTTAATTATCTCAATTTATTTTTAAATACTTGCATTATAAAATTATCAATAATTACTCTTTTGTTTTGTTTTATTCTCTTTTCGTCTTAATAACTGCTTCATTAGGTTCACTTCAAGTATGTAGTATTAGTATCCTTATTACTACGCGGAGTCTATATAAAATTATGACGCAGGTACTTTAGCTACTACTAACTTAATATACAATATCCTCCTGCATCCTCCTTGAGAGTCTCTTGGACGATGCTGTGTTTTTATTTATGACAGCAGAATAGCATTTTATCTAAAACATGCAAACACATTTTAACAATTTCCAATGATTCTTTCTAGATTTTTGGTTTTATGAAACTATGTCGGTACATTCCATGATTACATTTTAACAATTTTCTTTTTTTTTTTGATTTTATGTACTTATGTTTTTATATGCTAGTGTATGATTATATTCATGCATGCGTATACCTATGTGTATATATGCTTGTATGTGTGTGTGTATATGCATACACTCGTTTAAGAACAGATATATCGTCTAAGGATGGTTGGTTACTTACTTGTTTGTATATGATAATGTTATATCAATAAACGCCCGGGTTGCCGGCAAAATAAAAAAAAATCAGCAGATGTTCTTCTAGTAAGATTTCATAAAGTACTACTCTACTTAATTCATTTATTATCTACGTAATGTACTTATTATCTACGTAAACTGTAAACATCTGTAAATTTTATGTACGAGAATAGAAATAAATAAATATAAGTAATCATAATAATCAATCGAATACTTCCTCCAGCCTACGGCTTACTTCTTTTTGCCTATTTACTTACCAGGATCAGGGTGTATAATGTATAAAAAATGTATCAGAACACATCAAACCAACTGCGATTCTTGAGTTTATTTGGAGTTAAAAAAATAGATGTCATTTTGATGTTCGGTGACTTTTTTTTTCAATTAAAATCGCCACTGATCATACTGCTACAATTCGCAACGGATCACGTGATACGCGCCCCGTCTGTCTGTGTGGTGTTGCTGGAACGACTTGTGTTGGAAAAATCACATCTGTATTTTTTACTCCAAATAAACTCATGAATCGCTTGTTTAAAATCTGTCGTGCTGATACAACCTGTACAGTTTACCCATATGGCTTCTTCCTGTCCAATTCTGTTCCGCCTCAATTCATCTTTGCGATGCCTATAATAATATCCTATTCAGATTTATTAGATAAACCACAACAGCGTGTGATGAATGGTTTGATTTAATATGCCAACTGCCACGCATTTAATAAATATGTAATTTAATTGTTTTTTATTCGAGCCCACAAAATGTCCGCCCACCAGACGGAGCGTATTGTGAAATATCACATAGCATCTGCTATTTTGCACTTGTTTTACGGACATGTCCGTAATTTGACGCATCTGATCGCTTCTAGGCGGTAATTTACAGCAGACTTGCTTGTTTTCCCAAGTAAACACTGGCTACTTTGTGAGCTCCTTTATTGTATGGAGTATGGACACAGCTCGATGTTTGTTTTGTCTTTTTTAGAATTGATATCATGTTCTTTGTTGTTTTATCAACGGATGCTATTACGTTACAATAATTTAATATACCTGGAAATTTGAACTCACTGTAGCAATCAGAAAATATTGTGTAAGCCGAACTTCATAATAACCGCTAAACTCTTGTTATGAATTTACTTCACGCTCGTTAGTAGCCGACTCTATTTAATTTGATGTATTTGTAATCATTAATCATTATTGGTTTCAAATATTTGTTTAATGTTTTTGATTTATCGCACGACTTCGATGTTGTGACAACATTAATTTCGTTTGGTGATCTTATAGAAATAAAGATCATTTGTCATTGGTATCATTGTCAGACGCAGCTCGGGTTATGGATGATGTCCGCGGGCAATCGGACAAAGCATCACAGAAATTGGCAGGTCGTTTGTCTTTATTGACACCGAGGCACGTCCGGCCATTTGCAACACAAAGCAAAAACTTTAATAAAAATGCACGTAAAGCGATCGGAATCGCTAATTTAATGCAGAATTATTTCACAAATTTTAATTTTATTTCGTTGACCGAATTTATAGTTACGTATTTGAAGAAATAACAAATTTGTTCTGCAATAAATCTCATTTTTCAATCCATTTTCTTCCTCCACGGAATAATGTTCTTTTGCCTGCCTCCCTCAGGCCGCTGAATTGTTTGGTTTCATAACAGTCTTTAAAATTAATGTTCGAAGGTACTCAATAGAAGACGTCTTGTTTTGTTCAGATTACTTCGTCTGATTTTAATCAGTGTTCTGATTCAAGTATATCCCAATTTCATCTCGTGGCTGAATTGATAACTAACGAATTGTCGAACTGGAAAGAAGGAGAATGAAAGAAATGTTCTATTTTTTATAAGAACAACTATCTTTTTATAACTTTTGAAGATTATTCCCTTCAATGTAATATATCACTGAAGAAGAAGATAACACTAATTATCTAAACAAACATATGAAAGAGAACAAGACACGAAAAAATTACAAAGTTAACGGTCGCAAGTGGGACTCGAACCCAGAACTTCTCGTCTAACCGGGACGAGCGCCTTTACCAATTCGGCCATTGCCACCTTCCATCAAACCGTCATATTTGTCAAACTCATATTTCAAGATTTAGAATTAACAATATTATCTTCGACTATTTTTTTTCCATATTATCGGCAACTACCCTTCTCATTATTTTTATAAAAACGTCAATATATGTTCCATATAAAAAAATCGTATATTTATCTAGGTTACAAACCAGTTCTTAGAACGATTGTTTCCAAAGAAAGGGGTAGTTGCCTATGATATGGAAAAATTAGCCGAAGATAACATTGTTAATTCTAAAAATTTGGAATATGAGATTGAAAAATATGACGGTTTGATGGAAGGTGGTAATGGCCGAATTGTTAGAGGCGCCCGTCCCGGTTAGGCGAGAGGTTCTCTGGGTTCGAGTCCCAGTTGCGATTGTTATCTTTTTCATTTTTCTTTGTCTTCTTCTCTTTCATATTTCTGTATGGGGAGCAGCAGCAGAGACTCACCTCAAATCACTTAAAATTAATCATAAAACAATAATCAGAATTATGTTTAGAAAGCCTTATCAACATCCGACAGAACAGATAATGATCAACAATAACCTATTAGACATAAATAAACTATTCATAAAAAAGATCATCTACAAAAACTGCATAAAAATACCACCACACTTCATAACTCACTCGCAATACACAAGAGCAAACACACACAATCAATTACAAGTACCATATATCAAATCAAATTTTGCAAAAAAACATGAATCTTACTTGGCACGATATATATTCAATAAGTTTGTAGCCCAAACAAAGACCTACGTCGCATCTAATAATTTGAACTGGGTTTTCAAAAGATTTTTAAACTGGTTGAATGTCAAGGAAAGAAGAGAGATAAGTAATATTCTTAATATCTAATATTATATATTTTCTATTTTCTACTCTGTTTTTAAATTCTGATTTTCCTCTTATTTTATTATTATTATTTTTACTATAATATATATGTTTCTTTTTTTCTTTTTTTTACCACTTATTTGTTTATATGTAATTAGAAATTGTTAGTTACCAGCCTCAGAACAGACTTTAGTCTAGTGAGGAGGGTAAGGAAAAAAAAATCATGTTGTACATAACTAATAATAAATAAACGCCCGGGTTGCCGGCACTGAATAATTGAAAAAAAAATATGTTCGTTTGGATAATTAGTGTTATCTTCTTCTTCAATATTACATTGACGGGAATAACCTTCAAAAGTTATAAAAAGGGAGTTGTTCTTATTAAAAAATTTTACACTTTTTTTTCATTCTCCTTCGTTTCCAGTTCGAAACATTTATCCATTAAGAACTATTAACGCGTCTCTTCGATAAATCAGCTGCAAGTATCGTCTCATATTCATTTAATGCGTTTTATCCTCCGTGGATCTCGGTTGGTATTCCTTTGTTGAGTCAGAAGGCAGAAGGCGAGTTGATGTGATATATAACCAACGCCAGCGCGGTGAGCAGTGTGAGACTAGCCTGTAGCTTGTAGCCCAGTCGGGCGAGAGAAGTGTCAAACCTTATTAAATCTAATCCGACAGTGGACTAGTCCCGGTTTTATTATCTCGGATCAGAGCCTCCGCATTCAGGATTCCGTCACTCTATTCTGGTATTTAATATTAGGCGGCTTTAAAACAAACTTTACCGCGATGAACTAGACTGAAAGTAAAAACACAAATCTCACCTACAATTTTTACCAAATTTAATAATTTAACTGTCATTATCTTAATATATAAAAGTGAATGTTTCTTTGTTTGTCCCTTATGCTTTCCTAAGCCATTCATCTGATTGCGATGAAACTTTGGGGATTTGATGTGCGCATATACGGGATGCTTTCTATTTATAATAGTGAGCTCGCGTTATGATTTTTTTTTCTATACTATTCATCCGATTGCGATGAAACTTTGGTGAGTTGTTGTGCGCACACCCGTGAAGGTTTCTATGTACATACTGGTGAGCTCTGGCGTTATGAAATTTGTATAAAAATTTGCAATAGGTGGCGTGTGAGTTGTGAAAAATGGGTGTATTTCATATAATTTAGCGGCAGGGAGGGGAAGGAGGAGAAGGGGAGGCGGAAGGGGAATGGGAACGTGGACGAATGCGAAAGGACACGCAGTGAAAAATAATTTATTAATTTAAGTGGCATTGTAACGCATGCCGGGAAGTCGCCGCATGCCGGAAGTCTCATAAATGTTATTATATTTTGACATCTTTCCGTTTATGCGATTTCATTAAAAAAATTATCGCTGAATATTCAGGTAGGTATCTAGTAGAATTCTGAATTTCTGTAAAGGAATATGGAAATTGCACATTTAATAACCAGCTGAATCCTCGGTGTTTCATTTGCTATATGTGTGGATACTTAAGTACATAAGATGATGTGTACAGAACGGATCTATTACTTAATAAGTCACATAACACTATTCGAAAAATGTTGACGATGACACGGTGCTTCAAAAATCCGAAAGTAAAATACCAAAGTCGTGACCTGTTCCGCCCAAAGATGGTTATATTATGATGGGTGGTTATCTAGCGAATAAGTCATCGTCTATGGAAAAAAATTATGTAATATCAATGGCATTTTCGTTAGACCTGGCAGATCATTCACTCATTATTTGGTTCAAATTATAGAAAAATGTATCCGATCATTTTTCTGTTGTAATAACCGTGGACTTCAATGTATTTTTTCTCGGAATCTCGAGCTATAAAATGAGTCTACAAAACGTGGTCATCGGGACGCAATAAATGATACCGACGAAAGTTTTGTACGATTTGATCTTCTCGAGTTAATAAATAAATACTTTTATGATGGTTGTCTTTATTGGTAAGCGTAAAGGTTTTTAAAAAGTAGTGAAAATACTTTAAAACATTTTTTAAGTCTAACATTATTTTATTGTTGCGTAAGCTTTGTTTGTATTGTAAAATTATACGAGAAACGCCCGTAAATTAGTACACCATGGCAAGTAAAATGATCCGAGTAGGTACTGATTCCTCGTACAAATATGTAGATAACATCATTGGCATGTAAAATGTACTAAGTGTTGTATTATATACTAACCAGGAAGTCAAAGAAAGACTTTAAAATCTTTTCAAACTCTGTTAATATTTGAAGAAAAACTTAACGCGATAAATGATAATAATATCCTTGTATTATACAACCTCCACACAATGTACCGCAGCAACCCGCTGCATACAAATAACATCTAAACTGAGGACAAACATGTCAGATTCAGATTAATTCAGTAAACATAGCGTATTATGTACACACGAGTGTAATCTCTCTCATTACGATGATAACTGCGTTAGAAAGGTTATCATTATTCTTATATTGTTTCTCCTGTACTTAGAAAAATGGGGTTATTGTCCTTTGAAAGAGACACCTCCCGTTTATTTTCTATTCAATAGTCTTCCATATATCTCACTGACTGAGAACGGTGGTGTTCCGATAACAAACTTGTTCGGTCTATTTCTCAAATGAACCGTTTTATTTGCCATTGTACTTCATTAGTCTCTCCTTGTTTGCGGACAATTTGTTTCCAGTAAGGAAAATGTATATTTTGCGGTCCTGTATTATTCTCGATGTGGTTGTTGTACGTAATACAAAGTAACTATTACTCTTTCTTGATTCCGAACATGTGTAGTGCGTAACTACATAAAAAGTAAAACTGATCGTAGAATGATTAAAGTTCCCTCATCGTTTATAGAAATATAATTAAAAAGTATAGATACGGTCTTAACGTTTCCTTGACACAATAATTGGTAACAAATTACACGTGCGGTGCAGGTAGTGATGTAGTGAAGTTGCCGTACCTCCCGTCTACCTGTGCGCTGTGTGCTGTGCTCCTATATCTTCTATTAAATTACGTAACTCGGTAGTGAATCAAGTTCTCGTGTGTTTGTTTGCTTTCTTTGCTGTGGAGCATTCTTTGTGAGGAGCGCTGTTCGCTGTACCCTTACAATACAATATCCGCAGACAAAAGACTCTGAACATTCCAAAACAGTCACGACTCGGTATCCTAGGCTTTATTGTGTATCCAACAAACCACATCGTCCTTATAGGAGGTGCTTTTTTCGATTGAAGCCCGCAGTGAAACTACCGAACAGTACCTTCCTTCACGCTGCAAATGGTAGGTATCTTGTGAGACGCAGTGGGTATTTTACGAGAGAAGTGATGCTGTCAATCTTGATGTTGGGACCATGCGAATGTATTTTATTCTCGCCTCGGTGGAAGTAACAGACATGTACGACAGTAAAACGATTTGAAGTTAATAAATTATTCCAGAAAAAAATTATATCATCAAAATATTATGCAAATAAAAATCGAAATAATATGCATCCCAATATATTATATTATTTCTCAAGAATTTTTTTTTTACCAGTATATTGCGAAATAAGAAAAAAGTCACACTTAGAATGAGAATCACATTTACATGGCATTCAAATAAATTTACGAATCATCTACGTGTTCAAATACTATTTTAGGGAATTTATGTGGGTGTGTTTTTTATTACATATTATTTGCTACTGGTTGTTGAAATTGAATTATTGGGTAAATTAATATGCGATGTGTCTGTTAATTCACGTTAAACTTAAAGGACAGACAATAAGTGTATTTACTGATGTCATCGTTTTTTTGCTTTTGTATGTCAAAATTAATTACTGGTTTATTTATTTATTAATGGGGAAGTTGACAGCAAACCTTAAATTAAACGCACTACTTACCGTAGGATTTAAAGCACTGCTTGAAGGACTACAAGCAGAACCCTTTATTATTTATATATTCTACGCTGACAATACCTGTTTTGGATTACTTGTAGGTGTTATCATTTTTTTTCTTGGTAATAAGGTTCCAGAAACATATAAGAATGGAGTTTCGCGTTTGTTAAAGCAAGAAGCGGTTATACATCCGACGACACAGTTACCGGGGCTAAAACATTTTAGCCACTGTTTTTGTGTACGCACAGGCAGCCTATTAGTATCAAAATAATAAGATATATTTCCCTTGAAGGTTTTCAATGCTCATCGTTTTAGAATACATGTTCGAGAGAATGGAAGAACTTAATTGTTGAATGAAATTGATGAATCGTACATCGTACCCCTTTAGAATAAGATATGAACCACCGCCCATTCAGATGACCGGTATTTTTTTCATGGCCAGACTTATGAAACCCATTCACAGGAGCGACGCATTCCTCCACGCATTCGGGGACATGTAGACGATTAGTCTGGTACAAACGTTATACAGGTAACTCCTTCCATTTAACCCTGTATTATTCAAAAACCCCAACCCCTTTACAGAAATTTTGCCTAGCGGTATTTTACTTTGTTGGTTTTTTATTGCCCCGCATAAAATTCAGACCTACTGTTTTAATTCATAGTGGTACAAGTATGACATTTTTTAAACCATTTAGAATAACTGTACGCTTCTCAATAGACATAATTATAGATTTTTTTAAAGTGTGATGTTTTTTTGTAAGTTGCGTTAGAAGAATTGATATCTAGAAATTTATATTCATTTTGTGTTTTTTTTTTCACGTTTTGTTCGTCCATTTTTAAATCTCTTGCCAATCTATTCTTGTCGCGATGGGGATCCGTTCGATAGTTGATCTCGGCAACCCGCCATGGCTTGTCTTACATGATTATTTGTCGTGCTCTTTAAACCTTAGCCCGAGGCATGCTAATCGGTTGAGAACCTGTTATTACCAACACAAGGGCCAGGATCGCGGCCTTGCGGTACACCGCTGAGACGGGAAATATTCTGTATTTGTGGAACGCAACCAACAAACCAACAGGTAACAAGGAATGTGCATACCAACTAATCTTTTTTTAAAATTTTTAAACATTACAAAAATATCTATCAAAGCCTGATTTTTTGGTAAAATTAAATTCCCTTTTTGGTAGGTTTCTATTCTTCAATAAGGTACAGTATGATGATATCGCTAATTTTTTGCAGTGATATCAGATAACTTTGAGAGTTTAAAAAGATTGGAATTTCTTAATTAATTTGTGATCCATGATAACGTACAAACTAAATTGAGACATTTATATATTCTTGCTTTAAAAAATATAACCTTCTCACTTTCAATTGGTAAAAAAAGACTCTGTTGTTTATCCCAACTAAGTCTAGTCCCCCTTTCGCCAGTCTCTTCGTATTAAACCCAATTATCACTTACCCGGCAACAGATAAACATACCCAGTTGCAGATGTTCCCTTGTCCATTGGGATAATAATGTCGACATTCAGCATTCCTCAAGCAGTTTTTTGCAAACTCACCTAAACATCCTGAGAATGTCTACACATTTACTTCTCTACAGGAATGTTTGACCAGAAGTATTCAAGGTACGACTTCCGGTCAAACGCCTACCTCCACTATTGCGATGACAAGATTAGTTCTGATAATCTCTTGACATTTCTTTGAAACCTTATAGAAACTAACCACGTAAAATTTAAAAACTACAACCTAAATTACGTGTTTGAATACCTACCAATAATATTTGTTTTTTTATTTTTATTTTAACTTTATGAGTAAAACCTCAAATTGTAATATTTAATTAAATGAAGACAATATAAGCGAAACTCAATCGAAAATCTGAAAACAGAAAAATCAGAAAAAGATATTGACACATCTGGGACGATGTGTCAATATCTTTTTCTGATTTTTCTGTTTTCAGATTTTCGATTGAGTTTCGCTTATATTGTCTTCATTTAATTAAATATTACAATTTGAGGTTTTACTCATAAAGTTAAAATAAAAATAAAAATATTCATCCTAGACTTGCAGAAAAGTCAATTGATGTCGCATATTAAATAAAATGGATAAAGATTTATCCAGACACTATCTAGAGAGCATTTAGTTCGGGTTTGAATCTTGCAATCATACATAAAGATAGCAGCCAATAGTATATGCGTTAAGAAAAATGAAGATAGTGTGGGTGGTTCTTAGTCGAAGTATGATACAGTTAAAAGTGACCGAATTGGATATCGACACGGTGGCGCAGTGGTTAGCGCGTTCGCCCGGTAAGCGAGAGGTCCTGGGTTCGTGTCCCAGATGTGTCAATATCTTTTTCTGATTTTTCTGTTTTCAGATTTTCGATTGAGTTTCGCTTATATTGTCTTCATTTAATTAAATATTTGTTTTCTTTCTTACCCTCAAAAGTAGTCGACTTTTATCTTCTAAAATATACCTACAGTAATATAGACATTTGAAAAAGCGCGCTTCGTGTTTGCATTTAAAAGTTTACCACCTATTAAATATATGAAACAACATTTAACATGTGAAAAATATTTGTCAAGGCTTGTAAATTTTTACGTAAATATTTAATCTTATTGTAAAACGAAAAAAGTCAAGTAATAATAACTTTTTTACCATACATTTGTCTTATTAAATGTTTTGTAGTTCCGCTTACACTGAAAATTACAGTTTACAAGTTTACATGATAAAAACCATCGATAAGCGACTATAAATCTTTGTTTGCGTTCGAAATTTAAATATTTTGAATTGCATGTAATGTGTCGATTTGTAACATAAAATCTTTACATAGAATCTTTCATCTGCTTTCAATAGCAGTAATTTAATTTGAAATACGTTAAAAAACAGAGAATTTATTTGGAATCGAATGTAATGCGAAAATATTTCCAATTCGCATTTTGACATTGCAAAATATAGAAACCAAATTGATATAGGTATCTCGTCTTAAAATATCTACATTTATTATTTATATGTAAGTTTCTTGCGATACTATAATGTGTTTAATTATACGCGTACAACAACGTAGCAAATTATTCACAAACAAAACAACGCCGAGGAATTCTGAATAACCATTCTGCTTTAACTGAGACTTCTAAAACTGGTTGTCGGTCATCAATATTTTAATTCGTTTTCATGCTTCATTTATTCGGTATCCAAGGATTGTTGATCGACCTTGCTACTGCATTCCTCCGGGTATATTGCCATTAAATTTGCTACTCGTTCTACGTCTCCCCAGCTTGTAAGCTTGTGAGCTTGCAGCGCGCGCCCTGGAGCGATTGATTCATTCTTACTGAGAATCTGCGGGACCTACCTTCATCACGTTTCTGGGAATCATATTCGATTTTGAATATGCCAAAGTATATGCTGTTTTTTAAAGATCGATCTCGTGTATCTATCAAAGTTTCATTAATATGTGTAATTTGGTTTGATTTGGATAAACCTGCGGTTTTATGGTTATCTTTTTTAGTTTTTTTTTGCATACCTTCCTCTAATATTGAACATAGCTTTTTCATATTTGAAGTCCGGGATTTCTGTAGATATGTATAGGTATTCAAGACGTTGAAATCGTGCCAGGTTGGTAGAATAATGCTATTATCATGGGATATTCCCACGGCGTGATGGCACGGGGGAATTTTCGGACAAAACGAAACGCATCTTATCACAGTTGCGTTTTGTTCCCATGTCTACAGTCGTGCATATGTGTCCATAATTAATCAAACACGTTTTTGTTCACACCTTTGAACTTTAAAAAGTACCCCAGAGAATGGAGATATGTAAGATGCTGAGATGGCGTACCTACATTGTATGTTTTATTAACATTTTTTATTCAGCCACGAGTTATTTAGGTTGTCGTTTGCTCGTTGTTATACGACCATGTTCTTCGTTTTTACGAATCCATGAGTTCTTGTTTTTCAAGGCAACTTTAGGAGCAAAAATATTATGTTTTTTTAATAATTTATTCAAGGACTTCGTAGTAAATGATCTCTCCATGTTAATATGACCGCAATACTACAAAATATGAAAACGTCGATAAAAAGGCAATAATAGGTGTACAGAAAACGTTCATTTGACTGGTTTGCTACTTAAATCGTTTACTGTATTAGAACTGGGGCTACTTGAATTCGCTGCCTTTAAATAACTGTAACATTTAATAATATATTTTTTTGTACTGTCCGACTGTTATTATATAACCGACAGCACAGCGGGAGCATGGAGTATACCTATGCGAGTGTGTAATGACTTGCCAGAAAGGTGTTACGCAAGACCCCATAATGTATTATAGTCATTATGCGAGGTATTCGGACGATACGGTATATGGTGAGCTGGCGCGGCGACCCAAATACTCACCAAAACTGACATTACCGCAAGGCCGTTGGCCGGATTTATGATGATTTTGCCGGTCACAAATACATGTCATTTTGAAACAGATTGATTGAACTTTTTTGTTTATTATGGAGAGCGCACAATGCAGTGAGGTAAGGCTTGTCGCGTGTCACTGAATGTTAATGCGTCTTCTGGAAATTCAGTTCTTTTAAGATCCAACTTAAATTTTCGATGATGAATGATGTTGAGAAATTTAATAAAGACAAAAAACTAGACGCTGCAATGTCTGAAAAGTGAACTAACCAGCAGACTAGTGAAATGAATGAGTATTTTAAGCTAACATTTCTCCTGTCATTTTCTGTTCTTGCACGTATATCATAAAGAAATTATAAACTTACTCAAAACATTATTTCTTCGTTCTCCTCGCTGACTTCTAAAATCTCCTTTAAGTACCCCATATCAATCTTCACTGTATCGTGCAATACTGTCTGTATTATAGTAACAAATGCCTTGTTTTCTTTTTACCTCAACACCCTGCAGGCGTCCTTCTTGGTCCAGTGTTTGATCTACATTCTTCCACATCGGTAGTCTCCCCTGAAAAAAGCGTACGGGCTCGTTTCCCCCCGTTTTGTTCTGGGTAATCATGTAGACGTCTCGCCTTTACAAAATTCCCAAAGATTTGTTCCCAATTAATTTGTATGTATTTTTGTGTTTCAGAACGCCATGTTCTCTGCGCGCTAGTAGCACTTGCCTGGCAATGCGATGGTTTAAGAAGAACGGCGAGGGCCCCCGCCTGCTGAGCCTGTCCCCGCTACGGGGGGACGCCCCGCGGGGGCCACCGCCCCCTCCGCCGCCCCCTGAGCCCCCTGCGCCCTCCCTCGCCCCCGCGCTCACCCCGCCACCCCGCACCATCAGGAGATCTAGGATTGGTGAGCGAATAAATTCTAAATAATTATTGACTGAGCATGGTGAAATCCTGTTTTAACTCGACCACTTTGCATTTCGTCTGACTGTAAATTTGTTTGTGTGTTCCGTGTCCGGTCAATCCTGTCAAGATGATATTCGTATTCGATAGTAAATGTTTATTCCGCCAGAGCGCGTGACCATTGCGACTGTTGCGAAAGTCGGAGTAATCAACATAACGCGAAGTCACAGAACAATAATTGATAAAATGCGTATCACCCTTTGTTTTATCGTTAATAGCTTAGGGGACGTACCCATACTACGTGACCAACTTTTTGCAATTTTTAACCCCCCCCCCCCCCCCCCGGTAACCAAAAACCTAAGCAACCCGCCGCTCATTTGTACCAAGCGTGACATTTCGAGGACCCCCCCCCCCTAAACGTGTCACGTAGTATGGGTACGTTCCCTTAGGGTTACGCATATTTTTGTTTTATTCATTTCTAAACATTTGTAAAGTGCCCAGCAATTTTATCTCGTATGTTGTTCGTCAGATGATGTACGGTCTCTGGTTCCAACCTATCTACCGTAGATATCGTGATATTCAGTTCGTTGTTTTTTTTTATATTTTTGGAAAGTTTTCTTTTATGGCGCTGAAAAGAAGGAAATGATAAATTAATATTGGAATAACATAATAAACATATAAATATATTTGTTCTTAGTGCTGATGTCTGGGTCATGCATTGTTTACCTACCTATTCCATGATCTAATATATCAGCATGATGACGATGACCGATGGCAGTCGACCCAACACGCTTGTGAATATCTCTGGTCTCATCGTGTGCTTATCTATAATTAATCTTTAGTCAAACTATAGTTACTAAATATGAACAACATTTGAAATCGTTTTGCAAAATACCTTATTTATCAACTCCATTGATTATATTCGTATAATGCAATCTTCTGCAAAGAAATACCTGTTACAAAACGCCTATTCATTTTCTCCGGCAAGAGGCCATCTTTGTAATGTGGTGTGCTCAGTACTTGATTTTCGTTGCCTTTCTATTGAAATAAGTTTAAGTATTTGTACTTGTTGTCGCAATTCCGCTTACCAAATTGTTGGTATTGTTCTCAGACGCCTTCCACACTCCGTAATGGTGTAGAAATTTGTTAAACGAACATAATGATGTTAAACAGCGGTAAACCCTTCACAAACATCGACGAGTGCGTGTGACTTCATTAGCAAAGCTAAAAACAATTCTAATAATAATAATATATATCTTTATTGAAAGAAATTTGCAAGATTATAACTAAAAAGTACATATTCAGTGTTATGTTTACAGTGGTTTAAAATTGCATAAGTACAAAAGGATATCAACAGAAAAAATATATAAATATGAACAGTAGATAAATGAAAAATAGAAAATAGTTATAAATTTTGGTTTTTCAGTAATCTGCCTCACTAGGCTAGCCTGTGTTGAGGCAGTAATTTTTAAATCAATTTATAAGACTTATAGACATACCTACACTTTTATTAAAAAAGTAATCACATAATAGATTGGTTACATTAATAATAATTTTAAATAAAAGCAACCATTGCATATTTGTATATTTGTGCTTGTATATTTCCACTGTATAATACCAAATCATTAATAATTTCGAATTTGGGTGAGTGCACCGATAAAGGCCCTAGCATTATTTTTGATCCAAATTTTTATGTTATTTTTGAAAAAAATTTGGTAATCACATTTTTTTATTCTATCTGGAAGAATGTTGTAAAGTCTTGTTGCAAGGTATCTGAAATTTCGTTGACCAAAAGTATAGTATGCTTTTTGGGGATTTGTAGTAAGTCTTTGTCACTATTTCGAGTACAGCGAGTATTTAATCTTTTTTCATAGTATTTATGTATATTTGTGTATAGATGAGTAAGGATTGTTTTTGCATATATCTAAAAGTAAATACTCGTTGGATATTTTAGAATCAAGCATAACAATGAAAACCAAGCTTCTTCCGGTGCTACATTACATTTCGGCAATGGTATTGATATGTTTTTGAAGTTATTAATATGTTTCGATTTCGGAGGCTATAAAAATATAAGAATTTCCGTCACCCCGTGGTAAGAATGAGTACGCGACACGTCGTCCGCCCCGCCCATTGTGTTGTTGGTGCTGTTGGCTGGATGTGGTGATTGTCGTCACCGCGCGTGCTTTTCATTTTCATTAGCATTAACTCATCTGCAATACAATTGCTGTGCAAATTCCTCGGTTAACCGCCCTACTAGGGAACACTTCCATTCTCGGAGTCTCGATATAGAGTACACGAGATGGGCCTTTGCAGGTCAGACAACCCCTGATCCAGTAATCTCATATCAAGACGAAACTATCCACCAATCTTATCATTTGAATTAATACTCTAATCTGCGAATTAATATCAATATTGGTTCTGATGACAAAAGAAATACTCTAGAGATATGCGAGCCAATTGCATTCCTTAGGCTTACGGCTATCAGTAGTTACAAAGAGTACTCTTACCAAACGGCACAGGTTTCTGAGACAATATGTTTGTCTTTTGGTTTTAGTTTCGTTTATTTGCGAATGGTTTATTTAGTAATTTTAAATCGATGGACTGATCACATTCAGCGCATTCCAATCTCCGGTCCGTTGGCGCAAGGGGCTCATTGCACCCGAGTATGTTCCAAGCTTGGCTCTGATGGCAGTAATAGTCTGTGTGTACATATAGTCCACACTCCGCTGTCCACTGTGTACAGGCGCAGGCGGTATCGGCAGTAGTTGGTAGTTAGCAGTTAGGTCAGATAGATCGAATACCTTATCTGGCGAGCTTCAGCACTCCGGCAAGTCAACACTCGCAGAAGACTAATTTAGCGGAGTAATGTTTCAGATTGCTTCATGAATATCAACACAAACTAAAACAGTATTCTTGATTTAGAAAAGACCCTCGCGGCGATGATTAAAGACTTTTTGATAACATTTGTTAAAAGTAAGTTAACGAGGTCTACAATAAAACACCTCTTAATTTGGTATTAATAATATTTAATAGGTTTCATTCGTATTTTTATAATTGACACTGTAACAGTTCTGTGGATAATAGCTCCATGGATTTGCAGAACAAACAAGCGATCGATCAATGGATTTTTAACAATTTTCCAAGCCCGAAGCAATGACATCGATGTTCAACTGCATTATACGATCAAAATTAGAACACACTTCTGCTGTCTGCGCCCCATACGAGCATAAATACATAGAATTATTGGAACAAATTTAAAAAAAATCTAATTTATCTTTATATGAGAATGCATGGTGAATACCCGCGATTTATGCATCACTCGGATTTACTCTCCGAAAAGCGCTACGAAAGTCTCCAATCTAGGAGGAATGGGACCCTTACAGTAACAGCTTTCAAAATTGTAAACTATTACATTGACAGTCTTGGAATGCTATAAATTGTTCGTACCGAACAACTACCGCCAGGGTCGTCACCACGACTTGCTCTGTATTCCATATGGCATAACGGACGTTCTGGCTCAGCACAGCACGACAAGAGGTGCATGGTGCTGCTAAATGATACCTCTAGGTCTCTTGACATTTTCAACATTGGCCTTGAAGATTTCAAGAGTCATATTAGGGAAGAACTTTAAAATATCTATTATTTTAATTTGTTTCATTTAAAGTTATGTATATGTCATGTAATAGGATAACATCAATCTGTAATGCACATTAAAAGAAAAATAATAAAAAATATGAAACGGACCGTAAGGCTAGTGTGATATTTCATGTGGGTGACAGGTAAAAACTAATCGGGAATAATTTGCAGGTACAAGCTATAACGTAACATACGTAACGCCAGATATGTAGTCAGGCGTCAGGCCATAGCAGCTAGCACCTACTCTGGTACTAGCCAGACCGCCCCATACGGGCAAGGTAAAAGTGAGTTGCTTGTAATTTCACTTTCGTCCATATAACATTTTGCCTTGGGTAGGCCGTTACCCGCAATTTATCGTCGCGATAGACCATAGACCCCCTCGTAAAACATGCAGATTGCAATTTTGTAGCTTGTCTAGGTTATTTACACCGCGCAAGAGTTAGTTAGACCTCGTGCGCAAAATTGCCTCGTTTGTAACATTATTTTCAACGCACCTTGAACTTAGCTGCAAATTATTGCCTCCGCTCGCTGCTCCTGCTGCTCTCCTCAAACTGATAGTGATGTGATAACTTACAACTGGCGCTGAAGGAAATATCACTGGATTTATTTCCTAAGCCGAGTACTTCCACGGGCACTCGTGATAAAAGTAAATTAAAACTTGGTTAAATAATTCTAGTGGTCATGCAAGAACGTGTTTCCACGCTGTTTATCGACTTACATGATGAAGTGTGTAAAAGGAAGAGACTAAGAGAGTCCGGCGTACATATTTCTAGAAATGTACAAATGAGAAACAACGTTTCACTGGGGCTATATTCCCCGCTGGGTCAAAATAAATAAAGTATTTTAATTTTCTAGGCAAAATTATATACTACACAACACGCTCAAGAGCTTTCGAAAAGTCCCACGGCGTAGTTAGTTTATTCAATTCATTTTGGTAGTGGGCAGGAATTCTATTGAAAGAACTAAATCACAAGTGAACATCTGTATTCTTTGTACAACACGTCAGGTTTTTTTCACACACTTCGCAGTCTAATTCTCCAAGTTCAAAACGCCTACGACTCAAATTTATAATTGAATAATAACAGAAAGAAATTCAATTAAAATCCAAGATAATTGGAGATTACAGCAGATGATTTAAAATAAATCTACAAGGACAGCAGATCATTAGAGAAATTCCTTGTCATTATAATATTATTTTTCAGTCTTATAAAATAAAGTTGTTAAACGGAAGCGAAGCGTTGTCTCAACATTATTTGATGGATAATTTAGTTAGCACGCTAACATCGTCGCTTATACGAATATCTACATTAATAATGTGTTATGTATGTGCATAAAATTATCTTTTTAAACGCAATAAAATAATAACATGTAACTGACATGCATAATTCGGAGTAGTACGTGTTTACATTATTGTTGTGTGTATTTTATTGGGGTCAATGTTACTTGTGAAATTGTACAAATCCAAGTCACGTTCAATTACCTAAGAATAATATTATCATCATACCGATAATAAATAGCGCGGTGTGTAGGTACCTACCTACTACTGTGCTACCTGATTTTGGTGATTTTGTTAGTACGATTGTATTACGACAATGGTTTTTTAACATCGCCAATTAAATAGTTAATTGATCGTTGCCAAAAATATATTAAATGATTTATAATCCGGAAAAAATTAAATAAAATTAATTTAATAATGTTATTATTAAGTACTGTAAGTATTTTAGTTTTTATTTTTGTTACAGCTGTTTCGGCTTAGAAGGCCATTTTCAAACTGTGGTTAAACCACTTTGAGACGACTTATTTATACGATTCTAAATGTATTTTTTTTATCAAAATAAAAACTAAAATACCTGCAGAACTTGATAATAACATTATTAAATTAAATTTAAAACAAATAAATAGAGTTCTACGAATTAAACGCGAAAACAATTTGTAGGGAATTAAATTAAGTATTTGCTCGAACAACTCGATAAATTGTATGTACTCGTACTCTGTAACTTGTATGGAAAGTTCTGGCTTGAACTTGTACGACTTGGAGTTATTTATCTTCATCTAAGGAAGTCGACATTTTGCACAAATCATTAAAGTATGTATTATTTTCTTATATGCCAAACTCCGTACCTACCATTTTATTTGGGTCCCTTTTAAGGTTTCTAATGGTACTACGTTTCCATCTCGCTCATCCAAAGGGTTAGCTTACGTGAGCAGCTTACTGTGATGGCCACAGCCTCCCCGGTCCATTTATCAGTAGGTACCGCGCCAATGGGAGGTACCTAGTACCTACTGCGGTGGCTGAGTGTGAATTTGCGGAATTTCCCTGGAGGTAAAAGAAATGTAACCTCGAAAAAGCCGCGGCTCTTTGAAATAATATTTATCCCTGGTGGTAACATAAATCTATTTGAAAAATGTCCGTGAATTGCCTAAAATATTGCGTGTTTTATCATTTTATATACTTAAACCAAATTTTTTGTTTTTTTTTGTTCCTATTTGTGCGAGATTGGTTCATCATTAATCATCATTACCAATTTACTATCTACCTAGGATTTTTATTTTGGCAGCTTTATTTGCCTTTTCGTCTTCAGTAAGCACTATATTATTTTATTACTGTGTTTGACAACTTTAGCAAGTCGAGAGCACACTACGCGCCGGGCCGAGCCGATTGTAATATGAGAAAGGAAGCAATTAAACTTTGTTGATTCTAAATCGATTCCACTGCCTTCCTTCCCAAACGAAGGCTCTGGCGCCATATCGCAAGTCATCGAATTATTTTATCAATCCCGACGATTCGGCGAAAGATTAACATTTTTTTCAATCCATTTAACGCGTCCGATCCACTCGCCTCTCGAAACCGCCACCGCCCATCTCATATTTGAGTAGTAGCTGCAGCAATTAGCAGAGCGTTAACCCTGGCAACGCATTGTTCTGAGAGAAAATTTTGTGGGAAAATATTTATTTCTATTGTTGGGAGAATCAGGAAAGGATCCCCTCGTTTTTGTAGAAATCTCACATCTGCAATCAAGTTAAATAAAGGAGTTTCATATATTCATTGTGTTAAAACCAGTATTTAAAATTTGAATAACATGGACCAATTTTTTTTACCATATATGTAAATGATATTTTTTTTCAACATTTAAATGGTCAAATTACATCATACGCCGACGATACAGTATTAATAATAAGTGAAAAGACTTGGGAAAATGTAGAATTAAAGGCCACAGAAGACATCAACACGCTTAAGAATTTTTTCGACACTAATTTACTATCACTAAATAGTGAAAAGACATTTGTAATTCCATTTGCAATCCATCCAAACGATGCTCCCAAAAATTTTAACATTGTCATACACGATAATACTAAAATTCATAGCCAAAATTATTGCAAATCAAACTGTACAATATTAAAAACAACAAATAAAATTAAATATCTCGGAGTAATTATCGACAAAAATCTGAAATGGAAGGAACAAATATGTCAAGTAGTAAACAAAATCAGAAAATTAATATATATATTTTTAAGAATTAGAAATTTTCTGTCGATAAAAAATCTATATTTAATCTACAATGCCTTAGTTCAATCCACTCTACAATACGCTATTATTAGTTGGGGATCCGCGTATAAATGTAACCTTCTTCCAGTAGAAATTGTACAAAGGACAATTATTAAAATTATATTAAAAAAATCCTTAGACTACCCAACAGAACGCCTGTTCGAAGAATTTCAAGTACCCACATTTAAAGATTTATATATTAAAAATTCATTGATTCAAATTATAAAGGAAAAAGATAAATATCCATTTTTAAATGAAAACAGAACTCGACTTAAACATGTTTTTCTATGCCCAAAACTAAATACGTCTTTTGCACAGCATCATTATACTTACCAGGGAAGAACTTTTTTCAATCGTCTACCAGAAGAAATCAGAAGCATTAATGATAAAACCCGAATACTGCTCTCTGTCAAGAGACATTTTAAAAATATTCTTAAGAAAAAAACTACTGTCAATTAATCTTACAAATATCCTTAGTTTTCCATTACATTCTTTCTTTTTTTAAAAAAAAATCACACCATTATCAAATAAATACTGCAGCTCACATATATTTATGTACAATTAATTATTTAAGTACTAACTTATAACTAATAACTAATAGCATTTATGTACACTCCCCTTCCATACACAAGCAAATGCTTTAAATGGAAGGGTAGTTATAAAAAATACCTGTAAAAAAAATATATATATTTGTTGTAAAATTGTAATTTTTTTTTTTTTTTTTTTTTTTTTTTTTTATTTCATATATTTTTTATTAGTAACAGATATTTGGGTTTTTTTTGGCTACCACACTAGGCTAAGCCCGTGTTGTGGTAGTCGTACATTTAATATTTTAACATTTCAAAAAATATTAAGAAATACTTAAAACTAAAGAGAAAAAAAAGACCATATTTTAAAGAAAAGTAAAAATGAAAATTCAAATTCAAATTTTGAAATACAAAAATTAATAATAAAAATTAAATGTTAAGAACTCAAGTGTTCTGTATAAATTAAAACATATAATTATATAAATCAAAATTAAAAACATATATAAATTTAGTGAAAAACTAAGAGAAAAAAATAACAACATTTTAAAGTAAAATAGAAATACAAATGGAAATTAAAATTTTGAAATGCAAAAATTAATAATTAAAATGTAGTGTTAGAACTCATGAATTCTTTAAAGTGCGTTCGTCCCCTTTCAAAAATCCAATGTTGTACACGTGTTATAAAAAGAAAATTAGAATTACTTGACTTTATGTCAGTACTCAGAGCATTATATATTTTAGGAGCGATGAACCAGAATTGTCGTTGAGCGAATGAGGTGTTAGTTTTTGGGACCACGCAACCCAGGTTTGATGAAAAGCGGGTGTGTGCTTGATGTTGTGGAGCAATTAGTAGATTATTTTTTCGTATATAACAAATGCTTGTTTTAGTAAATAGCTGTCGAATATCTAAGACCCTGATTTTTGCAAAGAGTTCATTTGACGGATGGGTAGGTTGACATTTAAATATAATTCTCAGAATTAGTTTTTGAACTAAAATTATTGGTCTAATAATGGATTCAGCACAACCACCCCATCCCACTATACCGTATATTGCTATGGATTGGAAAAGGGCAAAGTATACGCTTCTTAGAGTCTGTAAATCTAAGATAGACCTAAGGGAGTAGAATATATGGCAGAGTTTACGAAGTTTTTTTACTGTGTCACCGATGTGAGCTTCCCAACGTAGTTGGTTGTCTATGATTATTCCCAAATATTTAACTATTTTTGATGATTTGAGGGTCGAACACGTACAATTAATATTAGATGTGGTTTCCGGATTGTCTAAATTGAGTGGACACGAGTGGATGATTGGTTTAGGGCAGTTGTTGGGTATATCGTATTTGCGTATGGAAAATTATAATAAATGTTTCAATAAAAAAAAAAATATTACCATTTGTTATTTCGGCCACTGGCATAATACCTAGGAATCTGATTCAAAATTTAAACATATTAGATTTGTCAAAGAATTTGTATATAAAAATGCAAAAAGCAGTAATTTTAAATACATGTAGGATTACAAAAGATTTTTTAAATATTTATATTGAGGGATCAGTAGGATTTATAGGTTCAATTAGAAATGCCACAGAGCCGAACCCTCTGATATGAAAATATCTGGAGTCGGTGAATTATATTCCCATTTGGTCTCTAGTAGGTTGACATGTTGTTCTTGTATTGTTTTGTATTTATAATACTTATATAGTGCAATTGCATAACGTGGATTCACTAGATGATCATTTGGGGAAGTGTATGAAAGGGTTTAGTTTTTCCTTTTTTTTTTTTTTTTTTTTTTTTTTTTTTTTTTTTTTTTTTTTTTTTTTTTTTTTTTTTTTTTTTTTTTTTTTTTTTTTTTTTTTTTTTTTTTGGGGAAAATTTAACCCGGACATTTAAATCTGGTGCGTAAAAAAAAAAAAAAAAAATATATATATATATATTATTATTTTATATGCTAGGTACCTACATAAACAATTCGCAGCTTAACGGGGGTTTAGGGTCACTGAGGCGTTTAAGATACGAGTAGGCCCATGTTAACCTAAGTCTCCGATAATAAACACCCAAATAGATATGATTTTAGCTTTTCACGGCCTTATTGGTTTCCTTATTTGTTTTTGGGGAGTTATGCCTTGTTGCGCTACCTCCCAAATACCCAAATGGGTTCGAATGAGATGAATGAAACGAAAGGACAATAAATATTATTGCATTATTAGAAAGACTAACAACTCCAGAAATATCTTCATCATTGAATCCAGTCTTCAGGATCGAGAATCGAAGAACATTGGAGAAAAATGTTGGTTCCCAAAATTTTCCACACGATAGGTACACGGACCAATAAGCGATCAATTAATGGTTTTATTTTATTTATTTATATTAAATTACGTATTTATTTTCCTTTGGTAATTCTCCCTTTTCTTTTTTCAACTTTGTTTCTAATATGAATGTGTTCTTAGTTGAATCTCTGTTTTAACAGATTGTATGCGGGATGTGTGGGATTGCACTTATATCCCCATATTCTGTACCAGTATTATTATTACTAAAAGCGTCGCTAAATTATATTCGTATATTTGGTATTATAATATATTTATCGTTTGAATATATTTATTCAACTATTACATCAAAGTTGTGCATACATATAAACGCTCCAATTAAAATTTTTCACAGCATGCGTAAATTAAGGTTTAAGGGTTACTTGGTGGAGATGCTACTACTGAAATAACAGAACTAATAATAAGCAAAACGAAATACATATAAACGTAGCAAATTATAGTACAGAGAAAGAGAAAAAAGAAAGAAAGAAAGAAAATGCATACTACATAATTTAAGCATTTATATAATATTATGAACTGACCCGGCAAACGTTGTTGTGCCATATACATTATTTCTATGTGTGGATGAAACTTCGATGAGGCGGACGTAGCGCCATCTGTCATTCAACATCATAAATATTTTCGTTCTGTTTGAAATACGAACTACGATGGTTAAATTTGTTCATACAAAAATACTAAAATCGTGATTAAAAATTAGAGGGTCGCAATTAAAAAAATGGGAGGGTGGGTAGACGGGTGAAAATTTGGGGTTAAAGGTATTTTTTGATGCCAATTTTTTTTCTGGATGTGAACATCCTATTCACCTAGCGGTATGAAATATACTTTACGACCTATCGTCATACCTACCAAATATATATAAAAAAAATCATAAAAATCGGTCGGGCCGTTTCGGAGGAGTGCGAACACAAACACCGTGACACGAGATTTTTATGTATATACGAGTGGATTTAGTTACTTCTATTTACCATGACGTTATAAGTGTTTATAAAGTACTTATTATTGTATTGTGTAACACAAAGTACGTATTAGTTAAATTAATTATAGTATAATTATTATGGCATTAAATTATACTATTTAATTAGTTTTGTAATAATTCTGTATGAAATATTCTTTAAATTTTATTTAAATTAATCGTGCACAATTCTCTTCAATAGCTTAACAAATTACCAATTGAATTGTTTATTCATTTGTAATAGGTAATATTTTGAATAGCGCCATTAATCTGTATGAAACAGATGTTCATTGATGGATGCCAAAAATTATCAACGCAAACACAAAAGAGTTATGTTCTACATCTACAACGTATTATTTAATATTTCGATTTCATAAAGCCATTAAATTAATAATTATCGTTGTGAAAACTTGTGTTTATGAAGGTAATTTATATTAATTATTGTGATGACCGTGGCTGGTATCAACATTACTTTCTGGACTCCTTTGTATGGATCCAGATTCCTCTATATTGTGCTCTCAGTTCAGGGAGATTGAACAATAAATACTCGTAGGTAGACTTAGCGAGTTTATTCCGAGATATGGTACAGGTAGTGCTTCTTACGAAGCGATAATCAAAAGAGGACGGTAGACAACAATCACACCCTTTTATACGTGCCTCATGCTGTCTCACTCATACACGCATGTCTCTTCATACCGCAAGACATACGTTCACCACATCCCTCCACACTTAAATCCGAAGACAGTTACACAACATGAACTGATAATTATTTACAATACATAAAATATTCCAATATTTACAATGTAAGTAATTCATGTTGAGTCGAGAGCTGAGTGCTGCCTTCATTGACTCATCTGTGTGTTCGTGGTCGTAGTCGGTCCTTCCAATTTCCCGACGTTGACGCCACGGGATCACTGGGGCTGGAATGAGAAGGAGAAAAACCCATTAGACTGTCATCCAGGCCAAAGCTGGAGACATCGTATTCATCATACGACAGTCTCTTCGTCTCAGACGCGACATAAGGATTGCTGTGTTTCTTTTCCCATGACACACATAATTTAGACAACTGATCAAAATGCCTTTTCCAAAACATAATTTTACCATTTAAATTTACCTCAATTATATAAAGTTTTTTTCCTAATTGTTTATACACTTTCCCTGGTACCCATTTATCATTGTTTTGGTCTCTGAAATCTCTAACCATTACCTTTTGATTAATCGAAAAACCCACCGATTCTTTATTATTTCTTTTATAATAATATTTTTGATTTTCCTGACATTTAGACATTTTAATTTTTGTTTCTTTCTTAATTCTATTATCCTTATCTCTCCCCCCTCTCGGTACAAAACTGTTTAAGTTTGACCTTAGTTTCCTTCCAAACATTACAACTGCAGGTTCTAAGCCAGTTGTACAGTGTGGTGCATTTCTGTAATCAATTAAAAAATTTCCTAATTTTTCCTCATAACCTGACTGAAACTTATTTCTTATCATCATTTTTTTTAAAAAATTTTTACACGTTCGAACCGCGTTTTCTGCTAGACCATTTGATTGTGGATGATTTACCGGAGTAGTTAAATGTTTGATGTTATTCATCTCACAAAACTCTTTGAAGTCCGCTGACATGAAAGCGGCTCCATTATCTGAAACTATTGTCTGTACACTCCCGAAATAACTAAATAAACCCTTTAATATTTTAATAGTGTTATACGAATTTGGAGACTTTACTTCTACACAGTCTAACCATTTTGAGGTTGAGTCCATAATTACAAGAAAATATTTATTTGCAATTGGGCCCGCATAATTAATATGCACCCTACTCCATATTTCTTCCGTTATAGGTAAATCTCTGTTATTTTTAAATAAACTTAGAATTTGAGTATCCAAGTCATTCTCTACGTGAACTGGTTCCTCATTCCCAATTAATTCTAATTGCACTTTACTTTTATTAAAACTACCCGCTTTCTCCGAAAAAACCTCCTGGAATTTTCGAATTTTTTTATTCACTTTACTTCTACCACTCTCAAATACACTATGAGAAAAAATTTCACTACCCTCCTGGGATGAAATTGATTGTAAATCACTTCTATCATCATCAAAACCACTATGAGAAAAAATTTCACTACCCTCCTGGGATGAAATTGATTGTAAATCACTTCTATCATTCTCAAAAACACTATGAGAAAAAATTTCACTACCCTCCTGGGCTGAAATTGATTGTTCATTTATTTCCCCATTATTTTTTTCTATGGGAACGATTGGTGACGCAAACTTACTATAGTTTACCGGAACTGAAATACCTTCCGATTGTAAACATCCCAATTCCGATTCAACCTTTGCTTTTAAAGCAAACGGTATATTTCTCGGATTGCCGAATTTCGGTTCCGCATTCTCTTTTAATTTCAAATGCCCTTGATATTTATTGAATTTACCCAGTTTCTCCGAAAAAACCTCCGGGAATTTCCGAATTAAATTATCAATTACACTAGTATTATTCTCAACCATATTGTGAGAAACATTTTCACTTCCCTCCTGGGATAAAGTAGATTGTAAGCCCGTAAATCCAATATTAAACTTTTTAATGAAATCACGCCCTAGAACCGTAATTGTTCCCTGTTTTACTACGCAAAATTCTAACATTTCCCTATAACCGTTAAATTCAACTGTTAATAAGATACAACCCAATAAATTTAACTTACAGTTAGCGTAACCCATTAAGGTTAAATCCTTTGGTTTTAACATCAAATGTTTGAAATGTTTAACATAATCTTCGTCCGTTAAAATCGAAATTGCCGCCCCTGTGTCCAATAAACCGTTTAGTTCCACATTATTCACTAAAACTTTGCACAATATTGGTTCACAATATACTGCGTTTATCCGCAACATGTTTTTATGTTCCTGCGTATTTACGAACACTGAAGAAATGTTATTATATTTTAAACCGCGACATATCTTCCCAATATGCCCTTTCACTCTGCATTTATAACAAAACACGTCTTTAAATTTACAGTTTACTGAATCGTGATAATTCCCGCAATGTTTACACTTTGTTCGGTCCGCTGACCTCGCTCTGTACGATGTAACATTCTTGTCCGAAGTTCTCAAAAAATGTTTACCTACCGAATTTTGTTTTTGTGACAAATTGTTCGATGTATTTTTAAATTTATTTACTAAATCAACACTTTCCGTTTTAATTTGCTTATTCATTACCTCGAATGAATCCATAGCAATAGCACATTCTATAACCTTTTTTAATGAAAAGTTTTCAGCCTCTACAAATAATTTCTCCTTAATACGCCCCACTCGAAGACCGGTGACAAAAACATCTTTTAAATTATATTCAAGTCTGTCCTCGAATTTGCAAAATCTAACGAGATTTCTTAACCGTGCTATATAATCATTAACCGATTCTGAACTTTTTTGTTTCGTAGCAAAAAAAATTTCGCGCTCTTTGAAAACATTTCGTTTGATACCTACATGATTCTCTAGTAATAACAATAAATTTTCGACCGTAATATCTGTAATTTTTTTAGGAAAACACAAATCAATCAATAAATCTATTGTCTCTGTGTGTAAATGAGATATTAAAACCGCTCTCTTTTTTTCTACCGAATTTAACTTGTCATCATTGACGAGGATGAACTGTTCGTATTGCAACACGAACGTCTCCAGTTTGTCCCTCAAATGACAAAACCTGGGCAGTTCTCCCCCTTCCATCTTCACACAGATACAATCAATAAAAGCAGAAAATTTTACAAACAGCACTCAACTCACGACTCTGTTGACTTGATGCTGCTGCTCCGATCTCGCCCTTCCGCGGACCGTCTCCTGGCTCCTGAACCCTGGTCGTCCTTCAAATGCCCGGCACGCCTTCCGTGAGGTCTGCACCTGGTCTCTGGTCTTCTCCTGAAGACCCGGACTTCTCCATCCACGCCTTACGTGTATGCTCCTGATTCTCGGCACTGAATAACCAAACCAGCGCCTTGCTGTTCCTCGGATGCCAATATCTGCTGCTCTTGCCTGTTGCCCCTGTAGCCTCAATCTCGGATTCCTCTTTCGACTGCCAAATGTGACAATTTGGCTGCCCGTGGTTCTTTTCAAACCGCGCCAAATGTGATATGATTTGACTGCTTCTCGTTCCTTTTCAGCTGCGCCAAATGTGATTTTGGCTGCTTCTCGTTCCTTTATCGGCTGCGCCAAATGTGATGACCGTGGCTGGTATCAACATTACTTTCTGGACTCCTTTGTATGGATCCAGATTCCTCTATATTGTGCTCTCAGTTCAGGGAGATTGAACAATAAATACTCGTAGGTAGACTTAGCGAGTTTATTCCGAGATATGGTACAGGTAGTGCTTCTTACGAAGCGATAATCAAAAGAGGACGGTAGACAACAATCACACCCTTTTATACGTGCCTCATGCTGTCTCACTCATACACGCATGTCTCTTCATACCGCAAGACATACGTTCACCACAATTATAGTGTAGATATATGTTTTGTAATGAAGGTGGTATTTGATACCTTTTCATAATAATTGTTATTTGAACCAACAATAGACACGAACACAAACAATAGACTTTTCTTAGAAATTTTGCGATCGTATTATCAAATAATTTAATTAATGTCAGTGAGCATTTTGTGTCTACATCTTACGATGTTCGTTTATAAAATAGACAAAATAATTCTGTTCCTGTCCGGATTGGTAGGTATTTATTGCTGACTAATCATAGTTAGCTATTCGTATAAAATGAATCACAATATTTTTTAAGAATTTTTGTCGTTAGGAATTTAATTTAAGAGTACTATGCGTGTATCATGGCTTTGAAATCAACGTGATGTGTACGAGTGCAATTCCCCGACGCAATTTTGTGTTTATCTGATATTAATACCGTCCGGAAGATTTGTCAAAATCACGAAAACACGGAAGAAGAAGCCATGCATTGTCTATAATAAATCAGTAATTAATAAAATACATACCTACATTATCATAATTTGAGTGGTTACAATCCTCAACTACGAATCCGGAGGCGGCGGTTTCAAATCCCGACATATGCAAGTATAATATATGCGCTACGTTCTAGAATGGAAGATACTCTCAGTATCGCCCTGGCGAAAGATCACAATTCAGAATTAAAACGTTACTTGTAATGGCTTCAGCCGTATTTAGTGATCAGATCTAAATAGCCAGGTATTTTTCCACCTTTCTTTTCGACATCTGCTTCTCTTCTCGTTTACCTTCAGGCGCCGCAACCGGGCTCAAAAAGAAGAAGATGGAGACATATGAAATTACGAATGTTAGAGGAGCGCGCTCGTATTTAAAGCGACGAAATCGATGCGAAAATTATGAAAATGTTTAATAAAACACTACTCGTTTAAAATAGAGCAAAAATCTCATGGAAGGTAATCTTAAGTATCATTTAAAGAAGCATTGCGAAATTATTCACAACTATAACTTGTAAAATAACTGAAGCGGACGTGTTTATAATAATTTTCGGAGCATACTTTGCGATTTTTTTCCATCGAGGGAATTTTATATAATTTGCGTTTCGGCGTGGAACACGTCTAGATATTATTTTAAAAAATAACAAGATATGTAAGAAATCGGTAGAAATTCGGGAAGCGGCGCCTTCAGTCTCACAACATAACCCAGCTGAGTATGCCACAGTCTCACTGGTCCCAGACTGATGGGAGCAATTGGGACTCTTGTGGGATATTCACATAAAATAAGGATATTCACATAAAATAAGGAAGCAACCAGACTATTATACATAATAAACTGTCAGATTTCTTAAGCGTTCTTTATTGTTAAAACATTTTACTGGAAATTTAAAGATAAATTTCAAAAGCGCCTTAATTTCCATTTGGAAAATATTATGTTGGAAAAAGCTTCACAATTACATTAAGCTAACGTAATTTGTGCCCTTGCCTTGCTCAGTGAATCATCTTACTTGATAATACCTAATATACATATATATATATATATATATTGTTCGACTTCAGATTTCTTGGTTTGTCGCCAGTGCGCCACACATTGCGGTCTGTAAGAATGTATCTTGATTTAATTATAGCTTTGGTGAATAATCTAATAGGAGAGTAGGGTTCAGAGTTATATCCTTGTTTTTGTGGTGAGACCTCGGCGCCACGGGAACTAGGCGGTGGGAGGCCTGGGGAGGGGGGGGGGACGTCTGGGGTCAAATTGTGATGTCATGGATTCCGTAAACACCATTTGAGTCAACCTTATTTTAGTGACTGACCGAAACAAAATTTTCAGCCGAATCCAAAACCGAAACCGCGTATTAGTATCGGCCGAAACCGAAACTTATTTAAAAAGTTTAAAACCCTCTATACCCCGAAATAAGGCGATTTCATTTTTGAACTTGTAACTTAACTTGTAATTTAACTTAAAATGGACAATTAAATAAAATACATCAATTTAATAAGTAAATTTATTTAAATTATCGTAGAAAGCAAACACTTTGTGGCTTGACATTATATAGAATGAAACAAGTACTTTGTTTAAAAACCACTTATGTGGTTTTTAAACAAAGTACTTGTTTCATTCTATAAATTTATTTACTTTTAGCGTTTTTTTTGGTTCGTTGTTTTGTAACAGTTATATAATATTCGCTATAGGTAGGTACTTTAACATTAAAGGAATTAAGTACAAAAATACTAAATATCTTTTAACTACTAACTATATAGTAGAAAAATCAGTCTTGTATTTAATAGTATTTATTTAAGACAATAGTATTATTATTTAAACGATAAACTTTGACAAAAATAAATGATATTTTAATATTACCATATTTTGGAACGTTGAACTGTATATTTAAATAAGACAACCTTTATATTATAGCAGCTTATTTTAAAATAATATTAAAATTATTCTAGAAGCACAGACACGCCCTCTCGCAAAGTCGAACGTGATCCGACACATCACGTACACAGTTTCTGCTAATTTTCGGCCGAAGCCGAAACCGCGGCCGAAACGCGTTTATTGGCTAAAACTGGCCGAAACCAAAACTTCGGTCGGTCACCAAAGAATTGACAGGTCCCTACAGAAATTAATAACGGTAATAACTGTATTTTTAATAATGAAACATTATTTAAAAGTTACATTAAAGCTTAGATTCTAAAGGAATCTAAATCTGATTCAAAATATTTATAAAATTAACGGAAAGTACAAAGGGTACATCATATTTCTTACAGTTAACATAATTAGCAAGAATTAATGTACATTTATTTATAATCTTACAGTTTACATATACTATACTCGTACAAATGATACACAAATAAGAAGTATTTAATTTATGTAAAGTATTCGTTTAAGGTGTTGTGACATTTGTTTATAAGTAATGTTTTTAGTGACGATTTAAATTGTTGTTTAATGTTACCATGGTTAATTTGATGATGGATGAGAGAAATTGCAGAAATCTAGAGTTCAATGTCTCCTGTTTCAAAACATTAAAGAAAACATTACTGATTATGATTACTGATTACTAGTGATTACCAACATTATGTAAGCCTACGACGCGACGTTTCTAAGGAATATCCTAGAGCAGGGATGGCGAACCTTTACGTATCAACGCCATTTTTCTAAAGAAATGTTTAACGGGGTCATAGACGTGCCATCAAATAATTTTGACTTTGTGATTATTGGGAAAATAATAATAATTAATACTTACTATTAATTAAAAACTCTTTATTTACTACAAAAAATAGGAACATTTTGCATTACACGCGTAATTTAAATTAAAGTAAAATTAGTTTGACTTCTGTTGTTGCAGGTTAGATGACAAATAACATATGGTTTACTAATCATGACATGTTTCTCTGTCCACCAAGTTTGAAATTCTCTGATACTCTCACTATCTTGCACTTTTTGTTTTTTTGCTGAACTAACCATATTTAATAACATTTAAATCACAGATAAAACTCAAATAAACTTTAAAATACAATTCACTATTATGTTATGCATAAAGAAACTATGCGTCATTCATTAGCAATAGAAACTCGCGATGTAGATTGTAGGCAAACGCTCACTCGTTTGTTTTCGTACGCGCTTCCCCCCGCCACCCCGCGTATCGCACCCGAACATTCTGTAGCGTAGGGATCTCGGGTTCAAAATATTGTGTCGCGTGCCATTGGTTCGCCATCCCTGTCCCAGAGTGTTAATTCAATTTCATTTCACATATTATGTGGGTACCTACTACCTACTTATTGTTTGAGTTATTGCAACACAACAACAGAGAATGAAAACGAAGATTTCGCAAGTTCAAACGTAACACTTTTTTTCTCCAAATAAACACCTCGGTGAAAAGCCAAGGAAATACTATTATCATCGATGCTTGGCTGCTTTCCTGAGAGAACTTGGTATCCTCAAAAATTATATATTATTAATTTTCCAATTTCTGTTTTCGCCTTTCGCGTAGATCTCACAGTAGCCGAGCCGCGATGTGTTTTAAATGCTGTCCTCTTATTAGCGATGATAGTTAATGATGGCCAGCTTCCTGGTATTTCAGATTCCACATTCCTTGTGAGTCGCTATTCGCTAGTGGCTAGTGGCTGCTGGCTATGCGGCGCACCAGAGTTCAGAGCTGGGCGCCATATGAAACATTCTGACTGGCACTAACATACCTGGCGAATAGTCTTAGATAACCTCAAATAAACCCGTGTCAATTAAATTCATCCACATCTATTCTGCTACCCTGGAATCTAATCATTAGTTATTCGCTAGTGGCTAGTGGCTGCTGGCTATGCGGCGCACCAGAGTTCAGAGCTGGGCGCCATATGAAACATTCTGACTGGCACTAACATACCTGGCGAATAGTCTTAGATCACCTCAAATAAACTCGTGTCAATTAAATTCATCCACATCTATTCTGCTACCCTGGAATCTAGTCATTAGTTGTCTCGCCTTCTCTCGACTTACTTTCGGTGACCAGCCTAATAAATGTCGCAATAAGGTTGAAAAGGGGTGAATGAACAAAATTGATTATAATAAATAAAGCACAAATTATGATAAACATAAAAGCTTTTAAAAATTTACAATTGCATAATTTTTAACGCTCAGTAGGAACTTTTCTTCCCCCTCAGTGGGGGAGTAAATACATTTACACCAAACAATAATTTGCTTTCAGGAAAGTTTTCTCCGCTGTTGTTTTTTGTGAAAGTTGTTTCGTTTCCATTAGAAACTCCTGAATTTCTTTAGCAAACATATAATTTCAATTAAAATGGTACATTTAAAATTTGAATTCGTATTTCCTACTGTTAATTGATTTTTATTAGGAAGATAAGAAGAAACGGATAAATTCGTGTAATGGGTATTGTAAATTGCAACCCTTTGGAATGAATGTTCTGGAAACTTTTATTTATATTTACTCCACGAAGGGTCTATATCACATTTGGGGATGTTGTACGGAGTGTTTTTTAAGCAAGGGACACTGTCTTGTCTGAGTGGACGGGATGGGTTGGAATCTGGGTGTCCGTGTTTCCAAGAGTGATAATGTACGTATGAATCCATCCCTCCACACCGAAGGGCGATAAGTCGAGAGAGTCCAGTTGGATAGGTCTCTCAATCGGCCCCTTCCGATCCGGCACGTCTTTGGCACGTCTGGTTGTCATTTATTAGAATGACCTTTTACGTTCATCTTTATGACTTAAATTATTATGATAGATAGTAGGTTCTAGATATATAACAATGATAAGAGATTTAGAATTGAGGTTATGTGTATAACTTATCTTGTTATTGATCCAATATGCTTTTATATCTCAGATATATTTATAAGACATGCTCATGTGTGTTGTAATCCCAGTATGGTCCATATACGACACTACCCGTGCTGTAAGCTGCCAGTACCGCGCTGCTTATTTCAATGGAGGAAATGCGAGCGCAGCATTCTTAGATCTTCGCATGAGCAGTATGGGCACGTCTAACCGTATTGTTTTAGTATGGCAACTTAACCATTAATTATTGGCGATTAAATGAATCATTGTCTGCGGGTTCGGACCGCGCACTGCGCACTCGTCACTCTGGTCGCCGCAAAGCACATCCTCATCCTGTGCGCACGTAGCTTATTCACATTTCCTGACAAACACTTCTATATTCGGTTTATGTTCAATTCATCTACTCAACAAACGATTATGAGTCTTAGGACTATTTGGTTTAAGCTCTACTTTAATAAGTTGTTGCCTGTCGCGCATAATATTAATATCGTCTGCCTAAGGAACTGAATTGCCACCATACTAAGAATTAAAAGATATTTATAATAAAGCCGTCAATTGTGTTGGGATTCCTTCAGTCTTCAGTTAGTAGTCAGTATCGGCACGCGGTCAGTCGAAGGTGTTTGAAGTGTTGTTTTTTTTTGCTCTTCAAATCGTCGATTTATGTTGGACATCATTATGAAGTGGGCGGATTGTGAGTTGATTCATTTCATGTAAAATCAGTGTGAAATCTATGGCTATTTTTTATTGTAATCACTTCGATATTTCTGAGTAATGATTCAAAACGTGCGTTGGTGTGTTATTTTATCAACTTGCGATATAGAAATTATTTGTTAAGAATTCGCCTAATAGTAAAAATTTAACATCTTTTAATTATTTGAAAATGTTTTTGTGTTATTTCGTTAATCCCTAGATTTGGTTGTAAATTTCAAGTGCAGTGGATATTTTGAATCTAACGGTGTTTATTTGTTCTCATTGCAGATATGTCACCAGTCAGATGGACACATCACCGGAAGAGCTCCAGCAGCTCTCAAGAAACCAACTTGTACAATTTGTCCGAACAAATCATAATAATTGAAAAGCCTTCCCAAAGATGTCCGCGATACTTGTCTCCCCACGGGAGGAAGATCTCGCTCAACACTCCGGGGAGTTCTCCCCCGAGACACCTCACTCCCACATTCCAAAGAGATCGCTGCGGGTCCTTAGAAAAAGAACACATTTACGCCAGAGAAAAGCGCAACCCTTTACTCGACAAGGTGAAGCACACGCGGTTGTCCTGCTTCAAGGCTTCTCCGTCCCTGTCGCACGAGGACTCCACCTCCACTTCGGGCAGCGAATGCAGTTCCTTCGGCCTCAACACGACTCACATTGACGAACCGGAGAACTTCCAATTCAGCCGAGATCCTTACAATTATAACAAGTATCTGAGACAAAGTCTTTGGAGTAAAAAGGCTGCGGAATTAAAAATCGACGACAATGATGACGTCTTCACGTCTCTGAATCACATTGACAGCCCTTTTACCGGTGTTCGACGAAGATCTTCCAAAAACCCCGACCGAAGGGGATCCGACCTCCGCTGCTACAGCGCCAGCTCGGAACACGCGCAGGACGACCATCTGATCCCTAAAGTTAAAACCACTTTATCCAAATCGAGTGATCAAATTTACGACGATGATCGTGAATTGATGCCAAAAATAGGTGATATTAGATTAATTGATTCAAAAGTCAGACGTAGAGGTGAACGAGTCAGAGTCAAGTTGGACAAGGACACCATCGGGCCGAGCTCCTGTCTCGCCGCCAAACTGAGGGCGATGTCTGATAGATACCTCAAATCTTCTACCAATAGATTCCTCGCCAAATTGTACAAAAATAGTCCACCAACCGAAATACCTGTAAACGAGTCAGTGAGCACCCCGAGTGTGGAAAAACGTAAAAGGAGTCGCAACGGCGTCAAAGCAAAGTTACGCAGTTTCTCGTACGGTGCCCTTCCGGGATTAGACGAATTCCAAAAAAGCCATAATCCCATTTACCAAGAAGATATTATAAACAATTCTTTCGGGGATGAAGAAGCGCTCATAAAAGATTCCGAAGATGCGGATTCTGGTATTCTGGTGAACGAATCTGCAACCTCGTCAATCTTCGACAGCGACCGTAACCCGTCGCGCTGCGAAAGTTCGTCGTCGCATTTCGGTCTACCCTCGCACAACCGCAGCGTGTCTGGTGATCAAAGTAATTCTGTCAAAGCTCCCGGAGTTCACAAGGGCGTGGAGGAATGTGAGCCATTCGAACGTAAACAGAATATGACTAGACACGCACAAAGAGCTTTGTCGTTGGATCGAAAGGAAATTCTTCGAAGAATACCGCGGGCCGCGAACGAAACGGCGGCCGAGAGGACATTGGCACTCACCGAGCAGCAAAAAAGGCGTCAAAGACTACCGGATATGGTGGACTGCGGAATCCCTCCCATCCCGCCTTGCAGGAAGACTGGCGGAAAAGGAGCAAAAGGCGACAGACTGCAGTCCGAATTCAAAGTGGTGCGAATCGTCAGGAATGACCCATTAGACGAGCTCGGTATTTTCATCGCCAAAACGAAGTTAGCTGACCAGGGGAACGTGGGATACCTCGTCGCTCATGTCGTACCTTCCGGCCTAGCTGAAAAGTAAGTCCTATTCAAATTATGTCTTCACTTGATTTAGAAGAAAAAATGTGTATTATCTCCACAGTGATAAAGAAATTGAATAACTTTTGTATTTGTATATCCAGATTATTTGATAACTGAATAATAGACTGAAAAATTACTAATATTTTATTTTATTATTGTAATCCTTTTTACCGATTATTTATAGTTTTGAATGTAATTATAACCTTGTGCTAATAAATGAAACATTACTTTTAGGGAAGGAACACTGAAGATTGGCGATGAGATTCTGAATGTGAACGGGCGGAGGCTACGCGGCCTGACTATGGCAGAAGCGAGAGAAACTCTGCGCGGGGGAACTTCAGAAATAGATCTCGTTATTTGCAGATTTCACGAAAAAACTTCCAGCCCCACGACGAGTAGGAAATCTTCGATGAAAGCCAAGTACAAAAACAACTTAAAAATGAAAGAAAGTCCCGTGGATTACGAAAATACATTCATCAATGGACAACACGAGAACATAATATACGCCAACAGGAATGATATAATGATTCAGGCCCAGAGCACTCCCAAGCTCAACCGTCTGTCCATGCCGCCTAGCACGTGTCCGGCCTTCAGCCAGCTGGATGCAAAGGCTGACGACATCGACATCGGGACGGAGATAGAGACAGATGCGGGGACCGCGGGTGCGTCACCTCCGGCCGCGACATTCAAAAGCGCGGCTCTATCGGCGGACGATTCGTCCGAATACAGTCCGAGTCCCTTATCTAAAAAGCGTAATCACTTCCAGAAAAACAACAATAGCAACTACAGCAGCATGAATAACAAAATGTTGCGCAGGCAAGTCGTCAGTTATGGCGGGGCCGCCAGAGGAAACGCCGTCAACGAGGGACTGAGCCTGAGCTGCGCCGCAGAGACTATGGACATCGACGTCCCTGACACTCCGGGGAAGGTGTTCAGGAAGCTGACCACCAAGGACGCCGAGTCGCTGGAGTCACGAGTGGGGAAAGACGGTATCTCCGCTGCCAACTTCTGCACGCTGCCGCGTCGGCCCCGCTCCACCGTCTGCAGCTTCCACACAGTAATCTTCCAGAAGGGTCCGGGCAAGAAGTCTCTGGGCTTCACCATCGTGGGCGGCCGCGACTCGCCGCGCGGAGCTCTCGGCATCTTCATCAAGAGCATCCTTCCCAATGGCCAGGCAGCTGATGACGGCAGATTGAGAGCAGGTAACGCTTATCTCACTTTCACTTAAGGTCAATGCTCTGATTGTGATTATTGTTACTGCATTATTATTTACTCTGTGCTGAGTGCTCTGAGCTTGAGCCACATTCAAATAATGACATTATGCGCGTGATAACAAAATATTATTGTGTTCAATGTTAATGTTAATGTTTTGTGGAACTCCATTTTCTTGTGCATTAGATCAAATATCTTTACGTAATATTTCATCCATTACTTAAAGGATTTTTTAAAAATTATCTTTATGAAGGAAACAGAAACAAATTGAATGAAATAATTTTAGTTTCATTTAATCTGCTTAGTATTAAATAATTTATTCGATAAAGTTTTTACCTCGAAATTTTTTTTCGGGTAGGCAGTTAGATAACAAAACAGGGAAAACATTTTTAAAAATGAAACAGCAAACTTAATAAACAAAGTGAATAAAACTAAAATATTTATTTGTCAATATAATATTATTTTTTACAATGGCTCCGCACAGGAGGTCCTGAGGAAAAAAAATCCCTCAGGGCCTACATTAGTCATCTTTGGGGATGCTGTGGAAGGTCTTTTTAGGGAAAGGAAGGAGAGGAAGGAAAAAGGTACGAGGGGTGGGTAGAAATGGAGTTCAATGTGTCCGGGAGTAAGAGATGTAAGAATCCATTCCTCCCGCTGTGGTACAAGGTGATGGGTCGAGAGAGGCTGCCTGAGAGGTCCAGATTATGTCTGCCTCAAGCAGTCTTTCCCGATCCGGCCCGCCACGCAATAGGTGAGCAAACGCATTCGCCACCAAAACGTAGACAAACCTCACCCCAAGAACCTTGGCACCCCTGCTAAATCAAACAAGTGTAGCAGAATAATATATATATATATATATATATATATATATATATATATATATATATATATATACATCCCGCTATCATTGCTGCGTCTTCTAATGGTCCACTTTCATTCAATCCTGCGTCCGACCGTCATTCTGCGTCCGGTATACGGACGCAGGATTGAACACATGTAATTTCAAGTTTTCCCCACTCCTGTACCCTCATACAGTCCAAAAACGAAAATAAGCCAGACGCGGTATTGGTACCTAAATCAACTGAAATATGCTATTTTAGTTCAGTGCTTTGTCACCGAGCGGCGAGCCGCGGCGCTGCAGTAGACGAGCGTATATTTTTAGAAAAATATACGTTTCATTGACTAGCGTATCGCAGCTCCTACATTTGGCAACATCGCTTTTTAATAGCGTTTCTTCTGTCTTCTGCGAAAACAAAGCAATCATACTTAAATATCGCACATTGCTACGGAAGATTACATTGAAATTCAGCAAAATTGGCGCCAAATATGATTCCAATAAGGATGAATCTTTGTCAAACGTGTGTAATTAATATTTCTATTTCACCAAGACAATGTTGCAACAATATCGTCGTTGTTTACGCATTAAATAATAGTTTTTTTGCTGATATTGAATTTTCCAAAGCTTCATTTTTTTTAAAAGCAATGATTTTACTTCTTACTCGCAAAGTGAATTGAAATTCATTGTTAAACTAATATTCAATCACGGCATCCATGCTTATATCTAAAAATAAGGATGAAATTGCCTAAACTAATTTACTAGAAGTGGTATTTTTCTTTTAGTTTCGTTTAGTTCTTCTGACTTTTAAATTTCAATTTGAGAGGCAGACATGAGTACCGCCACCCCGAGAACCATTTATTGGATAACCAACACCTTTGCCGTAGGTCACCCCAAGTGATTCGCTACATTTGGTGACTTAGCAGGGGTGCCCGAGTTTATGGGGTAAGGTTTGCCCGGATCTTGGCGTTGTTTGCGTCTGCCCACCAGGTGCGTGGCAGGCCGGAACGGGAGAGAATGGTTGAGAGAACCATTGTCTCTGACTTCTTCAGCCGTTTTTTCTCGGAACTTCGCCTTGCACCGAAGTGGGAGGGATAGCCTCATACATCCGTCACTCCTGGACACACTAACTCCCAGATTAACCTACCCCACCTTCATTCGCTTTTCTTACCCAGAACTTCCTTTCGTTCCTTTCCTAAGAAGACCCTCCACACGCATCCCCAAAAATGTCAGCGCTAATGTAAAATGCATATTACTAAACTGAAATGTCCAGATCTTCAGAGACTACAATTGCTCATTTATTAAAAAGCCGGAGGAAAATTAAAAAAAAAAAAACTACCAAGTATTTGGCGATATTAACCAACAAAAAAATATAGATGACAATTTTTTGTAGTGTAGTAAGTAATCAGATGGAACGGAAAGAAGAGATTTCCTGGTTCTAGTTAGTTTAGACGAGCAAGAAAACAGAAATTTCTTTAAAGTCATGAATTGCGGCCTCCGTGGTTTAGAGGTCGCGGGTTCAAATCCAGGAGTGCGCAAATGACATGTTATTTATAAATTAAACAATATATCTTTGTTAGAACCACTTACATATTTTAGTAACGCCGATCGGTTTCGGAACGACCGTTTCTTCCTCAGGGCAAACATATAGTGACTTGACAATTACAAAACGGTGGGTTGGTACAATTTATTATTACTAAGGGTGGGGGCGTGTTTTATGTTATTTCATAATGTATTCATTAAAAATAATATGTAGTACTTATTTGAAGCTTGTTTTAGAGTAGTAAATAAGCCCGAGGAAGACACGGCATGATCTGATCATGTTAAACAAATTCTTGAGTCAGGCCTAGCCAAAAGTCAGACAAACAGAAGAGCGATTATGAATGTGAATTGTGAATGAGGCAAAGAAATATATGCCAATACCTAGTTGCTTGGCGGTCTCGGCCTACTCCTGCGAGGAAACGGCGTGATGGTTAGTTAGTTATTGCTTAATACTATTTATTTATTAGCGACGGCATGTTATTTTTATTTGTTTACTTATACCGTTTTATGCTTTCCCTTTTTGTGTTTTCTTTTTTTCTTCCTAAAAGAATATAATGCATATTTTTGTTTTAAGGTCCATAAAAGAACCTTAAAATTGTTTCTATAATTTGAAAAGATACCTACTGTCAAACATGATAGATTTGATAAGCATTTATGTTATTCAATGTTGATTTTAATGACATTAAAAAATACTCATAATTACGAGTACTGTGGATTAAAGATTTTTTTTAAATTAATTATTATTTAAAAAAAAATTAATACATGGCTGATAAATAAAAAAAGATTAGCATAACCAATTTGCGTATAAACGCTTTTTTATGGTTTGTTATGTAAATTCCTTACAAGAGCCTCAGCTTCTTCCGTCTGGAGCCAGTGAGACTATGGCATCCCCAATTTGGGTATGTTGTGAGGATAAAGCTAGTGGGGAGGGGAAGGAGATGGGGAATAGAAAGATGGGCAAGTACCTGGATTTTCAGATCTAGTCACCAAACACGGCTAAAGCCATTTCAAGCAATTTTTCAAATAATTTATTTTGAATGGTGGTCTTACACAAGGGCGATACTGAGAGTATCTTCCACTCTGGAACGTGCCGCAAATATACTAGATATATATTATTGTTAAGGAATTAATTGTGAAATAACACAAATTCGTAAAATAAAATTTATTTGCCCACGCCAGGATTGATCCCGCTACCTTGATTGCGAGTCAAGAGCCTTACCCCCAGACCACGCGGTTGTTGCTACTTACTTTACTTATTTACTTTATTAAAACGTTAACATGTATTTTTGCTCATCTTTTATTTTTTTTTCATTAACTCTACACAGGAGGCCCTGAGGAAAATAATTTCCCTCGGGGCCTATGTCATCTGGGATGCTGTGTGGAGGGTCTTTTTGGAAACACAGAGGCTGGCAAATCATTTCATAGCCGAGCTGTTGAACACAAAAACGAGTCGAAGAAGCGACCCGTTCTCGTGTGACAAATGTCAATCGTGTACAAATGTAGGGCACGCGTTTGGCGTGTTTCCCGACAATGCGCCGGTGCCGAAGGGATCAATTACGCTAATTCTTCGAAGCATCTTCCATTGTAATATCGGTAGAACAAGGATAGCATTCCCACCCGATGCCTGTGCTCTAAAGATTGCAACCCGTGTGTTTAGATGTGAGAATCTATCAAATGGACCGCACGTTTTTGCACAGAGTCGAGGGTATTTTTCAGGTATTTTGGAGCTCCAGACCAAAGGTGGCTGCCAAATTCAACCGTGGGGCGCACTTGTGATTTGTACATGGTTAGCAGTTGTATACTATTAAAGTATCTGCGGGCCCTGTACAGTAACGCCCAGTTTTTGAGAGGTTTTATACCCTTTTAACATTTTTATAAGCTTTTTTATGAATAAAAAAAAATCATTTGGGTTCCTACATTGAAAAAAAAATTTGAGCTTTTATACAATTCTAATTTTATTTTATGTAACTAATTCAATTTTGTTCATCTTCAAGCAAAAGCAAAATAATGCCCACCTTATTGTGACACGTTCCGTGAATGTAATGGTTGACTGTTGAATGTTCAATGACCCATAGAAAGATAAACAATAAAAATGAAATAACTTGATTAAGATAAATAATTATCACACAATGGACATCAATTGTGGTCGGAAAGAATTTTGAACGTTTTACGAGGCAGTTTGTTTATAATTAAGGATACGTATGAACACTTGAGATGTAAGTTATGAATGGATCAGCTGTCCCAAGGACGCTTATCACATAATAGTCGAACATTTATTGATTGTGGCTTGGACATTTTTGTTTCAAGTTACGATTAGTCGACGCCGATAAAAATGATATGGTGTTGGTATTTTCTTCACATGTATGACCCGCAGAGCAGTACATTCGACCGGTCAATGGCCGAGTTTGGATCCCACTCAGGCGTTGTATGTTCAGTTCATCTGTGGCTAAATCCTCCATCTCGACACAAGCAACAATTTCTGCTTACTGTGGTGGTAATTTTGGAGGCGGATATGGGTACCGCCGCCCAGGGAATCATTTATTGGATAACCAACACCTCTGCCATAGGTCACTCCAAGTGGTTCGCTACGTTTGGTGACTTGGTAGGAGTGCCCGGGTTCATGGGGTGAGGTTTATCCTGGTCTTGGTAGCGGATGCGCCTGCCCACCAGCTGCATGGCAGGCCGGATCGCGAGAGAATGATTGAGGGAGTTCCTTTAACTTCTCCAGGAATATCACGTTACACCGCAGTGGGAGGCATGGATTCATACGTCCGTCATTCCTGGATACACTAAACCCCGATTTCTACCCATCCCTAATACCCTTTTCATTCCCAAAACTTCCACTCCTTCCTTTCCCTAAAAAGACCCTCCATACAACATCTCCAAAGATGACATAGGCCCTGATGGAATTATTTTTTCCTCAGAGCCATGTAAAAAAATAAAAAGTATGGAGCTAATGTAAAAAAAGTTTCAAATATTGTCTGGTTATTCGTAACCAGGGAATGTTTGTCTTTCTTAAAATTAAAAAAACATATATCCTTACCTATGTTTTTGTTTTTAACTTTATGAGCCCTCAAATTATAACATATTAAAATCTTTCTATCTTTTTCGATCAACATACCATATTGATCGAAAAAACGTCAAAGATGTAACGAGAAATCCTCAAACATGTAAAAAATAATTCAATGAAAAAATAAAACTTTTATAAAATATATATTTAAATGAAGTCAATATAAGCGAAACTCATTCGAAAATCTGGAAACAGAAAAATCAGAAAAATATATTGGCAATATCGTATAATACGAGTAGGCAAAGTATATTTGCGGCATGTTCCAGAGCGGAAGATACTCTCAGTATCGCCCTGGTATAACGTTGCTTGCAATGGCTTTAGCGTGTTTGGTTACCAGATCTGAATAGCCAGGTACTTTCCCACCTTCCTTTTTCCCATCTCCTTCCCATCCTCACTACCTTCAGCCTCTCAGCATACTCCAATTGAAGATGCCATAGTCTCACTGGACCAGACGGGAGTATTTGGAGACTCTTGCGCAATGCGCGGTGCTCATGTAAAAAAAAGTGAAATCCCTTTCATATTGCAGGTCACGATTCCTTTAAATTTCTTGATTCTCCTTGTACCAATTCTCAGCATCTCCTTTCGTTCGTTGTTCAATAAAAATACATTTACTGTATATTTTAAATACTGTTTTAGCCTTCCAATCTTTAAAACATTTTTGGAATTTCGGAAAGTTTCCCATTTTCAAATTTACTCCCTTCTATCCCCTACCGTTACTATGTCTCCTTAGCAATCCCTCCCTCTGCCATTCCTCGTCCTCCATCCCTTATCCTCACCCTCTCCTGTGTGCCCTTTCCCATGCGCCCTCGTTCCACTGTCGCAACCCTCACCCCTCTTGCGTTCCTTTCCACCTTCCCATCTTCCCTGCTTTCTCCCCTTCCTCGAACTCCCCTTCCCCTCCCTCCATCCCTCCTTGAAGCGAAACTAAATGAAAAACATACATATCCAACAACTCGCACTGTAATTTTTTATACAAATTTCGTAACGCCAGAGCTCACTATTATATATAGAAAAATTCACGGATGTGCGCATAACAACTCACCAACGTTTCATCGCTATCGGATGAATGCCAAAAGAAATAATTTCATAGCGCTAGAGCTCACCACTACGTACAGAAACCATTGCGGGCATGCGCACGACAAATCTCCAAAGTATCATCGTAATCGTATGAATGCTTTAGGTACAGAAAAATTCATTTTTAAATAAAGATTTTTTTTACATTAGCCAGGGGGGGGGGGGGCAGGAGGCATTTCCACAGAAGGCCTGAGGAAGGTGTCCAGAAAGGTGTCCAGGAGTGACGGACGTATGGATCCAATCCTCCCACTGCGTCGCAAGGCGATGTGTCTAGAGATTCTGGCTGGAGAGGTTAAAAGACCTCCCTCAACCAGTCTCTCTCGGTTATACCCACTACGCAGCAGGTGGGCAGACGCATCGGTCACCAAAACCTGGACAAACCTCAACCCATGAACCCGGTTACCCCTGCTAAGTCAACAAACGTAGCGAACCACCTGGGGTTAGAGCATTTATATGATAAGCATTAATATAATTATAATTTAATTCTTCATTCATTATTAAAATAATTCCCCTCGGGCCTATGCCATCTTTGGCGATGCTGTTTGGAGGGACTTTTTAGGTGAAGAAGGAGAGGAAGTTGTGGGAAGGAAAAGGATACCAGGGGTGGGTAGGAATCTGGGGGAGTGTGTCCAAAAGTGAGGGACTTATGAATCCATCCCTCCCACAGCGATGCAAGGCGATGTTCCAAGAGAGAACGGCTGGAGAATCAACCAACCAATCACTCAACCATTCTCTTCCGATCCGGCCTGTTATGCAGCTGGTGGGTAGACGCACCCGCCGCAAAGAACCAGATAAATCTCACCACATAAGCATAGAATATTATAGGGCACCCCTGCTAAGTTACCAAACGTAGCGAACCACTTGGGGTGACTTATGGCAGAGGTGTTAATGGCAAGATTATCCAAATGGGTTCCCGGGGCAGCGGTACTATACCCGCCTTCCAAATTGAATCTTTCGGAAGACTACGGGTTCTTTTTAAATAATAGGTCGTAAAATATATCTACTGATTACCGTGTTGTAGTAATAAAGTCCTTATATGGTAATCACTGTCGCGATGCGGAATCAAAATGGGAAGAAGATAATGCATAGGGAGGTCCCAGCAATACAGATCTAGTCACTAAAAATAACTAATCACACTTCAAGCAACGTTTTAATTCGGAATGATAAGTCTCAAAAAAATCCCATACTAATTTAATAAATTTTACGTGCGCATCGCCGCCGGGTTGATTAGAGTCCGCAACGTATGGGCCAGTCGTATTGGCACTTTCATATTCTATTAATAACTTTACAGTTGTCCAACCAAAAACTTGAATGAATAAGCGGCAACGTCGCAAGACGTCGGTTTGTCTTCAACATGAAAATGAATATATAATTGGACGCTACATTGTGGACCAAATTGAAGAAAATATATGCAGGATGCCTCACTGCATTGAATATGAAAGGAGTTCGGATTGGTGGAACTTTAAAGGGCGTTTTTTTCGTTTTGTATATTTTTAAAATCATTATTTTCAAAAATATAAATACCTAGCTACAATCAAACACTGAAAAGATAATATATACTTTAGTTAGAACTATGTAAAATCAAGTCCTTCAGATAGACGCAGTAATGTCGATCTGATGAAAGGACGCAGAAATGATAGCGGGATGTATATATATATATATATATATATATATATATATATGTATTTGTGCATGTGCTTACGTATGTATGTATCTTGTTATATTTTACCTTGAATATTTTTTTTTCGCTTCTTTCTAATGTCTTATAATTTCTATTTCAAACCTATATTTTGTTATATTCTCACTGTATAATTTACAGCATGTATGATTACCTTAACACGGGCATTAGCCTAGTATGGTAGTAAAAAAAACATAAAAATTGTACTTTCAAGATATATATGTATATAAATAAAAAACCACTATTTAATAAAAATAATCAACATGATTCAAAGCCAATGGTTTCTTCATCAGGATACAGAGTATACAAAAAATTAATTCATTTAAGAATAGAAAAATAATAATTACATTAAATAAAAAAAATTATTATAACCATTAAATAATTGTTTGCATACAAATTATCTTGTGGAAAAACAATAGAATTTTTCATTAGAAACATTATAACAATCGTTGAATGTTAACTTCTTTATATCTAAGGGAACGTACCCATACTACGTGACACTTTTAGGGGGGGGGGGGGGGGTCTTCGAAATGTCACGCTCCATACAAATGAGCGGCGGGTTGCTTAGGATTTTGGTCACCGGGGGGGGGGGGGGGGGGGGGGGGGTTAAAAATTGCAAAAAGTTGGTCACGTAGTATGGGTACGTTCCCTAAGTACCGTCAGTCTTCTGGCATTTAGCATTTCCCATCATCCTATTAAAAAAATCTACAAAAAATTAACTGATTAATTTTATTAACCACAGGTGACGAGGTGTTGGCGGTGAACGGCATTGTGTGCCACGACCTGGCGCACAGCGAGGCCGTGGCGCTCTTCAAGGGGATCCGCTCCGGCTCTGTTGCTCTGCACGTCTGCCGCAGGGCCAAACCTAAAGACACGTAAGCAAACACCAACTATTGTCTTCCTTCCTTCTTCCTTCCTTCTTCCTTCACCCGCTCTTCCTTCCTTCCTTCTTCCTTCCTTCTTCCTTCCTTCTTCTCTTCTACACATTACTATTCTGGAATGTCTGTCGAGTTCAACATAGAGTGATTCGACAAAGGAAAGGCTATATCTCTGACTTGTTTATATCATCATGCTTCCTTTGCACGTTAATCTCTATTTCGATGCCCAGTTGACAAATTAAATACATATCGTTTGTGCAACTGTAATATTATGTCATAGTCCATAAAATACAAATTTTACAGTAGAGTGAAAAAACAGCATAACTTCACAAGTAATAAACACAAATACAGTGGATTCCGACATATAACCTTAGAAAATATTAAGTAAAAATCTAAACAATGCGTTGATGTAATATGTCGTATCGTACACAACATCGCTTACGACGTATTGCAACCAAGCGATTTTAATCCATGTGATATATGTAAGATATGTATGTACGTTAATCGTAAAAAAAGAGATCAATTGATTTTTCTAGGTTATGATATTTTGCCAGACGATATGTTACCACTAATAAACTGGAAAATAATAAAAAAAACATTTTTGCACATGTGGTGACTTACTATATATTAAGATTGCATGGACGATATATGAAATTCCTTCTGTAGAAAAAATCTCAAAGTAGGCTCTGAAAATTATAAAAAACACAACTGGTTCTGTTATGGGTACTTACTGTGTTTTATTAAATATCTTCACAATGTTATTGTCGTTGTTCGACTTTGAAAAGGAAAAATGGCTAAAGCACCATACAGCTGTGACATTAAAGAAGAACCTACACAATAAACTATATTGTTCGTTTGTGCTTGTATTCACCAAGTCAAGTTTTCTAGAGTTTCCCACATGTTCTGGCAAACTCCAGAAAATTTGATTTGATGAAGACACGCAAACGCAGTATAGCTTATTGTGTAGGTTTATCTTTAACGTCAAAGCTGTATGGCACTTTTGCAACGTAGATATTAATCCTCTGTTAATATATAGGGTGGCACCGATGAATAGACTCTTCCGTTCTATATTAGCGCACCTCCTGCGTTATTTGTAAATACAAATATCTGTTTCAATCCATCCTCAGCCTCGGTAATTTTCTTCGTTTTGAATGCTTATAACGAAACCTTAAGGTTAAACATCACGTATGTTATAATCTACGCACTCACAGATGGCGCCAATTAAATTATTTGAGGTTTTTAATACTTTTTGCACGTTACGCTTAAATATTAAGGTAAATAATTAATTGTTTGTGCCCGTACATATTCCATATAAACATAAATAAATAGTTTTGTCCATAAACAAACCCGAATCTTTGAGAGGCTGAAAAATTCAAATTTGCATTGGTGACTCAATCCAATATTGTATTTTTCAGCCTTTCTTGAAAGATTTGGGTTTGTTTAAGGACAAAACCATTTATTTATATTCATATTGAATATGTACAGGCGTAAACAATTAATTCAACTCAATATTTTAAAGCAAAACATGCAAAAAATATTAAAAACCTAAAATAATTTAAATTCCTAAGCATTTTCTTATCTTACTTCATAGTGTGGCTCCGAACATTGTCAGATTTACTCATAAATAAGCTAAGCTTATAGATCTCGGTTTATATAGGTTCCATAGTCCAGAGACCCAACTTACTGAAGTTCATGACCCTTCAGTAAAGCCAAATTTCATACAAATTTAATGAAACATTAAAATATGTTCTCTCTTCAAATGACATGGTTATGTTTATTAAAAATGCGTGTAATTTTTTTAAAAGTTTTAATGAAATAATCATTAATTTGTGTTTTTTTTCCAGATCTGCAAAGGCCAAATCCTGCACAGACCTCATCCAGTCGGGAGATTAAATAGTTGAATAGTTCAATGTTCTATTTTATATAATTGCAGTAATTGATTAATTGTGATGTTCAATTTTAAAGATAAGCTAAAAATGCATTTTTATCAAATTATGTGTCAATTTTATCTCAAGTCTGTAGATTTTTTGTATATTTTTCTCTTAGTCTTAATAAATCTAAATATTGTATTGTAAAAAGCGCGTGTACCTTAAATGAAGTAATTTATATTTAATCCATTATTAACTTTACAAATTTTAATGTGTAACTATATTTAAGAATAAATAAATAAATATAAAAAAAAATCATTGGTGTTATGTGTAACTCACTACAATGATATTATTGTGTTTGGTTTCAAGGAGTGCGTTCTGTGGCGACTTAACTAATTGTGTATTCTTCTTCTTAAGTCTGTTCCTCATTGCTGAGGATGATGACCCCTTCTCCAATTTCCATCGTTGTTCCATTTTTCGCGGTCCTGCGCTGCGGTGGAGAGCTGCGGACACCGACATGCTGGGCACCAGTGGAACTTGATTACTCCAGCCCATTGTTGATCTTCCTCTGCTTCTTCTGGCTTCCACTTTGCCAGGGATTATGTGTTTCTACAAGTTGGTGTCCTCAGTTTGGCGAGCAACGTGTCCAAAATACCTTAAAATATGTTGTAGGCAGATAGTTGAAAGTTGTGGTTGCATAGCTCTTCCAAAATGGAGGCATTTGTGGGTCTGGCATTTCGAGGGCATCTATTAACTTTCTTTCACTAGCTCTAAGGGTCAATGTTCATACCGTACACAAAAATATGGAAAAAATCATCACAAGGACGAATCTCATCTTGGTTGTCTTCATTATGCCTTGGTCACTCCAAATCTTTTGCATTTTATTCATGGTATTTTTTTGTCCTGCAAATTCTTCTCTTTACCTCTGTTTCACAACCTCCTTCTTCACTTATAGATGAGTCTAGGTATACAAAGTCATTAACCATTTCTAAGTCTCTGAGAGCATTATATGTTCTTACAAAGATGTTTGCCCAGTCGATCACCATTAGTTTTGTTTTGACCTGGTTGATCAGTAAAACTAGATTAATTCTTTCTTCCTCTAACTTAGCAAGGAGGTGATTCATTTTTTCTTCAAAAGAGGCGATAAAGGTAATGTCTGTGTATCGGAGTTTTTATATCTTTGGATCCACCAATATTTATTCCATCGTTCCATCCATCAAGAACGTCATCATGTATTCACCATGTTATATTAAATAACATTAGTGAAAAGATGTACCCTTGACGTACCCCCCTTTTCACTTTAAATGTGTCCGATTTTTTGAGTGTCAATCTTGATATGCGTGTCCTTCGCTGTACAGGTTTCTAATGCTATATATGATGAGGTGTTCGGGATTTCCCATCTTCTTCAGTACTTTCCACAGATGGTTCCACTAACAGTCGATGAACTCGAAACAGTAGCTTTGGAGTAGTCAATAAAGCAGAGCTTTGCTGGCAAGTTGAACTCTCGAGATTTCTCTATTTTGATTGGAGAATTGAAGAAGGAAAAAATAAATAAGTAATAAGGTAATAACTATCGAGGAATAACATCTCCAACCTCCAAGGTAATAAATAACAAACGATAGAAATTTTATGAAACAATAATTACCTGTCACAAAAACATTTCTAAAACATTCACAAACCCCTTCCCTAGGAAGTAGAAAAGGAAGATTTAAATAATAATTGCTCCTAAATTTGTTTTTAATTATTTTCCCACCCAGTCAAACTGTGTAAAGCAATTTTTTAATATCAACCTTTTTACCTTTTAGAGTTTTATAGGTATTATTGAATAATTTTTAGTGGTTTTGTGGTGCTTCACAAACCATATATACTAGTGACATCTTTGTCACAATTCTCAAACTAAAAACATTCCTCAAAGATCAGTGTATACTTTAGTTTAAAGCTTTGGAGATTTTTTCAAAGATGGCTATTCGAGTTCGTTCGTTACTTCAGAGTTTATGACTATTACACAAGTAAAATGAGTTTATACGGTGACCGGACAACTCAGAATCAACTCAACTCAATACCTCGTTAAAAAGTTACGAAAAAGATAATTTTAAAATGGACCACCCTAACCATATATTTTTTATCACTTTTGATGAATTAAGGAGGTGTTAGTTGATTTCATTCTGAGTTGTCCGGTCACCATATAAAACATTTTTACATATGAATACATCTAAACTAAATGCATCAATGATATCGTACGATTCGTCTATAGTTCTATAGAATGAACCCTCCCGGTGATAGGCTTGTTGAAAAAATATCGATATATCGATATTTTTAATTCAAAATATCGATATTTTTAGCCGATATATTTTGATCCGATATATCGATATTAAATATCCACTATCGAAAATTGTATCAAAAACGATATTTTTGTATATTGATGTAACGAAAGTCACTAGAATCCAAAACCGTATAGGAACGAACGGAAAAAGTTACTGTATCGGGTTCGTGACATCTAGCAGTTGAAATTTTAACTATTAATAGCTTACAATACTATCTCATATGTGTAGGTAAGTGCATAGAAATGTATGATATTTTCGGCCATTTCGACAAAGTCACTCCCATAGCGCCTTCCACACGCACACTTTGGAGCGACCGAGTCCCGCGTCACTTCAGGCCGCCGCACAATGGTTTTACTAATATGAGAGCGTCGAAAACAAATCGAAATTTCAAATTGCAGGGACCATTAAATTTTGTTTCTATAACTTGACATCACATACCAGCGCATCTTTCCCCCTATTACCGAACTCAGCAAAACGTTTCGTCGCTGCGTAACACGTCAGCAAAGATTGACTTCCCGAACAGTGGACGTTCGTGTGAAAGTACAACGTTTTTTATATAACATTTAGGGACTGATAACTTTTTACACCGCTTGCTGGCAAACTTTTTTCAACGTGGATCCAATACCATTAGGTGTGTATTAAAGATTTTAAGTTTATTTTTTCATTTACTAATGCGACAAATTTGGGATATTTAAAAAAAAATACGAAGATTTCTGGAATACTTAAGATTAAGGATAAATACTGGTTTGCCTGATACAATAAAAAGGTTTAAAAATATTAGTTAGAAGATAGCTTTTTAGTTTTTTATATTTTTGTAATTATTGTCTAATAGAAATAAATACTGTTAAAAATACCATCATTTTTATTGAGATCTTTGTACATTTAAATAATACACATTGTGTATAAAAATTACCATTGATAATATTGAGCAGAATACAGTATTATTTTAAAAACGCAAAATCTTTAAAAATTTGACCGATATATCGATATTTTTTCCTTGATATATCGACGTCGATATTGATATTTTAATAAATATCGATATAATATCGAAATATCGATAATTTTTTTCACTTTCGACATCCCTACCCGGTGAACCCTTTATTGGATAACGAACACCTCTACCATAGGTCACCCCAAGTGGTTCGCTACGTTTGTTGAATTAGCAGGGGTCCTCGGGCTCATGGAGTGAGATTTCGTCACTTCATTTGGATAGGGTTCTAACTGACATTTTTTTCAAAAATGACCTTTGAATGCCAAAGCATTTCTTTTGCTTATTTCTATAACCAAAATAATTTTCAGAACCATCTGTGTTGTATTTTCGTAGATATAAGTATGACAAAGTTCTAACTTCAAGTTTTTTCAATAATAATTCATTGCACAAGGTTCTAACATCACTTACACTCTCTATTTTGTTTGTATCTGACAGTTGATCTTAAATACGAGGCACATTATGGTCCGTCATTTCATTTGGATAGGGTTCTAACTACGTCTTACCATTTTCTAAGGTTTCTAAGTTTCCAAAGACGAATTTTCGAAATCTATGTAAGAATTTTAATTTATGTATTTTAGTTGATCATATTTTAATGGAAAATCTTTTAATAGGGCTTGGCCCGAGCTAGGAATAGCATTAGGGTAATGTAATTAGAACCTTGTGCAATGAATTATAATGCTCTAGCTGGTTGCACAGGGTAAGTTTACGTCCTCTTTAAATATTTTCATTTAAAATATGTTCAATTTAAATACTTTACACAAGATTCAACATCAAAATCGGAAATTTGTAAACAGATAATGAGAAATCATCTTTGCAAACTTTGACACCTCATATCTCAGAACAAGGTGAAGCGAAGTTAGAACCCTATCCAAATGAAGTGACGATTTGTCGGGGTCTTGGCAGTGGATGCATCTGCCTACCAGCTGCGTGGCAGACCGGATCCGGAGAGACTGGTTGAGGGAGACCTTTTGACTTTTCCAACAAGACTCTCTCGGAACATCGCCTTCCACTGCAGTGGCAGGGATGGATTTTTAAGTCCGTCACTCCTGGAGATACTGACCCTCACCTCAGATTCATTCTCACCCCTCCTTCTCAGAACTTCCTCCCCTGCTTTTCCTCAAAAGACCCCTCTACACAGCAAGGGCGGATCCAGCTTTGACGCCAGGGGGGGTCACATAGCGCCAGGGGGGGGGGGGGGGTCACATAGTCGTGGTCAAGTCACAAGAAGTTATAATTTAATTTTTATAATAATAGATACAAGTAAAAAGTAGGTCCACCTAGGTCCTGGACCCAGCCCAGGGGGGGGGGGGGTCATGACCCCCCCTGGATCCGCCTTTGCTACACAGCATCCCCAAGGATGACATAGACCCCGAGGGGAATTATTCCGTTGGAAGCAATATAATCTACCATCTGTTCTGACGTAAATATATGTCGCAGGCCAATCGTAAAATCAGGCCGATCATGATGCACCTTAGGCGCTTCGCGATCTGCCTCCAGGTACTTCAAGATGTGGCTAGGCCCATCATGATCTGCTTGATCTTATGATCGGCCTACGACATATATTATACAGCGATGTGCAGAATGCGCTGAACAGTATTATTTTGACGTTTGTGCTGCAAAACTAAAAGCAACAGTTTGGTTACAGTTTAAAAAAAATTCTATTAAAGTGTCAGCGAACATTTCGTATGTTTAACGATAATTATAATAAAATAAATCATTTCTACCATAAATTACTTGTCCGGACGGGTGGACGATCATAAACCTGGACGAATCCATTGCAAATATTAAAAATGATTTATCCCTTTCTGCACTGGCTGATAATCGTGCGGGTCCATTTATAAAAATATTTATCAAAAACGGTTTTAAATTTCAGCCAGTGCTGAAAAACACTCTAAAAATAAAGAAATTCTTGGAAATAACACTAGAACATCCAATAAAATGTGAAGGAATTATTAACGTGAAAAATATAAGCAAATAGACATTATTATGTTTTTGACTGTTTGTTATTCCTAATGTTTTATGTACATCCTATATACATTTCTTGTTTAATTACCCTTATAAACTTTAAAAATATGTTAAGTCTAAATCCCTTCATAAGTTAAATTCTTAAGTTTGTGATAAGGATTTAAAAAAAAAAAGTTATTAACAAGTTGTCCTCTCCTAAATACAAGCATTTGCTTTATTAGGAGAGTGAGTAAATATGTAAGCTATATTATGTAAATGTAAAAGAAATAAATAATAAAAAAAATTATAGAATATGCTGGAGACATTCGAATTTATTAATAAAAAAAATAAGCCTTGGTTTCTCCCAAATTAAAATGGAAGACAGCAACCCATTAATGCACTCTTGTCACTGTCAAAAGCATGGACGGACAGCTATGCGCCGTCTTCACATAAACTAGAAATCCATAATATGCCCACACTCGCAAGGGTGGATCCAGGGGGGGGGGGTCATGGGGGTCATGACCCTCCCCCCCCTGGGCTGGGTCCAGAACCTAGGTGGACCTACTTTTTACTTGTATCTATTATTATCAAAATTAAATTATAACTTCTTGTGACTTGACCACGACTGTGTGACCCCCCTGGCGCTATGTGACCCCCCCCCCCCTGGCGCCAAAGCTGGATCCGCCCTTGCCACACTGTGCAGAAGACCACGGCCTAAGAGATTGTAAAAAAGAAACCCTCCAATTTCGGAAGTTTGGTCTATGATTCGAAGATTTCTATCCTCCTTCAGTTCAACATCTCCTCGAACGTCTCATTCTATACCAGGGTTTCCCAACCAGTGGTCCGCAAGAGGGTAAAAGATGGTCCGCGTGGTCTGGTCTACCGGATCAATAAACGAGCCAGCGCGCGGGCGCGGGGCGGTCCCTGGTCGAGAAGTGTGATTAAAAAAAATCGGGACAATATTCAGTTTATAATTATTGTCCTTGTGGTCAGTGGTCATTATGGTATTCCGTTTCGCCCCACCCCATCCTACCCCATCCGGTGTAGTAAATATTTTGCTAGAACCCGTCCCACCCTATCCCATTCCGCCCCCTCCGTTGTGTTGTGGTAAATATTCTGCTAGAACCGCCCCATTAAAGGTTACAAAACACAAATTTGGGCTTCATAAATTGGTCCGTCCTGGGAAGGGGGGGGGGGGGGTGCCTAGAGAATTGTGGCCGCCCCCCCTCGCTACGCCACTGCTTGTGGTCCCTGTGGGAAAATGAAACGTACAAGTGGTCCCGGGTCAGAAAAAGGTTGGAAACCACTGTTCTTTACGGATAGATGAATTCTTGGACAAAATTCCCCCTCTTCCGTACCTAACTTTGATGAAATAACTTCCTTATACAATCAATACTCCTACGTCTAATAACTCTCCATTCACTTTAATTGAGCTAAACAATTTTCAGTGAGAAGGATGGGCTTGTTTATTTTTCAAAATAAAGAAAATAATTCTCTACCCGAGAAGCATACGGATGCATGTCCAAAAGGGTAAATGTTCAGGAGAGCCAAAAAACTATTTTTTTGTAACCATGGTCTCATAACTTCTTCGGATATCCAAGCTGATAGTTAACAAAAAAAGTAATTATTAAATCATATTTTAAAAACATAGACTTGAGTCCTTCTGTGAAGGAATTTTTTATTATTTTTATTTTTATTTTTTTAATTTTATTTTATATTTTATCAACGCCCTAGTGGGATTTTACAAGAAAAGAAGCAAATATATAATTAACAATATTAATTACATGTATTACATAAACAATAAAACGGAATAAATATGAATGCAATCGACTCGTTAGGTAAAGAATATTACAACATAAAAAAGAAATGAAATGAAATAGTACAAGTTGTACTTACAAAAAAACTAAAACAATTCAGCTTTAAATATTTATACATATTATTAATAAGACCTGACATAGAACAAAGTGTAAATAGAACTGCAAAAATATTATAAAGTAAGTATACATTTTACTGGTGAGGTTTAGATGAGAAAATATTTGTGAGAAAAACAAAAAAATAATAAAAGTTAATTATTAGCAGATAGAATCGAGATTAGTTGATTTTTGAAACATTCAAAACTGTCAATTCTAAATATATCTATAGATTCGCAGTATTTATTCGCAAGGTTATGGATTCTTGGAATTGGTGAGTATATAGAGTAATTAGTGTTGAGTTTAGTGTTGCATTTAAAAATATCTTTACTACGAGTTTGTCTAGCGGGTATGCTAATGCAAATCAGTTCCAACAAATTAGGGCTGTCAATTAAAGATTTTATAATTTTGTATAAAAATAATAAATCAATTAACACTCTTCTATCTGATAATTGTTTATCAACAGTCGAGGACTCATCTCCAAGGACAGATGGCATACCTTAAAGCATAATCAAAAATTGTAATGCAAACACAAAAGTGCCTAATAATGACTGAAGCTCTCAAATAATCATCCTAGTCCTAAAATCGAACAATCGAACACCAATTCTGGATCCAACTCCTGGGCAATGACTCTTTGGGCTCTCAATGGGCTTTTTCATATACCCTCAGTAAACAATTAAAAACCGACTACATTTTTTTTGTGGAGAGTTAATAGCTTCACTCTTCATCTTTATTAGGATTTAGGAAAAAAAAATCTACTCAAGACAACCTTGCCGTCATCAGCACTGATATTAATTTTTCCGTATTTCTAATCAGTAAATGTCTTGCAGTCTTTATAGACATAGACGGCTTTGACAATGCTTCCATCCCCATCTTGAAATTAGGCATTGGCCTAATCCCATGTTTGTTCAATCTACTATTAATCTACTTCTCGATAGAAAATTTAAAAAAAGCCGTCTAAAAAGTCACCGGAGATCAAAATTTTATTTACATTTTTTTACTTAAAATATTGTCTGGAATCACTGGTTAAAATAAGCCAAGTACGTCCCTTAAGGGCGTTTAACCAGCCAATCCATATTCATCTAAAGATGTTCTTACGATCGTACAGGGCGGTTCCAATGAGAAAGATTAATTATTTTTAAAATTATAACTCAATATCGATTTTATTTCATTCCAAATTTGCTTTAATTTATACCTACATCCAAAAATGCTGAAAGGCGTGATGATAAAATTATTAAAATTATGTAATTTGTAATTATTTTTTGATCATAAGTATTTATCATTTTTCAATAATATCTAAACAAAACATGAATGTAAAAAAACTGAAATATATTAGTTTGTAAGTAAAAAATACACGAATGGACCAATTTTCGTCAAGAAACACCTTTACGTAGGTATATATATTTTTAGTGATTAAAAATCTGAAACATGCGTTTACCAGATAATTTATTGATTTGTTTTACTGCATGATTATATGATTTGAAATGGGTGTTGTATAATACAAAATCTTTTTTAAAATTTAACAAATCTGCCAACGGCCTATGGTATAATCTTATTATACTAAAATTAAACCTTTTTTTTGCGTTTACTAGTTAAAGAACAATCTTTCGAAATCAATTTATATTTTTTGTGGAAAAGAGTCAATACGTCTAAAATCTGATTTAAAAATGATATATTTCGGGTTTTCTCTGGTTATACCCTCTTAACGCACTGTATATACATGTTACTATTCCCGCCCAAGTAAAAGTTATCGAGTTTGCAGATGACGTAGCTTTCTTCTCAACATCCAAAAACATCCCACCCACCATCAGATGCTCTTTGCACGTGGCTCACTTTAAATCATAAATGAACTAATACCTAGATCGATATCTTCCGGCTTTTTGTTCCCAACTGGTTTCAACACATAAATATACCATTTCAACACTATTTTAACTGTCACAATGAAAATTTTATTACTTTGACGTCACATACCATCGACAAGGATTGTGAGAAGTAAAAAAAGGATACTACCATAAACAATATAAATCCCTACCCACTACCCAATTTATCAGCCTAAAAATTATTTTAAAAATAAAATATCCAAGATGTTGAAAGTATTTATTTATTAATCCACATATGTATAAATTCACAAAATAATATACAAACATATTTTAAAGGTGTTGAAAGATATTCATTACAAAGCAGTCTTTTTAGGATAATTTTATAGGATTGCTGATTTCCATAAAAAAAGATGTTCATTGTGATGTCTTATAAATAATAAAAAAGAACAAGACACGTAAGATAAATGAGGACAACAATTTCATCCTATATTGAGCATACTTTAAATATATGCATTCAGAGAGAGCCGGAAAGAAAATCTTTAATACTCGTAGCGATGCGTTCAGTTGCATTATTTTGTTGGGCGTATCTCAATTGACGCCTGGTCCCCGCCATTTGCAACTGCATTCTCCTCTTTCTGGGTGTTAGAGTTGAGACTTCCTCTTACCTAGAAAAACACAATATTTCAAACAAATTACCACATTATTCAAAACAAAAACCTATAATTGCACCGTGTAAAAAGGTAGTCCAGTTAAATGACCAACTTTACCATCATGCTGTTTCCGCAGGGGTAGGCAGAGAGGACAGACCACCAAACAACTCAATCTTGGCACACACTCCTTGCCTCGTTCACATTCATACATGCTATTCTATTATTCTGACTCTTGACATGGCCCGACTAAAGTATCTGATTCACTTGGTCATGTCTTGGTCATGTCTTCCTCGGCTTCTTTTACCATTCACATTTGGAACGTGTACACTATTTTTCTCGTTCGTTCGCTCTACATGGCCAAACCATCTGAGCGTCCCTTTCTTAACCTTACTCAGTATGCTTACATCAGCCTTGCATTCTTTGCGGATCTCCACGTTTCTCACACGATCATGGATGGTTTTACTACACACATGCCTCAGGGATCTCATTTCTACAACATTCAATCTACTTTTTTCCTTCCTCTGCCAGTTCAATGCCTCACTGCCATACATCAGGGCAGGTACCAGCAGTCCATTACAGACGAGGTGATTTTTCACAAAAACGGTGGATTATTAAAATGTACTTATAAACGTACCCAATCTCTGATTTCATCATCTGCCTCTTCTTTGAAGTCGTTGATTTTGTCCTCATCAAAAGTAAAGCTCTTGTGGAAGTCCTCCTTGTATCACTGATATTACATTCTGGTATTGATTATCAATTAGTTTATCTAGAAAAATACAGTATTGCAGGTCAATTATCACATTATTCTAAACAAAAGATACCAGAAGCCGATTACCAAGCGAACGCTTACCCGGGATGCTTTTGAGGATCGAATTGCTGCTGCTGGGCTTCGGGACCGGGACACTCCTTAAGTGGGTCGGTAACTTATGTCGAATTGCTGCTGCTGGGCTTCGGGACCGGGACACTCCTTAAGTGGGTCGGTAACTTATGTCGAATTGCTGCTGCTGGGCTTCGGGACCGGGACACTCCTTAAGTGGGTCGGTAACTTATGTCGAATTGCTGCTGCTGGGCTTCGGGACCGGGACACTCCTTAAGTGGGTCGGTAACTTATGTCGAATTGCTGCTGCTGGGCTTCGGGACCGGGACACTCCTTAAGTGGGTCGGTAACTTATGTCGAATTGCTGCTGCTGGGCTTCGGGACCGGGACACTCCTTAAGTGGGTCGGTAACTTATGTCGAATTGCTGCTGCTGGGCTTCGGGACCGGGACACTCCTTAAGTGGGTCGGTAACTTATGTCGAATTGCTGCTGCTGGGCTTCGGGACCGGGACACTCCTTAAGTGGGTCGGTAACTTATGTCGAATTGCTGCTGCTGGGCTTCGGGACCGGGACACTCCTTAAGTGGGTCGGTAACTTATGTCGAATTGCTGCTGCTGGGCTTCGGGACCGGGACACTCCTTAAGTGGGTCGGTAACTTATGTCGAATTGCTGCTGCTGGGCTTCGGGACCGGGACACTCCTTAAGTGGGTCGGTAACTTATGTCGAATTGAATCAATATCTTCACAGCCTTGATATCAAGGAATCATTTTCACAAATATTTACGCCGGTGTTGGGAGGTTAGGAATATCCGGTTCGAACAATGTGCTATCTCTATTTGACATATAATACCATAGATATCCTACTAGATATACTACTCAGTTCTCAAGTCTTTCTGTGGAAATTTGGACCAATAAAATGATATGGTCATTAATCATACGTCACAACATGGTCACGACACAAAAAAGTTCAGAGTTATACCCCCCTGTAAACTTTCAACTGCTTTCAACTGACACAAGACTCATTTTTTCACATTCTCAAACCGTCAACCCCTCCCCCCCTCCCGCTCAAATTTTATTTGAAAATTCACCAATCACCAATCACCAATGACCTTGAAATTTTTTATTCAGGAAAGCAAATGCATTACATATCTACTATGCCACGTTATAAATTTGCAAAGATAACATTCTAAGCAAAACTGCACAATTTAAAATTAATAGAAATATTAGACAAGCATCAGTTCTTCCAACTCCAAAACATGAAAAATGGAGCAATTCAATTATAAATAACATGAAGAATTTTTGTAATTCATTACTCAGAAATATACATAACAATTTAAAAGATTTAAAATTCACTTTAAAAACGTACTGACAATGTATACTGAATACTATAGCTTAAAAACAAACCTTTTTTTTTGCGACCGTTTTCGACACGTCCGCGTCCGTATCATTAACGAGCAAACTTAAAACGTGGGTGGTTTGTATATTTATGCTTAAAACTAACTTAAAAATTCTATACAAGTACCAAAATTAATTAGGCGGGGGTAGTGGGAGGGGGGAATTTGGTGGAGGGGGAGAACGGTGGGAGGAGTCAAAACCACATGGAAACATCGTAAGTAGAGGGGATTTACATGGTGCTATTATTTTATTAACTAAATTAATTTTCGATTTAATTTTTTTGTTAATTTCTAAAGTTTCTAAAGCGCAAAAATAAAATATGAATTTACATTGCAATGTTTAAACTTAGTTTTTTTCTTTTTTGAATGACCTACCTCTATTAGATGGTTAGCAAACTCGGCGTAGTTATTATTTCGTAAACAAAGTTCATGTTCCCCGCCTAATTAATTTTTGTACTTGTATAGAATTTTTAAGTTAGTTTTAAGTTTGCTCGTTAATGATACGGACGTGTCGAAACCGGTCGCAAAAATTTAAAATTAAAGTAACAAATGTACATGGAAAATTAAAACTTTTCAAAACAAAAATGTCTAGAAATTGGTACATAGTCAATGCCGAAGAAATACAAAAAATTGAAAACAAACCAATAACGTTATCATGATAATAACACAACCCATACATACAAGCCCGCTTAATTATAGGGGGTTGATCGCTTATTATATCATATAAAATTATTTTTTCATAGTAATATATTTTATGGTGAATTATGTAACATTTTATTTTATTTTATTCACATTTAAACCCGCTAAACTACGTATGTAGTTTGTCAGCAGGTACATAATGACAACATTGGTACATTTTCAAACATCGTATATATATATAATTTGGATGCTAAATATCAATTAAATAAATTATCAACATACAAAAAAATATTACAAAAAATGTTTTAATCAACGATTGGTTTAAAAAAATATTTTTAACGATTCTGCGTAGAAAATAACGCTCGATAACAAATTGCATATACACGTGGCTAAATAATAACAACGTAGGTACCTAGAATAACACTAAAAATATGTTGCAGGTACCTAATCAATGTGCACACTTTTTCCATGATTATGTTATTATGTATGAAATTTTGCAAGGCAACTATTTTAATATCTTGAAGTAATTGGTTTAATGGGCTTTCATGTCGATTCAGTTCTGATGTGTTGGAGAATGTAACAATAATAATAATTTTATGATATTGGAATCGTTAGATAAGGATTCCCTTACTTATAAAAGACGTGAAAATAAATATAAAAATTCATATAAACGGCCAACGATGAAACTTGTGTTAATCACCTTAGCTGTATTTGTGGTTCTGGCGACAGGTTAGAGGACCTTGATTCCTAGTTATTCAAAAGATAATTATTATTACTTATATTACACGTTATATTACTAATTCAAAGTTATTGGTGATTTAAGGGAAAAATTTGCAGCTCTTGCAGTATGAGGAAGGACAGAGATTTTTCACTTTCCCCGATGGCCAGGGAAAACTCCACCTCATTGACACCGAGGAAAAGATTATCCAACCGAGGTTTGGATACTCACCTGAAAGGGACGTGAATCTTCTACTATTCACCAGGTACCAACTAAGCTCGTTTACAATAATACTAATCGCCAAATATTCCGCTTACCGACACTGCAACGCTATGGAAATGTTCCCGAGGGAACGAGGATACCTTTCCAGGGCAATTCTCCGCCACCGTAAGGAAGCTCAGGGCGCAGATACATTAAATTAAATTCAATTAAAATAAAGCCAACCGAAGAAAACAATTGTCACAACCATCACTGTATGAATTCCCCCCTTATGGCCTTCTGGAGATGGTCTTCCATTAACTGTTGCTTGCATGTATGTTATGTATGTACTTTTATTACCGACACTGCAACCCTATGGAAATGTTCCCGAGGGAACGAGGATACCTTTCCAGGGCAATTCTCCGCCACCGTAAGGAAGCTCAGGGCGCAGATACATTAAATTAAATTCAATTAAAATAAAGCCAACCGAAGAAAACAATTGTCACAACCATCACTGTATGAATTCCCCCCTTATGGCCTTCTGGAGATGGTCTTCCATTAACTGTTGCTTGCATGTATGTTATGTATGTACTTTTATTACCGACACTGCAACCCTATGGAAATGTTCCCGAGGGAACGAGGACACCTTTCCAGGGCAATTCTCCGCCACCGTAAGGAAGCTCAGGGCGCAGATACATTAAATTAAATTCAATTAAAATAAAGCCAACCGAAGAAAACAATTGTCACAACCATCACTGTATGAATTCCCCCCTTATGGCCTTCTGGGGATGGTCTTCCATTAACTGTTGCTTGCATATATGTTATGTATGTACTTTTATTTTGTTACCTTTTCTTATTATTTGTATAATTTATTTTTTTGTTATTTCGAAACACGGAATGTATTGCATTTTACTATCCCTGCTTATATTCTGGAAAAAAACTATTATTATTACTGTTATTAACGCCAATACGCTCTTGAGGCGATTTTTCGCAAAAACAGCGCTATATAAGTTGTCCAAATTTATTATTATTATTTATAATATGTATTTTTTCTAAATTAAGCACACATATATTAAAGATTTTCTGTTATCTTTCAGACAAAATCCAAACTCGGCCCAAAAAATTATTTTTAGGAACAGTACCAGCATTGACGCATCCAACTTTGACAAAAGCAAGCCAACCAAATTCATCGTCCATGGATGGACCAATGACGCGAGCAGTCCTGTAAACACCGTAGTGAAAAATGGTAAAATAATTACATGCATTGGCAATGATACCTGCATCGGAATATTTCGTACATCTTCAAATCGACCCCAACAATTATTTTCAATATGGGAGGCGGGTATGGATACCGCCGCACCGGGAACCTTTTATTGGATTACCAACACCCATGCCATAGGCTTCGCAACGTTCATGTGAGATTTGTCTAGGTCTTGGCGACGGATGTAATTATGTGCCCACGCACACATCGATGTGGCAGCCGCTTCTAAGCACCCTTATAATATGATGGAAAATTTAACTATTAGGTAGCTCCTTTTCCACCCCCGTGATCCTTGAGCTGAGATCGTTGAGCGAGCTTCCTCGGACGGTTTAGGCGCGGTATAACTTGGTCCAGGCTGACTTGGTTTCAATTGAAAGAACTGTCAAACCTAATACATTTCTCGGTTAAGCTAAGCCTCAGTGCATAGACTAAATCTCTTAACTTCGGCGAGAGGTCTTTTATCCTCTCCAGCCGGAATCTTTCGGAACATCGCCATGCACCGCAGTGGGATGTCACTTGACTGAATTCATGGACAGAAATGAAGGCGATGATTCCATTAATTGGCAACAGTGTATTGTACTGCTTGCCATGATTACGACATCCGGTTGCCAAAATATAAAAGCTTTTAGTTAGAGTTTGTGCCACGGGATTGATAAAATGCCATAATGTTACGGCAATTTAATTCATTATTTTAAAAGTCCCGAAAACCTTTTTAAAATGATATTTAAATATACGGAAAGTGTTTTAAAAAGTGGAGAAAATTTTTAACATATTTTTTTGTTTCGTTTTTTCTAATAAACTTAACAAAAGTTTTATAATTCGAATAAAAAACATTAAAGTTAAGATTTATGAAAAAACTTAATATATAGGTATTATTTCCTACTCTTTTTTAAAAATTTACTAACATCGTTTTAAAGAAAAACCTTCATAGTATTTTTGTAGATTTTCATCAAGAAAAGTTTCATTTAAAAATATTTTGTAAAACATACGGAAGGGCGGTCAGAAAAGGGTCTGATTTCTGTTTTATTTTTGATAAATGCAAAGCCCTTGCAAATTTTAAAAATATTTATATTATTTTTATCGTATTGCGAAATAATATTTTCGTTATTTCGAATTAATTAATCATTACACTCCACCTTAACTTCGCCCAACTTTTTATTTAATTTTAATTAAAATAGTCTGCTAAAGTTATAAGCTGATCCCGCTGTTGATCGTTGATGTCAAAAAAACTCAAATGCAAACACATTTAAAAAAAAAACATATTTCGATGGTATTTTTTGCTATCGTAGCACACTTTTGCGAATTCGAAGTTTTTGATAAAAATTACCTTCGTCTGAAAAAAATCACCAAATCCTTAGTCGCGGCCAGATTTAGTCAAATTTTTGGGTTATAAAAAAGTATTGACAGACCTATGATAAAACTTTAAAACTAAGAGCTGGAGAAGTTTTTTAAAACGCCTTCAAAGTCGGATAATGCATTAATCAGGCGTGAAATTTAGGTGGAAACTTTGAGAACATCACATAGATCAACCAAAGATAGTAATGACATAATTTTAAAATTCATATTTGGGCTTTGGACCAGTAGATTCCATTGTGGTTTGATGGTAAAAAGACATGGTATTTTTGTGTAAACGATACGTCTTGCTCAAGTGATAAAAAGCAACTGATAATGTGATTAGCGCATTCCTGTTGGCAATCCCTAAGTTGAGGGGGCGTAATCAGCTTTTTCATATAAAAACCGCAACGGCGGGGCAGCATCTTGACTTGAATTTGCAGAAATTGCGACCTATTGAACCAGTAAGCGACCAGAACCCTCTTCTGCCATATGGGCAGGCAGCCAGCTTTTTGCTGATCTGCTCGAATTTCGACCCATTTGTTCTCTTGCTTTCTTTGCCATTTTGTTATATACTTTTCTGTTTTCGGACGTTCGAGATGTGTTGTAGACTCGGTAAGCCGCGTTTTTCGTCGCACTGCTTCGGATCATTGTCGACTAAACCACGGCTTCGAGCCCACACCAGTTTCCTTAACAGATCCATCCATCTATCGCGGATGTGATGACGGGAATATCTTGAGGGATCCAAAGTTCGAAAACATACAGCTGACATGTGACCGCAGACATATATTGCCACACTTTTTTCTTCAATCTCTCGTATGGCGGTCTGAAGTTAACGGGGATTGATGTCGTTACCAGGCAGTGGTTAGACGATCCTAAAGGAGCTGTGACGTCAATCTTGAAGCCGTGTGGTACAGTGGTTAAAAATAGGTCTAACAGATCGGAACGGTGAGTCTGGACATCAGGAACCCTAGTACGCTCTTGAACCATTTGCTATACGCCATAGCAAAGGGCAAAGGATTCCGCTTGTCGTCCAGCCGAGTCTGTTGATCCTGAGAACTTCAACCACGGTTCGTTATAAACATTGAAGTCCCCCTGAACCACAAACTCGGCCGAATGGTAGCGGGACAATAGATCATCAATAGTCTCGCTCAAATGTTTGAAGAGCTCTGTGTGTCTGATTCACTAAGGTTCGGTGAGCGTTATAGAATCTTGTCGTACCGGCAAGACTTGACGCGCATGACTTGTAGAGATGTTAGTTATATTTTGTTGCAAGTTCATGATTTTATTGTTTTTCTGTATTTTCTTCTTTTTAAAGTTCAGAGGAGGAAGGAAGGTCTGAGAAAGAAAAAGTATGAGGAGTGGGTCAGATGCTGGGGATCAGAGTGTCTAGGAGTGATTGACGTATGAATTCAACCCACCCACTGAGGTGCAGCGGCGGGATTTTTGCACTCGTTGATGGAGAAGCCCAACCTCAGTCGTGAGCCTGAGGGTCGGGCCCTGCACTACCGAGCGGTACGGACAGGTGGAACAGGTTGTAAAGGGTCTTCCTCAACCAATTTATTTACCTACAGTATCGATTGTTTGTACTTACACCCTGTTATGTGCGGTATATACATATACAGGTAGTTTTTCCTCGATGCATTTGGATGATAATATGTTTTATACGTTTGTTATTCGGCGGTACATCCTCTCTGCACACCCGTTTCCATACACTTTAGAACAGTCGAGTTCTCTGATGTCTGTGGGTTTTTTTTAGCTTTCCTCGCAGCTCTGGATGTCAATGTGATCGTATTCGGTTGGGGCAAGGGAGCCTCCGGTCTGTACCCGGTAGCGGTGCTGCATGTGGAAAAAACTGGACGGTTCCTCGGCGCAGTGGTGGACTGGCTGGTGGACGAAGGGCTCGCCCTTACCAACGTGCACCTCATGGGCCACAGCCTCGGCGCGCACGTAGCCGGCACCGCGGGCAGATCCATCAAGCACGGAAAGGTGCCCTACCTCACAGGTCTGTGGACTTGTCTCTGATTGATACAGGAAACTCTGCACAAATAACACCACTAATAAATTACAAAGATTCGAACCTTCAAAAAGTCATATTATATTGTCATCGAATTTTTTCGTTAGTGAAAATTTAGTCATTAATTAATATTTCAGTCATTTTAGTCTTCAAAATATGAGCTGTTTTAATCGTTCATACACACACACACATATAAATGAAAGTATGTTTGCTTGCTTGCGTTATATGCGTTGCCAAACCATTCAGCCGATTGCTATGAAACTTTGGGAATATATATGATGTGTGCATGCCCGCGATGGTTTCTGTATATAATAGTGAGCCCTGGTTGTCATGAAATTATGCGTTGCTAAACCATTCATCCGACTGTGATGAAACTTTGGGGATTTGATGTGCGCATGCCCGAGTTAAAAATTGCAAAAAGTTGGTCACGTAGTATGGGTACGTTCCCTTACCTTTTACAGGTATTTATTCGGGAGCGGCTCAATAGCCAGAGAGGACGGATCTCGCATTCATTCCGTTATATAAACACATGCAAGCATTCTATCTCGTTTGCGCTCGTTCTCTTTCATGCATACATTACACCCCCACACTTAAACAATAAGTACCCATACATGAACTCTTTTTTTTTTAAACTTTATACAAATCAAAAACTATATACTTAACTATTTATCTCTATATAAATATGTAATTTATCATCAAGCTCTTCTTGTTACTTCGGGTAGCATGGGCGTGGTTGCACTCTGAAACGCAATCTCCCTTCCCATGGTGTGCGAGATCTGCAAAAATCAGGGGAATTAAAATCGGTAATGTCCACGTCTGATGGTACGGTCACATAACTTAAGAGTTTTAGATTAAATTTACTTAAACAATTAAAAATCAATAAACGAACGAAGAAAATTGTTTATTCCCCACTTCTCAGTATGTCCACAAGAACTAAAAGCAGCCAGGCCATTATGAACACATTTAATGCTGGAAAAACAGATAATATAGATTCTATTGTAACAATTTTTTTCTCAGTAAATCGGCTTAACCGGTAACAAATCATTTTAGGCACCATAAAAATTGAAATTGGACGGGGTTAACTCGTTGTGGGCCGTTCGGACACCGGTGTCCGCGAGGTGGCGCGGCATTTTGAAATGCAATTTTGACCCTTATGTATACAGAAAGTGTATGAAGAACAATGTCAGAAACGCTTGCTCTATTATCGTACTTTACCATAGAGAAAACCGCAATGAGACAAGTCACTTCGAATAATTTATATTAAATTTTCCGTAGCGCGGGATGTAAAATAATTCTGCGCATGCGCGAAAAAAAAAATGTTGTTTCTACTATTTTGGACCCTTCTATGTACAAAATCTGTAAAGGAAGTGTCAGAATCGCTGGCGCCAACATTCCCTATGGTATGGGTAAAGACTTCATTCACCCTGTAGCCACAAAATATTTTAAAATAATTTTTTTGTCTGTGGGCATCTCCAACTGTCATTTTGGCGGCCGCGTCACATTGCCGATGCGTGACATGCGTGTACCTCGAATAAAACATCATAAAACCTATCAATTTACGTATTTACGCAAGTAATGTTATTTTGGTAAATAGTTTATTGTTCTAGGAATGTGTTTCAGTCAATAAAATATACGATAGGTTAAATTTAATCCACAAAACATTCAATTGAAGATCGTGAAATTTCCGTGTTTTTCTGGAAAAACTCGCCTTAAAGTTGACTAACCACGTTTTGAAAATGACCTTGTAAGACGAATCAGCCGTCACACCAATAAAAACCAAAATACTCGCAGAACTTAATAACAACATTATTAAAATTGATTTTCATCAATTGATAAAAATTTAATCAAATTTGAAACAATTTTTTCTTTTTGAACTAGCCAGCAAATGGATATATTATTACATCACGTGTACAGCAAATCATTTTAAGAAGCGAATGTATCTGTGCACACCGTTAGTATCCGTTGTAGAAAATGGTTCTAATGGTTTGGAACACCGCCCGCAGTCTCCTCTTTCCCCGCAGTAATCCTTCGATCCAATAAACCAATACACGAGTAAAGATCTCTTTTTCTTGTGTTTTGGCAGGATTTGACCCCGCCGGGCCGATGTGGGATAGCTCCAGCGGTTGCATCTGCTCTTCCGACGCCCACTATGTGGAGATCATCCACACCAACGGGGGCTACGCCGGCCTGAAGGAGCCGGTGGGCGACAACGACTTCTATCCCAACGGGGGCTCGCACCAGCCCGGCTGCGACCTGGTGGACCTCATCTGCTCGCACTCCCGCTCCTGGGAGTTCTTCGCCTGTTCGCTGGACAACCAGGGCTTCATGGCCAAGCAGTGTAACAGCTACGACGAGATGCACAAGGGAAAGTGCGCCAACTTGAGCTCCCTCTACATGGGAGGCTCCAAACCAAAACCTAAGTGAGAAACCATAAGGGAACGTACCCATACTACGTGACACGTTTAGGGGGGGGGGGGTCTTCAAAATGTCACGCTCCATACAAATGAGCGGCGGGTTGCTTAGGATTTGGGTCACCGGGGGGGGGGGGGGGGGGGGTTAAAAATTGCAAAAAGTTGGTCACGTAGTATGGGTACGTTCCCTAAGTTGTACATTTTAATAAATTGATCTTGTCCACAGAGTTAAGAATCCACAGATGCGCCATTTGCTAAAATTAGGGCGAAGGGAACGAACCACCACGCGTGGGTTGAGGGAGGGTAAATGTGCGTTAGGGTACGATCAGGTACAAAGCGGGTTTCGGTTTTCAGATTAACGGCGTTCAGTGCCCTGTTCCACCGGCGGCAGTTGACGCCGAGATGTGGACAAACAGAACGCGGAAACTTGCGCTACCTGCGCGGTAGCATGACAGCAGCTGTCAGTTTTTACGAACTGTCGAGTTCGTAGACGACGATTATTTACTCTTGGAGAATCCTTTCTTAAAATTAAGGAATAAAACAATGGTATTTGGTAATTGGTATCTTTAAATATGAAAAAAAACCTCAGTAGAACATGATAATATGTTAAGTACGTGCCTGAAAGAAATTCACTTGTGACATTTGAGGTTATTTCAAAAATTTATCTTTTTGATTTCATTCCATCACTTGTCAACAACATTTCTGGTGGTATGGAATGTATTTCTTTTATCCCAGATTGGCGATTGATTGAAAATAGCGGCAATTAACAGGTCGCTCATTTTGATATCAGATTCTGACCGGCGTCACCGGCGAGCAGGAATTAAGAATTCATTCCGGTAAAGCTTATCGGCGCCGCCTCGCGCGGACATAAATCTGAACCTGCCTTCACTATGTTCGGCCTGATACGTTGACATACAAACATTCTTGTCAGCACGCCTGCGCCAGTCGGCCGCCCATGCGCCGACTAATCAGAAAACCGAAACCCGCTTTGTACCTGATCGTACCCTTAGCCGATAGGGCGGATTCTGATAGTCCGCAGGTACCCCTTAGCAGAAAATTTTGGTTTTCTGAGTTTTATTTCGTGTTTTCCAAAGCGAATATTTTAATAAATGAAACAATTTTACTTTTTTTGTTCATATGAAGAGGATACTTTGTGATGTGACATTATTAATTTGAAATAAAAGTGGTGTTTACAAAGTTATTGTTTTATTTCAAATCAATTTAACTTTGTTTGAACCACATTTATATTTGAGTAAATCCGACCGGTTTCAGAACGACCTTTCCTTCTTCAGGGCAAATGTATACTGATTTGACAGTTTTGAAACATATTTCAAAACTGTCAAATCAGTATACATTTGCCCTGAAGAAGGAACGGTCGTTCTGAAACCGGTCGGATTTACTCAAAAATAAAAGTGGTTCAAACAATGTTAAATTGTTTCATTTATTTAAATTGTTTCATTTATTTAAATTGTTTCATTTATCTATAATGGATAACCACAAAGTTATAGCTACATTCAAAAGTAGAATATTTAATAATTCGATTGGAATAATTCATTGTCTTCATATTTATCAAAACATTGCTTGCTTGTTTCAGATTTGGCATTTTCTACCTCAAGACTTCCGACAAGAAGCCTTACTACCTTGGTTAATTCTTATCCCGCTCACTCACTACCCTCCTAATAAACAACATGGAATTTAAAAAAAAAAGAACCTAGTTTTCGTTACGTACCTCAATAAGGAAAAAGTTGTATCACTTAATTTTCATAAATATACCAAAATTTACCAAAACCATTTAGCAAGCGTTCTGTCGCTCTTACACTTGTCTGAAATTTTATATCGCCATACTATTGGAATTTCGAATCATGGTGAAACTCAGTTTTATATGGAAGGAAATATTGATCCAAATTGGGCCGATAATTGTATCACGAAACACGCCTACGAGGCACATGGTGTGATATTCTTTATTATTTGGTTCCAACCAACAGTCACTCTTTTAAATCAATTGTTTGTTTTCCGGTGAGCGCTGACCTTGAAACTGATAAATAATAATTGCCAGATCTTTCGTGACATGTACTGTTTATACGAATTGTAAATTATTGCAACAAACGGAAGGTGAAAATACTACTGAAGATTTATCTAGCCAATGACGGAGAAAAGTGCAAGCAGCACTTAATTCATTTGTCTGACAAAATATTAAATGAACTTTTATTGTAGGTATTTTTTAATGAAGAAGAAATAATAAATTCTTTGAAAAAGAGAAGGCTGACGGCTGAAGATTTATTAATCGACTGACAGAAAAAGTGCGATCAGTAAGATCAGGTTTTACTTATCTCAATAAAAATTATTCCGCCCACTTCGGTTGTGTGTGGACGTATCTAAAAATTTCGTCTTTACAATATTAGAGGTTTTATTGTTACACCGCTACTAGCATTTGCCGCGAGTGAGGTGACCGCGGTCACTAAACCTAACCCATTATGGACGTGTTGCAACTAATAGAGAATATAAAAATTGAAATCTCAAATATATCGACCAAACAAGACTCCAAGGCCAAAACTAATCTAGAAACAAACATAAAACTTCTACAAGAAAAATGGATGCACGAGAAAACTTCATTTCAAAACGAGATCGCTTCTCTGCAAAACAAACTAATAGAAAAATTAGAAAAAAAAATTGAAAATGTGAATTATATTGAAAAAAACCTATGCAAGTCGACTAAAAGAAATACCGGGATCGAAATATTCTTTGATTATTAAAAGTGAAAACACGAATATGACATCAGACGCGATAAAAGATCAAATCGTCAAAAAAATAAAAATAGCAAATCTAGGTATTGCAGTGAATGGAGTTCGCAAAGCCGCTCAAAATAAACTGATAATATCTTGTCCTACTAAAGTCCACGCAGAAAAATTGACGGATGAAATAAATAAATTGCTCAAAAAAAATATGGTTGCCGAAGAATTAAAAAAGAAAAACCCCGAAATTTTCGTAAGAAATGTACAGGCAGATCTGACAGAAGAAGATATAATCGAGGCTTTAAAAACCCAAAATGATGGTATCAAAGATATTATGGATTATGATACAAAAAACACTATAAAACTAATAAAAATGTTTAAAGCTAAATCACAAAATGGACTAACAAATTATATACTGGAAACCAGCGGAGCACTGAGGTCTTACCTCATTGAAAAGGAAAAATAAATATAGGATTCAGCAGAGTACGAGTGGTAGACGCAAACCCCCTGATGCAGTGCTACCACTGCTTGAAATTTGGACACACTGCACTGAAATGTTTGAGTAAAGATAAAAGCGAGACCTGCTTACATTGTGCTAAGGATCACGAATGGAAGGAATGCCCAAACAAAAACTCGGAAGAAAAATGTAGCAACTGTATATATCACTCCACTACTTTCAAGATGACCCTTAACACTAATCATAAAGCAAACGACACAAACTGCACTTACTTTAAAAAGATGATGTATATCGCGCAAAGTCGCATCGATTATGATTAGGTATGTTTTGTATGTATTTTTATTCTAAAAAACAAAATTCAATGCTTTTAACCAAAACTCTATTTAAATACTTAACCTCTTTTTCTGTTAAGCTCAATAATATATGTCTTCTACTTACGAAATATGAGTATCTCATATCCTTGCAATTTTTTTCTTCTCTAACTATATTATATTCTGAATCATTGTCCGGTAACCACAGTGTTAACACGCTAGTATTGAAATGTAAGTTGATATTAGTCTATCCTTTGTTTACTTGTACATGCAGAAAAAATGTTTATTGTTGTCAATTATTAAACCAAATATGTTCTGATCAAAACCAAAATCTAACTATGAATATATTGTTAATGCTTACTGCTATAAAAACATTGATATTTATAATTTGCCTTTATAAATCTTCATACATGTTTACATACTATTCCCGCATATTTAAATATTATTCAGTATGGGTGATTTGAACGGAGATTTTGACATATCAGAAATTGATTATGAACGTACTCACAATTTTGAAAATTAGTCTAATAAACATGTATTAGGAATTAATAATATAACTGCCATTAACCTTAACATTCGATCCTTATCAAAACATTTTGATACTTTCCTCCTAACTATTTCTAGTTCCTTGCGAAATATTGACATAATAACGCTATGTGAAACGTCGATAAATGAAAATGTAATGTACTTTTATTGTGGCCACACTAGCCACACAATAATAATAAATATGTTAAACGTAAGTTCTCGTCTTTATTGCAAAGTACAATGGATTCAATAAGTAATATTATTTGTCTCGGTAGCGACTGATTATACTGGAAGTTAGAATGGTTCTGGCCGCGGCCGTACACCGGACCGCTGTCCCGGCTCGTATGCCCGATCGGCAATGTTCGGCGACCCGAGCATTCCCGAATTACTACATAGATACAAATGCGATATAATTGCATATATCACACCCTTCCCCCTGTAAATCAGTCACTACATATTTAAGTATTTCAAGTATTTCATGATTCTATATAATTCAAACACTGTAAATATTATACTGATATTTCACTCAAGTTCTTATAATGTTTTTTCATAAACACATCATTATTAATATTTCACACAAAATTATATTAAGTTAGAAGGCTTTCCGTTCCTTCCTTGTGGACTATCTTGGGCGGAGTCTCCCCAACCAGGGATTTGAACTTTGACTTGGACCAGCGATTGCCGTGTCTGTGACCTCCGGTGACCTCTCTCCTCCCTCCGCAAATCTGAAATCAGGAGAAAACACCGTTAACTCACTCCACAGATTGGATAACTCTTTCTCAGAGTGCTCAGTCCTCGTGTCATCAGACGCGGAATCTGGCAAATCTGACTCAACATCACTCCAAGACACTGATAAGTTCCTCATCTGATCCACATGACGTTTCCAAATTAATTGAGAATCACAAGTTTTTACCAAATATAATTTTTTTCCAATTTTATCTGTAACAATTCCCTTTACCCATGTAAATTTATTATTCTTCCTGAAATCTTTAACTAAACATTTTTGTCCCACAATAAAATTTCTTGTTTTTACACCACCATAATACTTAGATTGTTTACGTTGATTTGCCTCAATATTTTTATTCGCCAAATCATGTTGTTTTGACACAACCCGTTCATTCTCTTTCGGAATGAGACTGTCAAAAGTAGATCTAAGTTTCCTACCAAACAATAAAACTGCTGGCTCGACTCCCGTCGTACAATGTGGAGTATTTCTATAATCGGACAAAAAATGTAACAATTTATCCTTGTAATCAACCTGAAATTTATTTCCTACCATAAGTTTTTTAAGAAAACTCTTAGTAGTTTTCACTGAATTTTCAGCGAAACCATTACTTTTTGGGTGCATAACTGGAGATGACATGAATTTAATATTGTTTTCCCGAAGAAACTGTTGGAAAATTTCACTCGTAAAACAAGTTCCGTTATCTGACACTATGAGTTCAGGGTAGCCAAAATTTGAAAATAATTTCCTCAATTCAAATATAGTATTAGCTGAATCTGCCCTTTGAACTTCAATACAGTCAACCCATTTAGTGAATGAGTCGCAGACGACGAGAAACATTTTCCCTGCCAGTGGTCCACTATAATCCAGGTGTAGCCTACTCCAGACCTTCCCAGAATTAGGCCATACCGATAATTGACTCTTTGGCGGAGATTGTTTCGTCGACGCGCATTCTGGACATTCCTGAACAATTTTCTCTAAATCTTTGCTCAGCGATGACCACCAGAAATAACCCTTTGCTAACCCTTTCATCTTAACAATACCTAAGTGTGAACGATGCACGAGCTCTAACACTTTTTTATGCAACGAACTTGGAACAATAATTCTATGTTGCCAAAATAAACAATCCTTAACAATCGAAAGTTCGTTCCTTTTTATCCAGAATTTCCATAATTCCTCCTCGCGTTTAACACGTTTGGGCCACCCTTGCCTTAAACACGTCATTACGCCTTGAATGACCGTATCTACTTTAGTGGCTTCCCTAATCGAATTAACGTCAAGATGTTCACAATTGCTAACAAAATCTACGAAATCTGAACCGCAGTAATCTTTAAATTCTACCTTAGAATTCTCAACTTTGTTCTTTAACAGAAACCGAGACAGAAAATCTGCCTGGTTTCCACCTGATTTCATCGGTTTCCCAGAAAGTAATCTTTGCAACTGAACTACCGTATTCTTTAAATAAGGTTTTACATTCCTTTTATTTGCAGATGAACTACCATGCCCTTTAAACATGGTTTTATATTCCCTAAGATTAGAACTTCCATACCCTGAAAAATATGGTTTTACGTTCCCCATTTTCTGAAATTTGTTCCTATTCGCGAACGAAACCGAATTAATAGAATTTTGTTTTGAAACAATGTTGAGGTTAAATATTTCCATGAAATCTCTTCCCACAATCATCTCCGAACCGCTTGTTACAACGATAAAGGTTATTAACCTAACTAGATTATTGTATTCGACCTTGAAATTTGCATTACCCACAACAGTCAACATATTCCCGTCGTAACCTGAAATTTTTCGTGTTTCGGGTGACAACTCTATATTACTGAAATGTTTACAAAACATTCTCTCCGGAATAACACAAATTGATGAGCCTGAATCAATCATCGCTTCGAAGTATTTCCCATTTAACTTCAATTGTGCCTTGATTGCCTTAACAAAAGCTACATTTTCAATCTTTTCATTATTACAATTCATAACTGATTTTACTGACCCGTTTTTACAAAATCTCTGTAAATGACCCAATTTACCGCAAGAATAACATTTAGCTTGCTTAAACTTACAGTTATGAGTGTCATGATTTGATTTCCCACAGATCTTACACTTTTTTAGAGATGAACCGGTTTTAACTTGTTTATCCGACCTACATGAATCGGAACTATTCGACCGATAATAAAGTTTTCGCGCCGGAGAAGCCGATTTTCCAAATCTCTTTACCGAATTTATTTCTCGCGCCGGAGAAGCCGATCTTCCAAATTCCTTTACCGAATTTACTTCCAACTTCATCTTGATTGAATCGACCTCAGGACCTTTCGTGGTCACTGCAAGTTCAACTAGTTGATTAAAGTTTTGTTTAGGCCCTTCAACAAACAATTTTACCCGTACTGGGCCCGGAAGTAGACCGATTGCAAACACGTCTACAAGATTATCCTCCAGCCTGTTTCCGAACTGACAGAATGAGCTGAGCCCTCGAATTCTTGCGGCGAAATCCCTTATCGATTCGTTATGATTCTGTTTAGCTTGGAAAAATGATTCCCGCTCTTGAAAAAGAGATCTACATTTACCACAATGTTTTTTTAGCAACTCAATTAATTTCTCAAACGTAACATCTGTGATTTTAACCGGGAAACATAAGTTGGACAGAAGAGTCAAGGTCTCCGTTTCAAGCGAGTTTATCAGATAAGCCTTTTTCTTAATCTCGGTAATGTCATCATGTAACACGAGAAACTGCTCTAATCTGAGTTGAAACACATCCCAATCTCCGTTTATGTGAGAGAACGGTGGAATTCTCGCCGATTCCATCTTCACAAAAGGAAAAAAAAATAATCACGCGAAGCTACGACAACAATACTACCCCGGAAAAAATTACAAAAAACCCAGACAAATCCTCCACAAGAAAGAAAAGAAAAACCTATCTTAGAAATTGCGGTTGCAACGTCTCCAGATTGTTTCCTCTTGATGAGTGAGTGACCTTCCTCGACACTAGCACTGTTTGCCTTGTAAGAATGCCTTCCCTCGGCACTCCCTCGGAACTTCACCTTCGTGGAAAGGCTCTGTTGAGCCCCAAAAACGACCACCGTCTCTTGCTTCTGAGTACCCTTGGATGGTACTCCAGAACTCTGACTGTGGCTCCAGGAATAGCCAGAGATATCCTCGGTTTGTTCTGCCGGACCTTTCTCTCGGTCAGACAAACCCAAAAAATACTCCAATGTTCCGCCTCGGCTGTAGGTAGCCTTGAAAAATTTTTTTTTTCGGGGTGACTTAGCTCTCCCCGCTTTGGTAATTTTTTTTTTGTGATCCAATATTGTACTTTAATACGGCTGCGCCAATTGTAATGTACTTTTATTGTGGCCACACTAGCCACACAATAATAATAAATATGTTAAACGTAAGTTCTCGTCTTTATTGCAAAGTACAATGGATTCAATAAGTAATATTATTTGTCTCGGTAGCGACTGATTATACTGGAAGTTAGAATGGTTCTGGCCGCGGCCGTACACCGGACCGCTGTCCCGGCTCGTATGCCCGATCGGCAATGTTCGGCGACCCGAGCATTCCCGAATTACTACATAGATACAAATGCGATATAATTGCATATATCACAGAAAATAATGTAAATCTATACAAAATATCGGGTTTCAACTCTTACTATTTTTGTCGTACAAAAAGATCTAGTGGCGGAATTATTGTATACGTGAAGGATCATCTTACATTCGAAAAAATAAATATAGTAACAACTAATTTTGAATGCGTTTACGGCACTATTTCTATTTACAAACATAAACGTATACATCTATTGGCAATGTATAGACCTCTAAACACAAATAAAAAATTATTTCTCCATGAACTGGAAACTATATTGGGCAGTATTGACATTAAAGAATCCATTTTAATACTTGGCGATTCGAACATAAACATTTTAAATGAACTCGAACCGATTGTAATCCAATACGAAAACCTAATGACCAACTTCGGATTGGTCAAAACTATTAACGATGTGACACGAGAAGCAGTATTGTCAAACAATATAACGGCTACTTGTCTAGACCATATCTGTATAAGAGAGAGGGAGACCATAGAAATCAGTTCGTGCGTATGTGAAACAATAATAGCTGACCACTACCTAATTGCAACGACGATTTATTTCTCTACCTACGACATACACACTTTAGACAAATCGCACACTGAGTACTATACTGCACTCTCTGAAAAAAAAGTTAATCTATTTATCTCAATCACTGATTGGAATGAAATGCTAAAATTATCTGAACCAAATGTATTGTACGAAGAAATGAAATCGAAATTTAAAAATATTTATGAACTAAGTAACATCACAAAATTTAATAAAAAATATCGCAATTATCAAAAAACTTGGATGAATGATAGCCTCCTTGAAAATATACAAACACGAGATAGTCTTTTGGAGGAAATGGAAAAACTCACCTAATAACAAAAAAAATGAAATCGATTTCAAAAAATACAGAAATAAATTAAATAAACAAATAATAAACAGAAAAAAATTATACTATAATTATAAATTTAAACACTGTTTCAAAGACATTAAAAAAACATGGAATGAAATTAATAAAACTTTAGGTAGGAAAGATAAATCCGGTTGTGATGAAGTCATATCAAAATATTTCTTAAAATCCAAATCGAAAGATGCAGTGGCAGAAAATTTTGCAGACTTTTTTGATAAGGGGGTAAATAAGTTATTACATGTATGTGATGTCCGAGCGTCAGAATACATGCCGGAATATTTAAATCACACAATGTATCTACCACGAGCAAATACAAAGCAAATCGAATTAATTATCGGAGGTATGAAAAATTCCAAGACACCAGGCATAGATTTAATTCGTATGTATGATTTGAAAAAACTTGTTAAATTACTTAGTCCTATAATCGCCCACTTAATTAACAGAATAATTGATACGGGCCATTTCCCGATGAACTAAAATATAGCATTGTAAGGCCTATCTTTAAAAATGGAAACTCTTTAATAAACAATTACAGGCCGATTTCCTTACTTCCTGCATTAGAAAAAATCTTAGAAAAATATATATCAATAAATTTAGATAAATACTTAAATAATCTGAGTATTATTGATGAATGCCAGTATGGCTTTCAAAAAAATAAAAGTTGCGATAAATTGCTCGAAAAATTTTCTAATCATATAAATTCACAACTAAACTGTAAACAACATGTATTGGTTCTATTTATTGATTTCTCAAAAGCTTTCGACACACTTAGCCATTTACAAATAATTAAAGTACTTGAATTTATAGGTATCCGGGGTAAACTCCTCTTATTCTTCAAAAACTATCTGACAAATAGAAAAATGAGTGTGAAGATTTTAAATATAATTAGTAAATCAAGATACATCAAATCGGGAGTACCGCAAGGGTCAATTCTAGGTCCAAAATTATATATTATATATGTAATTGCTATGTGTAAGATTTTCAAAAAAGCTCGTCGATTCATTTTTGCTGATGATACTGCTCTTGTTGTATCAAATGAAAATCCTGAAATAGCTATACAAGAATTACAAAGAGATTTTAACGAGCTTCTCAAATGGGCTCACGATGTAGGATTAATTATTAATGTGAAAAAAACCAAATGCATATACATAAAATCACCAAGTTTGAAAATGTGGAATGTTCCTAAAATAACCGCTCATTAGCTGTATACATAGAGGAATTGTTAATGTTTGTGACTGTGAAAAAATAGATTTCACAAATGAATATACTTATCTGGGAATAATTGTTGATAACAATTTTAAGTGGGATAAACAAGTGGCTAAAATTTGTAACCAGCTCAGATCCTTAGCTAGTAACTTTTACAAATTAAAATTTATTTTGCTTCATTGTACTCTTAAACTCATATATTTTTCTATGGTCGAATCCATCCTTAGATATGGTATTCGAACTTGGGGACATGCAAGCACTACTTACATTAAATATATTTAATGTAAGGTCCTTGAGGTGATTTTACACAAAAACGGCGCTCTATAAATTGTCCAATTATTATTATTATTATATTAAAAATTTACAAACTGCCATAATAAAAAAAATTGTCACAACAAATATTTACAAACAGAGACATAACTTAAAACTACTGTATGGCTCAGAGAGCCTACTAACAATAAAAGGTCTCCACTGGTTCACTATTATTATGGATAATATGGGGGAAAACCCTTGCAAACACCTACTTGTACACAAACATACCACTAGATTTAGAGAAGGAAAGGGCCTAAAAACTCCTCGAATATTAAATAAATATGGAAGCCGTACTCTTGAATATCTAATACCAGTGATTTTCAATAAAATCAATAAAAACATAAAATTTGAAAAAAATGAGAGACTAAGTCCTAAAATGATAAAACTATGGTTAATGAACGAAAACTCCATGTATCTTTGAATATCTTAATATAGCTGCCTATATATCTTGTTATTAGGCAGGTATATTGAAATATCTTATATATTTATGGTTGTAAGTTAAATTATCTAATATTACTATGTGATCTATTCTAATGTTTCCTTAAAACTATAAATGTATTTACAAATATTTTCTTAGATATTATATTAAGAATGTTTAAATTGTTAGAACCTGCAGACAAGCTGCCATATGACAGCTTTGTGGGACTACTCAAATTTTTGTACAAAATGTATTATGTAATTTAATAAATAAAAAAAACAAAATACCTAGGGGTTATTATTGATACTCATTTACGCTGGACTGACCACATAACTTTCATCACAAATAAACTAAAAGGAGTCATGCACCTAATAAAATCCATTACAAACATTTTCCCACTAACAATACTCAGATCCATATAATTTGCACTTTGTCAATCGATTGCGACATATGGAATACTGGCTTGGGGAAGTGCTACAAATGTAGCAATTGACCCAATTTAAAAGATACAAAAGGCTATAATTAAATTAATCCTGCAAGTGCCTTTCTACACAGATTCAAACGAAATATTAAAAAAATTAGAAGTCATGTCAATGAAACAACTTTATGCCAAATCTGCTCTGCTACTCTCCCTCCAAAACAAACTCCATATTCCAATTCAACCCAAAATAATAATAAAAACCAGGTCCTTAACAGATATAACCCTGAACATACCTATAACACACACCACACACGGACAAAGACATTTTCAGTATTATGCAACCAAACTTTTTAATTATATGCCCATTACTCTGAAACAACTACTAACTGCGAATATATCTACAAACATTCACAAAAAACATCACAGCCTGGATAAAAAATCAAGATATTCACTTTATTCAAAATGCTTTAATCCCTAACCAAACTATAAAAAGTGTAAAATAAATAAACATGTCTTTCAAGAAATTTCCAACTTGTACATATATTATATATACAAGGTGTCGTGTTGTATACCTTATATATATATATATATATATATATATATATATATATATATATATATATATTTAGTGGCTCAAAGCGTCCTTTAATTACCGGAACTTCTTGATCATTTCGACTTACTGGCTCATTTGGGCACTTAGTGGCTCATCGTTTTTTTTTTTTTAAGTCCATCATATCAAACTCGATGAGACGAGTCGAACGGTGTAAAAAAAATTTTTGAGTGAATAAATGACATTTTTACGTGGACCGTTAATGCTCCGGAATGCGTTTTTTATCAGTAAATATTCATCAATACTTAGAACATCAACTGGGTACACTTTTTATCGCATCTATAACCATCACGGCATGCGACGTTGCCGGATGTTCTCGTCATACAATATCATTCAAACTCCAAGTCGTTTATCAATGCTTTGCGATATTGAACTCAATGGTTTAATTCCTCAAAATCTATTATCGCATGACATTGCTATGTCAGATTGAATCTTTTTGCGATATGTTATATGTTGTATTCTATCTACATAGGTAGCCAGACTGTCAAGCGCTCGCTGTGGACTGTTAGAAGAACAGACATTATATTATAATATTTAGCGGCTATTCGCGCGGTTTTTTAAAATTGAAGATTGATTTACGAATTGCTTTTATAATATCGTTATTAATTTTGTGTTAATTGTTTTTGTGTTTATTACAAGGTTTATATTATTACGTATTTTAATAAACATTTATGTAGTTTTTTCTTTAATAAATAAAATATTTGCTACGTAATTATGTATTTGTCTTTTGCGTTCCGAAAGCATAGTCAGTTGTAATGTAATGATATCTATACAGGGTTTTCTAAAAATTTCAGAAATATATTAGGTACTCATGTTATATGTTTTTTCATACAGTTATATTATTATTTTTAAATGTTTTTTTAGTAGAACGTAATTTTTATAATGGATTATATAATCATATTTAAGAAATCTAAGAAGTTTTTCATTTAAAAAAATGCTCTGTACTTTTAGGTAATTACTTTACGCGTGACTATTTTTCAAAAGCATTGTCTCTAGTTGTATTGTAGTAATCAAAAGGTGTTTTATTGTTGTTTTGGTGTATTTTATAAAAAAAAATTATGAAAAAAAAAACAATAATTTAAAAATAAATTACAATATACGGCAATATACGGGTATGGATACCGCCGCCCCGGGAACCATTACTGTATAACCAACGCCTCTGCAAGCAGTTTGCTACGTTTGGTGACTAAGCAGGGGTGCCCGGGTTCATGGTATCAGGTTTGTACAGGACATGGTGGCGGATAGGTCTGCCCTGCTGCGTGGCGGGCCGGATAAGAGAGTTTGGTTGAGGGAGGCCTTTTGTCCTTTCCAGCCGGACTCTCTCGACCCATCGCCTTGCACCGCATTTGGAGGGATGGAATTTTAGTTCCGTTTATTTTTATTTTATAATATAATAATGTAAGTTTTGTTTATTATTATATAATATGTTAATGTATTGTTTTTTATAATATAATATAATAAAGTATTGTTTATTGTAATTCAAAACTATATGTAAAGGTATCTACCATAAACCATAAAGGTACCATATGGTACCTATATACCTAGGTACCGAATGCGTGACGCATAGTATTTAACTCATGTGCACCTGTTTAACTCAATGCATAGCAGACGAATAGTATAAGAAGTCGGGGCAGACATGACACGATTAAGTGAATCAGAGACTTGATTCAGGCCATGTCAAGGGTCAGAATAATAGAAGAGTATTTATGAGACGATGAATGAATGTGAATGAGGCAAAGAGTGAGTGTCAATACGAGGTTTACATCAGTCTTACATTCTATGCCGATATCTCTCTCCCAATTCTCATAAAATATGGTTTTACCACACATCGCCTGAGGGATCTCATTTCGACAGCATTTAGTTTATTTTCATTCTTCCTCTGCCAGTTTCATGCCTCACTGCCATACATCAGGGTAGGCACCAGGACTCCATTGTGGACTGCTAGAACGGCATTCAGTCCTTCATTAATGGAGTTACCTGCAATTACCCTTCTTTCAGCCTTCCCATCTCTCGTAAACATACTACCCAGATTCACAACACTCATCCACCTGCTCCAAGTAACTAAGAGTAACTAACTAACTAACTAACTAACCATCACGCCGTTTCCCCGCAGGGGTAGGCAGAGAGGACGGACCGCCAAACAACTCGGTCTTGGCACACACTCTTTGCCTCGCTCACATTCATACATCGTCTCATACATTTTCTTATATTATTCTGAATTTTGACATGACCCGACTCAAGTATCTGATTCACTTGATCGTGCCATGTCTTCCTCGGGCGTCCCCGATTTCTTCTAAGAGTACCTATTGAAAAATAGGAAATTATAATTGCTCTTGAAAAGAGAAACGTTTTCGCGGCCTGTTTCATACAAAATTTAGTTCTGGATTTACAGTTAAGATACCAAATTATTTCATTACAGAACTTCCTCTTCTTCTTTTCCCTAAAAAACCCTCCACACAGCATCCCCAAAGATGACAAAGACGCTGAGGGATTTTTTATCAGGTGTAGTGCTAATGCGAGAAAAAATACAATTTAACCAATTAATATTATTACATACTAAACTCTCCCGATCCGGCCGGCCACGCAGTAGATGGGCGAACGCATTCGCTGAAAAGAACTAAAAAAAATTCACCCGTTGAACCCAGGCACCCCTATATAATTCAGGTTAGTTCTCCCTCAATCAGTCCTGATCCGGCCCGCCACGCAGTAGATGGGCGAACGCATTCACCGAAAGACCTAGACTAACCTCACCGGATGAACCCGGGCACCCCTGCTAAGTCACCAACAGTAACGAACCACTTGGGGTGACGTATGACAGAGGTGTTGGTTATCCAAAAATGGTTCCCGGGGCGGCGGTACCCATACCCGTCTCCCAACCTTAAGGTATAGGTTAAGTGGTTCGCTACATTTGGTGACATAGCCGGGGTGCCCAGATTTTTGAGGTGAGGTTTGTGCGGGTCTTGACAGTGAATGCGTCTGCCCACTAGCTGCATGGCAGGCCGGATCGGGAGAGAATGATTGAGGGAGTCCATTGACTTCTTCAAGCTGCACTCTCTCGAACCGTCGCCTTGCATCGCAGCGGGAGGGATGGATTCATACGTCCGTCACTTCTGGACACACTGACCCCCAGATTCCTACCCACCCCTAATACCTTTTCCTTCTCAGAACTTCTTCTCCTTCCTCTCCCAAAAAGTCTCACCGTCGTTATTACGCGAGGCTCTAAAGGGGGGGGGGGGGGTCGGAAAAATACGAAATATCACAAGGGGGGGGGGGGGGGGATATAATGGGATATCACGTGTATTTATTTTTTGTCGAACGCATGATAATATTCTGAAAATTCACCATACCGTGTACTAAAAGAATACATGTGATTTTGGGCAGTGGCGGCTGGTGCTCATAAAAATGGGTGGTGCGCTAAAATAAAAATAATAATAATAATAGTCTTTATTTCAGGATGTGGGGAGGTGAGTGCAATCCCACACATCCCATAGAGATAGGTATCCCATAAAACTTGGACCATGGGCGCCCGCAGAAAATTTTCTAAGGGGGGGCAAAATATTTTTAGTTATGTTTTGAGACGCCGCTACCCGAATTTCTACCGATTTCTCGCAAACCTTCCTTAAACATTTGAAGTTTTTAAGCTCTTAAAAAATATAATTATGTTATTTTTGAAGATAATATCTAGACATTCGTCGCGCCGAAACGCAAATTATACAAAATTCCCTCGTTAGAAAAAAATCGCAAAGTATGCTCCAAAAATTATTGTAAACACGTTTGTTCCGGTTATTTTACATGCATGAAATAATTCACAGTGTTTCTTTAAATGCTGTTTAAGTCCTAGATTTTTGCTCTTTTTTAAAGGAGTCGTGTTTTATTAGACATTTTCACAATTTTCGCCTCGATTTTATCTATTTAAATATTAGCACACTCCTCTAACATTCGTAATTACATATCTCTCCATCTTCTTCTTTTTGTGCGCGGTTGCGGGGTCTTAATGTAGTTTTAATTTACTGTAGCGTATTTGTATGGTGAACGAACGGACAGAACACTGTAGTAATGAAGGGCATACTGTAGCAACAAATTTTTTATTAACACAATATACATATGTATATAACAAAAAAAATTCCAACATAAATTTAAAAGTAACATTATTTGACTATTTTCAATCAATCCAGGGGGGGGCAAGTGCCCCCCCTTGCCCCCCCCTGCGGGCGCCCATGACTTGGACCTACCTACTCTAACTAAAACAAATTCAATTATGAAAAAATCCTACCTATTTGTAAATTACGTCGATCGTCCATTGTCTCCGAGTGCATGCAATACATTGTTAAAGAAGAGAAAAAGAGTTATAAAATAAATATTGATCCATCAGTATTTGTAAAGTCGCTGCAATCGTAAATTCAAATTCAATAACAGTTCATTCCTTAATTTAAACTTATCTAGAAAATTGTATGGAGATACTCTGGGACGAAAATCGAGTTCAGAAAATAGAAAAAAAAATTTCAGTTTATCACACATCCGAAAGTCTTCCTAACGCTCCGAAACTCGAGTGAATATATACTGTCATAACAAATGTCGGCATTGTTAAGTTGTTAAGCTGTCGTCGGTCGATGCTGAGTAAAACATTCAATGAAAAAGAGTAGACATTAAAATAAAGACACAATATGGATAATAATATGACACAAACGTGTCCCCGTTTAACATGCTACAGAACGAACCGTTCCTTTTGATGTGGTGGAAATTTTTCGGGTGCCGTCCAGAGTATCGTAAAATTTGCAAAGCATTCAACCTACCTACGATTTTGCCTCAGTAAAGAATTATGGAAGAACTCCTGTGATCGATTTGCAAAATGAACCACCAAACTGAAGATAGTCACACAACGATCTGCTTTGTTACGCGCGCAGTCCAGCAGGCACCTATAGGTACTATGAACTATGATGTATGCTTTATAACCGAGTTTATATTGTGAACTGTGATGAGGCGTGTCGGAAATAAATATGTTTTTTTTGGCGCTCGGGAATTTTTAGATTACCAGAAATTTTGGGAGTGCGGCGCTCCTCCGCACCTTAGAGCTGGCCGCCACTGATTTTGGGTATGGGGGGGGGGGGTAGTCTTAAACCTCACCACATATCACCGGTGGGGAGGGGGTTAAAAAGTTGCTAAAAAACATCACGTGATTATTGGACGACCCCAAAAGAAAAGGGATAAAGGGTGGGTAGGAATCTGGAGGTCGGTGTGTCCAGGAATCTATCACTTCCACTGCAGTGCAAGGCTATTTTCCGAGAAAGTACGGCTGGAAAAAGTCAAAGGGACTCCTCAACACTCTCTCCCAATCCGGCCTGCCATGCAGCTGGTGCATCCGCCGCCAATACCCGGACAATCCTCACCCCATGAACCTGGGCACCCCTACTAAGTCACCAAACGTAGCGAACCACTTGGGGTGACCTATGACAGAGGTATTGGTTATCCAAAAAACGGTTCCCGGGGCGACGGTACCCATACCCACCTCCCAAATCTTAATCTTGAAGGCGACCTTTTGATATTTCCAGATGGATTTTCTCGAAATAACGCCATGCACCGCAGTGGGAGGGATGGATTCATCCGTCCATCACTCCTGGACACACTGACCCCCAGATTCCTACCCACCCTTCATACCCCTTTCCTTCCCCGGACTTCCTTTTCTTCTTTTCATAAAAAGAAGCTGTAGTGTTGGTAATATGAGTATCTGTCGGGTAGGTTCGGGAATACCGAACCTAGCCGAAGCGGCCGGACATCGGCACAATATAATAGCGAGCACAGAGCTCGTGCGGCGTCTTTTCTCGTTAGGCGGCTTACAGCCAACACTGTAAATATTATATTCAATAAACAGTCTCCGTGTATCAAAGATACTACGTGTTTTAATAAATAACCTTGAAGACATCCAAGAGCGATACTGGAGATAAAGGGCCCAGTATTACCTGCAGTACAGGACATTACAAGTGGCGCAGCTAAAAAGGATTACACGCCAGACTGTTTATCAGATTGCGGCAAGTCGTGACAGGGATCGTGACTTGCAAAAATCTCCCGAAGGTGACAATAAATCACTTGGGGCATCGCTGAAGTGCCATCCATCAGGAGATTTTCAGGGCATAATAGGAGACAGTGGAGAAGGAGGAAAGAAGAGGAAAATCACGGGACCCTGGGTAACTAAGTCCAGCCCGGTAATACAGGAAAGAAGAGGAAAATTACTTACGGGACCCTGGGTAACTAAGTCCAGCCCGGTAATATACAGTGGAGAAGAGGAAATTACGGGACCCTGGGTAACTAAGGCCAGCCCGGTATTGATAATCCTGGAAGCGGCTGGGCGCCTGGACTGCAAAGGCGCCGGTTCCTGGTGTCAGGTTGTTTTGTTTCTTTTTCTGGAAGGTGTTATTGTTGCCGGGTGTGTTTTTTTTGGTGTGGGCGATCATGGAATCGGGCGGAATTTCCAGGTTCTCTCACGTTAATGGGGATTGGAGTTTGTTTCGCCTGAGGTTAGAACAGTTCCTTCTAATTCGTGATGACATAAAAACGACTAAGTTAGATGCTTCACAGAAACGCGCATATTTGCTAAATCTTCTAGAAGCGGAGACATTAACTCTTTTGATCAACTTATGTTTTCCTTCTAAAGTTACAGACGTGGCATTCGATCAGTTAATAGAATTAATTGAGAAACATTGTTCCAGACCGCGATCGGTGTTCAAGGAACGAGAAAATTTTTATCAGGCCAAGCAATCGCTTGGTGAATCAGTCAGGGATTTTGCAGTGCGTTTACGAGGATTATCTTCGTTTTGCGAGTTCGGAACGCGTTTACCGGAATGTTTAGCTGATGTTTTTGCAATCGGCATTTTGCCGGGCCGAGCCAAGGAAAAAATTTTTCTCGAGGGGACTAAATTAACGTTTAACAAAATGGAAGAATTAGCAATAACGGTTTCAGTTTTAGATAATCTGGTTCCGGAAATTAAATCAGAAATTTCCGTAGGGACGTCGGGCGGCGTGAATTCAATTAATCGCTCGTATTCGCCGGGGAGAGATTCACTTCCGGATAAAACTCAAGGTTTCCGGAGGTCATCTTCGCGGTCGAAAAGTCCCGAGCCGAGAGGATTCTCGAATATTAAAAAATGTATCATTTGCGGTGAATCACATTTAGAAAAATATTGTAAATTTAAGAATGCAAAATGTTTTAATTGTCACAAAATAGGGCATTTGAAGAAATTCTGTAAGAATCACAATGTTTATCCGATTTTTGAACAATCCCGGGAGAAGGTTATTAATAGGATTTCTTACATTAATCCGTTTAGGGCTAATATAATAATTAATAAATTAAAATGTGCCGCTATGATTGATTCAGGCGCCAGTATGTCGGTCATGCCGGATTTTATTTTCAACCGATATTTTAGGGATGTAACATTGTCACCTGATAAGCGTACTTTATCTGGATACGATGGTAAATCACTTAATCTTGTAGGTAGTGCTTGTTTTACCGTGTAATACAATAATATCAAAAACAAGTTATTATTTACTGTTGTGATTAATGGCTCGGAATTGATAGTAGGTCGGGACTTCATGGAGGCTTTTAATCTGAAGATAGTTCCAGTGATGGATAATTCGGTTTCAACAATCAAAGACAAAATTGAAATGATTTACAACGAGTTTCCAGAAGTGTTTTCGCCGGGGCTGGGTAAATTCAGTAAACATAAAGTGAGTTTCAAAGTAAACAAGGAAGCTCGTCCTGTTTTTTTTAATGCGAGGCCGGTTCCGTTCGCTATTAAGGAAAAAATTGAGAGAGAATTAGAAGCTATGGTAGCTGATGGTATCATTTCTCCGGTAACCAGCAGTGAATACGCGTCTCCAATTGTACCGGTAATTAAAAAGAACGGGAATGTTAGGATTTGCGTGGACTACAAGAGATCTTTAAATCTCATGACGGACTTGGAAAGGTACCCGCTTCCCTCCATAAATGAAGTTGTTCACAAAGTAAGTTCGGGTAAAGTGTTCGCTAAACTAGATTTAAGACAGGCTTACTCACAATTAGAATTAGCTGACTTTTGCAAAAAGTATACTACAATAAATACGCATTTAGGGTTATTTCAATATAACAGACTAGTCTTTGGTTTTAAGTCAGCGCCAGCGATCTTCGCTAGGACTATAGCAAGCTGTCTTCAGGGGTTGAAGGGGGTGGCATTCTATTTAGACGATATCATCATTTCGGGGGTCAACGAACTGGATTTAGTGTATAACATACAGGCAGTGTGCGCGCGTTTACGAGAGTGCGGGTTGAGGGTCAACACGGATAAATGCGAATTTTTTGTAGAATCGGTAGAATTTTTGGGGTATGTAATTTCGGGGAGCGGAATCCAACCTCAGCCAAACAAACTTGAAGCTATAAAAAACGCTCCGTATCCTACGGACGTTCATAAATTGAAAAGTTTATTGGGTTTTCTAAATTTTTATCGGAATTTCATTCCTAGGATGTCATCAATACTGGAACCCCTGCATAACCTTTTGAAAAAAGGGGTAGAGTGGAATTTCTCAGAAGACTGTAAAGTAGCAGTCGATACCATTAAAGAATTAATGGGCAACAACACGATTCTTACAAATTATTTTCCGGACTTACCGGTAAAACTGTATACGGACGCTAGTACATGCGGACTCGGGGCTGCGTTAATGCACGTGTTTAAGGACGGCACAATGCGTCCAATTGAGTTCGCTTCTCGTAGTTTGACAACCGCCGAAAAGAAATATAGTATTTTGGATCTCGAAGCTCTGGCAATTGTGTTCGGGTTAAATAATTTTTTTCAGTACCTTTTTGGAAGGGAGTTCACGTTATGCGTTGACAATATGCCGTTACTAAGAATTCTAGGGGAACACAAAAATATTCCGGTTCTCGCAGCAAACCGTTTGCAGAGATATGGCATCATTCTGGCAGGGTTTTCGTACAAAACGGAATTTGTGAAATCTTGTAATAACCAAGCAGATTTTCTTTCTCGCTTACCGTTGAAGGACACAGTTGAGGGTTTTAAGGATGATTGCGGGACTGACTTTGTTTGTTTTATTGAGAATTGTGACCATGTTAATTTTCAAGCAGTTGTGTTAGCCACCGCAGCAGATAGCGAATTACAGCTAGTGTTTAGGTATTTGCGGCAGGGCTGGCCCAAACGAGTAAATCGTGACAGCAGTATATGGAAATATTGGTTGAAAAGAAATGAACTTTCTATCGTAGAAGATTGTTTGTTTTGGCAACATAGAATAGTTATACCTGTTTCTCTCCAAAGGCAAGTTTTAGATTTATTACACAGGTCACATCTAGGTATTGTAAAAATGAGGGGAATTTCTAAAACATATTTTTGGTGGACTTCTCTAAACAAAGATTTGGAGGAAGTCGTTCAATCTTGTTCAGATTGTTCGTTGTCAAAACAGTCACCACCCAAAAGTCAATTGACGGTTTGGCCAAATCCAGGTAAAGCTTGGAGTAGGGTACATCTAGATTATTGTGGACCCCTAGCGGGGAAGATGTTTCTCGTGGTTTGTGACTCATTCTCGAAGTGGTTAGACTGTATCGAGGTGCAGAAGGCAGATTCAACTCACACGATTATGGAATTGAGGAAATTTTTTTCTAATTTTGGCAACCCTGAGTTAATTGTATCTGACAATGGCTCAGTTTTTACAAGTGAGGAATTTAGAGTTTTCTTAAAGGAGAACAATATTAAGCTTATGACTTCTCCGGTGAAACACCCCCAGTCAAACGGGCTGGCAGAAAATGCAGTAAAAATTTCGAAATGTTCCTCAAGAAACTGTTAATAAACGGTAAATTCCCACTAGATTACAATGTCAAGCTGTTGAATTTTTTAGTGGACTATAGAAATTCTTTCCATTGTTCGACAGGTATTGAACCAGCGGTTCTGTTAGTAGGAAGAAGGCTGCGTTCTACGTTCGACAGTTTGTTGCCAGTGAAAAATGGAGAAGACTTTTCGGAAAAAGTCAAGGAAGCTAACGTTAACATTTCTAAAGCTCAATCTGATCAAGTTAGGTTGTACAGAGGGGTAAAAACCAGGATTTTTAAAGTTGGACAAAAATGTTTGACAAAAGATTATCGTCATGATAATAAAGTCGTTTGGGCTAAGGGTGTAGTTTCTAGAAAGCTAGGTAAAAAAGTTTATATTATTAAAATAGGAAACACTGATGTGACATGGAAGAGACATGTGGACCAGATGAGGGAAATGTCAGTGAGCTGGAAGGAAGATGGCAAAATTGCACAGCATCCCGCGTCTGAAATTTTGAGGAACGAGCCTCATGAGTTAGAGACTGCGACCTTGTTGCGTGGATTGACTGGTTGTTCTCCTGATTCCAGGTTGGTGGGGGAGGAGGTGGTGTCGGAGCAGGCGCGGCAACAGAGACCATGGTCGGGAAGACTGCGTTCAAGTCACAAGGCACCTACAACTTCCAGAGGAGACGGGACAACTTGACCCAGTCACCGCGGTTAAATTATGTGTATCTTAAAAAAATTATTGTGTATGAAGTATTACAATTTATGTTAATTGTTATTTAAGTTATTTAAGTTATTTTGTTATGTAAGTAAGTAGCTTCAGAGTTGAAGGAGGGAGAGATGTAGTGTTGGTAATATGAGTATCTGTCGGGTAGGTTCGGGAATACCGAACCTAGCCGAAGCGGCCGGACATCGGCACAATATAATAGCGAGCACAGAGCTCGTGCGGCGTCTTTTCTCGTTAGGCGGCTTACAGCCAACACTGTAAATATTATATTCAATAAACAGTCTCCGTGTATCAAAGATACTACGTGTTTTAATAAATAACCTTGAAGACATCCAAGAGCGATACTGGAGATAAAGGGCCCAGTATTACCTGCAGTACAGGACATTACAAGTGGCGCAGCTAAAAAGGATTACACGCCAGACTGTTTATCAGATTGCGGCAAGTCGTGACAGGGATCGTGACTTGCAAAAATCTCCCGAAGGTGACAATAAATCACTTGGGGCATCGCTGAAGTGCCATCCATCAGGAGATTTTCAGGGCATAATAGGAGACAGTGGAGAAGGAGGAAAGAAGAGGAAAATCACGGGACCCTGGGTAACTAAGTCCAGCCCGGTAATACAGGAAAGAAGAGGAAAATTACTTACGGGACCCTGGGTAACTAAGTCCAGCCCGGTAATATACAGTGGAGAAGAGGAAATTACGGGACCCTGGGTAACTAAGGCCAGCCCGGTATTGATAATCCTGGAAGCGGCTGGGCGCCTGGACTGCAAAGGCGCCGGTTCCTGGTGTCAGGTTGTTTTGTTTCTTTTTCTGGAAGGTGTTATTGTTGCCGGGTGTGTTTTTTTTTTGGTGTGGGCGATCATGGAATCGGGCGGAATTTCCAGGTTCTCTCACGTTAATGGGGATTGGAGTTTGTTTGTTTGTTTGTTTGTTCCACACAGCATCTCCAAAGATGACAAAGGTAGGCACTGAGAGATTTTTTCTCAGGTGGAAGTAATGGCACGATTAAGTGAATCAGATACTTGAGTCGGGCCATGTCAAAAGTCAGAATAATAGAAGAGAATGTATGATACGATGTATGAATGAGAGTGAGGCAAAGAGTGTGTGCCAAGACCGAGTTGTTTTGCGGTCCGTCCTCTCTGCCTACCCCTGCGGGGAAACGGCGTGATGGTTAGTTAGTTAGTTTCTTTTAGATCGATTTTATCCATATAGATTGGAGGTGACAACTTAAAGAAGCGTTCGAATCAATGAACAAAGTAAATTATGAAAATATTTTTCTAATAAGTTTATTCATAATTTTTCGAAAACGCTAATAAAACTAAGATAAAATAATTACGTAGCAAATAAAAGAAACTACACCAATATGTATTTAAATACCTAATTTTATTTATGATAATAATAAAATAAACCGTAACACAAAAAAAAACAACCGTAAACACCAAATAAATAACAATATTAATTAGCAAATCATACTCCAATTTTAAAAAAACGCGCCAATAATCAAAACTGACGTCCCGCCCGCCCGCAGTTCACGCACACTTACGATAGTCAAAACAATGATATATTATACTGCGCACGCACACATAGTTGCAATCCGCCGCGGCCGGCTGGAAACCCCACCTCCCCCCGTTCCGCAATCCCTACACTGACTAGGTTATTATGTTGTACTGAGAGGGTATCGGCTCCTTTAATCAATTAGTAAACCAGTAGGTATTGTTTATTATAATATTTATTATTATTTTATAATATAATATAATAATGTAAGTTTTGTTTATTATTATATAATATGTTAATGTATTGTTTTTTATAATATAATATAATAAAGTATTGTTTATTGTAATTCAAAACTATATGTATAGGTATCTACCATGCCTCTTTGCCTCACTCACATTCATACATCGTCTCATACATTCTCTTCTATTATTCTGACTTTTGACACGGCCCGACTCGAGTATCTGATTCACTTGATCGTGCCATGTCTTCCTCGGGCGTCCCCGACTTCTTCTAAGAGTATTATAATTGCTCTTGAAAAGAGAAACGTCTTCGCGGCCTATTTCATACAAATTTTTTTTTTTTTTTTACAGTGAATAGCGCACAAGAATCTCAACTGCTCCCGTCTGGAGCCAGTGAGACTATGGCATCCCCAATTGGGGTATGTTGTGAGGCTGAAGGTAGTGGGGAGGGGAAGGAGGTGGGGAAGAGGAAGGTTGGGAAGTACCTGGCTATTCAGATCTGGTCACTAAACACGGCTAAAGCCATTTTCAAGCAACGTTTCAATTCTGAATGGTGGTCTTACACCAGGGCGATACTAATAGTATCTTCCACTCTGGAACATGCCGCAAATATACTATATATTATTTTAAATGAATTAATTGTGAAATAACACAAATTAATCAAATAAAATTTATTTGCGCATGCCGGGTTCGAACCCGCAACCTCCGGAATGTGAGTCAAGAGTCTTAGCCACTGGACTACGGAGGTCGTCGTTAGTTCTGGATTTACGGTTAAGATACCAAATTATTTCATTACAGAACTTCCTCTTCTTCCTTTCCCACACAGCATCCCCAAAGATGACAAAGACACTGAGGGATTTTTAATCATATGATAGCAACTAAGTATAATAATAATTTAATAATGAGCAAAATTAAGAAAGGGACCCTCAGATGGTTTGGGCACGTAGAGCGAATGAGCGAAGAAAGTAGTGTAAAAAGAATATATGATGCAAATGTGAATGGTAGAAGAAGTCGGGGACGCCCGAGGAAGACATGGCACGATCAAGTGAATCAGATACTTGAGTCGGGCCGTGTCAAAAGTCAGAATAATAGAAGAGAATGTATGATACGATGTATGAATGTGAGTGAGGCAAAGAGTGTGTGCCAAGACCGAGTTGTTTGGCGGTCCGTCCTCTCTGCCTACCCCTGCGGGGAAACGGCGTGATGGTTAGTTAGTTAGTTAGTTTCTTTTAGATCGATTTTATCCATATAGATCGGAGGTGACAACTTAAAGAAACGTACGAATCAATGAATAAAGTAAATTGTGTAATATATTTCTAATAAGTTTATTCATAATTTTTCGAAAACACTACTAAAACTAAGATAAAATAATTATGTAGCAAATAAAAGAAACTACACCAATATGTATTTAAATACCTAATTTTATTTATGATAATAATAAAATAAACCTTAACAAAAAAAAAACAACCGTTAACACCAAATAAATAACAATATTAATTAGAAAATCATACTCCAATTTAAAAAAAAACGCGCCAATAATCAAAAACGGCCGCTAGAAATGATAAATATGTGTGAATAATCAACAAGCAACATCCAAACTGTTCTGTCAACCTACCTACATATGTGACTATATTGGTAACATTAAACTTGGCAACGTAGCGTGATGCGGTAAGTGTGTTCTTAAAATAGATCAACGAATGCACGTTATTTAAAGATATATTTTTTTAATAAATAAACATAATTTTTGATTACATATTATAGCTGACCATATTTTTGACAAAATTTAAAAGACAGCATGTTGGTACTTCATCTACGTAAGTATATATTACATGCGAAAGAATGAGCTACTTAAGTGGCTTCTTCTAAGATGAGCCACAAAATGTGGTATGACATAAATATATATATATATTTCCTTCTAATTAATCTATGTACAATTACCATTAAAATGTAAAAAAAACGAAAAAAAAAACTAACTTTCTACTACAACACATAAATACCTGGACTTGTCATACTTAATCATAAACATGTAAACACCTCAGCACAGGTTTTCCTAGTGAGGTGTTCACGAAACATACAAAATTACCAACCAACAGTTTCACCTTCTCAAACCTACCTTACACCCAACATAATGAAATGTAATATTAATATGTAAAAATGTTTTCAAAAATATATTACATATGTAAAAATGTTAATAATATGGTGTAAACTGTAATACATAGATATAAATAAATAAATAAATTCTGCCTGTCAGCTGTACTGGATGTCGGTATAGAAGATCGCTGATTTATACCAGGCTGGCAGCTGTTAGCACAGCAGACATAAATATTGTATTGTTTACAAGTTTGCAGCGCCGGATCTGCCATACGTTCAAAAACGTGCAAAAAACCTGGCGCCAACTCCGAAAGGGCGCCGTGAGAAAATAAATATTGTATTAAAAATTTGTTATAATATTCCCTGAAGCGTTTAAAAATTACCCATAATACGAAATAATTATTACGCTCTAGCAACACTTTCCAAAGAAACAGCAGAATGCGCACGCATCAGGTTGGTATCAATTATAGTAAGTTACAGAATTTTTTTACAAATTCCATATATTTAGTTTAAACGTGAGATCTATTTTTCCATATATCTTTTACCGTCTTTTACGACGAATGGGTGCGATCCAAATTCAATAACCAATCACAGCGCCGTACTTTTATTCAAGAGAACAAACAAACCGACTGCGCCTTTCAAAATGCTTTTGTACGATTTAAGTCTCTAGGAGAAGGTAGTTAAAGACCATTTTCTTATGAAATCTTCAGTAAATTCCATTAACAAAAACATCGCACGGTTTGCAAGATTTGCAGGTTGCAACTTGTTAACAGTTTCATCATTGATTTGATAGTTGAAGTTCGTTAAATGTAGAATTAATTTCTATTAGATTTGTTATTTTACGGTGTCAGTGTTTAGCGTCTTTCGTACGCCGTTGATACCATAGATACGTCAGTGTTTAGTGTTTGTATGGTGTTTGTTCGCTCAACACAGAACACAGGGGATATGGAAATGCAAGGTACAAATTTGAGGTTATATTATTAGATTTATTATTAGATTTTTAAATTTATAACTAAATTTCTATTGGTTGTTAGAGGTTGTGGATTACAATGAAGAGAATAATAGTTAAAAAAACTTTCAGGCTCGCAGAATCTAAAACGTAGAATTAAAGAGCAGAATGACATTAAAAAACTCGTTTCCATTGGGAATTTTTTTATTCCAATTTCTCCAGCACCGATAAAAAATGATGTCCCGCGCAATGACGTTACAAATGGTCCCGAGCACATCTAAACAGATATCTATCGCACAAATTCCTCCGGTCGAATTATTAGAAGATAAAAATAACGTTACTGATAGCAGTTCAAATTTAATTCTGTTTTCAGAGCTTGAATTGAAAGATCCCGGATGCTGGCCAAAGTTATCTCAAAATTCCATTAGTTTATTAGTTCAGGAAGGTCCTGTACAATTGAAAGATTTGGATTTTCCTATTACGAACAAGCGTAAATTTAATACTAAGTATTATTACAAGAAACTGCCTAATGGAGAAGAATTACATAGATCGTGGCTTATTTATTCGAAAACTTTACATATGGTTTTTTGTTTTTGTTGCAAATTATTTTCTGTATCTAGGAATGGCTAGTTCAGGATTATGTGATTGGAATCATTTAACGCAAAATTTAAATTCATATGAAAAATCACTTCAGCATTTGGATAGTTTTGAAAAGTGGAAAAATTTAGGAATCGGGCTTATGCATAACAAAACCGTTGACAGTGAATTACAGAGAGGTATTATTATATTAAATAATTAAAATAGCACCATAATTTTATGTTTACCCAATAGATTCAGAGAGTATAGGGCTCCTGGCGATTCTCTCTTTAAAAAAAACGAGTGTGAGAGCTACCGCCAGGTCACTTGGAAAAGTTACACCCTTTATATGTCTTGATTTTATTTGATAAATTAGTGTAAAAAAAAAAATTGAATAATAAAAAAAATTGGGGTGAACGAATTTTTAATCAAAATAAAAATGTAGGGGGGGGGGGGGGTGCGCCATCGGTACCTGCTGCACAGGGCGCCAGATTTCGTAGATCCGGCCCTGCAAGTTTGACGTCGATAGACAGTTTGTTAGTTTTCTTACGTACAGTTTTGTTTAAAATATTCAAAATTGCAGCTAACACTATCAAATAATATAAATGAGTTCTTTTAGTCATGGAAAGTGTCCGCTCATCTGCTACCAAAGCGTTGAATATTGTTGATAAAAATATATTCAAAGCACGGTTTTCGGATATCTCTAGTATCAGAGAGACTTTTGTGGCATCGCATATATCGATTGAATTGAATAAGAAAGAGGAATCCGATATTAAGATGTTACTGGAAAAATATACTGAAATCCAAAACATGCATTATGAAATTCAATCATATTATAATCAATTATTTCCAGAAGTTTCGAAAAGTGAATCGGATCATTCAGTAGCGAATAATCATAATAATAATTTTTCGTTGCCAAAATTAAAAATGATTATTTTTTCTGGAATATCAACAGAATGGATAAATTTTATCAACACTTTTTTATTTATTTTATATATTTAATAATATTATTATTCAATGTATATAAACAGTTTATAATAAACAAGTTCTGCTTCTGCTTCGTAATTATTATTATGCATTACAGCTGTTTCGCCCTCTGAAGGCATTAGAAATTGTTTATTATAAACTGTTTTTATACATTGAATAATAATATTATTAAATATATAAAATAAATATAAATTAAAATGGAGTTCTACAAAATAAACTTAATAACAATAAATAAAATCTATTAACATGTTTAACTCGTTAATTCATTCAAATAATGCCTTAAATCCTGTTCAAAAAATGCATTATTTAATTAGCAGTCTTTCGGAAAATTGTGTGAAAAGGTTAGTGTAAAATTTTGGAGGAAGGAACTTGTAAATGATAACGCATCTTCAGGAAACTTTAAAGGACTCGTAAATTTATTGCTCTATTCCCAATTACATTGTGAATATTCAGGAGATCCAAACTACCCAAGACCAAAGATATTCAAATACAGAAGAGATATGCTATGGTGTCCGCGCAACTGTCGCCGGACTACGCGCTAATTAGCGTAGTTTTAATACAAAAAGAATTTGTTAATTTCGTTGATTTTCTGAAAATGTGCATTAATATTGGTTAACAATATATTTTGAATAAGGAAAGAATTCGTTCATTTAGTTTAACGTTCGTTTGGTTTATTCGTTAATTATTTGTTCTTTTAGTTTATTTGTTAATTGGTAAACAATATCGGCGACACCCGGAAGTGCAGACCCACATAGTAAAAACAGCAGATAGCCCATCTACTTATATTTCAATATCTTTGCCCAAGACAGACCAAGGAGTTTATGTTTACTTGTTAGAAAGCTATAGCGAAGAGAAGAGAGTATAAAAACCTAAAACCGAGCTTTTTATACCTTACCTCCTTGGCTGGAGGGAAATTTGCACCTACTGACATCTATGGATAATTTTTCCAACTAATTATATTAATTCTCACCTAAACCTTTAAATCATTTTACATATTATTTGGAGAGGTGTGAGTCCTAGCTAAGCCTATGTTCGAATTTAGACAGTTAGGTTTTAATCGTTTTAAGAAACAATCACTTACCGTGATAGGTATTGGAAATACTCCTACAATTAATTCTAACGGATTAATAAAAACACAATTTCGTCCTGTAGATTCGAAGGAATCTGGTATTTTGACAGATTTCCTTATTTTAAATAACATTTGCTCGAAAATTCCGTCAAAACCTACCGTCAGCCATTGGCATTCTACTCGGAAGTGATATTTTTGCGTCATTATTATGCTCAGGAAAATTGATGGGCAAAGAAAATGAACCCAAAGCCTTAGAAACCACATTGGGTTGAATTTTGATAGGAAATGTTAGACCATAAAATAATTGTATAAATTCATTATTCACGTCAATGGAGGAAAATATTGATGAAAAGCTTAAATGTTTTCGGGAAATTGAAAATGTTCCACCATTAAAGAAAATTCAATCGCCCGATGAAATTCGTTGTGAAAAATTATACACTGAAAGTACCTACCGTAACCAAGACGGGAGATACATCGTATCGTTGCCTTTTAAGGAAAGCCCGAAAAAATTGGGAAAGTCATTTGACATAGCATTGTCACGCCTCAAGCATTGAGAAAGGAGGCTGAAAAGAGATTCTGATCTCAAATCCCAATATATTTCGTTCATGAGAGAATACTTAACATTAGGGCACATGATGGAAGTGCCACCTCAATCGCCAATTATTGGTAACTATTTCATACCCCATCATGGAATAATCAAAGAAATCAGTTCTTCAACTCGTTTAAGGGTCGTTTTTGATGCCAGTACCAATTCGGGTATGTCATTGAACGACATATTTTGGTCGTTCCCAAATTACAAAGGGACATTGTCGAATTGATGTGTAATTTTCGAATACACAAAATCGTTTTTACAGCTGACATCCGCCAAATGTATAGGCAAATACTTGTGGATGAGAAATCTCGCAGTTATCAACATATCCTGTGGAGAGAATCACCTAATCATCCTGTAAAGGAATTTGAATTACAAACAGTCATGTATGGCACATCAAGTGCGCCATACCTTTCCATTCACACTTCATAAATTAGCAAACGATGAAAAATTGAATTTTCCAGAGGTTGCTAGTACATTAATTGATGATACTTACGTAGATAACATTATCAGTGGTGCGCAAACTCTGGAAAGCGCTCGACATTATATAGTGGAATTAATTGCATTACTTCAAAAAGGTTGTTTTGAATTGCGAAAATGGTCTAGTAATCATCCTGAAATACTAGAAGACATTCCTGTCAGCTACCTGGAAGTACCCTCAAGTTTTGAGTCAGACACTGACAACTAAAACATTAATATATTAGGTCTTCAATGAATCCCGTCGCTTGATCAATTTACATATAAAAATTCATGATGTTTTCAGTGACCACCGTACCAAACGTATAATTTTATCGACAATTGCACGCCTATATGATCCATTAGGTTTTATTAACCCTGTCGTTTTCATTGCTAAATGCTTTATGCAAAACTTATGGAAAATTCAAATTGGGTGGGATGATGAAATCCCTTCGGACATGAATTTGAAATGGAAGAAATATATAAAAGAGTAAATAACAAGAAAATACTTTGTTTTAAGTCACTTTATTGTTATTTTTTCGTCTACCGGTTTCGGTACCTCCGTACCATCATCAGGACTGAATATAAAAATACTAACAAATACAGGATAATACACATATTTATATATACAAATTGTTAAAAAGAAAGAGACAGTAAATTAGAGTGGAACAGTGCGAAAATATTTAAGAAAGAAAGAGACAGAAAATTAGAGTGGGACAGTGCGTCGGTTGTGGGAGGGAAGTGGGGGAGGAGAGATAACGGGAATATACTTCTAATATTGCTGAATGTTAAATTTAGTTGATTATTAATGATTTCAGCCTTTGTTATTTAAAATGTCAAGTCACAATGTGTTTGCTTCTTTTGAAAAATTATATAAAAGAGCTTCCATCACTTGCCAATTTAAAAGTTGATCGATATGTCGCAACTTCTCCAACCAGTCGATGCATACTTGTTGGGTTTGCGGACGCCTCTGAAAGAGGACATTGTGGAATTGTTTATCTGATAGTGATTAATAACAGAAATATACAGCCACATTTTACTAGCAAAATCTCGTGTTGCCCCCATAAAGGTAACATCGATACCACGACTGGAATTGTTGTGAGCAGTTTTATTGGCAAATTTGTTGACTTATTGTCAAGAAGTATATAAAGATAGACTTCAAATAGAAAAGACTGTCGCGTTCACCGATTCAACCATTGTATTGGCATGGTTGAAGACACCTTCTTTTCTCTTGTAAACTTTTGTAGCACATCGTTTTGAAACAATAATACAAAATATACCTTATGAACACTGGTATCACATTTCATCGCAAGAAAATCCTGCAGACTTGGGTTCACGAGGAGTTTTTCCCAGTGAAATCGCTGACACTTCGTTATGGTGGAAAGGACCTAACTTTATATCAACACCTTTGGAGGAATAGTTATTTGTTAGGCCTTCAAATATCTCCGTGGACCAGTTACCAGAGTATAAGTCAAAAAATTTAATTTCTCTATCGGCAAATGTGTCAACGTGTGACGAAGAGTTTTTATTGAAATTTTCATCATTATCGAAATTATTGCGTGTTATATGTTGGTGTCGATTATTTATCAATAGATTACGTTCGGAATCGATTATAAATTTCAATGGTCTATCCAACTTTCGTTAAAAGAAAATAATTTTGCCTTGCAATGTTGCATTAAGCTTGTTCCAGCAATTTATTTTCAACAATATATGGACAATATATCTTCCCATCGTGTATGCTCAACGAAGCTTCAAAAACTCGCTGCATTTATCGATGCAAATGGTGTTTTAAGAATCGGTGGTCGAATTCGCCTTGCACAGATTTCAGATAATGCTCGACTTTCTATTATTTTACCGAAGCAATGTCATTTGACAACTTTAATAATTGATCATTACCACTGCATGTATCTTCATCTAGGTCCTCGTGCACTCCAATCTATAATATCATTAAAGTATTGGATAATTTCGGCTAGAAACGTCATTCGACATCAATTTAGTAAATGCATTTCTTGTTTTAAAAATAACCCGCGTAGTAGTTTCTCTTTGATGGGTAACTTACCCGCTTCCCGTTTTCGAGAAGGTCGTCCATTTTTAAATGTCGGAACAGATTATGGAGGTCGTTTTTTGGTACGCGAGAGTAGACGTCGCAGTGCCAAAACTTATAAAGCCTATTTATGTCTTTACGTCTGTTTATCGACCAAAGCCGTTTATCTTGAGTTAGTGTCAGATCTATCTACTGAAGCATTAGATAGATTCATCTCTCGACGCGATATATGCCAAAATATCTATAGCGATTGTGGTACCAATTTTATTGGAACAAATATATATAATACTGGCCTTTTTAAATTCATACATGCATCTGAAAACACTGACAAACTTGTTGACGCAACTGTCGTTCGTTCAATTACTTGGCATTTTTCTCCTCCCTCCGCACCCCATTTCAACGGAGTGTCGGAGGCTGGTATTAAGTCGACTAAACACCATTTGAAGAGGGTTGTGGGAAATCAAATCCTTACCTTTGAAGAATTAACTACTGTTCTGACTCGCATCGAAGCAATTTTAAATTCGCGGCCAATTGGAGCACTGTCGCCGAATCCATCCGAAATGGACCCGTTAACTCCTGCACATTTTTTAATTGGGGCTCCTCTTGTTTCTGTTCTTGAAGAAAATTTTGTGGATGTACAAATGAATCGTTTATCGCGTTGGCAATTATTGAAACAGATGTCCCAACATTTTTGGAATCGTTGGCGGAAGGCATATCTACACACTCTTTAACAAGGAAACAAGTTTTAACGAAACAGGATTACCTTTTAACTTGACGTTTGCCTGTCATCTCCTTGTTTATTTACGAAAAAAACATAAAAAGTTAAATTAATTCTAGTGCAAAGTGCTCAATCTCATTAAAGTGAATATCGCGCTCCGACTGTGCCCAGTCTCACTCCTAAATATTATCACTATCAAGCAATATCTGCCTTCAAAAATATAATCATTCAATCACCAAATAAATCTGTGTTCTGTTGATCAAAGTTAAACATTAGTCGAATTATTCAGCAAAGTTGTGAATACTCTACTTTAGTGATACTATTACAAGTGAAAACAATGCCCAAATAACTCATTTAATTTTAAACACTGACAGTCCTAACTTCAACACAATCTGCCGCTGTTTTGTCAAAAATACAATCTACCTGCCATCGCGGAATCAAACCATAACATACCTGTGCAATGTTTTTGCCTGCCTACAGGCGCTACAGACTGTGCTTTTAATTTTGCCTACCAACAGGCGCTACGTACAAAATAACAAAATAATAATACAGTTTATTATTTTCTCTATTAAATATATATAATAATAAATAACCAAATGTCTAAATCTCGCAGCAAGAATTGCAATGTGAAGAAAACACTATCATCGCCTCTATTGACCGCATCTGGCACCATGGAATCACCGTCGGCAACGCACCAGTCAATGATAAAGATCGACACCGACTCCCTTATCAACTTCTTTGAGTCGAAACTTGAAACAATGCGTACTTAGAGTAAGAATGCCATTGACGCTATTCATCAAAAATTGGACACTTTATCAAATGAGTGGAAGGACCAGTACACCAAAATCATGGGGTGTGTGACTGTTCTTCAGGAAGAAAATGCCAGCCTCCGACAAGAAATCCAATCTCCAAAGATGCTCAAGATGACATGGAGCAGAGTGTGTAATTTAGATGTTCACGGCATTCCCGAGGTGAAAGGTGAAAATCTGTTCACCCTACTGGAGAGAATGGGATCAACCATCAACGTACCACTTCCTAGTAGCGCTGTAGTGTCGGTGCACCGCGTCGCTCACGGACACTCGTCGCCCTCCAACCGTCCACGCAACATAGTCGTCTATCTCACGACAAAGCGTCTCCGTGATGATGTCATCGCTGCGGTAAGGACTCGCCGCGGCCTCACAACGGACCAACTAGGACTTGGAGCTCCCACCACTAATTTCTACGTAAATGAGCACCTGACACTAAAAAATAAAATACTCTTTGCCAAAACACGTGCCACATACACAATACATATGGGTGAGGAATGGCAGTATCCTGGCGAAGAGGAATGATCTCTCTCGAGTGGTCACCATTCGTTGCGAGGGAGACCTTAAAAAAATTAGCACTCATGATCAACAAAATATGTGACTTCTAGAACAAACTCGTTACTGCTGCTATCGATGCCAGCTTTCTATCACTATCCTGTACTCTTGGTCATTAATTTTTTTCTTGCAAAATTACTCAATATATTTGTTTATAGCGCAATACCTCCATAATCATATAGCACTATCATGTTTCTTGCATATTCATTCATACTTTATACTAAGTAATCAATTTTTTATATATAGTTTTGATGCATCATACGTCCTAATTAATGTACCGCTCCCACAAATGTGGAATAAGTCGAATAACACTCTACACTAAAAAATGACCTAATAATCTATATCTGTTTATTACCAGAACTGTGGTGGTATTAAGACCAAAACTCAGGAGCTTCTTATTAATATTTCATCGAATAACTATGATGTTATAGTCCTAGTTGAAACGTGGCTTGTAACAAGTGTAAATACGGCCGAATTCATAGATTCGCGTTACACGGTATTCCGACGAGATAGGGACCGTATAATTACCGGTAAGATGGACGGAGGTGGTGTGTTAGTGGCAGTGCGCAAGGAACTCGCAGCTTCCCGTCTCGATGATTGGGAAAAAATCAAATTGAACAAATCTTCGTATCAATTCCGTTAAGGTCTTTCAATTTCATCATATGTGCTGTATATATACCTCCTGTCTCGCCAATAATGCTTTATGATATTTTTTTCAAAAACCTGAAATCCGTCTTTTCATCAGAACCAAATAATATATTTTGTGTTCTAGGAGATCTGAATCCACCTACTCTTACATGGACATTTTCGGAAGGCTGCAATCATGGTATTGCCTCCTCAAACACGGCTGCATCGCAAACTTTTCTTCGAACAATGGCATTGATGAGCTTATTTCAATATAATTGTATACCTAACCACAACGATAAATTCTTAGACCTTATATTTTACAGTCGCGAAACAAAAATTACACATAGCGACATACCTCTCCTTTCAGAGGACAGACACCATCCAGCCCTGGAATTCGAAATATCATCCGCGATTCAACCAAAAATTAAAAACAACAAAGAGCGTAGGCACAATTTCAGGAAAGCTGGTTATACTCAAACTAATAATGACATTAATTGTATTGATTGGAAGTCTGAAATCGCGAATTTATCAGCAGAAGAAGCAGTAGACCGATTCTATGTAATAATAAACAATGTAATTGATAAGTTTATTCCAGTATTGGCACGACGAAATGACAAATTCCCAATATGGTTTACTCCCGAACCTATTAACTTATCACGGAAAAAAGATAACGTTTGGCTCAAATGGAAGACATATAAAGGTCTTTCTGACTATCGTAAATTTTCCTTCTTACGTGCTACATACAAAAAATTGGCTAGTGAATTTCGAAAGTTATTTTTCGACAACATCGAAAGTTCATTGCAAAATAATATTAAATGTTTTTGGTCATACATATCCTCATTAAAATCTATATATATATATATATGGATATCCTGCTACTATGTCCTTCGAAGGGCGCAAATCTAATGATGCCCAAGAAATCTGTAATATGTTCTCTGAGTTCTTCAAGTCAACATTTGAACCCTCCTCTATCAATGACTCAATTAACATTGACCAACTTGAGGCCATTCGGGACTCTGGACTTACGCACATTCACACCATTGAACTAACGGAACAAGAAGTGCAATCAAGTTTAAAGTCGTTAGATATAAACAAAGGTGCGGGTCACGATGGAATACCGGCGTTTTTCCTCAGATCTGCTGCGTCGTCACTGTATGTTCCACTTAGCACAATATTTAATAAATGCCTGAGTGACGGGGTTTTCCCTGGTAGGTGGAAGTTGACTTATATTATACCAGTCCATAAGGGTGGCTCACGTCAAAAAGTCGAAAACTATAGGCCAGTATCCATTCTCTCGGCGATCCCTAAACTTTTGGAAAGACTGATAATGCTAAATGATATGATGCGAAGTGAATTGTGGAAGAAGTCGGGAAAGCCAAGGAAGACATGGCATGATCAAGTGAATCAAATACTTAAATAAAATTGGACCACGCCATAAGACAGTATATCGACCGTGTATCGACAAATCATTTTAAAGAGCGCACGTTTGAAAGTATCTTCTACCCACAGTATTCCTCCGGTACTGTGCACCGCAACGCAACCATGAGACGATTTATTAATGCTAATGAAGCAAGAAGTGTGTGTGATACAGAGTTGTTTGATGGTCTTTTCTATCTAGAATTTTTTTGTTTAAAAATCGGCGCTCTTTCGTAACATCGCGCCCCTAGGCGCGTGCCTAGTTTGCCTTAGGGATTATCCGCCACTGGGTTCTAGCAAGATCATTGTTGTTATCTTCTTCTTCAATGATATAAAAAACTGAATTTACAAATAAACCAATCATATAGTGAAAAATGCCAACCGATTCTGATAACCTTTCAGATGTTGTGGGTGGCGCCTGTCATGACAGATAAAATACAAACTTCAAAGCCACACTGATTACCAAAAACCGTTGGCACGGCGCAAATTTGGAGTAAGATAAAAATCAAAGTGTGCAATTCACACGCGGTAAGGTAAAACCTTCAGAAAACTAAAGTAGACAAGGGTGGGAAGACTACAAAGCACTTTTTTGTCAATGGGAAGGATGATTTTTTCCATATTTTTGTCGTCGAATTCTAGTGCACCTTTTCCTGTATATTTGGTCATCTATATGTATATATATATATATTTTTTTTTTTTGTGTATTTTTGTTTTCTTCTTCGGAATCACTAATGTCGCTTTCTTTTGTGTTTTCTTTGCCTGCTCATTTTGGAGACTTGCCTGGGAATGTGGAGTTATCGTTTTATATTGGAACCGATTACCCGTGAAATAAATAAATATTTTATTACTTTTTTTTTTTTTTTTACATTAACTCCACACAGGAGGCCCTGAGGAAAATAATTTCCCTCAGGGCCTATGTCATCTGGGATGCTGTGTGGAGGGTCTTTTTGAGGAGAGGAAGGAATGAACATTGGTCTTGAAGAGACCCATGTCGTAGGAAGGAGGAAACACAGAGGCCGGCAAATCATTCCACAGCCGAGCTGTTGAACACAAGAACGAGTCGAAGAAACGACCCGTTCTCATGTGACAAATGTCAACCGTGTACAAATGTTGGGCACGCGTTTGGCGTGTTTCCCGACTATGCACCGGTGCCGAAGGGATCAATCATGCTAGTTCCTCGGAGCATCTTCCTTTGTTATACCGGTAGAACAAGGATAGCATTCCCACCCGACGCCTGTGCTCTAAAGATTGCAATCCGTCTGTTAAGATGGGAGAATCTATCAAACGGACCGCCCGTTTCTGCACAGAGTCGAGGGTATTTTTCAGGTATTTTGGAGCTCCAGACCAGAGATGGCTGCCAAATTCAACCGTGGGGCGTACTTGTGATTTGTACAAGGTTAGCAGTTGTGTACTATTAAAGTATCTGCGGGCCCTGTACAGCACGCCCAGTTTTTGGGAGGCTAGCTTTACTCTGGCTTCAATGGAGCCCCCACACCTGAGCTGGTCACTTAGGGTTACACCAAGCATATCAATGGAGGGCCTGTTCGGAAGATTGCTTCCGTTGAAAGAGACTAGATTTTCATTTCGATCCCTTTTGGACGTAATCAGACAAGATTGGGTCTTTGAAACATTAAATTCAACGAGATTATTTTTACCCCAAGAGAAAACACTCTCGATGTAGCCGTCCATTCTTTGCTTCAAAGCCCTACGAGCTGTTGGAGTTTGTGAGCCCTTTGGGGGCTTGTCAAACAAAAAGCTATCATGAACTGTACTGTCATCCGCATAACAGTGAATTGGTGCACATGACAAACGGTCGTTGATGTGCAACAAAAACAAAGTTGGAGACAGAACCGATCCCTGCGGGACGCCAGCATTTATCGAGTGTGAGGAAGAGGTGAAACTCATACTACTATCTCATTCTCTCGCAGGCAAAATCTTATAGACGTATGTGTTTGTTTCTTTTTAGTGTCGCTCGCTTCCGTTTCATCGAGTTTCAAATCACAACGGTGCTAAATAAGTTTTCATTTCAAAAAATAATATTCGGCAATGTACATTATTCTTATTTCATTACGTCATACACCGTTCCAATCGAACGTTCTTCGTTCTTACTGTGAAGACTTTGAAAGGGAAAATCAGTAGGTATTGTAACATTTCTTCATTTAAAAAAAAAAAATTGAAGAAGGTTTCAACGATTTATGTAACTCAGTGCGAAAAAACTTAGAAATAAATTATTTTTTAAGTTTAGGATATACTCGTACGTCTTGGAGTGGTAAAATAGATTTTTAAAATGAATTATGGATTTGGAGCTCAGTTCAGAGTTACAAGGGGAAGATGGTGGTAGTTTACCCTCTAAACTAGCGGTCGTCACACTTTTCTAGTCAAGGGCCACATAGGACAATGTGAGGTATTACCGCGGGCCGCACGCTTATGATTTCGTGGGGGGGGGGGGGGGGGGGGGGTGTTGTACCTTTTTGTTTAGCAAGTTATAAAAACCAATTATATTGTATTGAAGTATCGAGTTTAAGTACCTGCTTCCATCTTGTGTTCATCATATATTGTCAATTCTTAATAATAATAATAACAACGTAAATTATATTATATTTAAAAAAATTATATAGATCTGTAATGTAAATGATTTCAATACATACAAAAACAAAAAATAACTAATATTATATGCTTTATTAGTACGTGATAAGCGTGTTTCTTGGTCTTATTTAGATCTTTTTTTTACCTACCCACGCCCTCTAATTTTATCTGTGTTTTCTATTGCCCCCCTGAAAGCCTCAAACGACCACAAGGGATCGTTATCGCCCACGTTGAGAATCTATGACGTACACCATGCGCGCGTTATTTGTTTTTTGGGGTGTTATGCCGTGTTGCGCTACCTCCTTCTTTAGCCAACGTTTCGGACAGCGTTGCAGTGTCCATCATCAAGGCAGATCCGGCAAATCACATATCTAGATTAGATTAATATTTTTTAATTGAAAGGACAAAAGGAGTGATTGGCCTGCACTTTCGTTGTAAGTTTAGAGCCGTGGTCGTCAAACTGCGGTCGTCAAACGGCAGACCTTTGTGCGGCCTGCACAAATATCGGCCGTTTTTTTATTTAAATTTTTTTTTTCATGTACAATTAATTGTATTATCCGTTTTTTTGCGGCCCGCACAAATATCTGCAGTTTTCTTTTTAAATATATTATTTTTCCATGTACAATTATATTATCCGTTTTTGTTTTCAAATATTTTGTGTACGTATGATTTTAAAGCGTTGATTTTAATTGATTTACATTCGATTTTAAAACGCACACCTGCTTTTTGAACACATCCTAAGTCAGATACGTTTTAAGATTTTCACGGCTAAAAGTATTTTCGTTATTTGTTTTTGGGGTATTATGCCGTGTTGCGCTACCGGATCTGCCCTGATGATGGACACTGCAACGCTGTCCGAAACGTTGGCTAAAGATGGAGGTAGCGCAACACGGCATAACACCCCAAAAACAAATATCGACAATTTAATCTTTATCCACAGAAATATTGTAGTTATTTTCTGAATCGTTCAATTCCCTAATTACTAATTCGTTTCAGATTCATCGATTCATAGAAGTAGATTAACTCGAATCCAGAACCTCTCGTCTCACCGAGGCGTGCGTTTACCAATTCCAGTAAACGTTGACAGTAGGTGAAAATGGCGGAATTGGTAAACGCACGTCCCGATAAGACTAGAGGTTCTGGGTTCGAGTCCCAGTTGTGACCATTATCTTTTTCTGTTCTTGTCTTGTTTTCTTTCATATTTTCGTTTAGATTATTATTGTTATCTTCTTCTTCAATTATATATTACATTGATGGGAATAACCTTCAAAAGTTATAAAAAGAGAGTTTTTTTTTTTTAAATTGAAAATTAAATTATTTTAGTTCAAAGAAATTTCAGAACACGGTGAAGAGCAGACGGTGGGGGAAGGCGGAAGGGGAACGACGGAGGGGTTGGGGGTGCGGGAGGGTAACGGGGCGGGAACGGGACACAAGGGACACCGTGGTGGTAGGGGACAGCAGGGGGTAAATTTGAAAAAAAAAAAACAATTAATCGATGCACGGGCAGCTTTATGAAGCATGTATATTTCTAAGTTTAGCGGCAGGGAGGGAAGGAGGGAAGGAGAAGGGAACGAAAGAGGGGATCGCGGGAGGGAAGCCGAGGGAAGGGGGAAGGTGGAAGGGGAACGCGGAATGGGAATGCATGGGAAAGGACACGCAGGAGTGTGGAACTGGGGCGGAAATAGGGATTAATGGGAAAGGACACGCAGGGGAGGGATGACGGAGGAGAAGGGAGGATTTAAAAATACAATATAGAGGGTAGGAGATAGTAGGGGTTAAATTTGGAAAATCCATATTTCTCACGCGGACAGGTGTATATGGCCTGCTCACGCGTCGGAAAACCTTTTGATATTCGCGAGTACGCACCAGACGGAAAAACAAAAGAATTTTGTGTATTCAACGGCACTTCAATAGACAGAATTAAAACACAAACAATTTCTTTCCTTGAGTGGTCTTGCAACGCATGCCGGGTTCTCGCTAGTATTATATAAAAAAAATTGCATTGTACATATTTTATTGTAACTGATGATTACGTTCTTCTTCTTTCGTATGGTGGGGGGTCAGAGGGGGACATCTAGGTCTGCCAGCCAGTCTAGGGCCCCAGGCATTGCCCTGTGGACTTCATCAATCCTGCCGCGGCATTCGTTGACCACATGTTCAGTGGTCTGCACCGTACTGCATTCATGCATCATGTGGGCACAACGGCTATGGGAACACCTTATCCTATTGATGGCGGACTAGAGTTTGTGAGGCAATGAGAACCCAAGCTGTCTCTCAGTGGGGTTTTGTACGAGATGGTAATTTTTAACATTGGCCGATTGCCATTCAAGCTTCCACCTATCTTCTGGGGTCAGAGGTGTTCGGAGGAGTCTTTCTCCTTCTGTCCAGAAGGGTTTTCGGGACTTCAAGCGGCATGCCGGGTGAGAGACGACATCATCATGCAAAGGTTACGTTTATGAATAATTTAAAAAAATATATCTATATTTAAAAAAAATTGTAGTTAACGATTGTTATAAAATAAAATAACAGTCGGTAATTCTACGAAGAAAATCATGCTTATAATCTAACAACAAATTATACATACACGTGGCTAAATAATAACAACGTAGGTTCTTACCAAAATATTTTTTTTAAAACTCGGTAGGTACCTAATCTAAGTGTACATTTTCCTACTGTTTATTATGTACGAAATTTGGTTAGGCAACTATTTTAATACCGTGAAATAGTTGATTTAATGGGTTTTCGTGATTAACGGTTTGTTGATTTAGGTATGAAGTATAGTAGAACTTAATAACAATAATACCTAATGTTAATGGAATCGATAGATAAAGGTCTTATAAAAGACGTGAAAAGACATATTGTTATGGGCAAAACGCATAACTGCTCTACAATATGTCCCCAGGCCAGCTCACGGTAGAGACAAAAGTACCCTCTATCTCAGAGGGCAGGTCGCACGAATGCGTCGGGATCTCTCTCTCTCTCTCCTTCTCTCTCCCACAATCGTCTGGGAATACTCACTGGGGAGAGGCTCCTGCCGAGGCAGATTAACAACAGGATGTAATTAATAGACTCATGTATTGTAAATTCAAACACAGTACAAGGGTTATTACAGCACAATTCAATTCAAGAGATGCATGTTACACAAACCTAGCTATCGAGTTTATATCTCATGATCCCTGTCAACGAAACTTTCTGAGTGGTGGCTTTACGCGAGAGTTCAAACAGTCTATCGTTACGGACACATTAAAGAGGGTAAATCAGAGGACAGCTTACATGGTGATTGAAGAATCCTTCGGCTCTCGGGTTCAGCAGGGCTCATCCCGAGTCTAGGACAGGTCCCGAAGTTCACAGGCATGGTAGAACACCAGCGCTAACACTCGTATGTACTTTAATTACATCGCAGATGTTACTGCGTTTAATTTGATCGGGCTAGTTAGCCGCGAACTGTATAGTTCGCGGAGGAGTGTCACGTGCGCCTGAGACGGCTTGTACTACTCGACTGGTGGCGGCGCGGCGGAGCGTGCCGGAATGCCGAGGGGAGAGGAGGTAGGTAACAGGAAACAGCGGGGAGCAACGAGTTGTTGCCCGCAGCGGTTTGTTTAGGGACTCGCGTTGGCGCTCCCTGTTGCTCTAAAAACGTACCATAACACTTCCCCCCGCGCTTGGAAAAAAAGCGACGTGGCAATGGAGCTGTAGGGAAAAAAAATCCTCTTATGCTTCCATCGGGGTTTTGAGAGATTCGTTGCTTGAGAGATTGCCTAGCTAGAACATACAGTTTATGCTATAGTTTAGGTCACAATGTTTGTAGGGAATGGATGGGGGTACATGGAATGTTTGGAAAAGACAGCTTTGGGGAGAGTACATGGTGTAAAACAACATACAAGGTTATGCAATTGAAAATAACAATACACATGGTTATGCAATTGAAAATAACAATACACATGGTTATGCAATTGAAAATAATGACAATACATTTGTACAAGAGAAGAGAAAAGGTGTGATTCTAAAGTTTCATTGGTCTGGGAGCTAAGTTTGCGAAGCGTGGATTTGTTTGGTTTCGGAGAATTTCGAAGAAAAGGACGTGGTTTCACAGATTCTAAGGATTACAATATCACTGTAATCAGACCCATTTGAGATAACACTCAAGAGTACACTTGGGCCTTAGAAAACACTTGGTTTGGTCGAAAACGTTGAAGTTCACGAAGTGGAGACTGTGGTTGCTGTGCCGCGACTATGGTTACAGAGGCCATTGAAGAGAAGAATCCAGTATCTGCAGACATGCCAGTACGAATCCTAAGTGTTATTATGGTAAACACGGATCGTATATAATGGTTATTGAAGCATAGTGTAGCTCAAGATAACTTGTATTGGTACGCATTCAGCGAATACTGGTGGGTCAAGGTAATGATGGTTTACACATGACGATATATGCGTCACTGCATGACAGAGCAAGGGACGGCAAGGTTGGCATTGATAGCAAGAGTAAGAACAAACCTAGGAGCTAGCGTGCTCAGGAGGTAGTTTAGAGTGTCATAATGTATAGTGGGACAACTCGGCTTGCTGTGGCACGACAAGACAACATACATATGAGCGGTATGGTCTGTGCTTTTAGGAACAAATGCGTAGAAAATGGCAGCAGGAGGGACCTTGTAACCACAGCGCGTGCTGTCAGGAAGTGAAGCTCAGCTTGGCTGTTGATGATGACATCCGCCTGGGCTTCTTTTTAAATCCGGGAGAAATTATTATTAGAGCAAAATTCTTGAAGTTTACCTGCCTAGGGACCAATGAAGAAAAGGTTTGGAGAGAAACAAAATGTGTCCAGAAAATGAAATAAACGAAATTTAGCCACCGACTCAGAGAGTGACGAAGAGAGATTCCTAACTAAATTGTGATTACATGAACATTTTCCTTTTTCAGGAAGACTTGGCGTTTGCCGAGTGACAATATGTCTTGGTTAAAAAACAACCGGCCCTCTATGGCCTATGTTAACATAAGATGGTAACATTTTCGTAGAATTTCAAAGAACAAGACAAAGAATCGTGAACTAGTCACGGCAGAGGGAAACCAATTTATGAATAAAGGTTGTCAAAAAAGAGACAGACGTTACGCCAAGTGCATATCGTACATATCCAACATTCATGAATGTGTTTCGTAGAATTGAGAAAGAGAAAAAAGGTGAGACATATGCAGAGATTGAGGGGGAAAACCTGTAGATAACCGGACAGTTACCTATTCGAACTCCAAGTGAGGGCGAAATATGGTCAACGACAGATTTTTCACTTCATAACATACGTCTGAGAACATGGGGGAATGGGGGAGGAGGGGAGGAGGGAGACGAGTTACGAAATTTGCTAGAGACTGGACTAATTTCCAATTCAAACTCTATGTGAAGATGAAACATAATCAACCAGCAGATTTCCTGACTCTTTACATTTATTAAAGGAGGAGAGATTTGAATACACATTATAACAAAGAGGCTAATCTTTCGCGTGTATTGGGCAAAAGATTAGGGGTCATTTTAAAACTTCTACATGATTGTGAGAAAAGACAGACCCTTGCTCCAATTTCACAAACCTGGGGGTTTTCTTATTCGTTCTCCAGACAACGAGTTAGGTGGTTTTGTGCTCAATCGATTAACTCCCACAGCACTATGCCCCATAATTGACAGTGAAGCTGAAAACTAGTCCTTTTGGGATAGTAGATATTCCTGGGCTTCTTTCCTTTTGCAAAGAAGTAAAAAAACAGGAAGTCCACGGGCATCGGCGTTGAATGACAACAAAAGGGTTGTGGACTACATTTCGTAGATCGCACACAAAAGGGTTTGATATTATTTCGTTCGCACGACTCATGGTAAGTGTTTTAACGTCTCCACGTATAGTGTACAAAATATGTAAGTACATACAAGATACAACTCAATTATAGACAGAAGTCAAAGAGTTTATACAAAGCATCTTAAAGAGGATGGCAAAGCCGATATTATGTCGTTCACACGAATCACGGTAAGTGTTTTAACGTCTCCACGTGTAGTGTACGGAATGAACGATTTACAACAAATTTGCCCAGTATTGAAAGACAGTAGCCCAATTACGTTCGAAAATGTGGGTCCCCATTCAATACAGACGGCGGATTAAGCGGTTCTCATGCCAAAAGACACACGACCAAAATAGAATATACAAAACGGTACTCATGACAAATATGTCGCACGACCCACTCAATAACGTTTAGCTATGAGCAAAAGTGATTATGACGAGCTTCTCGTATTGTGGCAGGTATTTTAAGGATCCCTCCTATAATGTAACAGGGTTACGTTTAAATACAACACAATAAACGTTAACAATGCTTGTTTTAACACAGTATATGAAGATTTGTTAGATTAACTAACTCCGTAGCCCAGGAGCGTACGATAGAATAACAAGGAGGTAAACAATTTAATGTCACTTCATATGTTATAAAGGCGGGGTGATGACAGAGTACATTTCTGTTTACACCATGTGACAAACAAAGACAGACCTATATGGTTTTACATACTGTCTGTTGTAGCAACTTCAGTGGGAACAAACAAAAGGGACCAATAGTGGTTTTACATACCCTTTGTGCAGTTACAACATACCGGGTTATGTGCAATTTAGGTTGCAAACAAGAGTTGAATGCCTAAGTTTACAAAACGATTGTCAAACAAAATATTGATGATTCACGTTAAACTGCGGTTATTTATGTATGGAAAACAGGGCTGTCGTTAGGTTTTATTAACCTTTTCCGTCAGGGCTGAGGCATGTAATACAAGACATACATGTTGAGAAGAGGGACAAATCGAGGACTTCTTATAACAACAAAAGACCGAGTATTTGGTTTTACGTACTTTAGTTGAAGCGGGCCCAAGAAGATTTGTATAAGGGTGGAAAGACCAATTTAAAGGCTTTTCCTTTATTTATATACATATGATTTCAAAATGGATGTGTCAAAATCCAATTTGTTAGCAAAGAGCTCGGGTAGGACGCCATCAATTTTTTAACATTTGAGAAAAATTGAAAACTACTGTACACAAGGAATGTGATTATGTGAGTAACCACTTATTTTTTACCATGATGAGTAAAATATGGAGCTTGTTAAGATGGTTTACTTGTCCTGGGTCGTGATTTAACGCTTTGGAGTTTACCAAATCCGACTTTAGAACGACGCTCCAGTACTTACAGAACATAAAAGAAAAATTTTTTTTGAAGAGATTCCTTCCGATATGATGAAAAAAAAAACAACAAACAAAAATGGTGAAAATTACAATATTGCATTACATAGCAAGGCGTGCCATGGCATGAACGTTGCGTAGTGTGAGGGGTTGAGAGGCAATGATTTGGGTTCATGACTCCCAGACACTGTGACTCGACGGGTGTCTCTGCTCTAAAGTGATCAATTTTAGAACAGGTGAGAAAAAAATAAATAAAAAGCGTGTGAAACAAAAATTACGGTGGTTGCCAATTCACGAATATGAACGGGGTAAACTACACCGTGGAGTGTACATAAATTTACAAAAATGATTTTTTTAACAATATTCGTTTTATCAACGAAAGGGTGGACATGTAATTGACACTTTACACGCCAGACATTGTAAGACTTCAATGTGCTTACAAAAAGGGTTGTGGTGATACACACTGGATCATTTTGAGTTTGCTGAGATAGTGGGGGTAGTTTTACTCGACTCCTCACTTCCAGTCTTTGCGATATCCTTAATATGGTAATTACCAATGTGCCTTCCAGAGAAGTCAGACAAAGAGTACACTAGATCTGATATCTTTCTTAGAACTTTGGCCTTCACGAAACGTGGTGCCAGCTTGGCAGAGAAATACGTGGCTCCTTGGGAAAGTGTGTTGTTCTTTCTCCAAACTATGTCTCCTGTGTTGAAGGTGACATGTTTCCTACGTAGGTTGTATCTGTCCGCACTCTTTTGATGAGCCAGGAGTAAAGCATCAGTGACTTCACTGTAGATGGCCGACAGTTCTTCCAGACGATGGGCATAGTCCGCGGTAGGGTTGCTAGTGGCGGCAATTGACGTAGGAAAGTTTGTGTCCCTATGTAGAGAACCGTGAACAACTTGTTCCATACCGTGTTTTAAGAAGAAAGGTGTGTAACCAGTGGCCAGGTTAACCGTGTTGTTCATAGCAGCCTGAATTTTATCTAGGTTTTTACACCAAGTGCGTTGATCTTTATCAACTAGAATAGCCAGAGCTGTGTTGATTGTCTGGTTATAACGTTCGACAGTGTTATTTTGTGGGGTATACAAGGTATTATAGTAAATGTCCTTGATTCCGTATTTGGCAAGAAAATTTTTGAATTCTTGAGCAATAAATTGTTTTCCGTTGTCAACTATTACGGTTCTGGGTGTTCCGTAAGGTATAAAAATGTGTTTTTCCAGAAGTTTGATGATGGCGGACGCATTGGCTCTTTTTAAAGGGAAGATCCAACAGAATTTAGTGAAAACATCCACTACACTAAGTATGTGCATGTGTCCGGCATAACTTCGAGGAAAAGGTCCGACGAGGTCCATTGACAATGATTGTAGGGGTCTGTCGGCACGTTTGGGATTACCCATTAGGCCGGCAGGTGCTGCCGTGCTATGTTTATAAGCTTTACAAGTTTCACATTTAGAGATGTAATTGCGAATTTGCTTAAAGAGACCAGGCCAGTAATACTTCAAGGTGATCTTTTTATACGTCTTGAAATTTCCTGGGTGTATGGAGTCGGGAGCACTATGATTGTCAATGATTATTTGTTCTCTACCTTCGAGGGGAACGACAAGTTTCCACGAGTAATCTTCGAGGATGGATAGTGGTGCCTTGCAATTACGGTATAATTGTCCTTCTTTTATGATAAAGTTAGGAAACTTTTGTTGGTTATTTTTACAACCTTCGAAGATTTTCAAGTACCATTCATCTTTTGTAGATGGAGGGGGGGCAATTGTGTCAACATTTAATGAAGCTAGTTCAATTCTTGAAAGGGCGTCGGGAACAATATTGTCCGCGCCTTTACGGGGAACAACATCAAAATTGTATTGAGACAAACGGGAGGACCAGCGAGCGAGCCTACCGGAGGGATTACTTAAAGAGATCAACCATTTCAAACTACTATGGTCTGTGACTACAGTAAATTTGCTACCGTCTATGTAACCGCGGAAATGGTGAACAGAATCCAATACAGCCAATAACTCTTTTTCGGTAATTCCGTAGTTTTTCTCGTGTTTGTTTAGTGTGCGGGAAAAATACGCTACAGGGTGTTCGCCATCTGGGAATTCTTGAGTAAGAACTCCACCGATTCCTACATTGGATGCGTCCGTGTGGAGGGTAAAAGAGAGTGCAAAATCCGGGCAATTCAGAACGGGAGCTTTTTGAAGGGCATCTTTTAAAGTTGTAAACGCTTCTTCAGCTTCGACAGACCATCGGAAATTGCTGACACCTTTACGGATGCCGGTAATTTTATTTAAGGGGGCTGCAATAGTGGAAAAGTCTTTGATGAATCTCCTGTAGTAACCTGCGAGTCCAAGGAAACCTTTGACTTCCTTCGCGTTCTTGGGACGGGGAAAATTTGCCATGGCTTCCACCTTAGCGGGGTCTGTTCTTAGGCCTTTTTCGTCGACAATGAATCCCAAATAACGTAGACGGGACTTACAGAATTCAGACTTCTTCAAGTTGATGGTTAAACCAGCGAACTTGAGTTGTTGGAAAACTTTTTCCAGCATTAATAGGTGTTTTTCAAAGGTATCGCTGACGATGATGAGGTCGTCAAGGTAACAAAACAGGCTGTTATCGACTTCAGGACCGAAAAGTTTGTCCATCAGTCTTTGTAACTCGGCGGGGCTATTTTTTAGACCAAAGGGTAATCTTTTAAAATGGAACATTCCCCTACCAGGTACAACGAAAGCAGTTTTTTCGCACGATTCTGCGTCCAAGGGTATTTGCCAAAACGCTTTGCTGAGATCGACAGAAGAGATGAACTTGGCGTTACGTAGCTTGTCTAAGGTTGCGTGAACGTGAGGTAAGGGATACGCATCAGCTTCCGTGCAAGAGTTTAAACGTCTACTGTCGAGACAGAAACGTGCAGAGCCGTCTTTTTTAGAAACCAAAAGAGTTGGGTTGGTCCATGCACTTCTGCTGGGAACCACCACACCCATTTTTAACATTTCGTCAAGTTCATTTTCTAAAAGTTTAAGTTTTTGGGGGGCTAAGTTGTAATAACGTTGCTTTATGGGTGGGCCATTGGTTTTGATATGGTGCTCAACCAAATCTGTCAAACCTAATCCGCATTTTTCGAAGGATATTGATTCGAATTTATTGACCATTTCCTTTAGTTGGAGAGCCTGGTCCGTGCTTAAATTTTCGTGAGGTATTATTGTGCGGATCTCACTAATTTGAGCGGCAGTGGAGGTTTCGCCAAGAGTATTAAATACTTGGGGAGCAACATTGAATGCCTTCCAGAAGTCAACGCCAAGGATGAAATTCTGGGATATAGAGGGCACTATTAGAAAGTTGATTGTAACTATTTTATTGTTACAATTGATTGGCAGGGCCAGGGCACCGATGACCGGCTGAGAAACATTATCTGCAGTCGTCAGGTGTGTCGATTGGGGCGAAATTCTAAAATCACTGTTAACAAAAGGCAGGTGAGCATTGTTGCCAAGACAGCTGACAGATGCCCCACTATCGAGTAATCCGGAAAAGGTCACATTGTTAACAGAGAAAGAAGCATAGGGTCTCCCATCTTTAGCTTGTTTGCAACAAACCGAAGAAACATTTAAGGTCTGGTTAAAATACTTAATGTGTGCTAACCAATCAGTCCATTCTTTAGACCTTGGTTCAGAATGGGTGCCTGAGAGGTTATTATTTAGTTTTTTGGCCTCTTCATGTAGAAATTTGGTGGGGGCTTGGAGAGATCCACCTGAGGTCTGACATCGCTTGGGTTTTGTAACCTTTCCATGTCGTGTCTTGATTTCTTGAAAATATTGCGCAGTTCGTCGCGTGGAGGAGAGCGGTCCCTAGAGTGATGTCTCTTGGAAGTTCGGGGTTCCTTGGATTCCAGAAACTTCGCTTGCTTGAAACAAGTAGTGGCCAGATGGCCTACTTTTTTGCAAAAAGAGCATACTTTTTTGTTGTCGAATTCTGGTTTTAAACCAGACGAACGGCTCGGCACAACTACATTATTAGACACATTCTTTATGTTCTTCCTATCCTGGTATGATTCCAGAAGGAGACAGACTTCGTTAAGCTGGGCCAGGGATGCAATTTTCTGCGAGGTGATGATGTTCTCGTATTTGCTTAAAAGGCCATCAGTTATGACTGGTAATAGTTCAGCTTCCGAAACGGGATGTGAAAGCTTGATGTTAATGGATTCCGCCCTTTCTATGAATGTTGCTACAGGTTCATTTACCAGCTGTTTAATAGATAGTAAAGATAATTTGATCCTGTGCTGGGCTTCTGTCTTTCCGAAGCTCGAGATTAGGGCAGATCTGAGTTTATTCCAATCTTTGCATTTAGTTTTTTGGATGCGGTGCCAGGGTATCAATTCTGGGGAGATGAGTTCTATGAAGTTTTTTCGTAGAATCTCGAATGGGATATTTTTGATAGTAGCCGTTTCTTCGATACGGTCGATGAAATCCAGCACATCGGAGACGCCATTATATTTGACTTTCCAAGAGGATAAATCGTAAGTTTTATCTTGTGTCAAGGTGGGTGCGATGTCCTGTTTTATCATTACTTGCGGCATAGGTTCTTTGTTAGGAACAAGATTATCCAAAACTTGCATAGCCAAGCGTGAATTATTTTCGCTTGATGGGGCGAGGTTTATTTTCTTAATATACTTTTTGTTAAATAAAAGTGCATAAGCCTTTAATGTAGATTTAGATTTGCTAGATGGCGAGAGTCCTCTATCCTTTAAAGCAGTTTGTAAGTGAGTTTTGGATAAACTGAGCACGTTGGGAATGATACCCAAATTGGATGATGCCATAGCTTGATTGTTTTCCATTGTGAGTTTCCCGGGAGGTGAAAAAATTTTGCCAGGGATTTCCTTTAGCAAACGCAAAATTAATTTTGTGAGGCACTTTTCACTTGGTAACCACTGGTTGACACTTCTAACATAGTTATAGAAAACTGTATTCCATACTACAATTTGGTATACATGACGCCAGAATTCATGGTCAAGGTGGAAAAAAAATTGGCGTGGACTGACCTTAGGGGAAACACTTTTTTATTTTTCACAAAGCACTTTTGGAAATTCGGTGAAATTCACAAGTATTAAACTGATTTTTCAAAAAATTGGCCAGGACTGGCCTTTAGAAAACGGCTTTTTAAATTTTCACAAAGCACTTTGCACTGAGAGGGGCACTAAAATTCACAAAAGGCACTCTTCTGGCAAATAGGAACGAACTTCCGGATGAAAATAATTGAATATGGGATTTGATACGTCAACCACATTGAAATTGTTTTATTTATTCATGGAACCAATCATTGATTTTATTATATTATTTCACTTTCCTTTATGTAGGGAAAAAAAACACAATTCACTTTACACTTATGCTGAAAAAAAACGGTACCTATAATGTAGAATAGGAAAAAAAGTCATTATTTTGTCCATTTAGTGTAATATAAATTGTACTAATTTAATAGACACAAGTGGGCCAATTGGTATATTGTGCAAAACAACAAAAAAACGTCAGTCCGAAATTTTTGATTAAAGGAATTCGCACAATAAACTGGGATTCCAGCATCAAGTTTGTAATAATCATTTCCGTTGCTAGCCGGTTTAGTTATAAAAGGGCGTTCTGATTAAAAGAGTGCTGCATAGCAACAGATAATCATTTGTTCCGACGGGTTTTTTCGTTGGAATTTGGCGCGGGAACAGTTGCGCGCGCAGTCCGGAGACTAGGTATTTGCTGCGTTAATATTTGCCGTTTGCATAGGCGCGAAAGCTGTTGCGGACCGGTGTTTGTGGCGCGTGCGCAGTCAGATTCGCGGTTTAAATTTTGGGCGACCTTCTACTTGCTTCTAAAATGGCTGCCTTTAAAATGCGGCGTGATTTTACCCATATGTTTCTGTGGTTTTTTCACAGAAATTCCTGTACACTGGATGTAGAATAACAAGTTATAATTAATGTTCACAAAACAATTCCTGTGCAGGGAGAATTTCGACCAGTTGCATCCAGCAAAACGATCGGGACAGAGGGAGAAAAGAAAGAGAAAAAAAAAATTCCGAGGCCCCACGCTGTGGCGACAGTTGTTATGGGCAAAACGCATAACTGCTCTACAATATGTCCCCAGGCCAGCTCACGGTAGAGACAAAAGTACCCTCTATCTCAGAGGGCAGGTCGCACGAATGCGTCGGGATCTCTCTCTCTCTCTCCTTCTCTCTCCCACAATCGTCTGGGAATACTCACGGGGGAGAGGCTCCTGCCGAGGCAGATTAACAACAGGATGTAATTAATAGACTCATGTATTGTAAATTCAAACACAGTACAAGGGTTATTACAGCACAATTCAATTCAAGAGATGCATGTTACACAAACCTAGCTATCGAGTTTATATCTCATGATCCCTGTCAACGAAACTTTCTGAGTGGTGGCTTTACGCGAGAGTTCAAACAGTCTATCGTTACGGACACATTAAAGAGGGTAAATCAGAGGACAGCTTACATGGTGATTGAAGAATCCTTCGGCTCTCGGGTTCAGCAGGGCTCATCCCGAGTCTAGGACAGGTCCCGAAGTTCACAGGCATGGTAGAACACCAGCGCTAACACTCGTATGTACTTTAATTACATCGCAGATGTTACTGCGTTTAATTTGATCGGGCTAGTTAGCCGCGAACTGTATAGTTCGCGGAGGAGTGTCACGTGCGCCTGAGACGGCTTGTACTACTCGACTGGTGGCGGCGCGGCGGAGCGTGCCGGAATGCCGAGGGGAGAGGAGGTAGGTAACAGGAAACAGCGGGGAGCAACGAGTTGTTGCCCGCAGCGGTTTGTTTAGGGACTCGCGTTGGCGCTCCCTGTTGCTCTAAAAACGTACCATAACAATATTAAATTCAGATAAATGGCCGTAACGATGAAACTTGTGTTAATCACCTTAGCAGTGTTTGTGGCTCTGGCGACAGGTTAGAGAACCTTGATTGCTAGTTTTACCAGAGATAATTATTGTCACTTTTGCTTCACAGTGATCTTAAGAAGTTGTTCGTAATTTAAGGAGAACATGTGCAGTACGAGGAAGGGCAGAGATTTTTCACTTTCCCGGATGGCCAGGGAAAACTTCACCCCGTTGACACCGAGGAAGAGAGTATCCAGCCCAGGTTCTTAGCTGAAAATGACGTGAATCTTTTACTATTCACCAGGTACCAGCTTTACGCCAAATGCAAATATTTTAAAATAATTTCGCATTTTAAAGATTTTCTTTATCTTTCAGACAGAATTCAAACTCGGCCCAAACAATTATTTTTAAAAACCGTTCCAGCATTGACGTACCCAACTTTGACAAAAGCAAGCCAACTAAATTCATTGTACATGGATGGACCAATGACGCAAGCAGTCCTATAAACGCCGAGGTGAAAGATGGTAAAATAATTACATGCATTGACTGTGAAACTCCATCGAATATTTCGTACCATTTAAAATCAAATTCAGAGTGCCTCGCATTAAAAATAATATTCGAACAATCTCTTGTTTTCTCTGACTCTTGAGCTCCCTGCAAAAATCTAAATCTTCCCCTTTTTATTTATTCTGACGGTAACTTTGTTCATTATATTCGAGTCCCCGTGCAAAACAAAATCTAAAGGAGCCTTCTGTGCCTCGATGCTGAAGGACTGTCAGTCATGGATCACCCCGTGTGTAGTTTGATGGGGTGATGGTTGTCCATGTCAATAACCTAGTATTGTTCGTTCTACAAGATGTACAACGTGCTACATGCTACGTAAAAGACGGGGAAAAAGGAAGTCATTCAATTTTATTGCATGTTCATAATCATGCTGTCTCATTCTTACTCTCATGCATACGTTCCCTTACAATTTAGAATTGTCATGTTTACTGATAACTGTAGTTTTTTAGCTTTCCTCGCAGCTGTGGATGTGAATGTAATCGTAGTCGATTGGGGCAAGGGAGCTTCCGGTCTGTACCCAACGGCGGTGAAGAACGTGGAAAAAAGCGGGCAGTTCCTCGCCTCAGCGGTGGACTGGCTGGTGGACGAAGGGCTCGCCATTAGCAACGTGCACCTCATTGGCCACAGCCTCGGCGCGCACGTTGTCGGCACTGCGGGCAGATCCATCAAGCACGGAAAGGTGCCCTACCTCACAGGTTTGTGGAATTGTCTCTGATTGATATAGGGAACACTGGACAAAATAACACCACTAATGAATGACTCGGCGAATGAATAAATTCGGAGCAAAACTAAAATTCACTTGGATACGATTTTAGATTTTCACGGCCAAAAATTATTTTGTTATTAGTTTTTGGGGTATTGTGCCGTGTTACGCTACCTCCTTCTTTAGCCAACTTTTCAGACAGCGTTGCAGTGTCCATCATCAGGGCAGATGTGTAATAGTTAGGGGTGATGTTTGTACTTATCTACTTAACACTCCACTCCCACTAACAAAATTGACCTGAAGACAAGGGAGTTAGTAAAAGCTTCCAGTATCAGGAAAGAGGATCGATCTGGGCTTTTTGTAAAAGCCTCCAGAACTCCTGCCCTGTACGGTCTTCCAAAAATCCTAAGTGGACCTGTAAATCCTACTGATCCCTCAATATAAATATTAAAAAAAAAATCGTAGTCCTACGTGTATTTAAGATGACTGATTTTTGCATTTTTACATATAAATTCTTTGACAAATCTAATATGCCTAAATTTTGAATGAGAGAACTAGATATAATGCCAGTAGCTGAAATAATAAATGGTAATATTTTTATAGTCTGAGAATGCCAAATTCTTTTAATCTCAGTTCCTAAATCTGCATATTTTCTTTTTTTTTCAGAAACAGATTTTTGAATATTACAGGAATTTGGAATAGCGACATCAATGATATAAATTATATTTCTAAATTTTGTCATGTTCAACTATATCAGGTCTATTATGACTAATTGTTCTGTCTGTTAGTATAGTTTTATCATAATATATTTTATAAAATTCATTTTATAAAATATAATTTGAAAATGAATTTGGTTCATATTCATAATATGGTTTTATATTACGGCAGTCAATCAAGTTATGTTTAATTACCAAACTTTGGTGAATTATTTTTAAAACCTGATTGTGCCTAAATGTATACACGGACGGCGCTAATACAGAACTTTCCGATATAATATGTTGTATAGTTTTTGAAAAGCCAAACATTTTCTACATAAATCATCAATTTGATTTATATCTTTGATTATATGCTTTCTATATTTTTTAGTATTAATGAAGCTATCTTGAATGACAAGCATAAATCCTTCTATTTCTGCGCTCAACTCTCCAATACTCAACCATTTGTTTGACGATAATTTAAGTGTTTTGCGTGAATAATTTTATTTGACCAGGAATCTAACAATTCCTGATTAGTGTTTATAATAATGTTGGCATTCTCGTCATATAAATTTAAATGTGTAATGTTTCTATCTGCCTTGTAAATTATTTTGTGCATTTCTGAGCTATTTCCTTTCCTATGGAAAAAAATTCTTCGCATTTCTACCTGATTGTGTTTCAAAGTTGTTATTTTGACTACACCTCTATCTCCTAAATTTCTAGGTAAATTAATTCGTTTTATAGTTGAATTTGGATGATGGCAATTAAACTTTGTTAACGTAGTTCTAATTAATCGTTCTAAACTATCTAAATCTGTATTGACAAATTTAAGACAATTCTCATACACATAAGGAAAAATGATTTAACACTCAAAACTCAACAAAATATTTACACCCGCTATTCATCCCACCAAAAATGCAAAATTCCTCCAACAAAAACAGCTTTCGCTCAACGACAGTTCTCTTACATCGCGCCTAAAATGTTCAACTTACTGAGTGTTGATATTAAGACATCGAAAACTGATGATCTTTATGCCGTATTAATGGCATTTTAATACAGAACTGGTTATTTACTCATGGAAGGGAATATTATAAAGAATGCCTTACACCTTAAAAACTGTTCTTATTTTTTCATATTTCTCGAGTAAAAAATCTATCTCTAAATTAATTTTCAACCAAAACTTTATATTACGCTGATGCTTTTTTTCATATTTTTTTACATCGTTCGTCCATTTCATACGCTGCCTAGAAATACCTGCTTTTGTTTTTTTGGGGTCTAAGACTATCATTGTTCATCTGTATAGATGATTTATATATTTATTCTTATTTTTATTTCCATTGTCCTTAAAATATTATTATTTGTTACTTTTATTTTTATTTGTTATTCTATTTTATTTTTATTTATGCAAGATTCACCTAGTTTAACTCCTTTCCTGTAGGTGATCATGTACCTAATAAAGAAAAATTAAAAAATTATTCTGAATGAGTATCTACGTTTGTAATTTTTTCTTTATTCTGTGAAAATTACCGATTCATATTTTTAGGTAAATGAGTAAAATTTTTGTTCAACGAAATCCATTAGCGGCACTTTTAAGGGGGTGGCAAATTTCCACAATAAATAATAATATTATCTTGGAAAAATTTAAACCATTTCAAATCATTATTTGAAAATGTTCCACGATAAGAATCCAACACTTTTTTAAAATTATTTATTAAAAATATCAATAATAATATTTTTTTAAGCTGCAAATTTCGCAATTCGTAGGAAAATCGTACGCATATTGTGAGAGTAATACTAATTAAAGCTGTTAACCCGCAAACGGATTCACTCTTAATTAAAACCAGTGTGTTCAGAATATAAGTGCCTAGAATCAAAGAAAAACCATTTTTTTTTGTTCCGAGTGTAGTTTTGATACACCGCATATTTAGTTTAATTTAAACCAGTTTCGTGTTGTGTTTGAGTTGCATTCCATAGGTATGCGTGATGAAGATGCGAAATTCTATTACAGGCATACTATTCTCGATTTCTGAGAGCAGTTATATATAAATTTGTAGTCGAATTTATAAGCATGATTTTATTGGAAGAGTACTCGGCACATGGGATTATAAAAATTCGCATAAAAATAGATTATCTAACCCCCCACCTCCCCACCGGTCAGCGCTTGAAAATCTCAACCGGAGCCCTGGTCCTGATCGTGAGCTTGGATCCTGCTCCCTGGCGAGGGGTCCTGATTCTCTGAAGCCTTCCTTGGAGTCTTTCCGGTTTCCGACTTGGAGATTGCGCGAGATCACGGCCCGCGGTTCCTCAACGCGCTATGTTGAAGTCAAATAAAGTGTTCGCGTGAGTTTAGAAGTAATTTGTTAAGATCCATGGTCCGCAGGTGGCTATTTCTTTCTTCTTAGTTAATTGTCTGTTAAATTTCAGAATAGGTTATGTTTTGGGGATGTGAAGCCCGGCCTCTCAAAGGGCAAGTTTGTTATTTTCTCTATGTTCGTCTGAACCACATAAAATACACTAGCACCTGTTATTTTGAAATCAAATCTTTTATTTCTACATTCAATGCTAACCTCACAAATAAGGAACTTGTATTTTTCCCACAATCCTGATGAGATTTTTACCTGAACCGCGAAATAAAATAATCTGATGGTTTAAACATCGCAACAATTCGTCAACACTAGACTTGGTAGGAGATATTCTGATTTACGTTGTGTTTTGGCGGGATTTGACCCCGCCATGCTGCTGTGGGGCACATTTTAAATCGTAATAGAAAATTAATTCATCAACAAAAAAATAAAATACTAATTCTTTCTTTATAGTAAGTATTTTCTTAATTTTTTTAGAGAATTAATTTTTAAAAATTGTTAAAAAACCCTCTTGGGGTAGTATTGTCCAGGTAAGACAGGGTTGTTCTTCTGTGTTCAATTTCAAGTTAGGGGCGCCACATTTTTATCTTCAATCAATAAAATAAAGTTTTCTTTTTGATCTAGCTTGCAAAATGTTTACGTTATTATGACAATTGTTCAGGCAAATGATTTTAAGAAGCGCACGTTTGAAATATTTGTGCTCGCCGATAGCAATTGTTGTAGTAGACTAATTCGAACTAGTTTGGAACACCCGTCCGCAGTTCCCTCGCAGTAGCTTTACGATACAATACACAGCTACTCTATAATAGCTACACTATACATCCCTTTTATAGCAAGGATCTCTTTATTCTTGTGTTTTGGCAGGACTTGACCCCGCCCGGCCGATGTGGGATGAGTCCAGCGGTCGAATTCGCTCCTCCGACGCCGACTACGTGGAGATCATCCACACCAACGGTGGTGCCATCAGCTACGGCCTGAAGGAGCCTCTGGGCGACAACGACTTCTACCCCAACGGGGGCTTTCACCAACCCGGTTGCGAACTGGTGAACCTCAGCTGCTCGCACGCCCGCGCCTGGGAGTTTTTTGCCAGCTCTCTGGACAATCAGGGCTTCTTGGCCATACAGTGTAACAGCTACAACGAGATGGACGAGGGAAAGTGTGCCAACCTGAGTTCTCTCTACATGGGAGGCTCCAAACCCAAACCTAAGTGAGTGACTATAAGATATACATTTTATTAGGTTGATCTTGACCACAGAATGACGAATCCACAGATGCGCCATTTGCTAAAATCAGGGCGAAGGGAACGAACCACCACACGTGGATTGAGGGACGATTATGGGGGTAATTATGAACTAGGAAGATTAAATCTCCAAATAAATAAGACGTGATCTTGTCTGTCAATTGGTCTGTCACCGGGTCAAAACATGTAAGGGAACGTAACCATACTACGTGACCAACTTTTTGCAATTTTTAACCCCCCCCCCCCCCCCCGATGACCAAAAATCTAAGCCCCCCGCCGCTCATTTGTACCAAGCGTAACATTTTGAAGACCACCCCCCCCCCTCTAAACGTGTCACGTAGTATGGGTACGTTCCCTAACTTAGAATCTGAATCGAATCACGAATCTGCTGGTTGAACTCCTTTGTTCAATTTACTTATTGAATACTCGTGTTGTTCCTACTTATGTCATTCATGCGCGGTTTATTATTTAATGTACAATATACTTGTCATTATGCTCCTGTACAACTTACCTTACATGTAAAAGCCACCAAGGCGTAAATAAATAAATAAATACGCTTTAAGGCTGGTTAGTACCTACCTAGACCAGTCAATTCGTACCAACAAATTACTCTATTTGGTAAATGCCAACTACGGTGTTCTTTTGGTATTGTTTATTATTTTTAAGTATGTTGCATTGTACATGTAGATATATTTATTCTTTATAGTCCCATAAGGTATTTATTAACATTAAAACAGATTATTTATTAACATTAAAACAGACACACAATCACACCTCACAATGCAGGATATCACATACCGATTTCACTGAAGGCCGACCTTGTTTCATACTGACAGACAGCCGCCTCTTCCCGAAATAGGTTTTTTCGTGGGTTTCCCTATTTCCAAAGGCAAATGTGGAAGAATCCCCAAACAAAAGGACACGACCGACTCCCTCTCACTCCCAACATTGGACAAACAGACACGTATGTATGTATGGCCACCGGTTGCTGATGCTGATGGTTGATGATGTAGATGAAGGGTTTTGAAGATTTAGGTAAAAAAAAATCCCTACCGATGAAATACGAGACCTCTAAATCTTTAATAGCCAGGTAACATTTTATACCCACTTGAGGTAAAAATTGCGTGGCGTAATGACGCAGTACTATTTGCGTAAAGAACAGTCGATCTAAATTCAGTAATTTAAATTATTCCCTCTCCATGGCCCATAAGAATTTAGTGAATCAAAAAAATTGGGTGAATAAAATTGTCAGTGATTATTCACAGGAAATTACTTACGTTTGCATTAAAGCGGGTAATTATTACAATTAATCGAGACATTTAGTGGCAAAAACGTTTAAAAAGTACCTAAAGCTGGGTCCACACAAGTTCTTTTGTCCGTTCCGTTCCTGCGTTCCGTATCAGAGTCGCGATCAAGAACGCTAGTTTGGGCGCCCGTTCGGAACGGTACGGTGTTACGGAGGGACGTTACGGGTAGAGGTACGCCCCGATCCATCGGGAGTCGGTTTTTTCGGCCCGTTCAAAGGCGATACGATACGGGTATGCGCCAATCTGGACGCGATCGCGGCATGCGCAGGTCGTTCTCTCTGTCGCTACCCCGATAAGGAGAAATGCAGTGGGATAACGAAAATATTGTAAAGCTTATCGATGGGTATAGGGCCAGGGAAGTTCTGTGGGGTCCCGGAAAAGGGAATTATTTTAATAAAAATATAAAGCAAGAGGCATGGGAAGAACTATCTATCGAAATGGAGTGTGGTGTTGAAGAAGATGGATGCTTTATTGTCTGGGCTGCGCCGGGAGAAAATGAAGATGAAAAAATCAGATTAATCTATTTGTATCGAAATAGATTTTTTAAATGTGGTATCCGCCTTTATTATTTTTGGCCCAATTAAATTAATGAAGTGCTCGAAGTCGCTTGGTGACATGCGAGTGAAGTTTTTATATTTTCCACTTATGTTTTGAAATTTTAAATCTCTCATTAAAGCTCTTGCGCCACATATTTCTCTGTTTTTGAACAATTCTAACTCCCACCAACGTCGCCTTTTTTTCTTTTTTTTTCGTTATAATATTCTGAATAACAATGAAGGACGCGCAAGCAATCGTTCAAGCAAGCACTTCCGCAGTCGACGACCTGCTGGGAGGGAATGGAATGAACACGCGATGATGCCGATGATCGCAGCGACGTTACGGAGGTACGGGCTATTTTTACTTGCGTCCAGAGTTTTTGATACGGAACGGAGGTACAGAACGGAGGAACGGAACGGACAAAAGAACATGTGTGGACCCAGCTTAGTTCATCTTCTATAGCAGACCCCTTAGCAGAAAGTCTTGGTTTTCTAAGTTTTGATATTTGTTTTCCAAACTGTAACAGACGTATCAAGCCTTTACAAGACTGTAAAATAGTAGCACCGGTTTTTTGCACGCCTTCCACTGGCTCACGCTGATGATGGTGATAGTTGTTGGCTGGCCTCCCTACATCCAGTGGTATGGCCCTGGATGCGCCTCGTTTCTGCCTGAGCGGTGCCTTGCAGTGCCCAGAGTCAGGGCCGACTGCAGCGGTAGGCACCGGGTTCTCGTTCAGGCAGAACTTCGGCAGGAGGCAGCAGCTGGCAGCAGGTTCCAGACTTCCAGAGGTAGGTGTCTGGACCACTTGTAGAGTAAATAAAAGACTTGTTTACTGTTGAAGAAGAACTGATTTATTACCTTTTTTTTTTTTGATTCTACGGATTCTTTCGTAATCCTCTAGCTAAACTAGGGCTTTGCAATGCCCTTTCATGATCTAACTAACTAGTTTTACGGCTCATTTGGCCTTATAACTATTACCTTCTGAAGGTGATTATTTAATTGACTGAGTTTACTTTTACATTAATGTTATCGTGAGGAAAAAAGTCTTTACTGGATAAAAACCTCACCAAGTTGCAGTGAAAAAGGAGGGGGAACAAAAGTTCTGAACTTATTTTCAGGAAATTTACATTTACTTTTACTGAATGTAAGTATTTTGTTTTCATCAGGTCAGCGTCTCGTCCTTGGTGTTGGTCCTGGTGCCTATGCCTAGTGAGAAAAATTGGAAAGAAAACATCATCATTAATTTCGGCCCGATCTGCGCTGGTTTTTACACCAGCGCCCATCGAGCGCAAAGAGAAATCCGAGAATCCCGCCAACTCCACGCCACTGGTCTGCGCAGATGGTATGCGCAGTGTACAGCGCCAGTCAGAAATACCGTGCCAAGAATGTGCGAGCGTAAGTGTGGAATGTTGTCTAGGTCAGGGTATTGGGAAAGGTCAGGGAAACGTTAGGTATTTTGTGCGTAAAAATGGCGTCCGTCATTCTTCGTCTGTCGTATTGTCCTCGGCGTCGGCGTGATCATCCCCAGGTTCTTTTAATATGAGGTGTTTTGGCATCTTATGCTTGTATCGGAAAGGAAGATCGGCTATTGACTCATATTTGCCCAGCCCTTTGATCAGTGGATTTTTATTTTTATTCAATGTACTATAGAATTGCGTAGTTAATTGGTGCGCATGTTCTTGTAATGACGGAATTTCTTCTCTGTCATGAATTCTATGTAAGTTTGTGTACCACGGGGTGTTATAGATAATTTTAATGCATTTGTTCTGCAGTGTTTGTAGCCTCTTGTATGTTGTTTTGGCTATATTGCTCCATACGGGCACTGCATATGTCAGGGATGGGCGAATCTGAGTCAGATATAATAGCAGTTTCTTCTTCTCAGCTAGTGGGCTTTTTCGGTTGAAGATAGGGCCTACCGACCCAATGGCTTGGAGCATTTTCGATTTTGATTTTTGGAGATGTGATTTCCAGTTTAGTCGACTGTCCAGGGTTAGGCCAAGGTACTTTACTTCGGGTTTCCATTCAAGTGCAGCCCCACTCATGGTAATTTTCTTTTGCGGAATTCGGTGTTTGATTCGACGCGTAAACATGATGGCTTCTGTTTTGGCCTCATTCAACTTAAGGCGCCATTTTTTGTAGTAGGCTGAAGTTTCGTCAAGGCCTCTTTGTAGGTATTTGATGGCTATTGTGGCTTTGGTTGATGTGGCATACAGGCCCATGTCGTCTGCGTAGATTGCCTTTTCGCATTTCACGAGTGGAGGAATATCATGAGTGTACAGGTTGAAAAGGTGTGGTCCTAGTAAACTTCCTTGTGGCACGCCCTTGGGGACATTTCTTTTTGTAGAAGTCGTCTCTCCCACCTTAACGACGAACGATCGGTCTTTCAGATATACTTGAATTATTTTTATGATGTAAATGGGCGTGTTGGTGATATATAGTTTGTATATTAGCCCGTCCATCCAGACTGTGTCGAAGGCTTTTTCGAGGTCGAGTAGTGCCATAGCAACGTATCTCTTGGTGTTGAAGGCTCTTGAGATGTCTTCTGTGACACGTGTCAGTTGATGGACCGTTGAGTGATTACATCTGAAACCGAATTGTTCGTTCGGTAGGGTCTTGTTTTCGTTATGATGTGGGAGGTATCGATTCAGGATGATTTGTTCCAATAATTTGCTCATTGTGGGCAGTAGGCTGATCGGGCGGTAGCTTGACGGATTTGAGCGATCTTTTTTTGCTTTGTGAAACGGTAGAACGCACGCGCTTTTCCAGGATGACGGGAAGTGGCCCTGCAGTAGGCAGGCGTTAAATATTTTTGTGATAAAAATAATTGCTTTCTGCGGTAGATGTTTTAGCAGCGCATTTGTTATTTGGTCTTCGCCTGGGGCCTTTTTTTGTTTGAGGCGTCTTATGATGTGGGCCACTTCCTTCGGAGTGCAAAGATGTATTTCTTCCGTATCCGTTTGGGCGAGGAGGTCGAGCTCTTCGAGTGCTTTGTTCACCGTCTCGTTTACAGCCGGGTCTTCCATCCCGTCGGTTGTTTGATATGCTCTTTCAAATCCGTCAGCCAAGGTGTTTGCCTTTTCTTCATTTGAGAGTGCCATGATTGAGGAGTTGGGCCACTGTAGGGGCGGGATACTATTGTCCTGATAGCGGAGGGCCTTTGACATTTTCCAAATCGAGTTGTCCTCTGTACTTAAAGATGTTACTTTCGCTGACCACAGATTGTTTTTGAGGGTCGCTATTTCGTCTTTTATTTCCCTTCCCAGAGAGTTTACTGCTGTCTTGAAGCACCTCTCATGGGTATTTTGATGGATTCGGCGAAGTCTATTCTTTTCTGTGATCAGGAATTTTATGTGCGGCGTTAGCTTCACGGTAAAGGGCTGGATTTTTTTCTTGGGAATGCAATCGTCTCGTGCTCTTTGGATTATGCCAGTCAGCGATTCGACGGCTTCGTCTATGTCGGCTGGCGTGGTTAGAGTCTCGGATGTTAGGTATATTTGAGCGTTGATTTCCTCTTTAAATCTTTTCCAGTCGGCTTTTTTAAAATCGAGTTGAGTCCTTGTTATTCTCGTGATTTTTCCGCCTATCGTGAAGCTCACCGGTAGATGGTCGGATGGAAGTTCGTCCAGTGTCACCAGGGGAGATATCGCTGTTATGTTTTTTGCCAGCGCAATATCGAGAGTGCTTGGATATTTCATATTTGATCTGTAGAAAGTCGGCTTGTCCGGTGCTAGTACTTGATAGTCGTGGCTTTCCAGATGTTTGAACAGGATATTTCCGTTTTTATTGGCTCTGTAGTTATTCCAATGCCTGTGTTTGGAATTTAGATCTCCCGCTATGAGTACTTTTGCACCGAGCGCGAACAGCTTGTTGAGATCGCTTCTCACGATATTATTTTGGTTTGATGGGCAATATGCAGCGATGATGGTGTGCATTTCATTTTTTATCTCCATCCTGATGACAGTAGCTTCCATATTTTGAAGTACAGGCGTTGGGAGTCTCGTTGTCAGAAGGCCCTGGCGGGTTAGAATCGCCGTGCCACCCGAGGGTTTTGTTCTTCTACCCGCTGCGGGTGGTCTATCATTCCTATGTAGGTCAAATCCTGGCACTCTCAGTCTGGTTTTTTCATCAAGCTTCGTTTCGCTGAGTAGAATGATGTCAATTTGCTGTTTGTTGACCACATCAAGTAATTCTTCGACTTTCTGTCGAATGCTGCAAGCATTCCACATAAGGAGCTTCACCTCTGGGGCCGTGCTAGCCATTGATGGTCATTAAAAGTTCCATGAGGATGATCGATTTCTCATCCCTGTTGCTGCAGGCAGCCAGCCTTCCTCGTACCTTAATGAGGGCGCGCAGGAGAGACATAATGTCCTCGTCATCAGAGGAGGTGTTGGTTTGAGACCTCTGTGTGTTGGGTTCTTCATTTTGGGCAGCCCTGCGGCGCTCTTCTTGTTCATGCGCAGCCCTGGTGTTGCTACCCGCTGCTTGTGAATAAGTCATTCGACCGCCTGCGTTGCCCGGTGTTTGGGGCTGGCGTGTTTCGTGAGTTCTTTGCGGCCCTGCGGACCTCTGGTTGGCGCTCTCCCTAGCCCTTTGTTGTAGGGCTGCCACATATTCCTGCCTTTTCGGGCATCCGCTGAAGTTAGCGGGGTGCGCGCCTCCGCAGTTGCAGCAGGCGGCCGGTAGTTCGCGTGTGACCTTAGGGCAGTCACCGGTTGCGTGTTCGCCTTCGCATTTCACGCAGCGGGCAGGGTGGGCGCAATTTCGGGAGCCATGGCCGAACTTTTGGCATCGGTGGCACTGGGTGCCATGCTGCAGATGACCACTTCGGTATTTCCGCATGGATATTCTGCAGAAGCAGATGAATCTGACAGACTCTCTCAGCTGTCCCATGTTTGTTTCTCGGCCGAAATGGGCGAGATATAGTGGGTATTCGGAACCGGGGGTGGTCATCTCGATGATGGCCTTTGCCGGGAAGCCCTGGTCTCTCAGATCATTGCTGATCTCTTCCGTGGAAAGTTTGGGAAGACCTCTGATGACGGTCTTCTTTACCTTGTCGGCCTCCGTGGTGTAGGTGTGGAAGGACTTGGCTTCCTGTCGTAGCGCTTGGGTCAGCTGGCTGTGAGCTTCCACCGTGTTTAGTTGGACGCTGACGGTACCGCCCTTCCTGTATTGGAATGAAAATGTCGCTTTTCCGACATGCTTTTGAATTTCGGCGGTAATTCCGCCGTGGTTCAGTCCCCCAATTGTCATAATAACAGGCGGCACTCGTGTGCTCTTTCTGCCTGCTGCTTGTCCTGTAGTGGTCGTGGTCGTGTCCTTGTGATGGTAAGACTTGTATGCCGTCTTCTTTGGTGGTGGTGCCGTGTAGGAGGCGTCGCCGTCTCCCACCTCTGGGAGTACCTCAAACCTGTTGGAGGTGGAGGTGGAAGTTGAGGGGATGGGGGAGTGACAGCGCTTCGCGGTTGTCACTCTCTGCCAGTCTGGCTCCATTGGAGTACCGCTGGGCCCTGGTGTGGGATCAGGTGTGGATTTGGGATGGTTTGGGGTGGGGACCTCGATATGGTCCGCGAAGAAAAACTCCACGGTCCCGGTTCTCGTATTGACCCTGGTCGCTACGGCACCGAATGGGACAGTAAAGTCAAGGAGCTCGAGGGGGCTCCTGACCTTCTTTGGTATGGCTGATGGAGTGGACATGTTGTGGGCGGAGGTTCTCGTATTTGCTTTTGATCGAAGAGGGTTGCCTTGAGAAAGGCAGTTGTATGGCTTTTAGATTTTTGTCTTAAGAAAGACAGTTTTTGCCTTAACAAAGGCAGTTGTTGAGGTTCCGTCAGCCGAACTGAATGGAGGGGCAACTGTCAGCCCCGAGCGCCCTAGAGCACCAGAAAGCCTCAGTCAGCCACCATTCAGAACTTCCTTTTGATTTAATCCGATTTTCTCGAAGCCAGGGTCACAAAAGATCGCCAAGCTGCCAGAAAATCAGGTCAATCCCCGTGGTCACCTCGCACATCGACTATCTCAAGTCTCTGTCACTGATTTATTACCCAAAATGCTCGGTCTTTTATACCCGATTTTCGGGATAAAACCGGTCACGTGGTACAATTTTAGGGTGGGAGGTTTTACCTAGCCCGTTATGTATATAAGGTGTGCCTTTCTGTTGGCCACCTATTTTGGCGATCACTTGCTTGAAAGTGGTTGTCTAAAATTGGTTTTTAAAAATAATTATACAGGTCATACTAAAGTATATACAATGTTTGCCTTAATATAAATATGTTTCTACGGATATTCTTTATCCGTAGAATTTTTGTTTGGTGAGTTTAGGGTGATTTTAAGAATGTTTGACATTTTGTCGGTAGGTATTTACATTTTAACAAGGTATCTGAAGTGTTACGAAGAAGTTAATATTTTTCCCAGGTCCCCCGTAAGCCTGGCTATCGAAACCTTTTGGTCCCGTCGTCTTACGAGGTCCTGGGATTTTTAAAATGGAGAAAGAATGATTTGATGCAAAGGTCTCGAAAATCTGCGCAAATGCTGATAGCGTTGGCAGTTTAAGAGTTATAGGTTTGATTTATGTTTCTTTGAATGCCCCGTAGGACTCTGCACTGAAGTTATGTTACAAAATGATGTTTTGCTTGGCGGAGCCGCTGGCTTCCTGCCGGGCCATAACCGCAGAACGGCAAGGGAGCAAAGGCAGTCCGCTTGGCGGAGCTGCCTGGCTTCCTGCCGTGCCATAACCGCAGAACGGCAAGGGGGCAAAGGCAGTCCGCTTGGCGGAGCCGCCTGGCCTCCTGCCGTGCCATAACCGCAGAACGGCAAGGGAGCAAAGGCAGTCCGCTTGGCGGAGCTGCCTGGCTTTCTGCCGTGCCATAACCGCAGAACGGCAAGGGGGCAAAGGCAGTCCGCTTGGCGGAGCCGCCTGGCCTCCTGCCGTGCCATAACCGCAGAACGGCAAGGGAGCAAAGGCAGTCCGCTTGGCGGAGCCGCCTGGCCTCCTGCCGTGCCATAACCGCAGAACGGAAATGGAGGAAGGGTAGTCCGCTTGGCAGAGTAGCCGCTTCCTTTGAGCCGGAAAAACGGCCCTTCTCAGGGGTATAAATAAAAAGGAGGCTAGTCAGCCTGGTTGCCTTGGAGGCGGAAATAAGCATAAATTGTAAAAAATGTCTCCCGGTGGCAACCTGGCACGCAAGCTTTATTTGGTTGCACCGGGGCATTGTACATAAAGAATGCATGAAAATTATAAAAATTAAATTAAAAAAGAGGGTGCGCAACACGTCCGTTACACAAACTATTGTCTTCATATTTATCAAAACATGTGTTTGCTTGTTTCAGAACGGGCATTTTCTACCTCAAGACTTCCGACAAGAAGCCTTTCTACCTTGGTTAATTCTTAACCCGCTCCCCACTACCCTCGTAATAAACAACAAGGAACTTAAAAAAACAGCATCTAGTTTTAATTACCTGTATCTTTACTCACTTTGATGACTATATCTGAATAGCCAGGTACATTTTCCACATCTCCTTCCCCTCCCCTCTACCTTCGGCATCACACCATACCAAAATTGGGGATGCCATAGTCTCTCTGGCCCGAGACGGTTGGGAGCAGTTGGGACTCTTGTGTTATATTCAGATTTAAAAGTTATATTATATGCAAGTAGGAATCTTTAGCGTTTTTTTGCTAAGCCGACTGCACGTATAAGTACGTCGTATTTTGTGATTGCCGCATGCTACTTCGGAGAGTCGAAATTATTAGTAAAAATATTTTTACAGCGGATTTTCACCCAAGATGCCTTCAGATATAAGTATATCGACTTTGGTTGTACGGCCGTATATCCTCTTTGTGTATTTACTTAAAGAAAACATCTTCTAAACTTTCGGCCTGACCAATTGTCGCCGGACCAATTGTCGCCGGACCAAATGTTGGCCGGACGAACTGTCGGCCGGACCAACTGTCGCCGGACCAAATGTCATGGAACCTTTTTATCTATGCGAATCATGATTTTTTCCATATTTTTGCCGTCGAATTCTAGTGCACCTTTTCCAATACATTAGGTCATCTTATTAGTATTTGTGTTTTCTTCTTCCGAGTCGCTCTTTGCCTGTTCATTTTGGAGTGGTTTGAAGATTGGATATTGATTTTACAATTTTTTTTGGATTTCGTAAGATTCGATCCTTGATACGCTGAATTTCTGGCCGCTAAGATTGATCAGGAGCTTTATACCGCTAAACAAACCTGCGGCTCGCGAGCCACACGCGGCTCTTTGGATGTGAAGCTGCGGCTCTTTAGTTCCATACGCAAATATTATTTATTCTATCAAAAAAAAAAACATTTAAAAAACATTTAAAAATCATTCTGAATCGATGAACGAGGATTAGGCACCATTTCTATCTCTCAGACACTTGTAGTCGCTTTTCACCGCACCCCTCCCCCGTGACACGCGTCGTCACTGTCGTCAGTCCGTCGGAAGCTCTCGAATGACGCCGTCGTCGGATGTTTCTATGTAGGTTTTAAACATATATAATAATAATCTAAAACTGAAAGGAAGGGGAAACCCGGCCCATGTCTTGGTGGAAGAATTGGTTTGTTTAGAAGAAAAATTAATTATTTTTGCAGAAGATATTCAGAGCGTAAATTACTTCATTTTCAATTTCTAAAGCAACATCACGATAAAACCAGTGCAACTGTTGACACGAATTACTTCAGCACAGTTATAAAAAAAATTAAAGATTAATTTGCTGACAGATTTCAGTAATTCAAAACAAAAAAAGCATTCTGGCATTCATAGTAAATCCTCTCAACACAAATAGTAACGAAATCCACATTAAGCCATTTGGAGTTGATACATATTTAAAAATCATGTATACCAGTGATTCTTGACCATATTGAAGGAATCGCCCCCTTTACCACAGTGAAATTATCTGCCCCCGCCCCCCCCCCCCCCCCCTCCCGAAAAAAATATTTATGCTAGTATGTACAATTTATTGTCGGCAAGAAAAAAAATTATGGCTCTTTAAAAACTTTGAAATTTTGTAAATTGTAATTTTTGACTCTTCCGACTCAAAAGGTTGCCGACCCCTGCGCTAGATCAAAGGAGATTTGCGTGAGACCGTGGATTTATAGATCGTGTATTATATTGGAACAGAGTACCTGTGAAATAAATATTTTTTTTTGCTATCTCATTCTCTCGCGGGCGCAATCCTATAGATATGTGTATTCGTCTCTTTTTAGTGTCGCTCGCTTCCTTTTCACCGTGTTTCAAATCACAGCGGTGCTAAAGAAGTTTTCATTACAAAATGGCAACCGATTCTGACACCTTTTCATATGTCGCGTGTGGCGCCTGTCATGATAGGTTACGTAATATACACAACTTCAAAGCCACACGGATTACCGAAAACCGTTGGCACGGCGCAAATTCGTTGTAAGATTAAAAATAACATTCGGCAAAGTACATTATTGTACATTTTTTTTATTGACAGAATAGTTAATACATATCAACAGGAGCTTATAGTTTAGTTACATATCGTAGTTACACATATCACATATCACTCTGTATTGAGATAATATTTGCAATTTTTTTTTTTTTACATTAACTTCACACTGGAGGCCTTGAGGAAAATAATTTCCCTCAGGGCCTATGTCATCTGGCATGCTGTGTGGAGGGTTTTTTGAGGAGAGGGAGGAATGAACACTGGTCTTGAAGAGACCCATGTTGTATTGTAGGAAGGAGGAAACACAGAGGCCGGCAAATCATTTCACAGCCGAGCTGTTGAGTCGTAGAAGCGACCCGTTCTCATGTGACAAATGTCAAACGTATACAAATGTTGGACACGCGTTTGGCGTATTTCCCGACTATGCACCGGTGACGAAGCGATCAATGAGGCTAATTCCTCGGAACATCTTCCATTGTAATACCGGTAGAACAAAGATAGCATTCCCACACAACGCCTGTGCTCTAAAAACTGCAATCCGTCTGTTAAGATGGGAGAATCTATCAAACGGACCGCCCGTTTCTGCACAAAGTCGAGGGTATAACTGAGCTGGTCACTTACGGTTACACCAAGCATATCAATGGAGGGCCTGTTCGGAAGATTGCTTCCGTTGAAGGTGACTAGATTTTTATTTCGATCCCTTTTAGACGTAATCAGACAAGATTGGGTCTTTGAAACATTAAATTCAACGAGATTATTTTTACCCCAATAGAAAACACTCTCGAGGTAACCGTCCATTCTTTGCTTCAAAGCCACGGACATATGAATTTGGATGTCTATGTTCAAAGCCCTCAGAGCCGTTGGAGTTTGTGAGCCCTTTAAGGCTTGTCAAACAAAAAGTTATCGTGGACTGTACTGTCATCCGCGTATGAATTGGTACACATGACAAAAGGTCGTTGATGTACAACAAAAACAAAGTCGGAGACAGAAGCGATCCCTGTGGGACGCCAGCATATAATATTCTCATTTTATTATGTCGTTCACAGGTCCAACAGTTGACTTCTTCGAAAGTTGCCGTAAGCACTTTGGAAGGATCTCGATAGTTACTGTTTAACACTTTTTTATTATTATAAAAGGTTTCAACGCGTTATCTAACCCAGTGCGGAAAACATTTGAAATAAATGATTTTGTAAGATTGGGACATATGCTTTGGAGGGGTAAAATAGATTTAAGAGGAATATAAACTTACGCCTTCAAAATTTAAAGTCGAGCGTCTTTAATTTGCACGAGGCAAGTAAGCGCCAAAGTGTTTTTTTATTTATTTATTTTGTTCATAATTTTATAAGAATGAAAAAAAATTTGATCATACAAAACGTCAAAAATAGTCTTAGCCATGAATGGGTATTTTTAAAAATTGTTTCTTATATTACTCCATAGTTAAGTCATGAAAAAACATCTTTTTTAGTAGTTTACGCTTATATTTTATGTTACGTAAATAATGATTTTATTTTAATTCCAATACATACAAAAGGTAGTAAAAGCTTCAATTTATCCGTAGCATATTTCTTGATACTGTAACCGATTCGTAGTAAAGATTAATCTAAATAGGATTTCACGTACAACTTCACCGAATGAATTATGATTTTGATTGTCAGTGAATTATGAATTTTCAGCTTCATTCGGTGATACAAAGAGAAGATTACCGTTTAAACTTTCGACGAAAGTGCAGACCATTTACTCTTTCTACCTTTTTAATCAAATCAGTTTAACCATAGACTGTGAGCAAGTCTGAAGGAATATCCAAGACCTCAATTTGATTATTTAAGAAGTCTGAATCGCCAAGCAATTAACACAATTAAATAAAATGTATAATTTTATTTTATTTTTTCATCCTTTTAAAAGTAAAATCATAAAATATCATTTCAAATCAAATAGCAACACATACTCACCCTACGTATTTATTAGATTAGAACGAATTTGCTTCCTTCAGCTTAGTAGGTAGTAGGTACTCATTATTTGTAAAAAAAAATAATGTAACAACATCGTTCTTCCAATGTATATTTTACTGTTATTTTCAAATGTAAAAAAATAATATCTACCATATAAAGAAACAATTGAAAATATGTAATGAACGTAATCGAGGCAATTTATTGACTGAGTGTATCTTAACTCGACAGTTTGACATTTCATCTCTCTGTATTTTTTTGTACCTTCCGTTTCTGGTTTAAAAAACTGCTGCATCTACTTTATTGTTCAAGCAAGCGTTACTTTGACCAGATAGATAACTTCGACTAATCGTCATGTTCATCTATACTTTCTTATTAGCTTTTTGAAGTGAAAACTTCTTTAGCGCCGTTGTGATTTGAAACTCGGTGAAACGAAAAATAGAGACACTAAAAAGAAACAAGCACATACATCTATAGGATTTATTCTGCGAGAGAATGAGAGCAATAAAATATTTATTTATTTCGCGGGTACTCGGTTCCAATCTCTCTCTGGTTTCAATCCTGAGATTGGTTTGCAGCAATGTCATCTATTCGTTTCTTCCACTCTTCCCTGTCTTGTGCGGCTCTTTTGAAGTCTGCATATGATGAGCAGCGCACGTCCACCAGCAGGTCCTCCAGGTACTCTCGGCGTGGGCGTCCCCTAGCGTTTGTCCCCTCGGTCATACCCTCCATTATGGTTCCAATACAAAATGTTAAATCGTTAGTCTCCTTTGGTTTAGCGGTGTAAAGCGCCTGACGAACCTTAGCGGACAGACATTAAGCGGAATAAGGATCGAATCGCACGAAATCCAAAAAATATAAATATTTTTATTTTTGTAAAAACAATATCCTATCTTAGAACCGATTAAAAATGAACAGGCAAAAAAAAACCTAAAAGAAAGCGACTCCGAAGAAGAAAACACAAATATTAATAAGATGACCGAATGTATAGGAAAAGGTGCATTGGAATTCGATGACAAAAATATGGAAAAAATCATACTTCACATTGATAAAAAAAGCTTCGCAGTCTCCCCACTCTTGTCTAGTTTAGTTTTCTGAAGTTTTCACTTCTACCGTGTGTGAATTGCACACTCTGATTTTTTTAAATATAATGGTGCCACCAGTCTAAACAGGTGTGAAAAAGGATTATCTTTGGGATACAGACTTTTCTTTGGAAAATTGTATAATTTCTCATTTTTACAAATTCTACGATTTCAGAGAAAATAATGGTTTTGATTTATTAAGAGAAAACTGCACGAAACATACTTTTTACAATAATGTTAAAACAGAGTGTTTTGTAATTAGTCATAAAAAACATTGCCATAAAATAAAATTGAAATTATTGAAGAAGAGCATGTAGGTAGTACGTAGTTTAGTAATCATTTCGATTATATTTAGAAAAGTAATCATTAAAACAGATAACAATATTTATCCACAGAAATATTTTAACAAATTCGGAATCTACTTATCTCCTGAATCGTTTAATTCCCTAATTACTAATTAGTTTCAGATTCATCGATTAGAAGTAGATAAATCTTATCTGTAATCAGATTGCCATCTTTTAATCAAATAAATATATAGTTTTGCCTATCCCTGTGACGTGTAAAGTGTTGACAACAGATGATCCGTAGTGTTGAAAAAGAAATAATAAAGTTTTGAAGTTGCCTTAGATAAAATAAAATGATTTCATTTTGACGGAATTTCAGAATTTTCTCCACGATTTTCTAAATCTAGAAACATGGCGAAGGGGTGAGGTGGGGAGTGAGGGATGGACAGCAGGATGGATTGCTTAAGCCTCGATGACACACGGCTAGTTTACAAACTACAATCTGGGAAATTCACTATCTGTTAGTAAACTCGCCCAGTGTCATCGTGTTACTTGCTAACTGGCAGCGACTAGCAGTTTGTTGACAATTGCTGGGGGCGCTGCTGCGGCGGCCTACCCCAGGCCCTATTCCTGTAAAACACACACAATAACAGCCGTCGGTTAGCTCAAACCGGCTCGAACATGATTCCTCCTAAAAAAACAGGGCGAGTGCCAGTGGTTCGCTTGGTCAATTCTTCCTTCCCCTCCTCTCCTCAAAATCCCCGGGACTCCCTCTTCAATCAGTACACAGTATTTGCATTTAAAGGGTTTATTCAATAAACAGAACAGGGTGATACACATACGGCCAGTGTCGGCACAAAACACAAGTTAAACTACCCTACTGACCTAACGAGGATTTCTCCCTCTCTCTATGCGTTTAAATGAAGTTACAAACGGTTCAAAGCACACGGTGGGGGGGAGGAAGCGAGTTGGTACTCACATAGCTAGATGCGTGGTCTGCCATCTTTTCTGGATTCCGTTCACAACACAATTGCAAACAATACATCGCGGAGTTAATATCGTAGAGCACAAACAGCGCAAATCGCGCGTAGCCAGTTGCTTGGCCGAGAGCTAGCGAAGGAATGGCGGCCGGCGGGCCGCCCGGCGCTTTGGCGCCTGACGCGGGGTGGTCGCGCGGTGCGGGGAGAGGAACGGTAGGCACGTGTAGTGGGGACGATTCACTTAACCTTCCGCTCGGGAGCCGATTCTGTTACGTAACACTTCCCCCCTCGCCGCAAAAAAAGCGACGTGGTAATGGAGCAGTAGGGCTAAGAAATCCTCTTACCCTTCTAGCACTTGTGCCAAAACAAAACAAAAAAAAAAAAATTTAAGAGAAAAAAGGAGAGAGAGAGAAAAAAAAGGTTGCTAGCTACAAAATAGTAGAAACAAAAACAAAAGAGAAAAAGGCATGGTGAACAAGGAATTATACATGAATGAACAAGAAAGAGCAGTGACATACATAAATATAAACAAGGACCTGTTGGAGAAAGGTACAAGGGTTATGCAGTGATAGAAAAAAAATGACTCTAATTGTATCATTGGTCTGTGAGCTATGTTTGCGTAGCGTGGTTTGCGTAGGATGTTTGGGGTGTTGGGACGTTGCACTGAAGTTACACGGTTACTTTGTCACAGTAACCTGGCCCGTTTGAGATTACACTCAAGGAACACTAGGGCCTTAAAGAAAACACGAAGAAGAGAACGCAGGATGAGGCTTCTTGGTGGTGGAGAGGGTTCTACCTGTCACAGAGGTCAAAAAGGTAGCTGCTTCCGGATCCTGTGGGTGGGCCAGTATGACGTCATTGAGGTACTGGAGAGTGGAATTGTAATTGGTGGTTGGTCCTTTATAGAGGAGGTGGTTTGTGTGCATGACAGCCGTTGTTGTGATGGTGGTTGGTACACTGGTTTGTATACAGTGGGATTGTTGTGTGAACAATCGTTGGTATTGTTATTTGCGCAAAGGCACAGGAGCATTGGCATGGTGGCAACAGAGCAATTTGCAAGGTGCAGCTGGAACATTTGCAAGATGCAGCAGGAACATTTGTACAATGGCAACAGGAACATTTGCGAGATGCCGCAGGAACATTTGTACAATGGCAACAGGAACATTTGCAAGGTGCCGCAGGAACATTTGCAAGATGCAGCAGGAACATTTGTACAATGGCAACAGGAACATTTGCGAGATGCCGCAGGAACATTTGTACAATGGCAACAGGAACATTTGCAAGGTGCCGCAGGAACATTTGTACAATGGCAACAGGAACATTTGCGAGATGCCGCAGGAACATTTGTACAATGGCAACAGGAACATGAACCAACTTAGAGCTGACGTGCTCGGGTTTGTTTGAGTGATGGTTTTGTGATGATACAATTCGCAACTACACGCACGACTCACACTTGGTTATGTTAGGTGTGGTCGGGTGCTTTTGGTACGTAGGGTTTGAAGGCATGGGACCTCCGTGACGGTAGTGAAGGCAGCATGAAGAGAGGCGCAGGTGTAGATAGGGTGAAGAGCTGCTGGTCTTCTTATTAATCCGGCGAAAAGATTATTATTAGAGCAAAATTCTTGAAGTTTACCTGCCTGGTAGACCAATGATGAAAAGGTTTGGAGAGAAACAAGGTGTGCATGTTGAGAAAAATTGGATTTGTTTGACGCGTAGAGAGAGAGAGAGACGGAGAGAGGGTTAACTAAATGCAACTACAGACTTATACATATTACAAAGGTACGTATTCAAGGAAGGTTCTGTTTAACCCATTTAGTTTTTTTTTTAAACTAAATACATTTCCAAGAACACGTAGGTAAGGGTTTGTACGTATGACAAAATGCCCCTTTTCGAAAGAAGTTGGTCTTCCATGACCTATGCTCACGTCTATGCGGTAGCATTTTTTCTACTTTCGAAGAACAAAACATTGAGTACAAATAAGTTATGAAAAGTGGGAAAGGAGTAGGAAGTTGAAAAGATCCGTGAATGAAGGTTGTCCCATTTGACAAACGAAACGCCAAGTGCGTAACGCATATATCCCCATTCACGGATAATTTCGAGGAAAGGAAAGAGTGACAATTGGGAACATTTGAACGAAGAAAACTGCTGAGGACTCGGCTATTTCCGAAATTCGACCTCTGAGTGAAAGGTGAAACAAGGTCTACCGCAACTTTCCTGGCACATTACAATACAATTTGGTAGAGTGGGACAAAAGGGATACACTGACAAAAAGAGTCTAATCCACTACGTGTATTGGGCAGAAGATTAGAAGGTCGTTTTATTCTCCTACTTGTTTGCGAGAAATGACAGACCCTTGCTCAAATCTCACAAACCTGGGGGTTTTCTTGTTCGTCCCCCAGACAACGAGTTAGGTGTTTTTGTGTCCATCAACTTAACTCCTACGACACGATGCCCCATAATCATGAGTGAAGCGTATGATTAGTCCTTTTGAGATAGTGGATAGTTCCTGGGTTCTTGTGACAGGAAGTCCACGGGCATGTTAATGAGTACTCTGCTGCAAAAGCAATAATTTTCTGATAACAGAAAATAAAAGGCGTGTGATCTACGCTTGGTAGGTCACACAAACATGGGGTAGATATTATTTCGTTCGCACGATTCATGGTGAGTATTGTAACGTCTTCACGTCTCATGTACAGGAATGAACGATTTACAACAAATTTTGCCCAGTATTGAAAGACAGTAGCCCAATTACGTTCGAAAATGTGGGTCCCCATTCAATACAGACGGCGGGTTGAATGAACGATTTACAACAAATTTGCCCAGTATTGAAAGACAGTAGCCCAATTACGTTCGAAAAAGTGGGTCCCCATTCAATACAGACGGCGGGTTAAGCGGTTCTCATGCCAAAGGACACACGACCAACTTAGTAACATTTAGTTATGAGTATAAAGTAATTATAACGAGCTTCTCGTATCATGGCGGATGTTTTGAGGATCTCTCCTATGATGGTAGATATTGTCACGTTTTCACGTCTCACGTGACAGGAATGAACGATTTACAACAAATTTGCCCAGTATTGAAAGACAGTAGCCCAATTACGTTCGAAAATGTGGGTCCCCATTCAACACAGACGGCGGGTGGAATGAACGATTTACAACAAATTTGCCCAGTATTGAAAGACAGTAGCCCACTTACGTTCGAAAAAGTGGGTCCCCATTCAATACAGACGGCGGGTTGAATGAACGATTTACAACAAATTTGCCCAGTATTGAAAGACAGTAGCCCACTTACGTTCGAAAAAGTGGGTCCCCATTCAATACAGACGGCGGGTTACAATGATGTAATTAATACGGCACTGCTGTAGCTTAATAATTTCATATTAGCATACGTTACAAGACTTGCCAAAAGGCGATAAACACAAATTTTATTGAAGATCTGGCCAAGATTTTAAACTTCAAACTAGAATAATGGTACAATAAGGGACAAAAGAAACTGATGTCATGATAAAATATGTACCTCATAATGAAGTTGTATATGTACAAGGAACAAAGTTAATGAAGGGACAAAACATATTGTCGCTTTTATAACAACAAAAAAAAAATTTTCCGAATCCGACAAAATATGATTCTAGAAAAATAAGAGCAATTGGGTTGAGCGCCATTCTAATTTTTTGGAAAAAGAAGAAAAAACCACCAATAGCAACAAGGTTGCTCTTGAATTGTCTCGAATCCAGCGAATGTGACCTGATAGGTGAGTACATTGGGTGTATTCGAAACGATTCCCAATATACAACATTACTATGAATGTGTAGGATGGGGTGAAGAGGGAAAAGAAAGAAAGAAAAAACGGGAGGATTTCCTATTATAACAGAAATCGTCGCGACATTCTTACAATATGGTGCTGTGACCATAGTAGCGAGCCCGCGGCAAAGGTCTGAAACCAATGGTTATTATACAGACTTGTGCTTATGATTTTATATTTACAACATTAGGGTAGGGACGTACTGGTACGACAAAACCCGACACAAAACAAAAAATTAAAAAAAGGGGTGATATGACAAGATGAGGCGATGAGGTGAGAAAAAAAACGCGCGGATGCTGCAAGAATTGTGAAAGGAAAAACGACGTCTCGGAGCAAGAGTTTTCTGGAACCGTTGATGGTAGGAGGAAAAAGGAGTCCCTTTCCCGAAGTGATCAATTTCAGGAAGAGGATGCATACAAGCATGAAAACAGTGCCCCAAGAGGTGCTCTTGTGGTACAGCAGGCAAGGCGCGCAGGATGTAAAAGAACATATAAAATTATGCACAAAAAAAAAAATGTACAGGAGTTAGGCTACCGTTGACATTAATGTGCCTTCGGGTGTAAGGATTTCCTTACGAATGCCCATGTGGGTGATTATTTACATTTAATATTTACAAGTAACTCACGTCACTTATGACAAGAGTTTTGCCAATTTGATAACGCCTGAGAACTTGATGTGATGGAATTTACTGATTCCGTCACAGTAAGGCATTTTGGAATTATTCCTAGGAGAAATCTTTCTATTTCTCAGGGCCTGTAGTAGTTCCTCCTTTTTTGAAGTAAAAATGTGTGGGATTATACCCAGCGTGACTTGAGGAACTTCCATGGTGTATAAGATCGTATCAGACTGACCTTATGTTGGAAAAAGTGAGAACTAGACTCGCAATTGGAAAGAAATTGGGCAGAGATTGACCACTGGGGACGTATTTTTACAAAAAGTTTTTGAAAAAAAAAACGCGTTTTTTATAAGTGTTTGGTTTATTTGAAAATTTGGGCAGCGGTTCCCCTCAAAAAACGTGATTTTGAGAAAAAATCCAGATGTTTTGAAAATTTGTTGAAAATTTTCAAAGTCCATAGACGAGAAAAAAATTGGGCAGCGGTTTCCCTTACAAAAAACGTGATTTTGAGAAAAAATCCCGATGTTTTGAAAATTTGTAGAAAATTTTTCTAAGTCCGGAATGAGAGAAAATTTGAGCAGCGGTTTCCCTCAAAAAACGTAATTTTGAGAAAAAATCCAGATGTTTTGAAAATTTGTTGAAAATTTTCTAAGTCCGGAATGAGAGAAAATTTGAGCAGCGGTTTCCCTCAAAAAACGTAATTTTGAGAAAAAATCCCGATGTTTTTGAAAAAGGTTTGCAAATAAGCAAAAGTCCGGAAAAGAAAAAATAAAAAAACGGAAACGAGGTTCGCCTTAAATGAACATGTTTTTTGGAATATTTCGATTAGCCTTCCAAAGGGGGGGTTCTTTAGAAAGGAAAGGAAATATTTTTTCTTTTATACAAGTTTTCGTGGAAGTATGTTTGAAAATTCAACAATGTCTTGGGGAATTGTTCTTTATTTAACGTGGCTATACTGCAGCCTGATTTGAGCATACACCATTACTGGTATTTATCCGCCGACTTCCTCTTGTCATAACAAGTTATATGCAGATGTGCATACGTAATGTAATGCCTGACTCGAGGAAACGACGTCAACGCGAACCGAACGTCTTTCAAATTATGTCGTCTGTTTCTTACGAAAGAAAAAAAGCTAAATGATGAAACAGGCGGCAAAATTAGAAAAATGCTCAATTGTCAAAAGGTAGAAAGAATTTAATCCACTTGTTTCCCTTAAGCTGCAAAATATGCCGTTATATATACAGGCCAGTATTTTGCGAAATAGACCCCTATTCGCAGTATATGTCGATATCAAATACAGACCAGCACACTGCGGAATAAGTTTATTAATGAAAACTGGTTAATTAACTTTCGGGAAACGAAGCGGGTAATTGGTTTATCATATACAGGATTTTAATTGTTGAATAACTTGTTTTAAATATTTGTGTACATTTCCACTATTAATCTTGTATTTGAAACTAGCAAATTTAGTCGGTCGACACTTGTAAACACTATATTATTCACGGCGGCAACTTTCTTGGTTGAGCACTTTACGTAGGAATACTGGTGATAATGTTTTGTCGAGTGACGACTCGAAAATGAAGGAATGTGCCCGCGATAGTTTAAATTTGCAATTCGAAGTTACACTCGCGTCGATGTTCTTTGATGGTAATGCTAGACAAATTGGGAAAAAAAACAAGACAAAACATTATAGATTATACAGTTTAAACAATGGCTGATTGAAGAACGAGGCGAGCGACTGTGAAGAGGGAGGAAAAAAAATTGCCCCTAAGTTGGGAACGCCAGTGCTGGGGGCGCTGCTGCGGCGGCCTACCCCAGGCCCTATTCCTGTAAAACACACACAATAACAGCCGTCGGTTAGCTCAAACCGGCTCGAACATGATTCCTCCTAAAAAAACAGGGCGAGTGCCAGTGGTTCGCTTGGTCAATTCTTCCTTCCCCTCCTCTCCTCAAAATCCCCGGGACTCCCTCTTCAATCAGTACACAGTATTTGCATTTAAAGGGTTTATTCAATAAACAGAACAGGGTGATACACATACGGCCAGTGTCGGCACAAAACACAAGTTAAACTACCCTACTGACCTAACGAGGATTTCTCCCTCTCTCTATGCGTTTAAATGAAGTTACAAACGGTTCAAAGCACACGGTGGGGGGGAGGAAGCGAGTTGGTACTCACATAGCTAGATGCGTGGTCTGCCATCTTTTCTGGATTCCGTTCACAACACAATTGCAAACAATACATCGCGGAGTTAATATCGTAGAGCACAAACAGCGCAAATCGCGCGTAGCCAGTTGCTTGGCCGAGAGCTAGCGAAGGAATGGCGGCCGGCGGGCCGCCCGGCGCTTTGGCGCCTGACGCGGGGTGGTCGCGCGGTGCGGGGAGAGGAACGGTAGGCACGTGTAGTGGGGACGATTCACTTAACCTTCCGCTCGGGAGCCGATTCTGTTACGTAACACAATATACGAAAAAAACGTTGAAAGGTCGTCAACTTTACTCGCCTACACGCTTGCTCCGCTTGCTCGTGATTGGTTTATTTATGTTTCCAACATGGCTTCCGATAAACAGCTGATTTCGACTGTCAAACATGTGAAGAATTAGTTCACGCAGGCGTCGTTATTCTTGTTACTGGCGCTAGCAGCGGCCTCAGTTTCCTACCCTTCTGAGCGAGTGGACAGTTTTGTGTGTCATCATGACAATCTCATTCGCCGATTTACCCGCTTTTAAAACGGGGGCGGAAACGGGGATGCACGGGAAAGGACACGCAGGGGAGGGGTGACGAAGGAGAAGGGAGACTGCAAAGGAGACATTACAGCGGGTAATTAAAGATGTCATTTTGCTGTCCGATGACAATTTTTTTTCTATCAAAAACATTAAAAATATTTTACCATCATACGTCGCACCTGACTGGTTATAAGAGTAGCGCGTTTATAGCCTAGTGGTCAACGGTCGAGGGGGTGGAACAGTAGCGACGTGTGATTGAAAAATGTATATTATTGTTTTTAATAGAAAATAAATGTCATCGGACAGCTAATTGACTTCTATGCGTCGGCAGCCGATCGTAAAATCAGGCAAATCTGGCACTTCACGATGTGGCGTAAAATCAGGCGAATCATGATGCGCCTTGCCACATCGTGAAGTGCCTTGCTGAAGATTGTGAATTGCCTGAGGCACATCATGATTTGCCTGATTTTACGATCGGCTTACGACATATATGAAGGTATGTATGTACATTTTTACTCCCAATATGCTAAGGAATCGCTGGTTGAAATCCTTCGACTACATGCTGTCAAGGGCGGACCCAGGATTTTTTTCTGGGGGGGGCACAAGGGGCGGACAGGCAAAAAAATCAACAATTACTATTAGGTTTTTTTCTGGGGGGGGCACAAGGGGCGGACAGGCAAAAAAATCAACAATTACTATTAGGTTTTTTTCTGGGGGGGGGGGGGGGGGGGGGCACAAGGGGCGGACGGGCAAAAAATCAATAATTACTGTAAGGATTTTTTACTTAGGGGGGGCAAAAGGGGCGGAGGGGCAAAAAATCAACAATTACTGTTAGGATTTTTTTATGGGGGGGGGGGGACACAAGGGGCGGACGGGCAAAAAATCAACAATTACTGTTAGAATTTCTTTCTGGGGGGGGGGGGGGGGGGGGGGGCACAAGGGACAGATGCGCAAAAAATCAACAATTACTGTTAGAAATAAACTTGAAGTATCATACTTCAAGGTTATTTCTACAAGTTCAAGTATGTATAGGAAGGTTTATGAAAGTGTCAAAACAATCGAAAAATTTAATTTTTAATAAAGACAGTTTTAGCTTCTAAGTATGTACTGTGATGGAATCTCCACAGTACACAAAAATGCCGTCTGGGGGGGGCACGTGCCCCCGTGCCCCCCCCCCCCCCTAAATCCACCCTTGCGTGCTGTTACATACTTTATAATAACATCGTAGGTACAATAATAAATAAAATAATATTAAAAAATGTTGGTTGGTACCTAATCAATGCACACACTTACCAGCTATATACATATTATGTTCGAAATTTAGCAACCCAAATATTTTAATACCTTGAAGTATTGGTGTAATGAGATTTCGTGATTAACGATGGTCGATTTAGGTATGAAGTATGGTAGAATATAATAACAATAATAATATTCTGATAATGGAATCGATAGATAAGGATTCCCTTTCTTATAAAAGACGTGAAAAGATATATTAAATTCAGATTAACGGCCGTAACGATGAAACTTGTTTTAATCACCTTAGCAGTGTTTGTGGCCCTGGTGACAGGTTAGAAGACCTTGATTGCTAGTTATACTAAAGATAATTATTATCACATTTGCTCCACGTTATTTTATTAATTCACAGTGATTTTAATAAGTTGTTTGTAATTTAAGGGAAAAATGTGCAGCTCTTGGAGTATGAGGAAGGACAGAGGTTTTTCATTTTCCCCGATGGCCAGGGAAAACTCCACCTCATTGACACCGAGGAAAAGAGTATCCAGCCGAGGTACTCAGCTGAAAGAGACGTGAATCTTCTTCTATTCACCAGGTACCAACTAAATATCCAAGTTTTATATATTCTTCAAGCCAATACATATTTTTTTAATTAATTAAGCAGTTTTTCTGTTATCTTTCAGACAGAATCCAAACTCGGCCCAAACAATCGTTTTTAAAAATAGTGCCAGCCTTAGTGCATCCAACTTTGACAAAAGCAAGGCAACCAAATTCATTGCACACGGATGGACCGATGACGCAAGCAGTAATATTAACGCCGTAGTGAAAGATGGTAAAAATAATTACAAGCATTGACAATGTAACTGCGACAGAATATTTCATACAATTTCCAATCAAATTTCAGAGCGCCTTGCAACAATTTAATCTCTCAAATATGTAATCAAAAATAATGTCTAGCATTCCCTTATTGTCTCAGACTCAAGAGAATGAAAACACAGCTCCTTGCAAATACCTTAATCCTACCGCATTATTTATTCTGATGGTTAGGTACTTTGAGCATTACATTCGAGTCCCCGTAGCCTCCGCACAAAACTCTGTAATTGTAAAAATCTTTTGAATTCCTGAACAAGTTGGCGTCACAGGAAACGATATTTCGGATTCCTTGGCAAAACAAAGACAGTCCAACCCTTTATTCTCAAATATTATTATTAATTATTTTCATTAATCACTCCCCTTAACTCACATTAACCCAAGTTAATCCAATCTAAAGGAGCCTAATAGGCCTCGATGCAAAGGACTATCTGCCACAGTTCACCCAAATTTTGCTGTGTTTGGTGACTTAGCAGGGGTGCCCAGATTCTTGGGGCGATGGTTGTCTGAGCCAATAAATTGTTATTGTTCGTGCTACGGTATATTATATATAAGACATGCTCGGAAGGTAATTGTAGAAAAGTCGGGGAACACAGTAGTCATACGATTTTATTGTATATGCAACATCAATCATCATACTCAGTTGTCTCTTTCATATATTTAGACACAAGTTCGCTTAAAATTTAGAACACCAATGTTCACTGATGACTGGTTTGTTTTAGCTTTCCTCGCAGCTCTGGACGTGAATGTCATCGTATTCGATTGGGGCAAGGGAGCCTCCGGTCTGTACACGGCAGCGGTGCTGAACGTGGCAGAAACCGGACACTACCTGGCCTCAGTGGTAGACTGGCTGGTGGACGAAGGTCTTTCCATTAGCAACGTGCACCTCATGGGACACAGCCTCGGCGCGCACGTGGTCGGCACTGCTGGCAGGTCCATCACGCGCGGAACGGTGCCCTACCTCACAGGTTTGTGGACTTGTCTCCGATTGATATATTCCCTATGGAACACTGCACAAATAACACCACTAATAAATGACTCTGAATTCAGAGCTAAACTAAAATTCACCTCTTCTAAAATTCATATTATTTAGACATAGGATACATAATATGGGAATAAAATGCATTTCGAGCCTTTTTGTTCGGTAGTGAAAATTTTTGCCGTTGTCGTCATTAATAAATATTTCAGCCATTTTATTCTTCAAAGTACCTACATAATGGGCTGTTCCAATGATATAGAAATGGGGATTACTGTTTTTTTGCGGAACCTCTCCCTCCCCCCGCGTGAAATTAAAAATTTCCCCTTTAAACTGGGCCATATTCCTGTGTATCGAATAATTTATTTAATCATACATAAAATAGATTGTTAACAAGAATCTGTAAATCGTTTTTGCATCGTTAGTTTGGGAATTGTTTGAAAGCCAATTTTGGCATTACCTACCGTGGCATGTGGGTGTTTATTAGCGTTCAGCCCAATGGGGTATTTTCACAAACTGTGAATACCGTTAAAATGTGTGGAAGATTTAATGTTTATTTTTGCTGATTCCGATCACTGTACTAATAATATGTATTTTGATTATTTTCATTAATTAGAAAAACCGCACAATCCGAAAATGGCCACAGCGTTATTATGCTTCTTAGTCTTAGTGGCACTTACCAGCAAGTGGTGAAAACGCAGGTAAGTGTCACTTAAGTTGCCGGGTGTTACACCAACACCGCCGAATCGACAAAAAATATTAAAATGCTTTCTTTATAGTAATCATTTTCTTCATTTTTTTCGAGAATTAAAAAAAAACAGTGAAAATATCCTTTTGGGGTAGTGTTGTCCCGGTATGACAGGGTGGTTCATCAGTGTTAAATTTCCAGTTGGGGCCGCCACATTTTTATTTTCAATCAATAAAGTTACGTTTTCTTTTAAATCTAGCTTACAAAATGTTCACAGTATTATGAAAATTGTTCAGGCAAATCATTTTAAGAAGCGCACGTTTGAAATATTTGTGCTCACCGACAGTATCTATCTATTGTAGTAGACTAATTCGAACTAGTTTGGAATACCCGTCCGTAGTTTCCTCTTTCCCCGCAGTAGCCTTACGATACAATACACAGCTACACAAGCGAGGATCTCTTTATTCGTGTGTTTTGGCAGGATTTGACCCCGCCATGCCGCTGTGGGGAGAGTCTAGCGGCCGCATCCGCTCTACCGATGCCAACTATGTGGAGATCATCCACACCAATGGTGGCGCCGCCGGCCTGAACGAGCCTCTGGGCGACAACGATTTCTACCCCAACAGAGGCTCGCAACAGCCCGGCTGCGGCCTGGTGGACCTCGGCTGCTCGCACTCCCGCTCCTGGGAGTTCTTCGCCAGCTCTCTGGACAACCAGGGCTTCATGGCCATACTGTGTAACAGCTACGACGAGATGAACGAGGAGAGGTGCGCCAACCTGGGCTCCCTCCACATGGGAGGCTCCAAACCCAAACCTAAGTGAGTAATTATTAGATATTCATTTTAATATAATAATCTTGTTGAAGGGTAAAAAATCCACAGATATGCCATTTGCTAAAATCGGGGCTAAAGGAACGAACCACCACACGTGGGTATGAATGCGCGTTCGCTCACTGATAGAGGGTGAATAAGTGTGCAGGCACTTTGCATGAAATACGAAGATTAAATATCCGAACAAATAAGGCGTGATCTTGTCTGTCAATAGTTTTGCCACCGGATCAAAATACGTATCATAGAATATGCTTTAGGGCAGGTTAGTACCAACTAGTATCAAGTCAATACTCTATCTGGTTAATGCCAACTGGGGGGTTTGTTTTGTTGAAGTTGGTAATTTTTAAGTGTTTTATTACCAGGAATTAATAATTTTAGGTGAATAAACATAACAATGATTGTTCACATTAGAGCACCATTGTAATCATGATGCTTCAAGTAATGCGGGTAATAATAAATGGAGATTTATTGAAGAAGAAGATAAACATGAAACTGAAAAAGACACCGAAAATTAAAAAGATATCAACAATTATATGTTTAGTGGCAAAAACCTTTAAAATTGACCGTAAACCTCGAATTCACCGTAGACGCACGATTTGTAGTTTACCTACCTAGAAAACTCAGTTGTTCGGAATAGACGCCTTATACAAACAGAAGGTTAGCTATATTTTTATAAAAAAGCTTGGAACCATTAAGGATATATCTTTTTTGTTTTGAAAGTTTTAATTTTCAAGGTACATTTGTTACTTTAATTAAAAAAAATTTTGCAAAATATTTAAAAATTTTAAATTAAAGTAACAAATGTAGGTACATTGAAAATTTAAACTCTTTAAACAATGTCAAGAAATTGTTACATAGTTAATGCCCAAGAAATACAAAAAAAGGAATATATTATTAAAACGTCTCTTTGCTTGTTTCAGAATGGGCATTTTCTACCTCCAGACTTCCGACACTTGGCCTTACTACCTTGGTTAATTCAATCCTGCTCATCCACTAACCTCCTAATAAAAAAATGAAAATTTCTTAAATAATGTTTTAATTATTTTGTTTACTCTCAATAAGGAAATGTTAGTTGATAAATATACCAAAATTGCACATTAAAATACTTAAAAAATAAGGACGCATTGCAGTACTTTTGTTAACTTCTAATACTTTTGCTAACTTTAACGTCCTCGTATATGTCATGATGTACATATATCAAAGATAAGCTGTTAGCTGTTAGCGGAATTAGGGGAAACTTATTACTTTGGTTTATCCCGTATTTAACAAAAAGACAGCAATCATTACGAGGACATACTTTTTCGTGGGAACCAGTTACTTCTGGCTTGCCACACGGGTCAACCCGAGGTCCGCTGTTATTTATGAAACACTAAATGTTTCATGCCTTATTTGTTTCTTTTGTACACCGATGACATACTAATATTTGTCATTGTTAAGACTTGAAATACTCATCCAAAGCGACTTAGTAAGGTTCGAAGCACTTTGCAATGAAAACAAAATGTACCTAAGTTACAACAAATCTAAACAAATAAGCTTTACTAAAATTCACAACGCAATCACACATAATTATTTTATTGGTAACCATTTACTCGAGCGCGTTTACTGGATAAGAGATCTAGGCGTACTTTTTGATTACGTACTCCATTTCGATGCGCACATTGAGAATATTGTGAATAAAGCTTACTGCATGCTAGGATTTGTCATCAGAAACAGCCGCAAATTTCGAAAACCTGAAACCAAACTTCTTCTTTACTGCACGCTGGTCCGTTCTCAACTTTAATACTGCACCTCCATATGGACTCCACTTTACGGTATCTATTAACACAATATTGATAGTATTCAAAAGAAATTCCTGCAATGCCTCAATTACAAAAGGGGGTATATAAATATGCTCTCGAATTATAACGTCTTCACTCTATCTAACTGGCGAACATACCTTGACCTCATGACTCTGTACAAAATCAGCAACAACGTTATTGACTGTACTGACATTCAGAAACTAATAAACTTCAAAATACCACCCATTAGCCGGACGCGTACAAATGCTGGTGTCAGGGATCCAATCAGAAGAATGTGCGAATCGTTTAATCAAAATCACCCGACTTATTTTTTGATACATGCAGTACGTTTAGTAGAAAATTGAAGGCTGTTTTCCTACAAAGTACACTGACTTAGACATACTTCGTTTATAGTTTTAAGTATGTGCTTTACTTTTTTTTATTATTTCATTGTTTTTAACCTATTTACTTTTTTTTGTCTTACCCTCAAAATTTTTCCAAAAATAATTTTTAAACTTTCATAGGTGGTTGGGCATTTATACAATCATAGCTACACTTACCTACATACATCTACACATTATAACATAGACTCTGTGCTCGTAGTTTGATTGTCACATGTATCCCATCCCTAGCAAGTTCCTTCCCAATCCAATCCCATCCCTACGAACCGTTACCATAACAATCAGTTAAATACAAAATCAGTGTGTCGTCAATCGAACCTCGCGTAAGCATACAATTTTACGCTTCCCGCATTTTATACCCGCATATGAAAGTAAATACCGCGATACAAGTGTATGAACAAAGGCTACTCATGAGAGAAGAGAAGAAGACACCACAAGATTCCTCAGTAAGTCCTTTCCTTCCTTATGTGCATTCATTCTATTTGTGCAGTGGTCTAACATACACTCAAAAACACACCCGCAAGGTCCTTCGACAAACGCATTCATTCGCACCACACACATAAACACTTCCCGCAAAATCATTCATGGCCCAAACGAGCCGGAGATATAAACCATTTTAAAATATATCTTAAAAACTTTAAAAGTGTACTAAGATCAACCGCAGTTTAATTATTACACGCATTATTTATGTTCTATAGTCATTTTGTCATTTGAATTATTTGTTATTTTTGCTAGTTGCCAAAACAATTGATTTCTTTGACAATCAACAAGTCAATTTGATTTGAATTTTCGAATTTATTTTAAAATACATAATAGTACTGTCTAGACTAGTAGTGTCTTGCGATTATATTAACCGCTGTAAGTGGGTACGTGGGTACTCAGGTACGTAGTAGGTACTTCGATACACAACTTGTATTATAATCCAATTCGATCGTCACATATTGATTACACATAATTTAATACATTTTAATTCAGTGCTATTCCCCTTACGGTTGTCAGGGTCAAATTTACCCAACTGTTAACCCCTAATAGTTGTCGGGGTCAACGTGGACCGCACTTAACATTGTGTGTAAATTAAATATTTAATTTAATCGTTTCAAATAAACATTATAAGCATATTCTTGGACTGTATTATTGTTACATTTAATAATTAACCAGAACAAGAAGATGTCTACAACCGCACAGTCTGGTTCATCGTCACGGGATGACAGACGTCTGAAAAGACTAAACGCGAAGCTAGCTTCTAGTTTTGCGACATTACAGTCAGTTTTTGACAAAATAAAGACATCGTCTGATAGTGCTACAAATCGTCAAGCATTTTTATCGGGCGCTGGGACCGTAGAAAGAATCCGTTCGGAATTCATTACGATTCTGGACGAAAAAGTCGACTGCGAATTGGAAATTAATCCAGAAGCAGTCGCCGAGTACACTCAACTGAACGCATTTGAGGAAATGTATGGCGTCATTAAATTTACCGAGTCAAGCATGCTCTCAAATCCTGTAGAAAAACCGCGTCGACCAATTAAATTACCGCCACTAGAAATTTTATGCTTTGACGGAAATCTGGAAAATTGGCCGCTCTTTTATGAGACCTATGTCTCTGTTATTCATTCAAATAGTTCATTGGACAATTCTGAAAAGATGCAATATCTCATGTCCAAGTTGACGGGAAAGGCATTAACTATTTGTAAGACGATCACACCCATCGGTACAAATTACCAGGTGATCTGGAATGCCTTATGTAATAAATATAACGATCATCGCATTCTCGCAGAATCATACTTTGACCGGTTATTAAAAATGCCTGTGGTTAATTCGGTCACGCCCGCTTCCTTAGAACATTTTGCAGACACATATGCGACATACGTTGCCGCGCTGAAACAGTTGAAAATTAAAGATCTCGCAGAATTTATGTTGCTGCATCTGGGTCTTAAACGCCTGGATATAGAGACAGTAAAAGCTTTCGAATCTTCTATTCGAGACAATGAAAGTTTTCCATCAAGCTCAGAATTAATTGAATTTGTAAGAGTACAGCAAAGAATACTTACTCGTGCGCAAGTTACGCAAGCATCATCTACCCGCCTCGGTTCAAATAATAATATTTCCGCTAAACCGCAAAGGACAAACTCCGCAAAGACATTTATAAATGTCGAGAAAAGTGACAATCACTCCATTGACATTTGTTTTTGTTGTCAAAAGGAATCGCACCTTTTATATCAATGTTCTAAGTTTATTAGTCTAGAACCACGCGATCGATTTAATTTCATTAAGTCATCCAATACGCAAGTTTGTGTGAACTGCCTTAGTACTAGGCACAACACAAGATCATGCAAATCAAAGAGTACGTGTAAATCATGCGCTCTCAATCACCATACTTTATTGCATTTCAAGCAAACTGATATGCAAAAACCACAGTCAGACCCAACACCATCTTCCACGCTACAAACAGATAGCGATAATAATATTTCAGAGACTCCGAACCCAGTATCGCTGTGTGTGACAAACTCGTACATTCGTGAAAATACAACGGTACTTTTGGGAACCGCCGTTTGTTTAACCCGAGATCTTAACCTGTCAAGGGCCAGGGTTTTTTACCTTACCTTTTTTTAAATTACCTTAATAACAAGAATGGAGGAAGCTATTTTAAGCTTTATTTTATGTTATAAATTAATGGAATAAAATTTAAAATCGCATCCAAATTATTTGAATTAATATTCTTTTTTGAAATTCCAGTCTCGCGCGCGGGCGCGTTCCTGGCCTTTGAAAGGTTAAGGGTCAGGTACAGACAATACGTGCGCTAATCGATAGCGGCTCCCAAAGGGACATTGTTACGCGTAAATGCTGTTCACGTTTAAATCTTACGGTACAATCATCTCCCAGCACTTATGTCACGGGAATAGGTGACGTAAGAAATCTAACAAAAGGAATGACTTGTCTCAAACTGTTCTCCCAATATAACGATACTCACTCGTATACGATTCAACCGTATGTGGTAGAAAGTATCACTAGCGAACTGCCTACCGTTAATATAAAGCGCGCTTCATTATCGTATCTCGACAATTTACCCTTAGCAGATAAAACTTTCTGTATACCTGGTGAGATTGATATTATTTTGGGATGTGACATGTTTGCTCGCATTTTAAAGGCTAACAAAGTATCAGGTCCTCCTGGTCAGCCGTTTGCAATTGAAACTACTTTAGGGTATTTAATCTTAGGCACTGCTCCGACGATGATTGAAACCCCAAGTAACTACGACACGCAATCATTTTGTACGTTCGCAGAAAACAAGGATTTTTCTCCTCCACGCTTCTTTGAATTGGAAGATATTCCGGACGAGAAGTTTTTAACGCCTGATGAACAAGAATGTGAGAAAAAATTCAAGCTCACAACTTCTCGTAACGCGACAGGTCGTTATATTGTCGCGTTACCATTTCGAAAAGGTCCATCAGTCCTTGGCGCGTCGTTGCCGGCAGCCGAGCAGAAGTACCGACCTCTCGAACGCCGCTTAAAATTCCAACCCACCATAAAAATTGAATATGACAAAATATTGTGCGAATACCTTCAGAAAAGTTACATTTCCCCAGATGACATTTCTGATTTACCGCATTACGTAATCCCGCATCATATCGTAGTTCGCGAAGATAAACTGACAACCAAAATCCGGATAGTACTGGACGCAAGTATGAAATCCGATTCTGGTTATTCGCGTAATGTTATCCTATACACCGGTAATAATTTACAAGGTGATCTGTTTCGCATTATCCTCAATTTTCCACTATTCGCCGCGAAAGGATTCGATCTTGTAAAATTCTCCGCTAATTCTCCAAACCTTTTGTCCACGATTCCTTCAGATCGCCGTGTCAAGGAACATGTGGAATTTAATCTCGATGAAAACCTAAAAATACTAGGTCTTCATTGGATTCCCGCTTCTGATAATTTTATATTTGTTGTAAATTTTGATGAAAGAGCTTGCATCAAACGAAACATCCTATCGACGATTGTTCGTCTTTGGGATTTGATGGGTTTCGTCGCACTGGTTGTTTTATTAGCTAAACTTATAATTAAATCTCTATGGGAGTACAACCTGGATTGGGACGAACCTCCTCCTGACACCGTAGTCACGCTTGGGCGTCAGCTTGAAAAGGAATTGCCATTATTGCAATTTATTAAAATTCCTCGCTTTTTAGGTGTCGAATACCAATATGTATTAACACTTACCGGATTTTCTGACGCAAACGAACGCGCATTATACTTACATGTTTACTGTCCAAATACTAACAAAACCACAATTAGCTTATTATGCGCCAAACCTAAGGTCGATCTTGCGAAGACGATTTCACTTGCGCGTCTAGAATTATGTGGAGCGCTGGTACTTGCCCGATTAACGCATAAGGTCAGTAATACCTACGCATTAAATTCGATAGTTCATACAACTTTAGCCTTTTGTGACAGCACGATTGCGCTAGCACGGATAAATTCACTGCCCGCTAAATGGCAGCCCTTCATTGCTAACCGCGTATCACAAATACAAGATCATCTGGAGGCTGAATGTTTCCATCATACAAAAGGTAAAGACAATCCCGCTGACTGCCTGTCGCGTGGTCTAAATCCCGCTCAGCTAATAGACCATACATTATGGTTTAAGGGCCCCACTTTCGCTCAGTTACCTAAAGGTGATTGGCCTCTACAACGTTTTGATTCGAAATCTGTATATGATCAGCCCGAACTGAAAACGAAAATTTTACTAAGACAAAAATTCTTTTCTTTGCGTAATCTGGTTAGGAAGTGCGTGCATCGATCCAAATATGTGCTCTAAAATTAATCCCAACCGAAATTCCCAATAATGGGAGATTTACCCCATACCGCATACCCTTTAACCGCATACCGCATACCGCATACCGCATACCGCATACCGCATACCGCATACAGCATACCGCATGCCGCATGCCGCATACCGCATTCCGCATTCCGCATATCGCATACCGCATACCGCATTACGCATACCGCAAATCATGTACCGCAGGACAGTGGTAAAACTTTACCCTTTACCTTCGCAATAACATAGTCCGTTGACTTGGCCATCAGATATTGCATCTATGGCCCTTCTTTTAGCTTTAAGTCTCACCAATTTTTAAATTTTGTTTATAAAGTGATACTTAATGCACTCTTATGGTTTATGGAAGTGGATTCTTTCATCCCCTTCCAGGCGGGGGGCATGGTTGGGCATTTATACAATCATAGCTACACTTACCTACATACATCTACACATTATAACATAGACTCTGTGCTCGTAGTTTGATTGTCACATGTATCCCATCCCTAGCAAGTTCCTTCCCAATCCAATCCCATCCCTACGAACCGTTACCATAACAATCAGTTAAATACAAAATCAGTGTGTCGTCAATCGAACCTCGCGTAAGCATACAATTTTACGCTTCCCGCATTTTATACCCGCATATGAAAGTAAATACCGCGATACAAGTGTATGAACAAAGGCTACTCATGAGAGAAGAGAAGAAGACACCACAAGATTCCTCAGTAAGTCCTTTCCTTCCTTATGTGCATTCATTCTATTTGTGCAGTGGTCTAACATACACTCAAAAACACACCCGCAAGGTCCTTCGACAAACGCATTCATTCGCACCACACACATAAACACTTCCCGCAAAATCATTCAATAGGGATATTGCGCATTTCTCACACATATCTCTATTTGTTAAATAATATTCTTACGTATATATTTTTTAAATAAATAAAAAGAAAATACTTTGTTTTACGTCACTTTATTGTTATTTTTTTCCGTCTGCCGGTTTCGGTACCATCAACAGGACTGAATATAAAAATACTGACAAATACAGGAAAATACACATATATATATATACAAATTGTAAAAGAAAGAGACAGTAAATTAGAGAGGGACAGTGCGTCAGTTGTGGGAGGGAAGTGGGGGAGGAGCGAGTGGGATAACGGGAAACATACTTTTAATAGGGCTGAATGTTAAATTTAGTTGATTATTAATAATTTCTGCCTTTGTATTAACTGATTTTTTTTTCTATTTCCAATGCCTCTAAATTATTTAATCTTAAGCCTATCCCATTTTTGTGTAGGACTTTAATACCCGTATCCCGGTTAAAAGTGTGATCTTTATTAATTAAGTGCTCTGCGAATTCTAAAAACCCTGAACTGGGGAAAAAAAAAAAAAATGAAAAAAAGGATTTTTTTCCCTACTTATAAGTAGATAGAAATATTTGTAAGTTTTGTTGTCAATTCGTGAGTAATAGTTTGGATGTAGATGAGTTCTCTAGTTTGTTTTGTATATTCTTGCCAATTGACAGCTGTATCTGTATTTTCTCTTTAATAAAAAATAAAACATAAAAAAGATTTTAATTAACAGTAGATGTTATTTTGTATTTAGATGTCAGTGAAACGTAAAATTCTGTATTTGAAATCTTTTCCATCCAACAATCACCCTTGTAAATCAATTGTCATTCATGTTGACTGCTGATCTTGAAATGGGTAATTGCCAGATCTCCTGTGGAAGACATGAAATCCAAAAGAATCATAAATTAAACGAAAACAAATCATGTATTTTCGTTTAATTAAAATGATGGCAGGAATGAATTTGCAATAATTAAATAAGGAATAATAAATTCTTTGAAAAAAGGGAAGGCTGACAGTTCTACTGAAGATTTATTAAGCGATTGGCAGAAAAAGTGCAAACAGTAAGAATAGATCTAATCTTACTTATCTCATTAGTAAACAAGGATTTATATCAACGAAAACGAGAAGATATAGACGAGAAGATAAGCCATTAAACAGGTTTATAAATGTGGTAGGTATATATTTTTTTAAATATATGTTTTAGGCACCAGGGTAGCAGAAGATAGCAGAGATTGCAGAAAATATGTATTTAATGACCCCGTCGGAAACGGTGCATGATAATTTTCCAAGAAAAGCAGATTTTGTACCTCGGCTACATCTTCCTCGGCGGGATGACTCAGATTAGAGGATTTAATTTAGTAGCCACTCGGTAAACAGGCAGCAGTCAAGGAACGCCGGAGAGTTGAGAGAGCTGACCTGTCATCTTGTAGGAAGTTGGTTAACACTGAAGCCAGTGATGGAACCCAAATTTGCTCCACCGATTTTTATTATTTCCCTACAAATTTCATCTGTTGTAAGTGTTTTTTTCCTAAAATAATAATTAATTAAGCACTATCATTTATGAGTGTATGTAAGTAAGTACATGTTTATTGGATTTTCAATGTTTTAAGATCATCGTAAAAAGTATGGATATTCACAGGAGAGGAATAATCTTATGACTCCTAAATGCTTACGCAATATGTACCTTCTGAGTCAGCATAAAACCGCTTTGTGTTGTAATGTTAAATATTCCTTGTACTCAAGGGTTGGTCGCTTGACTTATCTAAACAACTAACGTGTGGTTAGTTGTTTAGATAAAAAAAGATTGTAGATAATTATAATTATTTTTCAGTTCGACAAAGTAGGAACTTTTAAGTCTTTAAGATTGCGAATCAATAATTGGACTGCAAATAATGTAGGTTAGAGGTACCAAGGAGGTAATAACTGCACTAGTTCCTATAACTGACTCCAGTCAAACATACTAAGAGATCACTGAATTGGTGATCATTGCACAGAGGCTTCTTTAACATAGTCGGAACTTCTGCATAATATATCAAAGGAACAATAGATCAACAAGGAGATGATCATTGCACTGGTTGTTCTAATGTTATTGTTACAATGTCAAAATGTATGTAATAGTCACGTAGGTAATATTGGCACATATTGTCAGATAGGATAGGTATGAAAGGTAGGTTGGATGAAGGAAGGTAGACATACGTAGAAGGTAGACAACTTGAATTTTAAAAACATATTCTACAAAATTGTATACATGTAATGGATTAAGAAAAAAGCAAAATAAATACAATGACAGTGATAAATACATAAATAAAGTGACGTAGAACAAAGTGTTTTCTTTTTATTTATTTAAAATAAATACGCATAAAATTATGAACAAACTAATTATAAAATCATTATTATAAAAATTCTTTAGATTTACCGAAAATCCATTTTCTGGTGATTTAATTCTTCCCCGGATCTAGGGAAAATTCGACTTCACATCACTGACTACTGAATTGCTGAGTGTTGAGTGCAGGACATTCTGATGGCTGTTCTGATAAGGGAGCAGTCAGACCTGTCACAAGCTGACTTGCTGCATGCTTGTTGCTTATTGCGTCACGCGTCATTTCCCGCCGTGCTTACGCATCAGACTGCAAAAGGATTAAGTTTCTTAAAAAATCTTCCAAGAAATCTAATCTTTTCGCTAAAAAAACATTTCGGGAATAAATTTCGACGCGAACAACACAACAAGTGGAAAGTAAATTACATATTCATTTAATCGAGAATGCCTCAATAACATTCATACCCAATATAAATAAAGACCCAGAGTGGCAGACTAGACGTAGCTCGTGTAAGCCCGGCAATGATGAAATACCACCTTTCAGTATGCTCAAGAATCACTTAAAATGGCTTTAGCTTTGTTTGATGACTGGATTAATAGCCGAGTACTTGCCAACCTTCCTCTACCCCTTCTCACCTCCTAGCCATTCCCTTCAGCCATATTATCCAAGATTATATTAAAACGTGTAGATGTCATTTTGTAACTGGTGACATTTTTTTTTCAATTAAAAAAATCACCACTGAATTCATGTTACTGCATCACGTGGTATGCACTATGAGTCGTTCCAGCAGCACAGAAGAGATAGAAGCGTAGCAGCGCGATTAGTGGCAACGTTTTGGAGAAATGAAAATATTATCGGACAGCATTTTTTACTCTAAATTTATTAGGAATCGCTAGTTTTTCAAGTACGTTTTGATACACCGTACATATATTGTACCAATAGTAGGAAGTATGCACTTTTGTGTGTTTGTTACCTCCGCCAGAGTATGATTAGAGCAGGAAGAGAGGCGTGAGATGAAAACCTTTTAAAAATTCATAATCACCGGACAGCTGGATCCTCATATAATCAAAAGACTACTAGCCATAAGAGGATACTGATAGTTACTGTCATATTCCCTAATTGCCCATTTTGATGTTTTCTCTTGTCAGTAATTACACGACATTGAATAATAACCTCAGTCGGTACTAGATACATTATTTTAGCTCCGTACGCAATGTTTAATAATTATCTGATTTCTGACGAAAGAAATTTGAATTTTGTTCTTAATTCTTTGGACAAAAGAAACAGGTTGACTATATCTATACTGATTTTTCTAAGGCTTTCGACAAGGTGAATCATAATACACTCTTAAATAATCCCGAAAAAGGTGATATAAGCGGGAATCTTCTCAGATCTTACATTAAAAATAGAAGTCAAGCTGTTGCTTGGGGGTACCGCAAGTTTCTCATTTAGGGTCCCTGCTCTTTATTTTGTATCTCAATGCATCAAACATGTGCACTTAAAATAGTCCCCACACATAAATATTCTGAACAACAGAATAAGGAAACTAACATATATATTTAGATGCTTAAGAGATATTTTAAACGAAAAATTACTTAGAACCACATACTTCGCTTTCTGTCAATCAATTATACGATACGACACTATAGGATGGGGCGGTACATATACAAATCAAACACAAATAATTTACATATCACAAAAACTAATAATAAAAACAATTTTTAAAAAACCCTACTCATATTCATCAGAACTGTTATTCAAACAATTTAAGGTCAGAAAATTATAATTTTATCACGCAACATTACAAATTTATAAAGATAATATTCAAAATAAAGATGCACCCTTTAAAAATAACAGAAATCTTAGACAAACGTCAATACTTCCTATTCCAAAATGTAAAAAACAATAAGACAGTTAAATCATAAATATCTCGGAGTTCATTTTTTTAATTCACTACCTGAAAAAATCAGAAACTTGAACAAAAAAATTTAAAACTCAGCTTAAAAATTATACTGAAAATTTGAACTGAATAAAAAATAATAAATTGAACCAATATAATCACACCCCCATACACACAAGCCCTGCTTATTTATGGGGGTACATCAAATACATGTATTATGTAATTAATTATTATATAAAATTTATTATAATTTATGTATCTTTTTGTAAACAAAAAAAATAAAAAATGTCATCATCCATTCTGATTTCATTCTTTACGCTGATGATATGAAAATATACAAATGCGTAAGCAGAGTAGACATTAGAGCGGGTAGGGGATAGTAAAGGATACATTTAGAAAATCATGTGGACAGGTGTATGTAGTATGTAGCTTGTTCACGAGTTTTGATTTATTCGCGTACGCACTAGGCGACAAAAAAATGGTGTATCCATAAGCACTTCAATTAACAGAATTAAAACACAAACACTTTATTTCTTTGAGTGGTATTGCAACGCACGCCGGGATCTCGCTAGTTTTATGTTTAAGATATGTATTGCATTGTAACATATTTTATTATAAATGATGTAGAATTGCTTTTGTAAATAATTTTTGTTTAAGTTGTATTCGATTGTTATAAAAAAACATAAAATCGATGATTCTGCGTAGAAAATATGCTTTCATTCTGACAGTAAATTGTATACACATATGGCAATATAAAAATAACGTAGATACCTAAATTAATATTAAAAAAAATGGTATGTACCAAATCATTGTGTGCATTTTACCTACTATTTATTATGTTCGAAATTTAGCAACCCGACTATTTTAATACCTTGAAGTATTGGTTTAATGAGATTTCGTGATTAACGATTGTCGATTTGGTTATAACAATAAAAATATTATGATAATGAAATCTTAGATAAGGATTCCTTTTCTTATAAAAGACGTAAAAAGACATATTAAATTCAGATAAACGGCCGTAACGATGAAACTTGTTTTAATCACTTTAGCAGTGTTTGTGGCCCTGGTGACAGGTTAGAGGACCTTGATTGCTAGTTATACCAATGATAATTATTATCATTTTTGCTTCACGTTATATTTTAAGTACTAATTCACAGTGATTTTAAGAAGTTGTTTGTAATTTAAGGGAAAAATGTGCAGCTCTTGGAGTATGAGGAAGGACAGAGGTTTTTCATTTTCCCCGATGGCCAGGGAAAGCTCCATCTCATTGACACCGAGGAAAAGAGTTTCCAACCGAGGTTCTCAGCTGAAAGGGACGTGAATCTTCTGCTTTTCACCAGGTACCAACTAAATACCCATGTATATTTTTTCAAGCCAATATATATTTTTAAAAGAATTATGCATTTTAAAGTTTTTCTGTTATCTTTCAGACAGAATCCAAACTCGGCCCAAACAATCATTTTTAAAAACGGTGCCAGCCTTGGTGCATCCAACTTTGACAAAAGCAAGGCAACTAAATTCATTGTACACGGATGGACCAGTGATGCAAGCAGTTCTATTAACGCCGTAGTGAAAGATGGTAAAAATAATTAAATGCATTGACAATGTAACTGCCACAGAATATTTCATACAACTTCAAATCAAATTTCAGAGCGCCTTGCATTAATTGAAACTCTCAAACGTGTAATCAAAAATAACGTTGAACATTCCCCTACTTTCTCTGACTCCGCTCCCTGCAAAACCTAAATCTTCGCCTCTTATTTATTCTGATGGTTAATTACATGGTTTATTATATTCGATTCCCCGTAACTTCCGTACAAAACTCTGCAAAAATTATAAAACTCATTTGAATTCCTCTTGACGATCATAGGGAACGATATTTTGGATTCCTTAGCACAAAGAGAGTCAAACCCTATTATTATTCTCATAAATCCCTCCCCATAACTCACATAAAACCATATTAACCAATCTAAAGGAGCTTACTAGGCCTCGTGCACAGGACTATTTGCCATAGCTCACCCCATGTAGTTTGCTACGTTTAGTGACTTAGCAGGGGTGCCTAGGTTTATGGGGTGCTAGTTGTGCAAGTCAACAAACTGTTATACTTCGTGTTACGATATATTTATATCCACGGTCCCGGAAAACAACGTCGGATTTGCTAAAAATTGAAAAACAATTTTGTTGGGCTCTTTTAATATCTTTTCGTTCATTTAAAAATCTTAATTGTCAGAATTTTGGATGAAATATAATTATATTTATAAATATTTCTTATATGCTATATTTCTTGATATCAAACACAGTAAAAATTCAGAAACGAGACTTTAAACAACTCTACTGTGAAACTAAAAAAAACGCACGTCGAAATCATTGTTCTTCGGGACCGTCGGTATACAAGACAAGCTCTGAAGGTAATTGTGGAAAACACGGTAAAAACAGCAGTCATTTTATTGCATGTGCACCATCATGCTGTCTCGTGCATACTTGATTGTCTCTTTCATACATTTAGACACACGTTCCCTTGTACTTTCAAAAACTCATGTGCACTGATGATTGTGGTTTTTTTTAGCTTTCCTCGCAGCTCTGGATGTGAATGTGATAGTATTCGATTGGGGCTTGGGAGCTTCCGGTCTGTACCCCGCAGCGGTCCTGAACGTGGCAGGAAGCGGCCGGTTCCTCGCCTCAGTGGTGGACTGGCTGGTGGACGAAGGGCTCGCCATTAGCAACGTGCACCTCGCGGGCCACAGCCTCGGCGCGCACGTGATCGGCACTGCGGGCAGGTCCGTCAAGCGCGGAACTTTGCCCTACCTCACAGGTTTGTGGACTTGTCATTTTGTTTTGAAGAGTTTTAATTTTCAATGTTTTAATAAACTGCCAATTGACAAATTGCTATTAACGGGACTTCATTGTAATATGCAATTATGGAACATTTAAATAAATTAAATATAAAAATTTAAATAAAAAAACAAAAAATACTTTTTTGCATCATTAATGGATGTTGGGGAATTGTTTTTGCTACTTTTGGCATTATTGTGGCCTGAGGGTGCTTATTTGCATTCAGCTCAATTAGGTATTTTCATCAACTGTGAACACCGTTAAAAACTGTAGAAGATTTAATATTTATTTTGCTGATTCCGATCACTTTACTATTATCTTTACTAATGTGTATTTTTATTATTTTCATTGATTCGAAAAACAGCACATTCCGAAACTGGCTACAGCGTTATTATGCTTCTTAAGGGGTTATATACAGTTAGGAGCAGTGGCGGACTGAGCCCGTCAGAGGCCCGGGGCGGCAAACCTGAATGAGCCCCCCCCCAGTTTTTTTGGTTCTGGGGGGCCTCCAAGAGCCTCCATGTTCCCTTGTTCAAATCCTAAACAAGGCTTAAAGGCACAAGGGCACTGTAAAAAAAATATTGTTTTTTTAATTTCCCTAAATATTTTTTCTCTGCTTCTTTTACTAAAAGATGCATTTGTTAAAAATACTCACGCCAAATGTTTTAAGGAAATTCGTAAAATAGACGGAGATACAGCATTTAATAGGAAACCCTTTTAAACAGTTTGTATGTTTAATTATCCTTTGGCATTTTTCACGAAACTATGTTTTTCAACCTGGTTGAAAACATATTAGAAAAACTATACATCCTATTTGCAAGCACTAAGTCTTAAACTGTTAGAAAATCCGGTCACTATGTCACTACGTAGGGATTCTTTTATAAAGGGCCCTCTTCTATATTTTTTTTATGAACGCTGAAAATTTTCTTTTTTTTAGACATCTAAATTCCCCTACATGGTACTATAGACAGTGGTGCTTTCGAACAGTTAAAGAATTGGTGCATGCAAATTGAATGTTCATACATAGTTCGTTTAATATGTCGTCAACCAGGTTGAAAAACGTGTTCAAAAAGTTTCGAGAAAAACGCATTCAAAGTTTTGCTGGAGGATAATTCAACATATCTACAAACTGTTTCAAACGGTTTCACATAAAATTCTCTATCTCCGTCAATTTTTCGAATTTCTTTAAAACATTCGGTGAGAGCATTCTCAACAAATGCATCTTTCAAAAAAAAATAAAAAAAACAAAAACCTTGTTACATTAAAACCTTGTTTAGGATGTGATCAAGGGAACATAGAGGTGTTTGGGGGCTCTCCGGGGCTGATTTGGTCTAAATATAGCCTTATATTGGCGGAAAGATCTTTCCACGTCACATGATGTAATGGGAGCGTACTTAAAGATGCCTAGTTTCGAAATTGTGTAAGGCACGTCTGCAGTACAATCAAAACTTCCGCTCAGAACTGTATTAATCGTTTTTAGGGTGACAAATCCTTAATTTTGTCTAAAATATACTTTACTTGAAACGCAAAGGTTGTTTATCCTTGGGCATTTTGAAATTAAACTGATAGGTACCTAGACAGTAGTAGTAGGTGACTTGAGTACGTAAAAATAAAAAGACGCGCAAGCAACCGCAAGTAAGTAGAGGAATAGAATCAAAAATCAAATTACGACGAATAATACGCGAGAGAAATAGAACACGCGCGGCCGTATGGTAGCGAGAATGCAAATACGTAAAATTATATCTGGAATAAAAATTATACCTGGAATAAATATTATTATTATTATTATATCATTTTTTGTGAACTAACTCATGTTTTATGATATAAAAATCGAAAATATGGATGATTGTGATATTTTTTTGTAAAATATGGACTTAACCACGAAATATGGAAAAATATGGAAAATAAAAATTAGTTTTTCACAATCTATACAGGGTTTATTCAATTATACGGGACGTACTTGACTTACTTTAACCAGTGATTCCTGACATTATTTGGAGTAAAAAGTGTAAATGAAATTTTGGTCTCCGGTGACATTTTTGATGTTTCTTTTTTTTTTCTACATAAACATAAAAAAATGGTAGTTGTTGAACAGTTGGAGGCGGAGTAAAGGGTTCGTCGGACATCCGGCTAAGTGACCAGTGACGACATGCAGAAGAATTTTTTTTTGTTTGATTTTGAAGAAAAAATTTTTGAAAAAAAAAAAAAAGTCGTCAAAAAAGTCACCGGAGACCAAAATTTAATTTACATTTTTTACTCCAAATAATGTAAGGAATCACTGGTTAAAGTACGTCCCTTAACACCCTGTATATGATAATCTAGGTAGAGAACACATACGAGACCGAAAATCGTGTAAATTAAATATATTTTTTTACATATTAATCCGGGCCCTAATTATGACAATTGTTCAGGCGCATCATTTTAAGAATCGCACGTTTGAAGTATTTGTGCTCATAAATAGTATTTGGTGTAGGTAGTAGACTGGTTCGAATTGTTTGGAACACCCGGCCGCAGTTCCCTCTTTCCCGCAGTAGCCTTACGATACAATACACAGCTACACAAGCGAGGATCTCTTTATTCTTGTATTTTTGCAGGACTTGACCCCGCCATGCCGCTGTGGGGTGAATCCAGCGGCCGCATTACCTCCTCCGACGCCGATTACGTGGAGATCATCCACACCAATGGTGGCGCCGCCGGACTGAACGAGCCTCTGGGCGACAACGATTTCTACCCCAACAGGGGCTCGCAACAGCCCGGATGCGGCCTGGTGGACCTCGGCTGCTCGCACTCCCGCTCCTGGGAGTTCTTTGCCAGCTCTCTGGACAACCAGGGCTTCATGGCCATACTGTGTAACAGTTACGACGAGATGAACGAGGAGAGGTGCGCCAACCTGGGCTCCCTCCACATGGGAGGCTCCAAACCCAAACCTAAGTGAGTAACTATTAGATATTCATTTTAATGTAATGATCTCGTTCACAGGGTAAAGAACCCACAGAAGTGCCGTTTGCTAAAATCATTGCGAAAGGAACGAACAACCACACATGGGTTGAGGGACGCGCGGGATGAATGTGCGTTCGCTGACAGGGCGAATAGTGATAATAGATTCGAAACCAGGATAATAGACAACTGGGTTCGAGTCCTAGAGGTGCCAATATCTTTTTCTGATTTTTCTGTTTCCAGATTTTCGATTGAGTTTCGCTAATATTGTCTTCATTTAGTTAAGAATATATCATTGTATTTATTAAAACGTGTCTTTGCTTGTTTCAGAATGGGCATTTTCTACCTCCAGACTTCCGACACTTGGCCTTACTACCTTGGTTAATTCTATCCTGCTCAGACACTACCCTCCTAATAAACATATGAAAATTTCTTCATAAAATCTTGTTTTAATTATATTGTTTACTCTCAAAAAGGAAATGTTTGTGGATATATACACCAAAATTGGATATAATACTTTAAGAATAAGGACGCATTGTAGTACCTTCTAGTACTTTTGCTTTATTTAACGTCCACATATATGTCATAACGTCCACATATGTATATGTCATATAGGACGCTTTGTAGTACCTTCTAGTACTTTTGCTATATTTAACGTCCACATATATGTCACGATGATAACAGCTAACAGTTGATCGAAAATGTCAATTAACAGATAGACAACATTGTCAAAAAAAATTGTATTTAGATATCAGTGAAATGTAAAATTGTGTATTTGAAATCTTTTCCAACCAACAATCACCCTTTTAAATCAATTGTTATTCGTGTTGACTGCTGACCTTGAACCTGGACCTGGTACCTAGCATGGTCGATCGATATAGGTTTTATCGAAAATGTCGGTAACTTGTCATCGCTCCCGAGCACGACTGCAGGCCGCTAACGAACAAATGACACTTCATAACGACTAAGGGTTCCTACTTCATTTGACGTGAACTGATATTTATTCGTTAGCGGCCTGCAGTCATGCTCGAGAACGATGACAAGTTACCGACATTTTCGATAAAACCTATATCGATTGACCATGCTAGGTACCCAGATCTTCAGTGGAAGATATGAAATTCAAAAAATCATAAATTTAATGAAAACAAATCATTGTTTTCATTTAAATAAAATGACGCTAGAAATGAATTTTAAAGAAGGAATAATAAATTCTTTGAAAAAAGGAAAGCTGAGAGTTCTACTGAAGATTTTTAAGCGACTCACGGAAAAAGTGCAAACAGTAAAATCTGATCTAATCTCACTTATCTCAGAGTAATGATCTAATGTCCGCATGAATCACAGATATTCAAATTCAATATCTTTGGCATGAATCGATATTAAAGAACCGAAGTATCAAGGAGGTGATAACAGACTTCCTTCCCTATAGTAGTGGCTGAAATAAATTTCACGTGCCTTTGCGATATAGCCGTTATTCCACAGCTTATACAAATACATCAGGAAGAAACACGCGGTATGCTGAAGTCACATGATTCACTCGGATGAAGGTTTACTCGATGAAATGTTCCATTCTCGTTTCACCGCGTGTTCACACGGTTCCTTCGAAGGAAGAGTTCACTCGACATTCTCGCTACGAAGTCGTCGAGCGTAGTCGCGGCGCGCATTGGAATTCGTCCGACGCTGACGGCTAAGTTCGGGAATATTTACGATTTCAATTGACATTTCCGATAACGTCGAACTAAATTACGAGAAATTGGCGATTCTTGTAAACAGTAAATAAATTTCATCACCATAAAATGAACATATGGTTAAATAATAACCTGAAAACTGATATCTACCAGTATTTTTGCACCATGAAAACTTTTTTATTCCAAAATAGGTCTCGGCTTGCAATAAAATCCAAATCCTAAAAACTGTTTTGGAAAGGTGATGAAATATGCTTCCGAAATTTATAATTAGAAATAACCATGTAATTTTTTAAATAGAATAATTTTTAATGTAAACTTTTAAAAGTTAAAAAAATGGCTCTCCTTGCTATTATTCTAACTAAAAACTACTGGTAACAAAAAAATATTAAAACACACACTTATTTTGTTAGACAAATAAATTATAAACGTTTCTGTCACCTCACTTTTTGTCGTTTCATATAAAAATAATTCATAAAAAATTCACAATGTTTCATAAATTTTTTTTCAAATTCGATCAGAAACTTTGGTTCCATAGAAGTGTACATTCGTATTATTTTGTGGTTAATTGTTATATTGATTATATAGAGCATTATTGTCTCTTTCCAATGCCGTTTAGATCATATTTTTCACTATGATAGTAAGGGAGAAACAACGATTTCTATGAGACGTGTAGGAGTTATTTCGAAAAGCGAACTAAACGGAGCATTTTGACGTTTAAGCCGCTCCGGCTACACGTCCTCACGTCAGAACATTTCGGCCGACTAATTTGCGAGTGAAAGACTGTTCACTTGAGTGTTCACACACATCATTCGCGTCACGTGATGTTAAATTCCGGTTGCGAGTGAACAGTGCCGAAGGAAGCATTCCAACATTGTTGGAATGCTTCATTCGGCACTGTCTCTATTCACTTTCGTGTTCACACGGTTCATTTCGAGGGAAAGATGCGGAATGAAATCACGAAATGAACGATAAATGAATCATGTGAATGGGCTATAATAGCCAACAGCAACAGAAATTTGACTGTTGCGCGTCCAGACCCTTTACTTTAGTAGGACTTGAATTTTCTCTAATGACGTGTAAAACCGCGAGCGGGAAACATGAAAATTAATTAATATTTATAATAATCGATAATATTAAGTAATTTGCGTGTACTTACAAATGAAATGTTATTCATTCGCCTATACTATTATTTGCCGTGTAGTTGAAACATTATCTCATCACACAGAAGGGTATTTTGACACTTTTTAAAATGCAATTTACTCACTGGTAAGTGCTGGTAAGACGCAACCTTACTCGACGCGTAGCAGATTAGTACTAAAGTACTAGATATCGAGATCGTTACAATTGTCTTGTTCTTGTCTTCCCACTTTGAGATTTCTACCCCTCGTCTAATAGTATGTAATGTCATAGATTACAGGTACTTAGATATTTTATCATTTGTCTGGCTTAAAAACCATTATTTTAATAATTTTCTCTAGTCTATCTTAAAAATTCTAAAATTCTATCTAATTTAATTAAATTAAGTAGTTGCAATATTTAAAATATCTCTCTCTTACGAATGTAGATAGGTACTTACAGATAAATTATTGAGCTGCAGTACCTAAGTAAAGTAACATCTTTAAGTTTCTATTTTCCTGGTAGCAATAATGGTGTTGGCGGATGTAGCTCGTAGTCATCATCATCTCACCGATGCGGCGCGCGCGGGTGCAATTTGCTGCAATCTGTTGCATCAGCGGTTGTCATCTTCTAATCTCGGTAATTCGCTGCCTCATCTCGGTTCGACAATGCAATCATTGTACTATCTGAGAGTTAAGAGTGCATCTGTGCCTACAAAACGGTATTTGCAAGCATTATTTAAATTGACGGTACAGTTGCGATGAATGCACTGTTGTTTTCAATGCGATGAAATTTGTTTTACACAGGAGTCTCTGTGTAGTTTGTGGGCACTGTAAGCATCGGACTGCCAGTTGTTACTTCTTCGCTTATCGCGTAGTACCGAGAACTAAGGTTAAGAGCCAGAGCACCACAAAGTTAGTTAGTCTGTCGCAGTTCGCCCTATAGGTAGGTATTTGAGCATTTATTGTAAAACTTTCAAATTTTTTGCTGTTACGACTTCTACTGTTATTTATAGTACGAACCAAGCCACATAATATACAGGGTGTGTGTGCGTACACGAAATATTTTAACCAGCGATTCCTGAGCATGTTTGGAGTAAAACGTATAGTAGTCATTTTGTAACTGATGACATTTTTTTTCAATTAAAAAAATTACCACTGGATACAAGTTACCGCATCACGTGGTATGCACTACGCGTCGTTCCAGCAGCACAGAAGAGATAGAAGCGTAGTAGTGCGATAAGCGGCAACGCAAATTTTGGAGAAATAAAAAAAATTATCGGACAGCAAAATGTCTACATTTTTTACTCTAAATTTATTAGGAATCGCTGGTTTTTCGAGTACTTTTTAATACACCGTACATATATTATACCAATAGTAGGAAGTACGCACTTTTGTGTGTTTGTTGCCTCTGCCAGAGTGTGATTAGAGCAGGAAGGGAGGCGTGAGAAGGAAACATGAATTCTCAGAATTCATAATCACAGGACAACTGGATCCTCGCGTAATCAAAAGACTACTAGCCATAAGAGGACACCGATAATTACTGTCACATTCCCTAATTGCCTTTTTGATGTCTTCTCTTGTCAGTAATTAAACGTCATTGAATAATAACCTCCGTCGATACCTAGGTACATTATTTTAGCTCCTTAAACAGTGTTTTCTGATAAAAGAAATTAAAATTTGTATCTAGTTATTGTTTTCAATTATCGATTCAATTGAACCTAATGACCGTAGCTTGGAATAGAAACAACAACGTTGCTAACTGAAAATAGTGTTTATCTGTAAATTTGCTGCAAAACGGTCGTATAACATTTTATCTGGCTATAATGTTCCTTGTTTGAGGTTTTACCTATGTTGATGCACACAAAAATATACGTAAATGTAAAGTTGATATATTGTATTTTATTAGTACTGGCCAGTATTTCAGTATTATTCTGTTTTGATTGAAAGACTCGGCCGCTGTTCCCAATCCTACAATCAACTGCTAAGCCGAAACTAAAGCTCAACAATGCTCAAATGCACAACTACGCTCTTTCCAGCACATAAGCTTCGTTTAATCTAAGGAAGCCGGACACGTGGATTAAGTTAGACTGAGCAAAGCAAAGTTATAAAAAGTGTCAACAGAGTGGCGCTAACGCCACGAGGTACCGACGCGCCGGCGGCAAAGGTCAAGCTGACACTTTATTTTTAATATATTGTATACATTTGTTTAAAAAATATAAAATGCAAGTTTATGGATAACAGTTTTTAGAAGAAATTATGTGTGTTAATAATAAATACAATAGCATTTTAATATAAATTTAACATCGAAAGTTTTTACTTTGACGCCATTTTGGGCGGGGCCAAAGTGGGCGCGGTCACTCATCAGCGGAAAATCAACGATAAAATATTTGGGAACAAGAGCGTTACCTTTAAAATACTTACAAATCGCTTAGCTGATGGTAGACTCAGATTGGTCGATTGAAGAGTTGGGAACAACGGCCGTCATGGTTCTTTGAGATCACAGTGACTATTTATTGTTATTTCGTACTATACAAAATTTCGTACTGACGACCTCCGTAGTCCAGTGGGTAAGACTCTTGACTCACAATCCGGAGGCCGCGGGTTCGAACCCGGCACGCGCAAATAAATTTTATTTGATTAATTTGTGTTATTTCACAATTAATTCATTTAAAATAATATATAGTATATTTGCGACATGTTCCATAGTGGAAGATACTATTAGTATAGCCCTGGTGTAAGACCACCATTCAGAATTGAAACGTTGCTTGAAAATGGCTTTAGCCGTGTTTGGTGACCAGATCTGAATAGCCAGGTATTTCCCAACATTACTCCTCCCCACCTCCTTCCCCTCCCAACTACCTTCAGCCTCACAACATACCCCAATTGGGGATGCCATAGTCTCACTGGCTCCAGACGGGAGCAGTTGAGATTCTTGTGCGGTATTCACTGTAAAAAAAAATACAAATATGGTTTAAGAAGACGCATGTCCTTGTAACTCGGAAGCTAGATTTTGTCTCGCGTGATCTCACAAATTAAGGACCTTGCCTATTTGTGTTCGGCTATCGTCGATCGGCACGTCGCGTCGTAACCGACACCATGTCACCCGAATACAGCATAGACAATTCAATCAATGTTAGAACTAACAACAGACTGATATTATAATCATAAAAAATTATGAATTGTTTTTATATTATTTAAATCGATCACCACAAAACGGGTATGTGCTTAGCATGTTGGTCGATAAATTATCAATAAATGTCATAGACAATGCACTGAATAAAGAAAATAATTATAAATAATTATATTTTTTTGAAAACATCTGGTTGAAGACCGCTCGTAGGACTTAGTACTAATTAAAAATGACAGCAGCACACGCTGACGCTGACAGTTGACACAATAATGTGTCCTTTTACATAAGCCCATATTTGAAAACCGATCCAGATTATTATCGTTGGCGCTTAATTTACTCGGCTTGATTGCTGAACTATTCGTATAAGGCAACTGGTTATAGACTTGTATCCCTTTCAATTAGTTTTAAAAATAACTAATGAAACATTATGTATATATACATATATCAATGGCAGTAAACGGGTAAAAATATCATGATAATTATTATATTATGAGCGAGTAGGTACCAGCGAGTTCCCACATGAAAATGCCACAAAAAAATTAAATTGTTTCTCGCTGAAATTGTGCTCTTTCCCATTCGTCCCGTTCCTCTTCTGCCTCCCCCTCCCATTCCATGTCCCCTTTCCCTCACGCGTTCCTCCTCCACCTTCCCCCCCTACCCCCGCGTTCCTCTCCCCCCGCTCGCGTTCCATATATTCAGTCCCGGTACTTTCAGTTTTCAAACAACTCGCTTTTTTTACATTAACTGCACACAGGAGGCCCTGAGGAAAACAATTTCCCTCAGGATCTATGTCATCTGAGATGCTGGGTGGAGGGTCTTTTTAAGGAGAGGAAGGAATGAACATTGGTCTTGAAGAGACCCGTGTTATAGGAAGGAGGAAACACGGAGGCCGGCAAATCATTCCACAGCCGAGCTGTTGAACACTAGCTCGAGTCGAAGAAGCCACCCGTTCTCACGTGACAAATTTCAACCGTTTACGAATGTTGGGCACGCGTTTGGCGTGTTTCCCGACTACGCACCGGTGCCGAAGGGATCAATGACGCTAATTCCCCGGAGCATCTTCCATTGTAATACCAGTAGAACAAAGATAGCATTCCCACCCGACGCCTGTGCTCAAAAGATTGCAATCCGTCTGTTAAGATGGGAGAATTTACCAAACGGATTGCCCGATTCTGCACAGAGTCGAGGGTATTTTTCAGGTATTTTGGAGCTCCAGACCAGAGGTGGCTGCCAAATTAAACCGTGGGGCGCATTTGTGATTATTACAGGGTTAGCAGTTGTGTACCTACTATTAAAGTATCTGCGGGCTCTGTACAGTACGCCCAGTTTAGCCACCTATTGCAATTTTTTAATACAAATTTTTATTTTTCATTCATTACAACTTCATGTTCTTATGATATACCTAACACAGGTACCTATTTAAAATACCGGTAATTCTTGATTAAATTCAAAGTATTCTATCTGGGTGAGTATCGTAGGTTAGTACTTTAATTAAATTTAAATAGTTTATTCTAAAATTGATTTTTAATGGAACAATTGATTGTTTTTCAAAATGTCATTTTCAAATTGTGACATGTTTGGCAGTTTCGTAAGAGTATTTTTTGTAATGATTAAAAAACTTTTCAGATGTACCTATTGTCATGTGGTTGTATTAATCCAGAAACCTTCGCGAGTGGGAAGAAGATATTATTTCCTATGCTTATACCTCTCTGAGGTGTTTCTGAGTTGGTTTCATTCTGAGTTGACATGGAACCGCTTAATATAGCAATATTTAAACATCAAACAAGCAAGCAAGCTGACATACACTCATTTTTCTATATAATTATATATATAGATGTAAAAGTACCTACAATTATAACAGATTAATGTTTACATGTTATTTCAAATCCAAAATCACTTTCTTGATTAAAAAAGAGACTCCACTAAGAGGAACATATCGTTTTATCGGAAAACCATTTGCTCGATTCTTAAGTACACGTATCTAATGGACGCGTGGGAGTAACGATCCTTTCATGTTTTACCTAAATATACATTTGGAACAAGGGCTACGTTATTACGCCAATGATTTCCATTTGGAACAATCGTATTGTGTGTAATGTTCGTGATCTAAAAATATACTGTAAACAGTATAATAATTTGTATAAAAGTACACATTAGTTTTTCTTGAACTAAAACATATTAGTATCTACCTATAATAATGAAAATGACTGGACTGAAAGAGGATATAAAAAGAATGTATTTTCACAACAGAATTACCAAACATGTTTAGTTTAACAAATGGATGGTTATTTTTTGGTCAGGTTTGGAAGGATTCAGTCAGCTGGGGCAATTAACGAAGATTGATGTGGAATATAAACTGATTTATTTCCCGGACGATATTAATGTTAGAAAAATAGCATTTTTAATCCTATTGAACTCGTCCTTACTGTACCAAACGTAATATTTTTATGTTACCTATATATTTTTCAAGTGGACCAATTTATATTCACAGGCCCTACCCCATTCTAACATAACTACAATCATTTTCTTTGCAAGCGTTTGACACATGATTAATATTGAGATGTGAGATTTGCAACAAACTTCCTGATTTAAGAGGTAATAGCACCGGTGAGAAATCTCGACGGTAGGTATTTTAAAAAATTCTCGCTATCGCACCGCGCTCAAAAAAGAACTAGCTATCGATGTGTTGGTGAGACCACGTGAGTGTTTGGCTTGTACACCCTCTCGCCCCCTCTGCGTCTCATGCCTACCGTCTTTCGCCTCATACCGCCATATCCAATATTCTGTTTAGATAAAGCATGTTTCGACTTATTTCGTCGCTAATGAAGTTTTTGAATCGGCCTTGCGGTGTGACAGAAAAAGGGCCCATTATTTTTAAACGCACGAGGTCTGCTATTGTCGGTTATTTATAAATATCGTCGATAGGTATTGTAACAATGTCTTCTGTTCACGCTTATTACCGACAAATTACGAATTATTTTACTAGAACTCTATGTAGGTTAGTAGTTTTAAAGTTTTCACTGTATTTGCGTTTATAAATATGCAGTCAAACCAACTACATCGAATTATTATATACATACATATGATTATTCTCTATGATACATTAGTTATTATTGAAAATTAGTATTAACCTCTCAGGCCTCGGGCCTGTTTTTCGAAAAGTCAAAATATTTCCGCTTTCCAATAAATTCCAAATAACTTTAATATTTGTGAACGCATCCGAAAACTAAAAACTGTTTTTGAAAGATGATGAAATACGCTTTCAAATTTTATAATTCGAAATAAACATATAATTTTGTTTTTATTTTATTAATAACTAGCAGACCCGGCCACACGTTGCTGTGGCTAACGAAACACAACGCCATTTACCCAACCTTTATAAAATCCACACCATCCGCTCGCCAGCTGCCCGCTGCGCGCTGCCCTTTGCCTAAATTGAATATTTGAATTTCTTGGCTTTTCTCTACTATAATAAGCATTTATTATACACATAAACCTTCCTCTTAAATCACTCTATCTATTGGTGAAAACCGCATGAAAATCTGTTGCGTAGTTTAAAAGATTTATGCGCACATACATTTTGAGCGACTTCATTTTATACTATGTAATGATGATACCACAAAACTTAAATTTCTACTCATATAATTTGGCACTTACCTATCTTATTAAAAAAAAAACTCAAAAATGCATATGCAACAAAAATGTATTTTTGACCGATTATCTCTATCTCTACATATTATAAAGTCCCCCGCGCCGTCTGTCTGTCTATTCGCGATAAACTCGAAAACTACTGAACGGATTTTCCTGCGGTTTTCACCAATATACAGAGTATTTCGTGAGGAAGGTTTAAGTATGCAATTTGTCAATGATTTGTGTAAATTGGTTGAAACATAACGATAATTGTTAGAAGTGTCGGAAATAAGTCCAGCCGCCTGGTAGCTTTCATCGAAAACGCTGCACAATCCTTTTGGGATATAACAAAACAATTAATGGTGGGATATTCCTCTTTTATAGATCTACAAAAAAGGCCGCGAAGGCACATATCTATCTTTTACGGATAGCTTACTATACACATTATATCTAAAATGCAATTGATAAGAATAATAAGATAAGAAGATAGAATGCGTATAGTAAAAGATAGATATATGCCATCGCGGACTTTTTTGTAGATCTATAAAAGAGGAATATCCCACCAAGCGTTGTTTTGTTATATCCCAAAAGGATTAGGCAGCGTTTTCGATGAAAGCTACCAGGCGGCTGGAATTTTTCCGACACTTCTAACAATTATCGTTATGTTTCAACCAATTTACACAAATCCTTGACAAATTACATACGTAAACCTTCCTCACGAAACACTCTATCTATTGGTGAAAACCGCATGAAAATCCGTTCAGTAGTTTTCGAGTTTATCGCGAACAGACAGACAGACAGACAGACAGACAGAAAGACGGCGCGGGGGACTTTACTTTATAATATGTAGAGATAAAAAAGGTTTAAAAATAGCCCACCTTAAGTTTTTTTCTAATTAAAATTACGATAACGAAAAAGATAAAAGCACTTACATATTTTATTAGACAATTAAATCTAAATGGATTTATTGTGTTGTGTGTATCATACGTGTGAGTTGACATGTTTGTAAATAATAATGTTTAAAATGTTAGATATATCGCTTGCTGAGGTTTGATTTGTACTCCTGTATTTTTGAGTTTCTTTAAGCAGTAAATACAAAAAAGGATGGTTAGTTCGTTCAAAATTCAATAAAAAATGTTGGTCTTTTACCTATAGATAGATTTACCTACACATTTTTTTTAAATATTTATTACAGTCAGTTTGAAATAAAGGAAACAAATATATAATTTTTTTAAACTTCAAAACTTTTTATTTTTATTTTCAACTTTATAAAACCTTAAATTGTAATATTTAATTACATGAAGACAATATTAGCGAAACTTCAACCCAAGGCTTCAGGCCCAACTTCATAGTACAAAAAAAAGTGCAAAAATCACTTACTTCGCAATTTTTGCAATAAAATAAAAGCACTTAGAAAAAAAACCAACAACGCTAAAGGCTTTGTACCAGTTCACATAAGGAAAAAGGTTGAAGCAAACGTTTTACGTATGAGAAAAGCTATAGTTTGAGCAGTAAATTACAGAAAAGAGCAAGAAAACACGGCACAAAGTGATAAAGTAAAAAATCTGAAAATGGACAAAAAAATGCCGCAAACCATGTTTTTGGTGATCATACAAAATGTTCGTCATACTATTGCAAGTCGGAGAAGTATACTAATGATCCAAATTTAGTAAGCGATCTTCAAGATTGTGGAACAGGACTGATATTCAACAATTATTGTCGTCTCTAATAGCAAATGCAGAAAGTCTTATTATTAACGTGACAAATAACACTGTGGAGCAATTCAACAACGTTATAGCCAAATTTATAGGCGGAAAAAGAGCAAATTTTACAAAAATGGGATAACTTCAGCAGTTGAGCTTCTTGAGCAGTAACTTCGTGGAATAGTGAAATGACAACCCATTCACGAATACAAAAAAAATCCAAGGCCACAGTCCTGGCAACTACACGAAGCATTTTATTGAAAGAAAACGACGTTCGAAGGAGACAATACAGAGGTGTCGAAAAATAAAACTAAGGTATTACGAAAACACGACAGAAAAGAGAAAAAAAGTTACAGGGCCTGATGAAAATTATGGTCAATTGGAATTAGATCCAGATATGCCAGCTGAATTATTTGAAACGATAAAGAGGAATTTTTCAAAGAATTATCTCCATCGAATAAGGATGAACTCGAAAGGAATACGGTGGGCCAAAGCAATAATAATTTGTGGACAATTGAAAGGCGTAAGCGGCTTACAGCTTCTAACTTTGGACAAAAATATGTAAGCTACGGCCAAAAACTTCAGTTGCGAGAGTATTAAACTCGCTACTGTACTCGCCATTTAAAGGAAATATGGCCACAAATTATGGGAAAGAAAATGAAAACCAAGCAATTGAGCAATTTACAAAAGAAACAAAATTAGAGGTATTCGCCTGTGGACTATTTATCGATGAAAACAAAAACTTTTTAGCGGCAAGTCCGGATGGCCTTTTTGGCAAGGATTCTATAATTGAAGTGAAATGCCCATATAGTATAGTAAATATGTCACCAGAAGAAGGATTTGAACAAAAAAAATTGATAACTGTAAAATTGAAGACAATGCTTCAACATTAAAACGGAATCACAATTACTTCTACCAAGTACAAGGCCAGTTACACATTACTCGTCGTAAATACTGTTATTTTGTCGTGTGGAGTCCTAAAGGTTTGCCGTATGAAAAAATTGAAAGGGACGATTCAATCTGGCAAAAAATTGAACCACTGTTAGAAAAACTTCTACCACCAATGCCTTTTACCAGAAACAATTGACGGTCGCATATCAAGAAATTTACCGGCGAGAGAAAGATCTAAATCATAAATTGTTTAAAATTCATTGTATAGTGGTAAAAAATTTTGTACAATAAAGTGTTTACAAACAAAAAATTTCAATTAATCACTGAAGGCAATGTAAGCGACTCTCAACTAAAAATTTGAAACAGATTTTTTTTAAAAACATAAACCTCACATTGGAGGCACCGAGGAAAAATAATCGCTCAGGGACTTTGTTGGAGAAGTTGTTGGACATCATTGGAGAAGCTGTGTGGAGGGTATTTTTAGGATAAGGAAGGAAAGGAAGTTTTGGGTAGGGAAAAGGTAGGTAAAAGTATGAAATGATGGTGGAGAGTCCAGCTGTAGAGATCAAAAGATCTTCCTCTTCCAGTTTCTCCCAATCCGGCCCGCCACGCAGTAAGTGGACAAAATTATCCGCCACCAAAACCCATGCAGACCTCATCCGTGAACCCGGGAACCCAGGCTCTGTCACCAAACATAGAGGACCACTTGCGGTGACCAAGTGGCGGGGGTGTTGGTTATCCAATAAATGGTTCCCGGGGCGATGGTACCTAAAACGCCTCCCAAATTGAAAATTTATTATAGTACTTGACATAAAAAAATTTAATTTTGCACAATTTTAGTATGAAAGCTCGGTCAGTATTGGTATCCCGCGATGAGTCACTAAACAGAAAAAAAACGAATAAAAAATATCGATTACTCGGGCAAGGACAACACTAGTCTACCGATAAAATTCTTTACATCACTACTTCGCATTATATGTATGTATTTGTCAAAACCCACGTTCCCCGGCCCCCCTCAGGAGAAATGAGCGAAAGGGACACCTGCACGTCGGGCCGAAAATACCTAAATAAAATCTTCGAAATCGATGTTTTGTATTCCCCATTTTTCTTCTCCAAAACTGGACGGATTTAAAAATTTTTTTTTACTAACTGTATTAAAAGAAAATATTCTATGTCGGTACGTTTTGCTTTTTTTCAAAATACATTGTTTAGTTTGTATACTGAACGTTTTTTGACGGCGTTTAAATTAGGCAATTTTATTCATTTTTGGAAGGTCGTAACTTCTATGAGAAGTAAATTATCAAAAAAAACAAAACGTACCGACACGCTAGTGGTCAATATCTATATTATGTAAAAAAAAATTTTGCTCTAGGGTCAAAATCCAGAGAGATAAACGGGGAATACGTTTGTATAGAAAAGCGCAGCTAGTATTTCCTCTTAATGTTTACCTTATTGCAACTCAGGGCGCGAAAAATCTCACTTTGATGACACAAGTATGCGTCTTCAAAAACGAATATAATTCGACCTAAAAAACAAAACTTTATTGAGAATGAGAAAAAATAAAGATGCCGAAGAACTTCGGAACATATCCAAAGAAATTACTAAATGTACCGTTTCTTTATGCGGCAATAGTAATTTCTGGCGCGCTCACAACGAGAATTCATAAAGAAATCGCGCTTGGAAAAACAGCCGGGTCTATGAAAGAAAATTCCTTTCTGGAAGATAAATGGCATTACGTAACGCACAGGATTAATTGCTTTGGCGCTCTTTTGATATTCTTCACTTGTAAGAAGTAAGATGACTGAGACAAATTAGAGATTACAAAATGTCTGTATTTCATCCCATATCACAATACTCTCATGAGCAGCAAACGGCGAATGGGGAGAATGAGAAATAGGGCAGGCGACACGCGTGGCCTCAGTTGTCGGCGCCTGTTGAACCAGAAGTTATATCACACATTACATACTAGACACTATTAAACTTTGAATTGTGGCCAGGTTTAAGACGAACTCTTAGTTTTGTAAATCTTGCTATAAAGCTGAGTCCAGAGGCTCCTTTTGAAGTAGATTGCCTGCAGCAAGAGGGGAAGACAGGACATAGGTAAAGTAAAGGAAGTTAGTTATAAAACGCCACATAGACACTGGTAGAATCAGTTCGAAATATTTAAGTATTTAGAAAAAAGTTTTCTTTAGCATTTAAATAGATTTTATATAACATTGTGATCGGTTAATTACGATACCTATATTATGAAACCAAAATAAATCAACAATAACGAGTAATTTGAAAAATATGTTTAGACAATACTGTGATTGACTGTACGACAATATCAAAGGTACAAAAAGCGTGAAGCAATTTTTGTGAGGTTCTGTCAAAAAATCCATAATAATTTGACAACATTGATGAACAGTGCCAACAGAATGGTGCCCATTATACAAGGTACTACATTCTCATCCTACATGGCGCAGTATTTACCATGAAGTTATTCAGCAATGAATAGTATCTACCAATACTATTATACTAAAAAATAATCTTTAGGTAGCTTTCTATGAAAACATTTTAAATTAATGATTTGTATACAAATGAAATTACAAAGGCTATTATGAACTTGTCCAGGCTGTAAGCCTATACCAGTATGACTGTTGACAGAGACACAGAGCGCAGAACACAGGGGCCCAGCCAGAGCGGAGGAATAGCGACTGAGCTCGGTCAAGGCCCCTCGCGTCCTCGGTAACATTAACATGGACAGCGGGTCTCTGATACGTGAACTATCCTCCATTATTCGTCAGAGCAGAGACTCCACTGAGCAATGAACAGTGAGCAGTGAAGACAGCCGATGGCACTTGCATTAATCAGTCCGCGTACAGGACATGTCAACTCGCGACGCGGACATCTTGACCCCGCCAGCACAATTGCTGCTCATGCTTAACCAACACAAACTGACCGGCCGCGGCGACCTGGGGAATTCAACACAAATATCACCACACCATGCGCCATCCACTCGATAAAAATCAACAAGCGAGATATTATTGAGTCTTAAGTTCCTCAAGCTACGAAACATACCTACGAGTACACCACGGACATATGAATATATCTGGACCTGCCCTAAGTGATAAAAACGTATTATTTCCCCCTCCACATGGCGCCGGCTGTAGCTCCTCCTTGGAACCGGCTCGCTCCATGGGGAGGGGATATAGCCTCGCTTGAATCTAAAATGTGTGACGTCATCATTCTTGCCGTGAACAGCGAGAAGCTGACATCCATACATTTAACGAAATAACGGCAGCTTGTGCTATACAATATATCTACGTATCAATATGCACATAGCGAAAGTGGGCGGTACTCCAATGTGCTCGTCGCTGGTTACAGGGGTAAGTAAATTATGAAACATTTGTAAAAGTGTTTTAACTAAACACGGCAAGAAAATATTGATATGTGTATTGGCGCGAGTCTTTTTGGAGCGAGCATTTGGCCTTAGCAAATAAGTTTTGAACGTGGCAAGCAATTCGCGCTCCCATGTAAAAAGGTCTATTCATTCAAAGCAGATTTTGCTTTTAAGAACTAAATGGTGATATTGTAATGCGAGATGCCTATATACTGTCAGATTGATTGTTCAACGAATGACAGTCATCTTTCCCCCCTTTGCTCTCCATAGTTTGGTTTTACCCCTCATCTGTAACTGCTTGTCTATCCATTTGGATGTCTATGGAGTACACATAACAATTTACAAAATTCAACACGGTTTTATTTTACACGGTGCCCCCAGTGCCACCAGACACCTAGGTACATATTGTCAAAACTCTTCTACGTGATTGCCTACATTGATTTGGGTTTATAATAAAAACTAAACATTTTCGGCATCATTGTATTGGCTGATATCTGCGCGTCTGCAGGTCTGTTTGAGATTTATCTTATAGATATTTCGAAATTGGAGAAGAGAATCACATTGGGCCCATTACTTTTATTTTTATTTTTATTTTTATTTATTTGGGAGACCAACAGTTTACATTAACAACAAAGTATATAATAATTGAGTACAATAATTGAACCATTTACAGGTTTCCACATGGGTATTGTATACAAGTGTGTAGTGATTCTAGAGATATTTACTAATAAAAAATTACATTTCAAGAGACGACTTATTTAGGTGGGGATAGGAAAGGGGTAGGATGGGGGGGGGTCGGTTAATTTGAGGTATAGTAATAAAAATATGCGTGACAAAAAATTAAAAGAGAGAGAAAAAAAAGGAAGTTTATAGAGTGGTGGTTGTATTAGAGGGTATCTATAAGTATTGTTATTGTAGAGTATCGAGAGAGTGTCTGTGTGATTTTAAGGAGTGTGGTGCAGAGTTAAAAATGTCAAATTGTGTATAGTGTGTGTTGAAAGTGTTGGATGCACGATAGATGAAGGAGTTCTGTTTAGAATTAGTGTTGCACCGAGGGAGGCTAAGAATCGTGTCTGATCTTGTTCGTCTGTTTGATCTATGATGTGATACAGTTGAAATGAATTGTCGCTTGATCTATGATGTGCAACTAGCAACAAATTGAGAAGAAAAGATTGACACAAAATGTCTACATTAAAAAAAAATTGAACACTAACAGATTCTCCATCTAAGTAAATAATATAAATATTTAAACTTGCACTTTAGGCTCTTGCATACATTGAGCTACCGAACCTTATATACCTGCCGAGCGATTCTGTATCTTGTTTGGGATCGTTATTGGAAAACGGACGTTATCTCCTGTCAGATTTGTGTGATTTTTACATATTTACTGTCACGTATTTTAGTTTAGATCGACTTAAACACGAATTCCTGCAAGAATGCGTGATTATTTATTAAATATATTTATTTAATGTACGTTGTACATAGAAAAAGCAAAAAACAGCTATAAAAATCTCACAAATCTGACAAGAGATTACATCCGCTATCTAATAACGATCCCACAAAAGATACGGAATAGCTCGGCTCGGAATAGTTTGTTGGCCGTTCTGCCCAAATACGCCAGATTGTCCACAAAGTCCCCAGAGCTAAACTAATAATGTAATAATGATCCTTCGAAAAAACTACATTCCCAAGATAAAGCGGTCTACTGTCATTACTGTCAACCTTAATGTGCATTTTGCGACATAAAATGAAAGTAAATTGTACAAGGTAGAACGTAGTAAATACGAGTATATCTACATTCCAGTATTTTTGTTATTCAAATTAAAAAGCCCCCGGGTATTACATGCGAAGAGCATCGCTGGTCTGTTTTATTGTACACAGCTTTTATAATTGAAAAATATTGTTGTTTTGATGCATGAGCAATGAGGACAAATCCCCAGAAGGATTTTTTCCCTGCAAATTTTCTGAAGGTTCAACACAAGAGAAATCGTTGACGTTAATTTTCATTTAAAATCTTCACCCTCCGGTTTAACTTCCGTATAAAATATTATTAAATTTGTTGAAGAGACTCAAAATGTGTTATAAGAATTTAATGGGGGTTTGCTCCACCTACATGTCCATTTGAAAAGCCCACATCATTAGTTCACAGCGAATTAGAGAATAATTCCGCCATTTGGTCATCTCACTTTAGTTATTTTCTATCTCACTCGATTTATTAATTTTAAGTTAAATATCCCCTTAGAACAAATCAACTTGTTAAATACCTTAGATATACATTTTCTTGAGGATCGGCGAAGGATAAGCGACCAGCGACCTATGCTTCTTTTTTAAAATTGCAAATTCGGAGCTTGACTGCTGCAACTACTCGACTCACTAGACATGAGGACTGAGGACCTATCTCAATGTTTCCACCATTCACAAACAAATTATGTATCTTGCCAATTCCTCGCCTACATAGTTTAGCAAACGGATATACCAATGAAATCGATGTTTTTAATGTAACAAATTCGATGTTTAAAACATACTCAAACTATTTACTTACATCAAGATTAGACAAATTTTCAGTTTATTATTCTTACTTTTTAAAATTTTATCAAACATGTAAATCACTGTAATGAAAGAGATTATTTTTTCAACCCATTGTTTTTAACTAAAGCCTAAACATTAAGTCGTAAACATTACGTACCCAAAGTAAAAGCCCCGAGGTCGTATAAAAGTTAAAGCAAATAAATAAAAATTAATTGTGCGTACCGTTTGTTATTTTTATATTTTATACATTTAAAATAATTAACAAGATTAATTTTTAGGAAGTTGTAAGAAATGAAAGTCCCTGCCAAGCCAGTTTGACATACTTGTGTAATGTGTATGTCAACTGAATATGAACAATGCAATCATTATTTTAGTAGTAAGTTGTATGTTAATTTCCAGTTAACATTTACCACAGAATGAAAATGTTAAATAATGTTCTTATCGTGGAAGTGTTTGAATAGATTTTCAGAATTCATACATAATCAACTCTGAAGCCCCATACTACATAAATTAGTCCTAGCGAGAGTTCAAATGACGTCCTCGATGTTTGTCCTCTTCCTTCTCACATTCCAAAATTTCAATTTTCAAACTGGTTACGTCCTGTTGGATCACTTAAACTTGTAATTAAAAAAAATTCTCCTAAAAATTACAAGCTATTATTATTATTTAAGCTAACATTTCATTATGATCGCTTGACAAGAATGTCAAGCGATCATAATGAAATGTTGTAAAATCTCTACATTGAACTATAAAAATTTCATTTAAAATTGGAAGCGACATTCATGTATAGAAATATAAAGCAATATTGGAATTATGGTGATTTATTTTTGGGTTATTATGCCGTAATGCGCCTGCTAAGTCAATTGAATTGGCTTGTCAACAGGTGCTTATAGTTTAGTTACATATACATTTTAAAAGTTATGATTTACATCTTATATCTACAGATTCAACATTTTTTCATACATTTTTTTCATACATTTTTTCATACATATCAATATAAATATTTTTTTCCGATAGCCAATTTTTCAGCATATATTTAACCTTATTCATAGAATTACATTGCTTTATAGTGTCAGGTAATAAGTTAAATGTCTTAGTATGATGTATTCAAACGTTCTCTGTCCGTACTTATTATTAAATTTCGGAACGATTAACCCATCGCGCGTCGTTGCGACTTATATGTATGCGTCGAAAGAGACTTATGTAAAAACCTTCTTTAATGTTTGTTATATAATATTGAATATCTATCTAAGTGAGGATTCTTGTTCACATTTTTAGTTATATATTTTATTTTATGTTTTTGTTATTTATTTTTCCTTATTGCTTAAAATTTTCAAGTATTCAAAATAACAATTTCTATAATAGAATGTGAAAGCCCACTAGCGCGTGTTATAAATATATAAATTCCAATGTTGTCACTGGTCACTCATCCGATTAACCAAACAACCCCCCACCCTGCCCCTAACTGTCTAATTTTTATGTTTATATTAAAAAATGTCACCTAACACAAAAATTTTATTCACATTTTTTACTCCAAATAATGTCGGGAATCACTGGTAAAAGTATGCAAGTATGTCCCTTATCATTCCGTATATTATATTACTTCAAAGGTCGAAAAAGTACCCTCAACAGTCATGGGGCATTACTCGTTTCCAATAGGACGTTACACTGAAGTGATGACAATAAAAAAATAATAATCACTAACATTAAACCAACGTTCGGCAGTTTGTATATTATTAAGTGTCCAGTACATGTGTGTAAAGTTCAATCAAACCAGATGCGTTGTCAACTGTATCAACTGTCATCGATCCCATCTCTCGGAGTTTGGTTGAGTTTAGTGTGTCAGTAATTAGAATTCCTATGGGAGTGCTCGATGCATTGAAGCGGAGACCACAAGCTGCTCACTGCTCATGCTCAATGTGTTCATTCTTCATGCCCGATCCACGATCTGCGCGTGAATTGTATTACAAGCAACAATCAGGACAACAACAGTTAGGACGACCCAATGACATTGTTTACACGAATTATCTACCTATGTAACGAGTAATGACAAATTACAGCACATGTTTAGTACACATATAGAGTAGCCACCAAAGCACGCCGACCACAAAACGATTTGTTCTCGAAGTAGGTAAGTAGCAAAATTCTAAAACCGATTTAATCTTTTTTCTGTTCTAACCGCTAATTCGGTTTGGAATTAATAATACTTTTTAAATTTAAAAAAGTATTTGTTGTGATTTATACTGTGCTTGTGCGTCATTGGAATAATATTTTAGGTCAATGTTTTTGGTTTGAATGAAAAACTTTTTCGTGCAGATATTTAAATTGGATTTGTATTTAGCTACGAGTATCTCGACTGTAAAAATTTTCAGTTTTGCTATCATTTTTTTTTTTTTTATGTAATCTAACCGATGAATAAAAATCAGAAAATGTGATGAAACTGTACTGCGGTTAAAAAGTTTTCGTTTTTTTCGTTATATGTTTTTGGGGTGTTGTGCCGTGTTGCGCTACCTCCTTCTTTAGCCAACGTTTCGGACATCGTTGCAGTGTCCATCATCAGGGCAGATCCGTTAGATGTGTAATTTTTAGTCGTGAAGTGTGTGCTTATTTACTTCGAAGCGATACCGTGTCGCCAGCAGCACTAACTTTCACCAGTACAAAATACTCGTGACAAGCAGTGGCGTCATCGCCGCGGAACGGAATAGAAAGTTCATTAAAACGTGGTATTCATGCTAGCCAGGGGCAAGTCCGTTTGCGAGATGCCGACGGAAGTGGCTCCATCTCTTAATGAAATCTAAAATTAGAAATCACAATGGTAAGAATTTAAGAAAAAATAAAATAAAATAAAAAAATTACAATTGTTAACTTTCACCAGTACAAAATAATCGTGACAAGCAGTGGCGTCGTCGCCGCGGAACGGAATAGAAAGTTCATTAAAACGTGGTATTTATGCTAGTCAGGGGCAAGTCCGTTTGCGAGATGCCGACCGAAGTGGCTCCATCTCTTAATGAATTCTAAAATTAGAAATCACAATGGTAAGAATTTAAGAAATAGAATTACAATGGTTAAAGCTAATTTAGTCAATATAAATCAAAATGGTTTACCACGAGCTCGCATTACTATATACTTAGACATGGTTTTTTTTTTTTGCTCTATTAATATTAAATGAATTTTACTAGAATTAGAATTACACTGGTTAAAGCGAATTTAGTCAATATAAAGTTATAACACAAAAAAAAAATGGTTTACCACGAGCTGGCCTTACTGTATACTTAGACATGTTTTTTGCGTTTAGCTTTGGTGTAGCCGTCAATCACCGGATACCAGGAGCTATTGAGCTTAGCTCCGTCGTCTCTATTAATATTAACAGGATTTTTGTAGATTTCAATTGCCTCCGTAATTAGGCGTGCTCTATAAGTTTTAGGTCTTCCCAAGACCTCAGGAACAAATCCAAAGTAATGGCCGGTTTCGATTAAGTGCTCAGCGATTGCCGATTTATCAGGGTGGCCGAGTTTGCAAGCACGAAAGTGTTCTGCTATCCTTTTGGAGATCGTCCTCTCTGTTTGGCCTACGTAAACCTTGTCACATCCGGAACAGCTGAGTTTATACACTCCATCTGCTTCCAGAGGAAACTTAGTCTTTGCAGACCTCAGTAGGTCTTGAATTTTAGTTGTGGCACCGAAGACAGTCTTGATGCTATCTTTTCTCAACAGCCTGGCGATTCTGTCTGTCACATTGTGAACGTAAGGCAGGAAAGCGCAGCCTTTTAACTCTTGTTTAGCTCTGTCTTCATTTGGTGTAGATTTGGCTCTTATGATTTGCCTTGTCTGACTAGCTGGGTAACCGTTGCGTTCCAGTGCATCGGTCAGCTTTGTAAGTTCTACTCCAATTTTAGTTTCTTCACATATTCTGGTCGCTCGCGTCACCAACGTATGGATAAGTCCTCTCTTCTGCGCTGGGTGGTGATGCGAATCGGCATGTAGATACCGATTTGTGTGCGTTGGTTTTCTATATACAGTGTGTCCTAGATTACCATCTTCTTTTCGCATCACCTCCACATCTAGAAAAGGCAGGATTTTCGCATCGTTTTCTACTTCCATTGTGAACTTGATTTTACTGTGGAGTGAATTAAGATGATTCAGAAATTCATTCAGTTTCTCTGTTCCATGAGGCCAGATGGCGAAGACATCGTCAACATAACGCCACCATACCTTGGGAACAGCTGAAGCTGTGTCGAGTGCCACTTCTTCAAACTTCTCCATAAAAAAGTTGGCAAGTACTGGCGACAATGGACTGCCCATCGCAACTCCTTCCACTTGCTCAAAAAGTTCACCCTGGAATGCAAAATATCCCGTTTTGAGACAGTGTTCAAAAAGTTTGCAAATGTCGTCCTCATAGATCTCCCTGAGCATTGTCATGGAGTCTTCTAGAGGCACATTTGTAAAAAGGGACACTACATCAAAACTGACCAGGATATCGCCTTCCTCAGTCTTGACCTTTTTTAGCTTACTGATCAGATCTGTGGAGTCCTTGATCCAAGATTCAGTTTTACCAGTTTGCATCTGTAGTAGTCTGGAGAGGTATTGGGACAGTTTGTAAGTAGGTGCACCAATAGCACAGACAATCGGTCTCATTGGGATATCCTTTTTGTGTATCTTCGGAAGACCGTATAGGGCAGGAGTTCTGGAGGCTTTTACGAAAAGCCCAGATCGATCCTCTTTCCTAATACTGGAAGCTTTAACTAGCTCTCTTGTCTTCAGGTCAATCTTATTGGTGGGGTTGTTCTTTATTTTCTTGTAAGTGCCGGCATCGCACAGGAGGTCTTCCATCTTCTTAATGTAGTCTACTGTATTAATCACCACAGTGGCATTACCTTTGTCGGCAGGCAGAACTAAGATGTCCTCATTGGCGCGCAATTCTTTTAGGGCCACAAACTCTCCTTTTGTGATGTTTGGGCGGGGTATTTCAGCCCTTTTCAAAATATGGCAAGTCTCTTGTCGTATGTCCTCTGCTTGCGACTCTGACATTTTGTGGACTTTCATCATTGTATGAAGTGCTGTCTCCACACCACATATGATAGATTCCACAGGTATCTTTTTGGGGGCAACTGCGTAGTTCATCCCCTTGGCAAGCACAGAAGTTGCGTCTGGGCTCAGCGCAAGGGACGAAATGTTAATAACAACTTTATTATGATCAAGTTGTTTTCGATCACCTTTTTTGCCTTGATTGAGCCTCTCAAACTTGTGTTTATGCCTCGCATCTGTTGACTGCTTACTTCTTTGTGCTTGTTGGTAAGTCATATTGTCAATTTTCTTCCAGTCTTCTTCGATAAGCATTGCACTTAGATGTAGGTGTAAATCGAAAAGGTCCCGAGATGTTCTATCCAGTTCGCTGCGCACGTTTTGGATTCTTTCCCTTAGTAGCGCTGCTTCTGCTCTTTGGAAAACTCTCTCGGCTTTCCGGGATGTGATATGTCTTTGTATTCGGATGTGTACTGGTACGACCGATTCCTCCTTACATCTTTTGAGGAAAGCCAGGCTGCCCAGTAAAAGGTTCCTTCGTTTCCTCAGATTCTCCAATCGGCGCACCATTGTATGAACTTCCTCCCCATAGAGGTTAGTCAGATAAGTTTTAAGATTTTCACGGCCAAAAGCATTTTCGTTATATGTTTTTGGGGTGTTGTGCCGTGTTGCGCTACCTCCTTCTTTAGCCAACGTTTCGGACATCGTTGCAGTGTCCATCATCAGGGCAGATCCGGCAGATCCGTTAGATGTGTAATTTTTAGTCGTGAAGTGTGTGCTTATTTACTTCGAAGCGATACCGTGTCGCCAGCAGCACTAACTTTCACCAGTACAAAATACTCGTGACAAGCAGTGGCGTCATCGCCGCGGAACGGAATAGAAAGTTCATTAAAACGTGGTATTTATGCTAGCCAGGGGCAAGTCCGTTTGCGAGATGCCGACGGAAGTGGCTCCATCTCTTAATGAAATCTAAAATTAGAAATCACAATGGTAAGAATTTAAGAAAAAATAAAATAAAATAAAAAATTACAATTGTTAACTTTCACCAGTACAAAATAATCGTGACAAGCAGTGGCGTCGTCGCCGCGGAACGGAATAGAAAGTTCATTAAAACACTTCACGACTAAAAATTACACATCTAACGGATCTGCCGGATCTGCCCTGATAATGGACACTGCAACGATGTCCGAAACGTTGGCTAAAGAAGGAGGTAGCGCAACACGGCACAACACCCCAAAAACATATAACGAAAATGCTTTTGGCCGTGAAAATCTTAAAACTTAGTTTTCGTTTTATTTACACTGATATAGGGTGAGAAATGTTCGGGTCTTGGCGGCGGATCAGCCTGCCCATGAACTGCGTGGCGAGCCGGATCGAATATTTTTCTTTCGACCCATTCATAAAAAAAATTTATGGTCTGCCAATTGAATGTGGACATTCATTACAATATGGGGGTCGGGTGTGTGTACCGCCCCGGGAACCATTTATTGGATAACCAACACCTCAGCCAAAGGTTTGTTATGTTTAGGGGCCGTTCAAGTATTACGTAACGCACTTGGGGGGGGAGGGGGGGTCTTGTGAAACGTTACTGTGCGTTACGAGGGGGGGAGGAGGGGTTCGAATAACGCGTTACGTAACATGTTTTTCTTTATTTAGATAAAAAAACTGGGGAATTAAAATTTTCCAAGTTGGCAATCCTTTTCGTGCTCGAAATTTATTTATTATTGCAAACGCGATTAAAACAAGAAAAAAAAGTATTGAAGGAACTTTCCAGTACTTTGCGCAACTTAATTGTGACTTTCAGGTAAAAATTGTCACTTGGGCGTTACGTAACACGTAACGTTTAGCGGGGGGGGGGGGGGGGGGGGGGTGGTACGGAAAAACGTTACGGCGCGTTACATGGGGGGGAGGGGGGGTCAAAAATCTTCAAAAAATTGCGTTACGTAATACTTGAACGCCCCCTTAGTGACTTAGCACTTTATGGGTTGCACCCGCCCACCAACTGCGTGACGGGCCTGATCGAATAATCTTGATCTAAAACCCAAGACTATTTTTAAATACATATTTTAATTGACATTAAAATATGTATTTAAAAATAGTACGTAAATAATATTTATTTATGAATAGCTTACATGAGTTTATTTATTGTACTGTTATTCGTGGTGGAATTCTATTGTATTAAAATTGAAATTGAAACACTTTTTAACTTTTTTCCACTGTGGAAAAAAGTTGAAGAATAGCTTACAGACTACAAAAAGGAAAGAGAAGAAAAACATATCCCTACTGCTACTGGAGTACCTTATGTATAGGTATATCAAACGGTCGATATGATTTATTATTACAATAACGCAACATCTCACACCCAGTCAAGACGTACGACCGTATTATCTTAGATTCACGTTTTATATGACAGATTTGTTCCTAAACTCGTACATGTTCCATCAACAAGCCAAGCCATTTGCCACTTTATATTATTACAATTGCCAGTCCGCAATCATGCGGTTACTTTATTGTCCAAGCATTCGTATTGTAAGCATAAGTCATAGAATAGGACATGAAAAAGATATGGCATCGTAGATCGCATGATCCCGTCAAATATCTCATAAATTAATGCACAAATAAAAATATTAAGTATTAACATAAAGTACTTACTTACCTGAGACTTTCAGATGCTCCCAGAGGTCCTCCGTTTTTATTAACTTTTAAATGAACATGTTATATTTACATTTTCAGTACCGAATAAGAATCACGATCCTAACATTCCGTGGTTATCAATAGATACCCACATTATGCTGGAAACATCCTCAAACCGTTATTTAATTTATTTAAGATGAGCATTTGCAATAAGCTACATCGGATGATTTTATTATAATTATAGTCATTTATCATTCTGCAATGTATTCAGGTAAAATTAAATAAGATTGCATATTTCACATGACGTCTCAATCAAAATATTGAAGACTCATCCGTGACCATTGTGGTAAAAAATAATTACCTATCTGTGGTTACTCGTAACTCGCGGAAGCACTTACGAGTGACGCGAAAACGTTCAGATTAACCAATCGTTTTCTAAACGATTATTGGAGGTGAATTAAATGACTTTCACGTATGCCTAACATAAATTGATATTTGACAGCACAATAAACTGAAGAAAACAACTCCATAAACATGAAAAAGCTTTCAATATGCAATAAACTGATGAAGTAGCAACACTCTTTTCAGACAAAGTTGTGAATTTACGTATTAGGTTCGAGGTACTAGTAGAGTGCAGTCATCATTGAAGCAATTGGTGCAATTTAGCTCGCTAAAGATAAATCTTAGTTGGTAATTCTGCTACACTTTATTGTAACAGGGAAGGACCTGGATATAACTAAATAAACAGTTGAAAGAAACCCGCCCAGAACCTTAATCGGTAACCCTAAAGGACATTTATATGAATTCCCACCAAAAACAATGAGTATTAGGTTAGGTATTAATTACCACGAACCACCTTCTTACCATTTTTAAAATTTTCAGCCTTTCTATGTGAAATATCTTTTGGTGCGCCTATGGGAATAATCCGACTTTAACGTGGCAAGACGGGACACGGGACGACGATCTTTCAAGAAAACGGGACGACGCGACGCGACGCTCTTGCACAGAACGACGCGACGCGCGACGCCTCGTTCGGCCGCCAAAACTCGTGATGTATGTTTGCTTCTATTTTTTTAATAACATTGGCAATGGATTATTACCTATTCTAAATTATGGTGAATTTTTAATTTGTAGATAATATACTACTTTGGGTATATTTTAATAATTATTATTATATTGATAATCGTTTTTTTATCAAAAATGTAAAGACTTGTTCACTTTCCTTTTCACTTGCTAGGCGTCCCGTGATGGCTTTTATTTTTTTTTAGCTTTTCAATTTCACGAATTTTCTCAAAAATATTAATCGAATTGTTGAACATTTTGGTCGAAATAGAAAGTTATATTTAAATATTTCATTAGGTATAAATGCAAAGCTGTTTATACCCTATTTAAATATAATTAAATGAGTTCGGATTATTCAGATTTTCAGATAAATATCGATGATTTTTATCTTATAATATAATATATTCACTTCTTCTAACAGAGCAAACTTATTTTGTGGCACCATTTTGATTTAAATTAATAAATTACTTCGTTTTTACCACTTTTATTGTTTACAAAACCAACATGTTTCGTGAGCAATGCTCATTTCTTCAGGGTTTTTTTTATTATTTATAATTAGTATCAATAAAAAACCCTGAAGAAGTGAGCATTGCTCACGAAACATGTTGGTTTTGTAAACAATAAAAGTGGTAAAAACGAAATAATTTATTAATTTAAATAATATATTCAACTTGATAGGCTTTTAATATTCACTGTCGAATCCCGCCCTGTACACTGTACACTGTAATGTATGGTGTATTATAGTGTACTGGAGACGTAGACACTGGAATAGTTGAAGAATCTAAGCGCTGTGAGCTCTGAGCTCTGAGGTAGTCAATCAGAGCCTCTCTGCATTCATGTCCCTCTCGTGCAACATGACATCCCATCACAGACGTCCGCAATTATTAAGTTTGATAAGGAGCACGCAGCACAAGGCAGAAAAGTACCTACGCATGGATCTCAAGTGATCCTAAGCGCATACAGCATAGAGCAGAGAGCCTAGTGCATAATAAGGCCCCATCTCGAGTTTAAAGAGAGTCCAGAGGCTGTATTTACAAGGATGGCTTTGCATTCATGATTTATATTTTCCGTCACCGTCGGACGGATTGCCCCTCCTTATGAATAATATCATACCTGACGTGAATCTGGGAAGCCCTAATAGCATTCCGATTCTCTTCGTCGCAAGAGTTTTCGATTCAGTCGATTCCCATCGTATATCGTATCGTGATACTAAACTAGCAGGTTTTAACTTGTGTTTCAATTTTACCACAATTATCAGTAAAATTTCGATGAGTTCGGTGAGATTTGAAGGTAGGTACCTACCTACTGAATAAATGATATTATTTATATTAATAAATGATAAGATTCTGACCTTAAAATGGATAATAAAACATCTGTTCTGAGATACTGAAGCATTGTAGTTCCCCTTTCCGACTGAGATCATACGAGTATAGTGAAGGTCAAAGATATTCAAATACAATGGTGAAGGTGAAATTCAAAATATTTATTTATTTATTTGTTGGCTCGCCAACGGAATATATCACATATAATTATTACATCAGTTAACAGTTTTAATATGGTTACAGTGATAATTCCAATGAGAGGTGAATAATTACAAAATATACTAACACATGAACATATACATACATTTATACACATTGTATAGGTCTAGGTGAGGAGATCATCAGGGATGTGTAAGTATAAGTTCCTTCTGAAGGTAGCAATTGAGTTTGAAAATACATCTAAGTCTTTATGTTTGCAATATTTATTGTATAACCGAGTCATTCTCGACCGAAAATATGTTAATACCTACGCAGTTAAATAAAAAAAATATATAAACTCTTAGTTTTAACCACTTGAAAAACATTCGAGTGCAGTTTACACGCGGTAGAAGCGAAACTTTACCAAAATAATTTCAACCAATACTTGAAAAGTGAGGTCATAATCAAAGCGACCAATGAGCGCAGACCTAGCGTAGGTAATTTCCGTTTCATATCTCAACCAATACGAGCCTTTAAAAGTGACATCATAATCAAAGCGGTCAATGAGCGCAGTCGATGTCCAAATCACAGCGGGGCTATAAATGGTTTAACTTTTAAAAACCATCTAAATTATTTATTAATTCAATTGAATAAATTTGAATAGATTAATCGACTGGAATTTATTGATTTCAAAATTATTCTGATGATTTTTTTTAATTGGCAAGAATACCCGATTTAGTCAAAAGATTATTGATAAACCAACGCTAAATTTGCAATAATAAAAATATTTTGAAATGCTCACGATAGCTCTCTCGTCCCAACTCCGAGCAAATAAAAACGACTCATTTGTTTTTGTTTCTATAAATTAGCGTTCACGTCATTCGGTGATTTGCGATAAACTAACTAAATACGTACATAAATATGTTTCGTTACGATCTTAGATTACTATCACCAACTTATTATTTAATATTATTATTTTATTTAATTAAAACAATGCACACGTATATTTTTCACAATTTTTGTTTGTTACCTTAGGATAATATCGAAATTTAATCAACAAATCAAATTAATCGTGATAAATCGAATGATTGATTAATTAAAAGCGAATATTTATCAATTTCATAATACTCGGAGCTACCTGCCAAGAGGCACAGATTAGGTTATTGCCTTGATTACTGAAGTATGCAAGGTTAGTTCACCACATCATTATTATTATCAACCATTGCGATAAGAAATGTTTTTGCTCTCTATGTGAAGCGAGCCGCGAGCCCTCAATTAGTATTGAATAACACTATAATATTATTCTTTATATCAGTGTTAATACCACATACTTACTTGCGTATTCTAAAAAAGTATTTACTTTGTGGCATGCCACAAATGCAATACAAATACATACATTTGTTTTAGATCACTTTATTTTAATATATTGCTCCACCGGTTTCGGAAGCGCCTTTCCTTCTCCAAAGGGAATATTAAAACTAATTTAAATGATATAAAATATCGACAGATATTAAACGTATATAAAATATAATTAGGTGTTGGAGTGGGAGGCCGGCAAAGGCGAAGGGTGGAGATAATTTATATTGTAACAACGTACTTAGTATTCAACCTTCCTGATTACGATTACTTTCATATAAATTAACGAAAGCGAGGCTAGCAACGTAGCAACCCACACTTACGATCTGTTAGCACCCCGAATGTATGTCAGCGAAGATCTCTCAGACAGTGTTACCGAAGCTCCCGATTTCGCGGGAGATCTCCCGAGTTTTCACTTCATCTCCCGATCTACCGGAATGGCATCAAAATCTCCCGATTTTTCAAAGTTCCCAGCGATTTGTCGTTTCTCGTCAATTCTTTGTTTATGGTCCGCTCGAAAGGCAAATTATAGGTAAATTATAGGTCTGTGGTTAAAAAAAAAAAATCCCCGGATTCGGGTATTGACCAGAATAATTACAAAATTCTGCAATCTAAGCATATCTCTATTATAGAACCATACAAACCGATCATCGATCATTTATGAATTATGAGCTGGAAATTATAATTTATTACGTAACGGAGGGGTGTCAAAGTGGATTTTTAAGGGCGATTTATAAGATTTTGCGTGTGTAAGCGGGCCAGTCCCAAAATTAAAACCCATGCTCAATTGTTTAAATCTATATTTAGTTAGATATGTAAGTACCTAGTTATTATAAATTTTCATTCGAGTCAAAAAAGAGGGTAAAATGGTACATTATCTTGAGCCAGACACCTGACTTCTCTTATTTTTTATGTCGGGTGTCATATTCGTGGTAAGTAGTTATTTTAAGAATCAATTGGAGATGCTCATCCGTAAACCTTGAGCGATGTTTGTTCTTATTTATTTTCAAAACGGAAAACATCCGCTCGCTTAAATAGGTACTACCGAACACTCACAGAATAAGTACTGGATGCTTACTTATATTTGGATATAACAATTTGGGAGGCGGGAATGGGTACCGCCGCCCCGGGAACCTTTATTGGATAACCAACACCTCTGCCATAGGTCACCCCAAGTGGTTCGCTACGTTTGGTGATTTAGCAGGGGTGCCCGGGTTCATGGGATGAGGTTTGTCTAGGCCTGATGACCAGGACACACTAAACCCCAGATTCCTACCCACCCCTTACACCCTTTTCCTTCCCAGAACTCTCCTCTCCTTCCTTTCCCTAAAAAAACCCTCCACACAGCATCCCCAAAGATGACATTTTCCCTCAGGGAAATTATTTTCCTCAGGGCCTCCTGTGTGGACTTCATGTAAAAAAAATAAAAATATTAACAACATTTTTATAGCAATTTTTTTAGGTTAACATTTTGGCAAGGATTAAATTTCAAACATTCATTAAAAAAGGTTTTTTCCCCTGTGAGACGGCTTGCGGACTTTTAAATGTTCCGTTTGAGAACATGAATAGTTGCAGTCGGAATATGAAAAAGGTTATTTTCACTGTGAGACGGCTTGTGGACTTCTAAATGTTCCTTTTGAGAAGATGAATAGTTGCAGTCGGAACATAAGAAAGGTTTTTCTCCACAGTGAGTCAGCATGTGGATTTTAAATTGTCACTTTCGAGAACATGAGTAGTTGCAGACGGAACATGTAAAAGGTTTTCTCCACTGTGAGACGGCTTGTGGACTTTTAAATATTCCTTTTGAGAACGTGAATAGTTGCAGTCGGAACATGAAAATGGTTTTTCTCCACTATGAGTTTTTAAAGTCTCCTTTTTAGCACATAAATAATTGCAATCGGAACATACAAAAGGTTTTTTTCCACTGCGAGACGGCTTGTTGATGATATGAAAATTGTCACTTTCGAGGACATGAATAGTTGCAGTCGGAACATGTAAAAGGTTTTCTCCACTGTGAGACGGCTTGTGGATTTTAAATTGTCACTTTATAGAACATGAATAGTTGCAGTCGGAACATGTAAAAGGTTTTCTCCACTGTGAGACGGCTTGTGAACTATTAAATGTTCCTTTTGAAAACATAAATAGTTGCAATCGGAACATAAAAAAGGTTTTTCTCCACATTGAATTGTGAATATTAAATTGTGACTTTCAAGAACATGAATAGTTGCAGTCAGAACACGAAAAGGGTTTTTCTCCACTATGATACGGCTTGTGGACTTTTAAATGTTCCCTTTAAGAAAAAGAATAGTTGCAGTCGGAACATGAAAATGTTCAATGGTTAAATTTTAATCTAATATAACTCCTAAGTATTTCATAACAGTAGGTAATAATTTCAATAACAATTTTAATATAGTCCACGCACTTTCTTTTTGTTTTTGGTGATTAGACTGAGATATTAGTAGGTATTTCGATAAAGGATTACTAAACAGTGTATCGTTATCAAGTATCTGTCGCCAGGTGAGAGGTGTTTTGAAAAAGCCCATGAGGTGGTTTATTGGTTCCTTAATAAAATTTAAATTATTACTTATTGATTAAAAGATTGTTACTTATATGAATGTTGTTCACTTTTAAAAGAAAGTAGGTATTAAATGAATTTGGCGTATCGTTAAGTGACGGGTGACAGTTCACAAAATTTCGTGCTGAGTTGCCAGACGTGAAATAAGTCCCCGTTGAACGTTAGGGAAAATTGCGTTATTCCACAGGCAACATCTACAGTAATCGGATTGACGGCGCTGCTTATGGGTTTTTCGTTTGTTGTTAAGGTTCTGCTTCGCAATAATAAAAGGGATTCGAATTTTTGATAAGGGAGAAGTTTTACTAAAATAATTCTAGTCATCTCCCGATTTCTTAAAATTTTTTCCGTTTTCTCCCGATTTCTCCCGATTTTTAGGCGAAAATTCTCCCGATTTTGAAGTTTTGGTTTCGGTAACACTGCTCTCAGATGAAGGATGAAAGTGTACTAAGTGCGACAGAAATGAAATCCTTCTGGCTAACGAGTGACAATTCAAATTCAAGACTAAATCAGATGATCCGTAAATAATAAAAGAATGATATTACGTGTATTATGATTGTTCATTGTTTATTAGAGAAATTTAGATACAGTTGGCACGAAGAATACATAATATGGAACACGCGTTATTGGAAATGCTATTATATAATCCTAATATTTATTTTAATAATAATATCGATTGCGGATATTTGAAATGCTGTTAAAGACCAAAATAAAAAAAAAAATCATTTTTCTCCGTTTTTTTTCTTTTGTCGATCTGCGTCGTTTTATCTTCTAAAAAAGGATAAATGATTAAAAATAAACATTCTCTTTGCTCTTCTGAACAATTAACATTTTGTCCTTCATTGCATTTCAAATTTCCGTGATCGATATAGTAAGTAGTTATAAGTATTAGGTGTAAGTCACTAATTATAATTATAAATCGTAGGTTGAAGCCAGTTACACTAATTTCATTATATATTTATTTGCACGCCGCCCTTGACGTGATTTTTCATACAAACGGCGCTGCATAAATCAGCCAAATATTGTCATTTTTGTTATTACTATTATTATGGACACCGATGATTATAAAGGGATGTCAAGAAAATGTAGACGGTGGGGAACTTAATAGAAGCTGATTTTGTGGACGTCCCAAGAAGATATCAAACGATTTAGTGAGTTGTGTTGGGAGATAGAATCGTTTGTGAATCAAAATGAAAACATTTATGAAAGCAAGGAGGGTGCGTAAGGATAGTTGTAATAATGAGGAAATGGCGTAACATTTCTAAATCTAAGAACATAATACGGCGGTTTTCAATGTTCACTGTTCATCACTCGCGAGGCCTAAAAACATTGATTGTTGGCAATATTTTGAGATTATATTTATACATATACTCGTACTATAGATAGCAACCGATACCGGGGGTATGTCTGAGTGCAGATTGATCTAAGAATAGTTTTCACATTCTGATTTGTCAATTAATCTTACATTGATAAGAACATTGTCAAATATGTCAGAAAACTTGGAATCAATTAATTGGTTGTGAGATGTTTCGGATAGTGTCCTTGATTAGATAATTTTCTTTATAAGTATGGGCTACAATTAAATTTTCGAATGTCATAAAATCCCGAATGATGAAATCAATCGTTTTTTCATTAACTTTTGTCGTTTTGGTGGGCTTGGCCTGTGGTATGTCTTCATAGAATTAAATAATTACGTGTGTTATTGTTTTTGAGATGTTGCTAAGTGATGTTTGTTGTTTAAAGGTGGGGTTTTCCCTGGGCCAGCAGGGAGGGAGCTGGAGCCGAGGTTTACGGCTGAAAAGGATGTGAAAATTCTGCTCTACACACGGTAAGAATACATCTATTTCAACGTATTACTTTGTTGAAAAATATATTTTGCTTCTTCAATAATCTTAAATTTAGGCTTTGTGGCGTCATTTTCGTAAAAATAATTTTAATTGCCAACCTCATTTTGGAAGCAAATAATTTCTTTGATGTCCATAGATAAAGGGTTAAAATGTTACACACATGTACAGTGAGATTAAAAAAATGTAGATAAATTTGAATTTTAGAATTTAGAAAAAATGTTCATAGTCAATTAAATATCATTTATAACCAAATTATTTTAATAATAACCATCTCCTAAACATAATTTCACATTAATACCCGTGGTATATACGTGCGTATGTGTGTGTGTGTGCACTTGTAAGCACGAAGTGTATTCGTAATATTATGTACATTTACTTACTTTCACTACATATTCTTAATAAATTTTGTTATTTGGGCATCTTGGTTGCTCCTTGATTCTATTTTTTCAAATTTATAAAAGCTTTGGTCAGAACAGTTATTTTATAATACTTATTTTTTTAATTAATTTTTAATATAATAAAACAATAAAATTTAACTAGTTTTTATTTTTATTTAAAATTTATTTGTTCTAAATATAATCATAAATAATATCAGAGTAATAATTAAAAGTATTATATGTGATATTCATAGTTTTGTATCTATATTTTTTATTTAAAGTTTTTTTTAACAATAATAATTAATTAATTTCCTTCTATACAGTTTACAGTTTCCACGGTACACACTTAACTAGTAGTTACCACGCCTATATTGTTTATTCCAATACCTTAATTGTTAGTATTATTTGTATCCTCATGAAGAAACCTTTGGTTATGAAAAAAAACACAAATCACTGTTTTAGGGTGAATTGCCTATTAAAAAAAAGTTAAGTGATATTCATTAAATATATATTTGAATTTACCGGGTTTATTAATTTCCATGTTGTTATTTAGGAATAATCCCAAAACATCCCAGAGCTTGGTCTATGGAAACAGTGCAAGTCTCGCCTCTTCCAACTTCGACATCTCAAAACCAGTGAAGTTCGTCGCTCACGGCTGGACTCATGATGGAGGCAGTCCCATTAACATGGAAGTGAGAGATGGTAAGACGTTTATACTCGCACGCAAATAATTATATTCGTACATAAATATATCATAGTAGTTATCTTATTTTTTTTAATGCATTATACCGCATTTTACTTTAGTCTACACTGCATGTTCCCTAGTTTATAGGAAAGGGTTTTTCCAGCGTGATTTTTCATGATATTCATGTTTTTCCAACGTGATTTTTCATGAATTCATATTTTCCAACGTGATTTTTCATGATGTTCATGTTTTTCCAACATGATTTTTCATGATATTCATGTGTTCCAACATGATTTTTCATTATATTCAGGTTTTCTAACATGAATTTTCATTTTATTCAGGTTTTTACAACATGATGATTTCCCGTTTTCTAACGTGATTTTTCATGATATTCATGATTTATCAACATGATTTTCATGTTTTCCAAAATGTTTTTTCATGATATTCATGTTTTCCAACAAGATTTTCTAGATATTAAGGTTTTTCCATCATGATTTTCCAACATTTTTCGTGATAATCAGATTTTTTCAACATGATTTTTCATGATAATCATGAGTTTCCAATATGATTTTTATAATACCATGTTTTGCAACATTTTTCATGATTAAAAAAAATACTTGATTTTTCAAGATATTCATGTTTTTCCAGCGTGATTTTTCATGATATTCATGTTTTTCAAGCGTGATTTTTCATGATATTCTACTAGATTGAATGTTGTTTTCAGCTTTCCTGGCCGTTTCGGACGTGAACTTTATCGCGTACGACTGGGGCAAGGGTGCGGCTGGTCTTTACCCCGTGGCCGCCGCTAACGTGGCCCCGGCCGGGGCCTTCCTGGGCAAGGTGGTGGACTGGCTGGTAGCGGAGGGGGTGCCGATAGCGAACGTGCACATCATCGGTCACAGCCTCGGCGCGCATGTCGTCGGCATCGGAGGACGCTCCGTCACCAGGGGGAAGGTACCCTACATCACAGGTTAGTCACACGTACTATATCTATCCTACTCCACCAGGTGTACTAGCACGTATCCGAAACATTCTAATCAGCAATTTCTGAGCATATTTGAAGTTTAAAATGCAGATATCATTTTGCTATCCGCTGACATACACGTCGCCACTAGGTAACCAGTCACGTGATAAGCACTCCGTCTCGTTCCAGCAGCACGTACATTTGATACAAAAAGCAAATCACGTGATGCTTTGCGATGTGTGATAGTGTGATCAGTGACGAAGTCCACTGTTTTTACCTTAATACGATCAGTAATCGATCAAGTATTACATCACTTACATAGTATTTTTTTGGTAAATTACTGAAAATCAGAATGTAAAATGCGTTAACAGGAGATGCCCCTACTTTTTTAAAGATAATATTCCACCAAATCTGCAAATCATGTCTTATTTGTGAAAAATTCATCATATCAATCGTTCAGCAATGCAGATGTCTTAAACACATCATTATTTGCAGGACTCGACCCAGCCATCTCTCTGTGGACAGCCAGCAGCCAGCGCATCCGGTCCACGGACGCCGCCTACGTAGAGATCATCCACACAGCTGGAGGCTATGCGGGGCTCACGGACCCTCTGGGCCACAATGACTTCTACCCCAACGGGGGCTCCCACCAGCCCGGCTGCGAGCTGGACGACCTCCTGCTTCTGTACTTCTGCTCGCACGCCCGCTCCTGGGAGTACTTCGCGGACTCGCTGGACCACACCGGCTACAAGGCCATGCAGTGCGCCAACTTCGACGAGATGGAAAAGGGCAAGTGCTCCAACCTGAGCACACTGTATATGGGAGGATCCAAACCTAAGGCCCCGTGAGTATTCTTTACGCAATTCCATAACATACCAAGGTTGGCCAGCCTGGTCCCAGCATTAATATTGAAAGAAAGGAGTTCGAAAAACTGTTCAAAAACATAACTTCATTTTTATTTTCTTCTCTTTTTTTTCTAATCAACGCTATTTTGGCACCCATCGGACAGTAAAATTAAAGAATAATAATAATAATTACAAAAATAAGACACGTTACGACTCAACTCAATATTTTGATACCACGAAAAGTGAATTCCTGAGAACACTCTGCGTCTAGTTAGAAATCAATAGCGACCAGGCAAGCATAATGGAAACACGAATTCACATGCAACCCCTATGTATAATTAATTAAGAACGCATTATATCTTTAATAACCACATCTAATAAATGGTGGCGTGCCATTCACGAAGGCTGTAAACCTTTGCAATTGTGCATGCCTCAACAAAAGAAGAAGGAAAATACAATAAAGTTGCTTTTTGAAAACTAAGTTTTTATTTTGTGAAAAGGTAATAAAATTGTTGAATCATTAACACCTGGAATCATACATATATTATTAAATTCTTGGCTAAAACTGACATCTCCACCGAGATATGAGTTATAATATAATGATTCCCTAGGATAATAGTAATTGTATAACAACGTTTAGTGTACTTTTCCTGTTATTTTCCATATTATTAATGTCATGCTCATTTGTTACAGAGTTGGCATCTTTTACCTGGAGACAGCAAAGGCGAAGCCATATTACCTGAATTAATTTGTGACGTCATCATTTTACACCTTTACCCAAAATAAAACACATTTTTACGTAAATTAATTTATATTGTTTACCTAATTACAAAACACTCCACTTCATTTGAGTTAAAAAAACAAACTAGTTTTAGACATAACCATGTCTCTATTAGTCTGGAATTAAAGTAATTTAATAACTAACTGTGTCGGTTGTATTGCACTCCAAAACAAACTTTTAACTAAAATATGTGAAGGTGTTTATGAAAATGAAATAAAAATGCTCCATCACAAAGTTTTTTTTAAATAAAAATAATGTTACACAATGAAGAAAGAATTGACTAGATGATAGAATCTGCGTTAATATATTGCATCTAAAGTGGAAGAAATGGAAGGAAGAAGAAAACATATTGAAACTTCGTAAAGAGTTCCTTCAGATAAGAGTGAATTAGAACTCTATTTCAGCTCTTGTAACCGATCGGCCGTACCGCTTCTACTCGGAAACTTTTAAAATTAAATTCTTACCTCCGTTAAAAGTGGTAAATTTCCCCAGAATCTAAAACCTTTTTTTTTATTTTTTTTTATTGTTTTTATTTCTTGCTATAGCAATCCCGATGAGTTACAGAACTCATTTTAGGACAGGAGGAACATACAAATCATGGGTGGGAGGTAATAGTTAAAATTTTACATAGGAATTTGGATATTAAAATATAAGATTCACATACAATGTAGAAGAAAAATAAAAGACAGGTTGAGTAGAATAAACAGCAATGGAAAAAAATTAAAGAAAAGGGAACAAGGTTATACAGATATGGATGATTACAAACTTAATGGAAAAGAAAAGAAGAGAAAAGAGACAAGAGAATTGAAACATGACAAGAAAATTACAAAGTTTCATCCTTATACATACTTAAAAAATATTCTTTTAAAGCATTACTCTGATTTTTTTTATTTTGCTGAATTCCCTTGTACATATCTGGTAGCGAATTATATAGTGTATAGGCAACATAGTTCAGAGATTTTATCCCATATTTTGTAGTGTGTGTTTGAGGTATGCGGATTTTATTGCTATTTCGAGTATTGTGAGTGTGGATGTCTTGATTGTAAAGTGGCTTGATGCTAGTGTGAGTTGATTGTTGGGTAATTTGTAGGATGGTGCTTGTGATTTCATGTTTAGGAAGGACTGTGATTGGAAGAATACCGGAAACTGAATAGATGTCTCTGACATGAGTGTCCCATGGAAGTCCAAAAACATTTCTGAGAGCTCGGTTTTGAACCACCTGCAGATCAGCTATCAATTTCTTTGAATTATATTCACTGTGAACATATCTATTTGAACGTAATTTTTGTGTTTAGGTGGAAAAGTATAGAACATGTACCGTGCAGAGAAGGTTGTGCAAAGTTCAATTATAATCAGAAACCGGTATGATTGGACTTGATTTATTTTCTTAGAAGGAGAAGAAAAGCGTCACCCCGATACGCCACTACTTCGTCTAATCAGTTCTATGACACCAACTGCAACTGGGCAACTGCAGAAAGCGCGCACTACACTGTACACTGCACTGCACAGGGGGTGCGCCGCACGCACCGCACACACCGCACACCGCACACCGCACACATCGCATTCACAGAATCAGTGGCGGTTTGTGGGCACTCATTGGGGTTCAATCAAAGATTTGAAAAGGGAGAAAATAATTCCCTAAAGATAGAGTGATGTGAGAAAATTCTATATTAGTTGTTTCCATGTTCAAAGCAATTTCATCACAACACTACATGAGAGATTAGCGACCAAGCAACAAAATACTATTCGGCGATTTATTAAAACGTCTGTGGCCAAGGCATATAATGTTGTAGGTGGCAGGTTACAATAAATATCTTTAAATACGAAAATCACAATTTACTCAAGAAACTGTTCGTTTTATGGTATAAAAATAAACATGTTCAATAATTATCTTTTTAACAACTTAAAACACGAACAACTTAAAATACGAATACAGAAAAAAATCATTGATTCTTGCAAAATAAAATCAGTTCCAATTTGGTGTTAACAAATCTCGTCGTCGCTGTGCGCCCAATGGACTCCTAAGTTTGTAGATCTACCGCTCTGAAGCCATTAGACTAGTATATTTTGTATGAATCTAACAAATATGACAGAAGGTCCCATATGTGCTGATTTTCACACCGCACGTATGTGATTTATTTTGGACTCGCTTGGAATTTGAATAGCGGAGTCCATTGCACAAGCTCATTTCAGGGGAAACCACTACTGCAGAGAATATATACATTGACCAAAGTCCGACATCTTTTCTACAATATTATAATAAATATATTATTATGCTCGACTTTCTTGAACGTGGTTAAGATGACCACCTCTCGCCGTTCGGTGCGTCCCATAACTGCACTGGAGGCTGATCTCCTAAGCATTGAATGGAGCTCAATATTAAATTATCCTACTCGTCCTAATTATCAATTGAAAAGCTATAATATTACTTAGATCATATGATGTGCGACTTGAATACTTCAAAACGAATAAACGAAAAACTAGAAGGCAATTGACTGATCTGATATATTTTCATAAACTAATTCATTTTATTTCTTTATTTATTTTATTTCTTATTTTTATTTCTTTATTTATTTTACACATTTTACAAATATAAGACAAAAAAGTCTCGATAAACTACTTTTTAGCAGTTTGTCTAACGGGTTCTTTACATTAATCTTTTTATAAAGATCTTATTATAGTGAGTTAGTAGGTACTTACATTTTTACAATTATATAAAATAAAAATTAAAAATTTTACAGAAATGTAGAGAAACGAAAAATAATGAAAACATAAATAACAATTTTAAAGTTTTAGAATAATATGTCATCGTAAGCTAATACTAATTAATTCTTTCAGTAAGCCAAGTCTTCAGTATATTTACCAATTGTTTGTTTTGGGCACAGTTCTAATTTCAGCAGGTAACATATTTATTATTATTATTATTTAAACAGCATTTATTTATTTATTTGTATGCTTAGGTATAATAATTAGTCCTTAATTAAAATTAAAACGAGTATTATGATTGTGTTCCAGCCTGTTTATATATAAAGAGTGTGGCGGGGTATTAATATAAGAAAATTGTCTTTAAGCGTTGTTCAGTTTATTTCTCTTATAAAGGGTTCACAGCTTATAGAAAAAAACAGAGTACAGAACAGTTTAGCACACGATATAATCACTTAGAGTTTAAACAATGTTCACTATTGTCTTCACTAAACACTTAGCGTAATACCCCCGACATAGGACCCGCGGTCTCTTAGCTGGGTTAAGGTTTCCCGGCAAGTAATGTCCACTAGGGCGCTGTTACTTGAATTCCCAAGGGGGACCCAGAGGGTTCTCTCGACTTGGTACCGGTTGGTTAACTTAGCACTGACCACTAGGATGCTGTTGCTTGGTTTACCCGGAGTCCGGCTACACTGGCTTGAGATCGGGCAGTGTGCCCTTATATACCCTTAGTGCCGGGACTGCAGCGTCCGGCTGGCGCGGGGGGGGTGGGGTGGTTACGGCCGATGGGGTGTCCTTTCGCTTTGGTCGCTCGGCGAAAGTTGTGAAACGAAACGGCGCTATGCGTGTGAGGGAGAAAGTATTCGGATCCGTGCGTTGGGCAAATACTGGGCGCTACATCCTCCCCCTAGGATTCCAAAAAGCGCCTCGCATTGGGATCCTTTACCGGTTCTATCCTTGGGTGATGGGGTTCTTCCTGGGTCTGCCGCGTCTCCGTAGTGGCACCAGGGGCTCGGGAACTTCACCAGAGGAGCTTTTGAAGGCCGTAATGGCCGAGGAATGATAGGTTCCAATATGGACCGTCGGGGCTTGTTGGGTGGCGACTTCATAGCTAGTGGGGCTCTTGCGTCTCAGTATGATGTGAGGGCCGTCCCGTCGAGGGGCTAGCTTGGAGCTGACCCCTTTGTTTGTGTTGCTCAACACATGGGTGGTGATCCAGACTAGGTCCCCTTCTTGGAAACGTTGATCCGGTCGACGATGGGAATCGGCGGTTTCCTTGCGCCGATCCTGCTGTTCCTCGTTGGTCTCGCGGGCCTGCCGTAGATCTTTTTCCAGACGTAGCAGACGAGGAGTAACTTCGGGGATAAAGTTTTCAGCTTGGATGATACTTCGTAAGTCCCGGGAGGCGTCATCTGGGGTTCGGAGTTCTCTACCGAAGGTCAGATAGGCGGCACTGTATCCCGTACTGTGGCACTTTGCCGTGTTCATGGCGAATCGAATGGTCGGCAGTTTCTCCGGCCATTGATTGTGGTTGTTCCCAACCTGAATTGCAAGTTGGGGTTTTAAGTCTCTGTTTTTCCGCTCTACTGGATTGGCGGCGGGGTGGTAGAGAGGTGTCAGGCTCTGTCGTATTCCCAGACAGTGAGTTATCTGTTGCATAACGGCGCTGACAAATTGGACGCCATTATCACTTATTATCCTTCTTGGTGTTCCATACCGTAGAATTATTTCTGTTTCAATGGTCCAGGCGCACTTGTCGGCGGTTGCGTTACTTAACGCAAATAGTTCGACCCATCGCGTAGCGAGGTCTTCCACAATGAAAATCCAAGTCTTTCCATCAGGTGAGGTGGGTAATGGCCCAAATAGGTCTATGGCTATGACCTCGAATCGTTGCTGCGAAGTTGGAGTTTGCAGGAGGCCAGCGGGCTTCAGGTTTGTGGCTTTGTACCGTTGACAATCGATACAATTCTTCACGTAATTAGCTATGTACCGCCGCATCCCTACCCAGTAGTACCGTGTGGCTACTCGGTTGCAGGTACCCTCGATGCCGTAGTGTCCAGCCGTAGGGGCATCATGGTATTCTCGTAATATGTCTTCGCGTTCGTGGGCAGGCACGACGAGTTGGGCTTCCTCGCCGTCCTGATCGGGGGAGTATCGGTATAGTACTCCATCGTAAGTGAGGTAGCCCCGGTTGGTCCAACGGGCGAATTCCTCCTCTTGCTGTTCGGCCTCGAAGCAGTCCAGAATCTTCTTTACTTCTGGGTCCTTCAGTTGCTCTTGGCGGGTGGCCAGGGCACCTCGCGTTGGGAGATCTGCTTCGACCAGGCTGCACAGATTGCAGACGTCTCTCTCTTCATCACCACAGGGAGGGCGTGATAAGGCATCAGCCACCAGGTTTGTCCTCCCTGGGGCGTATTTAATAGTGAGGTCATATGGTTGAAGCTGTAGGGCCCATCTTGCGATTCTTCCCGTAGGGGTTTTCAGGGACATCAGCCACTTTAAGGGCTGGTGATCGGAGATAACCGTAGCCGGGTTTCCCTCAATATATCCTCTGAACTTAGAGATGGCCCATACTACAGCGAGAGCCTCTCGTTCCGTAGTAGAATAGTTCTTCTCCGCGCTGGTCAGCAGTCTGCTGGCGTATTCCACTGGACGCTCTCTCGTCCCCTCCCCCTGGAGTAGGACTGCACCGACGGCGTAGCCGCTTGCGTCGGTCTTGATTATAAATGGTTGGGACTCTTCGGCCTGCTTCAATACAGGGGCCGTGGTGAGCGACTCTTTTAACTTTTCGAACGCCTCTTGTTCGAGCTCTCCCCATACCCATAGTTTTGCCTTTTTGGTTAGGTCGCTAAGGGGCCTTGCAATCTCAGCAAAGTGGGGAATGAATCGCCGAAACCATGAGCAGGTCTGCAAAAAGGATTGCAGGTGTTTCACGTTTCGGGGGGGGACCATCTCGGTAATGGCCCTAATTTTCTCGGGATCTGCAGTGATCCCTTGTGTTGTCAGACGGTGTCCCAGGAATTTCACCTCATTACAGCAGAAGTGACACTTTTTTCGGTTTATCCGTAATCCAAAGTCCCTGATCCGCCGAAAAACCGCTCTTAGCTCGCTCACATGATCGTCGAATGTGGCGGACAGCAGTACAAGGTCATCCAGGTATGCTAGCAGGTTCAGGTCGCCTACTCCAGCGCGTAATCGGTCTATCAGACGCTGGAAGGTGGATGGTGCATTCCGAAGGCCGAAAGCCATACGATTAAATCGGTATGTCCCAAATGGTGTGATGAACGCGGTTTTGTCTCGATCCCGGTCGTGCACACCGATCTGCCAGTATCCCGCATGGAGGTCCATGGTGGACATGAACGCCGTCCTCTTGGCCGCATGGAGGAGGTCGTCCATCCGAGGTAGTGGATAATGGTCCGGGGTTGTGGCGGCGTTGAGCTGCCTATAATCCACGCAGAAGCGCAGGCTTCCATCAGGTTTGGGCACGAGTACTACTGGTGCGGCCCATGGGGACTCACATTCTTCGATTATCCCGGCCTGGAGCATTTTCTCAATTTCCTCCTTCATGAGGGTCTTTCGGGCGGGCGTCAGGCGGTAAGGAGGCATCGCTACTGGTGGATGGTTTCCTGTGGGTATATGGTGTTCCGCCTGGTCCGTAGGTGGTCCGTTCTCCGAAAAGACGTTCTCGTTTTGTGCAATTAACTCATTCAATTGTCTCCTCTCCACCTCTGTCAGGTGGGTTCCCTCATTTTCCCTCAGCTGTAAGGGGTGGACATCGATAGTAGCCAGGTCTATCAGCGGGGGAAACAGGTTTCTCACCCCGGGCTCTGGTTCGTCATATGTCCGGTGGACCGCGATCTGAGCGTCCCGGTATATGTAGTTCACGTGGTGATCCTTCAAGCCTACCATTCTCCTCTTTGGGGTCGGAGGCAAGGGGCTGATTAGCGTGGGTAGCATAATAACTGACCCGATTTCTCTGGTTGGCGTCATCTCGCCGGCGTATGGAGGAGGTCCGTACGCCCTCACGTCTAGCTCATCTTCGATGCTGGTAGGGGTTGACCGTTCAGCCGCCTGTGGCTGTTCTTTTGGTTTTGCCCCTTCATGAGTGGGGGTGATGAACCTATGGGCTCTTCTCGGCGTGTCTGAGAAATACCACTCCTTGGTTGGTAAATTCAAAACCATCGCCGCATCCTCGAGGAAGTCTATCCCCAGGAGGGTGTGGTTTTTATCTGCGTTCTGCAGTACTAAGAGCTCGGTAGAGACTGACCGGTCCTGTAGTTTAACCTCCACTCTGGTGCGGAGGACTTCCTGGTTTTGCGTGTGTCCGTCAGCGAGTATAATCGTGAGCCTCTCTGACGTGAAGTGGTAGCCCTGTCGGCTTAGCAGCACGTACAATTCTCGACTAGCGATGCTGGCCTTAGCGCCGATATCCAGGAAAGCCGTGCCGACGTTTCCTCCTACCTCAATGTACACCGCAGGCCGGTGTCGTTGGATTGCCTGGGTCGTACGTGTGGTGAATGCGCAGAACTGGGCGTTTCTCACTTCCCCTTGGATGGGGTTGCAGGTCGGGCATTTGCTGCGTATAACCCCGGGTCGGTTACAACCGTAGCACGCCAGTGTGCTTTGTCCCCTGCTTGGTCCCTCTGCTTGGCTACGTCCTGCTGTTGCAGTGTAATTTCGAGTTGCGCTCCGCTCTCTGGGAGGCTTCCGGCAAACTTCTGCGTAGTGCCCGAACATTTTGCAGTTCATGCACCTCGGCCGTGTTTTGCGGACATCATTGCCCTGATTGTCCTCACTACGGTGAGTTTTCTCCGCAGCGTGTAGTTTAGATGTCCTCTCACGTTCGGCGATCATCTCCTCTATGCGTCGTGATTTGGTGAGCACATCTGAGAAGGTCTGGATGTCCTCTCTTGGCATCCGCTCCCTTATTTCCCGGTGCAAGAGACCGTATATCAGGTCGATCTCCAGAGTTTCTGGGTTTTTATTTCTAAGCTCTGCCAGGAGCGACCTCTTTTTAGTTATAAACAAGCCCGTGGCTTGTGGTCTATCCTGTTTCGTTTCAAAAAGGTCCATGTACACCTTGTACGCTGGACGTCTTGGCGCGAATGTCTGCCTGAGCAGATCCATGGCAGCCTGCCATGTATTGATGCCGGTTTTGACTCCTTGCCACCACGGCGAAGCCACTTCTTGGAGGAGGAGGGGTAGTCCTTCCAAGGCATTAGCATCTGGTATTCCCTCAGATGTCTTGTACAGCGTTGCTGTTAGAATAAATTCTTCCACCTTCTGTGGGTCGGTACATCCGTTGAACCGGGATGAGCAGTGAGCGAGGTTCTTTATCCTCGCGCTCTGAAATAACTCGCGGAGTTGTTCTTGCGAAATCGCCATTTTCGATCTGGCCGCTATCCGAGCACTCTTCCGTGTAGATTCCGTTGTCTGCCCTTTGTCTTTCACTTTTATAAGCCGTCACGTTGGGCGTCACTGTGGCGGGGTATTAATATAAGAAAATTGTCTTTAAGCGTTGTTCAGTTTATTTCTCTTATAAAGGGTTCACAGCTTATAGAAAAAAACAGAGTACAGAACAGTTTAGCACACGATATAATCACTTAGAGTTTAAACAATGTTCTCTATTGTCTTCACTAAACACTTAGCGTAATACCCCCGACATAGGACCCGCGGTCTCTTAGCTGGGTTAAGGTTTCCCGGCAAGTAATGTCCACTAGGGCGCTGTTACTTGAATTCCCAAGGGGGACCCAGAGGGTTCTCTCGACTTGGTACCGGTTGGTTAACTTAGCACTGACCACTAGGATGCTGTTGCTTGGTTTACCCGGAGTCCGGCTACACTGGCTTGAGATCGGGCAGTGTGCCCTTATATACCCTTAGTGCCGGGACTGCAGCGTCCGGCTGGCGCGGGGGGGATGGGGTGGTTACGGCCGATGGGGTGTCCTTTCGCTTTGGTCGCTCGGCGAAAGTTGTGAAACGAAACGGCGCTATGCGTGTGAGGGAGAAAGTATTCGGATCCGTGCGTTGGGCAAATACTGGGCGCTACAAGAGTTATTTATGCGCTGAAATATAATTTTGTACCACAGATTTTTTTTTATTCCAAATTATATATCTTAGCAATATTGAAATAAAATTTCCCAATTCCCATTGTTTGAGATTTCACCTGAACACATTTATCAATAATATCGCCTATTTTAGCCAAATCTGTCGACTATATAATAAGATAGAGTGTGCTGAAGTAGAAATTTTCGTAGATAATCTAAATGGATTCAGAAAAATGTTCTGCGATTGTTAAAAAATACGTTGTGCTAAATTTATTATGTATCATTTGTGTTTCTAATTGTGTATCTCGTGTATCTGGTTTCTATTGTGTCTCTTATCTCTCTTTGCATTTTCTTGTCATAATATGAGTGAACTTTTATGTATATTTATAATTTTCTCTTTTTGATTGTTTTTTTTTTAAATTAAAAATCTTTATTTAGAAACAATTTCAGGTGTATAATCTGTCTGATAAGATTTATGTAAATGATTGTACCTATTTGTGGGTAAACTGATTTTTTATAACTTATTGTTCCCATGAGAATGAGAACATCTGTAAAAACCCAGTACAAATAAATAAAGAAATAAATTTAGCTGAGCAGAAAAGATGCTGTGAAACTTGATGATTTTTACGAAACTGACGCCAAAATCGGATCTCAACATTATTGCTAACCAGAGGGGAAGTATATTATGAATATGAACCCAAATAATTATCAGCATACATTTGTCCATATCGTAATTGCACTCGGTCCGCCACTGAATATAATGCATTTCAACCGACCAACCACAAAAAGCTGCATTTCTATAAACAGAGAAACTGGCTCCGGTATTCTACGGCTTTTTATCCAAGCTTGCCAGAAGAACCGCGAAATGAATTAATGCCGGTTTCAACGTGGAAATTATTTTTAACCTGCCACTGCCGAGAGGCGCCATTTAAACGCCTTATTGGTTCTAATCGATCATCTAGAAAAATCCCCCCAAGTGATCTACGGGCCCACTTTAGCGCGAATTATTGTGAACCGGAGTGGAAAATGATCCTATTATTTTCATAAGAAACATCAAACCGGGTCTCAAATTTCGTAACCATTTGGGAAATGTATTAGTATCATGTTCGCACAAGTGTAAGATGAGAAAATATCAGTGTAATGTGGAAATATTAGGTACCTACCTACTCTTTTTACAGAAACCTATCTATATTATTCAATAATACTTCTCACTCCCTGAATGCAACTTATTAATTAATTATCGTCAGATTCTCATCACTCACAGTTTGCTACTCTATTTACTAACATCGATTAACATCGTTACTTATAAGATAGTCAAAAGAATTTAGTTACATACATATATGATAGTCAATGTTCATGTACATTCGGAAGTAGGTAGGTTTGATAAAATTAACAAAATTTTATAATATAATCTAAAACAACTATACTTTTTTTATAATAGCTCCTCACAAGAGGCCCTGAGGAAAAACATCCTCAGGGCCTTGTCATCTTTGGGGATACTGTGTGGAGGGTCTCTTTTCGGAAAGGAAGGAGAGGAAGTTCTGTGAAGGAAAAAGGTATAAGGGGTGAGTAGAAAATCGGGGGTCAATATGTCCAGGAGAGTCCGGCTGGTAAATTCTAGGTTAGGTCTCCCTCAACCAGTCTCTCCCACACGTGGGTGGTCATACGCATTCGCCGCAACGACCTAGATACACCTAACCTCTTGAACCTGGGCAGCAAACGTAGCGAACCACTTGGGGTGAGCAATGGCATGGGTGTTGGTTATCCAATAAATGGTTGCCGGGAAGGCGGTACCGCCACCCAAATTTGCTTCTCTATTGACCAACGTCAAATAACCAGTTACGAAATTAGGTATAAGATAGCCAAAAGCATCTACTGCCAAACCAATTTTATATTATAATCTATTTTACAACAAACAACCCTACTTGATATGTTTCATAAAATTTTGGAATGTTTCCAAGAGACACAAACAGGGACCATCGAAGATTGTCTCAACAAAGATGAATACAACAAAGAGTAGTAGTAGTAGTTCAAAATACCGATGGCGAAACCTAGTCATAGTTGGAATCCAGCAATATAGCTCGGAATAATAATGTGCCGGATTCCATATCCGACTGTAGTATGCTCTGTGTTATGGACATTGGCCAATGCTGTATGCTGTATGCTGGTATGGTACCATTCGTCGATTGCAGACAGAGATGGATGGATGACCATAAATGACGTCATTTGACGAGCATCTGTCATTTAGACGTCATCAAAGGATTTCTGTGAATGTTCTGAGGCAGGGATATCTATTATACAGTCCGCTGTTTCTCGTGTGCGCACTTTTCTTAGAATAAATTTACATTGTTGCCTAATTATTCACTGTCTACTGCAATACAATTATACCAAGTCAGTGGACATCTTCAATTTATGTTTAAACAAATATAAAATATTGTTACTGAGACAGTTCAGTTATGTACATTGAATGCTTTGTATTTTCATATTATTCATATGTAATGTAAAAGCCCCGAAAAAGGGCGTTAATCAATAATCAATAAATAACTGCAACTACCACAAAAAGTATCTCCAAGTGCCCCCTGCTTATTATGGACTTCTCTCGATGATAATAAACATTAAAACTATTAATTACATGTTGGGCACTTTGTGTGAACTGGAATTAGGGAGGCGGGTATGGGTACTTCAGCTCTGGGAACCATTTATCGGACAACTAACACCCCTTCTCTATGTTTGGTGACTAAGCAGAGGTGCCCGGGTTTATGGGGTGAGATTTGTCTAAGTCTCGGTGGTGAATGCGTTTGCCCACCTACTGCGTGGCGAGATAGGAGAGACTGGTTGATGGAGATATCTTACCTCTTCAGCCAGACTCTCTCGACCCATCGCCTTGTATCGTAGTGGAAGGGATGGTTTAATTCTGCTGTCACTCCGGGACACATTAACCCCCAGATTCCTACACACTCCTCATACCTTTTTCCTTCCCAGAGCTTCTTCTTTCTTTCCCCAAAGGGACCCTCCACATAGCATCCTCAAAGATGACATAGACTCTGAGTGGAGTTATTTTCCTCAGAGCCTCCTGTGTGATGTTAAGGTAAAAAAAATTGTAAACAAATTTAAACCTTTATTTAAAAAATTCCTTTAGAATTGTTATTTTTATAAAAATTAAAATAAATGTGAAAAGAAGATCTTCTTTCTAGTTATTCATAAAATAATCATGATTGGCGATTTTACAAAAAAAAATCAATTCGTACGAGTATAACACATTACTTTTACTGTAATATATCTATTATGTACTACATTTTTTACTGTACTACAATCAATCCCTTTTAAAACTTTTTTGATATTTTTTGGTTTGACTGAGAATTAACCTTCCTACCCAGGAATTGGAGACAACCACCCTAACCAACTGAGCCAAGGACCGAATGGATTAAACTAGTGACCGACCGAAGGTTTGGTTTCGGTTTCGGCAAGTTTCGGCAAAAAAATATGGTTTCGGCAGAAAATCTGTCGAAAATTGATTGTTTACTTTTTTTTGGCTTATTTTTTACACTTATTCGGACAGTTCACACGAGTTAAATAAAATAAATAAAAATAAAAAAAAACAATAATGGAAGAATGTGAAAAAAAATATTACTTCTATAAAACAAACAAAATATAAAAAATAACAAAACATGTTAACTACTTCTTGGAACTTCTCGTTCGGCTGACTTCGGGTGAGTTCGTGGCTCGTATGTCACCCGCCATCATCAGCAAAATACCAATAATAATAGTAGATACAATTAATGAGGTCCTACCTTTAAATGTTGATTATTGACAATTGTTTGCTTCAAGAATTAGTTAACATGTTTGTTAATTTTGATTTGTTTTATAGCAGCAATTTCAAAAAAAAAAATTTTTTAACATACTACAATTATGGTTTTTATTAATTTCATTTAACCCGTATAAAAAGAATTTTGTGTTTGTAAACACAATAAAAATTAAAATACTCAATTAATGAGGTCCTTCCTTTATACAGTGTTGATTATTGACATTTTTTTCCAAGTTAATAAGTTAACATGTTTTGTTATTTTTTTTTTTTAGCAAAGAAATAAAAAAAAAATAAATAAATAAAAAATAATAATTTTTCGTATACTTCAATTATTGTTTTGTATTTATTTATTTAATTTAACGCGTGTTAACTGTGTGAATAATTGTAAAAAATAAGTAACAATCGATTTTTAACATGTCTAAAAAAGTTTCGGTTTCGGTTTCGGCCGAAACTGACACAGACACCGAAGATTCGGTTTCGGTGGAAAGTCCTGTTTCGGTCGGACACTAGATTAAACCAACATTTATTTCGTGTAAGCGCTGAAAGGACAGGTGCGTGATTTCATGAGAAATGCGTGCCCGCGTGTGTGTGCCTGATTACCACTAAAAGTTGATAGAATGTATTGTCATAGACAACGAGTTTATCTATCAAGTTTCAGCTCGATCGGTTGTCGGGAAGTAGGTTAATTTCCACTTCCGAGATTCCACTTTATTCACATATTCATTCAATCAAGAAAACAAAAGTGATATTCGAATGATGTATTTAATTAACAGATTATTGATTTCATAGGTCAATTAAATACCTTATTGATTTACCAGTCATTGTAGACACAGTGCACTTTTTCATTTTATTTAAGTTTCCGGTTGATCATGACTAGTCTAAATATCGCTTGCCAATTCCAACTAATCTTCTTCCGGAGCCTCGTTTCGTGTTTCGTGAATTTTAGCCGAAAATAAGAGTTCCAAGAATTGAATGATTGCTCGAGTGTAATAAACTTTCATAATACTTTTGAAAAATTCTCGGAAAAGGATGAACTGATGAGGAAATAAAGAGTTCCGAACTTAATATTTAGGTTCCTGAAGGAAAGTTGGGAAGTTCTCGTTCCTAATGGGATAAACTCAAACATTATGGAATCTTGTGTAATTAATCATGCGGAAAGTGCTCCGGCAACCTTTCATGGTTACACAAATACTATAAAACTGCCGCAAGCTAAAATAACTTATTGCTTTCTTGGAAAATGGTTGTGTATATGTTTAAAGTGTTTAATAAATATAAAACACTTATTTTATGTATTTTTATTAAATACATATATATTATGTCAAATCACGATGGGATTGCTTTCTAAAATAATGTGTGTTTCTTCAAATGAAGTTTTTTGTCCTTTAATATTGCTAATATTCATAATATTTTTCTTCAGCTTCAATTGTGCAATTCACGCGTGGTAGAAGTGAAACCTTCAGAAAACTAAAGTAGATAAGAGTGGCGAGGCTACGAAGCACCGCACAAAGAGGAGACCGATTATACTGTCACATTCCCTCACGGATGTCCTATAGATGTACATATGTGTATTCTTTTTTAGTGACGCTAATTTTCGTTTCATCGATTTTCAAATCACAACGGTGCTAAAGAAGTTTTCTTAAAAAAAAAATAACGTTAAAATTATATAGTGCCCCCAAATGCACTTGCCTTTAACAGTCCAATCTGTAAGTTTTTTTTATTTTTATATTTTTTTTATACATTTTTTATTTTATTTTACATATACACAATGTAACATAATATAGCTTACATATTTTAAACACTCTACTAATAAAGCAAATGCTTGTGTTTAGGAGAGGACAACTTGTTAATAACTTAAGAATTATTTAAAAAAATCCTTATCACAAACTTAAGAATTTAACTTATGAAGAGATTTAGACTAATATATGGTGGTACTACTAAAATAAGATTTAATTTTTTTTTATGTTGTCGTAATTTTTTTCTGTTCGCTTGTCAGCGGGTAATTGATTAAATAATTGTATTCCTTTATATACATATTGATCCTGTTTTGCAAATAAATATGTATAATTTTTTATGTAAAATAATTTTGAGTGTGTAAGAAATCATGCAAAGATTAAAAACATCAAGAGGTAAAAAGCAAATAATATTCAGAGTAGTAAGTATAAATGATTCCAATCCCGTGAGAACGAAATTGGAGATTAACTGGACTTATTAGTTATGATTTACGAGATACCTTCTTAGAAAAATATTTACAGAAATGATTCTTATTTTTATAAAGGCATAAAACATAATAAAAATAAAAATACATAAAACTGAATAAAATGAATGGATTATAAAGAAAAATATAATTTGTGCTTACATTTAGTAGGTAATAAAAGCATTACCTAAATAAAATAAATACGGCCATGAATAAAATAACGTGTGGAGGCTTGGAACTTGGTTTATTAAAGGTAAAGGATACTTTCCAACATTCTTAGAAAATTTTTAGAAGAAATTACTCTTGCAATAAACATATTTACATGTTCTATGAAGAAAATTAGTAATTCAAAGGATTGGCTTGCCAAGAGATCATACTTGGAAAGGACGTACTTGGCTTATTTTAACCAGTGGTTCCTGACAATATTTGAATAATTAAGAAATGTAAATTAATTGTAAAAATGCTCCGGTGATATTTTTGAAGTTTAATTTTTAATTACTAACTTTAAGAAATCACATGGTTTTGTACAGTTGGGAGCGGGTGAGGAGTTGGACGGTTACTCGGGTGAGTGACCAGTAACGACATGTGGATTTTTTTTAAGTAAAACTTCTTTACGCACGATTGACTTGGGGAGTAAGATGGCGAATGCGTGACGAGAGCGTTTCGAAAAGCGAGGCGAACGGTAGTTGAGAGGGAGATATAAGTTAGTGAAGGTAGAAAGAGAGAGAGAGTTACGCTTCGCGTATTACTGCAGGGGCAAGAGAGAGAGATGCGAGCACACATATTCTTTCTCTCATAGCCAGTTACATTTCATATATCTAAGAAACAGTGCAGGCCTATTGTCTGTATCACACTGCAGGAGCAAGAGAGAGCAGTGCGCGCGCACATTTGCTTTCTCTCTTCCTATCATATAGATGGAGCAGAAATTTTACTTCAATCGTGTGATCTAATGCACACTCGTTTATTTTGTTTGATTTTGAAGAAAAAAATTGTTTAAAAGAAGACATAAAAAAATGACCAATATTTCAGTATCTTTTTTTTTACTCGAAATAATGTCAGGAATAAGTGGTTAAAGTAAGTCAAGTACGTCCCTTAACACTTTGTATATTGAACACTCGTATATGAGTAATGAGGGCCTCCGTGGTCGAGGGGTAAGGCACTTGACTCGCAATCCGATGTTTGCGGTATCGAATCCCGGCGAACGCTAACAAATTTTATTTGATTAATTTGTGTTTTTTTACTATTAATTCATTTAAAAATAATAAAAAAAGTATATTTGTGGCACTTTCCAGAGTGGAAGACACTCTCAGTATCGCCCTAGTCTAGGACCACCATTCAGAATTGAAACGTTGCTTGAAATGGCTTTAGCCATGTTTAGTGACCAGATCTGAATAGCTAGATACTTTGCCACCTTCCTCTTCCCCATCTCCTTCCCCTCCCACTACCTTCGGCCTTAAAACATGCCCCAATTGGGGATGCCATAGTCTCACTGACTCCAGATGGGAGCAGCTGGGACTCTTGTGAGGTATACATATAAAAATATTTGATCTACTTTTGAATTAAAATAATAAAAGAAGGTAGATGAAATTTTATCTTCACAATCGTCATGCCTTTGAAATTAAAAGGTATTCACGACAAAGTTTGAAAAAGAATTTCGATTGAAGTCGTTTAATATGCAGGCAGGTACAGAAGGGTGGAGCAAAACTTAATTTTAATCTAAAAGTTAGTACATAGGAAGTTACGAAAGACATATTTCAACTTAATGAACTATGGTTTGTAGTCCTTTTCTTTGCGCGCCGTTGCGCATTGAGGTGATGGCGCCTTATAAAGTACGAGATTTCTTTGCATCTATATCGATAGATAGTAGAGAGTAGCTATATCATCAATCATACTAATTTCGGTTGTTCATGAAGTGATGTGAAATATTGCTGCGTGAAATTATTAACGTTAAAATAACTTGCTATATTCCAAATTGGATCTGATTGTGGAAACAATTTGGACAAGCGATAAAGTAGGTACCAAATGTTTAATTAATTAAAAAAAATATTCTAAATTTGCAGCTTGTTTAATAGTGCCTTAGGAAGGCGTAAATTGCTAACGTGTCTCTAAAGTATAATTGTATTATAAAGAAAATTGACAATAATTGTTTTTGTTTAGCAATGATTCATTCTTAAGCAAATATTTTATAAATATGTTCAGTTTCACAAATCCTACAATTATAACATCCCGTGATTTTGATCCCGCGCTGGTATATAAATACATAATATTATTAACCCTAATAATTGCGATTAGTAATAGTAATGTAGTAATAAGTGTTTTATTAACCGACATTACAAGTAGGTACTATAGAACCTTATTATTTCGGAGTGAGCTTTTGAAATGAAAATTTGTAAATAGTGCCTAACAACTAAATATTTCCCAACATCGAATATATATTTTTTACATTAGCTCCACACAGGAGGCCCCGGGGAAAATAATTCCCCTCAGGTCCTGTGACATCTTTGGGGATGCTGTGTGGAGGGTCTTTTTGGGGGAAGGAAGAAGAGGAAGTTCTGAGATGGAAAAAGGTATGAGGGGTGGGTAGGAATCTGGGGGTCAGTGTTTCCAGAAGTGACGGATGAATAAATTCGTCCCTTCCACTGCGGTCCAAATCCTTCTGAGAGTCCTGCTGAAGGCTCTGCAACCGGGCCCGAAAAGAAGAAGATGGAGAGATACGAAATTACGAATGTTAGAGGAGAGCGCTAACATTTATGGCGACAAAATCGATGCGAAAATTCGAAAAATGCGAAAATGTTTAATAAAACACGACTCGTTTAAAATAGAGCAAAAATCTCGCGGGCATTATCTTAAACAGCATTTAAAGAAACACTGTGAATTTTTTCATACATATGTATAACTTGTAAAATAACTGAAACAAACGTGTTAATAATAATTTTTGAATAATAATAATTTCAATTTAATTTGAAACGTGTTAAATTAATAATAATTTTGCGTTTTTTTCTATCGAGGGAATTTTATATAATTTGCGTTTCGGCGCGGGCAAAGTCTAGATATTATCTCCAAGAATAACATATATTTTTTTAAGAGCTTTAAAACTGACCGTGTTTAAGGGAAATATGTAATAAATCGATACAAATCCGGGTTGCGGGCCTTAAAGAGGTCAAAGATCTCCGTCAATCAGTCTCTTTCGATCCGGCTTGCCAGGCAGGTGGTGACCAGACGCATCCGCCGCCAAGATCCGGACAAACCTGATCCCCATGTACCCGGGCACCCCTATATGTAGCGAACCACTTGGGGTGACCCATGGCAGAGGTGTTGGTTATCCAATTAATGGTTCCCGGGGCGGCGGTACCCATACCCACCTCCCAAATTGTGAATTAAACGCATGCTTTTTTTAGATTGTCTTATAGAGCCAACATTGTTATGGAGACTAGTTATATGCCCTGTTCTAAGTACCTAAACTAACTTATTTTTATTTCTTAACGGAGTTTTACTTCCCCCTTAAAATATTACACCCAGTTTACTAGAACCTTAAAACTTTACTGATATCCACGAGCAACGCCGGGTACACGTCCGCTAGTATATTACATAATGTAATAATGTGGGTAGATACTTATACCTTCCACTTCATAATCCATTAGTTAGGAACCCCTTGAAGCCTATTTTCAAACTCTCCTTGGATTCTGAGCTTTTTACACAGTACAAAGCAGAAAAGCTGCCCCTTTAAATTTTATAATTAGAAACTTTTGCAGACCAGGGTTAATAATTTGCATACTTACAATTTACATTGCCCACCCTTTAAGTGAAATCAATCTATAGATCAAATGATTTCCTTTTCAGGGCCTTCTGTTTGGAGTTCATACAAATTTATGGAAAAAAGGTTGAAAGTTGGGGTGGTAAATCGTTTAACCAAAAAAGCTTTTCATGATCTATTGAAAATCTTTTATCAGGCGTTAGTTTTTGTGGCCACAAGCTCCATATGTAGAAGCAATACAATGGTATTTTAGATCTTAAACACATTCGAATAAGACTGAATATATAGATAGATCCCAGAGAGAGAGGCGTAATTGACAAAGAAGATGGCAAGTGATCCAAGGAGGTACCTACACTACCTAGTACCTACCTGATCGTGTTGCTATTGAACTGGTGTAATCAGTTTAATCAGGCTGTAACATGCGACCATTACGCTATTTAGAATAATCACTGCGAATCGTCTGCGTCTTTCCTCCGAACTGCAATCTGCAGTTATGTTGGATTCTGAAAATTGTTGCTACCTTTCGGTCTCGTGCCAGCGGCGTTCAACCATTTTTTTAAACTTTTAAACTGATAAAGAAAAAAAAATTGGAACCGAAAACTGATATTTTACTAAATATCTATCTACTATGTATTAATTAGTAATTTGTATGGAATTAATTTTATTAAAAAGTAATTATAAAATAAGATATTTTATTAAGAAGTAAGTAAGAGTATATAACACAAATACAATCAGAATAAAGTTAGCTAACAAAAACGCAGACATTTATGTACCCTTCCGGAAAGTGTTTACCATCAAAATTAGACGTAGGTATAGTACCTACACACAAAAGTTTAATACCGAACTGACGTTGATACATAAATGAGTTTAAGGTCCGAAAGAAGCATGCAAAACATTTTTAAAATCAGTAAGGTTGGGGAGGATTGAGGGGCTGGTTGGTTACTCGGTTGAGTGATCTGTGACGCTAAGTGGAGAAAAATGTTTTTGTTTCATTTTAAAGAAAAAAACACATCTAAAATTATATTAATTATAATTAATTATATTTTTACTCCAAATAATATCAGGAATCACCGGTTAAAGTAAATCAAGGACGTCCCCTAACACCTTTTAAATGGAAAATACCAACGTAGAATTTTATCTATTTGTACCCGGGGATTTTTTTTCTTTACTTTTTAATCTCCTATTGTCTCCCAATGAGATACATAGGGCATTCCTGAGCAGTGGCACTCAACAGGAGTAGCGACTCGAGAAGGAGAAATAATAGTTATTTGTCGCACGCCACTGCGGCAGCATCCGTGGCTGATGAACTCTCCTTCCCGCTTGATCTGTGAGTGCCAGAGGTGGCAGTGGTGGCAGTTGAGCCAGTCATCTCCTGGAACCGCAGGAACGCGGAGGGTTTTTTATACTTCTGCAATGACAACCCCGCCCCGAGATCGCGAAGGACCGCTGCGCTGCGTGCTGCTGTAATTATTGAAACTATGTGAGGTGTGTGTCTCCCCCTCCCCCTCCCCCCACAAGTTGCACAACATAAGATTTGTTATATAATATTGAAGCTATACAAAATTTATGTTTTGACATCTCGCCATATTTGATTTAGTCAAATATCGACGATTAGCGCCATTTTAAATATTTTGATGGTTTACAAATGTAACTTATAATTAGAGCATGCTGAGGACAGAACTTTTTGAATTTTCAGAAAATACCGAATAGTACCGAAGATATTATAAACCGTAAAAGTGTTGATATTGTCGCTGACTGCCGAAAACTTTGTGAAGTCAAGGTTCACTAAATGACTGACACTGCCATGTGTAAGTATCATATATTCTACCTACTACCATTTGAATTTTAAATTGTTCTAAATTTTGACTCGTGGCAGTTTTTTTTTCACAATAGCTCCACAAGATACCCCGAAGAAAATAATTCTCCTCAGGGCCTATGTCATCTTTGGGCATGCTGTGTGGAGGATCTTTTTATGAAAGAAAGGTGAGGATGTTCAGAGAAGGAAAAGGATATGAGGGGTGGGTAGGAATCTGGGGGTCAGTGTGTCCAGGAGTGACGGATGAATGATTCCATCCCTCACACAATGATTCCATCCCTCACATCGCCAGGTGATGTTCCGAGAGCGTACGGCTGAAGAAGTCAAAGGGACTCCCTGAACCATTCTCTCCCGATCCTGCCTGCCATGCAGCTGGTGGGCAGACGCATCCGCAGCCATGACCCTTACAAACCTCACCCCATGAACCCGTCCATCCCTGCTAAGTCACGAAACGTAGCGAATCACTTGGGGTGACCTATGGCAGAGGTGTCGGTTTTCCAATAAATGGTACCTGGGGCGGCGGTCCCATACCCTACTCCCAATTGTGTTGAGTTTGAAAGCTCGTAACTATTATATATGATCACGTCAATTGTGGGACATCAAAAAAGTAACGAGCTGCATTGTGGGTCGTCCATACAATATGTATTGAAGTATTTTTAAAATGGTTTAAATTTGTTATTATTTTGACTATAATAAATTATTTTGGTAATATCTCGCAGAAACATCCATATTAAATAAATAATTAATCGAGACAGTCGATCTTATAAGGATTATACTAAAAAGATTTAGTAGGTTCCGTAATACGGGGCTACTTTTAAATCGGTTGGCAACTTTGATCACCGCGGATATCTGCATAATTCCCGCTACCACTCACAAATTATTCGCTCTCTTTTAATGTGTTTTTAAAAGAAAGCGTGTAATAAATGTCAAATTAGTTGAATTCTACTAATCATATTGTTGGTTGAATTGTGAAGCTGTTTTTTTTAGAACCTTTTAGACATAGAGAAGTATAAATACGTTTTGTAAATTCCTCACCGATCAAAGTCACAGATTATAATAAACATCATTGAAAAAATTATAATTACAAGTAATTAAAATTTGCCGATGTATGGGACCACCGCTATATTGATGTTTAACATTAATTTCCGTCTATATTCCATCAAATTTTAATATAGTACACGCCAAACTTTAAGACCGGCCTGAACATGTTGCGATCCATTCTCGCTCAGATACTAACTTTACAATGAACGTAAGCGAAAGATGCGTAAAATATACGCGTGACAGTGGAAAGGAGTCGGCGGGGGGGGATGCCACTCTTCTTTTGACCTCTCCAGCAGAACTATCTTGGAACATTGCATTGCACCGCAGTGGAAAGGATGGATTGATTGGTTCGTCACTCCTGAACACACTAACCGCAGATTCCTACCCACCCCTCATACTCTTTTCCTTTTCAGAACTTCTTCGCTTTCATTTACCTAAAAAGACCCTCCACAGAGCATCCCCAAAGATGACATAAACGGGGAGTGGAATTATTTTTCTTAGAGCCTTCTGAGTGGATCTAATGTAAAAAAAGATAAATCAAAGTGTTATTTAAAAAAAAATCGTGCTAAGTGGCCAGCAATCCTAAAAGTAAACCTTTTTCAAATTATTTTGTTACAATATTTAAAATTGAACAAAGTAACCCTAGTCTATGATATCTCTCTACTACAACATCGTAAATATGTAAATGGAATAGTCCAAGAAAACAATGTTTCGTTAGCAGAGTAGAAGAAGGTAGAAGCTGACAAGCCGACGACAGAACAGGAGGATTTGTGCGATAGTAAGATAGCGCAGTGATGCGGAAGAAGGCACCGAGCGCAGGACAAGAATGCGCAGAGGTCGGGACACTCCGTGACGGAATGCCAGCTAATAGTTCTGCAAAAACAATAACAGATACACCGGCTACCATCACCAACTGCAGCCTGTACTCACTCCATTAAGCATGCCTCCACATGTACTCTCCCACACATAACTTTGGGTAATGACATCAATTAACTCAATAATTAAAAGTAACTATATTCGTTGAAAGAGTTTATGCACATTAAATTTTTATCGTTTAACTTACCGGACGACATGTACGAAATTCCTGGTATCCGTCATTATCGTTGATACAGAACACACGAGATGATTTGACTGATTCCAAGTCGACTTCTACACCCTGTACACCCTGGATAGTTATCCATGTGATCATAAAATTTAAAATAAGTTGTCGAAATTGTTCTCTTTTACCAGATTATTGTGCTTGCAGTTGTACGCTTCCTCGGAGATGATGGATATAGAGTGTAAATATTGAAAATCGGAGTGAGGCAAATGTGGAATAAACTCCTCTAGTAAAGTAAACGATACAAATGATTACAAAGACCTACAACGCATCATCAGTCCTCGAACAAAGGCAAATCTCGGAAACGTTCGTTTTTTAGTTGACACTTCATTTTCTTTAGCAAACAATTGTCCACTACAAATACGCTGTAAAACTTGAAAAAAAAAACAAGACATGATAATTCAATAACCTTAATCCGGGATACCCCAGTAACAAGACACTTTTCTTTCTTTTCTTTTCTTCACAAAAAAAAGCTTTTAACTACAAAAAATAAATAAATCAGAGTGTGAAATTCACACGCGGTAGAAGTGAAACCTTCAAAAACCTAAAATAGACAAGAGTGGGAAGACGACGAAGCACCGCACAAAGAGTAGACTGATTATACTATCTCATTCTCTGGCTGGATAAATCCTATAGATGTATGTGTTTGTATCTTTTTCGTGTCGCTATTTTTCATTTCATCGAGTTCAATCATCGAATCACAAAGGTGCTAAAGAAATTTTCACTTCAGTAAATTTTAAAAAACCATCTACATATAAATCTTTAAAACACACTGTTGTATTGGAAACCAAAATCTCTATGCGCATCAACGGATCACAATATAATGAGAATATTACGATATTATTAGTAAATCATCTCTACTGCGGTTGGCGTTGATATTTCTAAAATTATTTTCTGATTCCTAATTCAAGGGCTTCTAGTATTGGGTCCCAGAAACAATTTGGTAAATTTATCATAACTATATGCACGTTCTATCTTTCACACAAAGCAAATTATAAAAGTAGGTAGTGGTTTTATTCGACAGCACGGAGCTCTCCTAGCAGGTTTTCAATCAACAGTAACAAGTACCTGTATAATGATTGTATTCGTGCTCGTGCGAGTAATTCAGTTTTTACATCCGATTTCAATAATCAGAATCTTAATTCACGTATTAAGATGCCGTTCTACTATCATTACTGAGATCGGAATGGGCGGAATCTACATGAAGCACTGACTTCGATTTCTTTCCTGCCCGTATCCGAAACAGAGCTCTAGCATGAGAGAATTTAATATGAAATGTGATGTTTGTTTTTCTTAGACCGACCTAAAACCTGGATTAGGTGAGTTTAATTAGACAGACAACTACTGGAAGATTTATAAACCAAGAAATGCAATAATTAGCTTCGTTGTGTTTTTTTTTTGTTTATTAAGACATACACAGTACATTATAATACAGATTATAAGGTATGTTAAATTAAATTATTACATGGTTATGTACCTATTACGTAAGTCCATAGAATGTCATTTGGTAATTATGCCTGAGATATGAACCGGTCTAGTAACTTAATTATTGAATGAATGAGAACAAATTGTATTGTAAACATTTTTACCTACAGTGTAAAAAAAAAACAATAAATAAATAAATGAGTAATAATAATAAAAAGGAAGAAAAAAAGGGGGGGGGATAAGGAGACATTTTAAAATCAAGAATTATATGCTCACTAATTGTAATTGACTGATTAAAGTTTAATGAAAAGTTAAGTGTAAGTAATTTTAAAACAATTATATCACGCCAAGAAATTTAATAAATTAGTTTTGTATGTTTGCAAGGAATCATGAAAAATGTCTAAGTGTAGTAATTTTTCATAGTGAGTAATGCATAGTGGGTTATCCAAATGCCAGTTAAACCACGACAAACCTTTCATGCAATATGAAATTCAAGGTTCGATCCCTGAATACTCAGGTTTCAAAAGCAGTTCTACACCACTCACTGACTAACATTCAAAGAAATCAAGTACTCTTACCATCGACGAAAGTACTTCATTCGTCAATAACTCTTACTTATATGTTTGCCGCCGCACACGTTTGAGGTCAGCTCTTCACAAAAATATGTTCATTGTCTTTTCAACGTCTATTGTTACCATGTCATTATTAACTAATACGGCAATCAACACGTTTATTTATTTGCCTACTTTGTTTTATTAAGATGCATCGTTAATAACTCAAAATACATACTTATATACAACACGTGTCCTACAGTGAGGGGAGCTCAATAGCCATCAAATTATGGGTACCTCCTTTCACCTGCTCTTCAAAATATTGTCATAAGTCATAACATAGTAACAACAACGACTGTTGACAAAAACAATATAGATTAGAAAATTGCTTACATTTTTGTACTTTCGTTCATTGCACCGGAGCAGCTCTCTTCGAGATATTTTTGCTGCTTCAGCAAACAGATTTTCTGCTTTATGGTTATTTAAGATGGTTACTTAACCAGAACATCTTTCGATTTGTGTTGGACGTTAACCTTTTGACAAAAGTTCAATTTCAGCGTAATTAAACACAATCCGTCCCAGGCGGTGCACAACGGATGTAAAATGTATAATTATTGATCCATCAAATAAAATATAATAAAAACCAAAAATCTTAATCTGGTCCATTGAAGCCAAACAACGATTCTATCGTAAGTTACGCGTCGGTAAAGGACAATGCGGGGGAAACACAGTTGACGCAACATGGATTAAGATTTTGGTTCATTATTTTGTATCCATTGTTGGACATCCCTTCCTTCCTTCCTGTTAGCAGCAGTTCAACCCACCTGGTACTGCCTAACTGGCAGATTTCTGGTATACCTGGGATTATTTTTCACCTATGTTATCCTCGAGTCACGAAATGTATAAAATGCCTCGAAAATGTCAAATTTTGTAGCCATTTTAAAAATTGTTATCATATTTTTCCTTTATTTTCTTAAACTATTCGCAATCTTTAATTTTCATCTTTAAAAATTTTCTACACAACACAGATAAGCTGGCGCGTTTTTACAGCATCTGTTGCTAGCGTACCCAATAATCTGTATTGTCTTCCCGCGATGTCTTTTCCACTCCATTTTATATTTTTCAGTTTTCAACATCGATATCTTAAAACCTTGGGAGCAATCTGAACATAAACGTCAAACATTTATGTTTCTTTTCAGGTTTCTATTTGGCCCAATTTGTTAAAGGCTATCATGTCATAAACTTTTTTTAGTAACGCGTTTCTTAAACACTATTTATTTTTCTTTATGACGCGACAGATTAAAATAAGTTATGTAATGTTCCTTACACCTAACTTCTCTCTCTCTCTGGTTTCAATCCTGGGATTGGTTTGCAGCAATTTCATCTATTCGTCTCTTCCACTCTTCCCTGTCTTGTGCGGCTCTTTTGAAGTCTGCATATGATGAGCAGCGCACGTCCACCAGCAGGTCCTCCAGGTACTCTCGGCGTGGGCGTCCCCTAGAGTTTGTACCCTCGGTCATACCCTCCATTATGGCATGCAAGAGGCCTTCTTGTCTTATTATTAGACATCGGATTATATGCATTTGAATATTTGCATATGCAAATGCATATTAATTAATCTCTAATTACGACGTTAATGCATATTTCAGCCTTTTTTCCCAAATCGTGCATATTTCGTTTAATAGCGGGAGGTATCATCTACGTATAGGGAGCTAAGTGACGATGACGCGTAGGGCACCAGCGCGGTGGCTGACGTAAAAGCTGGCCAAGTCTTGCAAACTTTTTATCCAAATTTACTACATATTACCTGCTTAGCTCACGGGTTTCATCGCCTTGCAGAAGAGATACGGCAAGAGGATGGGAATGTTAATAAATTGATTTACTCTACAAAAAAAGTGTTTTTAAAAGCACCGTCGCGTGTGCAGTCTTATAAAGAGCAATTGCCAAATCTAGCATTGCCGCCAGAACCCATAATTATTCGATGGGGTACTTGGCTAAAGGCAGTATTATTCTATGCTGAAAATTTTGAGGCCGTAAATTAACAGTTGGGCAATTTGACAGTTCTGAGGCCATTGCAATTCATTGAAGCAAGCTGGCATTTGAAGACGCATCCATTAAACAGAATATCGCCCTCATCTCAACATATTTGCACAAGTTACCAGATGCCATAAAAAATTGGAAACAAAAAACCTTCCTCTATTTAAAGCAAAGGAAATACTGGAAACAATGATCGAACTCGCCAACGCCCTTCCTAATTCAATATCAGAAAAGATTCGTAAAAAGTTAGACTATATTTTGCTTAAAAACCCGAGTCTTGAAGACATGAAGAACATTAATGCCTACATCAACGGCACAGGTCATACCCTGCCTAAACAGGTATCTCCAGAAATGGCGCCAAATTTAAAATTTTGTCCAATGACGTCAGTTGACGTAGAGAGGTCGTTTTCGGCGTACAAATTAATACTGGGTGACAAACGTCACAAATTTGAGCTCGAAAATTTGGAAAGATACTTAGTTGTATATTATCATAAAAACTATGAATAATTTTAAGAATATTTCGCTGTTTTTGTACGGTCTTTAATTAAAATATATAAAAATATAAATGGTTTTTTGATTGTGCATTGTGCATATTTTGGGCAAATCAAGAGTTTTTAGTGCATATTTGCATGCATATTTTGGCACTTTGTTAGTGCATATAATCCGATGTCTACTTTTTAATTAAACGACTTCAAAAAGGAGGAGGTTCTCAATTCGACTGTATTTTTTATTTTTTTTTTTATTTTTTATTTTTTTTTTTTATGTTTGTTACGCCAGAGCTTTTGACTAGGTGAACCGATATTGATGATTCTTTTTTTATTTGAAAGCTGATGCTTCCCGTGTGGTCCCATTTTAATTTGGTCCAGTTCCGACAATAGCATCCATGAGAAAACCTTATAAGTCTTAAATTTGCATAAGTATGTGCGCGACAAATGGACGAATAACTCAATATCACGCCAACCGATTTCGATGATTCTTTTTTTATTGGAAAGGATGTACTTCAAGGGTAATTTAATGAGAGTTTGGTTAGGTTCTGATTATCGGATCTATGACAAATTAACGAAACTCGGCCGAATCTCTTAATTTGACCTTAACGTCGCTATGGTCAAATTATGTCTGTCTCATATGAGCAGTACGTTTAGTAGGTTTACCCATATTCAGACAAATTAGTTAGTGTACAAAAACTTTAACAAAACAAAAAACGACTTAGACAAAAATTTTAACAAAACAAAAAACGACTTCAAAAAATGCACTAAAAAGTAAAAACATAATTTCGTATTCTTCTACAACTTCATAATCAACTTACTTTTTCTAATCATCAATATGTAGGTACGATTGTTATTTTTGGAGTCGGTGTCAGCAAAGGTACCCGGCCCGGCGGGTTCACTTGACAGCTCCCCGCGCCGCCGCGGCTCCGCTCTCGCCTCTCGCCTCGTCAAGTCGCTTGTGCGATACAAGCACACCTCACCTATAACTATGTATGTAGTTACAAACCTACCTTGACTGACACCGACTCCAAAAGTAACAATCGTACCTACATATTGATGATAAGAAAAAGTAAGTTGATTATGAAGTTGTAGAAGAATACGAAATTATGTTTTTACTTTTTAGTGCATTTTTTGAAGTCGTTTTTTGTTTTGTTAAAATTTTTGTTTATTACGCACCAGATTTAAATGTCCGGGTTAAATTTTCCCCACAGGAAAAACTAAACCCTTTCACACACTTCCCCAAATGATCATCTAGTCAACCCACGCTATGCAACTGCACTATATAAGTATTATAAATACAAAATAATACAAGAACAACATGTCAACCTACTAGAGATCAAATGGGAATATAATTCACCGACTCCAGATATTTTCATATCAGAGGGTTCGGCTCTGTGGCATTTCTAATTGAACCTATAAATCCTACTGATCCCTCAATATAAATATTTAAAAAATCTTTTGTAATCCTACATGTATTTAAAATTACTGATTTTTGCATTTTTACATACAAATTCTTTGATAAATCTAATATGCTTAAATTTTGAATCAGATTCCTAGGTATTATGCCGGTGGCCGAAATAACAAATGGTAATATTTTTATAGTCCGAGAATGCCAAATTCTTTTAATCTCATTTCCTAAATCTGTGTAGTTTCTAATTTTTTCAGAAACAGATTTTTGAATATTACAGGAATTTGGAATAGCTACATCAATGATATAAGTTATTTTTTTAATTTTGTCATGTAAAACTATATCAGGTCTATTATGACTAATTGTTCTGTCTGTTAGTATAGTTTTATCATAATATATTTTATAAAATTCGTTTTCTATAAATGAATTTGGTTCGTATTCATAATATGGTACTACATTACGGCAATCAATAAAGTTATGTTTAATTACCAAACTTTGGTGAATTATTTTTAAAACCTGATTGTGCCTAAATGTATACTCGGACGGCGCTAATATAGAACATCCCGATATAATATGTTCTATAGTTTCCGGAAAAGCTAAACATTTTCTACATAAATCATCAATTTGATTTATATCTTTGATTATATGCTTCCTATAATTTTTAGTATTAATGACTCTATCTTGAATGGCAAGCATAAATCCTTCTATTTCTGCGCTCAACTCTCCAATACCCAACCATTTGTTTGACGAAAGTTTATCAACATACGTTTGGTTGAGATAATTGAAGTGTTTTGCGTGAATAATTTTATTTGACCAGGAATCTAATAATTCCTGGTTAGTATTTATAAGAATGTTGGCATTCTCGTCATATAAATTTAAAGGTGTAATATTTCTATCTGCCTTGCAAATTATTTTGTGCATTTTGAGCTATTATTATTTTTTTTTTTTTTTACAGTGTATACCGCACAAGAATCTCAACTGCTCCCGTCTGGAGCCAGTAAGACTATGGCATCCCCAATTGGGGTATGTTGTGAGGCTGAAGGTATTGGAGAGGGGAAGGAGGTGGGGAAGAGGAAGGTTGGGAAGTACCTGGCTATTCAGATCTGGTCACTAAACACGGCTAAAGCCATTTTCAAGCAACGTTTCAATTCTGAATGGTGGTATTACACCAGGGCGATACTAATAGTATCTTCCACTCTGGAACATGCCGCAAATATACTATATATTATTTTAAATGAATTAATTGTGAAATAACACAAATTAATCAAATAAAATTTATTTGCGCATGCCGGGTTCGAACCCGCGACCTCCGGAATGTGAGTCAAGAATCTTTGCCACTGGACTACGGAGGTCGTCGACTTTTAGCTTTCCTATGGAAATTTTTTTTAAGCATTTCTATCTGATTGTGTTTCAAAGATGTTATTTTGACTACACCTCTACCTCCTAAATTTCTAGGTAAATTAATTCGTTCTATAGCTGAATTTGGATGATGGCAATTAAACTTTGTTAACGTAGTTCTAATTAATCGTTCTAAACTATCTAAATCTGTATTGGACCATTTAATTATGCCAAATGAGTACAAATAATAATAATAATTATAATAATAATAATTGGCATTCTCAGACTATAAAAATATTACCATTTGTTATTTCGGCTACTGGCATTATACCTAGGTCTCTCATTCAAAATTTAGGCATATTAGATTTGTCAAAGAATTTATATATAAAAATGCAAAAATCAGTCATTTTAAATACGTGTAGGATTACAAAAGATTTTTTAAATATTTATATTGAGGGATCAGTAGGGTTAATAGGTTCAATTAGGAATTCCACAGAGCCGAACCCTCTGATATGAAAATATCTGAAGTCGGTGAATTATTTTCCCATTTGGTCTCTGGTAGGTTGACATGTTGTTCTTGCATTGTTTTGTATTTATAATACTTATATAGTGCAATTGCATAGCGTGGATTCACTAGATGATCATTTGGGAAGTGTGTGAAAGGGTTTAGTTTTTCCTGTGGGGAAAATTTAACCCGGACATTTAAATCTGGTGCGTATAAAAAATAATAATAAATGTTTTAAATATTTGTATTGAGGGATCAGTAGGATTTATAGGTTCAATTGGGAATTCCACAGAGCCGAACCCTCTGATATGAAAATATCTGGAGTCGGTGAATTATTGTCCCATTTGGTCTCTGGTAGGTTGACATGTTGTTCTTGTATTGTTTTGTATTTATAATACTTATAATGTGCAATTGCACAGCGTGGATTGACCAGATGATCATTTGGGAAGTGTGTGAAAGGGTTTAGTTTTTCCTGAGGGGAAAATTAAACCCGGACATTTAAATCTGGTACGTAAAAAATTCCAGGATGTGGGGAGGATAGTGCAATCCCACACGTTCCATAAAGTTGTACATATTTACACAACAGATAAAGTAAAAAAAGTAAATAGAACAAACAAATATAAAAGACATAAGCGATAATAGAAATAAAATAAATAATCGATTATAATGTAGGACATGGTCTGGAGTGAGCTCGGGCCCAGCGCTCGTTCAGGAGTGGCGCTTGGTGCTGGAAGGCTGCGATCACCACTGTGTTATCGGAAGCCATTAGCCGCATCCTGGCTCCAGTGACCCGGTGTCTCATCAGACCGGCGAATCCGTGTAGTCCTAGCTCCGTAAACATTGAAGATGTTCTGTATCCAAATATAATTCTGCAAGCATCATTATATTGGATCCGGAGTCGTTCTATTGAGCTGGTACGGTAGTGACACCATGTTTCACATGTATATAGGTTAGTGCAAAATGCATTGAACAATGTTTTTTTACATTGTTACTGCATTTAAAGAATCTTTGGGCAATCATATTAGACAGTATACTGATACTTCTCCGCTGTCGTTCAATATCACCGTCATCCGAGAGGTCTTCAGTAATAATGTGTCCCAAGTATTTTACATTCTTAGATGCGTTTGTTTTCCTCATTAAGTTTTACAGGGAGCATTGTATCGGGATTTTTTCCATGGTGGAATGCGATTAGTTCCGTCTTCTAAGGGTTGTACATCATGTTGTGGTCATTTGCATATTCTTCACAGATTTTTAATAATGTTCTCAACCTCTTGATCGACGGAGCTAGGAGAATCATGTCGTCCGCATAACTTATGTGATTTAGGCATAATTATTAAGAACCTCCTCATTTGTAATGTGGTCTGTAACCGACGTGTTGCTCTCCCTCATTTATTAATTTTAATTTTATATGTTTTACTTATGTACAATGCCCCGGTGCAACCAAATAAAGCTTGTGTGCCAAGTTTGCACCGGGAGACATTCTAGAATCCTATAATTTTAATAATTTAACAATTAATACTTTATTTATGATTATTTACGCCTCCAAAGGCAACCAGGCTGACTAGCCTCCTTTTTAGTTATGGCCCTGAGAAGGGCCGTTTTGTCGGCTCCGAAGGAAGCAGCTACTCCGCTAAGCGGACTGCCTTCCCTCCCTTGCTGCTCTGCCGTTATGGCTCAGCAGGAAGCGGCTGCTCTACCAAGCAGGCTGCTTTACCTCCCGTTTTTGGCGGCCCCAACAAGGGCCTTTTTGGGCTCTCAGTCGGCTTTACCGTGCCGCCAGCAACGATCTTTTTCAAACACATTTTTTTTAATTTTAAATGTCTTTTTCTTAATACACAGATGCCCTGGTGACACAAGTAAAAACTTGGTTACCAAGTTGCCACCAGGAGACATCCTAAACTTATTATTTCATCGCCTTCAGGGCTATTTTTCCGGCTACAAAGCCAAAAAACCAGTTTGGGCGTCCCTATTAAGGGCCTTTATATTGGTCAAAAATACACCATATTTTAATATAACTTCGTTTAAACACCCCGTAGGACGCTGAAACTAAGACGTTTCAGTGCAGAGTCCTACGGGGCATCCATAGAGCCATAAATAAACATTGTAACTCTTAAACTGCCAGCGCTATCAGCACTTGAGCAGATTTTCGAGACTTTAGCATCATTTCACCTTTTCTCCATTTTAAAAATCCCAGGACCTCGTAAAGCGACGGAACCAAAAGGTTTCGATAGCCAAGCTTACGGGGGACCTGGGAAAAATATTAACTTCTTTGTAACTATTCAAACACTTTGTTAAATAACAAATACCTACCGACAAAAAGTCAAACTTCCTTAAAAACAACCCAAACTCATCAAACAAAAAATCTACGGATAGAGAATATCCGTAGAACCACTCTAGTTTTAAGGAAAACATTGTAAATACATTAACCTAACCTGTATAATTAATTTAAGAAACCAATTTTAGACGACCACTTTCAAGCAAGTGTTTGCCAAAATGGGTGGCCCACAGAAAGGCACACCTTATATAGGTAAAGGGCTAGGTAAAACCTCCCACCACAAAAATGTACCACGTGACAGGTTTTGTCACGGAAATCGGGTATATAAACCCGGCCATTTCTCATAATAAATCAGTTCTTCCATCAACGTCAACTCGTGTTATTATTTCCTTCTGGGAAAAGTTATTATCATCCGCTGCCTCCCGCCGACCTCTGCCTAGACTTTGCTCCTGGTGCCATCAGTCTCCTCCAGAAAGCCGGCCCTACTTCAGGCAACCGCCACGCACCAGGACTGGGCAGAGGAGTAGGCACATCCAGTGTCCTCAACTCATCAGGCACTGGGTGCACGGGAGGTCAGTATTATTATTATTTCAATCATTTCATCCTGGTCGTGTACTGAAACCGGTACCCTTTTTTTACAGTCTTGTACAGGCTTGATACGTCTGGTACAGTGGTCTCTCCAGGAAATTCCTAATAGTCTTCTATAGGACCACATCTCAAAAGCCTCTAGTCTCCGTTTATCTCTTTCGGATAGACACCATGTTTCGCAGCCGTACATCAAGATACTCCATACATAGGTCTTGATAAGGAGTATTCTCAGTTTTAGGTCTATATTATTCGATTCTATTATTTTCGACCTTTTATTGAATGCACCTAACTTATTAATTATTTATTATGGGCCGGTACTTAATAATGCTTAGTGGCAATATTTAAAAAAAAAAATATGTATGTTTTCCTTGTTGATGACTTATTGAAAGTTCTATCCAGGATTGGGTATACATTCTATATTCTCAGTTTCTGTTCACATTTTTATGTATATGTTTTTGTTGTTTATTTAGTTTCATTATGTTTATATTTTCTAAAATTGTCTTCATTTTAAAATATTTAAAATAGTTGAGTGATACGAACAATTTTTGAAATATAATGTAAAAGCCCACAGGGCGTGTAATAAAAAAATAATAAGTACAATGATATATTATTGAATATTATATTACATCCCAGTGGGACGAGGAAAATATCACTTTTATATAAAAAAAATAAAATAGTTATTTTTTGATTCCAATTCGTTTATATTGAACAATTTACGAGGTGTAGTTTTGGCACATGGACTTAAGCCTCACGGTGCCCACAGTTTCCTGTTGAGCATATTATTTCCACGGAGCGACTCTGCGCTCTGGGCGCGTCTGCTTTGATTAATGTTAAGTCGACCGTTCATTAGATCCATTTTCAGCCAAGCAATACAATACGCACGCAGTCAGCCACCCGACCTACCTGTACAGTGTACCTGTTCTCCGACTAACCTGGCCGGAGCGATGCACAAATAACTGAAGTATTGGGAAAGTTATTTTAGAACTATTGCATTATAATATGCGAGCCTGAGGTGTATAAATAACCCCAGACCCTCTGAGCCTAATACCCACGGATTTGATTATGAAAACTCTACTCGCGCGGACAAATATCACAAAGAATGGCACAAAGAAAACTCCTGGGAAAATAACAGATCCACCAACCTTGTTTTGTAGTTCTTGTAACTTGGAGGCCTCCGTGTCGTGATGGAGGACATAGTCAGCCGACGAATCGAATACGCGACGCCCAGACCCAACGATGCCAGCTCAGCCACCGACCGGCCATCAAAGCATATTGCAGCTTTAATCCTTTAAACCACGTTATTTAAATAATAACGAGGTTTTCTGCGTTTAGTTTTGGGGTTAATTTGGGGTTAACTAATAAATAATTTGGGGTTAACTAATACGGTTACAAAAAACTATTAACCTTAGCCCCGTCGTCCCTATTAATATTTATGGTTTTTTGTGGACCCAGAAATAAGGCGCGCTTGATGCGTTTTGGGCCTTCCCAGCACTTAAAAGGCACAAATCTAAAGTATCGGCCGATTTCAGTGGATTGAATCTTGGTTCTAGCCCTTTAATCATACGCCCTGTCCTTTCCCACACTGACTGACATCGTAAATCGCCATTTCATTTGATCGAAATGAAGATCTTATAATGATGATGTAACGAATTTTTGTATTTAAAATTAAAGCGAATAACGGTCAGACTTATGAATGGTGTTTTTCTATGTTCTATGAGCTATGGGTATTACAATATCTTACAAAGAGCTATACTAATAGTTACTACGTTTTGTTTTTGTATTTTCCATAATGTGAATTCTAACAGAAATATAATAAATAAAGTTGACTTGTCACTGGTTAAGGGATTCACCCATGTAACTCTAGACTCTGGACTGGAAATGTAAACAAAATAAGAGGCAGTGCAACATAATACTAATCTCCCCGCCTCGTGCGTGTCCCCCGTGTCCCCGGTCCCCGTACCTATACTGCCTACTGCCTATCATTTCAACAACTATTCTATTTCTTCTAATTTCCTCCACGTTGAGCTTGCCACAGTCACGGCCGCGCTAAGTCGGGCTTTAGAATGTGTAGCGCCCTATGGGGTCCACTGCAGAGGGTTCAGGAGAACAACAGTCACAATTTTTTTTTATAGCTTTTATTTGGATTAAACCACTAAAGTGAAAAGAGGTTGGCCATCTACTACTCACGTGGTTGTGCACAAGACTTAAACTTATGTTTAGAGAAGGATTATCCTGTCAATGAAACATTGATCGTACTGATCACGCTTCTCTGATCTCATAATAATTCACAAGACTTTGGTTATAATTCCTTTTTATAATGCATTATAAGAATCCGAAGAGAAAATGGGATATTGCCACAAATTCGGTTGAAAATGTGCAGAATATTTAAAGATCATCAGAAGATTTTAATCAGCCTACTAAAAATGTTTGTTTTATTTGTTTTCATTCAATATTATTGATTTTAAAAACGGTCTAAAACTGACAAAATCAAAACGGCCCATGGTTTGAAAATCGAAATGTGACGTCACAAGCGTCGCTCAGCTGGGCCAGCATAAATTAATGCTGTCATTGAGCATCCACGCTCATGACGTCACACGATAGCCCCGCCCCAAATAATCGTTTTGGCGGTAATTCAAAAATGGGAAACTTTGACTCGCTGTGGAAAATTTATTCATCAACATAAAAATAAAATAAAAATGCCGTAATCATCGTAATTTTCCGCTTAATTTTGTTAAGCATTAAAAACGTGGAAATACCCGTCGTGTACCAATTTACATAATTATTTGCATTGAGAAATCAAGGCGATAAAACCAACCGATGAAGAGAAAAAAATATATTGAAAATACAGAAATATAGTAATTAGTGAGAAAAACAAAAATGTACTTCAATAATCATGTTACAAACATGAAATCATCGTATGTATGAAGAAAATTGGAAAGTTTATTGTACTTTTGTAATTAGTAGATTTACGAAAAGCCACAACTGGCGTCATACGTGAAATACCTTTTAGTAGAGGTAGAATCTTCTACTGGTTTGTCAGTTCGTAAATACGTCTTTGAATGTTGCTGGTAAAAAAAAATAATAATAAAGTTATTAAAGTTGTAGGAAAAACACCTTCCAAGGGATGTTGAAAAAAAGATAATGATCACACTTTATGCTACTTTCGTGCTCAGAGTTTAAAAGGTCAGATTCATTTTCAGTACAACTTAATCGTGCTCATTCATAGTTTAATGTTAGGTTTAAGCTGTTTCATTACCAATGTAACTTAATCGTGCTCATAGTTTAATGTTAGGTTGAGCTGTTAGTTTTATTGCCGATGTAACTTAATCGTGCTTATAATTTAATGTTAGGTTTAAGCTGTTTCATTACCAATGTAACTTAATCGTGCTCATAGTTTAATGTTAGGTTGAGCTGTTAGTTTTATTGCCGATGGAACTTAATCGTGCTTATAATTTAATGTTAGGTTTAAGCTTTTAGTTTCATTTTCAGTGTAACTTAATCGAGCTCATTTATAGGTTAATGTTAGGTTTAAGCTGTTTCATTACCGGTGTAACTTAATCGTGCTCATAGTTTAATGTTAGGTTTAAGCTGTTTCATTACCGGTGTAATTTAATCGTGCTCATAGTTTAATGTTAGGTTTAAGCTGTTTCATTACCGGTGTAACTTAATCGTGCTCATAGTTTAATGTTAGGTTTAAGCTGTTTCATTACCAATGTAACTTAATCGTGCTCATAGTTTAATGTTAGGTTGAGCTGTTAGTTTTATTGCCGATGGAACTTAATCGTGCTTATAATTTAATGTTAGGTTTAAGCTTTTAGTTTCATTTTCAGTGTAACTTAATCGAGCTCATTTATAGGTTAATGTTAGGTTTAAGCTGTTTCATTACCGGTGTAACTTAATCGTGCTCATAGTTTAATGTTAGGTTTAAGCTGTTTCATTACCGGTGTAACTTAATCGTGCTCATAGTTTAATGTTAGGTTTAAGCTGTTTCATTACCGGTGTAACTTAATCGTGCTCATAGTTTAATGTTAGGTTTAAGCTGTTTCATTACCGGTGTAACTTAATCGTGCTCATAGTTTAATGTTAGGTTTAAGCTGTTTCATTACCGGTGTAACTTAATCGTGCTCATAGTTTAATGTTAGGTTTAAGCTGTTTCATTACCGGTGTAATTTAATCGTGCTCATAGTTTAATGTTAGGTTTAAGCTATTAGTTTCATTACCGGTGTAACTTGATCGTGCTTATTTTTTTTACATTAAAACCACACAGGAGGCCCTGAGGAAAATAATTTCTCTCAGGGCCTATGTCATCTGGGAAGCTGTGTGGAGGGTCATTTTGAGGAGAGGAAGGAATGAACATTGGTCTTGAAGAGACCCATGTTGTAGGAAGGAGGAAACACAGAGGCTGGCGAATCATTCCACAGCCGAGCTGTTGAACACAAGAACGAATCGAAGAAGCGACCCGTTCTCATGTGACAAATTTCAACCGTGTGCAAATGTTGGGCACGCGTTTGGCGTGTTTCCCGACTATGCACCGGTGCCGAAGGGATCAATGACGCTAGTTCCTCGGAGCATCTTCCACTGAAATACCGGTAGAACAATGATAGCATTCCCATCCGACGCCTGTGCTCTAAAGAATGCAATCCGTCTGTTAAGATGGGAGAATCTATTAAGCGGACCGCCCGTTTCTGCAGAGTCGAGGGTATTTTTCAGGTATTTTGGAGCTCCAGACCAGAAGTGGCTGCCAAATTTAACCGTGGGGCGCACTTGTGATTTGCACAGGGTTAGCAGTTGTGTACTATTAAAGTATCTGCGGGTCCTGTACAGTACGCCCAGTTTTTGGGAGGCTAACTTTACTCTTTCTTCGATGGAGCCCCCATACCTGGTCACTTAGGGTTTTTTTTAATTTTTTTTTTAAGTTTCTTTATTCTTTGAATTGTACCTTACATGAATTGGGGATTTTTCGACCGCCATACTAGGCACATGCCTGAGTTGTGGTAGTCGATTTTCGTAAACAGTATATTAACAGATGCAATATAAAGAAATGTGCGAGAATATAAAAAAATAAAATAAAAATATATAAATATATATAGGTATTATATAAAATAGTATTAAAGAAATTTAAAGAATACAAATGAATATAAAAGAATGTAAATGACTAAAGAGTATGGAAACAATAAATGACTATAGAGTATAAAAGAGTATGGAAGAATATAGTAGAATATAAAAATAATATGAAAAGTATAGAACATGGAAAGCAATACATGAAAGAATATAAAAATGATATAATTATAAAATATATAAAGTCGAAGTAAGTACTTTATAGAGTATGTAAATAAGAAAGGATAACGATTATAATGAAAATCTGTGTGTACATTAAGCATTTCAATGGAGGGCCTGTTCGGAAGATTGCTACCATTGAAAGATACTAGATTTTCATTTCGATCCCTTTTAGACGTAATCAGACGAGATTGGGTCTTTGAAACATTAAATTCAACGAGATTATTTTTACCCCAAGAGAAAACACTCTCGAGGTAACCGTCCATTCTTTGTTTCAAAGCCCTCCGAGCCGTTGGAGTTTGTGAGCCCTTTGGGGGTTTGTCAAACAAAAAGCTACTTATAATTTAATGTTAGATTTAAGGCTCTGCAACCGGGCCCGAAAAGAAGAAGATGGAGAGATACGAAATTAATGATAGTCGGGTCGCTACGACAACACGCACGCAATTCCGTCGCGCATATTTAAATTACACAGTTATGACGAACAAACAAATGTCCGCGATCATAGACGATTGCTACAGCCAAATATCGTCAATGAAGTCTAAAAATGTCGAGCAAGAAAAATTGATTCGACAGTTGTCGGATGAAATAGCTATGCAAAGCAATACGATTTCGCGGCTTCTAAGGAGTATTGAACAATTTCGAAGTACCGACAGCGCTAATGACAAAGTGATAACGACGCGTTCTAAAACGAAGAAATACAAAAACTTAAACACAGGTGATGATAGTGATGCTGTCTCGCCTACACTTGAAACAGGCGGTCAGCCGATATCGGCCACCGTTCCCCCCGGCCCCGCGCCCGCCACCGAGTCGGACACAGCAAGCGCCAGCGCCAGCGCCAGCACTTCTACTGCCGATAAACAAACCCCGCACACCGCCACCGACCCGCCTGCCCGCCCTTCACTGACCTATAGCTCAGTTTTACGTAAAAACAAAACACTTCTCACAGGAACAAACGATACGAGTGGAATTAAGGCGATTTTGAAACAAAAATTCATTATTGTGTCCCGTCTACATCCCGACACAACAACGGAGGAAGTAATTGCCCATGTGAAAACGAGTGCAGATATTAACTGCAATGCTGTGAAATTCATGGCGTTTTCGAAGGAATACTCCACGTTTAAAGTGGGAGTTAATGAACATAATATCGATCTGTTACTTAAAGAAGAACTTTGGCCTCGAGGAGTGGTTGTTCGTCAATTTCGTTTCTACAAAAAACACATTTCGGACCAAGAAACCACGAAGAAACCACCACATTCAAAATGACTATTACTATACCAAAACGTGCGAGGACTTCGATCAAAGATGAACAAATTTTATGAAAATGTTCTTAACCAAGAACACAAGTTCATCGTAATCACTGAGACTTGGCTTAATAATTCAATATTTAATGCACAATTATTCGATAGCAGATACGTAGTATTCCGAAAAGACCGAAGCACCGGACAAAACCGAGGTGGTGGACTACTGTTGGCATTGCTGAATGACGAACATATGCGAGCTGAACGACTTTCCCACCTGGAAACGGGAGATGAAAATTTATGGGTTAAAGTTATTATTCACGACGTATGTTTTTTAATTTGTACTGTTTACATCCCACCCAGTTCTAAAACAAATGTTTACACGATTTTTTTTGAAATGTTAAGTAGTAACTTAAGCTATCTTGCTGATAGAAAAATTTTAGTGATTGGTGATTTTAATATCTATTCGTCACAAAATCCACGTGCAGTGAATACCGAACTTTCGTATGTTATGGAGCTTTTTCAGCTGAAGCAGTTTAATACAGTACTGAACTCATGTAATCGTACCTTGGATCTAGTATTAAGTAACTTCAGTATGTTAACTAAAAAATCCGATTTTTATCTTGTAAAAGAAGATAATTATCATCCAACACTTTTGACGGAATTTAGTCTTAAACACAACAGACCGTTAAAAAATCGTTGTTTACATTTAGATAATGACTTCCGTGGTTGGAATTTCTACAAAGGCGACTTTGAGAAGCTTTACAACCAACTGCGTGCCCACGATTGGCAGGCTATGTTGGAGATTTCCGATGTTGACGAGGCAGTTAAATACTTCTACGATACCCTATACGCGTATTTTGATCAATGTTTTCTAAGAAAAAAAGCTCCGCGAAATGAAAACTATCCTAGATGGTTTTCGCGCGAGATTATCGGGGACATAAAGATGAAGCTCATACACCATCGGCGGTGGAAACGATCAGGTTTGGAAAGTGAACACGAGTTATTCAAATCTTATCGTACTAGAATTAAACGTAATATTTCAACTGCCCACAAAAATTATATTTTAAAGGTAGAAAATAATGTGAAACACGATCCGAAGTCATTCTGGAAATATGTTTCTGATAAGAAACACGATAGAGGCCTCTTAAGTCATATTATCCTAAATTATTGCACTTACAAAGGAACCGACATACCGGAAGCTTTTGCAAAGTATTTTCAATCTGTATATAATCAGGAAAAAGTTGATTTTGAATCATACGTGCCGGGACAGATTGGATTAAGAAATGCTCAAAATATCTCAATTGAAAACGTTAATACCGTGGATTTCAGCTTAGCAGTTAAAAAATTGAAACCAAAAACATCGTTTGGTCCTGATTTAATTCCACCCTTTGTCATTAAGGGATGTTCTGAACCACTATGTAAGCCACTTCTACATTTATTTAATCTTACCATTAAAAACGGAATTTTTCCTAAATTATGGAAGCTGTCGAAAGTCACCCCCTTACATAAAGATGGTGACAAGTGTCAAGCAACCAACTACCGTCCTATAGCGATTCTTTCCGCACCCGCCAAGTTATTAGAAATAATTATCCATAAATATGTTTACGCCAAAGTTGAACCATTCTTGATCGATCAACAACATGGATTTAGACGTGGCCGATCAACTACTACAAATTTAATGGTTTTTACAGATTACATAGCGAGAGCACTCGATAACAATGAGCAGGTTGATACGTCATACCATGACTTTGCGAAGGCTTTCGATAAGGTGGATCACTTAGTGCTCCTAAGTAGGCTTGAAGAAATTGGTTTTTCCGACAACTTACTAAAACTCTTTAGTAATTATTTGAACGAAAGGGAACAATTCGTGTCCTATGGTGAGTTTAACTCTAACACGTATCATACAAACTCTGGTGTGCCACAGGGATCCAATTTAGGACCCTTATTGTTTCTAATTTTTATTAACAATATTCGGGGAAAAATCAAATTTGTCCGTTTTTTACTTTTTGCAGATGACATTAAACTCTTTCTGAGTATAAAATCATTAGAAGACTGTCGAAAACTCCAGGAAGATATAAATTCAATTATTGACTGGAGTATCGATAATAAACTCGAATTTAACTTCCAAAAGTGTTCAGTTTTGTGTTTTACGAGGTCACAAAAAACCATATACTTTAATTATAAAATGAAAGACACGTCTTTGAAACACGTGGTGACTTGCAAGGACTTAGGAATTATGTATGACGCTCGCTTAACATTTCATGCTCACATTGAAAAGATTTGTAAATCAGCCACAAAGATGTTGGGTTTTGTCATACACAATTCTAAGGAATTGACCAACCTTACAGTTATAAGGCTGCTTTACTTTAGCTTGGTGCGTAGCATTCTCGAGAGTGGATCTCAGATATGGGGGCCAGAGGACATCGTCTATGTACTAATGGTCGAGAAAATACAAAAGAAATTTTTACGATACCTCTATATGAGAGAGTTAGGTTTTTACCCATGGCTGTTTCCAACAGCATTTATCTCGGGAATGCTGGGTATCTGCAGCCTTAGTTCCAGAAGAGATGTCGCATTACTGCTGATGGCTTATAAGCTTCTAAATGGTTTTATATCGGTACCAGATACTCTAGCTGAAATAGGATTCTATGTCCCGGATAATTTCACGCGAGGTCGCCAACACAGACTTTTGATTCTTCCCAGATGCAGAACTAACTTACCAATGGTGATGCCCCTGGGAAGACTCACTAGGTTAATTAACTGCCTCGCAGGAAATGTGGATATTTTCCACATTTCCTACAACGATTTTAAGCGTGAAATAACACTTATGTTTTAACTAAATGTTTTACTTTAAATGTATTTATTATGTATCTTTTCTAACCGCTTTTGCAATGTATTGGTTTTATGCTGTTTTTGCAAATAAATAAATAAATAAATAAATAAATTACGAATGTTAGAGGAGAGCGCTAACATTTACAGCGACAAAATCGATGCGAAAATTGCGAAAATGTTTAATAAAACACGACTCGTTTAAAATAGAGCAAAAATCTCGCGGGCATTATCTTAAACAGCAAGAAACACCGTGAATTTTTTCATGCATATAACTGGTAAAATAACTGAAACAAGCGTGTTAATAATAATTTTTGGAGCATACTTTGCGATTTTTTTCTATCGAGGGAATTTTATACAATTTGCGTTTCGGCGCGGGCAAAGTCTACATATTATCTTCAAGAATAACATTTTTTTTTAAGAGCTTTTAAACTTACCGTGTTTAAGGGAACTATGTAATAAATCGGTACAAATCCGGGTTGCGGGCCCTTAAGCGTTTAGTTTTAATTTCAGTGTAATTTAATCGTGCTCATTCATAGTTTAATTAGGTTCAAGCTGTTAGTTGCATTGCCCGTCAAACTTAATCGCGCTCAATCGTAGTTTAACGCTAAGTTTGCTTTTACTTTTATTGCCGGTGTAACTTAATCGTGTTCATAGTTAAATGTTAGTTTTAAACTGTTATTTCATAGCCGGTGTTACTTAAATATAACGAGCCTATTGTAATAATAAAATGTCTATTATTTTCCAAATTCTATCAACCATCTACGCACTAAACAGTTTATGTAACCGGTCGCCGCGCCAGTTACGTAAGTACACACCTACCTAAATCATCTAGTTTTAATTTCGTTCTCACCAAATGCCATCAGCAAGGTACATAGCAGTTAGGTACTTCACAAAATTATCGGTTAAAATCACTAAAAAAGGTAACATGCATTGTTTGCAATTCCAGGAAGTTCTCATACAAATTATAATATTATCAGATGTACATCGCGCCGTTTGCCGTGTCTAGTCTACAGTCTACAGTCTACTGTTTGCTGACTGCGGTGAAGTAACACAAATCGCGCTATGATCGAACGCCAACCTTTGAGATTTGACAGAGGAAATGGCAAAAAAGGCCCTAAGAAAGTTTCGCTTAAGACGAAAGCCACTTTCCCACCATAAAAGAAAAACGATATTTCTGAGAATAAATAAGTATTTCCACACTTTTGACACATGCTCGTATGTTCTCCACGGATCCACGCTGAAAATACAATGTCTGAACAGAAATGAGAATATTATGCAGAAAAGTAGATAAAAGCGTTGAGAGGAATAATGAATGACCATGGTAATGCATGGAGACGGTTTAGACTCATATTGCGTAGTATGCAAATTAGAGGGTAGGATCCCCTAAAGAACGGAGCTACGAAAAGCATAGTACAGAGGAAGACAATATTACTCGTAGTTCCGCTAAACCTAGATTTCTTTAGACGAATTTTGTGTTCATCCGAGTGAATTATAGTTATTTTGCTTGTAATTCCTTTTTTTACATTAGCTCGACACAAGAAGCCCTGAGGAAAACAATTTCCATCGGGATCTGTATCATATTTGGGGATGCTGTGTTAAGGGTCTTTTTAGGAAAAGGAAGGAGAGGAAATTCTGGAAAGGAAAAAAGTATCGTGGCTCCTTAATTTTTCCTCAGTTTTATGTTTAATCCAAATGTCTGGACAGGGTTGGCGAGTACCTACTTCCAGACTAAATCCGGATGTCTGACAATCCTAGGCACTAGACATAAATATCATACTGTAGGTATATTATATTTTATCTGGTACAGGGTCTGTAATTGCTTTGTAGTGAGTAACGTCCCTTTTGACCGCCACTAAGAATATTATGGTTTCAGGGTTTGTAGGATGTCGGCAGGAATATTTAACAGGGGCTCTTATTTGGAATTGTGTATGTTAGAGTTAGTTAGAACTATTCTGATGAAAGGATTATTATTATAAACGTGGCTTATGAAATTCAACGCAAGGTTTTAAAAGACGGGTGGATTACTCTGTGGCCTTAAATATTGATTCTTAGTAGTACCTATTCTGTATGCGTGTACCATTTTCTTGTATACGGCAACAGTGATCTGTGTAAAGAAGTATGAAAAATTGAGCATTTTCATGGCGTATGCTTATATCCTATTGTCAATTTAGCAGCGAATCTTGGTCATTGTTCTTAAGCCACTTGAAACATTACATCACAAGTTTATGTGCGACAACAATCGTTGTTTATAAGATGTCAATTTGTTTCAGTAATTGTGCAATGTGGTTGTGGAAGTCTTTTATCTATAAACGTTTTTCCTTTAAAGTCATAATGGAACATTGTCTTAGAGCAAGCACCGTGGATGTGGATGGTTGAGAAATATGAATACTTACGCAAACATCAAAATGTTAAATGTTATGTTTGAACTTTTTGTCTGAAATGTTAGTGATACTTGACCCAACACTTGGCCTAACAAATGTGGACGAGATTATTAAATTTCACTCATTCGGGTTATTCTGAACAAAATTTGCTGAGAAAAATTGAGGGGTTAGAAATAAAAATAAAAAAAAATTATAAGAAAACTCTCATTTCATAACTTTTGAAGGTTATTCTCATCAATGTATGTAATATATCATTGAAGAAGAAGATAACAATAATAATCTCAACGAAAATGTGAAAGAGAACATGACACAGAAAAATAGAAAAAGATAATGGTCGCAACTGGAACTCGAACCCAGAACCTCTCGTCTACGGTGGACGTGCGCGTTTACCAATTCCGCCATTGCCACCTTCTGTTAAACCGTCATATTTGTCAATCTCATATTTCAACATTCAGAATTAACAATATTATCCTCAACTATTTTTTTTCCATATTTACCCAACTACCCTTTTTATTGGAAACAATCATTCTAAGAATTGGTTTGTCACCTAGATAGCGTCTTGGATAAATACATCCGATTTTATTTATATGGAACTATTGACTTTTTATAAAAGTCTAAATGAATATTCATATTTTTATAAGAAAAATTTTCTTTTTATAACTTTTGAAGGTTATTCCCATTAATGTAATATATCATTGAAGAAGAAGAAAACAATAATAAATAATCTAAACGAAAATATGAAAGAGAACAAGTCACAGAAACATAGAAAAAGATAGTGGTCGCAACTGGAAAAAAATTAGTTGAAGATATTATTGTTAATTCTGAAATTTTAAATATCAACATTAAATCACAATATATCTTTGACAAATATGACGGTTTGACAGAAGGAGGTAATGTCGGAATTGGTAAACGCGCACATCCCGGTTAGACGAGGGGTTCTAGGTTCGAATCCCAGTTGCGATCATTATCTTTTTCTATTTTTCTGGGTCTTGTTCTCTTTCATATTGTCGTTTAGATTATATTATTATTGTTATCATTTTCTTAATTAAATTTCACGTTTTTGACTTATTCAACAAAATTTGCTGAGATAAATTGTGGGGTTAGAAATAATTATTGTTCATTCTAATTAATGAACGCAGGTGCTGCAACGGTAGGAGATTCTTCATCTAGGACGTTATTTGTCTGCCTGCACTCCGTTTCCTCCTTTCTGACCTTGAATGAGCAGTTGTAATACGTTGTCTTATTTTTCCTTCTTCATTATAACATGAACTAAACGTTTTCAAAGTGCCAAATTTACTGCGTCATAATAACTTCCTGTAATTTTCCTTGCATTGTTGTCGCAGTGCTGAGTTTGCTAAGTGCTGCAACAGTTTTTCTTATTATTCGACTGTTATCCATATTTCAAATGCTTCCAGAATTTGAGTGGTAACTTTTGTCAAGGTTAAGGTCTCCCTGCAGGTATATTTTTATTTTGACACCGAGCTATTATGTGAAGGGAGGGAGAACTAATCGCATTATATAACCATTGATATAGATATTGTTTTTCGATGTCTATCACTTATTAAACAAGAGGCAGCGTTATTTCATTCGTCTATTTCACTCGTGTTCACCAAATATCTGGTTGATTGGTGCTTTTATCCCCAATAATACCGGTAAAACGGACAGAACATGCTTATATATGCTTACATGCTTCCATACTACTTTACAGTTGGCAGTCAATCTGTTGACGATACACCCTCCTTGATTCTCTATAATGTTTTGAGGCTATAGCATAGAAGTCGTGCTTATTTGAGATCTATACGTAACTATAGTTAAGTATATTCATGTATGTTGTCAGCAGCTTGTCATTTCTGAAACTATGCTAGCCCTACACAGAACGCTCAACAGTTTGGGACCTAGTTTTACCTTGGGCTTAACTTACCGTTACATTGGTTGGTAAATTTCAAAAGGTTATAATTATAAAGTTAAAAGGAAAAGAACGCCCTTTATGAATATAATGTAGGTTAGAGTGTCGAAGAGTAATTATGTTTGCTTTCTGATCTCCTCAAGTTGTTTTAATTATTATATCTATAAGTAAATACATTGGCTCACTCACTCACGTGTACGTTATTTAAAAGTAATCGTATTGGTAGACCCATCAGCTACCAGAATGTAAATTGAATTATGGATATTTTATATTATTTTCCAGTGCACTTGTGAATGGCTTGTGCTCTCTAATTACTGTGATATCTACCCACGACACGTGAAATGCAAAACAAACCATTTAAAACTTGTACTACTTTGCATCAAAAGGCAGTTAACATTCTATATATGTGTGTGTGTGGAATATTATGGTAAAACTACAGTTCCGGATAATTAGCCATGGACACATCGAGTTAGATAAGCCTAGATCAGTTCTCAGCTAGAAATATAAAGGTGAGTATACTACATAGAACGTAGTAGGTATCACTGATTTGCTGGCTTTTCTCAACAACATTGTTTAATATTTTCTCTTTTATTTTTAAGTAACCATTTTGAAGGGTATTTTAGGGGAAAAATTATGTGTTTGTGACGTATACGAATTATACAGTTTAAAAACTTAAAGGAAAGATATACCAAACTATTGTAAGACCCGCGATAATGTATGGCTCCGAATGCTGGACTATGTACAACTCCTACTCTAGGCAACTCGAAACAGCAGAAATGCGAATGCTTAGATGGTCGGCAGGAGTATCACTAAAAGATAAGATTAAAAGTTCCGCATTCGTGAGAGCCTGGGAGTCACAGACATAAACAGCAAGCTGGAAGAACGACAGTTGAGATGGTATGTGCACATAAAACGGAGACCATCAGACCACACAGTGAAGCAGGCAATGTCTATGAAGCTTAATCGACAGTCATCCAGAGGAAGACCGAAGAACTCCTGGATGACCCAATGCTCCAAAATACTTCAGAGGAACGGCCTGGATAAAGGCGATACTCAGAACAGAAGAAAATACATTCTGAGAACAAGAAGAGCCGACCCCACCAGTCTACCTCGGCAATGAGTTGGGACAGCGCAAGGAAGAAGAAGAGTACCTATACGAATTATACAGTGCCGCAAACATGTTGAACTATTGCACAGGCACCTAAGTACAGAAATCATTAGAGAGTAGGAGAAATGAAGTGAAGGAGAGAAAAATGGGAAGGATGGTAAACCGTGGACTATTTTGAATATATTTCCTAAACATTGCCGTTTCAAGCAGTGATTGAATGTTGCTTCTTTCACTAACCAGGGCGACACTGAGAGAATCGATCAACCCTCTGGAACAAGGTGGAAATAAGCTTTGTATTTTGTTATCATTACATAGTATAAAATGAAGTCGCTCAAAATGTATGTGCACATAGATCTTTTAAACTACGCAACAGATTTTCATGCGGTTTTCGCCAATAGATAGAGTGATTCAAGTGGAAGGTTCATATGTAGAGAAAAGCCGAGAAATTCAAATATTCAATTCAGGCAGCGGGCAGCGGGCAGCTGGCAAGCGGGTGGTGTGGATTATATAAAGGTTGGGTAATGGCGTTGTGTTTCGTTAGCCACAGCAACGTGTGGCCGGGTCTGCTAGTTTTATTATATTGTTTTGTTATAATTTTAAACGAATTCGTCAAAACAGGTAGAACTGTTTACATTTTTTTAAGAGAAATTCATCCAAAGGTAGTTTTTACTTTGTGATAACATTTAGCGTACCTAAATCAGCAGAAGAATTGATGAAGGAGTTAAAGGGAAAGGAGTGGAGGGAGTTAAATGGGGAATTGCATGGTCGTAAGAAGGGGAAAATAGTTAAGTGGGAAAAAAAATATTAAAGAGGACTATTATTATTTGACTTGATTTTAGCGTTTTTCATAATCTCGAACATGTATTTCTAAATTACTTATCTGCAATACCTTACAATTTACACGTTTTTAACCCTGTAAGTTTATTTTTGTTGGTCATTTTTAGCAACAATAACATACTGATGCATTGATATGATTTTAGATTTTCACGGCCAAAAATTTTATGGTTATTTCCTTTTGGGGTATTATGCCGTGTTGCGCTACCTCCTCCTTTAGCCAACGTTTCGGACAGCGTTACAGTGTCCATCATCAGGGCAGATGTGTCATCACACACATCTGCCCTGATGATGGACACTGTAACGCTGTCCGAAACGTTGGCTAAAGGAGGAGGTACTGATGCATTGTTTGTATTCCAATGGTGAAAGACCATTATTTGCACGTGGAGGGTAATTTCTCGTAGATGGGAAGATGATTGCACTTCTTTGAAGCGCGCACCTAATATCTGAGATTACATCTGTAATCACCTCGCAGCAAATCCAACGCTACTGTCACCTTTTCTTCTTTTTTTACGTAAGAAAACGTAACATCGTAAATATTTTAATTATCCATGTTGTACTCGGAATTCTCCATATCTAATCTGCTTACAAATCACAAATGAAAGTAAGCAGTGATTTGGTTGTGCAATCACAGATTTTTTAAATCAAAGCTGTGAAATCTTTGGGATGAGTATGAATTACTTTCTTCCATTACCAGATTCTCTCATGACCAAAATCAAAACATTACGCAAGTTCGTATTCGTAGGTGTTTCATTTACAATCTATGTTTTACACAAACCACTGTACGTTACTAAATATGCAGCCATGTATTTTTATATAAAATTTAATGAATCATGAAATTGATTATATTTCTGGCTCCATTACCCAAAAGCTTAATTTCAGAGTGACTTGTAGTATTGAATCTAATTTGTTTCGGTTTTTAAATTTTTTACGTCAGATATGTTTTTAATTTCGATCGTAATTATAATATTCTACAAAATTCACTCTTTCCAGTTCTTATGAAGTAACCTTGCTGGTGTAGTATAATTTCATCGTTAATTTCTTGTCGCGTTAGTCCTGGTATTTTCCGCTGTCCGTTTACGCGTTTTTTCCTCTTTTAGTGGGATGTTCCATGTCATAGTTTAGTTTTGTCAGTCATCGCTTTTCATCTCCGAAATAACCATCGCTAACTACTTATATGCTGCTGTAGGAGGGTATAAGCATTTTCCAAGGAAGTTTTGCGACGATCAGTTTAACCGTGTGGAAGATATTAGTGGTACAAAATGATATTATATCGTTCTAACATTTTAATCCCAAAATTTTGATATCGTCCAACCCGAAACCCGACGGACTCAGTTTTTACATTGAAAATAGATTTGAAAGGTACGCTTCACAGTGAACCCTTTTCCTTTGTTAGTAAACTGTGGCATCACATTATGGGAGTTTAGAGTCGCATGAGTTGTTAGTAAATTGTGGCATCACATTTTAATGGTGAGACTCGCGTGAGTTATGTTTTGTTGAGTCTTTTTCTTTATTGATCCGCACAATCTTCTATGTCTAGTCCGAAAAGATGAAAAGAATTGATGAATAATATAATTGAAAATATGATGATATTATATTAGGTCCTTACATAATATGAAATTGGCGTTGTGTATGGGAGGAACATAAAGTCGATTTTTTTAAATATAATATATTTATTTAATCAAAGTATGTACCATTGCTATCTACGCACTTTTGACATCTCATAGGTAGTTCATAGATCCCTTTACTAAAAAAACCATTCGGACGGGAATCAATAAAATCTTTGAAGGCGGTTTGGACTGCCCCATCGGAGTTGAATTTTTTCCCTTGCATGAAGTTATCCAAATTTCTAAAAATTGGTAATCTGTTGGGGCAAGGTCCGGAGAGTACGGTGGATGTCTTATACATTCCAATTGAAGCTCCTCTAATTTGGTAGCCGTCTGTTGTGCAGTGTGTGGTCTAGCGTTCTAACGTGCGTTTGTTGATTTGCTTCACTTAATTCGTCAGGTACCCACCTATCAAGCTTTTTCACCTTCCCAATTTGCTTCAAGTGGATTAAAACAATTTTATCACTAACACCGCAGCCTGCTGTTAACTCGGACGTGGTTTGCGATGGATCCGCTTCCACAATAGCCTTCAATTCTTCATCATTCATAGAGTATCGGAAATGCGGGACCTTGGCATAATAATGGATGAGAAACTAGACTTCACGGTTCACATTCAAGAAACTGCAAATAAGGGTATGAAAACATTAGGATTTGTTTTAAGAACAATTAAAAGCTTTGAATCGTTACAAATCATTAAACTACTGTACACATCCCTTGTTAGAAGCCTAATAGAATATAACTCCATAGTCTGGTCGCCCTTCTACAAAAATCATATTCACACTATTGAAAGAATTCAAAGAAAATTTCTACGTTTTGTAAATTTTTAAATTAGCATCCCTTTAGAGCACATAAATTACCCGTCGTTAATGAATACTTTAAATATTCCAACATTAGAAAACAGACGAAAAATAAAAGACCTAACCTTTTTATTAAAATTATTTAACTCTAAATTCGACAGTTGTGAACTCCTGCAATTAATAAATATACATGTACCTACACGAACAACTAGACAAACATTGACATTTTATATACGTACATCTCATTCGAACTATGATTTACATTCTCCAATACAACGTTTGCATAGTCTTGGTAACAAATACTTAAACAATATGGATGTATTTGACAATAATTTGAACTTAGCAAACTTCAAACGCCATATGTGCCAACTATTTATTTCTACCTATCCCATAAACTAATGTGAACAACAATTTTAAACATTACCTACTTTGTGTCAACTCCTATATTTTATTTCTTATATTTTATGTTACCTGTATTTTGTTAACGCTTGTATTTTATGTAATCTAAATTTTTTATTTTTTTTTAACGCTTATATTTTATCTAACCTATATTTTGTTTTTAACATATATTATGTTACTTGTATTTTGTAAACTCATTCTTTTCACTGTAATTAAAAAAAAATGTACTGCATTCTATGTAAAAGCTATGGGCGTTTAAACAAATAAATAAATAAATAAATTATCAACTTTGGTCTCCGGCCGTCCACGGGGCTTGTTCTGCAGGTCGAAATTTCCAGAACGAAAACGTTGGAACCAAAAACGCAATGTGTTTTCTTTTGCGGCACCGTAGCCATACACATCATTAATTCTTCGAGCCGTTTCTGCAGCACTGGTGCCACGGTGGAACTCGTACTCGTAAATAACGCGATATTTCAAGTTTTCCATTTTGTAAACTAAGTGACGCAAAGAAAAAAAACAATTAAGGAAAAAAACAAATGAATTACAATTTTCGAAACACAAATACATGAGTAAATAGCTGTATAAATTTGAATTTGGAATTCCTAACCAAAGAGAAGTTATTTGATATTATATCAAAATAACTTATAACAATTATCGGCATTAATAAATTGTGATATAAACTTGAAAGAAAGGAAAGTCCCCTGGGTCGCCCAGGAAGATATGGCACGATCAAGTCAATCAATGAATGCACGTGTCGCATCACGCCAAGACGCAGAATATCAAAAGTATACATATGCATTTATTTATTTTATTATTTTATTTTAGGGAAATCGACAATTTACAATGTGGTGAATTTGTCCATGTATAATTCACCTAACTGAGAAACCAATAATAGATTTCCTCATTATACAAATGTATTATATATCTAAAAATTAAGCAAGCTTATGATAACTACAAGATATTGTAACATTATTATAACAGGAGATATGAGTAAATACATATTCAAGAGAATCATATTAACGAAGAGAGGAATTTCCAATGAGTTGGTAAGACCGAATTATAAGAACTATTCGTATATATTATTTGATTAAAAAATAATATGATGTTTTAACACCACCATTTCAATACAATAACCAGGATAGGGATCGGATGGTGGTCCCGGCTGTTAATCAGCGCCGAAGGGATTTATTACGCTAGTGTTTAGGAGCAGCTTCAATAGAAATACCCAGTGTTCCCACATGATGTCAATCTTTCAATGATTGCAATAGTGCAATGATCTCATCTGCACAAACATAACTCAGCGATGAATGCGGACGCCTCCCTTTAACGCAGAAGACGGATGTGGTCCATGCATCTCAGCGACAACTTGACAATCATAATCACAGGCACACCGCCTCCACTCCACGCAGCCCCCATTCACAGATTCGGTTCAAATGCAATCTGCGACTCGACTGTGGACTGACTGATGTGAGATGTCCGTTGGATTGAATGAATAGCGCCGCTCTGAGATCACAGTTCCCAGTTCCCACGTGGCCTGTTTCATCTGCCTGTACCTCTATCTCTCCATGAACAACGCTCTCCAGCAGGCTTTCGTTAACGCACATTAACCAGTGGCCGAGAATTCAAATTTCGTCGAAAGATGGTCTTACGATCGTACCCTTGCAACTGAACAGGGCGGTTCTGATGAAGAAAGATTGATTATTCTCATATATTCTGTAACACAAAATCGATTTATGTCATTTAAAATTTACTTTAATATGAACCAATATTCAAGTTAGCAAAGAAAATGTTCAAACGCGAGATGATAAAGTTATTAAAATTGTATATTATTTATAATTATTTTTTTATCAAAAGCATTTATAATTTTTCAATAATGTCAAAGGAAGATAAGTGTGTTAAAAAAATGAAATGCATTAGTTTGTAAGACCGTTAATAAACATTTTCGTCGCAAGACACGTACGCAGATATTATTTTTAATGATTTTATTTGAACTAAAATAAAAATTCTGAAAAGTAACTTTCCTTGATAATTTATTGATTTATGTAATGTTTGATTTCAAATTTCATTGCCTGGGGCTGTGCCAGTAAAAAATACATTAATACACTGTTTAAATCTCAGAAAACCCTAATAAAAGTAATACTTAAGTTACCAATACTAACACCCACATCAATCATATTCGAAAAATTCCCAGTGCTGAAAATTCAAAAATTACATTCAAAACAAATACTAACTTTCCTTTACAAGAACTTATCCACATTTAACATTTCACAAAACTCTCGCAATACTAGAACAAGACATGCTCTCCAACTACAAATACCAAAAACGAACACATCCTTTGGACAAAAACACTACAGATACCAGGCTATAAAACTATACAATTCTCTTCCTACACAATATAAAACAACTAATATTTTTGAATACAAAAAAACATAAGAAACTGGCTACAATCTTTCTAACTTTTAATTTATAATTTTTGTCGAATTGAAGTCGATTTTATATTTTGATTTTTATTGTTTCTCTTCTTTATAGTAGCTATTAACACTCTTTTGTTTTACTATTCACAATTTATAATTTACTTCTGAAAAATGTCCTCCACAACACAGGTGAACTCCTAGTGTGGAGGACAATATATTATACCTTTGTAACATAAATGTACTAAGAATAAATAAATAAATAAAATAAATTAAATAAAATGTGAGTTGTATAATACTACTTTTTGTTTGAAGATTTAACAAACCTGCCAACGACCAACACTACAACCTATATAACATAAATCAACTTTTTTTAAAAATTTAAAACATAACTTAACTACTGGATAAAATAACAATCTTTCGAAATCAATTTATGTTTTTTATAGAAAAGAGTTGAAACGTCTAGAATTTTATTTAAATATGACATATTTCCGGTTGTGTCTGGTTATTCCCTCTTAATACTTATCTTATTTTGAAATATGAATCTATATTAAGGAACGTACCCATACTACGTGACCAACTTTTTGCAATTTTTAACCCCCCCCCCCCCCCCCGGTGACCAAAAACCTAAGCCCGCCGCCGCTCATTTGTACCAAGCGTGAATTTTGAAGACCCCCCCCCCCTAAACGTATCACGTAGTATGGGTACGTTCCTTTACATCCTTGTGAGTTCTTTACGTGCACTAATGATTCCATTACACAAGGTAGCACTTGTTGGTAGTCTCTGGAACCAGGGTCATGGGTAGAAAACTCAACGTGGCTGTTGTTGATTTATAATAGTAGTTTCACACATCTCTTGTCGTTGTGGAAAAGCGACATTTTCGCCAAAGTTTGCACATTGTGTGTTCGTAATTTCTCTAATTTTGGATGTTATTTTTTCATACTTAGAAAATTAAATATATATATATATTTTTTTTTTAATTTGCTTTACTTAGTAATTTAAATACAACTATCGAATCTGTGCATTATATTTTCAATTATTTAAATCAAAAGATAGCGTGATTTCACCACGTCTCATCCCCACATTCAATTAAACAAAGTCTGATCTCGTAATTAATTGTAGGCGCGTATGATTAAATTTGTTGTACCTATTTTAAATAGCTCACAAAATATATGTAATACAGTTTGCAAAATAAACATAATATAGTTTGCAAAATATACGGTATTTATACAAATTTGGACAACATTGAAAAAAATCACATTTAACCTTTCATTTGGAATCCGTTTTCCGTTGCGTGACCATTATTGTTTATTTATTGACGCCCTTTTTAGGGAACTTAACATAGGAACAGTTTATATCATAAAATACAATTTTATTTGTATTGTGCAGTTACGTAATTATTTTGTATGTAACTGAACTGCCATATCAACAATGTTTTGTGTTTATTAAGTGATAAGATAATTAAAGATTTACATAATTATTATCTCCCTCCATTATATTCTGGGCAACAAGGAGTACATGTTATTATTATGGTAGATTAACCTAGTATTGGTGGAAACTTATAAAGGAAACGTAAATGAAACGAAAATGGGAACCATAAAAATGGTAAGAACAAATACAAACTTTGTCGAAAATGCGCAAATACTCCTTCCAAGATCACCTGAGTGAAACACCAGCATTTAGAAGTAAATAATGTCTTTAGCTAGTTTATGAGGAATTCAGGTAGTCAGATAATTTCTCTACTTCCCCTCCCTAATGCTGATCATGTTTCATAACGCTTAATAAGATCTCGATAGATTTGTTCTGATTCACGTACAAAGACCAGAATTCAAACCTATTGGTGAATTTCGCACACTGGGTACTTATTTGGCTGATAATTACCGGTGTCAACCGTTGTCAAGGAGCAAAAACAAGTATTTGTTTTTAGTCAGTCTTCCGATCGTAACGCAGCTGTCAGCATTACCGTCTATATCGTGACAAGCTATCATAATCCGTATAGTGAATTTACGGCCGGTAATTCACCAACGCGCTCATCTTACAGATTAGCCTCACAACTTTTCCCTATTGGGGATGCTAAAGATCAGTGTCCGGCTCCGGGAAGTTGGAATTTTTGTACGTTATCATATTTTTTTCATAAAGACGGCCGCTTTCGACGTCATGAAACATCACTACCTGTCAATCAACAGAGTGACTGAGAATCCCCTTTTTATAAAAGCGTGTACATAGGTTGACTGGCATTGAAGAAATGCGGATAAATTACTGAAATTAAAATTTTGGAAAGAGTATAAGGTATTTTCAATACGGCCTTGGTGATATTTCCATTAGAATTATATAGTTGCATTGCTTGAAATGGCCTAAGAAATGTTGATTTTATTTCGGAATAGCCTGGCACCTGTCTAAGATCTTTCTCGTACCCTTCACAAACAGTATACTAGTTCTTAGGGTCTCAAAAATATTACCCAATATAAGAGTGCTAGGTCCCACTGGTTTCAATCAGTTTGGAATCTTTTGTAGTCATTACACGTAGGAAAATATTTTGTTGATTATGCACGTGTAATATATTTAATAATCCGCCCTAACCCTTTAAAAAAATTAACAGTAGGTAGATCTTATTGAAGGTACAATAATACTTCCTATTGATTACTTAATTGAAATCATTTTTTTAAAACAGATAAGATACCTACCTAACTCATTTTTTAAAAATAAAAATTCTGTTTCAACGGTTTTCAAATGGTTGATCAATGATTTTTTTCACTAATATTTTGATTTCAAAGTACGAGTTGAGTACTTAGGGTGTAGGTACTTTATGATATATATTTAAGTTGGTCTTGAATCTGTGGGGTGATTGGTCATTAATATTTTATCGTTTTCCATAAAATTGTTAGTACGACATTAATTGTGGGGGAAATAATAATTTGAAGTGCAATTAAATATTTGAAAGCTCGTCTCACTGCAATATGACACATGAATGTTACTAGTTACTAGTTACTAGCGTATTACAAAACGTTATGGAGATGTGATTTATATCTGGTCACAAGAATTCTTAACAAAGGTTTCGATTGTTTCGAATACTATATACAAGTCTAGAAAAAAAAAAAAATTTTTGTAGGTACAAAAGCTAGGGATGTATGTATATCGACTGTGTTTTTGTAAAACCCTTCAAGCCACATTTTTGGGATCGTTACTTTTCAGTAGTTCAGTAGTAGTAGTAGTAGAAAGAAGTCTTCGAACTACATACAACACGGTAAAATAATTTTTGCTGGTGAATGCATTAACATTAAAAATTAAATTTATTCGTGAAGGTTATTTCGAGAAAACTGCAGATTAAATTACTCAACCCTCAAATCTATCAAAATAATAAATAGAATTGCAATATTTTACATCAAAATATTGAAAACCAAATAACCGCTTTCATATAAACTTCAAGATTTTTAATTTGTAAATTATCGCCTCCAGTAAAGTTTTCTTTTTTGTTGCTTGAAGGGTTTTACCAAACCGTCGATATGTTATCCAATGATGAAATTTTCTTAGGGTGAAAATCGTGATTGTTAAATACAATAATAAATATTTTCAAGGAAATCCTTTGCGCTTCAAATTAATACACTTATACACGGTGTCCGGAAACTTGTAGTACTTTCGGGAAACTAGTGAATCCTCGTATGTGGAGTTTGGGTAAAAAAACGTAGAGACCCCAAAAAAATCTACTTTTATTTAAAAATTTTTTAGACACCGTGTACATTTTAATCTTGTATGTTAATCAACGGCATCTTCTGACTAGTTGTCATAGTCTCCTCGTAGAGTAGAGGTACTTTTTAAAGTTTTTAATAATATAACTTGTCCACGGCTCGAAGAATCAAAGCCGCAACGCATCATTTATTTATTTATTTTTATTTATTTTTGGTAATTACGCCTGCGATATGAACCGGTCTTAAAACTTAATTATTGAATAAATGAGTAATAATAATAAAAAGGAAGAAAAAAAGGTGGGGGGGATATAAGGAGACATTTTAAAATCAAGAATTATCTGCTCACTAATTGTAATTGACTGATTAAAGTTTAATGAAAAGTTAAGTGTAAGTAATTTTAAAACAATTATATCACGCCAAGAAATTTAATAAATTAGTTTTGTATGTTTGCAAGGAATCATGAAAAATGTCTAAGTATAGTAATTTTTCATAGTGGGTATAAGTTATGATTGCGCGAGTAATTGGTGAGTTACTCGCTGCATTAGTGTTATTGGATTCTATATGAAAAAGAGAAGTATGCCTGGTACGCCTCATTGGGACATTTAAACCAATAGTGGATAGCAATTCAAGACTATCTATTTTATTATTTAGCAGGTTATACAGAAACAGCAGATCTGATAATGTGCGTCTTTTTTGTAAACTTAACATGTTATTTGTAGTTTTGTTGTATTTCTTGAATAAATGTTTAGAGAATTTATTCTGTATACTTTCTACTATATCTATGTACACCTTATATTGAGGATTCCATACCGGGGACGCACACTCCAGTGGACTTCTGACCAATGAACAAAACAACATTTCAAGAGTCTTAGCACTTTTGAAAACTTTACATATTCTTAATAGGAAACCTAGCATCTTGTAGGATTTTGATATTATGTGTTCGATATGCTTATCAAAAATTAATTTGTTGTCTAAATAAACACCTAGATCTTTACATGTAGACGTAGATTGTAAAGGTTTATTATTCAAGTTGTAAGAATAGATGATTTTATTTTTATTTCTAGTAAATGTAATTGAGTGACACTTAGAAATGTTTAAGGACAGCAAATTTGATTCACAATACGCGCACAAATGATCAAGATCGCTTTGTAATTCTATACAATCAGATAAAGACTGTACAGGTTTAAAAATTTTCATATCATCCGCATATAACACAAAGTAACTATTTTGAAAGTATACATAGATGTCATTTATGTAAATATTAAATAAGAGTGATCTGAGATGCGACCCCTAGGGCTCACCCGAGACGATTTCCGTTAAATAGGATGCGAAACCGTTGACAACCGTGATTTGGTGCCGATTACTGACATATGATGCGATCCATCTATAGAGATCACTGTGAATTCCTAGACTAAATAACTTCTGTAAAAGAATATAGTGATTAACACGGTCGAATGTTTTGGAATAATCAGTATAGATGGCATCTACCTGGCATCGCATATCCATTTGAGCATGAAGAAAATTTATAAAAGACACAAGATTCGAGGTTGTGGAGCAATTTCTCATAAAGCAATGTTGATTAGTTAAGAGTGAAGGTGAGATGGTAGAATATAATTGATCGTAAACAATTTTTTCCAAAACTTTACTTAGAATGGGTAATTTGGATATAGGTCGATAGTTGGAGACATCATTTTTACTACCATTTTTAAGGATCGGGGTAATCAAGGCTGTTTTCCACTTGTCAGGAAATGTTCCTTCAGATAGCGATAGTTTGAAAATGGCAAAAATGGGGGTAGTCAGTTGTTTACTACAATAATTTATAAAGATTCCTGGATGTTGGTCGTTCCCCGGTCCCTTTTTGATATCGATGGACTTAAGGTATTTGAAAGTTATGTCTTCATTGATCTCGATTGAGCTAATAACGCTATTTGAATTAAAACGGTCACTGGCATTGCTTGTATGAGCAGGTTGAACATTCGAAAATACAGAACCAAAATACTCGGAAAATAAATTGGCTACTCCTTTACTGTCATTAGCAGTTTTTTCACCATAAATCATATGATCGGGGATGGTAGGAGATTTTCTTTGAGAATTGACATAGGACCATATTTTTCTAACATTATGCTGTATGCCGGATTCTATCGTAGAAATGTAGGTTTTGTAAGCCGCTGAAGCGACCGTTTTTTGTCTTTTGCGAAGCAAAGAAAATGACAGATAATCAAGAGGGTTCCGGTGACGCTTCCATACTCTAAAGAATTTTAATTTTTCATTAGTTACTTTTATTAAGGCTGCCGTGTACCATAGTGGATATTTTCCAGATTTCATAACTTTCTTGGGAATAAACGCATCGACAATTTGTTCAATTATAACGTAAAATGAATGTAACGCTGTATTTACATCCGGTGCATTTATAACGGTAGACCAGTCGGTCTCATTCAGTTTCTCATTAATCTCGGTGTAATCTGCTTTATGGAATAATTTTATTGTTCGAGGAGTTGAGAGGGTTGCATTAGTGGATGGAAATTCTAGCTCTATAACCAATGCTTTATGATGAGCATCCTCTTTAACTAAAGGGTGATCGGCAAGCGACACCTTAGCTGGAGTGTTACATAAAACGAGGTCCAAAATTATCGTTATTAGGTAAATTGTTAAATTTACCTAATAACTATGGTCTTGTACAATAAAATAAATTTGCAAACACAATAATAAATCATTGAAGATGAAGATAACGCCAAACGGATATATGAAAGAGAACAAGACGCAGAAAAATAGAAAGATAACGGTTGCAATTGAGACACGAACCTACAACCGCTTGTCTCGTCCCAGTTGCGACCGTTGTCTTATTATTTTACTGGGTCTCGTTCTCTTTCATATTTTCGTTTATATTATTAGTGATAACTGATAACTTAATCTTCAATGATATTACATTGATGAGAATAAGCTTCTAAAATTTTAAAAACAGAGTTGTTCTAATAAATATTGAATAATAATAAATCTTTATTGATAGCCAACGCCATGAATGCAAAAAAATTAACAACCTAACCTTCTGTATGTAATAATCATTGTCTGCTTTTGGCACATAAACTTTATATAATTTTTAAAACTAGTTTGAGAAATCCTGATAAAAGTGAACGCCGGTTTTGCCTACCCCGAGCCTCCATTTGGTTCACAAAGTTCACATGAAGTTTTTGTTTATGACAACCTAATAACAAAAAAAAGTTTTATTCAGATTCATACATTCGGAGAAAACAGGAAACCTAACCTGGCCCCAGTCAGAAGTAACTAATATTTCTTTCACAATTTTTCCATTTTATTTCTGAACCGTTTTCAGGCCACCACATTCAATAGGTAGTAATGCTATTAGTGTAAATCCCTTACATTTCATATTCATTACAATGTAAGGAAAATGTCGCAAGTAACCGTTTACGAAAATACAAAAGAACAATAAACTATTCAATTGGCAGAGGAAACGCCGAGTTTGTCAAAGCCCCCGGAATCTCGAAACAGTTTTTTAAAGTCAATTGGATTTCCATTGTTTCCGACATGCCGAATCCCTATCTGGCCGTGTTACATTTTTTTAATTAAAAAAGAATGAAAAACGAACAGGATTTATGAGAACCTCAAAGCCACTAGAGTCGGATTTGAGTAATTACCATCGAAGCGTTAAACCGGTCAGGCGGAGGCGATACGAATACGCGATTCCGATTTCCCAGATTTAACGGCTTTAATTCCGCGGGAAACGAGAGCCACTTCGAGTAAACCCAATTTTCCAACAAGGCACGAATATTTTGATTTAGTGCCTTGTTGAACTCATGTTCGTTGCAAATTTGAATATTTGTTTTCCAGCGCTAAAATATAAATATATTGGAAACCACATAAGAAGCTTGGGTGACTTGGTAGGAGAACCATAATTGGTATAAACCAAAGATATTCGAATATAGAATAGATATGCTATGGTGTCCGCGCAACTGTCGCCGGACTACGCGCTAATTAGCGTAGTTTTCATACAAAAAGAAATTGTTCATTTCGTTGATTTTTTGAAAATGTGCATTAATATTGGTTAACAATATATTTTGAATAAGGAAAGAATTCGTTCATTTAGTTTAACGTTCGTTTGGTTTGTTCGTTAATTATTTGTTCTTTTAGTTTATTTGTTAATTGGTAAACAATATCGGCGACACCCGGAAGCGCAGACCCACATAGTAAAAACAGCAGATAGCACATCTACTTATATTTCAATATCCTTGGTATAAACCTATATTAGATTTACTTCATGCGTTGTGGCTGTGATGTCTCTTTAAGGCAGGGGTGGGGAACCTTTTTAGCATCGCGAGCCATTTGGATGTTCATACTTTAACCCGCGGGCCGCACTCCGATTTCCGTCTCGGGGGGGGGGGGGGGAGCCACATTCGAATCAAAGAAAAGAACTGGTTTTACTAAAAAACAAATTAAATATAATTATAGCTACCACTCAGAATTGAGCACGAGAATGGTTTCCGTCAAAATGCATTAGCAGGAACCACAAATTTTTCGTTGCATTCTGAACACGGTTCTAGTTTCAATTTAGATTAAATTTGCTTGCGGGGAATTAAAACTACACTCTGAACATGAAAATGGCTTTCCTTTAAATCTGGCAGCATAAACTAAGAAACTAGAATTTTATAAATGCACTCACTTCCAACATAAGAAATGCGTCAGCAAATGACATCACACCTGATGCGTTTTCGTTGCATTCTTACACAGAACTGGTTTTAATTACAGGTTGAATCTGTACGCGGGGAATTAAAACTATACTCAGAACATGAAATTTCATTCCTCTAATACTGGCAGCACATACGCAACTACAAATTTATAACTGCACTTCACACACGAGAATGGTTTCTTACGAAACTCGTTAGCGAGATAAAACCCCACCTGGAAATTTTTCGTTGCATTTTAATCACTGGAGCGATTTCGGTCGAAAAGTGGACCACTTTTATTTTTCTGCGATTGATTTCGGTCAAAAATGGACCACATTTTACTACCATTCGTAAAACATTTATTGTAATTATTTAAAACATTTTCTGGGTCAGCCGTTTATTTTAACACGAAGCTATTGAAATGCTTTATCTATTATGACCTTAGATGTCGCAAATCCGAACTTCGTAGACTGTTTTAGAACAATGATAAAAATAAATTTTTAAAATATTTTTTCCCGCCGAATTTTTGAATAGCTGTTTACGAATAAAATTAAATAGATATGCACCTTTACTTTTCAAGTATACCACAGACAACTTACAGAAACCGAAAATATTCCATGTTGACCCGAATAATTATCCCTCACGGCAGTTTCAAGTAAAAAACACCCAGGATTCGCGCAATTATAAACTTTACTATATTTTTATATTTTTTTCATAAATACTGCAAATATGAAATAAACGGTAAAATACAGGTTATTTTATTGGCTATATAGAACTGTAATAAGTTTTTATTTCTTCATGTCAAAATTCGAAGGTATGATTTTTTTAATGTTGACGAAAAATTTAAAAAAATACCATCTGGGAAATCTCAAGCAATCGAAGCAAATTTATTTATTTTGCGTTGATCGCTCCAGTGGCTAAACACAGAACTGGTCTTAATTATAAAGTGAGTTTGTAAGCAGGGAATTAAAACTCCACTCATAACAAAATGGCTTTCTTCCAATTCTGGCAGCACAAAGTACGCAACTAGAATTTTATAAATGCACTTCTAACGCGAGGAATGCGTCAAAAAATGAAACCCCACCTGGAATTTTTTCGTTGCATTCTAAACACAGAACTGGTTTCAGTTATAGGGTGAATCTGTACGCGGAGACTTAAAAGTACCGAGTGCAGCCATTCTACTGAGTACATGAAAATGGCTTTTCTCTAATACTGGCAGCACAAAAGCAACTAGAATTTTATGCATTTCAAAAACGAGAACGGATTTCTACGAAATGCGTAAGCAGAAGAAACAACACATGGAATTTTTTCATTGCATTTTGAACACAAAACTGGTTTTTGTGAGTCCCCAGCTTTAATTAATACTGCACCTAAAACACCAAAATGGTTTTACCTTCGAAATGCGTTAGGGTTAGTAGATGAATCCGCAACAGGAATTTGCATTGTGAATACGATATTGGTTTTACCTTTAGAATAAATCTGTACAAGAGTCCACTAATCAACCAGCTTAAATTAAATTGTACCCTGATTACGTGAATGGTTTTTCTACATTTTGTAGCATATTTATTGTCCGCAATATAATTTTATATTTATATAACTAATTACAATAAATTACATGTAATAATTTTTTATGCCACAAGTGTGGCAATTATTATGGCATTAATGTTTTTATTATATAGAAAAAATGTTAAGGGACATGCTTGATTTAATATAACCAATGATTCCTGACTTTATTTGGAGAGATTGTTATATCTAACTTTTAGTTCATCATCGCTATGTAATTGAATAATTTCTCCGAATGGAGTTGCCATCAATCCTGAAATATCGGAACTGTCCCGTACAAGAAAATTAAATGTTAAGATGGAATTTCACTATCGTTTCACAATAACAAATTAAAATAAAAGTAAAATGGGAGGTTTTATCACGTTTTTATTTGTATCTGAATTGCTTGCTAGTAACGATTTTGTAATTACGTCTTAAAAATGGATCTGAAACACCGTGAAAAAACCATCCCGTTCTGTGTAATTTTTTGTGGTTCTTTCAGCAGGCCGCATCAAAAGGCCTCGCGGGCCGCATGCGGCCCGCGGGCCGCAGGTTCCCCACCCCTGCTTTAAGGGATAATTTAAAATAATTTATAGCCGGCTCGTTCATAGATGGCGGTAAGTTTATTGAAGTAAAACTTCTTTGGGACTTGGGGAGTAAGCTGGTGAATGCGTGACGAGAGCATTACGAAAAGTGTGGTCGAGCGAGGCGAACGGAAGTTAAGAGGGAGATATAAGTTAGTGAAGTTTTACTTCAGTCGTGTGGTCTAAAGCACGTAAAGTCGACAAGCTTAACAATATTAATATTTATTTTTTTTAAAACATTACATATTACAATGATCTTTGGCTGTCCAACTAGGAATTTTACCCGTTTTAGGACAGTCAGAATGAGCAGATTTATTACATGAAAGTATAAAAACAATGTAAACGTAGAGAAGAGAAATAAAAAGAAAATTAAAAAAGAAATAAAAAAAAATATATAAACATGCATGCTTTTCAACCATTCCATGAAATTTTAGTTTTAATTTCGATGAATTTATGAACTAGAGAGTCAAAAAAATAGATAAAGACCCCCCCCCCCCCCCCCCGGTGACTAAAACCCTAAGCCCCCCGCCGCTCATCTGTACCAAGCGTGGTATTTTGAAGACCCCCCCCCCTCTGAACGTGTCACGTAGTATGGGTACGCTCCCCATCTAGTAATATGAATAATTGTTTGTTTGCACTCGTAAATACTCAATATTTTTCTGTAACACGGCCAAAGCCATTTTAAGCAAGGTCTCAATTCTGAATGGTGGTCTTACACTCGGGCGATACTGAGAGTATCTTCCACTCTTGGGCGTGCCGCAAATATACTATATATTATTTTTAATGAATTAATTCTTAAATAACACAAATTAATCAAATAAAAAATATTCTTCGAACTGCGAGTCAATAGCCTTACCCCTAGACATGAATATAGATAGGAATAAATAGTTTTGTTCGTACAAAAACACAAGTTTCCAAGAGTGGTAAGCAAATACAACATTGAGTTGAATCATCAAGTATCCAAACACATGTACGTTCACCTAAATTTATTCCTAAGCCCTTTATTTCCAAAAACCAATTAAATCACTTGTTTCAAAGGGTCCCGTTTATCTTGAAGGAAACATTTTGGAGAAGAGCCCTTCAGCGCCCTTGAGGTGAGTTTTTACCTTTGAAAAAACGGCGCTATACAAATTAGCCAAATATTAGAGATTTTTGGGTGGCATTTGTCACCGCAACTCCTTGCGACTGTACCGGACGTTTACGTTTTTTTAATTTGATGCATGCTGTGGGCGAAAAAATCATCAGTGCCAACGTATAAATCAATTGGCAAAATCAATGGACTGCACAATATCCGCGTGCGCAATGTACACTTGTACACTTCACTAAGAATCCATACAAAATTAGGTATGGGGAAATCGCTTCTCCCAAAAAAAACCTTTTGCGGATAAAACGACTGAACCCTCCCTTGAAGGTATCTAACGCGAAACTTCGGATTAAAAGTTAATTTCATTTCTTCTAAATTTAACCACGATTATTGTTTAAAAAACCAAAATCTTTCGTAAGCAATGCCCACATTTATGTTTTAAATTTTTTTAACTTAGTTTTATGTTTATTTTCCGCCTGAAATTCTATGTTAGTTCTGTATGTATAAAATTAACCTATCGTTCTTAGGGATATTTATTAAAAATGTGGGATGTTTATTTTCTCTCTTGGAGTTATAAAATAATGTTTTGTATTTGTCGAAGGCCTTAGCCGAATAAAATATTTCAAAAAGTTTTGACAGAATTTGTAGCAGTGAATTTGTAGAGAACAAAGTACCTACGTGTCAAAAACAACCATTTGGTTTACTTATGTGACTGCCTTATGTCTGAAATAGATTTTTTTAATTATAAAAAACCTACCGAACAAAAACTAAAATACCTAAAAGTTTATAGGAGTAATCCACTGACACCTTTTTAAAACAAAATCGAAATCGAATTGACACAATATGTAAACTTACCGAAAAAGAAAGGATTTGGTTTTGACAGATGGATTATTGAAAGGACGATACAGTTGAAGTCGGAAAAGAAGACGGGAAACAATAGGATTTGAGATTGGTGGAAGAATAAGGTAAATGGGTTGTGAACACGATGTAATTTTATTTTTTTATTTTTATTTTTTGCAGAAACAAACAGTACATTATTACATAATGGGAAATATTTACAAAGTTATAGAATTAATACAATAAGTGTCATTTAAGAATAAGAAAACAGGAGACAAAGAAAATGAATGGTCTTAGTTATGTAATGTTTTGTGAATACGCTACAATATCTATTATATTAAGATAAAATGGATGAAGATAATGTGGGTTTGCATCATGTTAAGTGTTAAAAATAAGAATAATTTATATTTTGCCAGAAATAAGAGACAAACAATAAATGTTTGAGATAACTTTTTGCTAACTCACCGCCACCCCGGGAACCTTTATTGGATAACCAACACCTCTGCCCGGGTTCATGGGGTGAGGTTTATCTAGGTCTTGGAGGTGGATGTCCAGGACAGACTAAACCCCAGATTCCTACCCACTCTTTAAACCCTTTTCCTTCCCAGAACTCTCCTCTCCTTCCTTTCCTTAAAAAAATCCTACACTCAGCATCCCCAAAGATGGCATAGGCCCTGAGGGAAATTATTTTCCTCAGGGCCTCATGTGTGGAGCTCGTGTAAAAAAAAAACTCGTGACATCTTTTCTCAAATATGTTACTTCCAGGCATTGTGCGAAAACCAAAAATAATCCCTAAAAATGTGCCTGAAAAGAGCCCCGAGATTGTAATCTATATACAATAAAAATTTAGGTTCCGTATATTTGCGTTCGCTAATCTCGGAAAGTAATCGATGGATTGACTCAAAATTTTTACAGAACATTGCATTTTAGTAGAAGAGCGTTTATACATACTTTTTATTTGGAAGTTCCAAAGGAAAAGGATAACTTTATGCGTTTTAGATTGACTCATAATTTGTCATAGTATAAAACGGAATGACAGATCTAGACAGTGTCGCCATTTTATTAATTTTATTAAAAGTTACAAAAATTTATGATACCTACAATTAGGAATTAAAAGAATTTAATCGGATTTAAAAGTAGAATTATATCTAAAAAATTATATTACTATTTTCACTCATTTTTTTCTCTGTGCGTTTTAAATTTACTCATAAATGTACTGCATGTCAGTTCGTAACTTTGCAAAACCTACAAAAAATCAGATTAACAAATCGAATTATATATGACAAATTTTCAAAGGGTCAAAAAAGTGTAACTGAGACCAGTTGATTGATGTGTAAGTTTTTTCAAAGTTGATCACCATTCGTGGGATGCCTGGCTCACGTTCAAACATAGGCTGTCGTACTCGACACGCAAACGCAGATCGTCAGAGAAGATCAAACCGCACTGATCAAGAACGTTTAGACGATAATGAACATGTTCGAGTTAGAATTAATCAGAGGCGAGCAGAAGAACTGGCGAATCATCGGAAAGAAAGACTTAAAAGTTTACGAGTAGAAGCGCGAAGAAGACGAGCATCACATTCATCCCAACAACGTCAAGAAGAAATAGATCAACGCCGAAGACGAATGCAAGTGCAACTTTTGAATAACCATGCTTCGTACCATCGAATTGCTTTTTCATACGAACCAGATATTCAATACAATACCTCATGTAAATTTGTTCAAATCGATAAAATGGATAAAGTTTGTCCACACTGCAAGGCGATGAAATTTAAAGGAGAAAATCTAGGAATGTGTTGTGCGAACGGCAAAGTGAAGCTACCTGAAATTGATCAGCAAATAGCACCACTGATGAATTTGTTGCAAGGAATTACTGATGATTCAAAACATTTCCTCAAAAATATTAGAAAATACAATTCATGTTTTCAGATGACTTTGTTTGGCGCTAACGTTATAACAGAAAATTTTATGCCGACGTTTAAAATTCAGGGACAAATTTCCATAAAGCTGGGGCTTTGCTTCCTTTTCACAGCAATCAACATAAATTTCTACAAATATATTTCATGGAAGATCAAAATGATCAGTTGAATGCACGCTGTCAAATCTCTAATAAAGTCAAAAGAAATATTGTTGAGTAGTTGAAAAAAATGTTAGATGATAAAAATAATTTAATTCGAATATTCAAAAATGCAATTGATCTCATGCCATCAGACAGCCATAAAATTATCATTAGTGCTGATCAAACACCAGCAAGTGAGCATGTCAGACGATATAATGCGCCAACAATTAATGAGGTGGGAATTGTCATGGTTGGAGAAGAATTTCATCCTCGCGATATCGATTTGCAACGCAGAAATGATCAACTACAAAGAATTGCTGACACTAATAGGTGCTAATCTATAATAAAGTGATATTGTAAAAGCATTTAAGGTCTGAATAAATAAATAGTTTTTAAAAATTTACGAACGTTTTTCTTTTCTTCCCTTATATTGTACACTACAGCATAGTCACAGCAGATATTCAATTAAGCAATGTGTCTTCTTGGAAAATGCACAGTTGCTAGACAATTTTTGTTAACTCCTCTAATAATTAAAATCAGACAAAGCCACAGCGAAGCGTGGTCGGGTTCAGCTAGTAATGAATAATAATTGACTAGTGGTCGTTTAAGCGCGGGTCACATTATGCTGGTTGCCAGCTGCCGCTTACCAGCGGCTGGTAGTAGTACCAGCTAGCAGCGGCGGGCAATCTGGTCACACTACTGTTGCTGCTACTCTCCAGTTAGTCATTCACTATATGTCGTCTGTCGTTTCACGTAAAAAGCTAATTAAGCAGTTGTTGAGAGAGGGTGTCAGGGAACTTGGTTTAGAAATGCTTAACCAGCTTCACCGCAAACAGAGACGATGGTGAGTCAGGCCATGGATACAAAGAAGGGAAGAATTAAGGGCATCGTCAAGACTTCTCCAAGAACTGAAAGAAGAGGATCCAGAAACATACAGAACGTTTTAAGAATGACGGCCCCTCAATTTCAAGAATTGTTAGAATTAGTTGAACCTTTAATTGATAGATAGATTTAACTGATAGACGCAATAGTGGTCAGACTGCGCTGCCGGCTGGTGTCAGCGGTCACGTGATTGATTATTCGCCGCTGCCTGCTACCAAAAGTTAAACATGTCCAACTTCGTCAGCCGCTAACAAATACTCGCCGGCTGGCGACGCCAGCGCCAAATTTTGTTGTCACACCAAGCTGATCGACGGCTGGCAGAAGCGGCTTCTTCAACTCGCGGCTGGCAACCAGCATAATGTGACCCGCGCTTTAGTAACAAAAGCCTTATGATTTATGCGTTCCGGGAGCTGCTACCTCGAAATACTTCACGGCAATTGCACGTTCGGTATGGCTTAATCTCTCAATCAACACACATTTACTTGTATTTTTCGCAAAAGCGGCAACAAAAGATGCGTAAATAAAACCATTATGACTTATATCCTTCCATTTAACTTCACGATGATTACGCACGGAAATTTATGTGTAAATTTTCTTAGTGTTTCGTGTCGGACCGAGGTACAGCTTATACAAAACGGATAGTATTTCGGTTAAGTACTTGTAAATCGGTTAACATTTCCTGTCTTCGATGAAAAATTAGTATTATGTCTGCCGACATAATGTTTGGCGTTTATGGTAATGATGCCATGCTAAAAAGCACACAGCGAATCAACACACACAACGCAGCACAGCCCAATACATCACAAGGCATGTTTCCCGCAACGCACCAAGGGACTCTCAAGGCTGACTTTCGCCTTATTTGCAAACACGAAAACATACCATTACTAAATTGAGTTCACTGAATGATGATTATCAACGAAATGGAGTATTTGTAAACGTGATGTCTTGATACAGGTATATTTTGGGACCAATATGCTTTGATATTACATTGTTAATAGCTCGTAGAAGTACTGAAAAATTATTTTCACAATTTTATTGGAATAACTTTTGAAGGTTATATTTTTTTAATTATTGAAGAAGAAGATAATACTAATAAATCTAAATGAAACATGAAACAGAACCAGACACAGAAAATGAAAAGTTAACGTTGACAGAGAATGAAACCCGGGTTCTCTGTTCTACCGGAACAATCAATTTTAATCAATTTGGGAGGCGGATATGGATACCGCCGCCTCGGGAACCACTTATTGGATATCCAACACCCCTGCCATAGGTCATTCCTAATGGTTCACTATGTTTGGTGACTTAGCAGAAGTGCCCGGGTTCAAGGTGCCCGGGACTTCTTCAGCAGGTCTCTCTCGGAACATCAAACTGCACCAAGATTGGAGGGATGGATTCATACGCCCGTCTCTCCTGGACACACTGAACCCCGGATTCCTATCCACCCCCGTACCTTTTTCCTTCTCAGAACGTCCTCTCCTTCCTTTCCTAAAAAGATCCTTCACTCGGCATCCTTAAAAGATGACATAAATGGCTAATGTACATAAAAACCCCTCTAAATTAGTAGGATAATTTAGTTAATTCCGTGATTAAAATATAAGATCGATGTAAATGACGTAAAAATCAGGCCACAGCGGATGAGTGTTGTCCCGGTAAGACAGAGATCCTGATGGTATCGATCCCAGAGTATCGGGAATCAAATTAAGGAAAATTCCTGGGCGACTGTCATCTTGTTATTTTCTGTTTAATATTTCATTTACATTTATTAACATTCATTTTTCTTCAAACATTATTATTTTTTATTAATTCAGAGAGAATTAGAAAAAACAAGAAAAACGAGTCAAGTTGAAAAATTAATATGTAGTCGGTAGCGATGAAAATATAAAATAGGCGTCACTACTAACAATACTTTTCCCTACTCACATTTGAAGTTGTACACGTACAGTTACCCAGCAACTTTTTCTAGCTAATCCTAATTGCTGTGGCAACAAAGACAAACATTGCCGGTAATGAGAATGACTCTCGCTGGAGCTTTTAAGCTCCCCACATGAAAAGAGAATGAGTTTGTTGATGTTAGAAGTAAAATAAGGGTCAGTGTGTTTTTAACATGGTCGAGTGATTTTTTATCTCATCTTATCTATCTACTCTATTCTGGATAGACCGCATCAATTCATCACAATATTTCTATGGTAGTTACATCAGGAATGGCTTTTGAAGGTTCAAAGTTCAATGGTTGATACGAAATGAATAAAAAGTAATTTTGGAGTTTCACAAATGAAAAAAAAAAAACATGGATTAGTGCCTTAAGTTAAGTATATTATGTAATTTCACTTTGAATCGTTTGTATGGGTGAACATTTGATGCCTGAATATAAACATACCTTCATACGAAATGTTTTTTTTTTAATGTTAATTCCTAAGGCCAACAAATATTGTATGGCAAAGGGCACCGATAAATTATCACAAAAAATCAATAAATTTGGCTTCTGACATGACATTTTATTAACTCTAGATGGCTCCATAATGTACAATTAACCCTTTGAGCACAGCCGTGACTCTGAATCATCCTGAATGATGGACGATTGATGACTTCGATGAATTGCCTCATTATGCAAACACAACATTATTTATATGAGAACATAATATTAAAGTCAGCGCCACAATATTGATTTACAATCAACAGAACAGGGGTTAAGTGAACCTTCCTAAGAGTCATCTCTTTATTTCATGCGATGATAACATGTATTATGATATTTATATGTTTTTGTTTTTTTGTATTTGTTTATTAATTATGTTTTGTTTTATGTTTTTTTGTAAGATTATGTTTTACCAATTAGGGGCGATCCATAAATTACATCACAAGAATTTCATGTTTTTTTACCTTCTCCCCCCCCCCCCCCACCCCCCCCCCCCCCCCGTCCTTCGTGACACACGGTCACATTTGTAAGACCCCCACCCCCTAGTGTATATATTACAATTTTATATCTAAAAAAAGTTTTGCGTTTTAATAATAAAGATTTTACGTACCCCCTCCCCTTCATACTCCTTGTCACACTTCTCTACTACCCTCCCCCCCTTAAGATGTGATGTAATTTATGGATGGCCCCTTATATAAGATGTTGTCTTTCTAATTATGTGTTTTTGTAAGATTATATGCATTTTCATTAGGTATTAATATATACTTTTATATTAATTGGATTTGTTAGTTATTTTCACTATCTGAAATGTAGGTATGGTGTAACTGATTTGAAGTTTTTATTTTATTTTAATGACAATATAAGATAAAATAAAAAAAAGTTATCGAGATTGTTAAACTGACATTATATGTATACATATCAACGAATTGTCAATTTTTTTTATCTGTTCTGCCATTAATAAAAAAATAAATACCAAAAGTTGATACTGCGATCGCGGAACCTTAAAAGTTATATAGTAAATTTTTACTATAAAATATTCTTTCGGCAAAAAATATTTGGAGTGATTTTTCACGGGTAGTCGCTAGTTGACCAGTTGGTAAGATTATAATTCACACCCAGAATCTCGAGCTCATTAATTCTTTGTGCCAACTTGTTTAAACTGAGGATTATGTTGCAATAATTTTTACGGTTTTCTTTGTAGAGTTTTTTTGGTATAATAAAAGCTTACAAAACAAGGATATCGACCGATGAAATGACCGACGTGTCATAATAAATTAATATTGTTAACGGGTTTTATCGTAAAAACCTCTGTGTTTCACTAATAAAAAGCAACTAATGTAGGTACCTACTCCTAAAACAAAAGCTAAAAACGGAAATAACTGATAACATAACATTTATTTAGCGCAATTTAGTGACATTCCACCCCAGTGGGTTGAACATTTATTATAAGCAAATGGTGCTTTTATAGTGATAAATTTTTGGGTTTTTATGCCATGTTATGCTTTCTCCTGCTATAGACAATGTTTCCAGTAAAAAGGATGTAGGTATAGTATTCCCAGGAAGAGCTGTTATACGTGTCATCATGGAGCATTTGAAAACGTCGTAACTTGCTTCTTGTAAAATTGATGGATGACAGTGACCATTCTTCTATAATGAAATATATATATATATATATATATATATATATATATATATATATACATCCCGCTATCATTTCTGCGTCCTTTCATTGGATCGACATTACTGCGTCTACCTGAAGGACTCGATTTTACATAGTTTTAACTAATGTATATACTATCTCTTAAATGTTTGATTGTTGCTAGGTATTTAAATTTTTGAAAAATATTAATTTAAAAATATACAAAACGAAAAAAACGCCCTTTAACGTCTCACCAATCTGAACTCCTTTCATATTTAATATTGTGAGGCGTCCTGCATATTCTTTCTTTCATTTTATACACAATGTAGCGTCCAATTATATATTTATTTTCATGTTGACGACAAACCGACGTCTTGCAACGTTGCCATTTATTCTTCAAGTTTTTGGTTAAACGATTTTAAAGTTATTAATAGAATATGAAGGCGCCAATACGACTGGCCCATACGTTGCGGAATCTAATCAACTCGGCGGCAATGTGCACGTAAAATTTATTAAATTTGTGTGGGAATTTTGAATTAAAACGTTATTTTAAGTGTGATTAGTTATGTTTATTGACTAGATCTGAATTGCTGGGACCTTCCTATCCTTCTTCTTGTTGAAGTGTGATGTATGTTTAGTGACTAGATTAATGATTAGTGATTACCACATTACGACATTAGTATCATGGCAGTGGAGTTTGGTGTGGTTTTCTCATAAAATCTGTTGATGAGTAAGCAAGAACAAATATAAAATAAATATATTATATAAAATAAAATAATATCTGTTCATGTTAGTTTTAAATAATTAACTCTGAATATAAGTGGGTAATTATTACAACAACACGATTATCAGTAAAAATATTATGTAACCTTTTAATTATAAAGAAACCGTAGACTTCGGAACAATAAGTCACTCATTTTTTTTTTGTTATTTGGTTTTGGGGTGTTATGCCGTGTTGCGCTACCTCCTCCTTTAGCCAATGTTTCGTTGCTTTGCTACACATTTGCCCTGATAATGGACACTGTAACGCTGTCCGAAACGTTGGCTAAAGGAGGAGGTAGTGCAACACGGCATAACACCCCAAAAATAAAAAACAAAAATACTTTTGGCCGTGAAAATCGAAAATCATATCCCACTCATTTCTTGTATTTTTTTGCCATTTAATATCTAAGGGAACGTACCCATACTACGTGACACATTTAGGGGGGGGGGTCTTCAAAATGTCACGCTCCATACAAATGAGCGGCGGGTTGCTTAGGATTTTGGTCACCGGGGGGGGGTTAAAAATTGCAAAAAGTTGGTCACGTAGTATGGGTACGTTCCCTAATGGTTTGTAGAAAATACAAAAATCATTGAAACGTAAACGTCAATTTGGCGTACATAGCCTTTTTTTTCGTCTTTGTTTTACCGATCATTTTTTTTATTGAACATTTATTTTCATAGACGTACGTACTTTATCCGACTCACTAGTCGATGTCTGTCCTGAAATGGGTAGCAATAATTCTTAACTTTTTAATAAATCTTCTTAGTCTGCATTCAAAATAATTAGATAAATAAAATTGAATTACTTATATGTATAAAATAAAATTAGAATTACATTAAAAGTTTAAGGAATATACAAATTTTGGTACAAAAATATATTTTTTTAAATGCATAAAACTTCTTATTTTTGTGCCCTGTCCGTTCAACGGACGTTGGCTATCATGTTGGCTATGCAGACTTTGTTTACTGCGGCCCGGAACAGCTCTACGGTAGACTGGCCAAACCACCGTCTCAGGTTTTTTACCCATGAGGTCCTCCTTCTTCAAGGGTCAATTCTTCCGGCAATCTTTCCCTGCATTATGAGATGCAAGATCTCATACTTCTCTGGATATCACATCACATGTCCAAGATATTGAAGTGTTCGGATTTTTATAGTTTTAATAACTTCTTTTTCTTTATGTATCCGAACCATAACATCTTCATTCGTAACCCTGTCCATCCAGCTTATTTTAAGTATTCTTCTGTAGATCCACATCTCGAATGCCATAATTATTCTTCCTAAAAGTTCTTCATAAAACTTACAAAATTTTAAAGTGCACAAAAGGTGAGCAAAAATACACGGAAATTTTAATAGAATAAGAGGTTCCATGAGGTAATTTGGTAAAACATTAATGTAAAAAATATACAAAATGCATTTTTGTTGAACCGGTGGATGCAATTTTTCTAGAGTTCATTTAATCAGAGTTACATATACAGATATAGACACACCACTGAAATTAGTATTTTTAATAATGCAACAAAATAAAAAATATTATCTAAAAATTTAAAACCAAGTCAGAGTATGCAATTCGCATGCGTTAGAAGTGAAACCTTCAGAAGACAAGAGTGAGGAGGCTACGGCGCACGCACAAATAGGAGATCGATAGGCTACGAAACAACACACAAAGAAGAAACCGATTACACTATCTCATTCTCTTACAGGATAAATCCTATATATGGTCTCTTTTTAATGTCGCTATTTTTCGTTTCATCGAGTTTTAAATTACAACAATGCTAATGAAGTTTTCACTTCAAAAATACGTTTAACACAATATTTAATATATTAGGTACCTAGCACCTACAAGTATGAAAGCATATATGTACGTTACAACACGAAACGAACCACGAATTTTGGGAAAGGAATGAAGTATCTGCAAGTGGAGTTTCGCGCCGTTTGCTGTTGTTTCATTCCTTTCCCACAATTCGTGGTTCGTGTCGTTCGGGTTACACGCATGTAAACGCAGCCTAGTACAGACATTTTGGGAGGCGGGTATGGGTACCGCCGCCCCGGGAATCATTTATTGGATAATCAACATCTTTGCCATAGATCACCCCAAGTGGTTCGCAGACAGCATCCCCTAAGATGACATAGGCCCTGGGGGAAATTATTTTCCTCGGGGCCCCTTGTGTGGAGCTAATGTTAAAAAAATACTGGAGCGTAAAGAATGTCCCATGAAACTCGACCCATGACATGCGAAACAGGCATATATTTGTGGCAAGAAGACTGGACACAATGATTTTATTTAATTTTTTCTGGCCAATACTTTCATATAATTTTTGGTGTCGAAATTTTATCGGTCATCGAAATAAAAATTCCTAACACTGTTAAATATGAACGTACACTATTGTTTAAGGTGCTATATACCCGCTCAAAAAGAAGCAGATGGAGGGGTATGTAATTACAAATGTTGGAGAGAGCGCGATAATATTTAAAACGAAAAAATTGAAGTGAAAAGGGTGAGAACGTTTAATTAAACACAAAATAGAGCCAAAATCTCATGGGGGACATCTAAAGTAGCATTTAAAGGTACACTGTGAATTTTTCATAGATATAACTTCTAAAATAAGTGAACTGAAAGTGCTTATAATAATTTTCAGAGCGTACTTTCCGATTTTTGTCTATCGAGGGAATTTCATATAATTTGCACTTCGGTGTGGGGAACGTCTAGATATTATCTTCAAAAATAACTTTTTTTTAAGATCCCTAAAACTTTAAATGTTTAAGGGAGCCATGTAACAAATTGGTAGAAATTCGGGTAGCGGCGGCTTAACGAAATAAAATTTAAAAAATCTTTCTTTGAAAAAGTAAAATAAAAATGATTTGAAAAAACGGAGAAGTAAAATTTAAATGATAATGAAAAAACAGGAGACTCATTTTAAATACATAAAAATATTACATTAAACTAGTTCCCCGCAGGAGGCCTTGAGGAAAATAATTCACCTCAGGGCCTGCCATCTTTGGGGATGCTGGAGTGGATGTGGATGGTGGAGTGTCTTACAATAATCGTAATTGTATATTATCGTATCTTACGGGACGTATGAATATATCCCTCCCACTGCGGTGCAAGGCTATGTTCCGATAGAGTCCTGCTAGAGAGGTCAAAAGGTCTCCCTAAACCAGTCTCTCCATTTCCGATCTGCTTCGCAGTTGATGGAAAAACGCATCCGCCGCTAAGATCTAGACAAACCTCTCCCATTGAACCCGGGCACCCTAGCTAAGTCACAAAACGTATCGAAACACTTGGGGTGGCCTATGGCAGAGGTGTTGATTATCCAGTAAATGCTTCCTTGGGCGGCGGTACCCATCCCCGCCTCCCAAATTAATTAAAAAAAAAATTATTGTAAAAAAATCCGTTTATTTTAGAGTTTGTCCATTGCATGTACCCAAAAAAGTTTTTTTTTTATATAAAATGCATCGTGAAAAAAAGAAATGCATGGTGAAGTTTGAAAAACTGGTTTATTAAAAACACTATTTAGACATTTGGTACTCTAAATTATGAAAAAATAAAACATTAAGTATTTAGTATAAAACGACCGCGCATTCGTTTCTTGTTAGTGTATCTTTTTATATTAAGTGCACAGAGGAAAATAATTTTCCTCAGGGCCTTTGTTATCTTCAAGTTTGCCGTATAATGGGTCTTTTTTAGGAGAGGAAAGAGTGAATATGTTTACGTCGAAGTTACCAATCTGACATCAGTAGTCATAAATTAGAGCATTTTTTCATTTCAATTCAAGAATGATGACTTTTTTCTGGAATACAAATATTTATCTGGTTATGGCCAGGAACTTTCAGAAGGAAATTATAGTGTGAAAAAACGCTCATAATATCGGCACGTAGATTAAAAATAATGGGATATAAAAAAAACCAAACGCCAACAGACGTAAAGATGCCCGGCCGGCTTTGACAGTCAATAAATGTTTTATCTGTCCGGACATATTTAATTATGCTGTTACGTGCGAAACACGGCCCGGTTTGTAACATATTGTAACATTATGTTTTTGTGGTATGCAGGTGAGTTTTTAATGAGGAAGGTGATGCAATCCATTTGCAATCGTCCATCCAACTTTGTAGCTTCCCAGCTACGCGCCAAATCTTGTCACTTTGGTAACAAGATATGTTGGGGGGACGAAATCCATCCGTAGAGCAAATGAGATCTCTTTTCAAGGAACATGGGCACAATACTTTAAATTGCAATGACATTGGGTATGACGGGAAACTTTAAATAAAAGAGTTGCGTTATGAAAATAACAGTATAACATCTATATTTGAATATTGGGACAAAATTATGGTGATTGAGTTACGTGTTAAGACTCACCCCAGGTTCAGACCGTTAATAAGCTACTAATCCTAACTAAATCTCACTGACGTGCATAAGGATGGCCGACGGCGAAGTTCTTCGGAGACATCTGGACGGAGCCATCCCAAGGCCTCCAGTCCACGGGTGCTGCAGGATCTCGTCAAAGCCCGCCAGGGCGTAGCCGGCCCAAGTCCAAGAGGGCCCGTCACGATTGTTGGTCCAGGTAGTCCGTAGGATTGGTTCATTTATGGCCCTTACCCAAGGGAAGTTCGGAACCAGTCAACGTGGCAAAGTGAGCGGGACGCAAATAACAGGCTAGTCCCAACTAAAATCCTTATATTCGTAATTTAACGGGCTTTGGTCGCGGAGCGAGCGAGGATTCGCGTGTCGCTAACGGATTAGTCAATTTAATGCCGACAGGCTATAATATCACATGCGCGTACATCATGAATCGCGACTTTTTAACACGGAAGCCACCACGGCATTCACTCAAGATTGATCCTTGATCTTTAAAATTCCAGATTGGTAAAAATATTCCGACAAACCGTCATCCCGCGATCGTTTCACAATTATTCTTTTAAAAACTTAAAACATGGCGCTGTCACGTCCCGGTAAGGTCTCTCTGCCCTGAGGAGGCCCTACCGGAAAGTGAAGCCAACACAAAAACGGAAATCATTCCTACCAACCTGTTGCACTCAAAGTGTGGTTGTTAAAAGAAACCATAGACAAAAATAAAAAAAATATTCGCCGTACTTATTTTCATAACAATGCTTTCATAAACATCGCCTCAAAACAATTATTTTGAGTTATGTATGATTACTTAAGATATGGATGCGTAATTTGAGAAGGGTTTACATAAATAATGAACATGTAAAATAGGTTTAACTACAGTTCAAAAAATATTATTAGTCGGCGAGATGAAAAAGTGTGTTGCGTGGAGATAAAATAACCCATACATTTTAACGCTCTTTATCGTCGATCACAATCATGCTTCATCTCGTAGGTATAATTCGCAATTTAATAATTTTCCATTTAGGAGGCGGGTTTTGGTACCGCCGCCACGGGAGCCATTTACCACACATAACCAACACCTTTGCCACAGGTCACCCCAAGTGGCTTGCTACGTTTGTTGACTTAGCAGGGGCTCCCGGGTTCTTGGGGTGAGGTTTATCTTTTGTCTTGGGAGAGACTGGTGGAGGGAGACCTTTCGACCTCTCCAGTTGGACTCTCTCGAATCATCTTGTACCGCAGTAGGAGACCCCCAGATTTCTACCCACCCCTCACACCTTATTCTTTCGCAGAACTTCCTCTCCTTCCTTTTCTAAAAATACCCTCCACACTGCATCCCCAAAGATGACATTGGCCCCTGAGGGGAAATATTTTCTTTAGGGCCTCCTGTGTGGAGCTAATGTATAAAATAATTTTACTTATTCTATGTAAAAATTATTCGAAAACAGTAATTTCACGAAGCAACGCCATAAATATCCCCTCTGTAGAAAAAAAATTGCATAGTAGGTACATATGTTTAAAAAATTATCGCACAGTTCGGTCATTTAACATGCCATTAATATGAAAAAAAATCTAATTGTTTCTTTAAATGATACTTAACTCAAATGCCTAGAGATTTTTTTAAGTGAGTCGTGTTTTATTAATTTTTTTCAGAACAATCGCTTACGTGTATTAATTGTAATTGTTTCATGACATCTCCCTTTTTAAGCATCGTCAGTAATCCTCTCTCTTGTCACCAAACACGGCTAAAACCATTTCAATCCACGTTTCAATTCTGAATGGTGGTCTTAAACCGGGGCCAAACCCGAAATGTTTTCTACTTTGGTACGAGCCGAAAAAAAGTTAAAATAATTAATAATGAATATTCATATTCTGAAATAACACAAATTAATCAAGTAAAATATTACTTGCGCACTGGGAGATTTGAATCCACTACCTCTCAACCATGGAGGTCGTCAGTTCCTGATTGTTAAAGTAATTTTCGATTTTCTTGTACGTCTATACTAACTAAAACACACAGAACTCGGCATTCCTTTCCTACTTACTACTTACTAAACGATACAAATTGAGATTGAATATTATAATAATAAACTACCAAATTCTGATAGTTTTATTTTCATTTTTTAACTCATAATTTTTCATAAAAGTGTAATGGTAGTCTCTGAAGACCTTTAGAAGAACTTGAAAAAATACCATTTCAAGTAAATTAGTTAAGGCAACTTTGTCCTTATTTTTAGAAATAAGCCGTGATTGAATGTTACTCGTAGTTAAACACAAGTTCAATTCACTTTTCAAATAAAACGCTCGGCAAATTTAATATTAACACAAAAACTCATGGTTAACAACGGTATGTTTTAGCGATGTTAAAAAATATTTACTAAATTTATGATTGACAAGATGCATATTTATTGGAGTCATATTTGGCACCAATTTTCATTAAAATCAACGAATAAATAAAAAATGGTTGGGTTTAATGCTTGAAACATCATTTGTACATTGGAATTCTTTTGCAAATTTTCTAGATAAAACTATGATTTAGAGTTTTTCTCAGTGAATTTTAATGAAATCTTATTTTGCAATGAGCGATATTTTAATGTGACTGATCTGTTCTCGTCGTTCTAGGAAACAGAAGAAACGCTATTAAAAAGCGATGTTGCCAAATGTAGGAGTTGCGATACGCTAGTCAATGAACCGTATATTTTGCTAAAAATATACGCACGTCTACTGCAGCGCCGCGGCTTGCCGCTCGCGTGACAAAGCCCTGAACTAAAATAGCATATTTCAGTTGATTTAGGTACCAATACCGCGTCTGGCTTATTTTCGTTTTTGGACTGTATGAGGGTAGAGGAGTGGGGAAAACTTGAAATTACATGTGTTCAATCCTGCGTCCGTATACCGGACGCAGAATGACGGTCGGACGCAGGATTGAATGAAAGTGGACCATTAGAAGACGCAGCAATGATAGCGGGATGTATATATATATATATATATATATATATATATATATATATATATATGTAAAACACTTTTCTCGGTTTACCCGCGTAACGTAGTCCTGAGAAGGACTTTTTAACTCCTGACGTTTCGGACAGATCACACTGTCCATCTTCAGAGGCCTTATGTCTTTAGCTTTTGTCTCAAACTGATAGCTTTCGCATGTCTGTTCGGTCCAGAATCCAGAGTCTTGGATTCTGGACTGAACAGACATGCGAAAGCTATCAGTTTGAGACAAAAGCTAAAGACATAAGGCCTCTGAAGATGGACAGTGTGATCTGTCCGAAACGTCAGGAGTTAAAAAGTCCTTCTCAGGACTACGTTACGCGGGTAAACCGAGAAAAGTGTTTTACATCTTACACCCGTGAAAACCTTAACCATAACATATATATATATTCAAAATATTGGGTCAATAAGTACATTTTTTTGTTTAATGTGAATAACTCACAAGAGTTCCAACTGATCTCGTCTGGAGCCAGTGAGACTATAGCACCCACAATTGGGGTGTGTTATGAGGCTTATGTGGAGAAATAAAAACACCAGTTAGCGTAGGAATTTTATTTATTTATATGAACATACTTAACTCAGAATTGAAACCAAATTTAATTATTTACATTTTATAATTAATAAATAAATGAAATAACATTTTCACTAAAAGAAAACAAAAGATATGTGTATTCATATTCAGGGTAAAGGACTTAGATATGACGTTAGATTTTTTCACGGCCAAGAATATTTTCGTTATTTATTTTTGGAGTGTTATGCCGTGTTGCGCTGCCTCCTTCTTTAGCCAACGTTTCGGTCAGCGTTACAGTGTCCATCATCAGGGCAGATGTGTACCTAATTGATATTTGTGAAGTGTGTGTTAAACACAAAAACTATTAATGAGGATTTTTGTGCTGTGATCTCTGCCTGGGTTTAGTTTCTAGTTTTTTTAGAATATTTTCGACTTTAAAAAAGAATGTTGGCATTTAAAAATATTGCGGAGAATACAATGTTCATATTATTATGAGTACGGCAGTTTCAGAAGGTCTCAGAAAGGGGTAGATATATTTTTTGTTTAGGGATTCCAAATATACCGTGTCGGATTAAGGACAAGTAATCCAAATTGCTTCCAAATTCCATTCAAAGAAAGCAATTAAAATGGACAAATGAACATCCAAAAATAGTTCTGCGGTATGATAGCAATAAACGATTAAAAATAGTTCTGCGGTATGATAGCAATAAACGATTAAAAATAGTTCTGCGGTATGATAGCAATAAACGATTAAAAATAGTTCTGCGGTATGATAGCAATAAACGATTAAAAATAGTTCTGCGGTATGATAGCAATAAACGATTAAAAATAGTTCTGCGGTATGATAGCAATAAACGATTAAAAATAGTTCTGCGGTATGATAGCAATAAACGATTAAAAATAGTTCTGCGGTATGATAGCAATAAACGATTAAAAATAGTTCTGCGGTATGATAGCAATAAACGATTAAAAATAGTTCTGCGGTATGATAGCAATAAACGATTAAAAATAGTTCTGCGGTATGATAGCAATAAACGATTAAAAATAGTTCTGCGGTATGATAGCAATAAACGATTAAAAATAGTTCTGCGGTATGATAGCAATAAACGATTAAAAATTCAATGAAATTCATAATTGAACTGAAATGATGTCCATACATAATACAATTATCGTCTGTTTCTATACTAATACAAAAGTAAGCAAGTAAGTACTATCATACATAATCACAGAACCTAGAATAAACAAATTATTCATGTTCTATGTTCAGCAAAAAAGGATGCAACCAAATACGGCTTTAAATTACTAATTTATATGCATAAAACAATATGTATTTGAATTGAAATCAATATTGAAAATGGGAATTGTAAAAGCCCAGCTGGTCGTAAAATCAAATGAAAAAATTAAATTACGAAAAACATTTAATAAAATACTACATTTCTACTATATGTTACAATTTTACAGAACACCCTTGCTGAAAAAATAGGTTTGTAAAAAGGCCGAAAGCAGCACATCATCGAAAAGTCTTTTATTTATTTATTTATTACACGCCCTAGTGGGCTTTTCTTATAAAATTTTACAAATTATTTGTATCAAAGTAAATACTTACAAATTTAAATAATAAAGAAAATTATAAAGATAATGACAAAAAACGAACAGAAACTAAGAATCCTCACGCATATAATTGAATTTAAAAGATTCTACATAACAACATAGTAGTAGCATAGAAGTTATTTGGTAGGTACATAGGTCTATTTGTGTCTAAAAGAATAAAAGTGATAGAATATACAACATTTATACCGATCGGTTTTAAGATGAAATACGTCGCCCAGATCAGAATATAATCGGAGAATTTTGATAAGCTTGTGTCCTGGTGTTATTGAAGTAAAAGGGTAATAAATGTGGGCATGATTTTTTGGGAACATGGATATTGATAAATTGAAGTAATGCAAGACAGGCAATTTAGTAATGCAGTATTTTATGTAATAGCTGTACTTATTCTTCTTTCTGAAAGTTTCAATAGTGATATTTTATCCAGGAGGTAATTGTAATCAATGTTTGTATAGGAATATGCAATTTATAGTTTATAAACCTTAGAAACTTACGTTGAATCTTTTCAATGTTGTCTGAATGAATATTGTAAAATTGTAAAAGGGAGACCATAATGCAGAGTTATACTCAAGTTGGCATCTGACAAGGGTTTTATATAACATGATAAATGTGCCTAAATTATTGAAATCTTTTGCAGCTCTCAACACAAAACCAAGAGTCTTAAGAGTCTTATTGATAATATTATTAATATGACATACAAAGGTGAGTTTACTGTCGAATATAATGCCTAGATCAATAATTTCACTAACACAATTTAAATTTTCATCATTTAATGAATACTGAAATAATATAGGATTATTTATTTTGGAAAAATGAATGAACTGACATTTATTTATGTTCAATGCTAATTTGTTGATAGAGCACCATTCAAAAAGATATCTCAAGTTAGTTTGTAGTGTAGTGTAATGCAATCATTAATGTGGTTGATCTCTTTATATAGTTGATTAAATAAAAATTCTATTTTTTTTCGAAAATGGCATTGATTGAAAGCCTTGGAATGAAACTTTGTCAAAAAAGAAATTAAAAGTATGATAATTACATTCATCACATCCGCCGTTCACAAATTTTTTCACGAATTCAAAGAATTTTAATTATTGATACTTCTTTACACCAAAGCGATGTTTGCTTTTTTTACATTAGCTCGACTCGGGAAAATAATTTCCCTCAGAGCCTTTATCCAATAAATAAATGGTTCCGTAGAGGCAGTAAAATGTTTTAACATTAAAAAACCGTTAAGAAAACCAACAACTTTATGATAATAGCCGGGTGGGTGTGGTTTTTATGTGACTACCGCACAAGAGTCCCAACGGCTACAAACCGTCTTAAGCCAGTGAGACTATGGCATCCCTAATTGTGGTACGTTGTGAGGCTGAAGGTAAGTGGGGAGGAGAAGGAGATGTAGAAGAGGAAGGTGGGAATTTTTTTATTTTTTTTTATTTATTTATCAAAAAGTATATTTACATCGGTTTTTTATTATGCCTGTCTCACTAGTGTGTCGAGACAGTACCTGGCTATCCAGATCTAGTCATCAAAAAGTCGCTAAATCAAAACCAAAAATCTAGTCGCTAAAGCCATTTAAAGCAACGCTTCAATACGATCGGTCAGTGGCTGAGTGGGCATCGCGTTTGTGTCCCACCCGGGCGTCGCGTGTTCGATTCCTCGACTGGCTAAGTTCTCCATCAAGACGCAAGAAACATTTTCCGCTCACTGTGGTGGCAGTAGAAGATTTTCAAACATTATTTGGTTATTCGTAACCCTGGAATCTTGGTTTTTTCTTTTAAAAAAATAATAATACTGAATGGTTGTCTTACACCAAGGCGATACTGAGAATATCTTCCATTCTGGAACTTGCCGCAAATATTGGTGGTTGATGAGAGGAATGCATACCTACAATCTATACTATTACTCTTTTAAATCAATGAAACCGTACAAATTAAAATAGACAAAAAATAATGTTATAAACCGTGGGAAGGAAATTGTATTTTTATGTTCGCTATCCACCATTTACAAGGGAAAGTACCTAGGTATTAAAGTACTTAGAGAGGTATACCTATACATAATGTTAATTGTATAATACAATATAATACAACAAAGAGAATTACGTTATTCAAACTAAACATTAAAAATTAAACCAAGATGTACGTGCCTTTATTGATGACCTTGAAATTTTAAACAATTATCAAGCAACCTTTTTTATGTTGTTTCCTGGTATAAGTTAGGCATAAGTAAGTACCAATTTAAATATGTATTAAAAAACCTTACTCGTATCTTAATAATGTACCCGCATGTAGTTGAGTCGGAATTTGGTATAAGTTAGGCATAAGTAAGTACCAATTTAAATATGTATTAAAAAACCTTACTCGTATCTTAATAATGTACCCGCATGTAGTTGAGTCGGAATTTGGATCAGCTAAGCAGACCGTTGGTAAATATTTATATAGGAACCTTCAAGGTAAGACCAACAAATTGTACATTGTCCGCGAGCGGCGAGGAGAACTTTATAATACCATGATGTACTCGAACATTATGCTGACGACGCAGCATTCGGTCCGAAGCATCGCGTCGCGCCGTTCGGACTGCGTTTCAGAAGGGACGTAGGAACTGTAGGTAGGTACCTACTCTTAGGATTTCCTACCGTCTCAAGTGCCATATGCTTGACTTCTCCATTTCCCAAAAATAATTTTAATATAATTTCTCCAAGATTCATGCATACTTACTGAGTGGGTTTACTTTTAGAGCGGGGTAGTAATCTTATCTCGAAGGAAGGATGAAGTAATCTTACAAAACAAACACAGGAACAGAACTCAACCCACGACTTCCGCATCCAAAAACAGAAACACAAAAATGAACCATTTACCAACTTCTTTGCAAGTAAATAAGTAGGAGATTTCTTCGCTTTTAATATCCTTTGTGTTCTTTGTGAGGTTGGAAATAGTCATCCCTTTGAATTCACAACAATAAGTGATCTGATTTATATAGTATGGCGCAGTCTCACTCATATGGTGTCTTCGCAATAGAATATCAGCTTTATATTAACTTGTTTCACAATAATGTGCACTGTTCACATTTATGAAACTATCCCTCATTCATTTTATTTACGGTAACAATCAATTAATATTAATAATAATGCAAAAGTTCACGCATTCGTGGTAGCCTGGGTGTCACAGACATAAATAGCAAGCTGGAAGAACGACAGTTGAGATGGTATGGACATATAAGAAGGAGACCATCAGACCACACAGTGAGGCAGGCAATGTCTATGGAGCTTCATCGACAGTCATCCAAAGGAAGACCGAAGAACTCCTGGACGACTCAATGTTCCAAAATTCTTCGGAGAAACGGCCTGGATGAAGGCGATACCCAGAACAGAAGATATTACAACCTGAGAACGAGAAGAGCCGACCCCAACAGCCTACCTAGGCAATGAGTTAGGACAGCGCAAAGGAAGAAGAAGAGGCAATGCCGCAGCCCTAGCCGGTAGAATCAATTTCTGCGCATCTATTCCAGGCTCTAAGCTATTAATTTAACGATTTACCTGATTTGAAAAGCAATTGTAATTAAAAAAAAAAACTAAAAACTAAATCTTTCTGATGGAGCTTCAAACAAAAGTTGAAATTTAAAAAAAAAACATTTTCAGCTGCAACAACCTCAGTAATATCGTATTTTTCAATCTTAGCACTCTAGCTCACTGAAAACTCACGGACCGCCACTGATAGATAGAGGATCTTTTTAGGGAAATGAAGAAGTGGAAGTTATGTGAAGGGAAAGGGGAATCTTAAAGGGAAATCTTAATTGTAAATATGTGTGTTAATAAGTCACCAGTTTTAGGTTAGAATCTATATGTCTTAGTCATAAGTCACTAGCCATAAGTCTTAGAGCTAAGTCACTAGTTATAATTGTAAATCTTAGTTGTAAGCCAGTAATATAAGTAGCTGTAAGTCTTAGATGTAAGTCACTAGTTGTAATTGTAAATCTTAGTTATAAGCCAGTAATATTAATTCTTTTATATATTTATTTGTACAGCGCCCTTGAGGTGATTTTCCACGACAACGGAGCTATATAAATTAGCCGATTATTATTATTATTATTAAAGGGTATGAGGGGCGGGTAGGAATCTGGAGGACAATGTGTCCAGGAGCGACGGACGTATGAATCCATCCCTCCAACTTCGGTGCAAGGCCATAGGTCGAGAGAGACCGGCTTGAGAGGTCGAGGATAGGTCTCCCTCAACCAATCTCTCTAGATCCGGTTCGCCATGCAGTGGGTGGACCTACGCATTGGCCGCCAAGACCTAGATAAACCTCACCCCATGAACCCGGGCACCCCTAGTAAGTCACCAAATGTAGCGAACCACTAGGGGTGACCTATGGAAGATGGTGTTGGATATCCAATAAATGGTTCCCGGTGCGGCGGTACCCATATCCGCCTCCCAAAATCTTATTAATAACTTACTACTAATAAAAATATATGTATATCATAAAGCGCGTTAAAGCCATCTGCGTAGGTATCTACTATGTATAAGTATATCCATCTTCTAAACACGTCCACCAGTATTCAGTACCTAATTGCTCGTACATCGTCTTGCTTCGGCACGGAAGCTTCCGTGAACAATCTATAATGACGATAGATAAACGCCATGGTTCATGAGCCGATCTCTCGTTGTTTGCATAACTCAACTGGCTGCACCGGCCTTGATTCCCGTTCTCCTGAATACTCCACACTGCACACTGTTCACCTGGTATCTCCGTACAACATTGTGTCGTTCTCCCTGAACAAAACTAGGAATCCCTCAATGCTAATTTAAGAATCGATATTTACTTGTACAGCGCCCTTGAGGTGATTTCTCACAAAAACGGCGCTGTATAAATTAGCCAAGTGTTATTATTATTATAATGGATGATTAAATGCATAAGTATAGTATTCGTTAATATATACGCTTGCCTGTAGCTACCTTCTTGATGAAAATCTTTATTGACGGTTTTTATATGGCAAAAAATATGTTTGTGTTGTCACGTACGAAATTAAAATCACTTTCCCTTCTTTTAACCCTTTTCACGTTTCACGTGAGCAATATTTTAGGAAATGCTTATCTCCTTCATTTTATTTATTTTATTTATTTTATTTTATTTATTTTTATTTTGCAGAAACAAACAGTACATTATTACATAATGGGAAATAGTTACAAAGTTATAGAATTAATACAATAATTGGTACCAATGACATGTCTCTGTTATATACTTATGTTTTTGTGAGATAAATAATACATTATACCTAAATTAAATTAATAAATTATTGAAGGAGAGGGGTGTGTGAGAGTGTTTGTATGTGTGAGGGTGCGCGTGAGGGTGTGTGGATGTGTGTGGATGTGTGTATTATGTGTGCGAATTCAGTGTGCTAAAAATGTTTTTCTTAAATAGAGGGAGGGAATCAAAAAATATATCGGTATTTGTGGTTTTTTGAATTGAGTTGAATCTTTGAAGGATGCGCGAAATGGGGGAGTTGGCTTCATTCTTAATCTTCTGGCTATTGTCAGTGAAATGTTCATCTTGTAGGCCGAAACATATCTGTGAATCCTTCATCGTGTAAATGTCAAAGAGGATATTTATGATTTATGAATATCTTAATGGATTTATTTGAGTCCACTAAATGCAGTAAATAAGACGTCAGAGCTTTGACCTCTTGGAACCTCTGCTAGTGACTAGCCAGCCTGACTTTCAAATAAAACAATATTCAGTCACAAGGAGTGACCAGTGACCATAGGCCACCCGGGTACAAGAAGAACACGACCCCGGTTCCGCAACTTTTCATCCCCGACAGAATATCGTACGGACAAAACACCCCCCAATAAAATATCTACTAAAATCAAACCTAATCTAACCTAACTTAACCTATTCTTAGATAACCTAACCTAACCTAACAAAAAAATGGGACAAAAATAATACAAACATCCTGTTAAGTTATGTTAGGTTAGGTTTTAGTAGATATTTTGTATGTCGCGGGATGAAAATGCGCATTACCTACGACCCCATAGACAGGATAGTTTAAAGTACCCGAATACCTAGCCAAGTAAAATATCGAAAGAAAACGCACTAAGGGAAGATGAATTTTTAATATTAAGTAGGGCTCATGGGGCGAGGTTTGTCCAGGACTCAGCGGTGGAAGCGTCTGCCCACTTGCTACATGGCGGGCCGGACTCTCGACCCATCGCATCGCCTTGCCCCTCAGCTGGAGGGATGGATTGATATGTGCGTCACTCCTGGATACACTGACTCCAAGATTCCTATCCACCCCTCGTACCTTTTTCCTTCCTAGGACTTCCAATCCTTCCCTTCCTTAAAAAGATCCGCCACACAGCATCCCCGTATCAGCAATCAGCAATAAAAGATGACTTAGGCCCTGAGGCCTCCTGTGTGGAGCTAATGTAAAAAAGTGTGGTATTGAAACAAAACAGAGTCCTGAGCAGCCACCTTGATACAATGGCATAACTTCAGTCGTAGTCGTCACAATGACTTGTTTAATACACCACACGAAAGAACAGATGTTTTATCACAGCATAGCAAGAGGAATGGTGCGAACGAAATTTATAAAACAATGTACTTACGTTGTTGCATCAGAGACTGTTTCGAACTTACAGCCTCAAATGCAACTGGCGAAAATGGACTGTAAAGGCAAACACAAACGAAAATGTTTCTGAAGTTGGATGATTGACTGTGTGGTAAATAATTGGAATGTAAGGACAAGGGAAACCAATGGCACTTACCAAAATACGAAGGGCGAAACACCAAAACACAACTAGTTGGTTGCAAAATTTCAGGCCATCACTGTACAGTCTTGGCTGTTATATTCTCTTGTTTTGTTTCACCATGGTGACATTGGTTGGGTAGGGTAGGAAGGAAAAATGACATTCTGGTAAGAACTATGCATATTGTCATTATTTCAAAACCAAACATTCCCGCCCCCGAGAAGAGATTGAAATCTCTTATCTACGACCGATGGCAAATCACACATTTCCGAATACTGACAACAAACAAATGAATCTAATAACAACCAATTAACAAAACGACAAACAATTATTCAATCTTTGTGCAACAAACAATTTTTACGAAATTAAAAAAAAAAATTGAAACGAAAGTCTAAAATAAAGCTAAAATTAGTACCTACATAACGAATACGTTCCTAGAATAAATTATCCTTCATAGCAACCGACACCGCGGTAAATCGAACAAAATGTAAGGAGAAAACAAACGTATATAAAATTAAAAAATCAAATTACGAGTAAATGTTTCATAGTGGCAATGGATAAAGTTTGACAACTGGCCGACGAAATATTCCTTGTGCAGTTTTAACTGTCACAACCCGTACGATTTGATCAGGACCCGGATGACATTCCTCGATGCGTCCCAATGGCCAATGCATAGATGGAATTTTTCCATCATTTAATAACACCAAATCTCCAACATTAAGATTAGGTGATGAAGTTATCCACTTTCCACGTTGTTGAAGGGTGTGTAAATATTCTTTTCTCCATCGATTCCAAAATGCCTGAGTTATTTTTTGCAACAATTGCCACCGTGATAACCTATTCATAGGTACTTCAGACCAATCAGGTTCAGGAACCGATGTAAGAGGAGCCCCTATCAAAAAATGACCAGGCGTCAATGCTTCAAGTTCAGATGGATCAGAAGACAATTGAGATAATGGACGAGAATTCAAGATGGCTTCTATTCGACTAAACAATATTGCTAATTCCTCAAACGTGAGTACTTGTTCACCTATTACCCGGTGATATTTTTGAGGATTTTATTTCTGCTTCATATATGCCTCCAAAGTGAGGTGCAGAAGGGGGAAGAAAATACCATTTGATTTTCCGCGCGGTGGCAGCAGATGTGAGGTAATCACGAGCTGATAAGTCTTTGTTAGCGCCGACAAAGTTTGTGCCGTTATCACTAATGATACAAGAACATAATCCCCGTCTGGCTAAAAAGCGATTCAAAGCTGCTAAGAAAGCTTCCGAGGATAAATCAGATACAACTTCTAAGTGTACTGCCTTGGTACTCAAACAAATAAATAAGCACAGATAAGCCTTCAAAACTTTGGCTCCTCTACGCCTACTTTCCTTAATTGAAAACGAGCCACCAAAATCCACCCCAACGTTGAGGAAAGGACGACCTTCACGAAATCTAATTTGGGGCAAATCTCCCATCATAGGCTGTACACCAACAGGACGAGCCTTGAAACATGTTATACATTTACTAAGACGCGACCCAATGACGTTTCGAGCGGAAACAATCCAATATTTTGATTGTAGAATTGACAATAATGTCCTAGGCCCCACATGCAAATAAGTCTTATGAAACGAGTCAATAATCAAGTTAGTAAGGTGACTTTTCTTGGGCAAAAGTATAGGGTGTTGAAAATTAGAGGCGATAGGGGCATTGTGTAACCGCCCACCGACTCTGAGCAGACCAACCGGGTCTAAAAAAGGCATTAACTTTTGAACATGAGACGAGCTACGGCAATTTTTGCCTGCATCAATATGAAAATGCACACGTTGCACTTTCAAAATCCATAATTTTAGAGATGAATGCAACTCCTCGACGGTTAATATTCCGAATATACGATCCTCTTTCTTTTTTCGAATGTTAACAGCAAATCTCAAAATCCATGCTGTAACACGCTGCAATCTTGTTAAAGAAGAAAATCTATTTAACGTCTCCTCATTCCACGAATCAGTTGTTGTCAATACATGAATATTGTTGGCCTTTAGTTCAGGAACAACATCAAATTTTACACTGAACAATGGCCACTCATCGACGGGTGATAGCATCCAAGGAGGCCCCCTCCACCATAACTCTGTATTGACCAACTGATCAGGCAAAAGTCCTCTGCTGGATACGTCAGCTGGGTTCAAATGAGTACGTATATGAAACCATTTGATCAAAGAATTAACTTCATTGATTTGTCCTTTTCGATTGGCAACAAAGGTTTGCAAATTATATGTAGGTGTATGCATCCATGACAAGACTATTGTAGAATCCGTAAAAGCGAACACTTTATCAATATGTAAAGTTGTACCGAATGATTTCAAAACATAATCCAAAAGTCGAGCGAGCAACAAAGCACCACATAATTCTAAACGTGGAATAGAAAGAGTTTTCACAGGAGCCACCTTTGACTTGGCAACCAAAAGTCTAATGTTAAATTCTTGCTTCGAATGTTGGGACCGAATGTACACAACACAAGCATAACCCTTTTCGGATGCATCTGCAAATCCCACTAATTGATTTGTATTTTTTTTTTTTTTTTTTTAAATCCTTTATTTTTCCCAATTTTACATGTTATAGTTACATATTTTAGGTATAATAAAAATAATGGGAACCCACTAAGGCGCAGCCTGTGCGTGGGTAATATTATAGTTAAATATTTTATTTTAGTACCTAGAAAAAACAAACAAGTGGCATAATATGAAGCAAAAAAATTATTAAAATTTGTTTAAACAGTTTATACAAAAAGTGTGTTCAATAGTGTACAAGGTAATAATTAGTGTATAGTGTAATAACAGTTATAAGTGTAATAATAAGTGTGAAGTTTGTGAGAAACATAAACTGATATAAAATTAAATAAATAGAGTTTTTACATCTGTGTGGTACAGCCATATTTTTAACTCTTTTATGTAATGCGGAAGTTTAGTTGCAACTTGGATATTTTTTGGTAAAAGGTTAAAAGTGCGAGGTCTAATAAAACTACTGTGAGTTTGCATTTGTTTTGTGTTTGTTTGAGGGGTATAGAATATGTATTATCACTACTCTCCCCTATGTAACGCGGAATTTGAATATTGGCTAAAGTAGACAATGACGATACTATTGCCGTCCAATGAGATTGAACCTCGACAGGAACTGGATCGTCCCAGTTCAATCCAAGCTTCCACAACTGTTGTAACAAACATTTAGCCAAAAACGTGACGGGGGAAATCCATCCAAGGGGATCAAAAATCTTTGCAATTGTTGATAAGATTGACATTTTAGAAAATATTATTTGTGATGTTTTTACTCGATACGAGAATGAATCGATTTGCGAATCCCAAAAAATACCTAAAATCTTAATGTTATTGGCATGATCTAAATCAATTTCTATAGGTGCTTCCTGGTGTGAGATTGGAATATCAGAAAGCAGTTCACGACAATTACTCGACCACTTGCTCAATTCAAAACCGCCAAGATTAAGTAGTTCCACCAAGTCTCGCTGCAATTTACATGCCGATTCAAGTGTGGATGCTCCGGTTAAAATATCGTCAACGTACGTATTTTCTAATAAAACTTTTGATGCTGTAGAAAATTTGGCATCTGCATCCGATGCGAGTTGATGTAAAGTACGTATGGCGAGAAACGGTGCGGAAGCCGTTCCGTAGGTAACAGTTTGCAGTTCAAATTCTTTAATCATTTGTTCCGGTGATTCACGCCATAAAATATGTTGATAGGATCTATCCTCTGGTCGAACCAATATTTGTCTATACATTTTGCAAATATCTGTTGTAAAGACAATTTTATGTGTTCTGAAATTGGAAATTAACTTCACAATATCTTGTTGAAGTTTAGGTCCTACTAAAAGTATATCATTTAACGACTGGTTAGAAGATGTTTTTGAACTTGCGTCAAAAACAACTCTAAGTTTTTTAATGGATCCAGTATCCTTAATCACACAATGATGAGGAATGAAATATTTTCCAGTCGATACTGATGAACTTTTCACATCTATCATGTGGCCCAAAGATTCATATTCTCTCATGAATTGAATGTAATCAGATTTTATATCTGGATGCCTAGAGAAACGACGCTCGAGGTGATGCAGACGAGATACTGCCGAATGATATGAATCACCAAGAGCCGATTTAATTTCCCTGAATGGAAGTTGAACAACGTAACGTCCCGCATCATTTCTATAATGCTGCGTTGAAAATATTTCCTCACAAAGCAACTCTTCTGTAGATAACGGTGAAGGATGATTTGGAAGGTCTTCGATTTCCCAAAACGTTTTCAGAACAGTCTCAATTGTCGATTCTGACGTCGTCAAAAACGAATTCATGGGAGGAGACACGATGTGATCGACATTTCCCATTAAAATCCAACCAAAAGCCGTGTTCAAAGCTATCGGTTCATTAGATTTTCCTACCACCCGTCCTGAACGAAGAACGGATGAAAACAACCCAGCACCCAATAAAATATCGATTGCAGAGGGTTTATCGAAATTTGGATCTGCCAAAGTTAAATTTCTCAAATGATCCCAGTCTCCCCGACGAATGGGAAAACTAGGCAACTGTGCACAAATGCTTGATAACACGACGAAATCCGCATCAAAAAGCTCATTCGAACATAGAGAACGGATCCGACACTTGACCAGTCCCTTCTGCGCGATGGCCGACAACTGTCCAATTCCTCGAATAGGAATTTGTTTATTAGAACAGTTGAGGCCCAAACGAATTGCACAATCATTTGAAATAAAATTTGCCTGACTGGCATAATCCAATAATACACGAACCTTGTGAAAATGACCCTTGTTATCACGAGCTTCTACGATGGCCGTAGCTAACAAAACTGATGATTGGCTAGAGCTCGATAAAATGTTGAGATTGTTAAGCCTCTCCGAATGAGGTGTGGTTGCCGCGATGGCCGATACGATTGGGTCGATTGTCTCAGGTGACGAATCGAGTACTTCTTGTCTAGAAGTGTTATCAAAATTGTTGCTGTTTGACGCCTGTACTTGCCTATTTACGTCACGAGAAAAATGCAACAAAGAATGATGATTTTTATGGCACTGAAAACAATTAAAACGCGACGAACAGTTCTTGACCAAATGCTGAGCGGAAAGACAATTCTGACACAATTTATATTTCTTCACAACATCGAATCTAGCAGGTGGTTGTAGCTTTAAAAATTGGTCACACTTTGAGAGAAAATGTCCACCTTTGCATATTAAGCACACCTACTTTTGTGTACTGACAAAAGAATTTAATAAACGATTTGTTTTTGCTTTTGGCGCTTCATTTTTCACACCGTACCCATGAACCGATTCATAAATTTTAGATTGTGATTCTAAAAACGACAATAATTGCGAAAATGATGGAATTTCGTCCTTATGACCCATTAACTCAAAGTTAGTTGTTAGGTCATCAGGAGTTTTCTTCAAAACGATATGTAATAATAAAAATGACCACTGATCTGTTGGAAAATGTAACGCTTCTAATGCCTGAATATTTTCCTTCAAAACATTAACGACAGATCTAAGCGAATCCTTTTTAATCATGGGGCACGAGATAATGTTCTCTAAGTGTCTGTCCGCAATTATCCGTTTGTTATGAAAACGATCTCTCAACAAATTGTAAGCAATTGGATAATTGATTGCGGAAACAGGAAGATGCTTTATAATTTTCAACGCGTCACCCGATAGTGCTCCTAACAAATAATGTAATTTATGTATGTCACTTAGAGATTCATTATCATGGATTATAGCGTCAAAAGTATTTATAAAATTGATCCATTTAGTGATACCACCCGAAAAAGTTGGCAAACTAATTTTTGGAAGTGAAAAACCGAGACTATTTGATGTTTTTATAGAATCTTCCTTTGGTGGAAAAACTGCCAGATAATTCGTTTGAATTTCAAAATACATATTCATAAAAGTTTTATATTTATTTTCCAAATCGATTAGGTCTAATTGTTCACTTTTTGATGTTTCTAGAATCACATAAGATTCAACAAAGTCATTCCTTTGTTTTTCAATATCCTTAATTCTAACCAGTAAGCTATTTCTATCTAATAAATTAAACTGCTCTGATCGACTAATGATTAAAGATTGCCAATTTATTACGAACAACAGCAGAAGCAGACATTTTTAATGAAAATAATCACTCGAAATCAACACAACTATTGTGACAATCGAAAATTAATATTATTTAAATATATTAGTATTCTATTTTATAAGCAAAGATTGAATAATAATGATATATTTTGCTAATATTTGAATAGAATTCAACAAACGAAAATGCGAAATTTACCACGAATTTTAACCCCTTTGAAAGTGACAAAATGCCTAATTCGAAGGCCGAAATGCCAGGAATATTAGGAACAAGGGATCAAGGTTATTGGAAAACACATGCAAGCATCCAACTCCATAAAACTCAAGAGATCTGGCACGATTGGACCAAAAATGTTGCATCAGAGACTGTTTCGAACTTACAGCCTCAAATGCAACTGGCGAAAATGGACTGTAAAGGCAAACAAAAACGAAAATGTTTCTGAAGTTGGATGATTGACTGTGTGGTAAATAATTGGAATGTAAGGACAAGGGAAACCAATGGCACTTACCAAAATACGAAGGGCGAAACACCAAAACACAACTAGTTGGTTGCAAAATTTCTGGCCATCACTGTACAGTCTTGGTTGTTATTTTCTCTTGTTTTGTTTCACCATGGTGACATTGGTTGGGTAGGGTAGGAAGGAAAAATGACATTCTGGTAAGAACTATGCATATTGTCATTATTTCAAAACCAAACATACGTATTTAATTAATTTTTAAATAACCCTAAAACTTGTTTGCATAGGTACCTACCTATCTTCCGAAAGTAATGTAAAGAATGGTAAAATAAGAAATCTTATAAATCTTTTATGGATGACGAATAAGTTAGAAATTAAATTTTGGTTAATAAAAAAACATTAAAAAAATTAACTTGCAAGAAACCAAATTTCAAGTACATCTATTTTCAAATATCTTTTGAAACTAAAACATATAGGTAGGTATATGTTTATAGGAACTAGCGTGATTCCTTCGATACCGGTGCAGAGTCGGGAAACACGCTAAACGCGCGCCCAACGTTTGTACAAAGTTGAAATTTGTCGCATAAGAATGGGTTGTTTCGACGACTCGTTCTTGAGTTCAACAGCTCGGCTGTTGAACGATTTGTTGACATAGGCCACGAGGGAAAATATTTTCGTCAGGGTCTCCTGTGTGGAGTTAATGTAAACAAAAAAATTACATTTATCATAATATTCAATATTCACCTCACTACCATTTAATAGATATATATATATACACACAGACACACCCACTTCGTCGAGACCTCGGCTCGGCCACCAAATTACCGGCAAACTTCGAAAGTGGAAGTCGTAAAGGGGCACACAGTTTCAGGACGAGAGGAGGCAGGACATCATCGAGCTCTTCCTCTTGCTACAAGGACCTTGGTATTCAAAGCTGCCCTAGCTGGGGCTGGGAAGCTGGGTGTGTGGCTGTGCTCGAATCCGAGCGCCGAATTGCGACATATCCCCGAATATCCGCACTTCCTCCAAGCGAAATAATCTGCAACTTTCAGATTGAAAGATAAAGACATACACATCCAACAAAAGGTAACACCGAAAGCGCTTCCTTGAAAGATGTCAACTAAAAATACACACCCTTTTTATAAAAGCGAGTATTTTGGACGGTACCAGCATTTAAACTTTGTATGCAAACACAGAGCTTTTTGCGTTTAACCGAACCAGCACAAGAAAATCGTAAAGATTTCAGAAAGTAATTACTATAATAACAATCGTAGAAATACATCTGAATTGATGATTTATTACTTTTTACTCGGGTTTGTTATTTTCCTTCCCGCTGGCGCCATACGGGCGGGGTTTAGCGGAGTGCGCCGGCCGGGAGCGCCATTCACCTCTCGCCCGCCGCCGGCGAAGCGCGTGTTTGTCTTCGAACTTTCCGTTGTATTTTGTATTCTTGTTTGCGAGTCTGTTTACCAAACGCACGTTGTGTATTAGAGCGATAATGGGTTTGCCGAAGGAATCCTTCACTCAAATACCAGTGACTAACTACAATAATCTCCAAAACTTTAAGTGAACAAACTATTTCTTTCGATTTAATTTGTTCTCCGATTAAAAAACTTATTTACACTTTGAATCTGTGTGTGATTTCTAATGTTGTTAGTTGCATTAGCAATAAAAAAATAGACTTTGAAGTGCTGAAAATATTTCGAGTGTCGAACTGAAGTCGGTGATTTATTTTGAAGTGCTCGTTGAAATCAACATAATTAGACTCAGTTTTGTGTATACTAATAAGTACTTGATTATTTCAATGATTGAGATAAACATCGGGAATATTTAAGCCGACGAACTTGTGTCTTGTTTTAACTGAGGAACTGTAGGTGTAATGTGCTGGTCCATTCGCAGCCCGCAGAACTCAGTCAGCCTCTGGTAGTCTGGTCTCGGTGAACCCTGAGCACAGAGCACAGAGCACGTGGTCATTGTCTGGGACTGGGCCCGACTAGACGTGTACCTACCTAAATCAAGGAGTGTTTAGTTTATTGGCAGGAGATTCCGATAACATTCTTTTAACACAAGGGGACCAATTAACAACACTGCTTTATTGTAAGTACCTACCCTCGTTATCTTATAACTTAGGTTATGTACCTATGTAGTAATTAAGTGCTAAAATTTAATCTTATTTGATTTTTATCAGATCGTTTAAATTTGGCAGATGTTTTGCCTCTCAACAAGATGCTAGGTAGTATAATGGTAGTATAGTAATAATAATAACGTATTCCTATGTATGCATTATATTTTTACTATACATAATGATAATATTATTATGTATATTGATTTGTAGTCTATTGAATGGTATTTCTTTTGACATATTATTTGTAAACCACCTCAACGAGTAAGCGGAAAGGAGTAATTATCACGTATTTAAATACATTTAAATAGCTGTTTCCAGTGGCGGCTCATGATTTTTACGTGTGCTAGAGTTTTGAAGATTGAAAATATGGACTTTTTGGAAGTTGTGGCTGAAAACGATTTTTTTTAAATTATTTTTTTTATAATATGAAGATCTTCTATTTAGATATAGGTATATAATCACGGACATTTGAATTTGGATGTCTATGTATATAATAGAAGATTAATCCTGAAAATCTCAAAAAAAAATCATTTTCAGCTACCTAGCCACAACATCAATAAAGTCGTGTTTTTCAATCTTACGACTCTAGCCTTTTTCTATAGGTGTACATTTTACATAGGTAATGCTAAAATAATATGACAAGTGCAATATACCTACCTAGGTACATTCATTATCCCTGTCATTTATTCTGTCCTTATGTTCCTAGGTACCAGTGGCGGTCCGTGAATTTTCAGTCAGCTTTAGTGCTAAGATTGAAAATTACGATATCGATGTTGTAGCTGAAAATTAAATTTATTTTTTTCAAAATTTATATATTTTGTATGAAGATTTTTCAGGATTCTTTCGTTTGGGTATGCGCCGCATCCACATTTCAGTATGTCTTCAAACAAAAAGTTGAAATTTTGAAAAAAGAAAATTTGTTTTCAGCTAGGTAGGTACCTACAACATCAATAAAGTCGTTTTTCAATTTTAGCACTCTATCTCACTGAAAACTCACGGACCGCCACTAATAGGTACATGTTAAGGTAGGTATCAACCTAAGGGTCGACCGAGACAGCTTTTTCGTTCTCGGCCGAGACCGAGAATAGATAAATTGAGAAAAAAATGGAAATGCGCTATTTTTGCATAATATATTATATATATAAATGTAATAATAATTTGTTTTAAATAGTTTTAATAATCAAAATTGAACAACATGATGTTGTAGTACATAAAAAGCAATTTTTCTGCGTTTTCACCCTTCAAAGGGTGTCACAATCGACAATGTGGACGCGCGCGGTAGGTTTGAATCCCATTATCCTATACTAGGTACACCGTACCTACTTACAGCGGTCTCGATTATGACCGAGAATCTCGGCGATTTTTCGCCGAGAACCGAAACAGAGTTCTCGGTAAAATTTGTGGCCGAGAATGCCGAGACCGAGATCTCGATCGACCCTTATATCAACCCTCCTATTGTTGACATATTTATAGAATTTTTTATGTAGGTATAAAAAAATGGTAAATATTTCCCTAACCGCCGCACGTTTAATTGATCCAGATTATGGAAATTGCATTTCATTTGAACTTTCAACTACAAGAAACAACTAAATAATTCATTAATTATTTTTTTTAAAGTAATGTTTTTCTTGAGAAGAGCGGTTTTGTTATAAATTTAAATAATGTTTACTCGTTTTATTAGAGGAGGAAATACTTAGTCGGTTTAATTTTTTTGGTATACTACAAAAGCACAAACTGATAAAATCTTTTAGTTTACATTATAAATAAATTATTTTTCAAACATCAAGAAGGAAAACAGTGTTCGAAGTCGGGTAGGTACCTATCTGGCCTTAGGATTGTTAGGATAACTTTCGGTAACTTCTTATCGTTCTGTAGCATGACTGCAGATCACCAACGAATAACTAACAGTTCACATTTACTAAGTATTCTTAATATATTCGACGTCAACTGTGGTTTGTACGTTAGCAATCTACAGTTGCCCTAGGAAACGATGAGAAGTTACCGAAAGTTATCCAGATAATCCATATTGATCAACCTTATCGATCGACCGTGCTAGGGGCCTGCTAAACTTAGAGTAACAATATTGTTACTCTAAGCTGGTAATTAACCGAATACCGTAAAAAAATATACAGCGTGTTAAGAGGCGTACATACTTGACTTATTTTAACCAGATATTCCTGACATTATTTGGAGTAAAAAATCCAAATGAAATTTTGGTCTCCCGGTGACATTTTTGATGTTATTTTTTCAATAAAAATTATTTAAAAAATCACTGTGTTGAACAGTTAGGGACGGGTAGAGGGGTTAGCCGGTTACTCGGCTGAGTTAACAGTGACCACCTGTGGAAGTTTTTTTTGATTTAATGAAAACAAACGACTTCGTAAACCCAATTTGTTTGGTTTTCATTATATCAGTAATGACGCCACGAAGTGTATTTGCGAAGTTCGAAAAGGATTTTTTTTTGTTTGATTTTGAAGAATTTTTTTTAATTAAAAGTGGGATCAAAAAAGTCACCGGAGACCAAAATGTCATTAACATTTTTTACTCAAAATAATGTCACGAATCACTGGTTAAAGTAAGTCAAGTACAAACCATAACACCCTGTAAGTATTGCAGATTTTAATAGGTTTTGCTTAGGTAGGTACTAGTGATGATCTCATGATCCAATTTGCAGAACTCCAGCATGCTGTCCTGCAAGCAGTTCTGCAAATCGGATGGTGACTAGTGCTTTTATAAGTTCAATCGCTCCTTCATTTTATTGCCGTTGTATAAATTAGTATGTATTAGCAATAATTTCGAAATATAAATACACAATATTTAAGCTCAGCAGGTCCCGTTATTGTACGAAGTTTTTAATGGCTGATGTAAAACGAGGCAGGCAATTTATGTAATGTTTTTCGCCTAATCTTGACGTTAATCCTTTGCAAAAAAGGCTTAATATTCCCACTTAATAAACTGTTTACGATGACGCAGGTTTATAATTATTTCTTATAGACAGGGATTATCCGATATAAATTGGTATTCTTGTCTTGTTTCCTAGTCAATGTAATAAAATGCAGGCAATAAATGATGCAAAGTAAAACCGTTGAGGGCCCTTCTTTCGCCGGGATACGCAAGTATCCAAGTATCGACGATTCAAGTATCTTTCGACTACCACCATGCATCTGCGCGGAGGTTCGTAGAGTTCGTACACAGGCACAAGTTGGCGAATTTTGTAGACTCGTCGGTGACGCCAGTCTCCCGTAACCAGCCGGTGGAATTCGTTACCATTCACGTCGTCGAGATTTTAAACACGACAGAGAAATACTAAAAGACGTAAACAACAGAAGTTTTTAAACAGTTTGATGTTCCAAGTATACAAAAAATTTATGCCACAAATATTCTGGTTCATTACCAAAGACACAGGCAAACACCTCATACAATCATAAAACTAAAGCCAAACAAATAGACATTCTAAATATGGTATATCTAAGTAAAGTTCTACGTTTAGACAAAGAAGCTCTGGAATTTTAGCATTGAAGTTCAAACAAACTCCTACATAGTATCAAACAGATTAAAACAAAAAAATAACTCCATTTAGGACATCAAATGTTGGTTTAAAGAACTATCGGAAAACTTACTTAACCAGTATATTAAAATATCGTCGTAGAAGTTTCTGAAAAAACCTTACGAAGTTGTATCATAGAAATCGCTGAAAACATATCCAAAACATAGTCTCCAATCTACATATTTTATATCATTGAAGAAGACAATAATAATAATCTAAACGAAAATATGAAAGAGAACAAGACACAGAAAAACAGAAAAAATAATGGTCGCAACTGGGACTCGAACGCAGAACCTCTCATCAAACCGTCATAGTAGTCAATTTCAAATTTCAGAATTAACAGTATTATCTTTAACTAGTTTTTTTCCCAGTGGATTGGGTTCGAGTCCCAGTTGCGAACATTATCTCTTTCTGTTTTTCTGTGTTATGTTCTCTTTCATATTTTCGTTTAGATTATTATTATTATCGTCTTCTTCAATGATATATTACATTGATGGGAATAACCTTAAAAAGTTATAAAAAAGAGTTTTTATTATAAAATTACATATTTTATACTTATATTTAACACGTATCTTCTGTTAATGTAAAAATTAAAATATAGTATCTGAATAAAACTGATAAGTCTCATCGTCCCTTGTGTCGGACATTTTGTAAAAATGCGTATTCTTTCGATCAATGCTAGGAACAAAACAGTCAACAAAAATGACAACCAGTTGACTGCAGTTGTGGGTGACATTATGAAAGCTAGTTTTGACGTTTTAAGATAAAACGTACGTTTCTTTTGTGTTAATTAAAAATACTACCTATCCATTTTTGTGTGTGAAATATAGCCTACATGTAAGTCAGACCAATCGAAATATATTTACATTTAATCGCGTTAATATATACATTTTTTAAATTGTGACCAAAAGAAACAGGTGATGGTGACGCGGGTCTCGTGATTTCAGTAGCAGCGTTTACGGAGTGTGTGCGACAAGTTGTTTGGGAGGCGTCTACTAATATCTACAGGAATTCCAAAAACTGAAAAAATCTAACTAATATCTATGAGAACCAAAGTATTGACGAATATCCACAGCTCAAACTGTTGACTAATGTCTATGAGAACCAAAGTGTTGACGAATATCTACAGCACTGGCAGAGGTTGGATTTGCAATTCTGTATAGCATATTGGAATAACGTATTGACTCAATGGTCCAAAATTCTTCAGAGAAATGGCCTGGATGAAGGCGATACTCAGAACAGAAGAAATTGCAACCTGAGAACGAGAAGAGCCGACCCCAACAGCCTACCTAGGCAATGAGTTGGGACAGCGCAAGGAAAAGTATATTGGAATAACGTAATATTGCGTATGCAGTTTAAAAAACTTAATTTATGTAAGTATGTATGTAAAAATCCCTAATATCGGACTATTGGACACATTTAGCTGATTAGTCCAACCTACGCTCTGTAGATATTAGTCAACACTGGGACCGTCATAGATATTCGTCCGACCTTAGGGAACGTACCCATACTACGTGACCAACTTTTTGCAATTCTTAACCCCCCCCCCCCCCCCGGTGACCAAAAACCTAAGCAACCCGCCGCTCTTTTGTACCAAGCGTGACATTTTGAAGACCCCCCCCCCTAAACGTGTCACGTAGTATGGGTACGTTCCCTTAGCTCTGTAGATATTAGTCAACACTCTGAAGTTCGTAGATATTAGTTCAACATTTGAGCTGTAGATATTCGTCCGACATACAGGCTGTAGATATTAGTATCTGGGCGACCGTCGTCTATATTGGATACTTGCGTATTCCTGTGGAAGTAGGGTCTTACTATTTAAAATAAATGATAATAATACAACCGCTATAAAGCAGGTCCTTGAACCAGTCCCTCATAATATAATCCCAAGACTTCCATTAACTTTATGGCTCCTCTCTACCTGCATACATTTTATACGCATCCGTCTTTTCTCCCTACTTTAATCCGGGTCTCTTCAAGACCCGCACTGACTCCTTTCTTCCCACAGCCCCCACTCCTTAAGTGTATGTGTATAATTATACTTCCTACAAATGATAGAATAAACATTCACTAGCTCTCATGACAATGTTTGATTTCACAGCGATCATTCTTTGTTTTCCTTTTCCCTTGTCATTACTTTACACTAGCGATGTGAAAGTCGTAAAATGAAGTATACCAGCATCGTGTAATGTGCAGTTATCTTTCCAGGAGCAACTAACTAACGAGAGAGGATCAATAGAGGATGGACCGCCACGCAATTTCTTTAGAATCAGTCCTTTTTTTCATTATTCTGACTTAAGAGCGTTTAACCAGCCAGCGGACGAAAATCCACATTTCGTCGAAAGTTGTTCTTCCGATCGTGCAGGGCGGTTACAATGAGAAAGATTGATTGTTCTTCGTACCAGCTTTTTTAAATTATAACTCAATATCGAATTTATTTCAATCCAAATTAGCTTTAATTTATACCTTCATCCAAAAATGCTGAAAGGCGTGATGATAAAACTATTAAAATAGTGTACTTTTTGTAGTTATTTTTTGATTATAAGTATTTATCATTTTTCAATAATGTCTAAATTTAATAAGAATGTTAAAACAATCTGAAATATATTAGTTAGTAAGTGCGCAAATAAATACACAAATGGACCAATTTTCGTCAAGAAACACATGTACGTACATATTTTTTAATGATTTTATTGAAACTAAAATTAAAATTCTAATACATAACTCTGCTAGATAATGTATTGATTTATTTTACTGCATGATTACATTATTTGAAATGGGTGTGGTATAATACAAAAACTTTTTTGAAAATTTAACAAATCTGCCAACGACCTATGGAATAACCTTATTATACTAAAAATTCAAAAAAATTCAAAAAATTTATTACATAACTATGCTAGATAAAAGAACAATCTTTCGAAATCCATTTATAATTTTTTGTGGAAAAGAGTCAATACGTCTAAAAACTTTTTTGAAAATGACGTATTTCCGTCTTTCTCTGGTAATGCCCTCTTAAAAGGGCCCGACTCAATTACATTATGATAAACTTGACGGTGCCGTGTCTTATATCATCCCTCCATTCTTTTCGGATCTTCATAATAATTGTAATACTGTCATAGATAGTTTTACTGCGCATGCACTTCAGGCCCCTCAGGGATCTTATTTCTAGAGCATTGACTTAGCGATGGTACCTACCTACTCAAAACGGAGGCGTCTACTAATATCTACAGGAATTCCAAAAACTGAAAAAATCGAACTAATATCTATGAGAATCAAAGTGTTGACGAATATCTACAGCTCAAACTGTTGATTAATATATATGAGAACCAAAGTGTTGACGAATATCTACAGTACTGTCAGAGGTTGGATTTGCAATTATGTATAGCATATTGGAATAACGTAATATTGCGTATGCAGTTTAAAAAACTTAATTTATGTAAGTATGTATGTAAAAATCCCTAATATCGGACTATTGGACACATTTAGCTGATTAGTCCAACCTACGCTCTGTAGATATTAGTTCAACCTACGCTCTGTAGATATTAATCAACACTCTGAAGTTCGTAGATATTAGTTCAACATATGAGCTGTAGATATTCGTCAAACATACGGGCTGTAGATATTAGTATCTGGAGTCCTCAAAACCATAACATGATGGTACCTGCCGTACCTTTTTAAATCCCTATGAAACAACGTCCTTATTTTAACCACTCTTTTGCAGTATTATTCTATATTAAGCGTCGCTTGCACTTATATTATAACAGTAACCAACGATGAAAGAATATAGGTAGGTACCCAAAGTGTTTAATATGCCGGTGCTTTGTGAGCATTTTTTTATCTCACCACAAAAAGGTTAATTGACAAATTGTGGTTGCGGCCCTGAAAAGTAACCCTCCTTCTGGCGATACTCGCCTTCGTCATCCGCGTGCAACGTTTTTTTCTACGGAAGCGAATACATAATAATTGCCCACGTGAATAGTGAATATGACATGTGAGGAAAAATGTGCACTATCATTGCTTTTGCACTATAAAATAATATTTCCTGTTAATAGGCGCATGAATAATTATGCTCTTATATTATTACGTAGGCATAATATATTTTTATAATTCAAACATTGCTATAATCTTCTACGTAATAATAATATTGGTTTATTACAACTTCAAGGCAGGGTTGCCACAATTTCGAAATGAAATACTGATAATTACTTATAATAAAAACATAATATAATCATTTAGCTACTCGGTCCTTCTAAGTTAGGCATATGTGCGGTGAAACCATGTATGATTTATTATAAAGTAGAATTTCGGAAAGAATGCAAGATTGATGTAAGCGTAAAGAGCAAGATTAAAAAAGGGATGATGAATGCTTTGGACATGTAGAGCGAATGAACGAAGAAAGGAGTGTAAGGAAAATATATAACTTGAAAGTTAATACTTTTAGAAGAAATCAGGTATGCCTCGGAAGACATTCGTGCAAATGATTTTATTACTACATTGTCAACATATTACAAATATACCTAAAAGTAATGACAGTATCAAGTGAATCAAATACTCGTACTCGAGTGAGTATTCAGAATAATATACGTTTTTATTTATTTATTAACGCCCTTTTTCGATGAATGCATATGAATAGTAAGAAATATACAATATTTAATGTATATAACTGAACTGCCTCCGTAACAATATTTTATATTTGTTTAAAGATAAATTGAAGATGTCCATTGACGTATAATTGTTTCCCTCCACTAATATTCTGGGCAAAGAGGAATACATATGGTAGTTAGTTCCAGAATTACTGCACTGAAATAAATCCTGACTTCTAGTATTACGTGGTGGAATCCGGAAGCTTAACCATTCTAGCAATACCGGACTGTCAACTAAATCATTTAGAATTTTATACAGAAATACCAAGTCAGTGAAAATTCTTCTGTCCGACAATTTGAGCATTATTCATATCGTATAAAATAGTGTTGTAGTTTAACATAATTGCTGGAATACCCATTTTAAAATTAAGAAAACGTAAGAATTTGATTTGTATTCTTTCAACAGCTTGTACATGTATACTTTAATATGGGTTCCACAAACTGAATTATACTCAAGTTGAGTTCTAACATATGCAAAATATAACGGTTTAATACATGAGACGATGCATGAATGTGAATGAGGCAAGGAGCGTATGTCAAAATAGTCTTGTGTCCTTGGGTGGCAGTATTGGCAGTCCATCCTATTTGACTACCTCACCGAGGAAACGGCTTGATGTTAGTCAGTTCGTAAGTTATTGTTGGTGGCGCTTTATCAAATTTGCTTATCGCAAATGTAACATTACCTGCCGCTACCACTCGGAGCTTAGTGGCGACAGCGGTGGTCAGTGGTCAGTGTTCAGTTAGCATCGCAAGTGGTGATGGGTGTCTACACGAGTCGGTATCGCTTTATCCGATCCGCCAACCGGAAACACGACACCCGCTATTGCTACCACACAGTTATGTACACCCGTACCAGAGGGGTACCCAGCTTCAGTGGTAATGTACCACGGGAACGGGACCACTCCTTGCCTATTTGTGCGTGCTCGCGCTAAACCATTAACTTTCCCGAAGATTACTTCCCGTTTGAGCGCAAGGCGATAAAGCCTTTGATTTAGATGATTGCTTCGGCATATCAGATTCATAAAAGTTTATTATTCAATATCCTCGGCACTAAACTGTGCAAGCATGTAGAAGCTGCCTATGTACGATCTCAACTTAGTTTGACATGGCGGATTGAGATGCTACACTACACTGAAAAGACGGATTTGTATATGTGACAATCTTAATATACTGATCGAAATCCAAACATTTTTATATTTTTTGTATGACTAGCATCGACAATCGAACCCGTAACCACCGGTCTATAGTCGAATCATGGGAGATCCCGTGCAATTTGTATGCTCCGAAAGCGATAGGCTTCTGCCTATCAGAACGCGATTCTGCATTGATCATCGACATTTTCAACGACAGTTCAGCAACTATCTTTTGACGCATGTCACAAAATATTAAAACTGCCCCATGACCTTTTATATTAAAATAATATGTAATCTTCGAGAACGTGAAAAAATAAATAAATAAATCACTCACCATGTGCCACAGCGATTCCTGTTTCCCCTTTTGTATTAGAAGGTATTTAAATAGGTACATACATAAATTTAATCCAGTTGAATGCGTTTGATAGTTACTTGTATTTTACTCGTATTTAATTATAAAGTCTTGTTCTTTGAGTTTTATTTTGCAGAGGGCAAAGGATTACGAAAGTTGCGAACATGTATTTCATTTTATCTGTTAAATCAAGTGCAGCTCAAAAACGTTCAATAATTCACTACTTGCGATAGCTTTGCAGTGATTTATTGTTGAATTTATCGTAAAATAACAATATCTTCTCAGAAGCGTCTGATGTAAGGTGTACATTTCTGGCCTGCGTGATCTCAAGTTCCCACTTCTTTAATCCTTCCCGATCTGATACCCAGTTTATTTGCTCTTGATTGAATTGTTTTAAAGTTGCTGTGTGTCGGTTGCGGTGTTCGAGGTCTGTCTACAGACCAGACCTTCGGACCTCTAGATATCCCGACCCCTTCGGATACCCGAAAACCTACAGCTCGAGTGTTTGTCTAAAATATCAACGTTCAATAAAATAAGTAGTATGAATAAATAACAACACATCTACAGAAAGACCCTTGAGCGGGCTCAAAATACACAAATACTAACTACATGTCTGCAGGTTCGGATGCTTAACAATACTTTTTATAGTACATTCAATTTCATCGCAAGATTGTATTTGACGGACAAAAGTAGGCAATTTCTGTTCCTAACGCGTGCTATTTGTACTTGTACCTACATAATACGTAAAGTGTTACAAAAGCGTTCTTTTGAGTCCATTGAACAAAACACAATCATTCCGTTTCACGGAATTTGGGTTCTAGCTTTTTTCATCGGAGGTGTGACGACATTCAATACATTGTAATCTCGAGTTATTTTATAAAAGTTTGCCTTTGTATATTTTTTTACTAAAAGCAATAGATTAATGCAATACTTAAATATTATCTTTTTTCTCAGTAAAACAGATAGGTACATTTGGTGTTTGAATATTTGCTGAATACTGATCATTTTCTAGAGACGCAGAATTCATCACATTTCTTATTAATGTTTGTTTGGTATATTCCAACTTAAAATCTGCAATTTTAAATATTTACCTACAATAGTTACGTTGAACTGAGCTTTCAAATAAATACGTAAAAGTTTTTCAAACTTAATTTATGGTTAGTAAATTCATTCGAATTCAAAATTTACCTACAGTCTCCAGTGATTGAAACCCACCGGTAATATTTTGATTGAATCTGGTTATCTCTTACCAATAAATTCAATTAACTTTCCAATATTGAAATTCTCCTTCATTTAGTCCAATTCTAATACAGGGGTTTTAAACTGGCTTCCAATTCTGTCTCATCAGTATCTTTAATTGAATTATTATTTACAAAAATATTAAAAACTCCGAAGGCTTCCAGAAAGCATAAAAGGAATAGCACTGTAATATATAATGACATATTGTAATACTTGTGACAAATTTCTGTGTGAAGTGTAATTTAGGAATCACTAATTCTAATTACGAACGATACTAATTATTCTAATTAGCCACAAAGTCATAACTATAATAATTTGTCCTTTAAACTATTCCATATATCAATTGCGATAACGAAATGAACAGGAAATGTGTCAAACTTTCGAAAACGCCAACTAATAATAATTATTATGATTCATTAAGCTGGGGATTATATCCCTTCTCAACTACTTGCACTAACCTACAAATGGGTAATGCCTAATAAATACTAATAATTAAACAGTAAAACCTGTGCATAACTTTCGTATGATAAAACCGTCAAGTTACTCCAATGGACTTACAAACATTTTCTTTACGCTCGATCTGGGGGGTAATCTGGTGAATGCGTTACGAAAAACTGGTGATGCGAACGGTGATTGATGCGAACGGTGATCGGGCGAGGCGAACGGTCGGGCCTTTACGCACGCTAGTTGATAGGGAGATATAAGTTAGTGAAGATAGAAAGAGAGAGAGTTACGTTTCGAGTTACTGTAGGGACAAGAGAGAGAGGTGCGAGCACAAGGAATCATTTATTGAATAACCATGCCATTGGTCACCCCGAAGTCGTAGGTCACCCCATGGTCGCAGGTCACCCCAAGGTCGTAGGTAAACCCAAGTTCGTAGGTAACCGCAAGGTCGTAGGTTACCCCTGGGTCATAGGTCACCCCATGGGCAACCCAATGTCATATGTCACCCCAATGTCATATATTCTTTTAAAAGTTAGTGAAGTTTTACTTCAGTCGTGTGGTCTAAAGCACACTCGTTTTTTTTCTCCGAGTGTGTTAGAAGGAATTTGTACCTTGCAGTAGCGATTTGGATTCTTTGTGTCCGTATTTCTAACACAACGACCCAGATGTATAAAATTGTTTCTGCCACGCGCTCTTAAATTAAATTAGTCGAATTATATGTCATACAATGCGTCAATTAAAAATAATGTCATTTGCTTTCTTCCATTTTGGATCTCCAACCGACTTGATCGAATTACTAGTTACGGTTTGGCTAGTTGAATCAAAGGCAGCATTCTCCAAAATGCGTTATTTTGAGAAAACCAAAAAAAACGTTTCATTTCAAAAATTCTCACGCATTTATAAGTTAATAATTTTATTTAAAAATGGAACTTGCTTATCTATTATAATTTCTAAAGCAGAATTTGTTTAATGTATTGATTGATTAGTTATAACATAATGGATTTAAGTTTGAAGATTGCTGCATTTGATACTCACCTAAGGAGATTGCTGCTTTTGTTTCCCACACGTGTGGAGATATCTGACTTTGATACTGACAAATAAATATGACGTCTTCAATAATGGACTGACCAAATCACAGGAAAGTTCGTGGTTATTATTAAATTATTAGGATTTTAATTTTAATATAGTTCAAATAAAAGTAGCTTTTCATTGAAACGGTTTGAAATTATCATAAAGTTCTTTTCAATTTAACGTATTATTTATTGTACGGTAGGGTTGTTGTTACATACTTCGAAAATTATTTTAAAGTACATTAATTTAATCCACACGGATTATTATTATACAATCTTTCGAAACAAAGCTCTCGTTAGAATCGTAATACCAAATTACACGCTACCTTTTATGTCCTTTATACGAGGTGCGATAATTTCCTATTGCTTTATATGTGGTTAGGTTATTGATTGCCTACCTTTGGCCTGTAAGTACTTTGCAAACTACGTGCCAATAGGGTTGAATAATAGTTTCTATTAACTTTAATATGATTGCCATATTACGTAGGTATATATACGAGCTCCCCTATTCATGTGGGGGTCAGGTCTGCAATAAAACAGTTTGAGATAACAGATTCGAGATTTTCACGGTCAAAAGTCTGATCGTGATTAATTTTTTAGATTATTATGTCGTGTTGCGCTTCCTCCTTTTTTAGTCAACTTGTCGGACAGTGCTGCTGGGTCCATCATCAGGGCAAATGTGTAGATTATGGTGCAGTGTTTATGTATGTAGCAAAGATACCATGTTGTGTGCGTAATCCTCTTAGGGCCGGTATTTCGGTATAATAATTAACTAAAATAATGTGGTTTTCGACGTTTAGTTTTGGTGTAGCCGCCCCTAAGAAGATTGGCGAAGATATAACTTCTACGGTGACCGGACAACTCAGAATGAAATCAACTCAGAATCACCTCAGAGAAGTCATTAAAAGTGATGAAAAAAATATATAAAAAAAATTGTCAAATAGGTTAGGGTTATGGGCTATTTTAATATTATTTTTTTCATAGCTTTTAATGACTTTTCAAAGACATGTTGAGTTGACTTTATTCTCAGTTGGCATGGAACCAACTTCTACATTCATTAACACACACTGCAATCTAAGCATCTGCCCTGATGATCTACACTGTAACGCTGTCCGAAAGATTGGCTAAAGGAGGCGCAACACGGCGTCATACCCCAAAAATAAATCAGGATAACAACTGATGTAATGCTAACAAAATTTCTTGTTGCCGAACGTTTCTTCTAAACCAGTATTCATTTGTACATATTACGAAAAGTCGTCCGTGTTCGTGCCGTGCCACTAACGTCAACAGAAACCAATATAGAAACACCCCAACCCCAACACGTAATATCTTTTATATGTATTTATGATGATGTTGATTTAAACACCAGAATGTAGAAAGGAAAGCAAATACATACTCCAACATTCGCATAACGCGTCTGCCGTCTATATTGGATGAAAGATCTAAGGACTCCAGCCCTTAAATCTGTATCGGGTGTAACTCCTCGTAACTTCAGTTCATTGCGAGATTTGGGCGTGTTGAGATAATCATATTCCGGTCACATATCTCCAATAAGGCGATATGAGCATTATATCCTCCGAGCAGAAGGGATTTTTGGTCCTTTATTCCCTAAAGGGCATCGCACCGTCTGGCCCGAGATAAAATCACGAAAGTTGGGTATGAACATAATAAAGTTGGGGCCCTCGACCTTTGAACCGCAAATTTATAAAGGGGTGTAATGAAGCTTATGGATGAATCTGTAGTAGACCTTTTAAAAGTGGCAAGTATAATGTTGATTCTTTCAAAATCGTTGTTTTTATTATATTTTAATGCTACCCAACTGACCGGGTGTAGCGAAAACGTGGCTATCATCATCGGTATCATCCCGTTTAGGTACAATTATTAATTTTATGATACAATTTCTACCCTGATATGCTAGTGAAACATAGAACTGGCAAAAGAAGGATGTTGAATTTTGTAGACATGAGATCCCTTTTTTTTTACATCAGCTCCACGCTCCACTATTGCCTTGAGGAAAATAATTTTCCTCGGGCCTATGTCATCTTAGGGGATGCTGTGTAGAGGGTTTTTTAAGGAAAGGAAGGATAGGAAGTTCTGGGAAGGAAATAGGTATGAGGGGTGGGTAGGAATGTGGAGGTCAGTGTCCATTCCTCCACCGCGGTGCTAGGCGAGAGGATAAAAGACCTCCCTCAACCAGTCTGTCTCGATCCTGCACACCACGCGGCAGGCAAGCATGGGCCGCCAAAACCTGGACAAACCTCACTCCATAAACCCGGGCACCCCTGCTAAGTCACCAAACGTAGAAAACCACTTGGGGTGATCTATGGCAGATCCCCGAAGCGTATGTATGGTAAAACCACGTATGCTCTTGTGGGAAACTTGGAGATCCGCAAAGAATGCGAGGCTGATGTAAGTGTAATGAGAATGAGCAATATTAAGAAAGAAATCATCAGATGGTTTGCGCATGAAGAGCCAACCAACGAAGAAAGGAGTGTAAGGAGAATATATGAGGCAAATGTGAACGGTAGAAGAAGTCAGGGATACCCAAGGAAAACATGGCACGTTCAAATTAAATAAATACTTAAGTCGCGCCATGTCAAGAATCAGAATAATAGAAGAGTATGTATGAGACGATGTATAAATGTGAAAGAGGTAAGGAGTTTGTGCCAAGACCGAGCTGCTTGGCGGTCTGTCCTCTCTGCCTACCCCTGTGGGGAAACGCGTGATGGTTAGTTAGTTAATTCTAATCAAAATAATTCACAAGTCATCAATCACAACGCCATATTACATCCAGTCTTGTTTTTTTGTTTGTCTCATCAATTATCTCAAGCAAAATCGGGGAGCCGGCTAAAGGGCGTGGACTTCGAGCATCGTCTGCGGTTGGGCCGATAGCTATACGCATTCTCATTGGGACTGCCCGGTGGTCTATGGAATACTTTCTCTGGCTTTTCTTTTCTTTTTATATATTTTATTTTGTTTCTGCTATTATAGTAATTATTTACAAATGTTGTAAACATATAACTGTTTTTTTCCTCATTAATATTTTTTTTCCTCATTACTAACTGTTTTTTTCCCTCATCCTATTTTCAGAGGGTTTCTTCGACTCGTTATAGCCGTTATTTTTCTTTTTCTTTTACTAACTCTATTATCGTTTTTTTCATGTTACCTATTTCAGAAGAAGTATTCCACGGGCTGCTACTTCTATTTATCTTTTGTATAATGTTTTTGTAAGTACGTGCGTACTGCTTACTAACCCCGTATGCATGGACATTGGAGGGTCTAGAGTCGTTCAAATAAATGTAGTTTCGTTCAATAAAAAGTCTTGAAGTGTGCGGTGAAGGAGGAAACCATACGTTTCCTTATAACGCCGTTGGGAAAATGGTGGGGTCCCCTCCAATGTCTCATCAATTTTATCTATAATATATCTAGCACTATCTATTCTACGTAAATTCACAAAAATAGTATGAAATTTAAAGAATTAAAAGTCTTGTTTAGATTTTTTACATCTACGGCGTAGCGCGGCGTAGACATTATGTTTTTCCATAGCGGAATCTGGAGGCACGCCCGGGAACAGGGAATAGTGAGGGTTGGTAGCTATTTCGCTTGAGTAGCGTGCCAATTCTCCAGGCGGACCAAATCTTCCATTCTACTGCAAATAAACCAAATGGCTGTGGTGCAGTTTGAACCTCGTGAACGTGAGTTTGTTCCATTTTTATTTCCACCTTTTTTATTTTCTTCCTCGCTAAGAGAATACTATTTTCCTCTTATTTTACATAATATTAGCATTACACGGTTTGTTTTATTTGCAGCGATCATTAGCGCCTCGGGAGCAATACTTTAGCAGAGCACTCGAAATAAACGTATAAAGTAATTTAAAAAGAGAATAAATTACATTTCATCTAATCCTATTTATTTATTAAAAGAAAGTAACTTAGTTTACATCACTTTATTTTTTTATATTTTATACTATCAACATGTTTCGTGAACCATGTTCACTTCTTCAGGAATAAAAGTATACTAAAGTTAAAAAATTAATTATAGATTACATATGGAGAGAAGAAATTGAAGGAGGTAAGAAGAAGGATTTGCAGATATTTTTGTTAATAATTTAGAAAATAAGATTTTTAATAGCGGTGCGTTATTACTTAAAAATGTGTATTGTTGGAAAAGATATGTTGACGATATATTTTGCATTTGGTTAGGTTCAGAAAGACAATTGAACATGTTCTTAAATTTTTTAAATAAATTACATAAAAACATTAAATTTACACTGGAAGTTGGTAAAGATAAGAGTTTAAACTTTTTAGATTTAAATTTAACATTAACAGGTACAAAAATAGATTTCAATATTTTCCGTAAAGATACGTATACTGATATTTAAATCATCCCTTTTCTCAAAAACTAGCGGCTTTCCACTCTATGATTAATAGACTAATTACAATTCCTTTGTCAGCTCTTAACTATAATTTTGAATTAAATCTCATAAAGCAAATAGCAATTAATAATGGCTATTGTACTAATTTGATAGATGAAATACTAAATAAAAAATTAAACAGAATTTTTTCAAATTATATATTTACCCTATTTCTAAAGATAGCAATAAACATTGGCATAGAATTTTATTTGTCGACAACGATACGTCAAAAATTATTAGTAAAAATATTCCCGGTACTATTCAACCAGCGTTTTACACAAATAACAAATTGAAGAAATATATACTCAACAATAGAGATAGCGAAATTAAAATAAAAAATCAGGGGTTTACAAACTCAATTGTAATGATTGTAGTTCGTTTTATATAGGTAGAACTTATAGAAACTTTGAGATTAGGGTTAAAGAGCACCTCAGAGCACTAAATGGCAATAGCGATTCTGAGTTCGCAGACCATTTATTAAAATATGATTATAGCTTTGACATAAATTCAGGTCTTCAAATATTACACACAGGATATAAAACATCGCAAATCAATAATTTAGAAATTTTAGAAATAAGAAAAAATGTAAATTCCAAAGCTGACATAATTAATAAGCAAAAAATTTTTGTTAACCCTGTTTTAAATATCTTCCCACTTAACCGGCCTTTTACTTCTAATAGCTTGGTAATCACCAATTCTTCGAAACTCCCACCATTGTCAACCCTTCCCCCTCCTTCAATTTCTTCTCTCCATATGTAATCTATAATTAATTTTTTAACTTTAGTATACTTTTATTCCTGAAGAAGTGAACATGGTTCACGAAACATGTTGATAGTATAAAATATAAAAAAATAAAGTGATGTAAACTAAGTTATTTTCTTTTAATAAATAAATAATGACATCACAAAGTAACAACCTTTTAGAAGAAGTTTTCTTCGAAAAATTAATCCTATTTAATTAATTGTATCGTCTTTCAGTTAGTGAATTAAAAAAAAGATATAATCTTTCTCGGGTACGTTTAACTCATAAAGATTGCGAAGAAGTCCTCTAACATCTTTACTTGATTTTAATTACCAGAAGTTTCCGCTGTTTATTCAAAGATTTTTATCTCGCGAAGATGATTCTTACCTTTATATTACTGTTTTCAATAATTAATAATAAAATAAGGATCTACGCATCGCTAGTTTCATGTTCTTAGAAATCTAATAAATTGATATAGCCGTCAAAAAATGTTGATAAATCCTCTGTAATGGATTGAATGAATTATCTCATATCTTCGTTCGCATTAATTTCTGTAAAACAATTTCCTGTTTAATGGTAATTGACTTCCTTTTTATTAGTTTTATAAAAAAAAAAATTCTATATTTATTTTGTGATTTTGCGTTTGTATAATTTTTTTTTCGTAAAATAACAAACCATGACCAACTAGGAAGTGTGCAAGGAAACTTAACCTCTAGGGCAGGAGTTCCTAATCTTTTTCAGCCAGCGGCGCACTTACAAGTTTAGTATTTTGTCACGGCGCCCTACTTTAGTAAGCTATTTGGAATAGATATAGTGACTACATGTATATTATAGTCGAAAGAAATAAGTACCTACAATAATAGTAGTTGGGTAGATGGGCACAACAAAAATTAAAACATCCACAATATGAAATTGAGTTTTATTATATTTATAAGAATTTAAGAATTGGAACAGATAACAACATAAAAGACTTAAAAAAAAATACAATAGTTACTCAATCAAATCAATGTGACGGGTGAGCTTGATGATTTCCGCCCAGTTTTTCAAAGTGGGGAATAAGACCTGAGACTGCTACTCTCATTTCTTGCTCCACATTGATCTTTGAGCGATATTTGTTCTTGATTACAGCTACAGCTGAAAATCCAGCTTCACATAAATATGATGTGGCAAACGGAATGAATAAATTTAAAACATTAAATTTGAATATTCATTTTGAATCGATCCCAAAACTCCACCAAATGGGTACTGGTGAATCTAGTTTTGAGGCTGTTGTCGCAAGAGAGTTCAATGAGACTCTCTTGCTCTTGTGTTATAAATCCTGGTGGAGCTTGTGCACGGGAAGGATCTTGGATCCACGCAAATTATTCGACATCATCATCTGCAAAGTACTTCGAAAACCATTCGTTGAGCTTCGATAGGTGTTCCGTGAAAAGGGCCATCAGGTCTTATGAGACAACCAGTTTATTAGATGCCGCATATTTATACAATTGCAGAAAGCTAACTTGACTTAAGTAAACGTACATTGCGAGCAAGCAGTCGCGGGCGGGTAAAGACGTGGGAGGGGAGAGTATCAACTTTTTTTTTCAAGTTTTTCAAGCGCGTAGGTACTTTTCCTATATGTAGTTTCCTAGTATGTACCTATGTTCCCTAAAGATGCGCGAATATTTGTGGTTTCGGATAATGATAGTGGATCGACTCACGGCGCCCCTCTTTACGTTCTACGGCGCACCAGGGCGCCGCGGCGCACACTTTGGGAACCCCTGCTCTAGGGTAATTAGTTAGGTTTTCGGAACAATTCATATAGGTCTCGCATAAACCGTTGCGACTTTCTTATTATCATGGTTGGAAATATGACCTAAACGGTGTTCGAAAGACAAAACACCACGCTTTAAATACAAATCTGAAAGACAACCCCAAAATTATCAAAATGTACATCTTTATGAATCCAAAATTTCTGACCGGTATTGGAAAGAAATTATGAGACTTTTTTGAGGATTTTTTTTATTATTATATGTACATGAAGCGACAAAAAACTGAGTTGATGGTAACGTTTGTATTACATTTGCCTAATAAAATATCTGTGTTTCTATTTTCGTTATCAATAATCTTAGTTAGACAAAAAGTTAGGTGAGACATTTTAAAAGCTTTTTTTTATTGGTGCCCTTTTTTACTCATTTGAAGTACGCTCTAGCATGTTTAAATCGCACTTTATGGAACGCGCGTTTTTTAAAGTTACCATGGCAACATCAACAAAGCACAACTCGTTCATCTACATCTACTACGTTTTGCTCCTCCATCCATGTTATGAACCTTTCATATTCTTTTTTATAAACGTCTTTGGATTTTTCAGGTATTAACCGCGATTCTGCTTTGGTATTTAAATTATCAATGTTAGAACTCATTTTACAACACACAATAACTAGTAAAAACTGTGATGTCAACTATTAATCTTATGTGACAGATTGCAAATTAATGTTTGTGTTTTTCATTTGCATGACAACAAGATATTGTGATGTCACATCACGAATTCATTAATAGTTCTTATTTCCAAATTTTTAATAATAATATCAATATTTATGTTTTCAAAGCGTACCAATAAAAAAATAGCGTAAAGTATTCGTGGATAATTGGTCTTTAAAACACTTGCTTTATTTCGAGCACTCGGCTACGCCGTCGTGCTCGAAAAATCGCGCGTGTTTTAAAGACCTGTTTATCCACTTATATTTTAATATACTATTTTATGTTTGCATTGAAAAATTTTATATTTAAAATATTGTATTTTTATTTCGAATTATAAAATTTGAAAATGTACTTCGCCACGTTGCAAAAACAGTTTTTGGTTTTCGGATGCTTTCAGAAATATTTCATTTATTTGGGTTTTTTGCAAAGCGGTAATATTTTCACCAACCGACCAAAGTAGGACCGAGGCCTGAGGGTTAACAATAAATCAGAAACTATTTGTATCTTGGCCACATCCTCTGAAATAAACACAAAATGAAACGACCCTACTTATAGCAAGAATTAAAATAAAACTAGGATTCGAATGACGATAATTGTGACGGCTGAGGAATGCTACGGAAGACACTAATAAACATCCTAAATACAACCATCCAGTCCTTACCCCATTATCTTCAACCCTCTGTTTCAATTAACTTCATTCGGCTTAAATCGAGTTATCAAACATGTTCCGTGTCAGAAACATCACAGACGCTTGGAAACTTGACACTTTGTTGTGACAAGATTCGCGACGAGATTTGACAAAAAATATATAAGCGAACGGTACACTTCATTATCTCCTCTTGTCGCATTATCTCGCCAACCTGCCGGAATAAATTAGTCCCAAGTCGGAGGCTGCCTCGCTACTGGCTACTTGCAGCTCCCAGTCGAAGCCTTCCTCCACTTAGGCCTTCTCGGAGAGAGTTGAGTGGCTGCCCGGATTCTACCTGGAAGTTTCCATTTAAAGCGAATAATATTGAATTGAAAACTCATACAAGAGAAATTTTAATAAGTTTCAGAAGACTGATTTTAATATTAATGAAAATTCTCGTATAAATCTTAGGCACAGAAATATTCGTGTGTAGATAATTTCTTTACTTTTCTTCTAATACGAGATTACTTTTTCTTTATTCCCGAGTGAGACATCACCCGTCCCAAGTAAGTACCTAGTACCTAGGTGTATGTTTTCTGCTTGCCGTTATCCGACAGAGAGACAGAAGGCATATTGGATTCCACTGGGATTGAGACAAACGTTTTTATTTATTGTAATACAAGGAAAAAACATTTGAAAAACAATTCCGTTTTCGGTTGTCATGCGATAATTAGTTCAGAACTAGCACAGTCCCATGAAAAATCATGGGATAGTCTGAATTCTATAAACACATCGGTATCAATTTTGAAGAAAATAATCGTCTCTCTATATTTAATCAATACCTTTTTTATGTACTGCATCCTTAATTGCCCTACTTGCAAATATTAATTTTTCGAAGAAAACTTCTTCTACAAGTTTCTTCGAAAGGTTTTCTTCGAAAAATGAATATTTGCGAGTGCGGCAATGAATGCTAAAGTGAATAAAAAATTATTGATTAAATGTAGATTGTTGGGTTTAAATATATATTTTTTGCGAACATATATTTAAAATAATCTTCTGTTAATATTTTATATTATCTGGAAGTAGGTAATTTATTGCTTGTCTGAATTGTTACGATTTTGAACGTGAGTTCATTGAGCCAGGGTTACAAGCACACGCAGAAGCGAAATAATTAAAAATTAATAGAGAATTAGCATGTTTCATGACGAAATTTATTTTTTTAAATAGAAAGACAAGCATTGCCGGGTAACGAATAATCTGACAATGTTTTAAAATCTTCTACTACCATCACAGCAAGCGGAAAAATGTGGCTTGTGTCGTGATGGAGTGGATGTCCAGCCGAGGAATCGGAACATGCGAATCCAAACACGATGCCAACTCAGCCACTGACCGGTCGATTATGTCTGTTAAAAATTCGTTAAAGAATTACGGTATTGACTATCGTGTCTCAAAGAACGTATGGTGGTGGGTAAGGTCGGTTTTATTATTATTATAAATACATTTTTAATCTTTATCAGTGGCCCTTTCAATTAAATATTTATCTTGAACGACATTGCACATTATTTTTATTGAGTCAGCGTTTCGAACAACTTGGAGTGTCCACAATAAAGTTGAATTATTTGAAATATACTAACTTTTTTCTGCACTAAAATAATTTTGATTACAGATATTTCAGGAGTTCTGAACGTCTTGTGCATTTTATTTGACGCTGATTTACAATTAGTGTGGTACGACTTGTAGAAGCTACAATGATATCATCCATGTTGTATAGGCAGTGGACAGTGTAGGGCTGTAGGCAGTGTAAATGACACGTGAAATTCACCTCTGCTGTGTCCCTGCCAACTGCCAACAGTGCCTTCAGGGCTGTGGAATAAGAAATCGGGAGTTGCGGGGCTTCGCACGCAGTCCTTGTATTGCTTCCTGGAGCGACCGGAAGTGGCCAGGAAATGGGAAATATTTCAATCTCGCCGGGGAGCTTTCACACTTATCATTCAATATGGCAAAATACGCACTATGCGTACCTAAACAATTATGTGTTTTGAAATAAAATTATTAAAAACATATTTTGTCTCCTTGTATTAGCAAAATGACTTGATCTAAGAATTTTTTACTCTTAACCACCCGGGCCTCGGACCTATTTTGTCAGAAGGTCAAAATATTTTGGCTTTGCAATAAAATCCAAATAAATAGGATATTTCTGAAAGCATCCGAAAACTAAAAACTGTTTTTGAAAGTGATCAAATTTTATAATTCGGAATAAACATATAACACCTATATGAAATATTAAAAATAAATAATGCAAAAATATAAAACTTTAAAAATGACTCACGTTACGTATTTTCAAATTACTGATATCGAAAAAAATAAAAACATACACATATTATATTAGGTGCCTATTATAACCGTTATCGTCAACTCACTTTTTTGTCATTTTAAGTGAAAATAATGAATGAAAAATTTCCAAAATTCCATAATTCTTTTTCGAATTCGGCGGGAAACTTTGAGTTCATAAAGGTGTACACTTAAATAATTTTTTGGTTTCAATTCAAATATAAAACATTCGAATATAAAGTTTGTTGTTTTCTCTTTCTAACACCGTTTGGATCATATTTCTAACCATCACAGTAAGGGAGACAACGATTTCTATTAGACCTATATGAGTTGTTCCGAAAACCGAACAAATTAGCCTGAGGGATTAATGGTTATTTTTTACAATTTGCTTGTTCGATCCTCCGTTTTTAGACAATGACATGACCTCATGACCTAGGCTTCTTTTACCACTTTCAGTTTTTACTATGTAGTGTATAATTTATAGTGTTCGTGTACTTGTGACGTTTGCATAAATGATGTATTCGTGTGTACAAGTCCATTTTGTATTTTGAAGATTAAAAGTCATACATATGCCATATTTGAGCAATTTTCTAATTTTCAATAAGTTCATTTCTTTGTGTATTTTTTTTCGTGGGGTGCTTGGGTTGTGTAGCGTCAATTCTTTCTCCCTACAGTATTCTATATTCCTATACTATGATTATTTTATTTTGATTTACAACCCATCTGAATCATTTTATTTTCTGACAAAGTATGGTTAGAAACACCGGATGGTGGGATGTGTGGTGTTGTTTTATTCTCTGACTACACTCGCCGCGCCAGGGTAAATAACCAAATTACAGCTGCTGTATGAGTGGAAGAACTATTATAAATTACCTATTATATTTTAAGATGATCCCCTAGTCTTGAAAAATTCAAAATCGGAATCCCCGCCTCTTTTTAAAATACTTGATAAGACTTCAGAAAAAGCATTTGGAAAGGTTGGAAATGGTATTTGAGAGTTGTTTTTACAGGTTGATTTCGTAAATGCCTGTAAAAAAACAGTAACACCTTAAAGTATTTAAAATTTCACAAGTTTCGAACAATATTTTGGTTTAGACGTTATTTCCTCAAAGTATGTAATACCACAAATACAATAGATACGGTATCCGGAAACTCATAGCACAATCGTGAAACTGGTGCGAATCTACGAGTACCCACATCACACTATTGATCGATTCGGTGGTGTGACTCTTTCTGATTTGGGATTTGGTCTTTGTTTTTGGAATAAATCGAGTCAGAAGTTTCGATTTTTTAGGTCAAAAGTGAAAAAATCAACTAAAGGGGTTCAAATCAGTTGTTTATGACTGGTTGTTTCAGAAAATTTGAACAATTCTATTCGTAAAAGTTCTATTCAATTTATGTTATTATTTCCGTTTTCCCAAGCAACTGGCCCACACTCGTATGATAACTCGTAATTACAGAAATTGAATAGGACTTTTATGGAGCGTGAAAATTAACTTTGAAATTTGATGAATGGTTCAAATTTTCTGAAACAATCCGTCATGTGTCTTCTGAAAGCGGAGATCCTGCTCCAAATTATTTTTTTTATACTTTAATTTTATAAAAAATCTAAATACTCCGACAGACATATTTATGGTCTGAATGCGTAGACGATGAGTCGATGTAGGTTTACCAGCCAAATGCCGTTGGGAGAAAAAATACTAATTGAATCATTTAATTACATTGGAAAATAGTCATCGAATCATCGACCACAATGACGATAGTGTTCATCGAGTTTTAATGTCACGCTTTTTAATGATTCACCCCCAGGCGCATGGCGGCCAGCGAGCTTCGTCGTAGGTGCTGGATTCATCGTTAGGTGCTTTATCTTTATCTGTAGCAACATAGGTTTAGTCTATGGTACAGTATCGTTTCAAATCAGATCAGTGTCGAAGGAATAAATTATGCTAGTTCATCGGAGCATTTTCCATTGAAATACCGCTAGAACACTATAGCTACCGATGGAACTCTTTTTTTTTATCTAGCTCCACACAGCTAACTAACTAACTAACCATCATGCCGTTTCCCCGCAGGGGTAGGCAGAGATGACGGACCGCCAAACAACTCGGTCTTGGAACACACTCTTTGCTTCATTCACATTCATGCATCGTCTCATACATACTATTCATTATTCTGACTTGATCGTGCTATATCTTCCTCGGGCGTCCCCGACTTCTTCCATTCACATTGGCGTCATATATTCTTTTCACACTATTTTCTTCTTCCATTTGCTCTACATGCCCAAACCATCTGAGGGTCCCTTTCATAATCTTACTCGTTATACTTACATCAGCCTTACATTCTTTGCGGATATCTGCATTTTTCACATGATGATACATGGTTTTACCACACATTCGCCTCAAGGATCTCATTTCAACAGCATTCAGTTTACTTTCATACTTTCTCTGACAGTTTCATGCCTCGCTGCAATACATCAGTGTAGATACCAGGACTCTATTATGGACTTCTAGCTTTGCTGCTTTTGACAGTTTTTTTTTTATTTATTTATCAATTTTTATATTTATTAGTGCCATTTTCTTTCAATATCTCTTACAGCTTTCCCATCTCTCTCGTAAACATACTTCCCAGATACACAAAATCATCCACCTGCTCCAAGTATACATCATTCACTATATTGCACACTGTTTTCGTACTCTCTCTTTCAAACACCATGACTTTAGACTTACTTACATTCATCATTAACTCATTTTTCATGCATACTTCGTTCATCCTAGACACGAGACACTGTAGATCTTCCATACTGTTAGAAATCAGCACTGCATCATCAGCATACAACAGGCAACATAAGAGGAAATAAATAATTACCCTCAGGACCGATGTCATATTTGGGGATGCTGTGTGGAGGGTCTTTTTAGGAGAGGAAGTTCTGGGAAGGAAAGGGGTATTAGGGGTGGATTGGAACCGGGGGTCAGTGTGTCCAGGAGTAACAGACGTGTGAATCCATCCCACCCACTGCGGTGCAAGGCGATGTTCCGAGAGAGTACGGCTGAAGAAGTCAAAGGGACTCCCTCAACCATTCTCTCCCGATCCGGCCTGCCATGCAGCTGGTGGGCAGACGCATCCGCTGCCATCCGGACAAACCTCACCTCATGAACCCGGGCACCCCTGCTAAGTCATCACACGTAGCGAACCATTTGTGGTGACCTATGGCAGAGTTGTTGGTTATCCAATAAATGGTTCCCGGGGCGGTGGTACCCATAATCACCTCCCAAATTGTAAAGTGATACCAAACCCTCTTATTTTCGTGAAAGTTTTCGGATACATAACACATTTTTCATAACATTCTCCTGTTGTGTTTCACAAAATGCGTAAAGTATTATGTGATACATGTTCTCTGTAACATTATCGTGGGAAAGGGCCGATTAGCCCCCTGGCACCACTCACTGTTCGCTACTCGCTTTCCCCAAGTATCACTTTCCATACTATCATCAGCCAAATGGATAACCGAACAATATTACGCGAAGATTGATGGGAGGTTTGGATGAAAGTCTTCCGCACCCTTTCAGCGTTCAGCCCGATATAATAAAAGAAGTGTTTCGAAATGAGTTTCCTTCCTGAAAGGGTTTCTACAGAAGGGGTACGAAATAATTTTTCGAAATGAACCGCTGTTACATGCAAAAATCCAAATTCAGACCTACGAAGTCGTAATTAAGTTCAGGCAAATCTTTTTAAAGAGGTTATTAAGTTTGAATGTATTTGTGCACACCGATAGTATCAAAAGTCTTTGTTTGGCACACCCGCCTCCAGTCTCCTTTTACTCCTCAAATGCTCAAGGTTACTTTTTATTAATTCCGTTTAAATATAGATTCGCGATTCAATTCGACGATGTCCATTTTATGTTTAGATTCCTAAAACCAACAAAATATTTTTTTTTGATTACTTCAACGCACCTACACAAGTAAGGGTCTCTTTAAAATGATTTATTCCAGGCGGGAACGACCAACTTTAGTTGCGAGCAACGTTTGCGTCGCAAGCCAACGCGATAATAAGGCCATCCGCTCATGGAGAACTTCCTGAACAAAGTCGGTATTTTTCTGATCTGACATATTACTCGAAAACTTTGCAGGTAGTGAGCCGCTACCATGGCAACCTGTCAACAAGGCAACTGAAACGCGACAGCACTGCTAGTCACCTCCACCATTGCGTTTTAGTTGCCTTGTTGACATGAATTGCCATGAAAGCGGCTCACGACCTGTGGATAGTCCGTTGACTGGATAGCTCATTAGTCCAGTCACTTAAGCTAAAAATAGGGTATATCCACTAAATGAAACATAATAAGCTGAAAATTTGTGTAAACCTTTATTTTGGTATTCTACATGTTGTCTCAAAAGTCTCATACGGTAACATGTGAGCGTCTTTGGATATTCAAGGTCAAAGGTCACGAAAATCAGTTTTTTTGGAAATATCTCGCTTCATTTGCCTCGATTCGTATTTGCGTTAAATATAAAAGTTGAAGAGTATAAAATTCTCTACAAATTTCGTGTGAGATATTTTTTTGTACGCTTTACCGTTTTTAAGATTGAGCGCGAAGAGTGCGGAGCACTCAGCTGTACATGCATTGGCGCAAGGTCAATGGCGAATTATTCTAGTTCATAGGACGGTTTTTTAACTTAATTATTCGTTAAATATTAGTTAATTAACTATTTAATACATTTTATTTATAAGTATTACTTATAAATCAATGCGTCATTTAATACTACTTGCTTTTTTCATATAAATAATAAAGTAATTAAGTGATTTTTTTAAATATATCGCATTAAAGATAATTGCACTTTGAGTAGAAAAGAAATTAAGAAAACATTTTTTTTAAATATTTTTATTTAGCAATCATATACATATAATTAAATTTGTACAATCTAAGATCTAAGCTGAAGTTTGGGTCAATTTTTTTTTTACTTTAGTTATTAGTTAGCCAGTATGGGAGTTAGTTTTCTTCTTCTTCATCGCCGTCTTCTTACGATTACTCAACAATTTAATAGTTATTATCATCATCCTCCTCGTTATCAATGACATCCATCTCCAAACCTTCCAAAACTTCAGGGTCATATGCGATTTCTTCGTCGAAATCATGTTGATACGATGAAGCGTTGAGACATTCATATCCATTACTTTGGCCACAAGCTAACGAACATTGCAACCCTGGTTTTCAGCATCCACGGCGAGAACCAATTCGTGCAGTTACAGAACATTGTACTATGCAGTTCATCTGGTGCAGGTGGTAATAATATTTTTATCGGTTCCAGGGCTTCATTTTGCAGCACCCAACCCCACCCCTGGGGTTCTAAACCATTGCCTAACCAAGTTTAAATTTGGTAGTAGACACGATTGATATGTTTGTGAACTGCTGCACTCGTTGGTGGAAGAGTTGAAAACTGCACAGGTTTATTTAATTTTCTTGACTTAATAAACTGTATGTAGCGAAGATGATATCGACATAATCGCAAAAACTCCAGATGCTTTACGTAACGCCTTCATAAATCTTGAAAGCTCTGCCAAAAATATGGGTCTTGTAGTAAACCAACAAAAGACCAAATACATGGCCGTAGGATGCACCCAACAAATCCCAACTCTCTCATGTGGAAACCAAAATTTCGAAACGGTACCAAGATTCACATACCTAGGCTCCCTGATAACAAACGACAATAATACCACAGAGGAGATCCAGAAGCGCATAGTGAACGCAAATCGCTGTTATTTCCGCCTACAAAAGCTATTAAAGTCCAGACTGCTGTCCCAAAACACGAAGATATTAGTGTACAAAACACTTATCAGACCAGTACTTACGTACGCAGCTGAGACTTGGGTACTAACTAAGAGGAATGAGCGAGCACTGGACGTTTTTGAAAGAAAAAATTTAAGGCGCATCTTCGGACCGGTTCAAGAAAATGGATTTTGGCGCAGACGTTGTAACAATGAGCTCTATACCTTGTTTAACGAGCTAAACGTCGCAAAATTTATAAAACTGGGAAGACTTCGGTGGTTGGCTCATGTGGAGAGAATGACCGAGCACCAAGCACCAAAGTCCCTGCTGAACTCAAGACCAATAGGACGAAGGAGCCTGGGAAGACCAAGACTAAGATGGAGCGACAACGTCCTCAAAGACATATCCATCTTAGAGCTTCTAAACTGGAGAGAGCTGGCACAAAACCGAGATGATTGGAGGAAGACTTTTGAGGAGGCCAAGACCCACCAGGGGTTGTAGAGCCAATAGTGATGATGATGACGTAGCGAAGATGATCGATACTGTTCTCAGATTATGGAGCATTATATACTGCTAAAAAAATGTGTGATCTATTTTCAAGTAATATTCACAGGACAGTTTTCTTGTTGAAATATTTGAGTCTATCCAAATCGGGTAGTTTCTCTAACGTTTTGAAGACAGATTTTTTTTCTTTCTTAAAAGAGCAGAAGTCTTGTCACAGTCACTAAAGTCTATCCAAATCGGGTAGTTTCTCTAACGTTTTGAAGACAGATTTTTTTCCTTTCCTAAAAAGAGCAGAAGTCGTGTCACAGCCGCTAAACCCATATAGGTAAAAATAAAATGTTTTTCTTACAACGGGGATATTTATCAAAACTTTTAGTGAGTTATCTTTAAAACAATTAACAAATCATTATCTTTTCCTATTATGACGGCAGTCCTTTGATGTTCTGGTTCTGATCACTTGGTCATACTCCGTAGGGATATCTTTAAGCTCTGACAATGAAAATTGGGAATTTTTATGATATTCTAATAAAAAATTTTTTTCATTGATTATGTGATTTGACCATCTTGGCGAGGTTTTCTTATTAGAGCTGGTACTAGCTTTAAAAAAATACTGTAGCAAACGGCGTTATACCTATTTTTCTTCAGCAGGTATCAAGTCAAGGTATCAAGTCACAGGGAACATGATATTTTACTAACTCTCCTAAAAAATCGTTTTATTCTTCTGCTCTTTGCATAACATTGTCTTTGAATTCGAGATTGCTTACTTTACTAATCGTGCGCTGCTTCACCACTAGAGGTGGGTAAGTTCTGCATTTTTCCGGAAGCCTCCGAGACTTGCTTCCTTTTAAAAGTACACGAGTTCTAGGAGCAGGTCCCGGGTCCGAGTTCTTAGGTGCGGACTGGGCACTGGGTATTGTTGCGGCGCACCGAAACGGGACGCACGGGTTCAAAGAACTCGGAACCAGGACCTACTCGTAGAACCCACACGAGAACTCAGAACCCCGGAGTCGGACAAGACCCGTACGAGAACAAGGACCCGTCACCCGTGCAATGTAGGTACATTCAATGTATCTACACTGCACGGTCTTTTATTGAGAATTTAAATAAGTAAATTAATAAGCTGTAATGCTTTACTATAAACTATTATTTTATAATGCACGTCACCCGTTGATTAACGATACCAGATAAGACGCTCTAATTAAAAACTACTCCGTGCCTAGCCGAAGGGGTCACGCACGTGTGTGTCGATCAACGAACAGCGATCGAATGAATGCCCAGCGCCCAGCTCGTGACGTGACTCAAGGGGAAGTGTCATAGTTGGCCGGCCGCGGGTAGCGGGGAGTGTCGGGAACTCACCGAGACCCGCGACTCATGAGTGGAATGGTGAGTGACGCCGGACCGTGGATCGCGGAGCAAGCCGGCGCGGCGGCCACGGGGTGAGTCAGGAATGTAGTAGTTCGCGCGAGTCCGGGAGTGGGCGAAATGAATGGATTGTGTCGCGATTCACGTAGCTTGGAACAAGGCGCTTGGGTTTAAAGGAACCCGGGACTTGTATTCGAGTGCGGTTTTCGCGCTTCGGCGTTGAGTTGCTCGGACCGCCGGATTACCGCCGGATTTATTTGGATGCGGAGAATACTGGGACTGGGCCGGGTTCTCTGGTAGTAGTCGATTTGAAAAAGGAGTGGGAGTAGGAACCGCTTCCCGCAAAGGAGCGGATCACATGAGCCCATTCCAGCTGAACTGACACATCGCTATTCACCACGATTGATTTCTTTTATTGCGAGGTACGCTTGATGATGTTGAAGGTTCATTCTCTTCGAGGCGTTGTTTCGATGCTCTGATTGAATTTTTACTAATGTACACTTTTCGACACTTGGTATGAACATTCATAGAAGTTAAATTGTTATATTTAACCGGCCGTTCCGAAACCGGTCGGCTTTAAACAAACATATAAGTGGTTCAAACAAAGTAACATTGATTCATTTGTTATAATTAAAATATATTACAAAATAATTAACTTAATAACTTTAGTAATTATGTATAAAAAGGTAAGTAATGTCAAATGACTTTATGATATATAGGTAATATCTATAAAATATATAAATAATTAATTAACTAATATTTAACGAAAAATTAAGTTAAAAAACCGTACTACGAACTGGGATTCGCCATTAACCTTGCGCCATAGGATGTACGCTTAGCGCTCTGGACTCTTCACGCTCAATCTTAAAAACGGTAAAGCGTATAAAAAATTATTTCACACAAAATTTGTAGAGAATTTTATACTCTACAACTTTTATATTGAACGCAAATACGAATCGAGACAAAGGAAGCGAGATATTTCCAAAAAACTGATTTTCGTGACCTTTGACCATGAATATCCAAAGACGCTCACATGTTACCGTATGAGACTTTTGAGACAACATGTAAAATACCAAAATAAAGGTTTACACAAATTTTCAGCTTATTATGTTTCATTTAGGAGTGAAATCCTTATTTTACTGGACTAGTTGTGGATTGCGGCTAAGAAGACTTTTTTGAATTTGTGTGAATTTGGTCTTATTTTGGTCTTGGCCTGGTCTTACGTTTTACCTATACCTATCTCATACACAAGTACTCTCATACACTGTGATTGGTTTTGTTTAAATGTTATGATGTAAGTCCCACTTGTGATAGATGACTTTTCGTCACCAGCCATTAAAAATTTACAAGCTGTAATTTTTTAATGGTTGATGAAAAAAAGTCATCTACTACGCGCCCACATTTCGAACATGTGAAAATAATAAGCTGGTTTCTTTTTTAATTTTACGGATTAAATGTTTTACGCCCAAAGATGTATGATTATATGATTTTATGTTTAAAGTAATCTGAATAAAAAAAACTATGGTTTGTTGTTTTTGAGATAGCGGAGGACCAAAAAGGAGCATCAAAAGAAAAAACTAAATTGGACTTGTCAGCTAAAAATTTGTCGCGGAAGTGCTATTACGTCGCGTGGAACTGAATTTTTGTATGAACCGGAGCTTGCTTATCTCTGGCCAATTCTTTTGTCCGCTGTTTTCTTATGAAAAAAAAACACGGAAAATCCACTTTCTATCCCTTAACAACATACGTCCTAATACTCATTTTGTCTCTTGTTAACAAAAGGTAAGCACGCGTTCCTCCCGGCGGGGGATCAATTCCGTAACGCTATCGAGAAATCAGCCATCGGATTATTTGGCGGGAGTATTATTTATTTACGGATTACAGGTCGAGGCTCAGAGCTCAGGGCGCGGCTCTGGAACCCTTTAAAGGAATTTTATTTTAAAGCCCTCTTCCGACAGGTGCCTTGAGAGCATGACTGTCAGAATACAGTTTTAGGAACTCTGCATTTCAGGCAAATGATCTAGTTTTGAGATTGAAGGTTCTCAATCGACAATAATCGATAATATGGTCGGTGTAACAACAAATTGGTTTAGCTTGGCGACCGTAGCGTAAACTTTTATTTAAATCGAAAAGCTTTCAAGTACAAAACTCATGTGTTTTGTATACATATTTTTCTTGTCTTCGACCAAGTATATCTATACTAGGTCAATGACTTTAGTACATAATAAAAAAAACCTTTGTTCCACTTTTAGATTTTTAAGGACTAGTTTTACTCTGGGTCTCTTCAGATTGGCATATAAAAATATTCGAGGATGTTTATAACATCTGTAACAGGGGTAAATCATATTTATTCTACAAAATTGTGTGATTAATAAAGTACCTACACAATTATGTTTCAGAATTTCAATGAATAATCCCACCAACAGTTTCAAATACAGATAAAATAAATTATTACTTCGATAAAACACGAGTTTAATGAAACTGCTTTTTTCTGTAGTTTTGTAATTGCATTTTAATTAGTTGATATTTAAGTGATTGTGCTTCGTGATACTGTAAGGCAATCACATAAAGCTCTATGAGAATGTTGATAGGTACCTACTTTTGTTTGTTAGAAACCGCTTTGCTCGGTGTGCAACTTATCAGCCGCCTACACAAAAATGCAACAATTGGTGACATTCACACAGTGTATCCTATTGGTCCAGAAGACCACACCATCTGGATTGTTCAAATTCCGAACTTAATATTTCAATCGGTGTTCCTTATCAACTAATATGTATTGGTCCCCAAGACCACACCGATTTTTTCAAATTCCGAACATAATTCCAATTAGCGTTCCATGTTCAACTTTTGAAACACCCATCATTATTTAAACATTGCATAATTTAAAAAAAAAATTATTAAGCTTAGGGTGATTCCGTCATGTTTGATAAACCACATCATATTTGACGGCTACCAAATTGACGATCAGCGCTATTTTAAATTTTCGACATTTGAACGGTTCCCGTTTAACGCCGATTTTTGGCTCGTTTCAGCTTTTGATTAATTTTTATCAGCTAATAAACACCGTCATGCTTTACTGTTGACCATAATTACTTTAGTAAAAATGTGACAATACAATCAAAAGCTTTTCAGATGAAACTTTTTATACTTAACCCTTCTGCAATCCAGGATTATTACGAGTCGTGGATATTTTACCTATTTTTTCAATCACATCAAACACATTTTCTTACAAAGTGCATTAGAAAGAAATTTGAACAAAATACCTTCGATCCGCCTTCAATATCAGTAATTTCACCAAAACCGCAAAGTACCTTTTATGTACGATTATTAAATTTGTTTAGAAAATACACTATCACATTCTAATAATGTGGTAACCGTATTAAGCAGATACCTGGCAACGTGACATAACATTCCTAAATACAATAAAGCTATTGTTCAGGCAACACTTTCTCCCGAGAGATGATAGAACTAGAAATTTTAATATTATGCAATTAAACTGTTAACACTACGTTTAACTATCATAATCATTTAACGAAATACCTTCATTACGCGATTGAAGTACACGATGCGTTAATATAATTAATTATTAGGTTCTTATATAAACTACCTAATCCGTTTAGAAATATAACGTCATCTGCATTAAATTATTTCGCTTATCACGCTTTTTTTTAAATGATTGCGTGAACGTTATAAACCAAATATTCATTTAACTTTATTTGGGCTCTCTACATCTACAAATTTGTCAATCTATTCTTTCGCTAGCAATAACGAAAGGCATTTCAGGTGAGGGTTGTGGTAATTTACTTCAAAGCTAGTCGGTTCTACGAAAGAGTTTGGTAATTTACTATTGAAAATAAATACTGTCAAATGTTTGGTCGAAGATCTTTCGATATCCCGGTCACGATCAGACTTTTGCTAACTATAATCTTGGTTATTTCTTTATACTCGACAACTGGTAGTTCTGTGGGGGACTTTCAAATAATATTGGGTTTTCGAAAACAAACTGGTTTATTTAGAGTTTACGTATTTACAATAATAATGCTGCAAGTTAGCCGACCTGTCTACACGAGAGGGAAAAGGGTTCTGACTCGCTTATCGGGGCACCCGTCTACATGGGTACCCCTGCCGGCCGTCGGGCCATCGGGAGAAGCACTTCCCCGAGCTTACATCTTGCAAGTGACGTCGTCACATATTGCTGATATGTGACGACGTCACTTGCAAGATTTTTCAATACATTACATTAACACTGTACGGATCCAGAATCCTACCCATGATGGTTAACTTTTCCACCACACAAAAAAGAAAGGACAGATAAATAAGGGAACGCACCCGTACTATGTGACCTGTTCAGGAGGGGGGTCTTCAAAACACCACGCTTGGTACAAATGAGCGGCGGGGGGCTTAGGTTTTTGGTCACCGGGGGGGAGCGAGGGGGGGGGTTAAAAATTGCAAAAAGTTGGTCACGTAGTATGGGTACGTTCCCTAAGATATCAAGCTAAATTGTTTGAAATCTGGAATTCTCGATGAGGATGATATAAATGCTCAGCAAAATTTTATTGAAGTACCTTTTACTTTTTGTACATGCCTTCAGCAGGGTAAGCCCCTAAAGTAAAACCAGGCAGGTCTTATCCATCTTATCATGGAGCATTCGAAAGGAAGGTACATCCTAACCTGCTTCTTGTAATTTTGATGGGTGATAATGGCCATTCTTTTATAATTGACAGGACCTTTAAAATTATAATATTTTAATTATTTATTAATAACGTACTATAAATAAGTACCTTCTCTGATGATTCAGATGGATTATATTTTATTTGTATGCATACATTAATAAATTTATGGAATTGAAATAAAAACGTGAGTTAGTACAAAAACATGTATTTACAAGCAAACAACATTTACTTCTACAGTTAAAAATGTAAGTTTGAAGAAATAATTATGAAAATGTACCTACACATAAAATTGTATCGAAATAAAATTTTATTTGTTACATTTTACAAATTCTAATAAACACCAAAAAACGACAAATAACATTTTCTTAAAAAGAAATTGGTTTATTAATATTTTAATAAATATTTAATGGAAGTTGTTGGTTTAATTTTTTTTTTAAGTTTTCAATTTTCAAAATTGGTGTTCACCTTACCATTTCATTATGTGACATTTGAATTTGAGGTGTTATAAATCTTAAAATAAGTCGTCCCGGACAGGAACTCTTATACTTAAAAACCATATTATATCGTATTGTTTTTACGGTAAAATTATTAACTTACGTATATGTAATTAATGTGAAATGTCTACCTCATCTCGTGCTATTTTTATTACCATCATTTCATGAAATAAAGTTTTTTTGCTTATTTTTATAACTGGCAATATCATAATAATTCTACAATTAAAGACGTTCGCTAAATGCCTATAGGAATATGATTAAAGAAATTCGACGTTCTACTGTCTTTCGTGTTCATACAAGACGTGTGAGAAGGAAGATTTTTTATGAACGGCTTGACGCCGTGCGTATGATTTCTCCCTGGGACTAGTATACTCTACAGTGGTAATTCCTATAGAATTAGGTATTATGAAATATAATATTGTTATAGCTAATAGAGACACTTTCTATTTATGTTTTCGTAGGTTACTAACTATTAGTATTTTAAAATTATTTTTGATGAACGCGAATGAATACGTGTTACCCACTGGCGTGAGAAATGGCGTACAAAAAGAAACATGGATCAGTCTACGGGAAATGAAAATGTTTCACTTCCAGAACGCTATCGAAAGGAATTCCAAGCCGCGTGTGAGAAAATTTATGTCACTTCAATGCATGACTTGATGCGATGGTGTTCCGATTCCGATGTCCGGTGTATGTGCTATTTTAAGTCTAGTAGAGGAAAGTTATATTGCAGTCATATTGCTGGCCATACATTAACTTCAATCTGCTTCAACTATTATCTGATAGTTCAATTCAATTTTTTATTCAATTAAGTTACAAATGGGTACAGAAAATATCAAAACAGATTCTGATTTGTGGTGTAAACCATTCTAAGACCTTTCGCAATATCGATGTATTCATTCAAAATTCTATTGGTATTTTATAAAAAATACTTCCGCAAGTTTGGCTATAAGATGCCTGCACCTATTTCTTATTGATAAACACAATAATGTTACGTTTGAATTGCAAAAGCCTTTCAGGTTATTAATCTCTGTTTGCTCGCTCCGCGCTGCACAATATTAACGACATCAATATGTTATTTAATATTGCGCCTTATGAAAATCACCACCGTCATTCTAGGCCATTATCGTCACGGAGGAACGTCGAACGTACCTAGGAAGGTTGAATTGAGAGTATCTCGGGCGGCATCCACACATCCACACATCAACCAACAAGCTGTCATTAAGCCACTACAAGCTTACTAAGAAATGCACGGCGCGATGACTCTGGATTCTGTGGATGGCAACAATGGCCAAATCAAACAGTCTCGTCATCTAATATCAAATGCACGATGCGGTTACCACAAGCTAGTGTAAGCGAGTTCCTACTTTTCTACCAACCGTCTTCGTGAGTTTCTGAAAACGCACCCATAAAACGAAATTGAACAAACAAGCGTGGCGTTTCCGTACGCAGTGCTTATTATTTGATATTTGCTTACCAAATATTGTTGCTAATTGATTGCACTCGGGTTTGTTACCCTTTGAACCTGTGGTGGAGGTTACTCGAAGGAAGGCAGTTTTATTTAGAATCTGTCGGTGCGGACTGCGGTTAGTTCGTTAGTGGCAGGTGTGGTCGCTCTCACGCCTTGGTCCGGCGGCGGCTGTAGACTCTACTCACTTCCGGTCGCCATTGATCCCACGATTTAAAATTGGAACGATTGCCAAAGGATTCGATTTTCTCTGTTTCGCGCCATCTCACTGTACCAAGTGACATGTACAGCTTTATAATAAGGCATTATATTTTTTTACACACCTGTAAAGCGTAATTTTTTTCATATAATCAACTTTAAACCCTCTAAAAGTTCATATTTTTAAATGACGTGGTCGGTGTGAATGTAAGTAATTGATTATATACACTGGTGCAGAATAGACAGCTTAGCGGGTAATTATAACATCCTGTCCAGTTTATGATTCGCATGTAGACTACATCCTGCTACTTCGCACCTGTTTCCACAATTATATTTGAGATAAATTGATAAACCGGAAGAATTAACTAGCAGCTCGCTCGATTTGCGTACTCAATGACTGATGAGGGGCGAGATAAGAAGAAGTTCATAAAAAAAGGAAAGTCCAGTTTCCAGCGTGTCATCTCAACGATAGATTTAATTCACACGCACTTGTATAAATATCACAGAATCAGCATCTAGATTCAGATCCAGCGGCGATCCGCACGAGCAGATTCGTACCACATCCAACTTTCTCCGAAGATGAGATTCCTGTTACGCTCCGCTGTTTTCCATCCGTGGAAGTTGCGTGCACTGAGCACTGCTCTGTCTGCAACCAGCCTCGTGTGTTCTGCCACATGTCTGTCTATTACTCTGTTCTCCGCATCTAATTGCGACAGTGACCTGATATCATGTCTCCTCTCACTGTTGTGTTGCACTGCCTACCAACCTACCATAATCAGTTATCACATTCAATCAAGGCTTCGCGTCGACCCGTCCCAGTCAGTGTGTGATCGAAGCAGTAACTAAGTGGAGCATTTCCCCGAGTTTACGCACTAATCAAGAGCGATCAAACGATCAAGTACATCGAGTCTTGTAACTTTTTACTGCTTTAGCGTTCATTCTGTACTTAATCTGAGAAGTCGTCTTTCCATCTCAGACAACCCTGGAACTGAATCAGCGCTAGTAAACTCCAACGGTAACAGTATGGAAACTTGCTACAATGAGCCTCAATATCTATTTCATTGCGCAATTTGGCCGTTCAGGCGTTCATGAGATTATGGGCAAGAGTCGGCAGCGGTTTCCTGGGACGGGAAATGTGACGGGTCACGTGCGGGTACGGGTACCGACGCGCTAACGAGTGAAAGGCATTCCGAGCCTGCATCCATCGCCATCTATCGCTATTATAACATCCTTAATATCGGGGGTTAACCGCGCCCAGCAACAACCTTTCCAAACACCTGTAAGCAAAATGTAACCACGACTTAAAAGTAACTGGACTACAGCTTCACCTCAGTGAGTGCTTCGCTACCAGAGCTAGACCATTCGACTCTTGTCCGGTAGAAGTGATAATAATTGGGCGGTATGCGAACATGTATTACAAAGCACGACTTGCCTTCGGGTTCGTGCTGCCATTTAAAGGCTACCATGCGGAATCTGGAATCGGGCTAAAAACTTAATTATAAAGTGTTGCGCAAACGGTAAATATTTTCCGGGCGATCACGGTTTCATTTGAAATATGCATTGTATTGAAATATATCAAGAAATGGTTGGCGAGGCTTGCATTTATTCATTTCCTGAATGAACGTGATATTTCATACGGCAAATAACGGTAGCTACTCACCGAATTTAAGTACAAACACATAGATTTAGGTAACTACTCTACTAACAACGATGGTACTAATATGTCTCAATGGAAATGAAGACGGAAACTGGTGCAATCAAAGGGATTGCGCTACCGCAAGGTATGTTCCATGAATGCTTCACGGAACATCCGTGTCATTGAGTTAATTCTACCTATGAAAACATCGTACACCGTAGTACTTTTTAAGAAATCATTTTATTAAGTTTATCCAGTTTTTACTTCACTCCGAGTCCCGTGAGGTACTCCAGTTTTTTAATGTCTTCGGTCCGTATCTATCTGTCAAGGAATAAAGAATATCCAAATGAAAGCAAATACGTGTGAATCAGGGCTATGGGAACGGGACAACAGGAAAAGGAGGAGTGGAAAACCAGATGATTGTTTTCAAACCATTTAATTCTAGAGGCCTTCCTAGTTGCATGATAAATTTTTAACTCTTAAATGGTATCTCCAGTAAACAAGATGTATTTTCTTTTCCTATTTATTAAAAAACACACAAGATAAGACTTTAGCAGAATTTACATCTTTACAATAATATTATGTTTTACTGGAATATTTTAGTTCAATGTTTGGCCCAACATTTTTAGTTCTCATTTGGATTTAATGATTATAGTGATTGTATTACTAGCGGTTATTATTTTTTAACACATGCCGGACCCTTCTTGTACGAATAATTTTCTTCAGTTCATGCCTTTGCCTATCCTTTATTAGCTTCATGAGCAGTACCATTCAATGTTATCAAGCTCTTGCAATAATATTATGGAGGTACATTTTCTGATTTCAACACAGCCATTGCTCAAAATACCAAACGCCCAAGGGGCGCCAAATTTTGTAATTTAAAAAATAGCGTAATGTTATTTTTGGCGTGGCTTAAATGCCTCAAATACGAGGTCTTTATAGCTTGTGGGTATACGGAGAAAGTTATTTTTATAGTTACTGATGTTTATCATCACTCTAGCAATAATTTGCATTACCCTACCTGTCGTTTATTAGCTTCGAGTTTAGAGGAAACGCCTCGTCAGGATCACATCATATATTATAATCCTAGTGATAGAATTTAATTATTCCTACGAATGATTTGGTGAATATTTGGCTCGCAACTTTCGGGTTTAGCTTTCTGCACGAGTTGGTAATAATTTTCAGTCATGTCCCGACCGTCCATTAGTTTGTTAAAGTGCTCACCTTGTCACATATGGGAGCATGATGTGCAGCAGAGTGCGGCGCGCCCATGTGCACATGCATGCTGCACCGCTGTCTATGCGGCATGCAGTTGCAGTATGAGGCGGCATTGGCCGCGGGGAACCAGTATCCATCTGCTAAAATTATCAATATGCTGAAAGCGGCTACACAACTGATTAAACGGCTTCTATTTGCATTCCGACCCGACACGCGTCACCCCGACGAATGTTTATGCATTTGGAATTCCACTTTTGTACATCATTAGATCTGGCCATGAAACGTAAACGCTAATCAGATAACCCCGCGTGACCTCCACATTTCGTTATACAACACATATGATAAGTGCTCCAAGCATCTTACTGATGCGAAAATATAGATAGTCTTTATGATATTCCCTCGGCGAGAGAAGTTTGTTTAGCGCGTGTTTACCGAAAGTCCACCATTTTCCCCAAAGAAAGGGATGGTGTAGGTATGTATGACAAAAGTGTGATGCATACTATTTTATTTATTTATTGTTTAAAACATTGACAGAGGGTTAACAATTATTACAGTAATAAAATTGCCTTTGGGATATGCGCAGACATTAACACTCCAATTAGAAATGTTCACAACATGTGCAATCGTGGTTTAGTTGTTATTAGGCGGAGATGCTAGTAGTGTAAAATTTAAAACATAACCTGCAAAGAAAGAGAAGAAAGAAAGAAAATACATGATAATAAAGCAATTACATAAAATTGTTCTGCATGACATATCATGGTAGAAGATTGTTAATTGGTTTTTAAAATATTTGAGATCGTTTGCGTGGATATCTATATGGTCACACTCAATGGTGTTATACAGACGACACATTTGAGACAGTGGATTGAAGAATGCAATATCGGTATTAAATAATTCAAGACCGAATATATCATGACTCCTTAAATTACGTCTATTAGGAACTTTAATACGAATATTGCTCAGACAGTAAGTGACTAGAAGCTAATCATGAATAATTTTGTGTAAACATATTATGTCAGCAAATTGTAGTCTTTTTTCCAGGGTTGCAAAATTAAATTGTTGGTGTCGTTCTTCGTAAGATAGGTAAAGCATTTAATCCAAGTTTAAATGATAACAATTTTGAATATTTAAAATAGCGTGGGTTCCAGATAACACTCCCATATTCCAATTTACTTCTGACCGACGGTTGTATAAGGTTATAATTAAGGGTCGACCGAGATCTCGGTCTCGGTCTCGGCATTCTCGGCTACAAATTCTACCGAGAAATCTGTCTCGGTTCTCGGCGAAAAATCGCCGAGATTCTCGGCCATAACCGAGACCGTTGTAAGTAGGTACGGTATAGGTCCTATAGGATAATGGGATTCAAATCTACCGCGCGCGTCCACATTCGCAAAAGGGAAGTTTGTTTGAATTTTGTTTGTAGTAGAAAAAATAAGTTTATGTGTTGTGTGATTAATTATAATTACTAGCCAGAATAACTACATAAACTAGTTAAGTGAATAATATATCAAGATCATTACGTATTATTTTATACGTATGTTGGAAATCTGGTAATTGTGCGAAGATTTTTTAGATTCAGTGGCCACATTCATCAGAACACATCGATTCGCTGATTTATATGTTCGTTGCTATTTTCCTTAGAACTTAGTTCATAATAAACTGCAATGAACATACAAATCAACTAATCGATGTGTTTTGATGAATGTGGCAATTGATTCACGTATAGGGTTTGTTAGCGTGTGTTATTTCGATTTAATGCGTTTACTAAGTAGGTATAATGTTTTATTGTTGCTAAAATATGCAAAAATAGCGCATGTTCATTTTTTTTCTCAATTTATCTATTCTCAGTCTCGGCCGAGATTTTAATTTATTTTCGGTCTCGGTCTCTGTCTCGGCCAAGAACGAAAAACCTGTCTCGGTCAACCCTTAGTTATAATGGATTGCGGGTTTTTGAATAGTTTCGATATTCTTCTATGTATGAATCCCATCATTTTCAAACATTTACTCGTGATATCACTAAAGTGTATATCAAACGTAAAATTTGAATCAAAAGTGATTTCTAGATCTCTTACATTGGTGACTGCATTTAATCAAATGTTGTAAATGGAATATGCATAATCCTTTCGTCTTCTGTTACGAGTAAATAATGTAACATTTTTCAAAATATTAAAACATCGTTCTATGATACATTTTTGTTTTTCCATTTGGGTTCTTCCATTTGGTTTCCAAAATTAACCTAATGAATATATTATATATAATCATTGAATAGGCCACTTGCATCACATTTTTAAATTTTTTTTTGGTTTAGGTAAATATTCTAAGACATTCTGTATTTTTTTATCATATTTTTGAAATCCTGGCGATTTTTTGAAAATTTCAATCCGTAAAATCAGACCATGTTTTATAAACCGGAAAGACGGGACATAATTTTATTGGCGCGAAAAAACGGTAATTAAAATTTAAAAAAATAACGTTTTCCACACGAATGGCACAGGAGAATAACGAGGCATACCAAAAATATTACATTTCATAAATATTTTTTTCCTTGATCCATCTTATTGACCATAAATCATTATAATGTTCAACGTCTACATATGACTAAATCCAATGTAATATACTTGTACTTGTAAATTATAATAATAATAAGAATTATAACACAATTGTTGGTAAAAGGTTATTTATTTAAGAAAGTAAGTTCACAGATCACATAATATGGTAAAAATAGTCACAATGTATCAATTCACTAATTAACTGAGCAAGGGATCGGAGGGAACCTTGCCGTTAGGCTTTGGGAACAACAAAAGCTGACTGTGGTTCTGCTTAGAGGGTCGTACCATAGGACGAAGCGCAACTAAGGCAGCAGTCGGGGTCTGGTTGGTGCTTTACTTATGGTAGTAGAATACTCCTTAGAGGGTCGTGCCAGAGGACGAAGCGCAACTAAGAGAGCGTACTAGCCAAGAGCGAGCTGTAGACGAACTGACTAATTTAGGGCGCGCAGCCTGTTATATAGCCCATTTCTTGTTGCGGGGTGTGGTTTATGTAGCGGCTCGAGGGTGGGAGATGCGCAGAAGGCGTCGGCGCATCCTGGTTTGCTTAGGGGTGGGTGAGCAGGATGGCGCTGTACGGGGGAAAGAGATGGTGTAGTGGCAAGCGTAAAAACGGCGCGCTACAGAATATTATAAAATTTGATTTTGTCAAAATCAGCACTATTACAATTACACCTCTAAAACAGGTGAAGAAGGCGTAAATTGCAAAATTTCTTCATAACATCTGTCAAAACGTCAAACTAAATTATAAGTTCGCAGAGAACAAACAATAAATCTAGTGAACCTTAAATGTCAAATTCAAAAATTCGCCTGAAATCAAAGTGTTACTATATAAAAAAAATAAATCAGTGTTGAATTTTACAAAATTAATAGAACATTTTCGGAGACAGGACATTTTCATGTAGTGACTTCACGAGCCCAAATAATGGATTTATTTATTTAAAAAATAAAAACTGTACATTTCTAAAAAAATTTTCATAAAATTAGTAAAAAAAATCTATCCACACGATTTTTTCTAAGTCGTTGTTATGAAATCCATGAAAGTGGCCTATTGAACCCATGACGGAGTGTTTGTACATACGAGTGTTATGCTATTGTTGTTGCGTATATTTTCGTACATGCCGGCGTGTATTAGGTATTGCGAGTGTGCGTAATATGTGCGTACTTTACACGTGTGTACCGCCCTTATACATCAATATGTTCAATAAGCTCATTCGGTAATGCACGGCACGAGATACCCAGACCCAGACCAGTGCAGCCATTGTATCAAATTATGAGGCTCGTCCAATGTTCAATGTTCCTCCTCAGTCATTAATCAGTCCACATGAAGCGTCGGGCGCACAATTACATTCTACGTAGGTAGTAGGTACCATCTACCATCAAGTTGTATCATTTATTTGTTGTACCTATTGGAGTGAACTCATTGATATGCCTCGTTGGTTTATATTAATTAGAAGCACAGCTTGCATGGTAGCCGGTACTGGTAGTCGGTGCTGGTGCTGGTAGCGATCTCCTTGTATGTTTTTCTATTCATTGAACTCCTTTATTGATCAGCAGGTTATTCTTATGTAAAGGATCCGCTGGCGTTTGATTGAATAAGAAATAGCCCGGATCTGAATGATTCGTTGAGCGGTGACGGATTTTATGAAATGTTTAACTTATTTATGAAGACGAATTTCAACCGTATTGAATTTAATAACGTTTAGATTAATTTCGTTCGGCTCTCCAAAAAACTTTCACGTGCCTACTTTTAATTTTCATGGCATTCTTATAGCTGTGAATTCCTCGACCTTCGTGAACTTCCCTCGGAATGTGATACGCATCGATTTTATAAATAATTTGATATAGAATTAACCGCGAATTACTTTACCTTGCAAAAAGCAAAGAAACTAACTAACTAAACATCACGCCGTTTTGCCGGGTGGGCAGACCACCAAATAACTCGATCTTGGCACACACTCCTTGCCTCGTTCACATTCATACATGCTCTTCTATTATTCTGACTCTTAACATGGCCCGACTATAGTATCTGATTCACTTGGTCGTGCCATGTCTTCCTCGAGCGCCCCCGACTTCTTTTACCATTCGCATTAGCGTCATATACTCGTATTCTCATTACACTCCTTTATTCGTTTATTCGCTCTACATGACCAAACCAGTGTTTGTTTAAATGCTGTTTAAGTCAATGCCCGCGAGATTTTTGCTCTATTTTAAAGAGTCGTGTTTTATTAAACATTTTCGCGATTTTCGCATCGATATTGTCACTGTAAATGTTTGCGCTCTCCTCTAACATTCGTAATTTCGCATCTCTCTATCTTCTTCTTTTCGAGACCGGTTGCGGAGCCTTAAATGTTAACACATACTTCAAAAAGCTTTTGTCATTTTATCAGGATTTAAGTAAGAAGAAGTAGGTATGTGATTTAATGACAGTATTTTTGGTGGCTTTCAAGTTTACTAGCCAGTTAGTTGAGTAATTATGACAAATGTGGCGGTAAAACGAACAGTAAAACCACCCATTTGAGGAACAAAGCAATTAGTAGCGAAGGAGTGTAAATCCTTCCATATTTCAATACATTCATTTTGCTTTTGTAACTGCCCGGACTGTTAAAGAACAAACATTAACAATAATGCCAAACACGCCCAGACTTTTGTGGACAGATCCGAAAATGGAATTTCAATCCTCCCGACTGAAGTAAATCGTTGGTGTGGCTTTTGTTGTCTCACTAACCGCCAGATCGTTACCCAATTTAATGCATTTCTCAAAGCAACTGTTAAAATGATTTCAGTTTCTTACTTTTAAATTAAAATCTTGAAGATTTTTTCAGAATTAAATAAAGTCCATACATAGTGACTTGAACTATTGAACTGATTATACTATTCCTAACTATTCTCATTTTTTTCTATATTCTTTTAATTATTTATAATAAGTTACTCTGTTATTTTTCCATCGTTATAAATATTTCTATAATAAAAGCAATAATAGTGTAGTACTACATTATTGTATACTTGCTGACAAGTTACTTTAGTTGTTTAACAGGTTTTCATTAAAAAGGATAATCACTTAAATAAATGTTGCTAATAATGTAGGTATTCAGGTAGATATGTATTTCATCAAATCGAATGTCAGCAAATAGATAGATACGACGTTTTGATAGCTGTCAGCAGTAAGTAATATGATAATAGTGTAGGTAAGCCCATTCACGCGAATTTGGCAATTTTATTTATTGAACGATATTGTTTATTCGCATATCTGTCGGATCATTTTCGTGTTTCAATGGGACCTTACATTTTACATGTTCTAAACGCTGAATCCTCTTCAACAGCTTAATAGCATCCGTGACGAGAATACTACCTACCGATGTTAGCATCACGGGAAGAATAATTGTAGAATCTCATCAGAGCGGAGCTTCGGCAGCAGACTGCAGACTGCAGAGTAGAGTATGGCGAATACTTGCACACGATATGACTCAACACTTTATTTACAGATACAACCGGTGGTCACTTACCCCAGAGGGGAGCAAACTATTAAAAGCTCTTTGCAGACCGGTGGGACAAATGCTGTACCACATGGACATGGTGACAGGAAATTGCGAGCAATTTCCGATTTTGATTCCGATACTGCCGCCGCAAATACTTTAACCGCAGGAAGAAGAAGAATAAGTTTCCGTTTTAAAATTGCTTTAATCCGTTTTTACTTTATCTACATAAATATTCAATAATATATAAGTATTTCTTACTTATTACATAAATAATTTAAAGAAGATAAGGTGTAAAGCGAAGATATTCAAGTATAATAATTATTATCTAGTCGGTAGGTATGGTTTGTAAGGTGCATACATATCGTCTTATGAAGTCGGTTGAATGTTGAAAAGCTCTCTTCGCGGAAGTCGCACAAGATAACATTCATCTCCTCGGTGTTCTTACTCCGGCTTGTTAATCCTAAACATAATAGATCTCCTTTTCCAGCGGGGAATCTTGTTTATCACCACTTGTAAAAAAACAAACCTGGCCTGTTCTCCGCATCCGCTCCAAAGCCCCGATGAGACTGGGACAAAATAAGACATTCTGGTAACAGCCGACTTCCAGCTACGGACATCTCTCGTCCTCTATGCTTCCCTGGACTTTGTCTCTGACTAACGATGAAGATGACGGGGGATCAAGATAAAGAGTTTGTGTAATTGGCTGGTCGTTACGGTGCGACTGGACCTTGCCTGGAGCGTGGACCACGGCCGGCTAATGATTTCATTAACTGACTGTGTCTCTGGTGAACCTCACTCGTGTTAACTTTTGACTGTTGACTCCGGAGAACCGCGAACACCACGCCGCGCCGTCACATCGTCACGCCACCGCCGCGAGGGTTATCGGTGTGGTTAGCAGCGTATGTAAATACATCGCTCTGTGGTAACCAAATCGCAAATTATTATTTCTGTCAGCGTATCATAACTTTGATAACCCTTATTTCTCATTTAAACAACCGAGGCCACGGATGTATTAATACGATATTGCGTTTCAACGATTATACCTTATAATATTGACGACTTTTATTTTTAATTAAATAATTATCGGAAGGTAACTGCTGTTTTATAGTTTCCCGTGAAAACTTTAAACATACAATAACTAATAAATGTAGCTTGTTTAAGTGTATATATTGATACTACCACCTAGTTTGCTCTTAGAAACCATCATATAAGCATATAAACTATAAACTTGGTGATTGCAGTAATTAATTATCGATTTTACGATACTTTAATGTTCGTCTGAAGCTAGAGATGTGCTTAAGTATTAAAGATTAAGTTTCATTTTTAATGATTTCCTAATCAGAATAGATACTTTGCTCCGTGCGATTTTTAATGCGTTTTTTTAATAGTTTCGCTACAAAGTAAATAATGTTTTTTTTCTCTGTTTAGATATTGTAGGAGTATGTAAATTCCCTGAAAATGCATTTAATTCCCTTGTGATTCATCCACAGATGGGGAGTTCAGTATCGGGAATTACAAAACAATAAACACCACTGAAAACTGTTGGCGCCTATCCGTTGACCGTTAACCCTTCAGTTAACCCTTCGTTCGCTTTTTGGAACAACTCATATAGGACTCACAGAAATCGTTGTGTCTCCCTTACTATCATGGTGAGAAATGTGACATAAACGGTGTTATAATGAAAAAAACACCCCGCTTTACATTAATATCTGAAAGTTTACCACAAAAGAAGCAAATGTAAACCTTTTTGAAAACAAAGTTTAGGGTCGCAATTTGAAAAAAAAAACTATGAAACTGGGAATTTTTCGTTACTTATTTTTACATGGAACGATATAAAAGTGACGTAACTGTAACATTTGTAATATATTTATCTAATTAAATACGTGTATTTATTTTTTGGTTATCAGTAATTTTAGAAAAATGTAAACGTTCCATTTATTTGGATTTTATCGCAGATTGGGAGGTAGGTAAGGGTACCGCCGCCCCGGGAACTATTTATTGGATAACCAACACCTCTGCCAAAGGTCACCCCAACGTTTGGTGACTTAGCAGGGGTGCCCGGGTTCATGGGGTGAGGTTTGTCCGAGTCCTGGCGACGAATGTATCTGCCTACCAGCTGCGTGGCAGGCCAGATCGGGAGAGACTGGTTGAGAGAGACCTTGTGACCTCTCCAAGCAGAACTCTTTTGGAACATCGCCTTGCACCGCAGTGGGAGGGATGGTCACTCCTGACCCTGAACTTTCTCTCCTTCCTTTACTTTAGAGGACCCTCCAACTCCACATTGTATCCCCAAAGATGACATAGGCCATAAGGGAAAATATTTTCCTCAGGGCCTGCTGTGTGGAGCTATTGTTAAAAAAAGCGGAAATAATTTTGATCCTTTGACAAAATACAATAAACAAAATACAAAATAAAATACGGTCGAGGCCTGAGAGGTTAAATATTCTCCCGAGATTTCAGTTTCAATTATTTAACGGTTGGATCAATCGATCGTTAGTATTTTTATGGATTTTCTTTTTTCCATCACGATCGGGTCTTAGTAAAATAAAAGGATTTTTATGTAAAAGAGGGACCTTTTCGGTCACACAATAATGTATGTCAAACAAAGTAGAAACGAGATAAAGACAACTTATTGACATAGATTAAAGGCGGCGTTTGGCGGAGTTGTGCGGCTGTTAGAGGCTGACAGATAAACTGGAGCAAAGCCGTAAACATGGCCTATAAAGTACAACGCGAAGATAGAAGAATGATTCCTATTTTTTGGTTTCAAGTATCTACCAGTCTTTCTCAAAGTGGGCGATAAAGCCCCCTTGTGAGCGCTGGAAGCTTTCAGTAGGGGCAGTGAAAGGCTCAAAGAAAATTAGGGGGCGTTAAGGAAATCTAGAGGGGCGATGGCAGACAAATTCTATAAAAATCCGACGGAATCTGAACACTTGAGATGCGATTCACTACTCGAATGCTTGGAGTTCCGTATAGACGGTTAAGACGACAAGTATATTCAGAATCTTAACGACGTAAGTAAAGAAGCCGTGTACACAAATTGCGACTCGCGACCCGTCTATTGGATGGACCTACTGTCGAATTTGCTCTATCAAAGAAAATAAGAAGAAAAAAAAAATTGGGAATCTTAACGACGTAAGTAAGCGTGTAATCAAAAATATGCGCCCGCGGCACGGCGTATTGGACGAACGTTCGGTCGAATTCACCCTAGCAGGCCTGGAGATTCAAGCTTTCCGCCGGGTTCATTTTAATTCATTATAAAGAACGTGTTACTAATATTTAAGATGTTTCTAACTGAATATCTCCGAAGTTATTAATTCATCGTCAACAAAAATAAAATTTGGTGCTCACCGCTAACTTTAGTTGAATGCTTATTTTTTACGCTTACACATGTAATAACGTGGTTGCAGCTTTGTATTTCATGTACATAGTCCATAGTTAATTTAACTTAATAAAATTGTCTGTGATTTCCTATTTTTTTTTTCGAACAAAAATTTTCGGTTGATTGTGGCGATCCCATCCCTATCCGAAATACTTGAGATGCGATTTTAGGCTTGAATGAAAATCCTAGAGTAGCTTGCGCGTGCACTAGTCTCGTTCCCGCTTTTTATTTTATGAATCTGAGTTAAAAAAATGCTATATGATACGATACGATAGATACGTTTTAAATTCAAAGCTTTCTTTTAACGTAAATAAAAATACTTCTAAATATTATTAAGTATGAGATTAATTTCCTCTCATTGAAACATTGTTTGACAAACATTAAATAGGTTATAAGTCACAACCTCTATATCCTATCCATGTAATAATGCATTTTTCAATAACTGTTTTTAAGATACGCAACAGATGTTAAAATGTAAAAAGATAATTTAAAGAATATGGGGGGCACTATATTTTTTTAAATCTCAAAGTGGGCGGTGGTCGAAATAAGTTTGAGAACCTGTGTTTAAACCAATATCTCGCTTTTCTGAGAAACTAAGTGCTTTCGAGAAAACATCCAACTTTTATTTGACAAGAAAATGAAGACCTTCGAATTAATATAAATTAATCTGAAAAACAAATTTTTGTGTACTTGGATGATTATAATAATTTATGATAATTTTATAGCACTAAAGTCCTTTAAAAAAGTATGTCTGTAAATTCAATGGAGGTTGCTACCTATGTATCGATATTTATAATATAATCACTACACACACACAATATGATACCATAAATCAGATATAATAAATCACTATAACTAACAACAGTAATAACAGTCAATTTAAACATGATATAGTAGTATGTATTGGATTCTTATTAAATTAAATTTTATTTGTATATGGAAGTTAGCTATCAGCAATTATGATAAGGGAACGTACCCATACTACGTGACCAACTTTTTGCAATTTTTAACCCCCCCCCCCCCCCCCCCGGTGACCAAAATCCTAAGCAACCCGCCGCTCATTTGTATGGAGCGTGACATTTTGAAGACCCCCCCCCCTAAACGTGTCACGTAGTATGGGTACGTTCCCTAACCATAGTGACTTACTAATTAAATTAAAAAAAATAATATTAGTTATATTTGCGGCACGTCCCAGAGTGGAAAGTACTATCAGTATCATCCTGGTGAAGACCACCAACCATTGGTTGCTTAAAATGGCTTTAGCGATGATTGGTGACTAGATCTGAATGGCCAGGTACTACCCCACCTTTCTTTTACCCATTTCCTTCCCCTCACTAGTTACCTCCAGCCTCTCAACGTCCCAACATACCCCAATTGGAGATGCCATAGTTTCACGGGCTCAAGGTAGTTAGGAGCAGTTGGAACTCTTGCACGATGTTTATATTTAACAAAAAAAAACATGTGTCCAGTTCACGCGCGGTAGAAGTGAAACCTTCAGAAAACTAAAGTTCGGGAGAATGAGACGAATGCAGAATATTGCGAGTAGGATAATTGTAAGGTTTATTTATTATAATATTTATTTTTATTTATTTAGTATTTATTGTGCATAACTGAACTTCCTCAGTAACAATATTTTATATTTGTTTAAAGATAAATTGAATATGTCCACTGACTCCATTAGTATTCTGGCCAAAGAGGAATACATATGGTAGTTAGTGCCAGCATTTCTTAACTGAAATAAATCCTGACTTCTAGTATTACGTAGTGGAATCCGGAAGCTTATCAATTCAAGCAATATCGGACTATCAACTAAATCATTTAGAATTTTATACAGAAATACCAAGTCTATGAAAACTCTTCTGTCTGACAATTTGAGCACATTCATATTATCATTTAAAATAGTATTACCAAGTTTATAAATATTTTACAATTTATTCTACGAAGCACCGCACAAAGAGGACACCGATTAGTTTATCTCATTCTCTCGATGGCTAAATCCTATAGATGTATGCGTTTGTCTCTTTTTAGTGTCGCTTTTCTGTTTCGTCGAGTTTCAAATCACAACGGTGCTAAAGAAGTTTTCACTTCAAAAATCAGACTGTGCAATTCACACGCGGTAGAAGTGAAATCTTCAGAAAACTAAAGTAGACAAGAGTGGGGAGACTACGAAGCACCGCACAAATAGGAGACCGTTTAGTCTATTCTCTCGCAGGATATAAAGCCTATAGATGTACGTGGTTGTCTCTTTTTAGTGTCGCTATTTTTAGTTTCATCGGGTTTCAAATCACAACGGTGCTACAAAAGTTTTCACTTCAAAAACAAAAACGTGATTAAATTTTACACAACTGATATACTTACCACCAACGATACATTAATAGATGTTTATCAATTTTGTAAAATTTAAAACACGTTTATTAAAATAATAATGTTTTATTGCTAAATAATCATTGATATACCTAACGTTTTAAAAAATACTCTTTAGACACTTGGATTATTTTACAGTCCTGCTTTTGCAAAAAAAGGCCTCAAGAACGCTTTACAATGAAAAGATAAGCCTTATTTATGTATATAAATTTAACACACAACGTTTATTATATTATTTTTGTACCAAAAATATTATAAATCATCCGTTCGTATTTAGTTGTTTAATTAGCATTACTTATTCTTATATTGAGTCACCATACGTAACCCACCGATTGTGCGACATCCCAGTTGGAGATAGCAAATAGCAAGTATGTGGCGCTTGTCCGGTATCTAATGTAAACACCAGCCCAGCACTCGATCTGCCGAATTAACCTTGACACTCCCCTTCTGTTGGCGCTCGCAGTGCCGGTGCCGGTGCCGGTGCCGGGGACTGGTGCTGGTGGTGCCGGTGCTAGGTTCACAGACACTCTGGTTCTGGTATCGGCCAGTGATAAGGAAGTCTCACCTGTAATCCGGGCTAACAACAGACTGGGCCCGCGCAAAAACCGGTTCTCTGCCAGCGAGATAGAATGCATTACATAGTAGAAATCACCTCGCATTCGCCGACGGGTTCTCGTAATAATTTCAATTGTATCATTTTACGGCCATATTGTGCCTAGTTCGGTGGTCGCTAGAACTAAAAAACTTTTGTAATATAAAAATCAGCCGGTAACAACAAAGTTTTTTTTTAATTCGCCTTTTTTATTATGTAGTGAAACAGTTTCGACTTTCTTCCACGGTTCCACGCATAGAACGGCTCGATCTAATTGCGCCATCTCTTGGGCCGGCTAGTAGCCAATTTCAGAGAAATGCGTGTGTAGCGCGTGTGTGTGAGTGAGTGCCACCAAGTTGATGGAATACATTGTCTTCGGCAACGAGTCTGTCTGCCGAGTTTCAGCTCGATCGGATGTCGGGAAGTGGGTTAATTTCCCCTTCCAAGATCTAATTTCAAGTAGATGTTTTTAAAAAGACATTGAATAAGGTACCTAATGAAAAAGTATTTAAACGAGGAAATTGGGGGGTAAAATTTATTAAAAATCGACAAGATTAATTATAAATTTTAAGTAATCATAATTTATTTGCACGCTGTTTTTATTGTCATTTTTGTTATAACGTGTAAGTCCAATAACGAGGGATTGCTGACATTATTCGAAGCAAAAAATGTTAATAAAATATTGATTTTTTCCGGTGAATTTTTAGAAGAGATTATTATTTATTTTTCTCTAAAATATAAAAAGTTAAATAGTAATTTTGTCCACATATCGTAACTGATCACTCAGCCGGGTAACCAACCAACCCCTCACTTCGTTCCTGACTGTCGAATACCAACTGATTTTTTTTTTCCAAGTAATGGCAAGAATCAGTCAACTGGTTAATGTCAAGTACGCCCCTAAACATCCTGTATAAATGAAGCGTTTTAATATTTACAATATTCCAAATATTTTTTTTCTCAATTATGAATAAAATTCACGCAGAAAAAAAAGGTAATAAATAGTTTGTTAAAAAAATATTGTCAACCCAATTTCTTTCATATTTGAATTTAAAGCTGTTTTGTTTTATATTTCTAATTAGAAGTTTATCTGTTTTGTTTTATATTTATAATTAGAAGAATTTTAGAAACTGTTTATTTCAACCGGTTTCGGAGGTATATATCCTTTCTTCACCAGGATAAAGGTTCAACTGTGCGGTAACAGAAGATTCCATAATTCGTTTAATTATTTTTCATTAGTCGTTATTTGTTGAATTCGTTCCTTTATCTCGCGATGACTAATTAACACGACATGCACCTGTCGCCTAGCGCATTACAGACCAATGTATTATTCAAGTGCCTCATATCGATATTTCCAGTATACTTAGGCAGAACACAGGCAAGCGGTGAAAGTCGTCGATATTGATAAACGCCCATTTTCCGCCAAGGCCAATCGTTTGCGGTTAGCAGCACGCTAAAGGAAACCATCTGTTTCGCGCAATAGGGGCCACTTTTGCCTGATCGTTTTGTGGAATTAAGCGCAGAAAGGGTCGATAAAATTATGCGATAAATTACAAAATCCTTCCCTTACGTAACATTGTTTTCCCTCCAATAAGGTTTTCGATTTAAATTCAGTAATTCAAAATTTTACGGTCAGTTTTATTACCGATCTATTTGATGTATTGACACCCCAAATTGTTCGGTCAATTGATATTGGCTCGATTGTATTTGAAAATAAGTGAAATCACAGTAATTTACTCTTTAAAATTGGTTTGCTAATTGTTATGAGTTTTTGAGATCCTTATTGCTGGACATGATTTGAGATTTTGGCCGCCAAAAGTATTTTCGTGACTAATTTTGGGTTATTATGGCATGTTGGGCTTCCTTTTTCTTTAGCAAACGTTTAGGACAGCTTTTGTAGTGTCATCATTAGGGCAGATGTGGGCACTGTAAACTGCAAAACTGTCCGAAACTTTATAGTAATGCAGCACGGTGTAGTACCTAATCCAAAAATGCCTTCTTGCGCCTCCTCTTTTATTAGCCAATGTTTCAGGTAGCGTTAAAACATATTGTGCATATATTACGCGTCAGGACAGTCTGTGAAGGGCCTTCGCAGTTGAGGGGTAATTCTTATATTTGCGGCTTGTTCCAGAGTGGGAGATACTCTCAGTATCCCCCCGGTGGTGTGAGACCGCCATTCGGAATTGAAACGTTGCCTGAAATGGCTTTAGCCATGATTGGTGACCAGATCAGTTTGGTGGCCAGGTACTTTCCTACCTTCCTTTCCCCCATCTCCTTCCCCTCCCCAACTCCCCATTACTTTCAGTCTCACAACATACCCCAAATGGGGATGCTATTGTCTCACTGACTGCAGAGGGAAGTAGCGGGGGGGAAAAGGAGATGGGGAAGAGGAAGGAGAGAAGGTTACTTTCTATTCAGATCTCCTGTCAGATTGTGTGATTTTCTATGGGCCGATCTCTGATTTCAACTGTGAGCTGTCACAAATCGGCGAAGCTGGCCTGATATAATAGAAAAATTGGCAGCCTTAGAAAATCACACAAATCTGACAGGAGATCTCACAAAAGAGATCCCACAAAAGATCTATCGCTCGGCTGGTCACTTATGATCTCACACACTTACTTGATCTCACACACTTTTAATAAATTTATCAATTTTCTTGCAATAATAAATAACGAGGGTATACGAAGGGCCTGAATTTTCACCTTTGTTCTCGCCGTAATTCTGCTAAATTCACCGCGACTTTTCCATAAATAATAAATAATTGAGTAATGGCTCTTCAGTTTGTCTCGGTATGAGTCATGACTTATCTCTCGACTGTCGGAACTTTGCCGTACCAAATTAAACACAACCCCAAATTTAACTCCCGTTCCTAGTTTTGAAACATCTCAGAAACTTTTGAAACGATACATCCGACATCTGAAATGTTTTCATTTTATCAACTGACTTGGAATGCAGTCCTTGTGGACTGACCTCTATCCTACGATTTAATTCAGTACGTGAATATTTTAAACTATTAAATCTAAAATAGAAATACACATTGTGTATTCCACTTTAACTTGTTTCTGTCTTGTCAACCGCCGACTTCTGTTCTCGCGAAAGCTTGTTCAACCGCCGACTTTTATTCTCGCGAAAGCTTGTTCAACCGCCACATGTTCAACCGCCGACTTCTGTTCCTGCGAAAGCTTTCGGCAAAGGACAAATAAATTATTTTTGTAAGTTTCATTCAAAAAAATAACGGCGTTGTTCATTCTTCTGCTTAAAATGCTTCAGTCAGAGGGAAGTTATGTGGTCAAAATTACGCAAAGTTTTTTATCTTCTTTGGATCAACTGGATTAAATAAGATTGGAATTGAATCTGTTGACTCGCTGTCTAAAAGACGATCAAAAATACTAATTTTGTTGTCTGTGATGTGTGTTAGTTTTTCCTGTATGAAACGTGAAATCTGGTTCATTGAACTTAAATTTGTTAGGAATTTGAGTGTCATTTCCAAAATTTTAACTGTTTGTCTGAATAATTCAAAAAAAGCCATAGAATTGGTACCTACCTGTAATCGGAAAATTATTTTATTTTAATTAATTAATTAATAATTCTACTTTTCAAATGTGTATTTCCTTTGTTTAAATGTTTTAAAGTTTTCGGGATCTTTCAAGCGAAGAAAGCGTTGTTGTCAATACATAAATATTATATGCGGTATAAATATAAAAATATAATGCAACAAAAAAAAAAATATTATATTTTTTTGAAAGCCATGCTTGTGGCAAATATTTCATAAATACTTCCAGCTCGCAAATTCTACAATTGTTTTATCAGTGATTTTCATGGGTAGTTAGTTAGTTAGGTAGTTAGATACGAGCAATAATTGTCTTACATAAAAGCTATTTTGTAATTAAAATATCTAATTTGACTAATTTACAAGTCATAGTTTCCTCCGTAGGATATACTTATAAATCTTAAGAACAAAATATTGTGAGCTATCATCGTATGTCAAACGTCAATCATAACTTCCGTATATAACATGTTTTTTGGTAATGTAATAATTAATAATAAACTGAATTAATAATAAACTTCTTCATATGAATATTTTTTCCTGTAAAAGACTATAATCGAGTAGTGGGAATGAGATAAAACATCCATCAAACGGTCGGAAATGATTTAAACCTTGTTTGAGCACTGCTTGGTCCGAGAGATCTTGCCATCATAACGTTCGTATATAACATATTTTTTGGTAATGTAATAATTAATAATAAACTTCTTCATATGAATATTTTTTTCTGTAAAAGACTGTAATCGAGTATGGGAATGAGATAAAACATCCATTAACGGTCGGAAATGATTCAAACTTGTTTGAGCACAGCTTGGTCCGAGAGATCTTGCCGGGCGGCGTTACCTGAAACTTCTCAAATTCTCACAATATCCGATCGGAGATCGGAGCATCGCCGGTTCGGTAATTTCAAAAGATACCTAAATACAACTGTAAGATAATAGTGGATTAATTGGACGGAGATCTTTACTGCCGTTTGCAGTCGTGGTTAAAACCGTTCGGATGTATGTAGGAGGCCGCGACGCGTTGATCATGAGAACATGAGATGGCGCATACTTTGAGAAGATATTGGTTCATTTATTTATCGCCAATGAATTATGTTCAGATCTGGTACCAACAGTTAAACTGTCCAAGTTTGCAGTATTTATTGCGCATATCTCCAGACTAATAAGGCTAGCATATAAAAAATCTGTTGGTTAATTTCTTGGTTATCGAATATGTAATGCTCGTTTTAATAATAAAGTTTATAGTCAGGTATGTAATTATCGTGCCATAAAAATTAAAGGGCCATCTCTGTTAAAATCTTATAACTTGATTCATTTTTTTATTTATGAGGGATGTTAATTGTTATTTTAATATCGGTACATTTATGGATTGTAGTGTAAAAGCAAATTTTATATATCAGTTTCATTATTTTATCGCATTTTTTTTTGTAATGTGGGTTATCGCTTTTATTACAAAAAATACTTTGACGTTGGGCACATTGCGGCTTATATCTTTCGATGTCTTTGAGTGAGATAATGTAATATTATAAAATACGATAAATTGTTTTTAATTCATTAAAATACAACTATAAATGTCTAAAACTTATCATTGGTAGTTATTTCTTGACACTAACCATGTTTTTATTATATCTGAGGTGAAATCACAAATAATAAAATAAAATAAAAGGTCTTTCACGTTAATTAATTCGCTTCTATAGAGATTTCTTCATTTTGATAAAACGTCTTCGTTATAGTCGGCATTATTTGTTTATTCTTCTGAATCGCGGAGAGTCTAGGTCTAGGACCTCGTTAGGCTTTTTATGAATGTATCTTCTTTCAAAGAAATTAATTTGGAACCAAGAAATGTTTACAGCTTTTTCTTTCCTATTTCATTTCCGTAAACAAGAAAGAATAAGTGAAATAAAAGTCCATGAGAAATAATCACATTTGGTGTTCGTGTTCCCCAATATCTACCTCCTTTTTCGTTTATTTGAATATTTTTTTCTTTATTCTTTCTGTAAACAACTTTAGCCTCTGTAACTTATGCCTGGCGGGGGATCTGTGAATTTTTCCGAATTATTTCGACAGTTTCGCTGTGATATATTTGTTCCGACATAATTTTTCTCTGTAGAGATTTTCTGAAGTACCCGTGACGTTACGTAGAGTAATTCATTTCGTATTATAAAGTAGGTACTTATGTACGTATATATTTTATTTTATTTTCGAGTGTCTCCGAAATTAGAAATAGATAATAAAACTTAAATTGGTTGTGAAAACGATGTTTGGATTCTGAATGTAGGTCTCTTAGCAGAGTGGCACTCTATTATGAACATTTCGTTTGTACCTTTGTACCTATAAATCTCTGGCGCGACCTCTGATAATGGTCCAAAGTCCATTTTCAGATGCACATAATCTTAAAGTTTCACATAGTCTCTACCTTTGGTAACTGTTTTTCACTATTTCAGTAGCTACTTCCTCTACCGCGTAAAGTAGGTAAGTTGATATCCAAATAGAATCCCATTCGCCAAAGTAAAACGTCCGATAGCATGTTCCTTCCCCAAACTATTTCAATTAATCTAGTTTAATCCCGCTAGAGAATAATAATGCCATTACTTTTTAAACCGCTTTTCCACTGCCACTTCTTAAAGGTAGTAATTCTCAATTTATATCCGTCCCCTTTATTGGCCACCCCTGGCGGTCGACAGACCCTTTGTTACTCAACAATGACGTCCCTGGTACAATCCAAACAATTTAATCTCCAATTGTTAGGCCTTGTTCAGATCGGGAGGCAAGTGCAGCTTTGTCTAGCCAATGGCAACCGCTAAAAAAGGTCACCATTGTTGTCACAAGTTTTGCTTTTGACCATCACCAAAACAAACTCCGTTGTATAAATAATGGTGTGAATTTTGGCTTTAGGGTACAACGTGAAACTTTTTGGTGGCCATCAGAACTTTTTGCATTTCTTCTCACTCATAAAAACTTTATTCTAAACCAACCAGTAAGGCAGAAGGGTTTAAACAGTGTTTTACAGGCGATGAAAAAACCTTTCACGTTTTATATCTAATTAAAGAGTTTGTAAATACATATAAATACTTTGTTTTTTTTTTTTTTTTAAAGATAATTACAGTTGTGATAATAATAAGTTTTGGATATTTTGAACAGCGCCGTTTTTGTAAAAAAAAATCACCTCTAAATATGGCTTCCTGGACCCAATTATGTACAAACATAGGTACACACAACACATACTTTTCTGCTCAATTCAGACAAACACACTTATTATAAAGTTTAAGCTTGGAGAAGATACATTTTGCACGCAGAGGACGCAATATTAAAAACATTGCACGCTGACTGTTTTTCCAATTTCTTATTTGTGCTCCTATGCTATTGATATTAGATGTATTAGAAGACGAGTGGCAAAAAATATGTTGTTATCTATTAAATATTTTAATTTATATTATTAAATTTAAAGGCAGGATTTTTTCATAAATACTCGTAGTTCTTAAAAATCTAATTATGAATCTTTGCTTATTCAGATCTATTCGAGATTTTCCAAACATCACTAATACCTACATACTTCCGAAATATTTAAGAGACGTGATTTTTTATATTTAGATCATCTTCTGTAAGTTTTATTTTTTATTTGAATCCCTTCCATGCGCTGTTAACGTGCTGATTTAAAGTTACGTGCATTCTGCCGGCCCCGTCAGCAAAAATTAAAAACATCGTTATAAAAAGCTTTTTTCGGCAAATTTATTCCCATGATCAAACCGTGCCTTCAACGGAAGATTTCTTTGTTATTTATTTTGTCCCAGTTGAATATTGTTACTTTTGGTTTGCATTGTGACTCTTTTAAGGGTTCTTTAATTATATGGGGAACTCTTTTACCGGAGGTTGGTTACCAGTTACCATAAAGGCAAGGTTCACTACAGACTTGTCATGTGGTGCTGACCTTTTTCTCTTCCCTGCTCTCCGTTAACCTTCTCCTAGTTAGAAGTTGGGCGACTTAAAATTTTTTGGTAATTTGACGAAAAATCTCCGTGTTATACCTATTTCGTTTATGTTGTGACTCCGGGCTTATTTAGCAGGCGGTAGTAATTTTTCTGGACCCAGACCTTGATATTGCAATAGTATTTATTATAGTCTCAATCCCTACATTATCGACGGCCATGTGCCATCTATATGTAAACTCTAAACTTATTCGTAGTACCTGTAGCTATGCGCATCTATGGGTAAGCTCTTAAACTAAAAACTAGAATGGTTTAGTTAGGCACAGTTAGTTTAGATTCAATGATGAAAAAAAACAATATAGACCGTCTTCAAGTCTAGAATTTTGTTATTGGTTTCAGATACAAAAGTACCTAATATTTTACAAGAATCTTTTCTGTAAACCAAAAGATATCTGCGTATCACGAACGATGAATTTTCAACGGTCCCTATCAGTAAACAGATCAAGAACTGTATAATATTTAAGTCTGACAAAAAATCTTTTTCTTTGATCCCTTCTTTAGAAAGCTTTCTTGCAGTATAAAATAACCGCATTAAGTTCTTTAGAGAAGTCTGACCGACCCGAATCGATCATACATTATGCTACCCTCTTTGGTTCTCGTTTCAATCTTCTCGGCTTTTTAGCCTCGTCAGCAATCTTCCCGGACCAATTCAGTATTGTTGCCAAATACTTTGTCGGCAGTTTGTACTTTAGTAGTTGCCTCCAGACCATACAGACCATCTCCAGACGGACCGCATAGCGCACGTGGGCCGCTCCCAACATACACTATTATGGTCACAATTGATTTTATACACTCTATTTTGCCCCTTAATTGCTTTATCATACCAGTGAAGCATTGCACAACAGCCACATAATTATAATAATATTAGAATGATTTGCATAGCGCCGTTTTTGTGAATAAATCACCCGAAGGGCGCATATCAAAATTCGATTAATAAAACCGACTGACCGAATTATTTCACAAAGTGCTGTTTTGGTATTTTATGATTTCATAATTATTATGATGTGGATGGTAGAAGAAGTCGGGGACGCCCGAGGAAGACATGGCACGACCAAGTGATCAGATACTTGAGTCGGACCACGTGAAGAGTCGGAATAATAGAATAGCATTTACGAGACGATGTATGAATGTGAACGAGGCAAGGAGTGTGTGCCAAGATCGAGTTTTTTGGCGGTCCGTCCTCTCTGCCTACGGAAATGGCGTGATGGTTAGTTATAGTTGTTATTGCGATATTTGTATTTTATAAGGAAGCTTTTGCGTTACATAAATAAATTGTCGTAGAAGGATTTATGAATAATCTTAAAAAAATTATTCGAGATATTTAGTAACATTGAGTGCAATGTTACTAATCTCTTTAAGTGGTTACCTAATGAAGCAGTGAAGAAGTTTTAATAAAGATAAAGATAAATGATTCTACTAAAGTTAGCTAAGTCCCTACCTACTTACTTAGCCCTACCCAGTATTTCCTTTATCTATCGCCATTCTTTATCAAAAAGGCCGATATCTGATAAGATGGAGTGGTTACATCTGAACTCTGCTTTCTATCAATCTTCCCACTCCCAACATTACTTTATCTTCGTTCTTCTTTGTGGAAATAAATTATGTGGGCCCTTCTAATTAAACGACTTAATTGTTTTTGTGTTTAGTTTTTCGTAGAACTCCATTTCATTTTTAAAAATTTATCATTGAAGAAGAAGATAACAATAATAATCTAAACGAAAATATGAAAGAAAACAAGACACAGAAAAAGATAATGGTCGCAACTGGGACACGAACCCAGAACCTCTCGTGGCTATAATACTTCTTATTACATTGTCTAAACTGATTTATTACCGGTTAAACATATTTGCTGAAAAAATAATTTATGTAGTAGATACTCTTATTATGTGGGGTACTTCGAAATCTGTTTTCCCGCACTAATTAATCAATTTAGACACCTTAAAAAAATTGTAATTTAGAATCGTATAAATTAGTCGTCTCAAAGTAGTTTTATCACAGTTTGAACATGGCCCTATGACAGCCGAAACAGCTGTCAGAAAAATGTAAACTAACATACTTGCGGAACTTAATAACATTATTAAATTAAAAAAAAAAAAATTAAACGACGACCAAATATTCCTCTGAACACTTTGCTTCTGTGAGAATAATGATCATATCGCAATATATTTGTTGTCTATGACTAGAAATATACGAAATAACCGAATTGCTTTGAATCAATCTACAATCATGTTCATGGAAGGGTTGCCGTTTTTTGGATAAATATACGATATTTTTGAGGGCTTAACTTCCAATTTCCAAACATCAAAGTATGTAAATGCATTTACCCCCTGCATAGAGCTCAATTTCGTTTTCTAGTAATAAAAGTACGCTTGATTTGAGAAAAATCTTTTTTTTTTTGCAGAAAGAATTTATGTGCGTGTTTTGACAAAAAGTAGATTTTCAGGCTCCTCTAGCTTTATTTTCCTCTTTACATACTCATTTGAATGTGAAGCGCTGTATTTTTGTGATCTCCCTTGGTTAACAAACGCTAGAGTTTATCCGTAGAAACTTACTTAAAACCATGGGCGGATTTGGGGTTTAAGAGTACGAGGAATAATCCTATTATGTATTATTTAATATTTCACGTTCCATGCATTCTACGCCATGATCAAGAGAATGTACGAAAAAATGTAAATGTAATGTAAAATTTAACTTCTAAAATAAGACTAGTACCTAGTTGTTTTTTTTAAATCTATATATATCCATATAAAAATCAAAATATGCTTTATGTATTTATATGAGTGTATGTGAGAGCGTATGCGTTGCTAACCATTCATCCGATTGCGATGAAACTTTGGGGATTTGATGTGAGCATGCCCGCTATGGTTTTTATACGTAATAGTGAGTTCTGGCATCGTGAAATTATGTGTTACTAACCATTCATCTGATTGCGATGAAACTTTGGGGATTTGATGTGAGCATGCTCGTTATGGTTTTTATACGTAATAGTAAGTTCTGGCATCGTGAAATTATGCGTTACTAACCATTCATCTGATTGTGATGAAACTTTGGGGATTTGATGTGTGCATGCCCGTGATGGTTTCTATATTTACTGGTGAACTCTAGCACTATGAAATTTGCATAAAAATTGCAATAGGTGGCCTTATAAATTGCGAAAATTGCGAACTGTTTGAAAACTCAATGTACCGGGACTGAATGTACGGAATCCGAGAGGGGGGAGGGAAACTCGGGAGGAGGGTTAGTGTGACGGGTGAAGCGGGAGAAGGGAGTGGGGAGAGGGTAGGCGGAGAAACCTCATTTATTGTTTTTTTTTTTTTTTCCGTAGATTCGAATTAATTGTATTTTTCAACTTCTTGAACTATGTCGGTCGTTAATTTATGTCGAGTAGCTTTTATTCTTTGCTTCACAATGAAGAAGCAATAAATTAAACATCAAAGCCGTAAAAGAAGACGCCCGAAGGAAAGTATTACAAAGTTTAAAAGCCTCTAACAAGACAGATTAATGAAAATACCCCTTTATTTGGATACCGTCATCTGAGAAGACGTCTTTCCGACCGGGATCAAATCTTCTTGTAAAGAACTTTTGCTAACCTACATACTGTATAAAACTCTAAATATTTCCCTAATGAGTAATTGTAATGGTAATGAGTCTATTCACGTGTCTGCATCAGAAGTGTTCGCGTGGGAGTAGGAGTAAGTCAGGGTTCTGATAAAGTTCATATCGCTAAATTAAATTACGATTCAATTTACTGTATCGCCTTCCGGTCATGTGTAAATGTACCTAATAGGCAATCTCTTATTTTATTATATATAATTGTAGTCACATGCACTATTATTATAAATAACTGAAGAGCCGTTTCTCCACAAAGTTACGGAAAACCGATGGAATGTCACGTCAAATGACGGTGAAGAAATATGAAAGAACTTCCTTAAAGCCTAATCTAAAAATATCTATATCAGCGTTGTTATATCTTTCCAATGATCAAATTAAACTAAATATTCAATATGTCAACTTTGATACCAATATTTTAATACTATGAATTACAGATAAATTAAAAGATATTTCAATCTACAAACTGATATTAATATCAGTATCAAACGTACTAATTTCTGTCTATGAGAGACTATATTATATAACTCCGGCTCAGTGAACTCGGGTTTGTTTTAAATTTATGTGTCATTTTTAAAATTGAAACTGATCTCTCAAGAATTAAGACAAGCGACAAAGTTCCCATCTATACTATTTTTTTTGCCTGAAAATTATTTATTTCTGTATTTGAATGTGTATTCATTTGGTTTAAATTTCTTAGGGTAAATCTTGACAAGTTAAGTCACATTTCATGAATTTTCACGGGTTCGCGTTACTATATTATAATACAGGATAAGAATGCATTATTATAATCAAGGAAATTATTTATAAATCAAAATCATGTCAAAAGCATATTTATAAGATTAGCTGTTTAAAATAAAATTGTAAAATCCTTCAATTCTGGAATGATCGCGATAATACCTGTTGAACGGTCACACCAGCAATCCGGAAATTACGAAACTTTATTTAGTCCTGAAGATTTGATGAGAGCTCGTGGCCACATTATTCCGAGAAGCGGAACTAATCTACTCTTGGAAAGCCCCTCAGAAGATTGATCGTCCAGTCAGTTGAATGACCTTGCCTCTCATTTCGACATTTTACAGTCGAACTGTGCAATAATTTATAAAACATTCTTCTAAAATATCATAAATCAACAAACATGTGTGCCTTGGCATACCCCTTTCCACTAATCGTCTGGTACAGCGAACCTCTTGAACCCGCTTGAAGTTTTTTGCTCACTCGATCGTGCCAAGTCTTCCTGGCGCTTCATCTAATACCAGGCTATATTATATTATATTTATATGATTTTCCTGACATCCGTTTCTTCCGCCAATGAGCGCTTTTACGAACGATTATGGTACCGTGACGGCACAAAAAAGCATAAAACGTACGTTCTTTATCCTAACAATGCTGCAGCTCTTTCTTACACATTAAATAATGGTGAGACACACAATGTATGTGTGTCTGTTTCCTCAAAAGTACTACTTTTTTCCTTTGGTAATAGATATCTTATTACAGCTCAGCCACGGCGACAGGAATTACGTTTCATTTTCTTTATTCTTGTGAGGGAGATGTATGAAAATGGTCGTATATTTCCTTTGGGGGATGCAGAAATACGTTCTCCGTTTGTCTCATTTTCGACTGTTGTTATTTAGTGTGTAAGAAAGAGCTGCATCATTATATGTTTAAGAACAAAAGGAAAACCATCAGCGTATTGACGTTCAAAATTTTTGAATTTTTGGAATTCACCCAGACTTCAATATTATCCTTGTAGCTATATTCCATACTTACAAAATTATCGTCATGGCTAGTAGTATTGTAGGAAAGTACAGAAAATAGTATTTTTGGTACAATTTACTTAAAATTTATGCAAATATTATTTATGGATTCGAATTTGTTATGGAAATTGTGAAAATTCAAAATCTGTTGTACAGATAATTTTAGGCTATCCTATCGTAACCAAATCCAAATTGATTTAATTTCCTGAATATTATGATAATAGCTAATATATTTTTGTGGGAAGTTTTTCAGCGATCGCTTATACTAATGAAATGTCTGTTTACCTCCATAAATTTGCGTGAATGGTAATTTATTCCAGTGTTGAAAAAAGTATATATATCTAATATTTGAACAGTAAAGTTTATGAGCATGATCCGTAACTTCGAAAGAGGGATACATATTTTGAAATCATTTTACATTACAATATTACATACGGATAGCTGCAATACAAATGGCTAGCATCGAGCCACCGATTTAAATTTCCATACGCCATCCTGCAATCCTGCCAGTGAGTTATTTGCTGAATGTCGCGCCGCCAAGATTACTATTCTGAACTAGAAATAAGAACAACTATGTGTGAGTTAATATTCATGGCGCGTGCCTTCTACGCTTGGACCGAAATACTTAAAACTGCGCAAGGAAATGAACTTGCCAACTTCCAATGTCCAAGCCGTGACCGCCAGTGAATAAGAAAACAATCAAACTACCACATCAGACCAGTTCCATTTCAGAGGACAGGTAATTGAATGAGGATGATACCATGTTTCTACCTGGTGAAAAAACCACACTGTTTTTTGCACAGAACTCTCTCTAATGCCCATATGTTTTACTACTCATGCAGTTCTTGCTCATCCGAATTTTTTCTTCGTGTCTTCACAATTTTAGGCCTCTGGTTATCTTTGGTTGGACCAAGGACGATGGTCGATTTGGTCATGGTTGATTCCAAATGTCATTCTTTATTGTATCAAAACGTACACGAAGGATTTTAATCGGCGATTTTTAGCACACTGGAGTTAAAAATGTAAATGTCATTTTGCTGTCCAATGATATTTTTCTCAAATTAAAATGATCACACTGCCACACGTCGCAACGGATAACGTGATACGCGCTCTGTCTCGTCTGTACTGTGCAGCTACCGCTATGTCTCGTCTGCGGTTGGAACGAGACAGAGTGCGTAACCCAGTGGCGACGTTAAAATATATTTTTTGGTTTTTAGTACAAATAAAGGCCATCGGAGATCAAAAAACAACTTAATTTTTTTCATATATTTTACTCGTAATTGAAAAAAATATCACCATATACAACAAAATGACACCTACATTTGTTACTCTAATTTTTGCTCGGTAAAATCTTTCTGGTAAGTGCTGTCACTCCCTGTGTATGTTACCCGGCAATTCCAGCATAGTCCCATTGGAGATTCCAGATGGAGATTTGGTACTTTTGTCATGCTTCCGATTTCTGATCCTACATTATTATTTCTACTCGCCAAAGGACAACGAATGGCTTGCTCTTGATTTCAAACTCTTCACTACAGCTTTGTTTGTAATTCGGTGGGGATTAAGTCGTTGAATATAAATTTTAATATGCTCACTTTGCTGTTCTTATGTTCTGGTTTCGTGCTGTCAACATGTTTATTCCCACTGCTTTTCTTCATCACTCCTACTTTGCCTTTTCTGTTCTCGCCTTTTCACAAATCAAAAAGTACATTTCAATGTTCCCCCGATTCTGTAGACGTTGAAAGGAAAATTGAAACGTTATATAATATATAATGTAAGGTGGTTGGTTGGTTACGTGGGGTTCCAATGGCAGTGTTTGATGTTTCTGGTTAAAGCTAATGGGCTCTTGACCAAACCCTAATCAATCTAATCCCTTCAAATTTTGGTTTAGTTTCGCGGCGAAACGTAAATTTCCCGATTACGGAGGTGTTAGGGAACCGCGCTCGTTAGGTTGTTGTTTATGGCAAGATTGTACTCCTGTTGAAAAAAAAAGAAACTAATAAATTTCGTCGAAGATAGTAATGAAAAGAGACGTGCATAGAATTATTAATTTTATGCCAATGCTTTGGGTAGGTTATTCGTAGTGGGATTAATTTTACCGTTGATCGTTCATTTATGTTTGCAATTTATACACAAAATACAGTAATCTCGTAATATATTTAATTCCAGTAGAATGCTGGAATGTGACTAACAACGAATTCAGACCAATACGGATTTTACTAAATGCAATATATCTGCAGATATCTTCAAGGAATTAATTGGACGCTGTGTTCATTAGCTTTCTTATGATTTATTTTCTGTGAACACAGATGGTAGTAATTCGTTATTATATGATATTATCAGAACCAAAAAGGTAACAGATCAAATCGATTTATATTATCTATAAAATAACTTAGCCAGATTCTAAAAAAGCGATATGCCCAGAACTGGGTGCCTGACTTGAATAAAAAATATTTGTTTTTTAACCACAGAACAACTAATACATGTATTTTTATAATTTATTTCATATTTCGAAGTAAATTTACTAAAATACCAGCCAAATTCACTCCAACCCAGGTATCAGTTTCCTTTTTTCCAATTCGCCTACGAAGAAACCCTTCAGGGCGGATAGGTTCACAGTGGAGTATGTATACAGTTTATTTTTCTACAGTTTGTTTAATATCATCTACTCGAATTCTCTGAAAAATATTATGCAGTTATGTTGGAAATCGTTTGGCTTCAACGAAATACGAAATAGTGCTTACAAAATATCATTTGTTTTTCCTTCTCGTGTTTTCTCATATAAATACTTTGATGCTATAAATTTAAATATTTCGACCAAATATAACATTTCGGTCGTGTGCTTGTATAACGAACTCACTGATTTTTTAAATGAGTGAAAATCTAATTGCATTTCGACCATGTTTTCGTGAATGAATGAAAGTTTTGGAAGTGGAAATTAACCCACATCCCGACATCCGAGCAAGCTGGAACTCATTTTCAACGACAATGCGTAGGATCGTGGTGGAAGTGTTTGTGAAAATTGTTTCATTACATAATAAGAGCTTGCAATAATGTATTGCAATAAAAAATGTGTTTTTATTAATCGGTAGATTTTATGTATCTCCGTAATTCTCAGAAATAATAAAGAGGATGATGTGTTGATTATTAATTTGAAATACTTTCCTTATGACATTTTGCTATGGACATTAACTATGACAGACAAACCCTTTTAATCTCGGGTTCTTAATCTGGCAGCCTCCCCTTTGTGGTGATACCAGAAAAACCTGAAACCAGACCCTAATAATAACCTACAAACCTACCAAGGAAGTTGAACATTTTATGGATTCATTATATGTGAAATGTTGTTAAAATGTCATAGAGCATTGTTTTGAAATATCGCTTCTAGCGGAATCCGGGAAGGTTTTAGTAGCGATAAGGTCGTAATTACCGCGCAAGAGTCCCAACTGCTCCCAACCATCTGGAGCCAGTGAGTCAATTTAATCCCCAATTGGGATATTTTATAAAGCTTGAGGTAGTAGGAGAGGGGAAGGATTTAGGAAAGAGAAAGATGGGGGAAGTACCTGGCTAGTGAGATCCAATCACCTAACACGGTTAAAGCCATTTCAAGCAACGTTTCGATTGTGAATAGAGGTTTTTTACCAGGGGGGTACTGAAATTTTTCACCCTGGAAAGTGCCGCAAATATTCTATGTAATATTATATTATTTTAAACTAATAAATTGTGTAATGACACAAATATACGCCGGGATTTGAACCCGCGATTCGTAGCAAAGGATCGCAACCAATCAAACACGAAGGACGTCATGATATCATCGATGGGTCTTGATTAAAAATATTACCTCGTATTGGCTTTTTTACGTATCAGCGTTATCTACGCTGAACGCATTAAGACTTCGACCGGAACCTGTGAATATAGAATCATAATATGTACTTATTATGATCATTCGATTACCCTTTGATTCAGATTTATGAACATTTCAAATTAGCCTAATATTTTTAAAGTATTTACAAATGCTTCGGGTCGGCCGAACAGTGCATAATTCTTCAGCGGTAATTTTATTTGGTAACAATTTAATTCATAAATGGATTTCGTATAAAAAAGTGGACCGTTGGCTCTCCGTACATCTGCAGAATACGTCAAACGTAGAGGCTTTTACTAATGCTATTATAGATATTTACGTTGTATTATAATTTCTTGGTTGACACACTTGAAGTTGAAGGCTTACGTCGTGTTTACGTTTGTTATTATTTATTATTATTAAATTACGGTCTTCAGGGTCAACACTAACATCGTCAGCAACTACTATCTTTTATACAGCGTTCTAGTACATATTACCCACAGGGAAGCTTATTGTATTACTCTTATTAGAATGATTACGAGTTAGAAATGCTTGAGCGGAACGGCTGCGCGGCCTTTTTCGTATAAAACTTCAATTTGAATTTGATGCCAAAATACATAACGAATTGAAAAATATTTTTAAATCTAAAGAAATAGCAAATATCTGCTATGGATATGAACCTACTATTTTATTTATTTGGTTTCAATTTGTAAAATATAGATCATTAAAGAAGTCGATTTTTCTAGATTTTGGAGAAAACTTTTATGATAATTGTTAAAAAAAATGTTACCCTACTTATATGTCAATATAAAAAATAAAAGCAATAAAAAATTGCATTATGAAGAGTTTAAATTTTACTTACAAATGACTGATTTAAGTTAGAAATTTGTCGAATATAAATTATAAATTTTATTCCACAAATTGCCCCTTTTGTAATGTTTTATTTTTTATTATTGGGTAAGATCGCTGTTTTTAATAAATATCATCAACTCATAAAAAATTGCTAAAGATGCCTATAAAATTTATTTCATAATATACACACAAATAAATAAAGGTGCACATATCCATACTAATATTTACTATACATTTTGATTGATAAAATTACTTTTCAATTCGGTTAAGTATTTTGGCCCAAAATCAAATTTAAGTTTTATATGAAAAAAGTCGCGCAGCTGTTACCTCACCACGTGTCGCGTCGTGTAAAATTTGGGGTCGGGCCTCTAACAGTAACACTCCTAATGTAGATGGTGATGTGATAAGGTTAAATTTACGCTTGACACCAGCCGCCTGTTTTTATTTATCGAAGAAAAAACATCGCCTAAAAGTGTTTTATTTTATTTTGCGAAAACAAACATACTCACATATACACACACACCTACCCACTACGCACATCACCCGGTAATTACTAAATATACATACAATAAATAAGGCACTACAAAGAAACATATCAAGAGATAGAAGTACCCATCATGAAATATTACTTAATATCTGTAAATTTTCTCTCTACTGTAATTAATGTATTGTTTGTTTCTATATAAATAAATAAATTACATCGTAGTGCTTAACCTTGAGTTGGTTTCTTGTCGATGAAAGTAAATCTGCAATACACATTGTTGATACCGTTTTTTTATTTTTATTAATGACTTATAAATTTACCGCTCTCAATACAAACAGGTGTATCTCATATTTCGAATTTTTTTAAGAGAGATAATTTTTTTTTTTTTTGCTGGATTCTTGCACATTTTATTAAATATTTCGCTAATGGGGTAAAAAACGGCGTAATGAAAACCCCATTACCTAAACATGTTATAAAATAATTTAAATTTAAAAATACGAGATACGTCTGTTTAGCGACGAATTTCATCGGCGATTGCTGAAATATACCATGAACAGTTGTGATTATACATCAATTACGCAGAATCCGTCTCCTTTTGATTGATTAGTATGTTCAAATATAAGAAACTTGGGCCTTTGGAAATCAGATAGTAGATAGACCTATATTGGAAACAGGGAAAAAGGGAAAAAGGATTTGATTAAATGAAAACAAATAGCTTTGTAAAACACCACTATTTAATCAAAATTGTCAACCTGTTTCGAAATGTTAACAATGTTAATCTTGTCCTGACGAAGAAACCTTTTAATAATTTTGATTAAATTGTGGTGTTTTAAAAGTTATTTGTTTACATTTTTTCAATTAAAAATGAAGCCGCAAAGTGAATTTGCAAAGATTGAAAAAGGATTTCAATTACCACTTTCTCTAGCATCTACTGGTACAAGCTGCAATGGTTCTTTTTATTCACATTCCGAATTCTATTCACGTGGGTTCAGTTATGTACATCTTCTCGCGACGGTTATCAGCTATCAGCGTTATCTTATCACTTATCACCCTCTTCTCGTGCGGTTTTCTAACTTATGAACTTCGCGGCGGCCAAATATTTGATTGATATCTGATGCAACAAACAAAGTGTTGCCAACAAACTCCATAATGGCATCGATAATGTTAAATGGTGTCAATTTCAGTATAGGTGAGAAGTATCTACATACATGTCAATTTCAGTATAGGTGAGAAGTATACATACATCCCTTAAATGTCTAAATAAAATGAACAAACCCAGATGCGTACATTGTGCAAAGAACCACAAATTTAGCGAATGCGAAAAAAATAAAGACAGTGTCAAATGCTACAACTGCGACAAAAACAACAATTTATTTGGAACAAAAAATAATACTCAACATAGTGCAAATAGTGAAATATGTACTTACCGAAAAAGAATGTCTATTATAGCACAACAACGAATTGATTATGAGTAAGTTATGGACGATTTTATAACTGAGGAAATTGATAAATTAACAGATGTTTCACAGTATATTTGCGACGATTCAAAACAATGTAACAAACTATTAAAAAAAGTCCCAAATGTTTTCATTGTTCTGCACCAAAACATCAGAAGTTTGCACAAAAATCTGGATGAATTTGTAATAACACTAAACCTTCTCGAAATATTACCGGACATAATTGTTTTAACAGAAGCACACTTAAATATAAATAACGCTGCCGCACTGTACGACATCCCTAACTATACATATTATTCGTCCAAAATGCATATTAATAAGAACTGTGGTATTGCTGTTTTCATTTTAAATAAACACAATAACGTCACAATCACTGAAATCAACATGAAACTAGCGAACTGTCTAAAACTGAACTTAAAAGTAAATGAAGTTATATACAATATTATAGCTATCTACCGCACACATGGATCAAATCCAAACAGTTTCATTATAGAACTGGAACATTTATTGCTACAACTAAAAGGTACTTGTAACGTTGTCACAGGCGATTTTAATCTGAACATTTTAAAAGAGGTAAGCGGTAATCTAAAGGAAGATTATATAAATGTAATGACATCGCTAAACTATAAATCATTTATAAATAATCCAACACGGAATGTCAGAGGACAAATTCCTTCCTGCATTGATCACATATGGTGCAACTCAAATAACAATGACAAAAACATGTCAATATTATGGAAAACCAGCATAACCGATCACTACACCTGTATATTTGTTACCAACATTGATAAAAGAAGTACCAACTCTAATACAACTGACAAAAAAAAATATGAAAAAAAAAATTTAAATATGGAAATTTTAAGAACAAACCTTAAAACGGAAACCTGGACATCCATATTTGAATCGGAAAATCCAAATACCTGTGCTGAGAATTTCGAAACAGTTTTCCAAAACCACATAAACCTGTCCACACAAATAATTGTTTACAAACCAAAATCTAAGCACAGATTAATAAAGCCATGGATAACTCATGGACTAGTGATTTCAATCAGAAATAAAGAAAAATACTACCACCAGTGTAAAAAATTCCCAAATGATGAAAAAATCGCCACTTTCTATAAGAAATACCGAAACAAACTTGCGCTTTTAATTAGACTGACAAAAGAAAAATATTTTCGTGATAAAATAAAAAATGCTGGTCAAGACAGCAAAGGGTTCTGGAAAATCATCAATACAATAACGAACAAAAGCACAAAACAAAAATTATCAAATGAAATTACTCATCAAGGAATCAACATCAACACCGAAAAAAATCCAAAACTTTGTGGTAATATTTTTAACGATTACTTTGCAAATGTAGGCTCTAATCTTGCTTGTAATATTACACCAAACAATAGACAGACTCCCCAACCAGAGCAGAACTCAAATTTTGAAGAAGGTTTTCACACATTTGCTTCAGTAACTCAAAAAGAAGTTGAAAACGCCGTATTAAGTTTAAGGGGATCAGCAAGCCCTGGCTATGACACCATAACTGTACAAACATTGAAAGCCGTACGTGAGATAATCAGCAAGCCAATTGCACATATAATAAATGTTAGTTTGAAGAAAGGTATATTCCCGAACAACTATAAGAAAACTATTGTCATCCCTGTTTTTAAATCTGGAGACGAAAAAAATATTTCCAACTATCGTCCCATAGCACTCACATCAAACATAGCAAAAATCTATGAAAAAATTGTTAAAAAACAACTTAACAACTACATAAAATCAAAAAAGATAATGAGCCCAAACCAGTTTGGATTTAGAGACAATCTCAGCACTCAAGATGCAATTGCTAAATTAACTTCAACAATAATACAAAATTTAGATAATGGAGAAAAGTGTCTTGGTATATTCATCGACCTACGCAAGGCATTTGATAGCATATCACACTCCAAACTCAATGAGAAACTCATGCAAATTGGTTTGGACGGAACAGTACTGTCATGGTTCCAAAGTTATCTAAAAGAGAGATTTCAATCCGTCAAAATAAATGATACCCTAAGTGAACCCAAAACTTCATCATTTGGTATACCGCAAGGAACTGTCATCGGTCCAATCCTTTTTATTATATATGTTAATCAAATGTTCACTCTTCCCATAGTTGGAGATATCATATCTTATGCAGACGACACAGTAGTTATCACTAAAGGGAAATCATGGGAGGAAACGATGATTAAAGCAAATACAAATATAAACATACTCAAAACATGGTTTGACCTAAATTGTCTCTCACTAAATACAGAGAAAACTTATTTTATTCCATTCTCTTTGAAAGAAAAAAATGTCGAGAACAATATAACTATTAAAATCCATTCATCACAGTGTGAAAATAAAAGGGAATGCAACGATGACAATTGCCTACAAATAACATGCAAAAATAGTATTAAGTATCTGGGTGTCATTGTAGACAAACACTTAAAATGGAACGAACAAGTCGAAAATACGGTAACCAGAGTAAGAAAACTTATTTACATATTCATTAGATTGAGAAACATTCTATCATCTAGTATGATAAAAACTGTTTATTTCTCTCTTGCCCAATCTATTCTAGAATATGGTATAATCGGGTGGGGGGGAACTTTCAAAACTAACCTCCAACCTGTAGAAAGGGTACAGAGGTTGATTCTAAAAGTTATCACACGTAAACCATCTTTATTTCCAACAATACAACTATTTAATTCTTTTAGGGTACTCAGTTTAAATAAAATTTTCAAAAAGAACACACTGTTACAAACACACAAAGATCATTTTAATTCTACAACAACAATCACAAAAATAAGTAACCGTTCAAGATCACGTGGTAATCTAGAAATCCCTAAATTTAATACGAGTGCTTTTCAACAACATTATACTTATCAAGGCATAAAATTTTTTAATGCCCTACCATATAAAATTAAATCCGAAGAAAATTATAAAGTCTTTAAATTACTAATAAAACAACTGCTTGATCAACCAAACACTAATTATAAGTTTTAATTTCAAAGAAAGAATTTCTACGTATATTTTTTGATTACAATGTACTAATTAGTAAAAATTGATCAAGTCTTAATTATAATTTTATGTACTTTATTTCAAAATTAATCACTTAACTCCATCATTAATTAACAAAAAATAAATTATAAATTAATGTAGTCTTCTTATTGATTGCACATATCCTCTTAAAATATTTCATCAACTTTTGAACTGAAATGTAAGCGATTATTGTCGTAAAATAACATTATGTACCTACTCCTGCAATATTATCAGTTAATCCCATTGTCAGAATCAACTATATGTACTTACCATCTCAACACCTACCTATTAAGAGAAATGCAATAATATTATTTTTATTTTTACTACTTCTATTGTATATTATTACTTTTAAAATATCTATACTACATGTATATCTAATTTAGCAACTGCTACGTTAGTATATTTCTTTATTTAATATTTGTTTTTTATTCATAAGTTTTATTTGTTTCTTAATTTAAAAATATATAGTATATCTTATTTTTTATCTTTTTTCTGTAATGACACGACTCCCCAATTTAAACACGAGAAATTTTTTCTCTTTTAAATTGGGTAGATTCATTAACAAGAAATTATTTTATTTGTAATTATTTTTAAGAACCATGTATTTTCCTTATGTAAATCTGTTATATGTATGTATATTTCAAATAAAAAAAAAAAAAAAAAAAAAAAAAATCTGATGCATTTAGATTATTATCTGGCTGCGCCCTTTTTCATACAAAACTTATTTTTGCAGTTGATGCCAAAATATCCTACCTAACTGAATATTAAATTTAAAAAATCAAAAGGTGTAGCAAATATCATGTAGACATGTTAAAAGTCTATTGCTTACTGAAATTAGGCTTATTTTTTACACTTATACAAACAGTTAACATGTGTTAAAGGAATTAAAAAAAAAAAAAATATTTTTGATATTACTAAAAATTAACAAACATGTTAACTACTTCTTGGAACGAAAATTTGTCAATAATCAACACTTATGTACATTTATAAGGAAGGACCTCATTAATTGAGTATTTTAATTTAAATTGCGTTTACAATCACAACATTCTTAAGACTAAATTTACCATTTATTGAGATCTTTTGCAGAGTTTCGGTGCGGCCGAAGGTTCGGCAGAAAATCTGAGGAAACCGAAACTGATGCCGAAACTAGAATTTTTTTGCCGAAACTTGCCGAAACCGAAACCGAACCTTCGATCGGTCACTAATTTTATTTATTTATGTTTTAAAATATAAAATACAGGCCATTGAAAAAATCTATTTTGAATAATCTTAGAGAGAACTCAACGATGAACACAAGATCCATTGAAGTTTCACAAATAACCTTCAGGAGTAGCTACTAGAGATTTTACTACCTTATACCTGTATACATTTTTTGTGAACTCCTTTTAATAATATTATTGTGGGGCGTGGGTTTGCTTTATTCAGATAATATGTGTGCGTAGACGTGAATAATATAACGACGTAGCCCAAATGTAAAAACTTTTAATTTTAATAGATCAATAATACCTATAATGGATAAATAACAATAATTTTCAATTTGAGAGGCGGGTTTGGGTACCGCCGCCCCGGAAATCATTTATTGGATAACCAACACCTCTGCCGTGGGTCACCCAAAGGGGTTCGCTACATTTAGCAGGGGTGCCCGGGTTCAGGATGGGGTGAGGTTTGTCTAGATCTTGGCGGCGAATGCGTTTGCCCACCTACAGCGTGGCCGTAGACCGGTTGAGGGAGTCCTAAGCTAGACCTCTCCAACCGGACTTTGTCGACCCATTGCCTTGCATCGCCGTCCGTCAACCCACTTCGCGTACCCTTTTCCTTTCCAGATTTTCCCCTCCTTCTTTTCCCTAAAAAGACACTCCACACAGCATCCCCAAAGATGACAGAGAACCCTAGGGAATTTTTTCCTCAGGGCCTCCTCTGTGAAGCTATTGTAAAAAAAACATTTTTCGAAAATATTTCGAAGAAAGTGTCATTCGAAATATTTTGTGAGAGTAATTTGATGCGAAATATAACTCAACTGCACACAGTAGCATTTTATCATTTTTAAGAGTTTATCATTCTATTATGTACATTTTCTAATTAACGTATTTTCGTTTTTCCAGGACGAATGCAGACCGAACTTTGGAAAAGGTAAAGTTTATTTTTGGCGTTAAAAGTTTTAATTGAATTGATTTTGTCAAAGAGGAAAATTTCCGGCCAAAATTATTTATTCATTCCCGCCTATTTTGTAAATTTTGGAACAATGAAAAACTTTGGCCAAACTTGTTCTGGTCCTGTCCAGAATCCAAACCTCTGCGAAGGGAAAGTTCGCAGTTCGCAGGGCTAGTGCCGGTCTCACAAAGGAATGAATTGTGATGGAACTCGCAACTTGCGTGCAAAGGGGCTGGCTTCTCTTTATGTCCACGTGGTCATTCTGTTTGAGATCACGTTATAATTATTACCCAATACAAGGTATCTAATATATTTTAATAGTTTTTCTGGCGTTGTGGTCTATGCGTTCAAAAATATTCTATTTATTTGGATTTTATTGCAAAACAGAAATATTTTGACCTTCCAACAGAACAGGCCTAAGGGATTAAATCAATGAAAATACATTTATATTATTTAATTAAATTAAAAGTTACTTTGTTTAATCCACTTTACTATAATTTATATATTAAGTATGTCAACTACTTGCGATTATATCATAACCTTCTAGCACAGAGTGATTGCTTTATTCGATTAGTATTTATTGTTTTAGGTGAACTTATTCAAGTGCGGCGCTATTGGGATGAAATGTCCGTAATTTGCACTATATGCCTAAGTATTATTATTGGTACAGTTGGGGTTTCACAAGGTACCCGCAAAGTGGAAGGAAGGAAAAGTGAGGAATGCCGATTTACCCCTTAGATTTTCTCCCTTCGCTTGTCCTTTTCAGATCCGCTGGTTCTCTTATATTCACCAACTGAACTCATGAGCTTATGATTTTCACTTATATAGAAATGTTCGACGCGGTCAATTTTAACAGCTCCGTACTCAACATAGATGTTGAGAAGACTTTTGGTAATTTACAACGAAAGGCTCCGTATTCGACATATGTGTTGACAGGAATGTGGGTATTTTACAACGGAATAATGTGATACGTGATTGTATCTGGTCGGCATCGTGGGTAGGAAAAATTATGATTTGTTTGGAAGGAATTATAAGAATTGGTAGGTAGAAATTAAAAGTTGGAAAAATAAAGGTAAAGGAGCAATGCTATGCACCAACAGGTAATATCGATCCATCACAAATGTTACATTGTTTTTGCCATGATTTATTTAGAGGGAGTGACTCAATTAATTGTTACATTTATCTCACGGGGATGGGATAAGATGATGCATGGACACGAAAAGTAGATTATTGATGGAAAAAAGAAGAACTGCCCGCTAGGGAGGGGGTAAAGGAGCGCGTGTAAATGAGATTAGTTTTAGGTGAGATGAAAGAGCATAGTGGTCCATTGGACGTTTCAGTAAAATAGTTCAAACCCTCCTCTCGTAAGAATTGGGGAGTCGTGAATGTGTTCGTTAGAATTTGTAGAAAAATGTTATTTTTAATATGAAGTGTGTTTGACTTTGGAAGAAGAATTTTATTTGTGCAGACAACGGAACAATACGCTACTGACTACTCCAGACAATACTAATTTGATAAATCGCCAAGGCCGACTAGAGTACAGGCCTGGGCCTTACGAAGTCAGTGGTGTCACTTCACCGTTTAAAATAGTCTTATCACTGTGTTTATTTAATAACAACAATCGTCGCCATTTGCAAAGCAATCGGTTGTTGCTCGATGGCACTGACTGGATCACGTGACGTACTATGAACGGGCTTAGATATCGTAAAAGACTAAAATAGTTAAGTATTTTTTTAATAGATATTAATAATTAAGTGAAATCTCTCAATTAATTATTTAACATAAATGGTAGAGATACTCAGACAAATTTTATAAAAGGAAGTATAATCGTGTAAATCTCTACGATGCACTTCTGAAGTGTTCAATTCACACGTGGTAGAAGTGAACCTTCAGAAGACTAAAATGGACAAGAGTGGGGAGGCTACGAAGCACCGCACAAAGAGAAGACCGATTACACCATCTCATTCTCTTGCAGGCTAAATCCTATGGATGTATGTGTTTGTTTCTTCGCTATTTTAGTTTCATCGAGTTTAAAATGACAACAACGGTGCTAAAGAAGTTTTCACTTCAAAAATTTGGTAAATTCAATATTTTACGCAATATGATCGCTAAACAAAATATCGTATTATGCATAAGCGCTCGTTTACACGATTTGGCGATTAAACATAAAAGGGTGTAAAAATCGCTACGTTAATTTTCACGAATAGCCTTAAAACATGAAGATCTCAATATACGTTCACACCATTTCGGTGAAATTACTGAATCGGTTTATGAGGGATTAGCTTCTCTGTCTTTACTTCATTGGGATGGAGGGCTTATTCCATATGTAGTTACTGCTAGGACTAATGTAGTAGGTACCAAGTACCGACTCGTCCATAAGCAGTACCTATATAAATTTGTACAGGTTATCGATTGTTACCTTATGACTATGACAGTTGGCGGATATTGCCTTCCGCGTTATTAACAAGGAAGCATTTAGCAGATAATGGCCTGACAAACTCGTCATGTCATCTGAAAGTCATGTGACCTGGCCCTAACTAACCCAACCCAACCAAACCCTCACACCTGTCGTGCCATTTGGGGAGGTTGTTGTCTGAGGCGTTCCCTCCTTATATCTGTTCATTGTAACACATTTCTTCAGACTGATTCGTGGATGGTTCGAAAACTCGACTATCATGCGGAGAGCATTAGTTTCTATCTTCCCGTGTAGTATCTCCGTCACCGACAGCACAGACTATTTTTTCTCCCGGCTTGCAGAACTAACTTGCCAATGGTCATGCAAGCGGGAGAGCAGTCTTGTTGTTAAATAGAATTATTTCGAATATCGATATAATTTAGGCTGAGTAAGTTTTTAGTATAAACCTGCTTATCTTATCTTATTTCTCTCTTTTAAAAATGCTTTGAAATGTTAATTTGGTAATATTTTTAAAATGAATAAATTGAATTGAATATATGCCTAATATTGGCCATTCTTCATTTTACCCAGAATCTCTCTGTGATCTGACTGATCTCTGAATGTGCTTTATCATTTATCCTATTGTGTTATGGTTTTACACAGACCTTCTTCAGAATTTCAATACCAAATTTTCTATTATGAACACACCCATTTGATTCTATTTTCATGGAAACATTGTCCTGTTTTTATATAATTATCCATGATACATTTACATGAATTTGTTTCGATTTTTAGCGCAGCAATTCACACATTTCGAAATTATGCTATTAAAATAAATAATGGCTTTATTTCGAATGTAGGGCAAATCTGGTTGTCTTAACCGCTCAGCTATTTTTTTCCGTTTTCGGAACATCTCACAGGAATCGTTGTGTCTCCCCTACTACTATGGTTAGAAATATGATCTAAACGGCGTTAGAAGGAGAAAACACCACGGTTTATATTCAAATCTAACAATTAAATGCAAAATAATTGAACACTTTTACGAAATTAAAGTTTCCGACCGGAAATGAAAATAAAATCGGAATTTTTTAATTAATTAATTTATACATGAAACGACAAAAAAGTAAAGTTGACAAAAACGTTTATAAAAAATTAGCCTAATAAAATATTTGTGTGTTTTTTTGTCGTTATCACTTTAAAAAAACGTAAGGTGAGTCATTTTAAAATTTTTTTTTATGTTTAACTTTTCTATAGGTCTATTTTCCTAATATTGAAATATCTTGTACTAATATGGAAAATATTGAATATGACCATCTTTTGCCATGAACATTTAACTGACAATACAATTTTATACACATAAATTGCTGACGACATTATTAACTATCACATATTGATGCATAACATGATAATCCCGTAAAAACTTCTGTACCTACCTATAAACATTCATTATTTACGTGCGAGTAATTCTAATTACTTCGAACGTTTAAGTCGATTCTTAACGTTAAAATCCTCCACACAGCAAAAAAACTAGATTCTTAATTTGTACACGCAACGTTTTAATGAAAAAGTTAGAGTAAATTTAAATATTGCGAAAAAATAATATTTTGTTAACAGAATTATCTACCTCCTACCCAATATCTGTAGCCAAACAAAAAACTCCCTCTTTACTCGAACTCCGGTGATGTAATAAATCTCTTCAACTTTACGATAAATATCACAAATAATAATCTTCGCTTTCATTAAATTATTGTATTTTTTCTTTCTTGGGATTTAACAGTAAAAACTTTTTCTTGAAATTATCTTAACGGTTATCAGTACATACTTAGATATTCTATTTTATTATTCAACGAGAAAATAACAAAAGATACGGTGCGAGTTAATCGAAAATGGGCGTTTTCATAAAATAATGCAGCATCACATTTTTTTCTTCATCTGAAGCTCTTCAAACAAAGTGTAATAATCTATCATTCTTCATCCCTCATCTTTTGTTTCATTGTGTTGATGTAAGACTGTATTTTGCCGCATCACGGTTTCTGTGTTTCCGCCCCCCTCCTTGCGCCTCCCTGCCTCCAGCGCCCCCTTGTGCCCCAGTGATTGCGCCTCGCCCGGGGTACTGTGAGCTGGGCCCCGAAGCTCCTAAGGGCTATCAACCCTCACTAACCCACCTCCCTGGAATATAATAATAACCTAATATTTCTTTGAAACAGCTTTGAGGCCCATGCTAGTTTTTTGGGAAGAATTTCTACGCCGTTTCTCCTTTACTCGTATATTTCTACGCATCGCACAATTTCTGTGTGTGATTTACCCACACTTTATTAGTCACAAGAGCAAAGTTATGTAAACAAAACAACGAAAAGTGAAGACCATTTTAAAATAACTTATTTGAAGCACGGCCTACCCGATCCGAAATAATAAAACACTTCAAACATTTCAAATCATCATTTAGGATAAAAATAAATTAATTTTCAGGTTTTAAAACAATCTTCCTAGGACTAGATAACTACTTATGTATTATATAATTACAATTGTAATATTCCGTGTTTTTTAAAGTTCTTAATTAAAATATTGCGGAAACTTTAATTTTGGTTTAACCACCACTCTCGCGTATATATGCACTTACATTTCTATAGGTTTATACCTACTAGTATATGAAGTATAACGTTCATCGACATAATATGTGCAATGGAGGGAAATAGTAATGCCAAGTCAGTTTATTTTATCAAACAAATACATAAGTTTGTTACTGATGTTACTGTGGCAGTTCAGTTATGTACTTATATGGCTGAAAATAAGCGGGAATCGAACGGAGCATTTCGCGTCAATCGTGGTTGCTTCGTTAATTTCCCATAATACGTGGATCAGCTCGCGTGTATATACATTCAGCCTAATACTGTACCTTTAGTTTTTACTAGTCTTATGTACCTGAAAATCCCTGAAAAGCGCGTTAATAAATAAATGCTTTGGTTGGTGATAAAGTTCAGTTGGTGATACAATGCAGTTATGTTTGTTAAAAATGTCCATATTTTAATCTAAGTGCTATTGGCAGAGGAAATAGCAAGTTTCATAATAAAATTTCAGCAGTGTTGGCTTCAGCCGCCCCTCCCCCTCTCCACGGGCGGGGTCGCTGACCTGTTCTTGGCCGAATTCCAATAATCTAGTCACTACTCAACATCCTTTTATCGTTTCCGCGAACTCTGCCGCCTTCTTCGTTTCTGGGTCACGCTGTTTAGAATATGACCTCTGCTGATGTTCGGGTGAAGCTGATGTCGAATGACGTTGAATGTAAAGTGTAATCATTAATCAATCAACTACCAAACGTCTGGTGAATTACCTCATCTGTTTATCGTCTTTCCCTGTTAACCATGGCGGGAGTAATGCAGCTCCCGGTGCCATGACAATGTGAAGCCCATTGGTGACATTATTTTAAGCTGTCCATGTCCATCATTGGCTAGAAAAAAATCGACGGAAACGTTTTTATTCGAAATCTGAACCGAGCAATACAAAGACAGGGAAAGACCCACATTAACGTTCAACGTGAATTGCGCTAAAGTTATGTCAGAACGGAAATGTGCCCGTGTAACTATTATCACTGGCTACCAGTGGTGGCTCGTGACTTTTGGGTGTGCTAGAGTGCTGAAATTAAAAAAATAGCATTATTGATGTTGTTGTAGCCGAAAAAAACATTTTTTTTTTTTTTGAAAATCAGTTTTTTGTATGAAAAATTTCAGGAAACTTCAGTTTGGCGGTGCGCCGCACCGATTTCCTGAAAAATCTTCATACAAAACACCAATTTTTGAAAAAAAATAAATTTTTTTTTTCACATACGACAACATCCGTGATGCCATTTTTTTTTTTAATATTAGCACCCTAGCACACCCAAAAGTCACGAGCCGCCACTGCTGGCTACCCTTTGGAAACACCGTGGTGATGAGTTTTAAATTATTTCTGATTATCGATCTGTTCCGCTCCACAACTTGGTAAACAAACCGTCCATAATGACAAGATTATTACATTATTTAATGGTTCTTTTGATCCTTATTCATGATCCCTCTCGCAATAATTCGTTTTTTCTTTGAAGAATCATAACATTTATTTAAACATTTTCCGCTTTTCCGAAACGATGAATATCAATGCGAAATGCTGCAGGCCTGGCTCCGACACAAAGCAACCAGAATACCCAACCTGTTTCCTGCCGCGAAGTAAAAATGTCCCGAATGTTTCACCCGCAATTGATGTTATCTCTGAACTTTTTGTTTTATGCTCCCCGGGTAGAAAAGTTTCCGCTTTCGCGGAAACTTCGGAAGGGTTAACCCCTTTCAGGAACGAGTTATCGCGTGCGTCCTTCGCTCAATTCTAATAACGTTTAATTTGAATAGAGCCTTAAAGCTTTTATGCCCGTGTTAAAAGATTAAAATCAAATTTACCCGATTCCCCCGGAATCCAATCCGCGATGCGATCCCGTTGTTCAATTATACAATCGCGTGATTTGTTTCTTTATTTACAAAGTGTGCAGAATAATACATTTCGTGTAGAACGTGACTATTGGATGTTGTAGGAAGTAAATCGCTAACAAGTGTCATCGTGGTTGGCGTAATCAAATACTTTACCACGGAAACGGTGTTATGTTTTTAACCATTTTTTTCATTTCACCAATAAAATGTCTCTTGTTTTTGTTGTTTTTTTTTTTAAATAATTCTTACGCTAATTTTAAATTTTTAATCAATTGAAATATTAAAAAAAGATAAAACAGGGGGGTAAAAACAAACTCGGCTAGTTTACAAACACATAATAAATATGTAAATGTAAAAAAAATTGCATCGGATCAATAAATTTACTTTTTTTTAGGAAAAGACAAGATTGCTGCTACTGATAGAATCGTAATAAAATACGTCCGGCCCCGGCATTAAACGGTAGTTTATTCTAAAAAAACAGTTCACAAAACATTTGTTTTAACGCAACAACGATAAATCTGGAAGCTGAATGGTTTATGTCACATCACATTAAATCGATTAGTCTGGTTTCTGCATCTGTTTTTGTAGATCTTAGAATAATTATTGGCGATGCAAATATGATAATTTTGTTTCCCGTCTGAGTTTTACTTGTAAGCGTTCGCAAATCTATGACCAAGCATTATGAATCAGGATATAAATTCCTTCATACAAAAGTTCATTACTGTGATAGTTGGCTGTAGTGTAGATAGATCAAAGAGATTATAGAGTTTTCCGAAAGATGTATACAGTCGCCTTATAGGGTCGCCTCTCCATGGCGGGCATCAAGGTACCGGGAGCCTTGAGATTTCGAGAATCAGAAATTTTGATAGCATAATAGTGACGACTTTAGCATCCAGGCCGTCCTACAGACCCGTTATTGATTATGAATATTAAGGACCAGTTGTCCCACATAATTTGAACTATTCATCAAATTTAAAAGTTAATTTTCACGATATATTTTATACCATTATGGATTTTGGGTTAGTAAAAAAATAAGGTATTGGTGCAGCGGTAAAAACAAAAGATCTCACTCATTCCAACTCCTATTCGATGTTTTTTAGTTTACGATTGAGATCAAAGAATAAATAATTTATAGCGTATTGTTTTTTACGGTTTACGACAAGTGGCCAACAAAATTTTTGTATTGAGTTTTAATCAACCGAGTGTTCTTTTCAAAACCCTTTATTATTGAAAAAAAACTTTCATGATAAAGGATATTGTAAAGAACACGTGGTTATTAAAAACTTTCATGATAAAGGATATTGTAAAGAACACGTGGTTATTAAAAACTTTCATGATAAAGGATATTGTAAAGAACACGTGGTTATTAAAAACTTTCATGATAAAGGATATTGTAAAGAACACGTGGTTATTAAAAACTTTCATGATAAAGGATATTGTAAAGAACACGTGGTTATTAAAAACTTTCATGATAAAGGATATTGTAAAGAACACGTGGTTATTAAAAACTTTCATGATAAAGGATATTGTAAAGAACACGTGGTTATTAAAAACTTTCATGATAAAGGATATTGTAAAGAACACGTGGTTATTAAAAACTTTCATGATAAAGGATATTGTAAAGAACACGTGGTTATTAAAAACTTTCATGATAAAGGATATTGTAAAGAACACGTGGTTATTAAAAACTTTCATGATAAAGGATATTGTAAAGAACACGTGGTTATTAAAAACTTTCATGATAAAGGATATTGTAAAGAACACGTGGTTATTAAAAACTCAATTTGATAAAAATAACATTGTTAGCCACTTGTCGCTCTAAACCAGTCTTTCTCAAAGTGGGCGATAACGCTCCCTTGTGGGCGCTGGAAGCTTTCTGGAAGCTTTCAGAAGGCTCAAAGAAAATTAGAGGGCATTAAGAAATCGGCTGCAAGTTACTGAACGCGGTGACTGTTTTAAGTGAATTCGGACCTGATATTAACAATCTCGTCGAAATTCAACAGATTCATCCTTCATATTAGATAAGTTTTAAATTCAAAGCCTTCTTTTAATGTTTAAACATACTTCTAAATATGATTAAGTAGATATGAGTTTATATCCAAAGTTTATTTCCAAAGTTTATTTCGAAAGCAACCCGGATGATAGTGAGGCCAATGGTGAATCGGGTATGAACGATGACGGAGTGAATGTTACCAAAATCAGCGTGGATGAAATAAAAAAATCGATTAAATGCATGAAGAATGGTAAGGCTGTTGGTTTCGACAATATTGCTGCCGAATACTTTAAAGGAGATAGTCATATTATTCTCACATGGTTGTGCAAACTTTTTAACCAGTGTTTAGAGGAGGGTTAGGGTGTAATCATGCCGTTATACAAAGGTAAAGGGTCACGTATGGATTGTGGGAATCATAGGGCTATTAGCCTGCTAAGTTCAGTCGGCAAGCTGTACGGAAGAATATTGATTGAAAGGGTAAGAATGGAAACAAAGGATAAAATATGGGATGTGCAAGGTGCCTTTATGAGTGGAAGGGGATGCATGGACCAGATTTTCTCCTTGCGTATGCTCACTGAGAAGTTTCTGGCGAAAAACCAGAAACTTTTCTGCGCTTTTGTAGATCTACAAAAAGCATACGACCGAGTCGACAGGAAAAAGTTATGGAAGGTGTTGTCCAAGTATGGAGTTAATACAAATCTCATACAGGCAATTGCGTCTCTGTACGAGGGAAGCGTTGCGTGTGTTAGGGTGAACGGTGGTTTTACGGGGTGGTTTGACATCACGAAAGGTGTCAAGCAAGGCTACGTAATGTCACCATGGTTATTCAATCTATACATGGATAATTGTATGCAAGAATTGAAAGAGGTGGGATTGGGCGCGAAATTGGGTAATCTGAAAGTATGTTGCCTGTTGTATGCTGATGATGCGGTGCTGATTTCTAATACTATGGAAGATCTACAGTCTCTCGTATCTAGGATGAATGAAGTATGTATGAAGAATGAGTTAATGATGAATGTAAGTAAGTCTAAAGTCATGGTGTTTGAAAGAGAGAGTACGAAAACAGTATGCAACATAGTTGTGAATGATGAATACTTGGAGCAGGTGGATGAGTTTGTGTATCTGGGAAGTGTGTTTACGAGAGATGGGAAGGCTGATAGAGATATTGAAAGAAGGGTGAATGCCGGTAACTCCATTAATGGTGGACTGAATGCCGTTGGCGCTAATAAAAAACTGTCCAAAGAAGCGAAGCTAGCAGTCCACAATGGAGTCCTGGTACCTACCCTGATGTATGGCAGTGAGGCATGGAACTGGCAGAGGAAGGATGAAAGTAAGCTGAATGCTGTTGAAATGAGATCCCTGAGACGTATGTGTGGTAAAACAATGTATGATCGTGTGAGAAATGTGGATATCCGCAAAGAATGTAAGGCTGATGTAAGCATAATGAGTAAGATTAAGAAAGGGACCCTCAGATGGTTTGGGCATGTAGAGCGAATGCACGAAGAAAGTAGTGTAAGAAGAATATACGACGCGAATGTGAATGGTAGAAGAAGTCGGGGACGCCCGAGGAAGACGTGGCACGATCAAGTGAATCAAATACTTGAGTCGGGCCATGTCAAAAGTCAGAACAATAGAAGAGAATGTATGAGACGATGTATGAATGTGAGTGAGGCAAAGAGTGTGTGCCAAGACCGAGTTGTTTGGCGGTCCGTCCTCTCTGCCTACCCATGCGGGGAAACGGCGTGATGGTTAGTTAGTTAGTTAGTTAGTTAGTTGTAACATTCTTAGATCTCAGAAATAGGATATGGGTCACGTCCTTTTTATCCCATCCATATACATAATAATGCATGTTTGAAAATTTTATTTGCAATAACTGTTTTAACAGATACAAAAAGGAACGTTAAAAATATGATAAACACTAGATTTTTTTGTAAATGTCAAAATGGACGGTGGTCGAATTAAGTTTGAGAACCTGTGCTCTAAACCGACGATTTGCTATTGTTACATTTACATCATAAATTTTCATCTTCTTTATGCCATTATTTTACTAGTTCATACTTAATAAATTTCTACCAATTTACTGTATTGAATCAATGAAGAATTTGGAATAGGGGTCACGATCCTACGCAATGAAGAACCGACTTTAGAAAAAGTAATCAAAAGGGCATGAATAAACACATAAATGTGGATTGAAGTCGAAAGATTATCATTATTATCTACCTATATAAATAAAAATGAAACGCCGAAATGTATGTACGCGCATAACTTCCGAACGACAGCACCATTTTTTTGTGTTCGTTATTGTCAGGACAAGGTTTGTATAAAACTACTGGTGAGCTCTGGCTCTATGAAATTTGTATAAAAAAATTGGCACGCGAGCTGTTTGAAAATTGAATGTACCGGAAATGAATGTATGGAATTCGGGAGAGGAACTCGGGTAGGGGGTTCGCGGGAGGGGGGAGGGGAACCCGGGAAGGGGGAGGGGAACTCGGGAGGGAAGTTCGCGGAACGGGGGAAGGGGGAGAGTGGAGAGGGAGAGGGAAGGTGAAGGAGGCGAAGTGGGAACGCGAAGGGGAAGGGGACGCGGGAGAGGAAGGGGAGGCGGAAGGGGAACGGGGCTAATAGGAAAGAACACGCCTGGAGAAACAATTTCTTTATTATAAGGCATAGCAACGAAAGCCGGGAACAAGCTAGTTTAATATAAAATTGACTTTTTCGTTTTATTTTTAATGGCCTCTTTTACGAATTTACTTGACGCACTTTGGAATAAGTTTGCAGCCCATTTTGCCTAATCCGTCAGCTGATCTACAATTTCAATACGAAAGAAGACGTAGGATCCATCCATTTCGAATTGGCCTACAGTTTTCCAGCGCTTTTCCTCCCAGTTCAGAGTACAGGGTAGAGGCAGCCCGTTGCGCAGTGCGCTGTCAGGCGCCCGGTTCCAGTTAAACAATGTTTAACTCCCGGTGGATTTAGAATGAGCTTTGCATTTTCATGAATATTTTTAACCTTCAGTTTACCCATCGCACGCCGTTATCTGTCGTCTGAAAGCTTTAAATTGTATTAATCTTGATCAATCTACTATGTCCTAAATATACATCTAATGCGATTGATTTTGACTACACATTAATTACAAACGCTTTTTATCTTACCTATTCTCGTGTTTCATCCGTTAGGTTAGGGAAGATCTAATACGAAGTCTGAAAAGTTGAATAGTAAAATTTATGTTTTATTCTTTCCCGTTTTCTTGCAATTTTACCGAGAAATATAATACAGTGCCATATAATAAGTCTGCAACACATTGAATCCACTATCTCCAGGGTACGGAGATTAAATCATTTCCAGGTGCATTAAACGGCGAACTTTTGCGGTCAATTTAATGTTATAATTATTATGATGTTGATGATTTTAGGTTAAACGCATTCATTACCAGTATTACCACAAGTCATAAGCGAACAAGCCGCATTTTTCTGTGCTGGCCAGATATGAGAAAGGGTAAAACTACCCTCGATTTTAAGTGATTCTTAAAAATAACTGAAATAACTTGATTGATCATGATTGTTTGATTAATTATTTCTGAGTTTCCTTAGAGGGTTTTTTTTACTAAAAGCCTAAGTGGAAATTATTAAAATATTTCTACTGTAAGAACGCAGATAATAATGAACACCTAAAATCTTTTTTTAACTCCTGTGAATTGTGATTTATCCCACCCGCCTTTTTAATGTACCTTTTATGCTGGTATTACTTCTGTTATCTTGACCACGCATCTAGCGTATTTTAGCTGATTTTCATCATCCCGTATAACCTCTTTTTCCAATGGTGTATGGGTATTGTAATATGCATGTGTATGTATGCTGCACTTGTCACAGTAAACGAGTGGGTGATCGCGCTGCGATCGGTGCAGTAACTAACAAGTACCCGGTACTGGGCACAGGGGGTAATTACTGCGATGGGTGTAACGGAACATGGATTAGCAGGACTACAGACTACGGGTATTAAATAATATGTTACGCTACCAATACGGTAACAATCATTAACGACCATTAATAACCGGCTCAACGCACTTCCTCCTTTTCATTTTTATTATTTCGGGATTGTTGTTTTACGTTACAAGTCTGGTGTGATGAGAGACTGGAGATTATGGATGGCGATTAAATATTTGAATAAACGTAGTTTGCCAACCGAGCATTTTATTTAATGATGTTTTTAAACGTACTTTTTATATAACTCCATTCTGATAAGCCCATATTATACTTAGTAAAATAACTATTTTTGGTTAATCTTTCCTACGAATCGGTTTACATTAAGAATTCAACAAAATATGCTTTGGATAAATTGAAGCTTTTCTTACAGTTTCGCTTGAGTACAATTAAAATAATATTAGTAACTACGTTATAAAAAATATAAGCGTTAACCACTAAATAATTAATGTTTAATTAGAAAATTATAATAGCATATAAGAAATAACTTTAAAAATACTATTTTACTTCTATACACATGTTTGTGACAGTTTCTCAAGATCAAGTTTTTTCTATCTTGTAAAATTATTTAAAAAATAATTAAAATCAATTTTTTTACTTACATACAACATTTCTAGACATTCAACATTGCTTGCCAAGCGATTTATATGCCTGTATTCGTGGTGATATAAGACTCAGAATCAGAATAGACATATTTATATGCCTGTATTCGTGGTGATATAAGACTCAGAATCAGAATAGAAGTATTTTCCTAAATTTCCTACTTTATATTATTTGCCTTGGTAAAACTACTACTTAAGTTTAAACTTAACTTTTAAGCTTAAAACCTTTAATAACATCAAATTGTCCGGTTTGAAATTTCCATCCGTTCCTATCATTACATCAGGCTCGTGAAATTCAAAATGGTAACTATGTTACGTTTGTATTTACCCGTTTCTGAGCTTAAGTTCTGCATAAATCCATCACAACTTCATTAATTGACGACTAACGATTTACGTAACCGTAATTAAAAATGACAACTGCGGGAGCTCGAGGTTGTTTTCCTTCAGTCGGGAACGCGAGGCGGGCAGGTGATGGGTGATGGCAGACTATTTGGATAGTATCTCAATTGGTTCGTTGGTTAGAATAAAACACCAAGCAAGAAGTCCTTCTTTATCAACATTATCATAACGAGTCTGATTGGCGGTTGTCTGTTGGTACATATAATTGAACTATAAGCTTACTCAGTAACATCAAAGGCTTCGAAAATGTTCTTAGAACACGTAAAACATTCAATAACTTTAAAATGATGAAAATTCTATTTTTTGCTTATGTCCACAGCTTACTAGAATTCGCGTCACAAAAATGGAACCCGCAATACAGATCATATGTGCACAATTTGGAACGTGTTCAAAATCGTTTCCTACGACACTCAGATATCCGTAGTTATCGTCCTCACTTTTACTCTTACAAATAATCCAACTACGAGTTCCTAATAAACGAACCAGATCCGACAAAAAAATTAGCCTCCCTCGATGCAACACAAATTCTATGCTAAACTCCATCATTCCATCATCAGACAAATTCTATGCTAAAACTCCATCATTTATCATCTTCACACAAATTCTATGCTAAACTCCATCATTTATCATCTTCACACAAATTCTATGCTAAACTCCATCATTTATCATCTTCACACAAATTCTATGCTAAACTCCACCATTTATCATCTTCACACAAATTCTATGCTAAACTCCATCATTTATCATCTTCACACAAATTCTATGCTAAACTCCATCATTTATCATCTTCACACAAATTCTATGCTAAACTCCATCATTTATCATCTTCACACACTGTCAATGCACACTGTATACAATTTGACATTTTTAACTCCGCACCAAACTACTTAAAGTCAAACTGGCAATCTTATGATACTCCATAAAACCATATATGTTCATCTAATTTTATTTTTTGATTAACGCCCTTTTTAGAGGCAAAAGCCTCATAATAATATTTATGTAAAAAGTGTACAATATTTATTGTACACAACTGAACTGCTTCAATAACAACATTCTTTATTTGTTTTGTGACAAATTGAAGATGTCCACCCAATTTGTATCCTTATTTCCCTCCGTTAGTATTCTGGGCTAAGAGGAATATATAAAGTAGTTGTGATGTAAATCTCGACTTCTAGTATTATGTAGTGGAATCCGAAAGCTAATCAATGCAAGCAATTCTGTACTAAAATCCTTCTGTCTGACAATTTAAGAATATTCATTACATCTAAAAGAGTGTAGTAGTTCAACATAACTGCTGGAATACCCATTTTAAAATCGTAAAAATTTATTTTGTACTCTTTCAATAGCTTGTATATGAGTATTATAAGGGGTGTTCCAGATTGTATTCAGTTCCCAGGATTGTATTCAAGTTGACTTCTAACGAAGGCAAAATAAAACAATTTTATACATTTAATATTGTTGAAGTTTCTAATTACACTAGTTGTTATGAATCCCAATGTTTTAAGCCCTTATTGGAGATTTCCATTATGTGGTTAACAAATGAGGATTTGATTGAAAAATCCTACCACCATTCTATGAACTTCCTTTTCTAAGCATATTTTTAGCTCTTGAGATTTTCAAATTATCCAATTATTATTAGTATACATACTATACTTTAACTAGACCGACAACCCCCTCCCCCCCACCCTAATCCCTCCCTATTCCCACTTAAACAACTTGTTATGTAATCTTTCTTAATTATCATCTTTCAAATCACCTCACTTACATGTAATACCCCTGTGGAAACCTGTAAATGATACAATTAATGTAATTTAGATACTATTACGCTTTGATTAAATGTAACTGTTAGGTTCCCAAATAAAATAAAATAAATTCTTATAATTTTACGCAGCTTTACATCACGGTGCAATATTAATGCGTAGTTTTAGATCACACAATCGCTTTGGAGCCCAGACGATGTTATATATAATCTTTAGGGTTATTCAATACAATACGTCCATGTTCAAGGTTAATTGAAATTACTTCAACCTGTTAGTTCCTCACTAGACTTACATCGAGATTAATAATAATACCCGTACCAATAACAACACGTAGCCTGTAGTCACTATTCAGAAGTCATGTAGCAACCAGTCGCCATTATATAATCTGTATTACAATAATATTATGGTGGACGACCTTCACTCTGCCCGCCTGGTGTTTTGGTCCATTTTTTTCACCTGCTCGGATTCGAATGAAGAAATCATAAGGCATTCTAATATTGAGAGGTATGCTGAGATGTTTATCGCATGGTTCAACCGTGTTCAATGAATTTTCGGTGTATTTAGGGTTGGGTTTATTCTCTTCACATTTTCGTGTGTGCGACGAGAAAACGTAATCTTGGGAATTGGATTGTATATTTTATTAATTTAGTTTTATTCTACTCGTTTACTGATTTCCCTAGATTGAGTGTATACTATTGTGTGTACTCAATATTCTTACGGTGTATACTCAAGGTACTCTTACTATGTGTACTCAAGGTACTCTTACTTGTGTAGGTACCTACAGGGATATCATGAAAAGCCGATCGAAAATTCAGCATACGGGCATGGGTCTTGACGCCCTTAGTTCTAATTGGCTGAACATCAAAACTTTAGGCCTATTCCTTATTATTTTGTCAAAATCTTCATAATAAGTGGAGTATTGCTCCTTTGTGGCAGAGGTATAACCATCTCCAGTTTCACACGGCTTTGCATGCGTTTGCGTAGTTTCAGATTTCACGCCAGTTTTATCCCGAAACATAATAAAGCCGGCAACTGGTAAACCTTGGTGTTGCCCGCCTTGGACGGTATTAGTATTACCCCTTATGTAATTGTAGTGTGTGGGTACTTGCTGGCGCACTAGGGGTGGTCAAGGCTAAGGAGGGGTGGCGGTCATTGGATTATATAAATCTTCAGCCACAGCTGGTATGTGGAATTTTTATTAAGCGCACAGATTCGTACGCATTCAATTATTATTTATTTTATTATAACTTATATATGCCCCCTTCTGAGATAGCCCGAATATGCAGAAACTGGTTTACAGCACTGCAATTTTTAAAGTTAGTGTTATCGTGATATCTAGATCTTCGGGTGGACTGCTCTACCACTTATATATACCTGCAAATGCATAATTATTAGAATGCCTGTTAAAAAAGTCTGCCCCGCGAACTCGGAAGCAGTTCTACAGAATAGGCTAACTTAGAGAATAGTTTCTATATAACAGGGAATTAATTAATACCGCGATGGATGAAGTAAATTGGTTCCGCAAACTACTTTAGCAGAGGTATAAAAACAGTAAATACAATGTGTAATGTGTCTAACCATTTTTTCCTAATAATATTTTGTTATCTATTTATATAGTTTTTTATTTTATCACAGAATCCAAACCTGACATTTAATAAAAATGCACGTTAATTCAAGTCAATCCAATTCTTGGATCACTTCTCTAAGTGGTTAAACAAAGAATTTTCTGAAACGTTATAATTTTTATCTACAAAGTTAACCATTTACTGCCAACTTACTTTATAGACAAACTACAATACAATAAAAAATTCCAAACACACCATACAAGACAGAGAGAAAACATCAGACTAAAAATATTAACATAGCAAAAACACAGAGTTGTTTACTGTACAAAGGAATCCAAATGTACAGCTTAGTTCCTAAAAATGAACCTAGTTTAAGAAAATTCAAAGAAAAATGTAATGTATTAGAAGTTTGGGTACAAATGCAAAAATGTACCACATGAAGTGTATCTGTACATCTACCGGATCTGCCGGATCTGCCCTGATGATGGACACTGCAACGATGTCCGAAACGTTGGCTAAAGAAGGAGGTAGCGCAACACGGCATAACACCCCAAAAACAAATAACGAAAATGCTTTTGGCCGTGAAATTCTTAAAACGTATCTGTTTGTGTTTATATTAGACCACAATAAAATAATTAGTGAAACTTGAACCATTAATTAATTTCCAAATATCCATAATTCTCTTCTGTTACCAATCATGCAAATAAATCAGTGATGGTCTCAACCGTTTCAAATCAGATTTAAACTATATGATATTCGTAAGTTGTCGAAACGACCATAATATGTAGGTACCTACTCGTATCTAAAATAGGCTTCCCGCGAAGGGCATTTCCTTAGCCCATCATGGCCTATATTATAGACAGGGTGGTTTGAAGTTGCGTACAGAGCATTAGAGACGAATATTGATACATTTCACGCCAATGCCATTGTGTATCTACCTGTGTTCCGTATATTATTAGATTTTCTCTTACCTTTTAATTTTTCCTTAATTGTATCGTATTTTGGGGATATACAAAAAGAATTTGAAGGAAAAACGTTTTTTTGTTTGTTTGTTTTAATTTGTTTCTCCTGGCGCATTATTGTAAATCAGAATTACGTGCATACATATTTGGTTGGGAGTTATCTATGTACAAACAGTATTGATAGAATCAAACAATATTTAGCAGCAAGAATGAAAATAAATTCGAATTTTCTTCGTACATTATGGCTTTATTAAAAAGCCCTCGTCACAATAAAATTTGCGAAGCGCGATCCGTATTTTTGGAAATACTCGGGAGAGGTGACCCGCCTACAATGATTACCTGAATTTATTCCCCGGAGCCGGCCAGCAGAAGCAGATTTGTTTAATTTATTGTCAGATAAAGTACGGTGACCCTTCCTCCAGGTCCAGTTAGCCCACTAATATCCCCCAAGTGAGAAGTGAGACCTCGCGCTGATTGCGGTTGACTTTTGTTATTTATTAAAACAGCGGCGAGAAATGGTGAGAGCATTGTAAGAGGCAAAAATTACTCGCGGCATCTCAACATCACCTGCCCTTGGGACAATAAAGTTCTAACTGAAATTTTTGCCAAAATTGACTTTTTTTGCACAAGTTTCTTAGATTTTAACTTAAATTTGCCCAATATGTATGTAAGTTCGCCGATTAATATTCAACGAAGTTCTATTTAAAATACTTTGCATTTCTTTTTTATAACAAGGTTCCATTTTAAATTTAATGTCAACTTAATTCTATTTTATAAAAACGTTTTTTTAGAATTTTAGAACAACAAAGCTTCATTTGTTAGTAGTTGGGAGCAACATAGTTAGACAAATATATTTTTTAAATTGCATGCAAGAACAAGTGAACATTCAGAACGTATTGTAATTGAATAATCTCTAGGTTTAAGAATATTCTACGCAAAATGCGGCATTTAGCAAAAAAACTAATTAAAATAATCAGATAGAAATCTGCTGTTCTGCTGTTTTGAAAGCAAAAATAATCTGTTTCAGTTTATTTATTTAGTTGTTTGGTTGTTTTGCCGCGTCTTTATTGCACATAATGTTCATGTTAACTTCATAGTCACTGTTTTATAAATGTCTAGTGTTAGTACTTATTTGTGAATCAATATCTCAGTTTCATGTACGCAGCAGATAGAACTTTGTTGTCCCAAACTCAAATCTTTCTATATAATTGAATCCATTTGTCTTATCCGTCTACCGCCTGAGGTAAGCCGAAGCATCTTCCACTTCCACGGCATTGAACAATCTGGTAAAGGGTTTCAATGTAATTAATATTGGAAAAATAAAAATGGCGTGTTCTGTTTCTCCCCACACTCCCCGATATTTAATACATCGCAGTATTTTGAAATGGGATCTCGTTGGCTCTTTCTGCCAAGTTAGAATTTTTTTAATCCGGAATGTTTCGAATAAGGACAAAGTGTGAGGGAGTAACAATGAATAAAATGTTGGGACGAATTTTACAAAGCTAATCACTGGGGAATGGTCCGCGTAAAAGCTTATCACGGGAAGTAATAAACAAGGCCTATATTTTAGTTTTATTTCAAATGATTTATTGACTCGAAGCTCTTGCTCATACTCGTGGCTTGAATCTTATAATATGCGGTAGTTTTATGACTCGAAGCTCTTGCTCATACTCGTGGCTTGAATCTTATAATATGCGGTAGTTTTATGACTCGAAGCTCTTGCTCATACTCGTGGCTTGAATCTTATAATATGCGGTAGTTTTATGACTCGAAGCTCTTGCTCATACTCGTGGCTTGAATCTTATAATATGCGGTAGTTTTATGACTCGAAGCTCTTGCTCATACTCGTGGCTTGAATCTTATAATATGCGGTAGTTTTATGACTCGAAGCTCTTGCTCATACTCGTGGCTTGAATCTTATAATATGCGGTAGTTTTATGACTCGAAGCTCTTGCTCATACTCGTGGCTTGAATCTTATAATATGCGGTAGTTTTATGACTCGAAGCTCTTGCTCATACTCGTGGCTTGAATCTTATAATATGCGGTAGTTTTATGACTCGAAGCTCTTGCTCATACTCGTGGCTTGAATCTTATAATATGCGGTAGTTTTATTTGAAATGATTTAATGACTCGAAGCTCTTGCTCATACTCGTGGCTTGAATCTTATAATATGCGGTAGTTTTATGATCGCGAATGCTATTTCCACGCTTCCCGGATTGCTTTCATTCAATAAGTTCAACGTAATGATAATGATGTATAGTTTCAATAACCTCTCAGGCTAATTTGTTCGTTTTTCGGAACAACCATACAGGTCTCAAAGAAATCGTTGTGTCTTCCTCACTGATAGTGAGAAATATAATTTAAACGGTATTAAAAAGTGAAAGCAACATGCTAAATATTCTAATTTAAAAGTTAAACTTTAAATGAATGAAAATGTTCACCTTTATAAAACCATAGTTTCTGACCGAATTAAAAATTATGAACTTAAACTGAAAAATATATATTTTTACATGAAACGATAAGAAGTGGGGTGGAAATAACTTTAAATATGTGTTTTTGAAATTTTATTTTCGGTATCAGTAATTTTAGTTAGAAAAGAACGTAAGATAATATATTTAAAAAAATCAGAGTGTTCAATTCACACGCGGTAGAAGTGAAACCTTCAGAAAAGTAACGTACACAAAAATAGGGAGTATACGAAGCACCGCATAAAGAGGGGACCGATTATACTATCTCATTCTCTCCCAGGCTAAATCCTATAGGTGTATGTGTTTGTCTCTTTCTAATGTCGCTATATTTTGTTTCATCGCGTTTCAAAATTATAACGGTGCTATAAAAGCTTACACTTCAAAACTTTCATTGATATTTCTAATAATAAAAATTCTAAGCGCATTTTACCATCTTTCAATAAACAAAAATTTTAACAAAACAAAAAACGACTTCAAAAAATGCACTAAAAAGTAAAAAAATAATTTCGTATTCTTCTACAACTTCATAATCAATTTACTTTTTCTAATCATCAATATGTAGGTACGATTGTTATTTTTGGAGTCGGTGTCAGTCAAGGTAGGTTTGTAACTACATACATAGTTATAGGTGAGGTGTGCTTGTATCGCACAAGCGACTTGACGAGGCGAGAGGCGAGAGCGGAGCCGCGGCGGCGCGGGGAGCTGTCAAGTGAACCCGCCGGGCCGGGTACCTTTGCTGACACCGACTCCAAAAATAACAATCGTACCTACATATTGATGATTAGAAAAAGTAAGTTGATTATGAAGTTGTAGAAGAATACGAAATTATTTTTTTACTTTTTAGTGCATTTTTTGAAGTCGTTTTTTGTTTTGTTAAAATTTTTGTTTATTTTTTGATTTTTAGTGAATCTGAAGTACACTAACTAATTTGTCTGAATATGGGTAAACCTACTAAACGTACTGCTCATATGAGACAGACATAATTTGACCATAGCGACGTTAAGGTCAAATTAAGAGATTCGGCCGAGTTTCGTTAATTTGTCATGGATCCGATAATCAGAACCTAACCAAACTCTCATTAAATTACCCTTGAAGTACATCCTTTCCAATAAAAAAAGAATCATCGAAATCAGTTGGCGTGATATTGAGTTATTCGTCCATTTGTCGCGCACATACTTATGCAAATTTAAGACTTATATGGTTTTCTCGTGGATGCTATTGTCGGAACTGGACCAAATTAAAATGGGACCACACGGGAAGCATCAGCTTTCAAATAAAAAAAGAATCATCAATATCGGTTCACCCAGTCAAAAGTTCTGGCGTAACAAACATAAAAAAAAAAAAAAAAAAAAAAAAAAAAAAAAAAAAAAAAAAAAAAAAAAGTCGAATTGAGAACCTCCTCCTTTTTGAAGTCGTTTAAAAATAGTTTTAGTTTTCGGATACTTTCACAAACATCTGTTTATTTAGATTTTATTGTAAAGTGGAAATATTCCGACCTACTGACAGGATATAGTTGAGGCTTGAAGGGTTAACGATATGGGGGCAATGGGCAGTAGGTAGCAATCGGCAGTAGCAAGCAGCAATAGGCAGCCCTATGAACATGAACAGGGCCGTACATTAAAAAGCCATTACGCACCGCGCGCTGATACTGTTACAGTCGCGGTGGTTCTCCTTCACCAATTACTTGCCCAGTGAAAAGGTTCGTTCGTAATAATAATAATGATCACTTTCGTCTGATTATTATTAAAGCTTCTGTCTTAAGTGCAATCTATTGAAGTCACGCAGCTTCCCTCTCAATCTCCCACTTCCTCTTAACTCTTATCCCATTATCACTATAATTATTCCTATTTTACGATGGTTAAGTTTTACACCATTGAACTTTTACACTAATAACAAATTATTTTTGATTACAATTCTTATCTGAGTGGGCGTTTTAAAGTATAGCGTATTCTTAATTGCTCTTTCTCCTTTCGACAACCAATTAAATCTGAGGAAAAGTTTTAAGTAGGTATCCATCTACCTATCTATATTTGCATTACAATTGTAAGGTTTTTAGGAAGGTGGTTTTCATCTATCTATATTCTATATACATATATAAAAATCAAAATATGATTGCTTGGGTGTATTTATGTACGAGTGTATGAGTATACGAGATGTCTATGTATTACTATATTAAGCACAGGAAATGTTTGAAACTTTCAAAATACCTTTTAAATAGGTTTTAGGATTATTACAACCACGTGACAATACATCTGAAAAGTTTTTTTAATTATTACAAAAACTCTTATGAAACTCTCAAAAATGTCACAATTTGAGAATGACATTTTGCAAAACAATAATTGTTCAATCAAAATTCAATTTTCGAAATTCTAATTAATGAATTTATTTGAAGTACTCAATTATGGTGCTAACCAAAATCGAATATTTTGAATCTAATAAAAAAATATATTTATTTTAAATAGGTGCTTATGTTAGGTACCATATTTGATTGATTGTTCTTATGATATACAAAAATGAATGTTTATAATTGAAAATTTGTAAAAAAATTGCAATGGGTGGCATGCAAGCTGTTTGAAAATCTGAATGTACCGGGACTAAATATATTGAACGTGGGCGAGGGGAAGGGATCGCGGGAGGGGGTTTGCGGGAGAAGAGAGAGGGAAGGCGGGGAAGGTGTAGGGGAAACGCGTGAGGGGAAGGGGACATGGGAGGCGGAAGGGGAATGGAACGATTGGGAAAATACACGCAGGGAGAAACAATTCCTTCAAGAATTGTGGTGCAACGCTTGCCGGGAACTCGCTAGTTTGGTTATAATCAAGAGATGTTTTGCTAATGAATTCATCCCTCGCCTTATTTTACGTAAGTTTGTAGACTACCAAAATAAAGCCCTGAATTGTTTGTTATTCTTATATTGGTAAACTTAATCAACTGGAAATGAGATCACATTTATCTTACTCAGAATTCAGCGGAACTTTCTTGCGGAAAGGCCACGAACAAAGTGGAATATGTATTGATGAAACACGACGCCCTTTGAAGAAATACGTCTGTCATCATCTTACGAGGCTTCCGTGTTTATCTTTTACACTTTATTCTTTTTCAGATATTTCATCAACATTTCCCGAATTTACCATCCCGTTTTGTTGCCTGCACAGGACATATGTTACATTTTATCGATTTACGTTTTCTTTTTTCCATTTAAATATTACACAACTCCTACACAATCTCTTTGAATATCCGGATTATTATTTCTGATAGATGCTAAATATTATCTTAAAAATTTGTTCAATTTCCGCAACACCCACGCACTCTAATTTACAGGAAGCGCAATCGAGATTTTAGGAATATTGTCATTAATTATTTATTATTACATACATATTGAGTGACTTGTTACTTTTTTAATGTTTCCGTGGCGTTTCGTTTTTTATTATCATTTAATAATTGACATCACATCATGTTCATTGCACAAATTACTGTTCTTATAGCTAACTTGTCTAACAACAATTTCCGAATGCCCGAAGAGTAACAAAACATTATTGTTATTTTTTTTTGTAATGTGCCTAGTCTCTTAAAAATAAATTCATCCGCAATTTACCCAGAAAATAATTAAAAGCACATACGAGAGATTTACAACCAAAGCAAATTCGATTAAACCTCCAAAATGATTACTTGAAAATTCGTAAAAGGTTTATGAAACCTATTTCTGAATATATAACATTTATTTGATGTTCCTTCGTACTTTTGGCCGCGCCTCGAGGGACCAAGCCGTGAGATATTTCAGTTTCATAAAAATTAAGGGTAGGTTACCTAGAATTTCCCTGAGTGAATTTCTGATCTTTTGGAAGGCGTCTCTTGAAAGCAGTTGAAAATGAAATATATTTAGGAATCGAATATCAAAAGAAGCCTTATAAAAAAACTGCCCCGTGCTAGAAGATTTCGTGATAGCTCAGATAGATTGAAAATGTTTTTATTGGTTTTGTACCTCGCGAAAAGTACTCCCTGGGCGACCTCGCCAAGGCGAGCTGCAGACCACTTTGCTCCGGGCCCCGGCGCCCCCACACCTCAATCCGCACTCCAACTCCGGCACTGATGCCAGGGTTGTCTGGAGTGATACAAATCTCAAGAGTGGTAAGCAGTAAGCTCAATTTGTCCTTACTTCTGGAGAACAACAATAAACAACATTTTTAAATATCGAAATTCTTTCAAGAACAGAAAAACAATTAAGTTCATTTTTACGGATCGAAAGGTCTCTTGTTAATTGGGTAAAACCCTTTTCTTTCTAATCGGTAGAGATGGGAAAATCCATTTAACCCCTCAGGTCTCAACCGTATTATGTGAGAGGGTCAGAATATTTCCGCTTTCCAATAAAATCCGAATAAATGGAATATTTTTGAACATATCGGAAAACTAAAAACTGTTTATGAAAGGTGATAAAATATGCTTTTAAATTTTATAAATCAAAATAAATATAAAAATTTTTCACGCAAACTTAAAAAGTTTTAAAAATGGTTACATTTAATGGTTGCAACTAAAATTGCTGAAAACGAAAAAAAATAAAAAAAAACATAAGTACCTACACATTTTATTAGACAAATGTATTATAAACGTTATGATCACCTCACCTTTTGTTATTCCACGTAAAAATCATTAATAAAAAATTCCCAAAGTTTCACCAATTTATTTCAAATTGCGATTCGAAACTATTGTTTCATAAATGTCTACATTTTACTTCTTTTCTGGTTATTTTTGTATTTGAATATGAAGCGTGTTTTTTTCTCTTTCTAACACCGTTTGTATCTAAGAGTTTGTATCATGTTTCCCACTATGATAGTAAGGGAGATACAAGATTTCTATGAGACCTATACGAGTTTTTCCGAAAACTGAAGAAATTTTTATTTTTTATTTTATTTTTATTTTGCAGAAACAAACAGTACATTATTACATAATGGGAAATAGTTACAAAGTTATAGAATTAATACAATAATTGGTACCAATGACATGTCTCTGTTATATACTTATGTTTTTGTGAGATAAATAATACATTATACCTAAATTAAATTAATAAATTATTGAAGGAGAGGGGTGTGTGAGAGTGTTTGTATGTGTGAGGGTGCGCGTGAGGGTGTGTGGATGTGTGTGGATGTGTGTATTATGTGTGCGAGTTCAGTGTGCTAAAAATGTTTTTCTTAAATAGAGGGAGGGAATCAAAAAATATATCATAATAGGCTGGGGTAATGATTTCCACAAGGACGTAAAAATGATTCGTTTGCGTGATTTTTAGTGACATTTTTAAGCTGTCTAGCAGAATGATAAAATGACATTACTCAGAAAAAAACCACACGATTTTTTTAAATTTTTCAGCGTCTCCTTATTGCTCTCGCAGCCCCTACGATGACCTCGTGTTTCCCATGAAACATCACCGCACTCGCTGGGGTAGGTTTTTGTGAAATTCAAACTTCCCATTAAAACCGTCAGCGTAAAGTGGCAGCCCTGACGTTAGTTGGGCAATGAACGAGGGCTACCTGTCATACAAAAAAACACCTGCACATTCGTGTCCCTCGACCACACATTTACCGCCGTGAATTATTCACCACATAGATTATTGTATGATAACGTCGGCCCAGTGTGGTTCAAGGAATATTTTTTGTTGCCATGCCGAGCTTTGTTAGGGGAGGGGGTTCATTAGCTATTATTTATAGCAGATGCTGTAACATTAAATCGGACCCAAATCCCTTTCCCATTAGCTTTGATTTCTCGTGTAACTTAATTGATCATGATTTATGATGTGACGTAGATTATGTCAAGGCCCGACGCGTTATCAAAGGGTTTGCTTTTAAATTGATGGCCCTGCTCTTCGTAGTTTATCCACACGCGTCACACAACATGTCAGGTCAGATACAATAAAAGTTTCCTGTTGTGGCCTTGGAAATGATTATCCTTATTTTTGTTTCTTAAGATTAATTAAAAAATAACAATAATATAATATTTAGTATAGGTGGCGCCGTTTTCACTTCAAGTGCCCTTTAAGGCGCCGCAACCGGGCTCAAAAAGAAGAAGATGGAGAGATATGAAATTACGAATGTTAGAGGAGCGCGCTAGTATTTAAAGCGTCAAAATCGAAGCGAAAATTGTGAAAATGTTAAATAAAACACGACTCGTTTAAAATAGAGCAAAAATCTCGCGGGGGTTGTCTTAAACAGCATTTAAAGAAACACTGTGATTTTTTCACACATATAAGGGAACGTACCCATACTACGTGACCCACTTTTTTCAATTTGCCCCCCGCCGCTCATTGTGACCAAGCATGGTATTTTAAAGATCCCACCCCCTGAACGGGTCACGTAGTATCGTAGTATGGGTACGTTCCCTAACTTGTAAAATAACTGAAAAAACGTGTTTATAAATAATTTTTGGAACATACTTTGCGATTTTTTTCTATCGAGAGAATTTAATATAATTTGCGTTTCGGTGCGGGGAATGCCTAGATTTTATCTGCAAGAATAACATATATTTTTTTACGAGCTTTAAAACTTAACGCGTTTAAGGGAGATATATGTATAAGAAATCGGTTAAAATTCGGGTAGCGGCGGCTTAATATAATAAATTTAATTTGGTGGTAGTTTGTATCCCAAGCCCCACAATACAGCTTACGTAAAATAAACAATATGTTATCATTAATATGAAGATCTCCGTGGCAGAGTGGTGAGTTCCCTGGCTCAAGACCCAGAACATCCATATAATAGAGCAAATTATGTGTTGTGTTCACTAAAATAATTAAATTCAATTTAGCAAGGAAGGCAATGTGTTCTATTGTGGTGTGCGACAAACGAAAATACCCAAGGATTAAAATATATATTTGGGTGTAAAGGCACGTACTCGAAGGATTTTAACAAGCGATTTCTGTTATAAAACAACAACAAAAAATCACTCGCACGTCGCCACTGATCACACTCCTACACGTAGCGACGGGATCGTGTGATATGCGCGGTGTTTTGTGTGTTACCCGACTACCCAGTCGCGGCGAGTGATGGAAAAATATTTTCTGTTTTTAATTGAAAAGTATAGGAATCATCGGACAGCAAAATGACATATACATTTCTTTACTTAAGATAATAGGCTGAGGAATGTCTGGTTAAAATCTTTCGGGTACGTGCTGTTACACCCTGTATTAGAAGAAAACGGGAAGCGGAGTCCAATGTATAATATAATAATAAACAATATAATGTTGTAAGACGTTGTTCCTTTGTCAACATCGTCTAAACCGTTCCTCCTTTTATCCTTCTGAGATAATAAAATCATTTCCTTTCATTCTCCGCACAACGCAGACACTGACAGAACTGACAGAACTGACACTGACACTAACACTGACACATGGCGGTATATGGACTGTGAACTGTAAAGAATACATTGTCAGCTTTTGTTTGAGTAATTCTCGCTTGGTTAGTTATGCGTAATGCAATCATTAGACTAGAATACTAGAAGGCGGAATTCCGACCGTCGCACATAGGAGTATTTCGATGTGAAATCTGGTCAAAACTATTTTATGGTCGTTTATATAATAAAACAACGTATTATTATATAATACAGTCTTTAATTAAATAAAAAAGTACAAATATTTACTATAAAGCAATTTTTGATTATTTTCTTCAGTTTCAAAAACTCAAATTAAAAATATTTAATCGTACTCGTCATCTTCATCCTCTTCCTCCATATTTTCTAGGCTAACATCATCTTCTACATCTTCATCCTCTTCCTCCATATTTTCTAGGCTAACGTCATCTTCATTATCTTCATTAACGATCCAATATTATCTGAAAATAAAAAATAAAATTCATTAAAGCGAAATTCTACTTTACCACTTTCAAATGATCGAAAACAAAAATGGTGCAAATATAAGCAGAATTTTTTTTTTATTCATTAGAGAATATCCTAGTAAACATATTAATCATAAAATAAAAGTTTGACAAGCCTCGACACATAATCAAAAACGTGATTATCTTAATATTTTTATACAATTCTTTTAATGTTTTCGGTTAATTTTGCTTAATTTTTTAAAACACTTTAATTCTACATAAAGTAGAAAATTGGCATGATAAAATATTCTACGTACCTTCTACTTCCATATTCGTAATAATTTTTTTCCACAATTTAGCACACCAAATCACAACTGCGACTACAAAATAATGAAAATAACGAATGCCGAGGACAAAGACGTGCGGTCTGCACAACGACTGGGTTCCGACTGCCTGCGCGATAGAAGTGTGTCGTTCCGGCCGGAACGAATCCAAAGATTCCGAGTCCGAATGCGTTTGATTCGTTCCGAGTCCGCAAAATGTTATGAATCAGTTCCGGAGTCGCTCGCACTCGGGCGAGGTTGACGCGGAAGGAGGTGTGCGACGCGGGCCGGGCGGCAGGAATCATTTACGGGAGGAGGTGCGCGGCGCAGGCCGGGCGGGGATTTGTCTCTCTATCACTCGGGAACGAATGACAGAGTGAGAATACAGGACTCATTGACGGGATGAGGTGTGTGGCGCAAGCGGGGCGGCTTTGTATTGCTCTAGCGGGGCGCGATGACAGCGTGAAAACATTTTTCGAAAAGAAATAGCATTATATCTTAGTCAAAAGATAGCAAGGAGCACTGCTTTTTACCTTTTGTCGGTCATCACGGAGCAAATTTGCCTTCCCGCAAGTTCGCGCCGGTGATACTCTGGTGAATTACTAGTTTTATGAAGAACGTAAAATATCTAACTAACCATCACGCCGTTTCTCCGCAGGGGTTCTTTTCATTCCTGAGAGGAATGACCGCCAAACAACTCGATCTTGGCACACACTCCTTGCCTCACTCACATTCATACATCGTCTCAAACATACTCTTCTTTTATTCTGACTTTTGACATGGCCCGACTCAAGTATCTGATTCACTTGATCTTGCCATGTCTTCCCCGGGCGTCCCCAACATCTTCCACCATTCACATTTTGCCATATATTCTCCTTACACTACTTTCTTCGTTCATTCGCTCTACTTGCCCAAACCATCTGAGGGTCCCCTTCTTAATCTTACTCATTATGCTTACATCAGCCTTACATTATTTGCGGATCTCCCCATTTCTCTGACGATCATACATAGTTTCACCACATATACGCCTCAGGGATCTCATTTCAACAGCATTCAGTTTACTTTCATCCTTCCTCTGCCGGTTCCATGGCTCACTGCTATACAAGGACTCCACTGTTCGTAAGTTTCAAATTTATCGTAAATATCTTACACGGTTCTCATAAAGCCGACAAAGATATCACTCATGTCAAATGCATTATTATTAGCTATATAAAGATAAGACTTCTCGCTCGCAATAAACAATAGCATGTTAATGTACACACGCCCGGCTACTTAAACACATGATTCCTTAACTCCGTAACGTTCCACGATTCCACCGAGTACGGCGAGTTCAGCTGAATCAACTCTCGGCATTGAATCAGCAGGAGTCAAATTGAGTTTCGTTCCGGCCGATTCAACGACTCCGGCGGAGCGCCACAATGAGTTTGGTTCGGCGAGTCCGGCGGAATCAACTCTGGCATTGAATCAGCAAGAGCCAAACTGAGTTTGATTCCGGCCGATTCAACGACTCCGGCGGAGCGCCACAATGAGTTTGATTCGGTGAGTCCGGTGGAATCGCCGGAATCAAAGGAGCGAGTCCAGTGAATCGAGTCCACTCAGTCGAATATGGGTCCGGAATTGATTCCGTAAAATGAGTGAATCAACCCACTTCTACTGCGCGAGAAAGGACGGCTAACTGAGTAACTAATGTATCACTCATTCATTGACCCGGTTATAAAGCTACAAAAAGAGCGACTTTAATAGGTTTTTATTTAACTTCGTAAAATCGACTTTTAACCGGAGTTTTAATGAAAATACTCCTATGTGCGTCGGGAAAGAAGAAACGTTTTGATTTATAAATATTTATTCTGAATCGTATAAACTTCGATGTTATGACACGCGCTCGTTTACCGTACAGTGTACAGCCAATACGGAGCAGTCCAGCGCACAAGTGGAGATCCGACAGTTGATCCCCCGACAGTTGACCCCCTGAGTTATAATTTTTGGTTCATTATTTACCAATGTTAAAACCTAAAATCGACTGCAAAAACACCTATAATAATAATAAGTTGTTATAGATACCAACGATGTCAATTTTTAATACTTATACGATGCATATAAGGGAACGTACCCATACTACGTGACCAGTTCGGGGGGGGGGGGGGGGGGGGGTCTTCAAAATACCACGCTTGGTACAAACGAGCGGCGGGTTGCTTAGGTTTTTGGTCACCGGGGGGAGTTAAAAATTGCAAAAAGTTGGTCACGTATTATGGGTACGCTCCTTAATATGTACAATATTAATAATAATTGGATTATTTGTAGAGCGCGGTTTTTGTGAGAAATCACCTCAAGCGCGCTTGTAGTTTATAGACAAGTCGTTTTTGTATGTATATACGCTGGTGTTTGCAGTATACAGACTATTTGTTTTTTTTTTTACTTACAGGATGGTATATAGAGTATATGTACAAGTCGTTTTTTCCTTAAAGCATTCGAATGAAAATATGTTTTATACTTTTGTTTTTCGGCGGTAAATTCTCTCTGCATACCCCTCGGGACACTTAGTTATGTTTTATGTAAGTATACTGTATTTTCCCTAAACCGACTGCACATTGTATACAACTGTCGGGGGATTAACTGTCGTGGAAACGCACAAGCGAGTACTTCCGTAACACACTGAAACCAAAAAATGAACCTAGCCATTTTCATTAATTATTATTTAACAAGCGTACCTATAACTTTTATTATAATTATTTTGATTTTTTTTTTTAACAATTACATCTTGTCTTGCAAACTATGTTTTGATGTAATTCTGACGGATTTACACAATACATTTTTTTTTTAAAGAAAGTCTAACATTACCGGGTTACGAATAACCCAACAATGTTTGAAAATCTCCTACTACCACCACAGAAAGCCGAAAATGATGCTTGTGTTGTGATGGAGGACTTAGCTAGCCGAGGAATCGAACACGCGACGCTCGGGTGGGACCCAAGCGCTATGCCCACTCAACCACCGACCAGTCAAGTCAGTCAGTCAGTCATGTAGGTATATTAGCAATTTTCAACATGACATTACCATAAGCACTTTTTATTTATAGTTATGTAGAGAAATGATTATTTGATCGTGCCTATTGGCTACTGCGATGCATGGCAGATTCAAACGGCCACCATCTTTAATCGGAATCGGAACGTAACGATCAAATTTACAGAAATATGAAGTGAAAAACGCTGAGAAGTCCAAATTATTAAAATATATCCAGTCATTAATAAATTTGTTGTAGTAATGGTCTTTTCAATTCAATAGGCATCATGTGGGGTGTGGCCCCGAGATCAATTATTAGAGATTTGTTGAGCGCAAGTATTTGGTTATTTAGTTTGAGTATCATACGAGGAATATTTAGCACGCCTCGGATATTGAGCTGAGCTCGTGTTGCGAACACAAACACTCGTGTCACGTGCTTTCTACTTCTCCCAAAAAGAAAATAATCTTTCCAACGTCGGGATTTATCAGGAAAAATAAACTGTCGGAAAATCCACACATAATAAACTATGTATGCACACTACGCGAGTAATAAATTCGTTTTTTAAATGATTCCTTCTCGATGAACAGAGTAAAGATATTCGTGTAATGTTGTTTACCATGGTTGGCAATGTTCATTGCAATTCAATTGCTTTCTTTATTGTGGCGTGATATCACTGGTTGTTTATATTTTAAATTGTTTGAATTCTCCGAAAAACTCTTCACCACGCGATGGCACGAGGAGGTGTGAACGTGGAGTGATACAAAAGTGAATTGTGATGAATTAATAGTAGGTATCTCCGTCGGCGCGTGGTTCGGCATTGCATTGTATTTATTGCCTTGCATTCTGCCTATAATTATTCACACGCGAACGGCAAATGTCTGTGCGTATTTGATAATATAGAATAAACAATAGATTAATAATGAAGGTAATTTGAATCTAATGAAAGTATTTAGTAAGTAAACAATGGGCTGGCAGCCGGCACCATCATACTTGTTACATTTGATCTCTGCGTGAGGGGCAATCTTACCTTCAGGCAACATACTTCAGGTCGGCCAAGATCCAAATATCAGGAAGATCGCATTCTGCCAAATTCAAGTTCACGTTCTTGGAATGACCGGCCATATTAAGAGTCTGCATTTTCGCGTTGAATTTAGGAAAAAACTATAATTGGAATGAGTAATAATGACTCAGTAATTCTCATTTAACCCCTTAGGCCCTGACCATGATCAGAGGGTCAAAATATTTCCCGTTTGCAATAAAATCTGAATAAATGGAATATTTCTTAATGTATCCGAAAACTAAAAACTGTTTTTGGAAGATGATAAAATACGCTTTCATATTATATAAATCGAAATAAACGTATAAGTTTTTAAAATATAAAAGTATTGTAGGCAAACATAAAAAAGTTTAAAAATGGCTCACCTTACGTTTTTTTCTAACTAAAATTACTGAAAATGAAAAAAATCAGAACACGTACACATTTTGTTAGATAAATGAATTAAAAACGTTATTGTCATAATAATACTTGGCTAATTTATATAGCGCCATTTTTGTAAGAAATCACCTCAAGGGCGATGTCTCACTTTTTTGTCGTTCCATGTAAAAATAATGAATTAAAAAATTCCCAAAGTTTCATAATTTTTTTTCAAATTGCCATCCTAAATTTTTGGTTTCATAAAGGTCTACATTTTACTTGCTTTGTGGTTAACTTTTATATTTGAATCCAAATCGCGGTATTGTCTCTTTCTAGCACTGTTTATGATAGTAAGGGAGACAAACCGATTTCTATGAGACCTGCATGAGTTGTTACGAAAACCGAACGACTTGCACCCTTGATCTTGAGGAGGGTAGGCACTGAACGGCACTTTATAAAATTAACTAATGGCATCTACCTATATTTAAAAAACAAAAAACATACGCTCACGCTAATATGTACGTAGAAAACCGAAATAGATTTCTTACAACTGCGGATTTATACAATATTACATCCCGTGCTTCATTTTGCCGAATAATGAACGACACAGTAGGTATATTCCTATTATTCTTTCCTAGGAAGACAAAATGTGATGCCTATATCATGTTATGTAATATATCTGTGTTTGTGTCTGTAAGCATATCCTCTCGTTTTACATAAAGGCGCCACGCGATACACCATCTCACTACCGAAATAGACATGGCAAGATCAAGGCTCCTAAACCCACCCGACCGCAAAGCGGCTATTATTTCGAAAGTAGGAACTCTAGTACCCAATACCCAAGTGTGGGAAACTCTAATTGGATATTATTTCTCTTTGATTGTCCCAAGAGGATTACCGAGCACTTGTTACTTGTTGTAAGACTAATACGAATCTCATAACATCTTTCTTCATTCCATTATCATAAATGGTAGGAATATGTACTTAATGTAGGTACCTACTGCAATTCGTGATCTAAATTGTGTTTCCGATGGTAAGTGACGCTTTTATAATATTAATAAACAAATAGTGGTGCTTTTCTTTCAGTACTGTGCAGAGCGCAGAAACCGCAAAAGTGGCAAATATTTTATTACTGATAATTTAAATTCTTCGCTCTAAATTCTAGATATTAGGCATGAAGGCATGAGGTAAGAAACTTCTTAAAGATAATATTGGAAAATATTATCATTTTAGAAGTAAGTAATAGAACAATAGTAATAGTCGAAATTAGGGTAAAAGTAATTGGCAGTTATCACTGGCGTTCTCTCGCGTCCACCAGCATAAATTTGCGATTATTCTTCTATTCACACTTTATATCAATGGATTCAATAAATCATATCTTCTCCTTGCGGCGGTCAGAGTTTGCGGATTATTATCACATTGCCATTCTCGCGGTGGCCACAAATTGACAGGTATTAAAAATAGCACGTATTTCGAGAAAACACCAAAGTGGTACCTGGTGGTAACAGTAATGTTAAAAGTGGATCAATTTTTGGAACTTATAGGTATTTGTTTGGTGCAAAGGAATTACGATGAACCCAATGATCCATCATCAAAGTTTCCCAAATACATAATCTAACTTTAAAGGTAACAGAATACACAATATATTTTTTAAAATGGTCTGTGTAACAGAATATACAATCATACAAAGGGGATAAGTACAAAAATATATATTTGCAGTATTCGGAAGGTTCTTGACCTCCCCGGTCCCAAAAAGGAGAAGGCCGAACGTTTTTTATCGATCATTAAAGCGGTATGGTCTCCGCTACACTGTCTCCCAAGAATTCGGCTTATTTCCTGGCGATTGTCCACAAGGTCCACTGGCAGAATCGATTCATCCCAAAATGCCAACAAACAAAAACTGTTTCGTTATGTCTTTTATGTTTCTTATTGCTCGGGATGACTGGACTTCGCGGGAAATCATTATAGGGTGTCCATTTTCAAAACTAGGCATTTTCCAAATTTTAACATGTGCGGAACGTTAACATGATGCTGGAAAGTGGTTTGATTAACTTTTTATGTCATCGTTATTATGTATCTATTTCAAATCAATGTCTTGTCGCGAGTTGCCATGTTTTCGGACAGTTGGTGGCTGGTTTTACTAAGTTGGTCAAGTTATGTAATGGATTTCGAATAAACGCATTTTTTCATTCCAATGAAGTAAATAACAGGTTTTTTTGAAATTCCGTATCGTTAAGTGGCAACAAGTTTTTTTATAACAATCCGTCAAAGGTGTGCAATTTGTGGCGCGGGCCACAAATTATTTCACCACGTGAAATCAACAAACATTATAATTTAATGCAATGTCATTGCAAAGCATTTTACACTACACCGTGTTAACTATTGTGTCGCAATTCTACCTGCTGTGCCGTGGTAAAGTGATCTGATTTCTTTGCATTCCTGACCATGATAAAAAATAATCCTATAATTTTTTTTTGTAGGGTTAAGAAATCAATGAATGCAACTTGAGGATATACGGTTTCAAAAGAATTGGGAAAGTGTGTGTATTCGTCAAGGGTCAAATGCCTCGATATTAAATATTCCTTCTGCATACATATTATAAGAGTACGAAGTATGAATACCGATTTGTTTGGCTCGCACGCGTATAATCATTCATCTTTGTGTAGTTGTGTTGAAGACGAGTAACGCTGATACTCCGAAGCGTCACCGTCATGCTGTCTGCATATTCATTGCTAATTCATATTCTTCAAATGAATCCTTCGATGCCAGAACACCGCTTGTCCGTCTTCATGAATGGCTGGCATTTAACAAATTTTTACACCACGTAATTATTTTTTTAAATAAGGTAGGTACTTATTTGAAGCCTTGTGTAATTCGTTAACGGATTCTGGCATAGGGATGTGAACTTAAACAGAAATGATAATGGTAACCCACGTAGGTGTGTGGTCTACCCTATTTTGGATTAAAATCTTTCTCGTATTTGTTAAGTATTATTTTATTTTATCTCCCTCAGATTTATTTAAATACGATTGAAATTTTAGTACATGGATGAGAAATCTCCGTGGCTTATGAAATCTATTCAATTGGCGGGTTTAATATTTCTAAATTGAATTTCGATTATTTTAAGTGTCTAAATACTTTGATTTTCCAAAGTAGTTTTGTTTTGTTATTTCAATTACCGCTACCTCTTGACAAAATTATTAGCATTTTATAAACCTATCTTAGACGGACGTGGCGGGTTTTGCGAGTAGTGGTTTAAAGTTGGATGTCCATATCTACGTCCAAAGAGAATATTGTGTGGTTTATGCACATGCATTTATGCTTCAGACTTATACATTGGTTAAGTTTTTCGGAGAAATCGAGTCGAAACAATTGTTCAAAAGTAGTTATTATCAATAAATATTGTAAATAATAAAAAATGTGAATAAGTCGTAGTCGTGGGTATTGTTGTAGTTCAATTATGTCATGTATATAACTTAAGATCGCTTGAAATAAGAAGCCTTGCTGGTCTTCAATCTGTTAATATAAATCTAGATAAAATATTGTAGGTATTCAATTTCATCCATATTCCAATGATATTCCCAGAACTGGGGTTTCTATTTACGAGTACCTAAGCTTGTTTTATTATCATTTCGCATATTCCATAAATCAGCCTTCTAGTTCCTACGGAATAAACAGATAAGCACCTGATGTTGATTATTTATATTATGATGATAGCACCCTAAATAAAAGTATGCCAAATTCGTTGGAAAAAACCTCCCCTAAGCGTGGGTGGTTCTATTTAATCCATCTTGTAATCCCTCAATATATCTCTATTACCATAATATTCTTTACCCCCTTCCAGGCCTTTATTACCCGTCAGCGATTCATCTCGTCGAAAAGGGCCTTCGCTTTGTATTACGGCATAAGGCAAGGAGAGAGGAGAGAGGCTGGAGGGTGGTGGTTGAAGGCTGCCGACTGCGACTGCCGGAGGAATTCCTTACGAGGACTCGATAACTTCAATTTCAAAGTGGAGAATGCGGGCTCATTGCTTTTGACGGCACATCTCTGCTCTTTATACTATATTCATTTGCGTGCCATGTGACTGATCGAATCAGCGATAAAAAATGATTAAATCCGAGAATGGCGCACGGGACTCGGGACGATTGTCCGGAGGTGACGTTGGAGTTTTGATGAGGCGATAAAGGTAAAATTTTGCGCTCCAGATCGCTACGAATAAATTCTTCGTGAAAAATGCTTTACTTTTCCGGTGTGTTTTATAGTAAGTTATCAGCGGCGGGCGGTGAATTTATTTCGACATTTCCATAAAAAGCTCAAAAGAACAAAACTTCTTGTTAATAAACCCGGTTTTAAAATGATCAAGTAATTTTCGTGGTGTAGTAGTAGGTATACGGGAGGATGCGTTCTTAAATGCTAATAATTATTTAAGCGCTCAGGAAATTGCTGTTCAGAAAGCTCCCATAGCTTAAGATTTTGAGCGGCGGGTATGGATACCGCCGCCCCAGGAACAATTTTTTGGATAACCAACATCTGCCAAAGATCATCCCAAGTGGTTCGCTACGTTTGGTGACTTAGCATGCGTACCAGGTCTCATGGGGTGAGGTTTGTAAAGATCTTGGCGGCTGAGGCGTCTGCCCACCTGCAAGCGTGGCGGGCCGGATCAAAAGAGACAGGTTGAAGAGGTCTTTTGACCTCTCCAGCCATAATCCCTCGACCCATCGCCTTGCACCGCAGTTGAAGGGATGGATTCATACGTCCGTCACTCCCGGACACACTGACCCCCAGATTTCTACCCACACCTCATACCTATTTCCTACCTATTTCCTAACTTCATCTTCTTCCTTTTCTTAAAAAAAAATCCCTACACACAGCATCCCCACAGATGTCGTAAGCCCTTAGTGAAATTATTTTTCTCAGGGTCTCCTGTGTGGAGCTGATGTAAAACGGCTAATGTAAAAGAAGACCTGGCCTTTTTCCATTTGCAGTTCGTTGATGTCATGCAACTATAATGTTCCGGGATACCTAGCAATTTATATTATGCGGAGACAATGGCTGTAGTTAGTGTGTACAGTAAATATTATTAAGTTAATGACCTTGCCATCTTCCACGTGATAGAGTTAATTTAAACGAGCCAATTTGGTGTTAGTCAATAATGCGCTTTTGATTGCGCTGAACGTGTGAAGTGAACAACGGAAGTACGGAGTACGGAGCGAGATGTGAGCAGTGAGCGGTCCCCACCTGCCAGGAGGGGACCAGCGAGCAGCAGCAGCAGGGTGACGTGACTCAATCGTCGCCAATGCCAATTGAAGACAGTCGTTGGGGATATTGGCTGGTGGTGCAGGTGTTGTGTGTTTTGTGTCAGGAGGCAGCGCATGCATATACCACTTCAAGATTCAGCCGGCGTCTGGTGAGGTACGGTAATCACCGCCGGTATTATGGAGCTTTCGCCCACTACCGCCGCACTTCCTCAGTCCACTTCCACTCCACTGCCGGAAGCAGCACATTAAAATGTGTGCCATACTGTCGTGCTATGAGACACGCTGGGAACAAACATGGCGAGATATTAATCGTTGTCGTAATATGGCCAATGTGTGATAGCACCAGTTTAGAAACGACTCCCTTAAAAGACAACACTAACAACTTTGTTAATTTCTTATAATACAAGGTTGGGTAGTTTCAAAAAATTTCAACAAATCATCAAATATTTGATGTTAATTTTCATGTTCTGCTAAAGTTCTATCCACGTTCTGTGATTATTTCAGTGTTGTGGAGCAACTGTCCTAAAATGTTATGATAACCGAACTTGAATAGAACTTACACAGAACGTGAAAATTAACTTCAAATATTTAATGAATTGTTAATTTTTTTTGAAAAAACCCAACTAGCCCAGCGCGTGATAAATCCCTGGACATTATTATTTATTCCAATTTTGAAAATGTCAATTAAAATAATTTTCTGTTAAAATATTTTATTATTTTACACTCCACTTAGTTAGGCCCTTAGGAAAATAATTTCCCTCAAGGCCTATGTCATCTTTAAAGATGCTGTGTGGAGGGTCTTTTTGAGGAGAGGAAGGAGTGAACATGAAAAGAGAACGCAAAAACAAAAGAGACGCAACAGACGAGAATAGACACAGTTCTAATTTTGGTAATGAATCTTAAATTCAAAGCAAATATGAGTTCATTGAACCAGATTTCAAGAGGACAACCGATTTGAGTATCTCTGATAATTACTTACAATAATAATAATAATTGTCTAAGAAGAATATTTACAGGTATTCTAGTCTAGAAGCCAAAAAAGCGAAAAAAAACCATCATCTTTTAGCCATACCTTTTTTATAGTACGAGTATATTTATTTATTTTTTTACAATTCAAAAAAAAATTAAAAATACTACATATATTTCACGAAGTTACACGCTGTTGAAGTAGAGGGGGGAAAAAGAAGATGTCCATTTTTTTTCTAAGTTGGCAAATGTGTTATCTTGTCACAATTCCAATCCTTCTGGTCATTTGGAAAATAAAAAAGGTAGATTCTTTTTTATTTATTTTTTTTTTTTTTACAGTTTTTAGAGAAAATGTGTCCTTACTGGGGTACCCCGTTCTAAGGACACATTGTACAAGTTTTATTATTTGAATTATAAGTAATACCTAATTATAAGTAAATACCTAACTTTATCAGTACAAATTTCATTAATTATGGTAGGAACCAAGAAAATTGAGAATTTTTTTTTCGCAAAATGGCGGCTACTACTAAAAATGGGTTTTTTTAGTAGCCGCCATAAAGTAAAAAAATGTTATTTTTTAACTTTACCGAATTTTTAAAAATAGTAAAAATAATTTTTTTAATTGTGTGTTGATTCCTTTAAGATTCCTACCATAGAGGGATATATAAAGAAAATCTATGCCAAATTTCAAGAAAATCGGTTAATTAGAACTTGCGATTTCGTGACACACGCTTCGAAAAAAAAGTTTTGAGAAAAACGCGGTTAAAGTTTTGCTCCATTTAGATTCTAGTTAGATTTCGTATAAACCGGTCGAACTAAATTGGCTACAACTTTTAAAATAATTCTAATTTTAAAAATCTTTTTAAGGAGATATTCTTGAATATCTAAACTATTGAAATAGAATACCCTCTTAAGGCGATACACGAGTCCTAGAAACTTTTGAAATGAGAAGGGGCGCGGAATTTGGGGGTGGATTATAGAATACTTGACCAGACTTGAGAAAATGGGATAACCAATAAAACATATACTATACTAGGTTAACATATACTATACTTAGTTTTTAATGATAATTAGAATATAAAGTAACCTAGTTTGGACACCAGTTTTTTGTATATTTTTTTAATATATAAAACCAACCGGTTTCGATTCAACCTGAACCTTCATCGGGATTTTCTAAAAACGTGTTAAATTAATTGTGGCTAAATTCTATAAGCTTAAAATAAATGATTGCCCAGCATTTAATATACGTAAAACTGCAAGAAATGTTCAAACGAGTGTGGCTGAACACTTACGGTGTCTAAACAGTGTAGGTTTTTCAGAATATACAACACAGTTTCGTTCCGTCTAAATATTGGTTAGTTTTATTTGTTGTTATTTTAATTGCAGTTAGTGAATAAATTAAATAAAACTGTCTCCAGTTTATTAGCGTTGATTTCACTTTCCTACTGACCTACTTCATCAATAATTGATCTGAATTACGATAAGAAATCACGCTACATAAAGAAGTCATCGTTCTAAATAATACATCTGTCACTCGATATGGTAGTTTCTCGGCGAGCATCTAGATCTAGACAGTAGACACCACACTGACCACACCAGGCAGTGGGCTATAGGCCCGCTGGCTGGTGCTGGTACTCTCGTACTCTGGTCTCCGGTACAAGTTTAGTAGTACCACTCAGTTTGGTTCTGGGAGCGGTAAGATGGCGGTTTGGGCATAATAATTTATCTCAACGGAGAGAGTGGGTGATTCGCAAACCGGTTGTCAGAATAATCGAGAGTGAAGCGAAAGTACCAATATTCCGGTCCAATTTACTGTTTACTGGGGCCGCCGCCGCCGGATTCAAATATGATTGTTCATACTCGCACATACCATTCTCCCATACTTGTAAGTAAGCCGCAATTTGCATGATCCGAGCAGTCGTACTGAATGCACCGCGACGCTTTGGTATACCATAACTAGAGAAGCCCAGGGGACCACTAATTTCTTTCTTGGAGGTTTGTACAGAACAGTCAATGTTCAATGTGCTGAAACTGCTTGCCTATGGCACTGCCGGTGAGAGCTCCGTTGTTAACTCGTTCTCATTGCTTATGCGTTGTTTAAGAAAAAGAGTGAGGGGTTAAACATGCGAAGATGCGACGGAGCTATGAGCAGCTTTTGAGGACGGGTAGTTTCAGAGAATTTGAACGGTTTATCAAATTTCGAAGTTAATTTTCAAGTTCTGTGAAAGTTCTATTCAAGTTCTGTTATTATATCATTATTGGTCAGTTGCTCCGCAGAACTGATGTACTAACAGAACTTGGATAGAATTTTCACGGAACTTGAAAATTAACTTGATGAATTGTTGCTTGTGCAAAAAACGAAAATATTGAAAACGTCTACTGTGGACTCACTTGCATTTACCGTAGTCAAGTTTATTTCTGCAACGGCCAATCTTGTGGGTTCAATATCGTTGACAATTCTGCCTAAAATAAGCCACGTTTCTGACCGCAATTTCACGAAGAAATTATAACTCGAGCAATTCAGCCAATGGTTTTGTTTCGACTTGTGAATGCGCCAATTATTTTGACCACACAGAGTTGCACGAATAAGCATTTTAATTGAATTTTGTCTGCGACTGCGGTCTTTAGAATGGACATCGTTGTTGATTGTTTATATATATATCGGATTTGCTTTTAGGCAATGCGATGCTTTAAAATGGGAAGAGAGATGCGTGATGTTCGCCCGAGCGGAACGTAGCGAAGATAAGCAAATGGCACAAGGACGTAATTTCAATACAAACGATTATCAATTTTTACTTTTTACCAATTATTTCAATCACGCAGATTATTTATTCTTCATTCAAAAATAATTGCATCTATTAAACGAGTTACGAGCGCCTAACACTTATTGTATGCAGATTAACGACTTTCCACAACAATATGTTTTGCACACTGATAATTCCAATTAAAAACAATTTATTCATAAAACCATAATTAGTTTAAAAACAATTATTAACCATAAATAAAACCTAATTCTATTTCATGTTTTTGTCATTTCTAAATATCTTTGTGATTACTGGTATTCTCTTCTACTACTTGCTTGTATTTTCTTCTGGTGCATTCTTGTATTCTGTTCTACTATTTGTTTCTATTCTCTTCTACTGTGTTCTTGTATTTTCTTCCATTTGCTTGTATTCTCTTCTCTTGTTTCTATTTTCTCCTGCTTCGTCCTTGTTGGTTCTTCTTCTTTATTCTTGTTCTCTTTTATTTGCTTGAATTCCCTTGTACTAAGTTTTTGTATTCTCTTCTACTTGTTTATATTTTTTTCTGGTATGTTTTTTATTCTCTTCTATTCGCTTGTATTCTCTTCAACTTGTATTCTCTTCAACTTACTTGTATTCTGTTGTGCTATGTTCTTGTATTCTCTTATTTCTATTCTCTTCTGCTATGTTCTTGCACGTACTTCTTCTTGCTTGTATGTTCAACTTGCTTCTATTCTCTTTTGCTATGTTCTTATATATTCTTATAATTGTTTGTATTCTCTTCTGCTATGTTCTTGTTTGTTATTCAACTTGCTTATATTCTCTTCCACTATTTTTTTCCTGTCCTTGGTATTTATCTATTACGTTTTTTCTTTGCATTCCGTACATTTTAACCTTATTGAATGCAATAGGATTATTCTCATTTACGTGTCACATACGAGTATGTTCAATCCGCAAAAACCCGATAGAATTAAGAAGAAAAAACTCCCGAACGGTAGCTAAGGGGTCATGAAATTTACACAGCTTTGCTGTCTGGATTTTTTTTACAATAGTTCCACACAGGAGACCCGGGAGAAAAACCTATGGCATCTTTGGGGAGCTGTGTGAGGGGTCTTTTTAAGGAAAGGAAGGATAGGAAGTTCTGGGAAGGTGGCAGTACCCATACCTCCCAAATTGATTACTAAGCCTAAATATTTTTTAATGTAGCTATCACTTTGTGGTTATCCATTATAGAAAAATGAAACAATTAAACTTTGTATAAACCACTTATATAATGCGTAAATCCTACCGGTTTCGGAACAAACGTTCCTTCTTCAGGGAAAGCTTATACTAATTTGACAGTTTTGAACAATGTTTTATTAGGGTAGGGGTGGAGCCGTTGCTAGTTATTAATGTAGATTGGGTGGGTAGGCATTATTGTAGAGTGGGTGGGTAGGGGAACAAATCCATGATTGGGCTATAAGATAATATTTTTTGTTTGTTGACAATAGATTCATTATTTTTAAGGGATTTTTTTTTTAATTTCCAATGCTTCTAAGTTATCCAAACGTTTTCCTTTATGATTAATATGAAGAATATTTATCCCTGTATTTTTTTTCAAAACTATGGTTATTTTCAATGATATGGTTAGCGAACTCAGATAAATTATTATTATTAAGACACCTTAAATGTTCTTTGATTCTGATTTCAAAATTACGAGTTGTTTTCCAATACAAAATGAGGGACAATCATTGCATTTGAGTTTACATATTCCGAAAAAATAAGTTAAGTTTATATATTTCAAAACGAAGAAGAAGAAGGAACGTTTGTTCCGAAACCGGTAGGATTTACGCATTATATAAGTGGTTTATACAAAGTTTTATTGTTTCATTTTTCTACTAAGTCTAAAGTTTACACAGCTCCGAGATATTAATTTAACTGGATTTTTAGTTATTTAGTTATTTAATTCATAATTCTCAACTGTTCAAGAAGTGCTGAAATTTCGGACGAAGCCGGGTAGCAATGTTAGTAATATAGGTATAAATATATCTTATTAAAATTCTTTAGACGTTGTTCGGGTCCCTTTGACGATGTTCACAATGCTACTCCCTACTATTAATTGTAATGTATATTGCTACTACCAGACTACATACATATAATAAGTAAATATATGTATAAGCTGTATAAAACCCGTATCGCAGTACCGAAAGTGACACAAAGCTTACCATTGGATGATTGGATTATAAATGAAATCATAAAAACACCAACATCTTATCGTGATTAATTTTGGGTTGTTGTGCCGTGTTGCGCTTCCTCCTTCTTTAGTTTCGGACAATGCTCATCATTGGGGCAGATTTGTTCTTATTATAATTAAATAATGTTATACTTCGCATTAATTGTTGTTTTGATTCAGTGACATGCCTGGTTCTGTACTCTGTACTGGGGCTCGTATTAGTGACTTCATGGATCGATCCATCGCCGAGCTAACTAAAGACTGATATAATCTCAAACTTCTTAACTCGTTGGTTAAATTTACTTCTGAAATTAGAGAAAATTAGAGATATTATTTAGTTATTTATTTATATTATTTTACGCCTATGCGGGCTTTTACAAACATGTGATATATACATACATATATCATAGCCCATACAGAAGAATAGCGTTATGCTAACATTGATTATTATTATTAAGGTATGTTTTTATACCGTTCTTAAAACTCTATTCCGTGCAGTTAAATACTTCTACTACTTCTGTGATATTGCCAACTGCATGCAATCTAGGGACAAGGGATTATCTAAATAACTAATGGATGTGAAAGAAAATTTAATTTGGGAATAAAAAATAATGGCGAGATCATTAATTTCATTGACATAGGTGAGGGAAACATTGTTACTTTTATATTGATAGTTAAAATTTATTTATTCTACAAAATCTTACTATGTGGCATTTGCTAATGCTTATTTAAATTTTGTTAAGTTTACACCTTTGTACGTATTATCTTGTAGTTATTTTAATTTAATTTATTTGAATACGGTCATCTGTACTTTTTATAAATTTAAATAGTTTTAGATCGTCGGCGAAAAGCAAAACTTCAACATTATTGTCAAAAAACAGTGACAATATCACTTATAAAAAGTAAGTTAAGTATATTATATTAAAGCCTAGATAATAATGCGGTGTTGACGTTCGTTAACGACTCGCTCTCTTTATTTACAATTTGTTTTATTAATTTCCAAAGCAGACTGCTTGGACGGCGCGCCTTGCTCTAAATAATCATATGAAATTTAAGTATATGCATAGAGTAACATGAAACACGTTGCATCGCTTTGAGCTAGATTTGATCCGCTGGTTGCTGCTTCTTCATAGGTAGGTACTACAAGTAGCTTCTCACTTCCCCAGCAAAGTAAAATTGTTGGTAATTCGATTCGGATGATGTGTTTCGTAGGAATTTAGCATATATTATTTATCCTTGTAATAATTGGTGATAAGGTGTGGGTGCTTGCCTAATTGCGATAGTCCATGGAGAATCAGGCGAGTATAATTGCCTTTACATTGTTTCGTTGCGCTGGTAACTAACAAACACATGGTAATCGGGGATTGCGTTTCTTACTTCAACTAATAAATGTATTTCTTCAAACACTCGAAATAAATAGTTACCCACTCATTATTTTTTGTAGACGACATGAATGCATCATTTACCTCTAGAGAGATAGAATCGTTCGGAAACGATTCTTTTTCCTCTACCCGATCTTCTTACACCTTCCAATACCTCCATACTTACCTCCATACTCCAATACCTCCATACTACCTCCATACTCCAATACCTCCATACTACCTCCATACTCCAATACCTCCATACTACCTCCATACTCACCACACACCCCAATATATTAATACTAATATCTTTTTAAAGGTACAGAATTAATACTGTGAAGTTTTGCATCAAACTGTTGAAGTGAAAACTTCTTTAGCACCGTTGTGATTTGAAACTCGATGAAACAAAAAATAGCGACACTAAAAAAGAGACAAACAATACATATATAGGATTTAGCCTTCGAGAGAATGGTCTCTTCTTTGTGCGGTGCTTCCTAGTCTCCCCACTCTTGCCTACTGAAGGTTTCACTTCTACCGCGTTTGAATTGTACACTCTGATTTTTCTTAATGGTTTATTTACTTGACTTTGAATCGTTATTGACAATTATTGACATTGATTATTATTTTTGGTTATAATTTTTATTCAATAAAAACTCTATAAACGGCTTTGCCGCTAAACTGATAAATATGGCAATTATTATGATTACTAAGCGATTGATAGTTCATAATGTAATTGATGCTTTGCGTTTCTTGTATTTTAAATTATCAATTTTAATTTTAACGCTCCCAATTCTTTGTACAAATAAGACCACTGTATCTTCAGGTAAATCTAAACTTCTTCTCATTATTTTATTGTGAACAAGAATTATATTCTTAATTTTAATGAAAAAATAAGTAAGCTTTCAAAAATGGTTCGATGGTCTCTGTTATCTTTTTCTAAATCCTTTTCTGCTATTTTTGTTTAGCACATTGTTTTCATAATGAATAGGTACATTTCTATTCAATTCATTTCTCCCGGGGGACGAAAAGCAATCGATACGCCGCTTGTACCTTTACCATAATGATTCGCTACCGACACGTTAATATCTTCCTGGCGTGATGAATGTGAGTCCTCACTCCTCCCTCCTCACGTCAACTTCAGTTGGATGGTTGGATTCATGACAGGTTCATTATATAATAAGGTTGGCAGTTACCACCACCACCGTGGCACATTGTGACATTCCGACATTCCATATTCACCATGAAGTCGGCTACGTAAATATATTAACCATGTAGCAAGAGTGTACGGAGGTCCGCCGAATGAAGCATGGTTGTGCCTATAAAGGTTATTTGTTATTATATTAGTTATGACGGAGTGAAGTCAGTGCATTTGTTCCCAGCAAATTGCACGCCGATATGCATGAACATAAAGAGATGCGTCTGTAGCGGCGTAGGAACCGGTCCAGTGAGATTCCGGAGTCGTGCTGTGGGTTTTGGCCCAGTTTTCGATTTCTATAAACGCCATCAGCTCGATCGCAATAAATAATTAGTATACACCTCCTCGTTGCGCGGAACTTAAATACATTGAGAGAAAAAAAAAAACATAAAAGGGCAACGTCACAATGTGTCCGTATGTTTTGTTGAATTATTTTTAATTGTTTATTCCGGTAAAAAACCGGAAAACCAAAGCTCTAAGGAGAAGGCCCTCTCAAAACACTACATGTGTATTATAAACTGTACATGTGTGTTTGTCCGAAAAGCAGAAAACAAAGCAGGAAAACACTGTATGAGAGACTGAACTGAAACGAGGAAATCACGTCTGTTTGTGTCTATCATTATTTACTGTTTTAATTATTAACAGTGTGTACATATATGTAACAAACCGTGTATGCAGGTGAATTGACGGGTCGATAGTCGTCCATTAATAAATGCAGCTTCCTTTTTATTAAAAAAATCCTTAAAAAGAGTCCTTACGTGTTAACATTAGCTCCACACGAGAGGCCCTGGGGAAAATAATTTCCATCAGGTCCTGTATCATCTTTGGGGATGCTGTGTAGAAGGTCTTTTTAGGAAAGGAAGGAGAGGAAGTACTGGGAAGGAAAAAGTATGAGTGGTGGGTAGGAATCTGTGGGTCAGTGTGTCAAGAAGGGGTCGCATCTCGGACCACTCTTATTTAATATTTACATAAATGACATCTATGTATGCTTTCAAAATAGTTACTTTGTGTTATATGCGGATGATATGAAAATTTTTAAACCTGTACAGTCTTTATCTGATTGTATAGAATTACAAAGCGATCTTGATCATTTGTGCGCGTATTGTGAATCAAATTTACCGTCCTTAAACATTTCTAAGTGTCACTCAATTACATTTACTAGAAATAAAAATAAAATCATCTATTCTTACAACTTGAATAATAAACCTTTACAATCTACGTCTACATGTAAAGATCTATGTGTTTATTTAGACAACAAATTAATTTTTGATAAGCATATCGAATACATAATATCAAAATCCTACAAGATGCTAGGTTTCCTATTAAGAATATGTAAAGTTTTCAAAAGTGCTAAGACTCTTGTGTTCATTGGTCGGAAGTCCACTGGAGTATGCGTCCCCGGTATGGAATCCTCAATATAAGGTGTACATAGATATAGTAGAAAGTATACAGAATAAATTCTCTAAATATTTATTCAAGAAATACAAAAAAAATACAAATAACATGTTAAGTTTACAAAAAAGACGCACATTATCAGATCTGCTGTTTCTGTATAACCTGCTAAATAATAAAATAGATAGTCCTGAATTGCTATCCACTATTGGTTTAAATGTCCCAATGAGGCGTACCAGGCACACCTCTCTTTTTCATATAGAATCCAATAACACTAATGCAGCGAGTAACTCACCAATTACTCGCGCAATCATAACTTATAACCACTATGAAAAATTACTACACTTAGACATTTTTCATGATTCCTTGCAAACATACAAAACTAATTTATTAAATTTCTTGGCGTGATATAATTGTTTTAAAATTACTTACACTTAACTTTTCATTAAACTTTAATCAGTCAATTACAATTAGTGAGCATATAATTCTTGATTTTAAAATGTCTCCTTATCCCCCCCCCCCCCTTTTTTTTCTTCCTTTTTATTATTATTATTCATTCATTCAATAATTAAGTTACTAGACCGGTTCATATCTCAGGCATAATTACCAAATGACATTCTATGGACTTACGTAATAGGTACATAACCATGTAATAATTTAATTTAACATACCTTATAATCTGGATTATAATGTACCGTGTATGTCTTAATAAACAAATAAAGAAGTGACGGATTTATGAATCTATCCATCCTACTGCGGTGCAAGGCGATTTTCCCGAGAGTCCTATTGGAGAGGTCAAAAATTCTTCCTCAACTAGTTTCCCCCGATCTGGCCTGCCACACAGTTGGTGGGCAGACGCATCTGCTGCCAAGATTCTGACAATCCTCACCCCATGAACTCGGGTACCCCTGCTGAGTCACCGAACGTAGTGAACCACTAGGGGTGGCCTACGGCAGAGGTGTAGGTTATCCAATAAATGGTTCCCGGGGCGGCCGTACCCATACCCACCTCCCAAAAAATTAGAAAATGTTTCCTTAAAAGTAAAAACGCCGCGCGCCGCTGTGAAAGTGGTGGGCCCCTTCCAAAGGATCTTAAATAGACACACTTTATAGGTATTGTTCGCAGTGCTCTCTGTAGGAACATCATTACATCATTAGCCCCGAAAAAGGAAACAATTGTATGCATAAACTATATTCGGATAACAACATTGCTAGATGGAATTGGCGATGACCAAAGTTAGAGGTTATGCCTCCGAGCTCGTGCATAATATCACGTACAGCAAGGTACCTGCTTTGCTATGCTTTGGCATGATGTAGGTATAATAATAAAGGTAAAACCGTGATGTTTTGTCTTGTACCTAGTGTGGTTGAAATATTTTGCTCTGAACAACATCGATTAACACCTTTGTAACACTGTAGTCATTGGAGTACATTGTAGGTAGGCTCGGCAATTCAGCAACTTGTTGGTCTGCTTGCCCTTTGAGCGCAACTGAATGGCTACTTCTGTCCATCAGATTTTAATCCTCCGATTAATATATCCCGTCTACTGCCATTTGCCTTTGTGGTATTTGACTATCTATCTGCTTGGTATCTTACCATCCCACGTAGTGACATTCAGCGTTGGATCTCTCTTGTCGTGTTATGTATTTTATGTTTCCCATAACGTTAATACCGCATGAAAATTATGAATGATAGCTCTCACCTTTAATCAAATTTGTGGGATGATTTTGAGGATCGTGTTTAAACGTCCGAAAGTACTCCATCCCAACTTTGCTCTGCTTTCAAAATGAACCTAAATAAAATCGATATAATTGTGGTTTTGCTTCAGCTGGGCACCGTTCGTAAAGATATATTTTAGGTCAGTAAAGCAGTTCATCTTTACAATCACTTGATAATTCTTAACAATTATCACTCACCGCAATTTTCACCTGATTTGTAATATTTTATTAACTGACCCAGAAAAGCATTGCCATCGTGACCCACGTTTTACTCAATTTCTGCAAATCATCTTCAATCTTCAACTACGAACATGATTTATTATATTTCAATTGATTGAATACGTTCGTCAGTCTATTGACCTATTTACCCCGAACATTACATCAGATAATATGAACTGTTTCACCTCTGCTAGAGAGGTACTTTCGTCCGACGTATTACGTCTGCTCGTTTTATTATTTGTCGGCAAATCACGTCGCGCCGCAGCCAAGGCTTTTTATTTTATCCTCCAAACCAAAACTTACTTTATATTATAATTTATTTCAATATGTCAGATTTGTTATTTGCCACGAAGAAAGGATTTACTGCTCGTTCTATAGGTTTATTATTTATGTTTTATAGGTTTATTATTTTTCTATTCTATAAATAAAATATATTTTTATGTTGTAGGTTGTTGGTATACTGTTGTTGATATGTTGTAGGTATCTAACTTTTAATAGAAATGGCGCGCGGCCTTTTTCACATAAAACTTAAATTTGGATTAAGGTCTCTGGCCAAACGGTATAATGTTTTTTTTTAAACCAAAAGGTGTAGCAAATATTTAGTACGGATGTGCGATTTAATTTATTTGTGATTCAAATTACAAATTATTAATAATAATAATAATAACGATTTTATAGGCAACATTGGTAATTATTTGTGATCATTATTTTTTTTAAATAATTTTGTCCTACCAAATATTTAAATATAATTAATGAAATATCAATTATGAAGTCATTTTAATGGGCTTAAATTTAAATAACAAACGACTGATTTACGTTGGAAGACAAATATGTCGAACATAAATTTAAAATTTCGACCCAAAAACCACCTTTCTTAGGGGTCGTCCATTAATCACGTGAGACTTGAAAGGGGGGGGGGGGGTCGGAAAAAACACAAAATATCACAAGGAGGGGGGGGGGGTTATATAATGAGATATCACGTGTTTTTTTTTATTTTTTGCTGAATGCACGATTTCTAAACCAAATTCCAGTCAAAAACAACCTGTAAATGTCTTAATGTCTTTCTGGAGATTTTTAACACGATGCTAAATTTTCCAAAATTTAATCAGATTATTCTTGTATTTAAAGACATTATTCTAAATATTTCAATATATTTTGTACTAAAAAATACACGTGATTTTAGGTAGGGGGTGGGGTAGTCTAAAACCTCACCACCAGTGGCGGCCGCTGCCCTGAAAACGTGGTGGTTCACTGATAATCCGTAACTATGAGATAACGATTACTAAGCAACATTAGGTAAAAATGATCCCACTAATCTTATTTGGAGAGAAGGTCTATTTAAGCTGTTTTCGAAGGGCGAAAACTTCTACATATCGCTTTTTAATTAAAATTTTAATTTTTTTGAACAGGTCTTTTTGCTGTACTAAGAAAATAAAAACACAATACAATTTTTTCGTAAATATATCTTAAATTTCAACCAGAAAAAACCCTTTTTTTACAATGTTTAATTTATTTTATTTTATATTTCATAAAATAAAATAAATTTGAAAGTAGTGTAAGAAGAATATACGACGCAAATGTGAATGGTAGAAGAAGTCGGGGACGCCCGAGGAAGACATGGCACGAGCAAGTGAATCAGATACTTGAGTCGGGCCATGTCGAAAGTCGGAATAATAGAAGAGAATGTATGAGACGATGTATGATGTATGAATGTGAGTGAGGCAAAGAGTGTGTGCCAAGACCGAGTTATTTGGCGGTCGGTCCTCTCTGCCTACCCCTGCTTAATGTACAGTATTTATAAACAATGTATAAACAGCACGAGGGCAAAATTGTCAAAGTTACCCATAAAATAATTGAATTCCTTAATGATCTCCATTTTGTAATTTAAAACACCAATCAATAAAAAATAAAATATATGTAAAATTTAGGTGTTTGCTGTACCTTTTGATTAAAAAAAGAATTATTCAGTTTGGTTAAGTATTTTTGCCTTAAATCCAAATTTAAGTTTGTATCATAAAGGCCGCCGGGTGGCATTCCAATATATCTTAATTTTTCATACATGTGGCCGGCGTTGCGCGCTGGCGATGTTTGGGATATTCGATACAAAAACATAATTCGTTCCGATTGCAATCGGCCTGCACACCGGGGACAGGGTAACTTCGCGCGGAACTTTGGGAATTTGCTCTCCCTGATTCATCTTATGTTAGGCATTATATTGGTAGGTGATATTTTTAATGAGATTCATAGATTTTATATTTTTCGGTAAGATATTATAAAGTAATTTTAGACGATATAATTTACCAGTGCTGCACACGAACACACTGTGCGACCAGCCGCCCTTGCTCACCACGTATCACCGGGGGGGGGGGGGGGGGGGTAAAAAAGTTGCTAAAAACATCACGTGATTAATGGACGACCCCTTGTTTTGGTCTATTTTATTTAAGAACATTAGTCCATAACTAAATATTTACTTCGTATCCTGTAATTGATTCCGCTAATGCGATATATAAACGGTGTAAGTAGTATATTTATGCTAACAAAATTTTTAAGGTGGAAAATTTCCCTAATTAGGTACTTAAGTTTTTTATGAAAAATGCCTCGCACCCGTTCATATTCTGAACATTGAAAGCCCGTTTAATACATTCGAATGCAATAACCTGAAAAACGTCGGGTTTTCTACCGATCGCGACGTATCAATTTTATATTTGATGTACCTTAGCATCGGTTCCATGAGTTAAAGGTATGTAATATTGTTGAAAAATAAAATTGCATAGTTGCAACAGTGGTAAAAATGACAAAGTTTGCAAGTGAATTCGAGTGAACACAAAGGATCTGACACAAAGGCCTCACATCAATACTGAAGATAAGATCCACCTTACTTTTGTTTATAATATATTAGTTGATGGCGTAGATTGTTTACATAACATAATATTTCAGAGCATTGAACTCGGATACCAACATAAACAAACCACTTAGAGAGTCGTTCTTGAATTTTTTTCTTAATTGTTGTTTTTTTCCAGTCAGCCTGATTTAAAAATATTTATTTTAATTGTTTATGTTCATCAAAAGCTTGTTGACGCGTTTCGTCCCCGTATGAGGTCTCTTATTCCTGCAGAGATTATTTTGATAATTTCAAGTGGGTCTTTTGTCATCACATTTCGGAGGGTGTCCCCTGTATTGTACACGGAATTAACAGACAAGTTATCTAATTTTTATTTTCATTCTTAGGTTTTTATTTTATTGTATTTAGATATTGTTCTTGCACTGAAATAGATCCCGACTTACAGCATTAAGTGCAACCCGAGAGCTTGTCAATTCAAGCAATTCTGTCTTTTCAAAACCTCTTTGAGGATCTGATTCGAATATCCAAGAAAGAAAGAAGAGACTAGAAGAAATAAGTAGAGACAGGAAAAACCAAGAAGAGACACGAAGAACGAGCCACGAATAGGCAGGGGAAAGTTTGAAGAATTAAGAAAAATCTGTAAGATGCAAGAAGAAGCGAGAAAGGCAACAATAAGAAAAAAAGTCGAGATGAAGCAAGGAAATGTCAGCAGAGACTAGGAGTGCAAAGAAAAGTCAAGAGAAGCAAGAAGGAAAATGAGGAAGCAAGATTAAGCCAGAAGAATTTAAAAAAAATAATAATAAAAATAAAAAAGCAAGAAGATGAAAGCAGAGAGTACGAGATCCCAGAAGAGCCAAGAAGATGCAAGAAGCAAGTAGATGCCAGAAGAACCAAGAAGTTTGCAAGAAGATGCAAGCTGAGACTAGGAGAGCCAAGAAGAAGTTAGAAGAAGCCATATGAAGCCAGAAGAACCAAGAAGCAAAAAAACTGGCTAGTGGAAGCAAGTTAATGCAAGAAGTGGGAAGAAAATAATTAATAAGTCAAGAAAGAACCAATAAGAGCCACGACAATAAAATAATAAGCAAGAAGAGACTGGTAGAGGCGCAAAATTAAAGAAGGGAGTAGTAGGAAGCAGAAGAAGTGGGGAGCATATAGAAGTGGGAAACGAGAAACCAACGTTCAATCATCTCCTTTGTTCCTGCACTTACGCACTGGTCGATTGAATTCCGCAAGAAGTGGCAAGAAAAGCCAGACATTGTGATCCAAGAAGGATGAATAAAATGTAAGAAGAGTCAAATCGAGTCAAAGAGAGACAAGATACGAGAAGACACAAGACGAAACAAGACAGGCCAAAAAAAGATTTTAAGAGATTGGAAAAGACAAGAATAGACAAGAAGAGTCGGTCAGAAGATTCAAGACGAGCCAAGAAGGGACTAGAAGGAGCAAGAAAAGTCAAGAAGATACAATAAGGTCCGAGAAGATCCAAGAAGAGACAGTAAGAGCCAAGAAGAGTCAATAAGAGACGAGAAGAAGCAAGAAGAGCCAAGAAAAGTTGAGAAGAGACAAAAAGATTCAAGAAGAGACGAGAAGATTCACGAAGAGGCAAGAAGATAGAAGCCAAGCCAAGAAGAAGTGAGAAGAGCCAAGAAGAGACGATAAAACAAGAATGAACAAGGAGGGTTGGTAAGCAGTTGGAAGACTCAAGAAGAGACAAAACGAGCCAAGGAGGGGCGAGAAGTTAAAAGATGCAAGAAAGGACATGAAGATGCAAGAAGAGGCAAGAGGATCCAAGAAAAGAAAAGAAGAGCCAAGAAGAGACAAGAAAAGCTATGAAGAGCCAAGAATAGCCGTGAAGAGATAAGAAGATCCAAGAAAGGCAAGAAGAGATGAGAAAAGCAGAGAAGAGACGAGAAGATCTGAAGAAACATGAAGAACCAAGAAGAGACATTAAGAGACGATAAATAGCAAGAAGATCCAAGGAGGGCAAAGAAGAGATGAGAAGAATCAAGAAGAGACAAGAAGAGACTAGAAGAAGTAGAAAGGGCCAAGGAGAGACAGAAAAATCCCAGAAGGGACAAGAATAAGCAAAGAGCAGAGACAAGAAAAACCACGAAGGGTCAAGAAGAGCCAAGAAGAGACGAGAAGGGACAATAATTGGGATCAATTAGAGACAAGAAGAGTCAAGAAGAGACGAGAAGGTTCAAAATAAGCCAGAAATAGACAAGAAGATCCAAGAAGAGCCGAGAATAGGCAAGAAGAAAGAACCCATAAAGAAAGGATTTAAAAAATATCGTAATGCTTAATCCATTCCTTTATTCCTGCCCAGCCTAAATTCCAATATTGGCTTATTAGGTTGCCATGTATACCGGTCGATTGAACTCCAACCTCCTTCCCATCCTCAGAGCACGTGTTCCTAATCCTAACAAATCAGTGCCCCCTGGTGTACCGGTCTCACCGGGACAGGAGTACTCCTGGCTGGGGTGGTACAATCGTATCGTATCGTATAACTAAAAAGTTAAAAAAACTTTTGGGGCCGGGTCTTCGATTCTACGCACTTTAAAAGACAAAAAAAACAGCTAGTATCTACTAACCGGCTAGTGACAGATTTTTTTTCAAATTTATAAATACTTTATGTGCACTTAGCTTCCTTTCTTGTTGTGATTTTTCGTGAAGTTGTAGAACTGTATACACAAGCAGTATATAGTAACAAGCTTCATCTTTGTGAGGGCATCATGTACTTGACAGGTGACAATTACGAGAAGAGAGTCGACAGTTTCGGGATTGGAAAATGCAAATCTTTCTGTGGGTTTCATGTAATGTTACTCCCATTAAAACGGCCAAAAATGGAAAAAAAATTGCTCTACGCTAGAAACTCCTGACAAGATAAGCCGCGTGATACCATTTGTAAATTTTACCGATATACCGAACCACGATAGCGCATTAAGAGGAAATACTAGCTGCGCTTTTCTATACAAACGTATTCCCCGTTTATCTCTCTGGATTTTGACCCTAGAGCAAAATTTTTTTTTACATAATATAGATATTGACCACTAGCGTGTCGGTACGTTTTGTTTTTTTTGATAATTTACTTCTCATAGAAGTTACGACCTTCCAAAAATGAATAAAATTGCCTAATTTAAACGCCGTCAAAAAACGTTCAGTATACAAACTAAACAATGTATTTTGAAAAAAAGCAAAACGTACCGACATAGAATATTTTCTTTTAATACAGTTAGTGAAAAAAAATTTTTAAATCCGTCCAGTTTTGGAGAAGAAAAATGGGGAATACAAAACATCGATTTCGAAGATTTTATTTAGGTATTTTCGGCCCGACGTGCAGGTGTCCCTTTCGCTCATTTCTCCTGAGGGGGGCCGGGGAACGTGGGTTTTGACAAATACATACATATAATGCGAAGTAGTGATGTAAAGAATTTTATCGGTAGACTAGTGTTGTCCTTGCCCGAGTAATCGATATTTTTTATTCGTTTTTTTTCTGTTTAGTGACTCATCGCGGTATACCAATACTGACCGAGCTTTCATACTAAAATTGTGCAAAATTAAATTTTTTTATGTCAAGTACTATAATAAATTTTCAATTTGGGAGGCGTTTTAGGTACCATCGCCCCGGGAACCATTTATTGGATAACCAACACCCCCGCCACTTGGTCACCGCAAGTGGTCCTCTATGTTTGGTGACAGAGCCTGGGTTCCCGGGTTCACGGATGAGGTCTGCATGGGTTTTGGTGGCGGATAATTTTGTCCACTTACTGCGTGGCGGGCCGGATTGGGAGAAACTGGAAGAGGAAGATCTTTTGATCTCTACAGCTGGACTCTCCACCATCATTTCATACTTTTACCTACCTTTTCCCTACCCAAAACTTCCTTTCCTTCCTTATCCTAAAAATACCCTCCACACAGCTTCTCCAATGATGTCCAACAACTTCTCCAACAAAGTCCCTGAGCGATTATTTTTCCTCGGTGCCTCCAATGTGAGGTTTATGTTTTTAAAAAAAATCTGTTTCAAATTTTTAGTTGAGAGTCGCTTACATTGCCTTCAGTGATTAATTGAAATTTTTTGTTTGTAAACACTTTATTGTACAAAATTTTTTACCACTATACAATGAATTTTAAACAATTTATGATTTAGATCTTTCTCTCGCCGGTAAATTTCTTGATATGCGACCGTCAATTGTTTCTGGTAAAAGGCATTGGTGGTAGAAGTTTTTCTAACAGTGGTTCAATTTTTTGCCAGATTGAATCGTCCCTTTCAATTTTTTCATACGGCAAACCTTTAGGACTCCACACGACAAAATAACAGTATTTACGACGAGTAATGTGTAACTGGCCTTGTACTTGGTAGAAGTAATTGTGATTCCGTTTTAATGTTGAAGCATTGTCTTCAATTTTACAGTTATCAATTTTTTTTGTTCAAATCCTTCTTCTGGTGACATATTTACTATACTATATGGGCATTTCACTTCAATTATAGAATCCTTGCCAAAAAGGCCATCCGGACTTGCCGCTAAAAAGTTTTTGTTTTCATCGATAAATAGTCCACAGGCGAATACCTCTAATTTTGTTTCTTTTGTAAATTGCTCAATTGCTTGGTTTTCATTTTCTTTCCCATAATTTGTGGCCATATTTCCTTTAAATGGCGAGTACAGTAGCGAGTTTAATACTCTCGCAACTGAAGTTTTTGGCCGTAGCTTACATATTTTTGTCCAAAGTTAGAAGCTGTAAGCCGCTTACGCCTTTCAATTGTCCACAAATTATTATTGCTTTGGCCCACCGTATTCCTTTCGAGTTCATCCTTATTCGATGGAGATAATTCTTTGAAAAATTCCTCTTTATCGTTTCAAATAATTCAGCTGGCATATCTGGATCTAATTCCAATTGACCATAATTTTCATCAGGCCCTGCAACTTTTTTTCTCTTTTCTGTCGTGTTTTCGTAATACCTTAGTTTTATTTTTCGACACCTCTGTATTGTCTCCTTCGAACGTCGTTTTCTTTCAATAAAATGCTTCGTGTAGTTGCCAGGACTGTGGCCTTGGATTTTTTTTGTATTCGTGAATGGGTTGTCATTTCACTATTCCACGAAGTTACTGCTCAAGAAGCTCAACTGCTGAAGTTATCCCATTTTTGTAAAATTTGCTCTTTTTCCGCCTATAAATTTGGCTATAACGTTGTTGAATTGCTCCACAGTGTTATTTGTCACGTTAATAATAAGACTTTCTGCATTTGCTATTAGAGACGACAATAATTGTTGAATATCAGTCCTGTTCCACAATCTTGAAGATCGCTTACTAAATTTGGATCATTAGTATACTTCTCCGACTTGCAATAGTATGACGAACATTTTGTATGATCACCAAAAACATGGTTTGCGGCATTTTTTTGTCCATTTTCAGATTTTTTACTTTATCACTTTGTGCCGTGTTTTCTTGCTCTTTTCTGTAATTTACTGCTCAAACTATAGCTTTTCTCATACGTAAAACGTTTGCTTCAACCTTTTTCCTTATGTGAACTGGTACAAAGCCTTTAGCGTTGTTGGTTTTTTTTCTAAGTGCTTTTATTTTATTGCAAAAATTGCGAAGTAAGTGATTTTTGCACTTTTTTTTGTACTATGAAGTTGGGCCTGAAGCCTTGGGTTGAAGTTTCGCTAATATTGTCTTCATGTAATTAAATATTACAATTTAAGGTTTTATAAAGTTGAAAATAAAAATAAAAAGTTTTGAAGTTTAAAAAAATTATATATTTGTTTCCTTTATTTCAAACTGACTGTAATAAATATTTAAAAAAAATGTGTAGGTAAATCTATCTATAGGTAAAAGACCAACATTTTTTATTGAATTTTGAACGAACTAACACATCCTTTTTTGTATTTACTGCTTAAAGAAACTCAAAAATACAGGAGTACAAATCAAACCTCAGCAAGCGATATATCTAACATTTTAAACATTATTATTTACAAACATGTCAACTCACACGTATGATACACACAACACAATAAATCCATTTAGATTTAATTGTCTAATAAAATATGTAAGTGCTTTTATCTTTTTCGTTATCGTAATTTTAATTAGAAAAAAACTTAAGGTGGGCTATTTTTAAACCTTTTTTATCTCTACATATTATAAAGTAAAGTCCCCCGCGCCGTCTTTCTGTCTGTCTGTCTGTCTGTCTGTCTGTCTGTTCGCGATAAACTCGAAAACTACTGAACGGATTTTCATGCGGTTTTCACCAATAGATAGAGTGTTTCGTGAGGAAGGTTTACGTATGTAATTTGTCAAGGATTTGTGTAAATTGTTTGAAACACAACGATAATTGTTAGAAGTGTCGGAAAAATTCCAGCCGCCTGGTAGCTTTCATCGAAAACGCTGCCTAATCCTTTTGGGATATAACAAAACAACGCTTGGTGGGATATTCCTCTTTTATAGATCTACAAAAAAGTCCGCGATGGCATATATCTATCTTTTACTATACGCATTCTATCTTCTTATCTTATTATTCTTATCAATTGCATTTTAGATATAATGTGTATAGTAAGCTATCCGTAAAAGATAGATATATGCCTTCGCGGACTTTTTTGTAGATCTATAAAAGAGGAATATCCCACCATTAATTGTTTTGTTATATCCAGGGCTGGGCAGTATTTGAAATACTTGTAATTGAAATACGTATTTGAAATACAAATACGTATTTTGTATTTGTATTTCAATTACTTCCTAAAAATGTATTTTGTAATTGGTATTTCAATTACATGGGGCTGAGGTATTTTGTAATTTGTATTTCAAATACTTATGGCTTCAAAATACATTTTCAAATACATTTAGCGATCTTAATAATGATAATGAAAAATAAACTGACATAGATAATACGTAGACTAAAAACGCTAGAATCCAGAGCTATATGTTATGTGTGTTAATATTTAGAGTTGGCAACACGTCCTGTGCTATAATAGCACTGTTATTGTACATTTTCTATCATATTTGTATCATATTATGTAATGCTTGTCATTGCTTTGTATTGTACATTTTTGTGTCATAGTATTAGATCAAGCACTATAGGAATAATTTGACTGAATACTAAACTATTTTTAAGTTAATTACAGTAGAGCGCACTTGAAGTGAAATAACTAGTGTCCGACCGAAACAGGATTTTCTACCGAAAACGAAACCGAATATTCGATATCTTTCTCAGTTTCGGCCGAAACCGAAACCGAAACTTTTTTAGACATGTTAAAAATCTATTGTTTACTGAAATTCGGCTTATTTTTTACACTTTTATTCACTATAAAGTAAGGACCTCATAAATTGAGTACTATAATTTTAATTGCGTTTACAATCACAACATTTTTTTACATTAACTCCACATGAGAGAACCAGAGAAAAATAATTTCCCTCAGGGCGTATGTCATCTTTGAAGATGCTGTATGGAGGGTCTTTTTGGGGAGAGGAAGGAGGGAGGAAACATAGAGGCCGGGTTCCACAGCCGAGCTGTTGAACTCAAGAATGAGTCATAGAAACGACCCGTTCTCATGTGACTATATAGTATATTTCGGATAGCGCCGTGTACGGAGACTAGCATTAAAAAGTAGTATGTATATCAACAGGGTACTTGTGGTTTCGTCACAATTACGAAGATTGTAAGTATCTCCATGAACGGAGGGCCTTACACCAAGCACATCAAAGGAGGGACTATTCAGAAGATCGCTTCCGTTGAAGGAGATTAGATTTTAATTTTTATTTACACTTGTTAAATAAAATTAAATATAGAATGAAATAAATAAAAATAATTGAAGTTTGTGATTACATAAACTCACAATACAAGCACGCCGGACCGGCCAGCGAACTCAGTTGATGATGGTGGATGACACACGAGCCACGAACTCACCGGAAGTCAGTCAAACGGCACGCGATAATTCACAAATGCAGAGTTTCGGTGCGGCCGAAGGTTCGGCAGATTTTCTGCCGAAACCGAAACTGATGCCGAAACTAGATTTTTTTACCGAACCTTGACGAAACCGAAACCGAACCTTCGGTCGGTCACTAGAAATAAAACAAAATAGCGCTATACAAATGTCGTGTTATAATAATAATATATTATATATAATATATTATTATTATATTACCTAACACCTGAGTCCTTTACCACAAATTTTACAAGTGAAGCGGAGATGAGATGTGTCTTTTGAGCAATATGATTGGTCAATTTTTGCACGTCTCTGTTTCACTCTGCTCAACATTGCTTCTATTTAAACGCACCCTTAGATAAGGGCATTTATGACAATTTATTGCAACCAAAGGTTCTACCAAAACCAAATGTATTTTGTATTTTGTAATTTGTATTTTGTATTTGAAAGAAAAAAATGGTTAAAATACTGTATTTTGTATTTTGTATTTCAAATACATGACTTGAAAGTATTTTGTATTTCGTATTTTAAATACATGCGAAAAAGTATTTTGTAATTTGTATTTCAATTACAGCAAAGCATGTATTTTGCCCAGCCCTGGTTATATCCCAAAAGGATTGTGCAGCGTTTTCGATGAAAGCTACCAGGCGGCTGGACTTATTTCCGACACTTCTAACAATTATCGTTATGTTTCAACCAATTTACACAAATCATTGACAAATTGCATACTTAAACCTTCCTCACGAAATACTCTGTATATTGGTGAAAACCGCAGGAAAATCCGTTCAGTAGTTTTCGAGTTTATCGCGAATAGACAGACAGATGGCGCGGGGGACTTTATAATATGTAGAGATAGAGATAATCGGTCAAAAATACATTTTTGTTGCATATGCATTTTTGAGTTTTTTTTTTAATAAGATAGGTAAGTGCCAAATTATATGAGTAGAAATTTAAGTTTTGTGGTATCATCATCATTACATAGTATAAAATGAAGTCGCTCAAAATGTATGTGCGCATAAATCTTTTAAACTACGCAACAGATTTTCATGCGGTTTTCACCAATAGATAGAGTGATTTAAGAGGAAGGTTTATGTGTATAATAAATGCTTATTATAGTAGAGAAAAGCCAAGAAATTCAAATATTCAATTTAGGCAAAGGGCAGCGCGCAGCGGGCAGCTGGCGAGCGGATGGTGTGGATTTTATAAAGGTTGGGTAAATGGCGTTGTGTTTCGTTAGCCACAGCAACGTGTGGCCGGGTCTGCTAGTTATTAATAAAATAAAAACAAAATTATATGTTTATTTCGAATTATAAAATTTGAAAGCGTATTTCATCATCTTTCAAAAACAGTTTTTAGTTTTCGGATGCGTTCACAAATATTAAAGTTATTTGGAATTTATTGGAAAGCGGAAATATTTTGACTTTTCGAAAAACAGGCCCGAGGCCTGAGAGGTTAATACTAATTTTCAATAATAACTAATGTATCATAGAGAATAATCATATGTATGTATATAATAATTCGATGTAGTTGGTTTGACTGCATATTTATAAACGCAAATACAGTGAAAACTTTAAAACTACTAACCTACATAGAGTTCTAGTAAAATAATTCGTAATTTGTCGGTAATAAGCGTGAACAGAAGACATTGTTACAATACCTATCGACGATATTTATAAATAACCGACAATAGCAGACCTCGTGCGTTTAAAAATAATGGGCCCTTTTTCTGTCACACCGCAAGGCCGATTCAAAAACTTCATTAGCGACGAAATAAGTCGAAACATGCTTTATCTAAACAGAATATTGGATATGGCGGTATGAGGCGAAAGACGGTAGGCATGAGACGCAAAGGGGGCGAGAGGGTGTACAAGCCAAACACTCACGTGGTCTCACCAACACATCGATAGCTAGTTATTTTTTGAGCGCGGTGCGATAGCGAGAATTTTTTAAAATACCTACCGTCGAGATTTCTCACCGGTGCTATTACCTCTTAATATTAACATTCTTAATATTCACTTCAAGTTCTAAACATGGCAAATTTGAATCCCACTCCCTCGACTGGTATTTAGCAACTAATTGCTTTATTCGAAGGCATCTCAACGCCTTGCCAGGTAATTTCCCGTGAAGCCCATTGATTACTCATCTTCGCTGTATTTTATCTGACAAACTTGCACAATTATCATGTGTATGTGGGAGAGCTCCTACAGATACAGACCTCACGGAGGCGGAGGAGGGAAGTCACGACTGCTTGTCACCCATTAAACAATAAGCACAACACAACACACAACATGCAGCTAAACGAACGTTTAATCTCATCAGCATACGTACATCACATTGTTCTTGTTGCGAGATACGGATACACATTACCTACATTACCTACACCTGTATAAATTAATTTATCTACACCAGGCAGTAAAATTACAGAGAGATGTGTATTTGATTTCAACTCTCTAACAATCTTATTATAACTCAAGTTTGGATATTCTAAGGATTTATTTGTCGCTGGCTGGGCTTTAGCCTTTACACTCGTAAGTAAAAAGTACGACTTAAGTTTTCGGAAGTTTTCGATCGGTCACTCACAGGAGCGATTACAAATTATGCATCTAACTTACGGTAATTAATGCTCACGGAAGTTAAATTTGCATGGCTTCCTGTCAACGATTGACTGCTGTCAAATTTACTCGATTTTGACAAGGGAATAGAAGTTGGCTTGAGAGATATAATTCTCCACGCGCTTTTGTTCCGTTAATGGCGGAATTCAATGGAGTTCTTTATTTTTATCCGAATGACAGCCAGATGACAGCAACCGACTTCGCATTCAAATACGTCCTGTTATAAACAGAAACATTGAGATTAGAAAGGATTTGATCGATAATTAAAAAGAAGAATACCCACTTTCTGAAAGCTTTTTTCCACCTGAATAATATCTTTTCGGTTTTTATTTCCGTTTGAATTCATTTTCGTAGGTAGGTTTAATTGAATTTTATCTGGTGTTACTTTTTATATTATTTTCGGGGGATAATAATGTACTTGCCTAATTATCTACTTATCCTAATCATATCTTAATTTAAATAATAAAAATACTTATTTTTACTGGAAAAAAATCCTACGTAAACCTGTCTTTTAATTTTTGACATCTTGGATCGGCGCATTTTGCTACCATTTTTTACGGTAAGCGTCTCAACTTATCAAACTGATTTCTTAAGCTGTGAGAAGGCTGTATGTTCGCGCGGGCGCGATTAGACCTGTCAAAAACTTACGTAAGAAGGTTTTCTGTAATTTGCTCTAAATTACAGTAAATGACTTACGATATCATTTGTAATTTTGCCATAAGTTACTTACGTAAGCGACGTACGGGAAAAAAACGTTCATATGTAAAGGCAGCTTTCTAAATAAGTTATATACGAGAACTCTTTCAAGTGTATTGTGCTGTAGGCATTTAACGATTAGTGATATTATTAGATTTTCAAGGAGAATACTTGGAAAGAAAAGTTAGCTAGCACCCCCCGGACATCTATATATACACGCGTCCTTACTTACATCTGTATATCCTCGAGATGTGTTCCTCAGACCCGGAGGAGATTCCCCTTTCCATTCCTTGCGCTGCTGTGATAATATTATCACGTCTGTAGTCTGTGTCTAGATCTAGGACACGCGAGGATGTGGAAAACAAACAAACAAGAATTTATAATCATTTAATTAATAATTTTATAATCTAAATAGTGTATTTTTTATTTATTTATAATCCGTAGGCTCTCAGGAAACCGAAATGAATTTGAAATGCGCCGCTGTTCAAGACGTACTATTGGAAATTGAACGCCCCAAGCCTCAGAAGGACATTGCTAGCCACACGCGTCATATTCCAAAAGAGTAATAGAATCTCTGAAGGACAGATATGTTCATAAATATAATTGTATTTTCTTATCTTTTTATTCTATAATAATGCGGAGATTTGTGATTTGCTCAAGGTTGGGAAGAGAAATAACAATTCTTAGTTTGTCTCAAATATTTATTTTTGATTCTGAAATTATATCTGAAATTTTAAAAATATTCGAAGTGAATGATTACAAATTGACCTTTGAATGAATAGTGAATGATTACAAATTGACCTTTGAATGAATAGTGAATGATTACAAATTGGGATTTTTTCGCTGACAGTTTGAAGTTAAAAAAATATTTATATTTTGTTTTATTTTGTAGTGACATTTTTCTTACTGATTCCCCAAATAAAAGGAATGTGTTCTTTCAAAATTATGGACGTTTCGAGTCAAAATGTTTCGATAATTTTTTTTGTTGATATTTTCATGTTTGAAATTTAAATTTTTAATGTTTATTTCAAATACAATCATCTCAGAGATAATTTTATTTAGTTTCTAAAATGGTGTTTCTTTTTAAGACAACTTCAAAAATAAGAAATATAGAGCACATTTAAAATACCTCGGAAGCCATCCGAAATACCATGGATTTTCATCGTGTGTTTGGGTTTAATGACTGAAGAGTTAACAGTCGGTATATAAAACGGAAAATAATTTGCTTAGAGGAAAATAGTTTCTCTCAGGCCTATGTCATATTTGGGAATGCCGTGTGGGGGGTCTTTTTAGATAAGCAAATGGAAGGAAGTTCCGGGATGGAAAAAGTATAAGGGGTGGGTAGGAATCTGGGGTTAGCGTGTCCAGGAGTGACAGACGTATGAATCCATTCTTCTCACTTCGGGGCAAGTCAATGAGTCGAGTGAGTCCGGATGGATAGTTGAAAGGGTCTTCCAGGCGCGTTCGAAGAGAAAAAAAACAAGCCAACGGCTCCACCCCTACCATAATAAAACATTGTTCGAAACTGTCAAATTAGTATAAGCTTTCCCTGACGAAGGAACGTTTGTTCCGAAACCGGTCGGATTTGCGAATCATATAAGTGGTTTATACAAAGTTGAATTATTTCATTTTTCTATAATGGATAACCACAAAGTAATAGCTACATTCAAAAATATATTATTACATACTTGCCTGGAAATCGTACTTTTAAGCCCCGAGCCGAGCTACGATAGCGGTACTCTATCGAATTGACATTAAATGTTCCAGTCATGAAGGTTCTTTGTATTATTGCCAGTCTAACAGTACTTATTTCGTGGTAAGACTTGCGTTTGCAATTATCTCCAATGCAGCTTTATTAAGTGCTTACCAGAATACCTCCAGATTGGCGATCCTTCCTGATTTGGCAACGAGCAGACACCTCCCGCCCATGTAGGAACGATATGACAAATGACGTTCGAGTATTACAGAATCTTGCGAGCTGCAAGACGCTGCACGAGTAGGTACGATTGTGTTATTCACGAGTTCGAGTACCGATTCCTGAGCACCTTCATAATAACTCTGGCCTCTAATACCTGAGGGAGTGGGCTGTGATTTACTGTAAAACTACGCCCATTGCTTATCGATAATAAGTCATAAGGTCGGGTGTTAATGCATCATCCATACATTATCTTATTTCATATTTATACACACATACCTAACTCGAATTCGTCTCTAAAAACAATCGAAGCGAACATCATCAGAAATCATAACTTGATTCTCATTCCGAAGCACACGTTGTTCGCGTATGAACTAGAGACGTGTAAAGCGCGCCTTCCACTGCGAGCGGAGCGGACTCATTACGGAATCCGCTCGACTAGCAAACGTTAACTGCATACAAGTGCTTCCATCAAGAACGAGGCCAGCGAAGCGGACTAAACGAGTTAAATAGTTTCGAACGAGTCCGCTCCACTAATGAGAGCGGAGCGGACTCCGTACGATCTCCGCTCGACTCGCACACGTTAACTGCATACAAGTGCTTCCATCAGGAACGAGGAGGGCGGAGCGGACCGAACTTGTTAAAATAGGTCCGAAAGAGACCGCTCGCGCACACCATCGCCGACTAGTTTCTAGCGGACTCCGCTCAAAAACTGTAGCCAATTCAATTGCCTCGCTGCGTTTTTGTCGAGATGGAGGTGTTTATTGAAGCCGTTTGCCAATTTCGTTTATAGGATACGACTAGCAAAGATTGTCGACATAAAGGATTCGGCTTAGAAAACCATTATTGAGATGATATTGGCGGAAATAAGAAAGTAAATTATTTTTTTTAAGTTTTTAAATTTTTGAGATGAGATTCTTTTTATAAATGTATATTTAATTCATACGTAACATTTTTTTTCATTGCATACATGCTGTCAGAATCATATTCACTAGAATCTGTATTTGACATCACAAAAATCACTCCGTTCACATCGAAACAAAGCGATACTGACTCGTTTTCAATGGAAGGGCAAAACTATTTCTCATTTTTCCTTGACCACGCTCCGCTCGCCCCGCTCATTTCTCGCACAGGCAGTGGAAGGCAAACGCCTATCTTCTAAGTGACTCTTTTTTGATGGAAGGTCAAAACTATTTCGCTCAGCTCCCACTCCGCTCCGCTCTACTCTTTTCCGCTCGCAATGGAAGGCGCCCTTAAGGTATGAATACTATATTATAATATATGTGTGTACAATGACATTCGTGGGTTTGATTGTCGCATAGATTCGGTTAGATTCGACCCGAGTCTCATGTCCAACTAATTTCCAATTCACACGGTCCGTCGCGAGCTTCCTTTGAGATGGTATTTACCGGTCAAAACATCCGCCCGATCTTGGCCAGTACTTGCGCCTACCTGAGTATAAAGTACAGTGGTACAGTACACTGGTATAGTGCAGAGTACACTGCCTGCGTACTATGTACCCGCTGCACCAAGTACTGTCAGTAGGGCTGCACGCAGTGCGCTTATTTCCGACGTAATTACAATACTATTGGAGGGAATTAACTACTTTATTATCCGTAGAGACAATTACGGGAAACAGATCCGTTTATCTTTTTTGGGAGAGAACAAAAACAAAGCCTGGGAATCAGAAATACAATAGTCATACAGGAAAGTAAGATTAGAGATGGAAAGAGGTGTTTCGGCCCTAAATAATTTAGGTATTAGGTGAAAGGAAAGGTACCTATAATTATGACATCTTTTGATACAATAAAAAACAGAATATTTGACAAAGTTTATTGTCAAATGTTCTGTTTTTTTTGTCGGATATTTTCTTAGATTATCGTTGCAATTTTTCCACACCCTTGATTAAAACAAATTCATGATTATGGTAATGTAATATAATATGGTAATGTAAGCGAGATTTTCCAATGGTTTTCGTTGCTCCGCTGATCAAAAGGATGCAATCTTTCAAAGACGGTGGCGTCTTCAATAAACAGTAATAAATCATCTACGGAGTATGTAGGATTCTCGGGAAATAGATGTTCGTGCGTGTCATTAAATTCCGATACCTAGTTATTAGCAGCAACATGACATGGACATGTTTACGGTCATTTATACCTGGCTCCTCGGGATCTATTCGTACCACCACACACAACACCACACCACACCATGCCACACCAGCCAACAGCACCGCGATCCGCGATGGTCAACTTATCATTTTTTTACCGCGGAGAGTCTCGCACTGCGCGACAAGAAATACTCGTTTCCGTAACAGGAATACACTCTTGTCTCGATAAGTGTCATAATACGGAGGAATTATTTCAATGAACTGAGGACAAGAACCACTGGAGCGCGAGCGTACCGCTATAGTATAATCAATTGAGCGCTCGGAAATGATAAGTGTCATAATACGGAGGAGTTATTTCAATGAACTGAGGACAAGAACCACTGGAGCGTACCGCTATAGTATAATCAATTGAGCGCTCGGAAATGATAAGTGTCATAATACGGAGGAGTTATTTCAATGAACTGAGGACAAGAACCACTGGAGCGTACCGCTATAGTATAATCAATTGAGCGCTCGGAAATGATAAGTGTCATAATACGGAGGAGTTATTTCAATGAACTGAGGACAAGAACCACTGGAGCGTACCGCTATAGTATAATCAATTGAGCGCTCGGAAATGATAAGTGTCATAATACGGAGGAGTTATTTCAATGAACTGAGGACAAGAACCACTGGAGCGTACCGCTATAGTATAATCAATTGAGCGCTCGGAAATTTTTAAGCATTCGGTTTGGAATTTCCCGCCGGGGCGGCAAGTTTTCACAATAAATAATAACATTATCTTGGAAAAATTTAAACCATTTCAAATCATAATATAAAAATGTTCTACGATACTTTCGTTTACAAATCCAACTCTTTTTTTAATAATTTATTAAAAATATCAAAAATTATATTTTTTTAAGCTGCAAATTTCGCAATTCGTAGGAAAACCGTACGCATATTATGAGAGTGATACTAATTATCACTGATAACTCGCAAACAGATTCACTCTTAACTAAAATCAGAATTGTGTTCAGATTATATTAACGAATACATTTCGAAAGAGACCATTATTTTATTAGAAGTGCAGTTATAAAATTCTAGTTGCAGACTATGTATGTGCTGCCAGAATCAAAGAGAAACCATTTTCATATTCTGAATGTAGTTTTAATTTGCCAAATACAGATTTAATTTAACTCGTCTAATCGCAGGAGACGCAAATTGTCCCACACGTTTAATTTTAAAATAAAATTTTGAAATTATTATTATATTACCTTTATTATCAAAATAAATTTGTGATTGCGATAAAAAGTTAAGATACAGTTTTATAACATTTTTTTAAGATAAACAAAAATTTTAACAAAACAAAAAAACGACTTCAAAAAATGCACTAAAAGTAAAAAAATAATTTCGTATTCTTCTACAACTTTATAATCGACTTACCTTTTCTACTCATCAATATGTACGTACGATTATTATTATTGATTGTTGTTATTTTTGGAGTCGGTGTCGGCGGGAGAGGAGCTGTCAAGTGAACACGCCGGGCCGCGGGTACCTTGGTTGACACCGACTCCAAAAATAATAATCGTACCTACATATTGATGAGTAGAAAAGGTAAGTTGATTATAAAGTTGTAGAAGAATACGAAATTATTTTTTTACTTTTTAGTGCATTTTTTGTTTTGTTAAAATTTTTGTTTATTTTTTGATTTTTAGTGAATCTGAAGCACACTAACTACTAAAGATTCGGCCGAGTATCGTAAATTTGTTCTTCAGAATTGGAGAGTTCCGTTACTTTGTCATGGATCCCATAATCAGAACCTAACGAAACTCTCATCAAACTACCCTTGAAGTACATCCTTTCCAATAAAAAAAGAATCATCGAAATCGGTTGGCGTGATATTGAGTTATTTGTCCATTTGTCGCGCACAAACTTGATGCAAATTTAAGACTTATATGATTTTCTCATGGATGCCATTGTCAGAACTGGACTAAATTAAAATGGGACCACACGGGAAGCACCAGATTTCAAATAAAAAAAGAATCATCAATATCGGTTCACCCAGTCGAAAGTTCTGAGGTAACAAACATAAAAAAAAAAAAAAAAAATTTAGTCGAATGTCCTCCTTTTCGAAGTCGTTTAAAAAGGAATCTGTATTTAAAACTTTAAGTTCATTATATTTTAGGTACTTTAATTCGAATATTCGCAGGCGTGTATTTTTGAACCAATTCACATTTCCAATATGAAAATTTTAATATTTAGAAACAAGAATGTTCTAATAAGCACGTCGGAAAAAATATTTTATCTATATTTTCGAACAATTTTATTTTTTGCAAAAGGATAAAAAAAAGCAATAAAAAGGAACATTTAAAATGCATGGGAAGAACCGGAAATTTTGTGCGCAAATTTGTGCGTATTTTTTTCTAATTATTCGAAGGGTTACAGCAGTTTTCAGAATGTAAAATTCCATCTGAGGATTCATCTGCTGACACAATTCAAACTAAAACATTATCTTATTCGAAGTTCAGTTATAAAATTCTAGTTGCAGACTATGTATGTGCTGCCAGAATCAAAGAGAAACCATGTTTTTGTTCTGAGTGTACTTTTAATTCGCCGCATACAGACTTATTCAAACCAATTTTGTGTTGAGAATGTAAATTTCTAGTTGTGGATTCATCTGTTGACACATTTCGAAGGAAAACATCCTCTTATTTGATGTTCAGTTATAAAATTCTATTTGCAGACTATGTATGTGCTGCCAGAATCAAAGAAAAACCATTTTCATGTTCCGAGTGTAGTTTTAATTCGCAAGGTAGAGATTTAATTTTAACCAATAAAGAATGTCAAATTCCAGTTGGATTCATCTGCTGACACATTTCGAAAGAAAACATTCTGTTATTCGATGTGTAGTTATAAAATTCCAGTTGCAGACTATTTATTTAGTGCCAGAATCAAAGAAAAATTATTTTCGTGTTCCGAGTGTAGTTTTAATTCGCAAGGTAGAGATTTAATTTTAACCGCAATGGGGGGGGGGGCGGCAAAATTTTCCTCCGCCCCGGGCGGCCAAAACCCACGCTACGCCACTGTATAGACTGCTTGTATTGTTAAAGAGTTATAGAATGCACATCCTTCGACTGTTTATCCCATATTTTTAGAATTCATAAAAATAAATTATAAAAATATCGTTAAATTTATGTAGCATGATTTTTGCGCATTAAATTGCCGTTCGTGGTACCTACTTGGAGCAATATTAAATACTAGCTGGTACCCGGCATGCGTTGCTATGCCGTTTAATAAAGTAATTCCTCCCCGCATTCCATACATTCAGTCCCGGTACAATAGTTTTCAAACAGCTCGCGTGCCACCTATTGTAATTTTTTATACAAATTTCATAATGCCAGAGCTCACCAGTAGTTTTTTACAAACCTTGTCCTGACAATAACGAAACCAAAAAAGAATAATCCAATTTGGTGCAGTCGTTCGGAAGTTATGCGCGTACATACATTTCGGCGAATCATTTTTATTTATATAGAGAAGAGATAAAGAGATAGATAGATATAGATAGACATAGATAGACATAGATAGATAGATAGATTATGACTTACGTGTGTTGTCTATGGCCTCGTTGATAATCACAGACATAAATTTTAATTCGAACATGCATTTTTTAATAAGTAAACACGGTTTGTAAGAAAAAATCGAGTGTGCTTTAAACCACACAACTAAAGTAAAACTTCTTTAGCTCCATCTATATTCTATATGATAGGAAGAGAGAAAGAAAATGTGCGCGCGCACTACTCTCTCTTGCTCCTACAGTGTGATACAGACTATAGGCCTGCACTGTGTCTTAGATATACGAAACGTAACTGGCTATGAGAGAAAGAAAATGTGTGCTCGCACCTCTCCCTCTTGCCCCTACAGTAATATACAAAACGTAACTCTCTCTCTTTCTATCTTAACTAACTTATATCTCTCTCTCAACTACCGTTCTTCTCGCTTTTCGTAACGCTCTCGTCGCGCATTCACCAGCTTACTCCCCAAGTCAAGCGTGCGTAATGAAGTTTTACTTCAAAAAATATTTCAATAATTTCCGTTCGCGAAAAAGAAGACATCTCGTGTGAAAGTGTGAATAAATAATTCCAATAAATGTTTTAAAATATCTCTTCGAATTGTCAACATTTTAGAGGCTCGTTTAGAGGATGTTTGCAAATTGGGCAAATCTGGCCAAAAATGCTCCAGTGGCTTAGGACCAGGGCAAAATGCTCCAGTGGCTTAGGGCCAGGGCTGGGCAAAATACACGCTTTGCTGTGATTAAAATACAAATTACAAAATACATTTGGTTTTGGTAGAACCTTTGGTTGCAATAAATTGTCGTAAGTGCCCTTATCTAAGGGTGCGTTTCCATAGAAGCATAAATATACCAAAATGCATAGAAGCAATGCTGAGCAGAGTGAAACAGAGACGTGCAAAAATTGACTAATCATATTTCTCAGAAGACACATCTCGTCTCCGCTCCATTTGTAAAGTTTTTGGTATAGGACTTGGGTGTTAGATAATAATAATTATTATTATAATAAAAATTCCTCTTTCCCGGCATGCGTTGCAATGCCATATTCAAAGAAATAAATTGTTTCTCCCTGCATGTCCTTTCCCGTGCGTCCCCGTTCCCCATTCACATCCCCTTCCCCTCCCGCGTTCCCCTTCCACCTTCCCCGCCTACCCACTCCCTTCTCCCGCTCCCCCGTCCCGCCAACCCCCCTCCCGCGTTCCATATATTCAGTCCCAGTATGTTCAGTTTTCAAACAACTTGCGTGACAGCTATTACAATTTTTTTATTCAAATTTTCATTTTTCACGTATTATGAATATATTTATTTTTGTATATTATAAGAACCATCAATCAAATCTGGTACCTAACATAGGTACCTATTTAAAATATCTATAATTTTTAAAATACTTAGATAATTCTTTTATTACAAAAAACAGCTGCCTGCTAAATTCAATTTCATCAAACGCGCGAACTGTCAAACGTGCGAAGTTAAAATAGTCGTTTAGTTTTCTGAAATTATCCAATTTGCAGCGTAATTTTATTAATTTTCCTTTCCGTAAGAACCTTCTACAAAGTATTAGAAAACTTAAAAAAAATTAATGAAATAGGTAAAGTCGTTCTGAAGTTATGGCGTGACCAATGAAACAAGAATTAATTTTTATATACATAGATAACATTTGTATGGCGCAAAATGTACAATAACTGTGCTATTATAGCACTGGACAATAATAATAACTAGCATGACATAAAAATGTACATTGCATTCATTATAAAACAATGATTGCATTATAAAACAATGATAAGAGAACTACAAATAATCATTAGTAAGAGTGCTATAGCACAGGACAATAGTAAAGGATTCTAGCGTTTTTAGTCTACGTATTATCTATGTCAGTTTATTTTTCATTATCATTATTAAGATCGCTAAATGTATTTGAAAATTTATTTTGAAGCCATAAGTATTTGAAATACAAATTACAAAATACCTCAGCAGCAGGTAATTGAAATACCAATTACAAAATACATTTTTAGGAAGTAATTGAAATACAAATACAAAATACGTATTTGTATTTCAAATACGTATTTCAATTACAAGTAATTCAAATACTGCCCAGCCCTGCTTAGGACATTGTGAGTTATACTCGGTTCTGAGGCGATAGGCGATAGTATAATTTATGTAATTATGGGTTAAAATTATAAACATTTCAAGTCTTTGACTGTTTATTATATCCTCCAAATAAATAATGCTTCCGGGATAATTAAAATCCTACCGGTTTACACGATGTTTTTCGCAATGCTCGCATTCATTTCTATTGATTGTGGATCACTCCAAATTAAACTTGGCAATCTAGATTTTCGTCATTTAAGAGGCTAAATCAGAGTAATGTTTACCAAAATTTAATTACTAAAGCATTATCAGTATGTCTACTTCTAAACTAATATGTTTAGTTTGCAATGGCAGAGATCCGTTAAATAATTACTAAAGCATTATCAGTATGTCTACTTCTAAACTAATATGTTTAGTTTGCAATGGCAGAGATCCGTTAAATAATTACTAAAGCATTATCAGTATGTCTACTTCTAAACTAATATGTTTAGTTTGCAATGGCAGAGATCCGTTAAATAATAATTTAATTACTAAAGCATTATCAGTATGTCTACTTCTAAACTAATATGTTTAGTTTGCAATGGCAGAGATCCGTTAAATAATTACTAAAGCATTATCAGTATGTCTACTTCTAAACTAATATGTTTAGTTTGCAATGGCAGAGATCCGTTAAATAATAATTTAATTACTAAAGCATTATCAGTATGTCTACTTCTAAACTAATATGTTTAGTTTGCAATGGCAGAGATCCGTTAAATAATTACTAAAGCATTATCAGTATGTCTACTTCTAAACTAATATGTTTAGTTTGCAATGGCAGAGATCCGTTAAATAATAATTTAATTACTAAAGCATTATCAGTATGTCTACTTCTAAACTAATATGTTTAGTTTGCAATGGCAGAGATCCGTTAAATAATTACTAAAGCATTATCAGTATGTCTACTTCTAAACTAATATGTTTAGTTTGCAATGGCAGAGATCCGTTAAATAATTACTAAAGCATTATCAGTATGTCTACTTCTAAACTAATATGTTTAGTTTGCAATGGCAGAGATCCGTTAAATAATTACTAAAGTATTATCAGTATGTCTACTTCTAAACTAATATGTTTAGTTTGCAATGGCAGAGATCCGTTAAATAATTACTAAAGCATTATCAGTATGTCTACTTCTAAACTAATATGTTTAGTTTGCAATGGCAGAGATCCGTTAAATAATAATTTAATTACTAAAGCATTATCAGTATGTCTACTTCTAAACTAATATGTTTAGTTTGCAATGGCAGAGATCCGTTAAATAATTACTAAAGCATTATCAGTATGTCTACTTCTAAACTAATATGTTTAGTTTGCAATGGCAGAGATCCGTTAAATAATAATTTGAATAAGTTTTAAGTTATCGCTATGTATTTTGAGCAACACGAATCATATTGTGATTTATTGAAGTCAATCGTATTTGATACAGTATGTACGCTAGTGATAACCTAAGAAAATGTATCAATCACATAATCACTTGAGGAGACGAAGGTTTGTATGATCTCCCGGCCGCGGGAAGGTTTATGAATTCTGCCAGTCACACCGACCAACCTTCTTATAACCATTACAGGTCGCCGCGAGTTACGAAAAAAAAATTCGCCCCTGTTATGTATTTTTTATAGAGAGAGATTCATAAATTCGAGATTTTCATGTCAAAGGAATGGACACATTAGGTATAATTATTATGATCACTAGGAAATGTGTTTTCACCACTTTAATTAAGTATGTTAATCAAAGGTGACGAAATCTCATAAAACATTTTGTTTGTTTTCAGTCGCACCTTGCGGAGATGGCAGCCGTGATTTAGGTTAGGAAGCGAGCGAACCCAGAAGTAGAAGCCAGGATGCGTCTGTTCCGAGGCAGGAGGCACAGCGACCAGGGCCTGGCTCCCGCCCCGTCTCACGGAGACTCCCCCGGGAAGCCCGCGCCCCCCGCCTCCGCAGCGCCACAGGGTCCCCAGGAGGAGTACCGTGTGGTGACCGCCATGCCAGCAATGATTCTCGAGGATGACATCGCTAGAGAGAAGGAAATGAAAAAAGGTTCATATTTTCTTAATATTATCTAGGTTAAAAAATATTATTATAATATTCGTGACACAGGTTGCAAAGCTGGAAGATATTTTTCCAAAGCTGAGAGATATATATCCAAAGCTGGGAGATATTTGTCCAAAGCTGGGAGATATTATTTGTCCAAAGCTGAAAGATATTTATCCAAAGCTGAGAGATATTTATCCAAATTTGGGAGATATTTTGTTGTTTTTTTTTTAATTAAAAAAAAATAATTTCATCACTTTATTGTACGGGTTGCCAACGGTTCACAACGGTACAATAATTTTGTCCATCACAATAATATTACGATTGTGAATTTTGAAAATACATAATTATTATTTCCGTATTTAAAATTTACAGCAATGGATGAAAAATATTGTATTCGGGTCGACAATATCGTGGGTCGTGGGACAATTAGGTTATCATGCTGATTCGTTCCTTTCTGCTATTGAAGAGGTTTGTGGTTGATGTTTAGAATAACTCAATTTTTGTTAGAAGTAGATCGAAATTAAGCCAAAATATAGCTCCTAACCTCAAAAAAGGTGGGAACCCTTGCTTCACCATAATAGGGGGCAATGTTTTTGTTTGTAAAAGTGGATTTGTAAACCTACCTAAGTAATAACGTATGTTATTCATTTTAAATTTTATTAAAGTCCCAGAACATGGCAGGAGACATGACGAAACTAGTTGGATATTTTGTTGTTGTTTGTAGGTTAATCAAAGAGGTGTTTCAATTATAATTATAATGAAAATAAATATTATATGGCGACCAGTCGATTTTACTTCCACTCTAATTGTAGGGAAAGTACCAAAAAAGTTTTTGAGATATTCATTTCTTAGATAATTTGGGTATTATCCGCCTTTTTGTCCGGTATGCTGGGTATGATAAACCTAGCCGATTGAAGGAAAACTGCTTTGCTGATAACAGCAACTTAGACAACTTCACAAGAGCGCGCAGGCACAGGACTTTTGTTGTTCCAAGGTGCAGAACTAACCTAATAATAATAAATAATAATATTTGGATGATTTATATAGCGCCGTTTTTGTGAAAAATCACCTCAAGGGCGCTGGCGCAACCTACCATTGGTAATGCTGCTCGGAAAAATGATTCTGTTATTAAATAACTTGTCCCCTGACAATAGATGTTTTTCAGTTGAATGTAGTGTTCTGTAATTTGGTAGACACACTAACAGATTCTCCAACACACTTTAAATGGAGATTACTTCTTGGGAATAAATAGATTCTTGATCTTGATTAAATACTTTGCGTATACAATATTGACCTCGTTAGTCGACCTAACTAGGAGCTGGCTAAATTGTTTCTGATGAGAGCGTTTTTACTCAACACCCTCTCTGAGCTCCCCGACCCTCTAGTGTTCATCTTAGGTACTAAGTACCTGCCATCTAGCAGATCTAAGGACAGTTCTTATCACTGCCATCTAAAAGCCGGAAGCATTTTAGATACACTACAATGTTCAAAAACTTTTATAAAATTTACTTTTATTAACTAAATAATATATATTTATTATTGGTTATGTTAACTATAAATGTAATTTTAAAAATAAAATTTAAACAACAGCTAATGATGTAAAAAGTCAAAGTTGTTACAGTAAAATAATGGAAATGGTCAGCCATTTTTGCATTTTATGTAAAAAAAGGGAATAAAGTTTCTAATTTATAATAATATTATGAATGTTATTCACAAAGAAACCTAAACAAAAAATAATTTAATTATAAGAAAAGAAGGGATTCAGAAGAAACCGCTTTTAACCACTCAGACCCATATACTTGTTTACACGATAATTTAACGCTGCCAGACAGACATACATAGGAGGCGTACCTGACTTATTAATAAAATTGCAGAAAAGTTGTGAAAATAATTGTTTCCCGTTATGTGTTGATGATAGACTGATGAAGGAATTACATTAGAATTTTATCATTTCAGTGATTGCCACTTGGGGAAGGCGAATGGGAAGGAAACTGGACCTGCTGAAGCGTCACGATCCTAAAGCACTCGCCATGGAAACCACTGAAGCCAAGGAACCAGCTCCACCTGCATTAAATAACATCGGCACCTATAGAAAGAAACATTCCTGGAAAATGGGAAGAAGCCTTTCAGATTCCAATTCACAGAAAAAGGATTCCGACACGGAGTCCCTGAGCTCGGCCAAAGTGACCCTGCGGGACCGCTCGCCGAGTCCTTTTAAGAATCTGTTTTATAGAATGGGATCTACCGGGATGTTAAACTCCTCGAAGAATTCGACACCAGACAAACATCGCAGGTCTTACAATGGAGTCAGTGACAAGAGCTCTGGACAAACATTGTTTAGGAGTTGCTCCACTTCTCATATATCGACTTACATCAAAGCGGATGATCCTACCGAGGGGTTGAATCTTCAAGACAGTGCTAATTCAAATCGAGATATTACGACAACTCCGAATAATTTCCCAACTAATGATAATTACATCGCTGTTCCAGCAAAAGCAGTCAGTTGCGATAATATATCTAACTTAGACACCTCCAATTCTCAAAGTAACAGTAAAAAGTGCAATTTCCCCTATGCATTTTTAAGATCTAAACTTTCTGTACTCCCGGAAGAAAATGGTGGAAGTGTGGTCAATCAGCGTAAACCGCAATACCGGCAAAGCCTTTCAGAGAAAAGCACGGGTCGGGAGTCTGTCATGAGCACCCACTCGGAGAGGGCTTACAAACTGAGAGCCAACTCTGAAGAGCATTTTAATTTAACTGACAGTACGTCTGTCTTTGAAGAGATGATGTGCAGCACGCTCGGACGGGTCAAGAAAGATAATTCTGAAATCAGAAATTCCATGAGGTGCTCCGCCGGAGCGCATAGAGCTAAAGCTGAGAATACACACAACAATTGGGAACATCGAGCTTCCTACAACGGCCACACGTCCAACAGTCCAAATGTCATGTTGGTGGCTGGCAACAGGCACAGCGTCCCGCTGTCCGATCACCTCACAAAGTTAAACATCAAACAACAAAATCCATTGGATTGCTCTTCGTCTAATTGTAGTATCTACAACTTCTCCGAAGGGGATGCCCAAGCCAATTTTCACCGGTTAAGTAATTACATCAGCTCCAACGAATCGGGCTACGATAGCGACGGACGGCCCAATGATGACCACAGTAACCACTCCCCTCCGGATGATATTTCCATTCTGCAGCAGGAAACGGAAGAGTTAAACAATGACTTGGGTTATTTGACCCATCTGACTAATGAACGACTGTCACCACTTAACAGTTCGGGGGCTTTCAGTAAAACAAGAAATGGTATTACAGAATCACAACCCGAGACACCCAATCATTTGATCAGAAGTCCTACACCTTGTGCATTAAAGTTAGATGATATGGAATCTCAAGTGAAAAGCCAAATTAGAGCCAGAAATGAAAATGACCTACAACATCATTCTCAGGGAATGAGAAGGCAATCGCATTCAAATACTTACAGCACCAACTCTTACAAAGATCTCATACCAGGAAGTAATCAAAGCGCCAGTAGTAGTAGTAGTCATCTTCATCCGAGACCCATCAACTTACCTTACGGATTGAAAACTATAACTTTAGATGAACGAGTACAAACAAGAAAGTTTCAGTTTCTACAATCGCAACTTATCGGAGTTGAACATAAACCCTTGTTGAATGGATGCACTACTGATTACAAATTAAAATCATTAGAAAGGCAGGTGACAGTTACTCCTCTAAATGATATGGACATTTTGAATCCGGGATCTCCGTGTACAAAAAGGTTTAGAAGAATCAGACTGGTGAAATCCAGCGTGGAAGAGAGTTTGGGTGTATATCTAGCACAACACAAGACTCCTGTTGTTGAAGGATCCAATGATTATGAAATTAGATATATTATTGTTAAATTGGATATTGATGGAATTGCACATCGCGATGGCCGTCTTCGCGTCGGAGATGAAATAGTTAATGTAAATGGCAAAGTTTTACGGGGATTGTCGAGTTTGCGGGAAGTTCAGCATATTGTCAACAGTTGCTCGACGCAAACAAACTTTCAATTGGAATCCAGTCCACACAAGTATTTTGTGGATCTAATAATGGCCCACGATGAGTTTGCCCCTGTAACGCACACCGTCAGCAGAATGATAACTACATCTGTGGTCCAACATATACCTATTCCTCCGATGAAACTGCAAAACACTTCCTACATTAAAATGCTGGGCTTGACTGGAAATGCCGGGCCACAGATGTCTTCCCCTGAACATAATATTCAATCGAGAAACCAAGCATTTCAAATGCCAGGTCAAACCAACCCACACTCGTCAAAAATCACTATACATAACAGAGATATGACTTTTCAGGGTGACCATAATGTCCCAAGAAGGCCAAAGATGCTTCACGCTTCCTCCAATCATAAAAGTGATGATGAAAAACTTCTTGAGAAAAATAGTCTGAGAAGATCAATCTCTTCCCAGAACTACCAGGGCCATGAAAGTGCGACGGATGAAGACCAAGATGCTTTTACTAGAATGAATCATTTTGAAAGGTCATCGTATCGTCCTATTAGAATTACTGCACAAAGTCCTAATTTGGTAAGAACTGTGAATCAAATATCATCCAGATTGTCTGACGAAGAGGAGACTGTGAAAGCAGCCCCCGCCATTCCCCCGAGACTGATGATGCCTAAAATACGCTCCATTGAAAACGTGTCCCAGTGCAACGAGAATGATTACCGTTTATCTCGTTACGGGTCTCAAAGAGTTTCAGTAGGTTCTCGGAATAGAAATCCAATATCTGAAAATGCCAATGTATTCGCCGGGCTAAATGGCTCCGTTGGTTCTAGACGGAATGAAAATCCAAGGCCCACATCAAATGCGACTTCCGTTCACAGTGTTATCTTTTGGAAAGGAAGTGGGAAAAAGAGTCTGGGTTTTAGTATAGTTGGAGGAACAGACTCTCCGAAAGGACAAATGGGTATATTTGTCAAAACCGTTTTTCCCACTGGACAGGCTGCTGATCAAGGCACAATCTTTGAAGGTACTCAAATTTCCTAATTTCAATTTTACACTGATTCTACTTTAGTTTGTTTTCTGCCCAGCATTTATTTTGAGCACTTTTATTCTTAATTTACATAATGTTTTTTGCCAGGCTTATTTATTTTAAGTGAATTATAACAAATCTGTAAGGGGGCGTTCAAGTATTACGTAATGCAATTTTTGAAGATCTTTTACCCCCCTCCCCCCCCCCGTGTAACGTGCCGCAACGTTTTTCCTTACCACCCCCCCCCCCAAACATTACGTAACGCCCAAGTGACAATTTTTACCTGAAAGTCACAATTAAGTTACGCAAAGTACTGGAAAGTTGCTTAAATACCTTTTTTCTTGTTTTAATCGCGTTTGCGGCAATAAATAAAACAGGAGATTTCGAGAATGAAAACGATTGCCAACTTGGAAGATTTTAATTCCCTAGTTTTTTTTATCTAAATAAAGAAAAACATGTTACATTACGTGTTGTTCGAACCCCTCCCCCCTCCCACCCTCGTAATGCACAGTAACGTTTCACAAGACCCCCCCCCCCAAGTGCGTTACGTAATACTTGAACGGCCCCTAATCTGTAGAATGTGTGTATAAAAATAAGATCTAATAATAATAAAGGACGACCATTAAATTTTTTATCTTCCTTCATGTTTAAAAATTATCTGCTACTAAAGGGCCAGTACTAGAACACATAGCTAAGCAATCATTTTATTTATACCTAAATAATATTATCATATTGAAAATAGTTTTCTAAGCTGCTAACAATAAAAAGTTTGTATAAATCCTGATAAAAGTTTTGAAGAATATTTGAAGACTCAAGTAATTCTTTAATAATAGATTACAGAGGAACACTTGGAAATGAATTAAAAATATCAAATAATATAGAAAGTGCATTATTAGGGATATCCATAGATTTTAAGTTAGCGAAGTTCTTATGGTGTGTTTGAGTTTAAAATTTTTGTTAAAAGAGTTAACCTGTTGATTGTAGATGCCAACTTATAAATAGGAGTGTTATATAATTAGACACAACTACCGAGCTATTCTCTATTTTTTTTGGGAACGAGATTGATACAGCGCGAGATCTCCTGACAGATTTGTGTGGTTTTCAATGGCTGTTATTTGCTTTTTCTACGGAAAAAGAAAATAACAGCCATTGAAAATCACACAAATGAAGGAGATCTCGCGCAATATCGATCTCGTTCCTACAAAAAATATAGAATAGCTTGGCTGGTCTAATAGGTTTATGAATTTTCACTAAGCTGTATAATTTTGGAACTTGATTAAATAAAAACTTAATTGTTTTTTATGATACCTGTAATTCATCACCACTCTTTATAATGCTTTTGTCAGGTACTTATTTTGCCTATGTATTTATTTGTCTTTTGTAATTTTTAATTTCATCCTGACGAAGAAACCATTGGTTTTGAATGATGTTGATTGTTTAAATTGAATGATATTGATTGATTACATAAGTGGTATTTTAAAGTGATTTGTTTTAATTCAATTACAATGATGCCAAAAAGTGATTTTGCAAAGATTGAAGAACTTATTTATTTTATTTTTAATTTTTAACTTTATGAGTAAAACCTCAAATTGTAGACACTATCCAGACACTATCTAGAGAGCATTTAGTTCGGGTTTGAATCTTGCAATCATACATAAAGATAGTTGCCAATAATATATGCGTTAAAGAAAATGAAGATAATGTAGGTGGTTCTTAGTCGAAGTATGGTACAGTTAAACATGACCGAATTTCATATCGACACCGTGGCGCAGTGGTTAGCGCGTTTGCCCGGAAAGCAAGAGGTCCTGGTTTCGAGCCCCAGAGGTGTCAATATGTTTTTCTAATTTTTCTGTTTCCAGATTTTCGATTGAGTTTCGCTTATATTGTCTTCATTTATTTAAAAATTAAACTTATTTTCCAGGTGATGAAATAATATCTGTAAATGGTATTTCGATGCAAGGCCTCAGCCACTCCGGAGCCATCGGTCTTTTCAAACAAGTCAAGGAAGGGCAAATAGAGTTGCAGGTTTCAAGGAGGTTGGTTACTATTTATAAATCCTATTCATTTGCAAAACTCTAAGCCAGAGTCTGAAAATCAGATATATAATTATGTGAAGGTTGACACAAGATCACTCCTTCAAGATTACGTATGTCAAGGTTGATATCCAGGAATTGTTTAAGTTCATCACCACTGCAGGATCATTCTGGTGTCTCTCTTCACCCATCTTTACCTCTTGTGGCTTCTTCTTGCTTTGCCATTTTTTGCCAATTTTTCACACCATGTTTCAATGAGTTTTTCTCACCAGAAGTAAATTTTGGTATTAGCACAGAATCAACTACATTACTCACAATCTTCATCCATTGATGCCAAAGAGTTCATTTAACACCATGTACATTCATAAAAATAATATCAATTAACTTTTCTTTTACAGAACCCCAAGATCTAAATCATTTGATGTCTTTGGCGCCCAATATTCAGGAACGGAGAGATCTTCATGAGCAATTACAATCTGTCAAACATCATCCAACATTCCTCACCACTGTGACTGACAAAAATAATAATAAATAAAATATCTTCTAAGGTTTTCAATTTTTTTAAGAATACATAAAGTATCTAATATATCTATATTTAATAATCATGCTTTTTAAGGTATTTTATGCCAAAGACTTTTTAAATTACTTGTTAGTTTTTTGTGTGTTTCTTAAAACACCAAGTGTTGAAATCTTTTTCTTAGAATGTTCATAGATACATATGTTATTATGTACAATTTTATAATTACACTTTCTTTCTTTTATTCTTAACACATTTATTTTACAAAGAATTTGTATATTGTCCTCCATGATATGATTTCACCTGTGCCGTGGAGGACATTTTTCAATGATAAATTACACAACAATAATAAGTATTTTCACTTTTCTGAAATAATATATTCGCCAACATACTTCATTCAGTATTGAAATACATATTATAGTAATTCATTTATTATTTCATAGCATTGACACTTCTGTGATATTTTGCTTATATTGTAAGCTTTCTTAAAAACGCAAAAACTTTGGTTAGAACTAATTTCTAAGGATTGTAAACAAAGAATTTCCAAAGGTATTTAATGAAATTAAATTCTACTTTTAAAATAATGTTATACTTAGAACTTCATAAAAATGTAAAGGATTAACCTAATAAGAGATAAGATAATAATTTATTTTAAACTGATAATATTATTTCATAATGTGTAAATTAATCACCAAATTTGTAGAAAATGTAGACTAGAGAGCAATAATTCTGCTTGCTATCAAATACGTAATTCTACAATCTCAATAAACCGACGCAGTGTCGCCAACTACATATTTAGAAATAAGTGGATTTCTTCCGTGAGGTTGGTAGCGCAATAGCTTTGTGGTTCAGTGCGGTAAGCACATAATAACTTATATACAGGGCCGGATTAAACATGCCGGGGCCCTAGGCGATGCACGTCTCGGTGCCCCTTTACCCTAGGGTACTCTAGCCGATGCGGGGCCCGGGGCCCCTAGGCAGTTGCCTACACTGCCTAATGGATAATACAGTCCTGCTCATTGTACCACCACCATCTTGAGAAAATAAAGATGGCGGTGATAGTATTCAACTCTATATTCTAATCGCAACTTTATGAACAAGATTAGAAGTTGTTACTTGCATAATGTTTTGTATAACCTAGTTTTAATCCTTGCAACTCTAGCATGATAAGAAATTATGAATTTTTATATTACGTAAAATACCTACATAATATGTTCATTATTTTATAATAAGCAAACAAAGAAATAAGAAATTGATTGTTCTTAAGTTAGCACAGTTATGTATCAGTTTTTAGACGAATTTTGTTGTTATAAGACAAATGTATTAATTGAGATTATTGTTTAGCACATGATTATATTTCAGAGCATGGAATTATACTACTTTTTGAGAGGAAAACTATTTATGACCTGTTTGAAAATCAATAATGCTACCTCCTATATGGTTCTGCCGCCGAGAGCTCCCTTATCACCAGTATATTGTGTCCTTTATGAGGAAGAGCGAAATGATGTTAATGGTGCTTTTAGTGGAATGTCTTCACTCTGTTCACTGATGAGAAATAATTTTAAAAACAAACTTATGAACTTTGTGATGATCTCAAATAAGATTATTATTTCTAGTTTTTAGTAGTATGATTTATTTTGCATTCATCCCTCACTATTGTTTGCAATTTATTCACAAAGTAGAATTTTATTGACGTCATTTTGCTTTTACAGTAGAATCAAGCTGTTTTCACTGCTAATTGCACGTGAATTGACATATAAACAACAATAATAAAGTATAATTAATTAAAATGATTCCTTCTCTGTGAACACAGTTTAACATGCGCGAGTACCCTCAGTTTTTACAATGGAATAAAAACCTTTTTTAAACTAATTCATTGACAATGGCACCATACTTAATTTCAGTAGGTACAGAACCTTACCACATTCAAATGTGTCTTTTTATGTGATAAACTTATTTCCTCTTCAAGCAGATTTTCCATCCACCTTTGTGTAATTAATATTTAGAATTGAAGTGTTCTGTTGAAATATTATACAAAGAATGTAACAGCACGTACCCTAAGGGTTTTAACCAGCGATTCCTGAGCATTTTTAGAGTAAAAGTGTACATGTCATTTTGCTGTCGGTGATATTTTTTTCAATTAAAAACCATTAAAAAAATTTCATCAGCACGGTAACACACGAAACAGCATGCGTATAATGTGATCCCGTCGCCACATGTAGGAGTATGATCAGTGGCAAGATGTGATTGAATCATTTATTTTTGTTTTTAATAGAAAAAATATCAGACAGCAAAATGACACCTACTATTTTTACTCCAAACAAATACTCAGAAATCACTGGTTAAAATCCTTCGGTACACGCTTTTTACCCTATACAATGGAATTTGTTGTTTATCATTGCATAAAATATATTATTCGCAAGTGTAAACTGTATTTCAGTATACGCATAGGTATATAGAAATAAACAAAATGTTGATTAATGTTACGCAAAATCCATTTAATTTAGCTAATAGGTCTCAGTTATCTAGTCACCTATAAACATTATTATATTTCGTAATCATTTGTGTACACTTATATTCAAAATAAAATACATACACATCAAAAAAAAAAAAACTTGTTTTATTTTCACAACTAATTTGTCTACAATACCTTAATAAAATCACAAATAACTTATCATCGACGCATTGTTCCGTTCTTATTCAATGACTGGGACCACAAAAGAAACTGTGGCGGAATATAAAACACAAAACAATCCTATTGTCAATATATAAATTATTATCAAATGAAAGTGTCCAAGGACAATCTAGCTCAAGGCCGCTGCCCCCGCCCCCGCACCCTTCCCGAGCAGGTCCGCCCAGTCCACACTGTTCATGTCGATGAGGTCGGCCAGCTCGTGAGCCAGCATATACTCCGACACGGTGATGTACAGCGACACCAGCAGCCCCAGGATACCCGCCAGCCAGATGGACTTCTGGAAGATAATGCACACCGTGATGCACAGGCCCAGGTAGGTGAGGTAGCGTGTCAGGGTCACCTTGTACTTGATGTCCTCCTTAGAGGAGTCTACGCAGAGATTGTCCTGCAGCCGGTAGCCCGGAGCGCATTGCCCGCACATGTCCGGCCCGTCCCCGCTGCAGCTGGCGCAGGACTTGTCACAGTCGAGGCATTTGAAGGAACCGTCCTCGTTGACGCAAAACTTATTCTTCTCGCAGGTGTTCTTCTGCGAGCATTCGTCCACATCGGTGCAACCTTTGTCTGTGTCCATGAGCCAGCCGTCGTTGCAGACGGCGCAGCCCTTGGGGCCCCCCTGCGAGCAAGCGCCGCGGCAGGACTTGTGACAGGGGGAACACAGGAGCTTGGTGTTGTCCTGGTAGGCCGCGTGGAATCCCTCGGAACATTCCGAGCAGGTTGCTCCCGAGTAGCCCGCATCACAAAGACACTCTCCATTTCCCTTCCTGGTGCCGTCTCCCTTGCACTTTCCGTTCCCGTTGCACGTGTTCTGGGTTCCACCGAGGCAAGGATTACAGTCCTTGCCATAGTGGTGCGCCGGGCAACAGTGTTTAACCTTTTCAATGCAGAGCCAGTCGAAAATGTCATCGGATAATGACTCTTTGCCGAACCACCACTCTTCTATATGATGCTCCGCTTCCTCGCCGATGGCGTGACATTGATCCCCGTGATCTTTGACATCGTTGCAGAGCCCTTCCTGTATTTCGACTAGACGAACTTCGCTCCTGGCGTAGGATCTCAACTTCTCCTCTTCCCAGGCGGCGTCTCCTCCTTCGAATTTTCCTCGCGCGGTTTTATCCATACCTTTCTTGAACGAATCCACGAACACTTTGCAAGCCTGACATGGCCCCAATTTTCTTCTGTTAGCGTTGCTGTTAAAATTTAATTTTGGAAGCTGGTTATCACAGTTAACTTCAACACCGAAAAATAATAACAAGGGGAAGAGTTGCCACAAAATCATTTTTTAAAAACTATGTATTACTTAAAACTATCACAATTAAACAATCAGAATCTTAAGATTTGATCGTAAAATATTATTTTCAACATGTCTCTTCCACGCCGACAAAAAATTAATAGATATTATCAATCTTAGACTAAAATGTCACAATTAGGGTCCGGCGAGATGACATGTATGTACCCAATTGGCTGCAATCGGCTCTTGTAAATCTGACAGATAAAATATACGAGAGGCTACAATTCTTCATGCTCTACCCGTTGTACGATAACCTAGTCGGGAAAAAATAATGCCATAGTCTCAAAATATAATCGCTTAAGCCTCGATGACACACGGCTAGTTTACAAGCTACTATCTGGGAAATTCACTATCTGTTAGTAAACTCGCCCAGTGTCATCGTGTCACTTGCTAACTAGCAGCAACTAGCAGATTGTTGACAATCTACGAAAAAAATTGAAAGATCGTCAACTTTACTCGCCTACACGCTTGCTCGTGATTGGTTTATTTACGTTTCAAACATGGCTTCCGATAAACAACTGATTTCGACTGTCAAACATATGAAGAATTAGTTCACGCAGGCGTCGTTATTCTTGTTACTGGCGCTAAATGCGACTTCAGTTTCCTACGCTCTACGCTTCTGAGCGAGTGGACAGTTTTGTGTGTCATCATGATAATCTTACTCGCCGATTTTAAACTTAGATAGTAGCTTGTAAACTAGCCGTGTGTCATCGAGGCTTTAACTTTGTAGATAGTAGCTTGTAAACTCGCCGTGTGTCATCGAGGCTTAAAACGCGATGCAAACTCAGCCATTTACGGTTATTCATTATTCTTTTTTAAATATGGAAACACTAAGCCTGCCCACAGGACTCCTGATACTAATATCTACAGCCCGTATATTTGACGAATATCTACAGCTCATATGTTGAACTAATATCTACGAACTTCAGAGTGTTGATTAATATCTACAGAGCGTAGGTTGAACTAATATCTACAGAGCGTACGTTGGACTAATCAGCTAAATGTGTCCAATAGTCCGATATTAGGGATTTTTACATACATACTTACATAAATTAAGTTTTTTAAACTGCATACGCAATATTACGTTATTCCAATATGCTATACATAATTGCAAATCCAACCTCTGACAGTACTGTAGATATTCGTCAACACTTTGGTTCTCATAGATATTAATCAACAGTTTGAGCTGTAGATATTCGTCAACACTTTGATTCCCATAGATATTAGTTCGATTTTTTCAGTTTTTGGAATTCCTGTAGATATTAGTAGACGCCTCCGCCTACAGTGCCCACCAGCCCACCTGCCTTTGAAATGTTTGAAATTTGACATCCTTTCAAAAATAACGATAGATGTTTTGCTTTACCTACTTTTAACAAAATTATGTATGTATGTACATGTACTAAAATCCTATCTGATCGTATTATTATCTGAAGGATTGTACATTTTCGATAGTTGTAAAAGGAAAGGCCTCTCTCAGTTATTTTCAAAAACAACCGTTGAAGTTTCAAATAGCATCCCAGATGCCCAGGTCAAATGTCAAAAATAACACTAACAAAACTTTGAATTTCTCAGTTTCAAAAGCTTACAATTTCCGCAGCAAAAGAAAAACGATAAATTTTATTATAGACTGATTTTCCTACCAATTTTCCTGGAAAAATTGCGATTTTCCATTTTCTTATTTTTCTTTTATTAATTTATGGATAAGCCGCCGCATTTTTATGCACAGATTACGGAAATTATACTTCATTTCAACAATTATTACAAGAAACAACTATTTACGAACACAAAATAGGTTATTAGTTTAGGTAACTAAACTAAGAAACTAAGTTTAGGCGCTGTTTATTTATTTATTTGCAAAAGCTGTGTAAAAACCAATACATTGCAAAAGAGGTATATATGTAGGTATATATATATATATATACAATACATATATTTACATTTAAGATACAAATTAAAACATGAGTGATATTTCACGTTTAAACTCATTGTAGGATATGTGGAAAATATCCACATTTCCTGCGAGTAGGGTTGCCATCTGTCCAGCTTTAGCCGGACATGTTTGGCTTTTTTAGGTTGTGTCCGGCTAAATATTTATATGTCCGGCTTTTGTTAGGCTTTTTTGGTTTGCGCGGGTTTTGTCTTTCGAACTTCTGAAATTGGCGGAATATTACTTTCAAAGAGTTTTCTTCTTAATAAACACCCAGTGGACCAAGGAAAGCAATAAATTGCAAACAATTGCTAAGATGGTGTACACATTGTATAATTTAAAAATGACATGTCAAGGATTTTATTAAATGATTTCCAAAGAAAACGACGTTTTGGATAAAGTAGGTGAAAACGCCAAACGTACAAAATGGTAGATTTTTGTAATTTTTGAATAATTTGGAGAAGTCTAGATTTCATTTTAAATTATGTTTTTCGTTTTTTGTCCACAAAGATTATGTTTCATTTTATATCTATTTAACGAAAAATTTTAGTCAACTGTTTAACCAGAAAATAAGTTATGTTTTGTTTGTTTGTTTTATAAGTTTAGTATATCTATAGACAGAAGACTCAATATTTTTTATTTTGTTATTGACATTATATTCTATACAAATGTCAACTGATGACAAGGATAAGACAGATTAATGATTGTTGTTATTAAATTGGTTAATGCGTGATTAATAAACAACTGTAACTTGTAACAGATTTTTTATTATTATGTATAAAAGTTATGTCCAAAATCATGTACGTACGTCCGGCTTTTAGGGCAAAATGTCCGGCCTTTCAGAGCGCAGAGTCAGGCTTTTTTATTTTAGAAGATGGCAACCCTACCTGCGAGGCAATTGTGATCCTAGTGATTCTTCCCAGGGGTGTAACCATTGGTAAGTTAGTTCTGCACCTGGGAAGAATCAAAAGCCTGTGTTGGCGGCCTCGCGTGAAATTATCTGGGACATAGAATCCTATTTTTGCCAGCATATATCTGGTACCGATATAAAACCATTTAGAAGCTTATAAGCCATCAGTAGTAATGCGAAATCTCTTCCGCAACTAACTATTGTACGTACACAGGGGCAAAACTTTACTATCAAAATTTTACTAAACTGGGTGAGCCCATCAAAAGCCGCCTGCAGGGCCTAGCAGCGAAAAACCCGCATAAGCGTGTATTTTTTTGCTAGTCTGATGTTTTTGACTGTACAGTTTAGGATTGTGGTAAATGAAAAAAGAAATGTAAACAGAAGTGGCGCCCCATGTTATTTTCAAACAGAACAGTTGAAGTTTTCAAACAGTATGAGAAAAGATAAGTTTTAAGATTTTCACGGCCAAAAGCATTTTCGTTATTTGTTTTTGGGGTGTTATGTGTCACATCTACCGGATCTGCCCTGATGATGGACACTGCAACAATGTCCGAAACGTTGGCTAAAGAAGGAGGTAGCGCAACACGGCATAACAACCCAAAAACAAATAACGAGTATGAGAAAATGTCGAAAAGGAAAAATTTACAAAATTTCTCAGTTTCAAAAACTTTTAAACAATTTCCCAACCCATTAGCCGACCAACTTTTTGAACAATTTTCCCGGCATTTTGACAATTTTTCAAAAAAATTTCCAGGACCCAAAATTTTCCAAACATCACATAACAAAATCAAAAAGAATCAAAAAGGAAAGTGATTTTATGAAAATTCCCCATCCCATTTTCATAGCAAAATTTTTCCGGTTTTCAATTTTTTTGAAAAAATAAAATCTTCCCAACATGGAAAATTTCCAAACTTCACATAATGTTATAAAGATGCCACATAGTCAGGGCCGGATTAACAATATCGGGGCCCCTAGGCAGTGCACGTCTCGGGGCCCCTTTACCAATGGCGGACTAAAAGCGGGGGGGGGGGGGGGGGGGGGGGGGGGGGGGGGTTGAAGGAGCCTCGGGAAGCAAAATTGAATGAACCCCCCCCCCCCTTACTGAAGTTGATGTAATTTTACAAGTTTTTTGTTCAGTTCTCACGGGCCTCTGGCTCTCTCCATATTCCCTTAATCAAATACTTAACAAGGCTTTAAGCCAAAAATCGAAAAAAAACTCCATCTAACTACCTAGAAAAATATATTACCTTTAAAATGTATTTCGATTTTTTTTTGTTTCAAATGATCCGGTGACGAGTTATGGAGTTCACCGCATAACAACTTTTTATCGAGGCGTCTCCGGAGATTCGCTTTTTTCAAAGATACTTCGGATGTTATAAATAAAACCAACATTATTCATATCTCAAAAAAAAAATCATGACAATATATGCCTTTATTTCGCCTTTAAACCTTACCCCCCCCCCCCCCCCCTTAAGGCACTAGGACCCTGTAAAAAATACTTTTGTAATTTTTAAAAATTTATTTCATTTTCTGAAAGATACGTTTGTTAAAAATGCTCTCAGAGTGAGAATGAGATACAGCATTTTATGTGAAACCACTTGAAACAGTTTGTATGTTGAATTATCCTTCGGCAAAACTTTGAGTGCGTTTTTCTCGAAACTTTTTTAACACGTTTTTCAACCTGATTGACAACATATTAAAAAAAAACTATACGTTCGATTTGCATGCACAAAGTCCTTATTCTGTTCGAAAATCTATTGTCCATTGCATAGGGGAATTTTGATATCTAAAAAAAATAAAAAATGGCGGACCAGCGAATTTTATTTTCTATTTTTATGGAAAATTTTCATTGTTCATGAAAAAAATAGACCTTCATAAAAAAATCCCGAAGTGATGCCATAGTGACTGGATTTTCTAACTGTTTAAGACTTAGTGCGTGCAAATTGGATCGGAGAAAAACGCTTCCAAAGTTTTGCTGAGGATAATTCAACATACAAACGGTTTCATATAAAATCCTGTATCTCCATCAATTTTACCAATTTCCTCAAATGGTGAGAGCATTAATAACAAATGCATCTTTTAGAAAATGAATTAAAAATAACAAATTTTTTTGCAGTGTCCTTAAAGCCTTGTTTAGGATTTGATCAAGGGAACATGGAGGCGTTTGGAGGCCCCCCAGAGTCAGAGGCCCGTGTTAACTGAATAAAAAACTTGTAAAATTACATCAACTTCATTCAACTCAGGGAGGGATTGATTTCAACTCACTAAAGTGATCGCTTCAACAACCCTTCCCAAAGAATTTAGCAAGCAGATAGGTAGTGCATACAGAAGTTTGTACAACATTTATATTTTAAACATATAATTAGAAATAAAACAAAACAAATGCCAATATGAGCCACACACGACAACTTCAATCACTTAGCACCTTCAGATACTAAGTAATGTTGCAACAAATAGAAGGAAAGAAAAGTAAAATACATCTATGTTTAAATATTTGTTTTAATTATAGAGTTTTTATTTATTATTTGGGCATGATGTGAATATTAGTTATTTATTGGGTTATAACCTGATTATTAAAATTTGTTGTTTTCTTTAATGTGTGTACCTAATGTTATTAACCTGTAAATGTTCCTAATAAAAAATAAATGAAAACATCTTGAAAGCTGACTTTTTCCAAAACTTCGTTGCTCACTAATTGAAGCAAGTCATTTTTTCTCGGGACGCGGGGCCCTTAGCCGATGCGGGGCCCCTAGGCAGTTGCCTACTCTGCCTTAGGGATAATCCGGTACTGCACATAGTAAATGAAAATGGCTTGGGCACATCTTATCTTTCTTCAAGTTGATCATACGACAGATATTCCTTTTGATTGGAATGTCTGTATGCTTATATTTCTTTATTAAAACGATTATCGGCCGGTTCGAACTCCGGACCAGTTCAGAGCAGCTTGACCACCAAATATTTGGTTTCAATTGAATAAATGATGTTAAACACACAGCATCTCTGGGCACCTCTGAAGTCTGTAGGCTTATTGGACTCTATTCATAGAAGAAAATCATTTCAAATCATTCAGTGGGGTCATTGCAAACTTGAAAAAGGAGATTCCATTTTCCACAATAATAGTAAATTACCTCCCAACATAAACTAACTGGTTAGATTTTACATGTAAAATGAATACATTGAATGGTATTTTCTCAGGAATTTCTATGGAAAATACATTAAAGTAGAAATCGTTCCCAAATATAATTTGAGATTTCACGGCCAAAAATATTAATGTGATTTATTTTTGGGTTATTATACTGTGTTGTGCGTCCGTCTTTATCCAACGTTTCGGATAGTGTTACAGTGTCCATTATCAGCGCAGATGTGACTGTAAAGCTATTAGAAATGTTGGCTAAAGAAGGAGGAAGCGCAACACAGCAAAACAACCCCAAAATTATCACGATAAGAATTGTCCCTAATTAAAATTCCCGATTGTGAAATCGGCGACGTATATTCCCTACTATTTAAGTGTAATAGTCGGTTCCATGCCAACTCAGAAACACCTCAGAAAGGTCATTAAAAGCTATGAAAAAATAATTTTAAAATAGCCGGTAACCCTAACCTAACTTAACCTATTTAACCAATTTTTTAAATATTTTTTATCATCACTCTTAACCTCTTATGTGCCTTAAGCTTGTTTACACGCTCTAATTAGCCGTTCTCAGGAGGCCGGCCATACAAAATTAACTTGTTAACAAGCTCTTCTAAAAAATGACGATTTTTTGTGTCAAACTCAACTATTCAAAAAAAAAGAAAAGCGACCCAAACGACATACAATGTATTTGGTAAGTCTTCAATATATATTTTTAATATAAGTATTTCAGAAAAAGATTTTTTTAATTAATTTGTTTTTTTGCTTAAAAAAAATTGCGGCCTACCGGTACCTCCACACCAAATACCTTATGGCATTTAAAGGGTTAATGACCTTTCTGAGGTGATTCTGAGTTGGTTTCATTCTGAGTTGTCCGGTCACCGTAATAGTCTACTTTGGGCCAAAAAAAAACTAAAAACTCCATTTAACATTATAATTTGTAAGGTTTTTATAGTATTTTGAAAAGACATTTAGTTTTGTTGATATTAATAGATGTCGTTAGGCTTTAAGTTTCTCTCAAATTCGGACAGATGCTGCCGGGGGTGCCGGGCCGGCCACGGCTACTGGGAGCAGTCAACGCTCACCAGCCAGCCTCAGATACAATTCGTAGCCAGTTAAGATAAGTATAATATATTGTAAAAACAATAATAAACGTGATTGTGATAAGTACCTACTTATTCTTATTAAAGAGCCCCATCACAACAATAAGTATTTGCCCGTGGAAATGACAAACATTACAGTTTTCTTCATTGTTTCAGGAGTTTTATATCGTTTACCAAAAAAGGACGCAGAGAACTGAAGGCCAAAGCTGAGGAGAATAGTTCAAGCAGCGCTAACCATAGTCCATTTGTATGTAGAAAAACAATCAATAGTAAGTTTTACTTACATGTTAACACTCTAAAAAAATTCTATTCAATTTAAATGGGATTACAACATTACTAATAGAATCAATTGAACTGTGGTGCATTTTCGGCCCCACCTTCACATTTCATTTGCAGACAATGCCTCCAATGTGTAGACTTTGACCAGGGAATCCACCAGAGGAAAGGCTCCTACCAATCAGTATTTTTACACCGGATTAGTCACTCCTCTGCCACAAAGTCGAACAAATGCGAGAGGTCAAGAGATGGGAGACCCCCAAGCCCTATCTGACTATCATCTATCTCCCGCAAATCAATCACGGTGAGTCTCATACTACTTCACTAAACTTTGTGCCTTTAATTTATTTCCATAGCCTTGAAACCAAAGATATTCAAATGCAAAAGAGATATGCTATAATGTCCGCGCAGCTGTCGGTGGACTACGACCTAATCAGAGTAGTTTGCATACGAAAAGAATTTCATACAAAATCAATTTCATTGATTTTTTGAAGGTGTGCATTAGTATTGGTTAACAATACCTATAGTTTAAATACGGAAAGAATTCATTCATTTAGTTTAACGTTCGTTTGGTTTATTTGTTAGTTGGTAATCAATATCGGCGACACCCGGAAGCGCAGTCCCACCTAGTAAAAACTGCAGATAGCACATCTATTATATTTCAATATCTTTGCTTGATACCTATTATAGGCAAGTAAAAAAATGCAACCCAATATCAGTTAGGTACGTATTTTAGCAGTTTACTGATATCCTTAGATATTCTGTTCAAATGCCTATAAGACATGGAGAAATATTAGTAAGGTGTACCGTTTCTCCGATTTTATAAAAAAATGGTTCAATTTCGTGGATACTACATAAATACACCAACATAAATAGTAATTATTAACTAGGTATAGTAATAATAAAGCTAAAATCAACTACTTAAAAAAGAAATATGTTTTCTGTGAGGAGGAATTTGAAAGTTTATAAACGGTCAATGGTACCCCTCTTACTTCATAATATGAACAATTTCTTTAAATAACACTTCATTTTAATTTAATAACTGCAAGATCTAACACTTTTAACATCGGGGGAAATGGTAAAATATGCAGTTTAATTATTTTTCAATCAAAGTTAACATTTTTGCATGTTTTGAACCCAATTTTGATAAGATTAGTACGACACGACGTTTGCCGAAAGGTTCTGCTTCAATCTAAATATGCACAAATTATATAAATAACTCAAACTATGAAACGAATAACCCTTTTTGTGCATGTTTTTCCACGTCTCCCGATGTAAATAGTACAAAAATTGTATTAGAAGTAAGCGAACCGCGGAGTATGGAAATTTGACCATAATGAGTTGTTATTCATGGCTGCCAGTATGTGTTGTGTAATGCAATGAAACCCATAAGCATTATATAATGCAATAAAAAGAAACGACATTCAGAGCACCAAAGTAATTAATCCACCCCGACCCCTGTCCTACACACAAACTTCTAAATTTACCTAATTAATGGTACTACTGAGTACTGAGGGAGGACATTGGGAGGACGCGTGCTAACTACAATGAAAAAAGTTTTACAGTAATAAAAAGTTTTATTAGAATTATTGCATTATTTCATTTGAAATATATCACAAACATAACAGATAACAGTTATGTTCACATAATATATTATTTATTTTTATTACATTAGATCCACACAGGAGGCCCTGAGGAAAAACATTTCCCTCAGGGCCTATGTCATCTTTGGGATGACAATGGATGTTGCTTTTATTTTAGGGAAAGGAGGGAGAGGAAGTTCTGCGAAGGAAAAAGGTACGAGGGGTGGGTAGGAATCTGGGGTCAATGTGTCTAGGAGTGATGGACGTATGAATTTATTCCTCCCATTGTAATGCAAGGCGATGGTTCGACAGAGTCCGGCTGGAGATACTAGGTTAGGTCTCCCTCAACCAAACTCTCCCGATCCAACCCGCCTTGCAGTAGGTGGGCAAACACATTGGCCGCCAAGACCTAGACAGACCTCACCCCACAAACCCGGGCACCCCTGCTAAGTCACCAAACGCAGTGAACCACTTGGGGTGACCTATGGCAGGGGTATTGGTTATCCAATAAATGATTTCCGGGGTGGCGGTACCCATAACCACCCCCCAAATTGCAAAATTATAGTACAAGACAATGGAAAATCAATAGTTGAATTTTAGAATTGTTTATATGAGACCAAAAATACAATTAACAATAGATTTCCTCAAAATGAACACAGCAAAATTATACAGAACAAAAATCAAGTTGTAAAAAAAACAAAACTTTTTGACTACAATACATCTATTTTCAATTGTCTTTTAAAACTAAAACAATATTTTTTTGGTTTGACTGAGGATTGAACCTTCTTACTCAGGAACTGGAGTCAGTCACGCTCCCAGCTGAGTCAAAAGGCGATTCGATTAGACCGACCTTTATTTCAAATGTTAAGTGCTGTAATATCATTGAATTTCAGAGAAATGCGTATATGTCTGCGTGTGTATGTGTAATTGTTGATAAAATACATAGTCATCGATAATGAGTCTATCTGCCTTGATCGGATGTTGGATGTCGAGGAGTGGCTCAATTTCCACTTCCAAGATTTCACTTCATTTAAATAAACAAAAGGGAAATTCAAATGGATATATTTAAAAACAAAAACCATTGTATTATAATACAAAAAAAGAAGGGATGTAAGTACATAAAACAAATTGAATTCATAACAGAATTATATAACAACAACGGATTCACAGAAGGATTTTAGATTAAAAAAAGAATTGTAACAATTAAATTTTATGTTGTTTGGTAGAAAATTCAAGACAATGTACATTTTAATTTGAATACTCCACAACTGCTCTCTTCTGAAGCCAGTGAGACTCAATCAAGGCATCCCCAATTGGTATGTTTTGAGGCTGAATGTAGTGGGGAGGGGGATGAGATGAGATCTGGTTACTAAACATGGCAATATTTCAATTCTGAATGGTGGTCTTACATCGGGGCGACACTGAGAGTATTTTCCACTTATTTCTTCAAGAAAATAATGGTGGAAAATTTGTTCTTGAAAAATAAAGCCCTGGGCTAGATGAAAACTTCTTGTGGATTGTATTTTGAAAACCACCGGTGTAAATAATATAAGTGTATGTATTATATTAGCAGTCAAGTGGACTGCAATGACAACAATTTTCACAAAAGTTTGACAAAGACATAAAATAGGTTGAATATTTATAGTAGGTACCCGATATAAGATTTTTTTTAACAAAATTATAATGCAGTTAATACTGAAATTATTATAAAATTAAAAACCCGTGGAATCAATTGTTCGACACGGATAATTATTGAACGCAATATTATTGCATAAAGTATTAAAAAGAAATATGTACTTTTATAAATATACATGCATTAGATTATGTAATATGGGCTGCCGATAATGGAATGGCCGAAATCACAACTCTGACAAAGAAATGTGTGTGTAATAACACAACACAATTTAAAAAACTTATTATTATCGGCAATAATATTAAAAAAAAAATTATGTTGAAAGAATTTTTCTGGCACCCACACTGAATAGGTGCTGAGAGACTCTACAAGCACTATAATTGCATACAAACATAATGGCAAATCTATTGAAAGACTGATTCAGCACTCGTTGTACATAAATATTACCTATTTCATAATCAGTAAAGAAATAATAGTTGGATAAGACAGAAATTGTGTAAAGAGGAGTCGAAACGAAGGCATTGAAGCGATCATTCATAGGTTTTGTCTTCAGTACAGATATCCTCAATCTGTTGAGAAAATCGCATTGTGATATTGATACAGATAAACTTTCCATAACGATCCCCAAGTAGTTCAGGGCTACCCAAACCAAAATATTCTTTTCAACTCCGTGCCAGATAAACACAAATATAAAACAAATCATATTGACAAAGAATCTCTTGAACGTAGATTCATTCCGGCCTCGTATTTTTATTTTTTCCATCATCGGTGCGTAAATGTATCTGCAATTTTATGTCATACACATTTGCAAAAAAATAATTTCTAGGAATAAAATGAAATAATGCATAAACATTATTATATCATTCAGTAAAAGCTCTCCGGAAAATTTTACACACAATTTTGCAGTAAGAATTTCCAACGATTTAAAAAATATTCACACATTAAAAATTCTGTTCACATCTCTCGTTAGAAGCATTCTAGAATGTAACTCTACAATTTGGCCACTTGTCTTTAACAATACCAATAATATCATTGAAAGAGTTTAATGCAAATTTTAGCTGTATTAATTTTAGACTTGGAATTCCTTTAGAATCAATTGTGATTTTTTATTACATTAATTGAAACCGTTGAAGAGAAAAATTTTGATCTTATATTTTATGTAAAATTGTTAATTATCAATTGGATAGCTCTGATATATTAAGATTCACTTTCGTGTACCTACCATTAGATCAAGATTCCATAGCACATATGTACTACAGTGCCAGGCTAAATTCTGTTTTGTACGTATAGATTACACAGCATTGGTAACTTTTATGCCAATGTTGCTGATATTCTTAATATGCCTTAAGAAGTATAAAGCTTTTTTTACAATAGCTCCACACTGGAAGGCCCTGAGGAAAACAATTTCCCTCGGGACTTATTTTTGGGGATGCTGTGTGGAGGGTCTTTTTAGAGAAAGGAAGTTCTGTGAAGGAAAAAGGTATGTGGGGTGGGTAGGAATCTGGGTGTCAGTGTGTTTAGGAGTGACGGACGTATAAATCTATTTCTCCCATTGCAATGGGGGTAAACTTTGGGGATCGTTGGAAACGGTTAATACGCACTTTTTTTTGAAAATATCTTTTGATTCACCTTAATTACATCAAAAGACAACTATTTGCATTGGGGGAAGTGGAAAATATTTCATTCTAAATTTCGATTACGTAAAATTAAAATTAGCTTTCATTCTGTGAAACGAGACCGTCCATTTTCAAACATTATTTTCAAATGTCATTTTTTTTGTGATGTTGGTATTCTTGTTACTGTACGAAAAGATGCTAGAGCAAATCGTAGCAGACTTCATGGGAATTCGGCTCGTAAAACCAACGGCTAGAGACAAAATCGCGCGGGAGTTTTTTAATGTTATAAAACTGAAATTCCGCCTAATTAGTAGGTACTTACCTAATACACATGAATTGCGTGCGTTGATTAAAATTTATTAGTTTAAATTTTTTTTGACTTTAAAATTTTATTTTTATAAGTCAACTATTTCTGCGATGTTGAGCGGCTACGTACGCTAATTTTATGTGATATGGTTTGTGATACAAAAGAAAGTGCCCCTTTATAACGCCCACTCGCGTCACGGCAAAAAAACATCCCAGTTTTCAAGTAGTTTAGCAGCTACGCTAGGTTTGTGTAACATGGTTTGTGATAGAAAAGAAAGTGCCCCCTTCGTAGCGCCTACTCGCGTCACGGCAAAAAAACATCCCAGTTTTCAAGTAGTTTAGCGGCTACGCTAGGTTTGTGTAACATGGTTTGTGATAGAAAAGAAAGTGCCCCCTTCGTAGCGCCTACTCGCGTCACGGCAAAAAAACATCCCCGTTTTCAAGTAGTTTAGCGGCTACGCTAGGTTTGTGTAACATGGTTTGTGATAGAAAAGAAAGTGCCCCCTTCGTAGCGCCTACTCGCGTCACGGCAAAAAAACATCCCAGTTTTCAAGTAGTTTAGCGGCTACGCTAGGTTTGTGTAACATGGTTTGTGATACAAAAGAAAGTGCCCCTTTATAACGCCTACTCGCGTCAAGGCAAGAAAAACATCCCAGTTTTCAAGTAGTTTAACGGCTACGCTAGGTTTGTGTTACACGGTTTTTGATACAAAAGTGAATGTATTATTTATAAAAAATAATTAGGTACCGAAATTAAAAACATGTTTTTTTCCGTCATTTTATTCCCAAAACTCCGATAATTTAGTACTTACCTTTCCAGATTTCGTGGTACCTTCAAAATCTTCTAGCCGTTCGTTATACATTCAAGTGTATCGGGAATACCAACATACCAAAGTGATAATAACCATAATGGCGTACAATCTCACAAGACGAAAGCTAATTTTAATTTTACGTAATCGAAATTTAAAATGAAATATTTTCCACTTCCCCCAATGCAAAAAGTTGTCTTTTAATGCAATTAAGGTGAATCAAAAGATATTTTTTAAAAAAAGTGCGTATTAACCGTTTCCAACGATCCCCAAAAATTAATGCAATGGGTAAATAGCACTTGTGCCGTACATTCTAAATAAGTAAATATATTCTAAGAGCATATAACATATTCTAAGAGTCGACATTACACGGAGGCAGTAGGCGGTAGGCAGTACTCAGTAGGTACACAATCACTTGCACTCATTTCTCATTATCAATTAAATAATATTATTGTTAAGATTACCTGATTAACCCTGCAGCCTTAGTGAGGTTGGATACATACCAATATATTATGATGAATTCAGCAAAATCAAACTTAGAAAGCGGAAAAGAACAAAAAATCTTAACATTTTATACTCACTGCTTCAAAAATTTGTGCAAGCCAGAATCAAAATATTTCCACATTTGAGAATACAGGTGGATTCTCAATACACAACGTGGTGGGGTTTCAGGCTCGATGTGATCCAACATGGCAAAAGTGCCGGACATTCCATACGCCACAACAAACTTCAGATAGAAGTACAGCCCCATCCAGTATCCTCCACCGTACAGACTCAAGTCTGGCATGGTCACTATCGTCTGCAGTGGAATAACGTAAACAATCAAATCTTAATAAATGAATTATACTAGACTATATATTGTACTAAATTTTAAATTTCTTACCTCATATTGCAGGGCATTGAAATATACAAAATGTAAACAAAACTCGATGAACAAAGCATATCCCATATAACTTGTGATGTTACAAATAAAGGCTAATAATCTCCGCTTTAAAGATGTTTTGAACGGAATGTTGAAGGATTTATTAAAATCACTGTAAAGAAGAAATGGGCCAAACAGCAGAAATGGTAAATAGAATGTATAAGCCAGGATATTTAAAATTTTGTGGTAATTCATTTTGGTCCTGGATTGTTGTTTTCCTTTGGTATGTATTGTGTCTAGTGAGAAACTTAAACACTTGAGATGACCCCACATACCAACCACCATCATAATGTAGGAATATTCGTAGTTGTTTGCCATATAAAAATAATATTTTTTCCAAATATTTACCATAATTAATATTAAACAACTAAAAAACCAAATTGATCTTGATTTCCCGCCCAATCGTGTGATAAGTATATAAGCAAAAGGCTGAAGCGCTAAAAAAAAAAGAGATAGGCATCCAAATTTGTACAAAATAAATAAAAATGACACGAAAATATACCACACTTCTGGTTGCCAACAAGTTTGTTGTCTGAATAATTCCGCTCCCCAGAAGTTAAAGACAATCCAGGGAAAGACACTAAAGCTAAAAGATTTCAAACTTTCCCATTCAATGTCTGACCCGTCCCTTAATTCACCAATCAGGGGCCACCCATTTTTCAAATGTCCTGTGGAATTGGAGACAGCTATATCGACTCCTTGAAAAAAAGATAAAATAAAAATAAATATATTATAATTTGATGATTTGGCATGTTTTTTGATAAATCTGAAATCGTTTTAATTCTCCTTATACGGCAGGCTAGTTAATACCAACTATATGTGGATGGGTGCATAGAATATGCATGACAAAAATGTTCGACAAAATATTAAGTATGTACACATGAATTAATTTTCTAACGTTATTACAATGGAAGATGCTTCAAGGAACTAGCGTCATTGATCATGTCGACACCGGAGCATAGTTAAGAAATACTCTAAATACATCCCTTCAAGATCCATGTTCGATCCTTTTTCTGGTGAAAGAGACCCTCCACAAAAAATCCCCAAAGATGGCCTATGCCCTGAGAAAAATTATTTTGTAATGTGTGGACTATGGTTAAAAAATTGGTGAAGTTTCTGAATTAACATGTATTATCTGAGTACACGTTACGTTGTAATTCAATTCATCAAATAAAAGGCCTAACCAACACAAAAATATTAATTTGAACTGACCTCTTGTAAATAAAAACATGTTGTAAATACTGTACAGAACTGTCGATAACCAGATTACCAGGTGCACTTTAAACTCCATCTCACATTAAACGCTTTTTTACAACAAATATAAAGCGATTACTTCATAAAGTTTAGTCAATTGTGCGCGAAAAATGAAAAGAACTGTCAATTCCAAAGCAAATTCAAAATAATGCCCAATGCCGCTCGACCAGGGTTGCCAATGCTTATGTCCTAAAATACCCGCAATAAATGTTCAAAATCCCCACATTGGGGAGAGCAAAATATCAAATTCCCCGCAAATTCCCCACAAGTACTACCTCCAAAATAAAACTAAATATTATTGAAAATAGCATTTTTTATTTATGAAAATTGATTAAACATATTATTACACACCATGATATAAGATTAAAAAACAGGTTACAACCCAATAACCAATATTGAAACAAAAATAATGACATTTAAAAAAAAATCAATTCGGTGTGCCGATAAATTGTCTAGTAGGAAAAAGGGAAACATAAATAAATATGGTAATATAATCATACATACGGTGTGCCAGGTAGTGCTAGGAGAAAAAAAATAACTGAAAAAGGCAAGTAATTTAAATGAAACAAAAAAGAGTTAGTTGAAGAAAAGAAGATAAAGTAGCATTTTAATATTAAAATATAATTTTAACCCAGTTTAAAAATTTATTTTATTTTTTGATATTGAGACAAATAATTTTAAACGGTGAAGTTAAGCTAATTATTAAGCAATTTATATAATTATAAGACTTTATTAACAACATGTAATGGATAAATAAGCAATGATAAATAAGCAGGATACAGGTGATAAAATAATTACCTCTTTTCATCAATTACTGCATCATGCTTTTTTATTAACATTTTGTTTGAAAGATTAAACTTCAAACTTCCTCATTCTTTTTCAATCCCTTCTGAGTAGCCATGAATGCTACCATAGTATCTGTATGAATGCGATTTCTATTTTCTGTTTACAAATTTTTAAGTAGGTACACTGAATTTCCTCTCAACGGAAGCGTTGGAAAACGGCAACACTAGCAATAAACTTCTTACAATTTTTAAATTTGGGAACAAGTATCGTCCTATATTGTTTTTTAGGCCAAACACTTTAGCCTAGAAGTGGGTTGATTCACTCATTTTACGGAATCAATTCCGGACCCATATTCGACTGAGTGGACTCGATTCAGTGGACTCGCTCCTTTGATTCCGGCGATTCCACCGGACTCACCGAATCAAACTCATTGTAGCGCTCCGCCGGAGTCGTTGAATCGGCCGGAATCAAACTCAGTTTGGCTCTTGCTGATTCAATGCCAGAGTTGATTCCGCCGGACTCGCCGAACCAAACTCATTGTGGCGCTCCGCCGGAGTCGTTGAATCGGCCGGAACGAAACTCAATTTGACTCCTGCTGATTCAATGCCGAGAGTTGATTCAGCTGAACTCGCCGTACTCGGTGGAATCGTGGAACGTTACGGAGTTAAGGAATCATGTGTTTAAGTAGCCGGGCGTGTGTACATTAACATGCTATTGTTTATTGCGAGCGAGAAGTCTTATCTTTATATAGCTAATAATAATGTATTTGACATGAGTGATATCTTTGTCGGCTTTATGAGAACCGTGTAAGATATTTACGATAAATTTGAAACTTACGAACAGTGGAGTCCTTGTATAGCAGTGAGCCATGGAACCGGCAGAGGAAGGATGAAAGTAAACTGAATGCTGTTGAAATGAGATCCCTGAGGCGTATATGTGGTGAAACTATGTATGATCGTTAGAGAAATGTGGAGATCCGCAAATAATGTAATGCTGATTTAAGCATAATGAGTAAGATTAAGAAGGGGACCCTCAGATGGTTTGGGCAAGTAGAGCGAATGAACGAAGAAAGTAGTGTAAGGAGAATATATGGCAAAATGTGAATGGTGGAAGATGTTGGGGACGCCCGGGGAAGACATGGCAAGATCAAGTGAATCAGATACTTGAGTCGGGCCATGTCAAAAGTCAGAATAAAAGAAGAGTATGTTTGAGACGATGTATGAATGTGAGTGAGGCAAGGAGTGTGTGCCAAGATCGAGTTGTTTGGCGGTCATTCCTCTCAGGAATGAGAAGAACCCCTGTGGAGAAACGGCGTGATGGTTAGTTAGATATTTTACGTTCTTCATAAAACTAGTAATTCACCAGAGTATCACCGGCGCGAACTTGCGAGAAGGCAAATTTGCTCCGTGATGACCGACAAAAGGTAAAAAGCAGTGCTCCTTGCTATCTTTTGACTAAGATATAATGCTATTTCTTTTCGAAAAATGTTTTCACGCTGTCATCGCGCCCCGCTAGAGCAATACAACGCCGCCCCGCTTGCGCCACACACCTCATCCCGTGAATGAGTCCTGTATTCTCACTCTGTCACTCGTTCCCGAGTGATAGAGTGACAAATCCCCGCCCGGCCTGCGCCGCGCACCTCCTCCCGTAAATGATTCCTGCCGCCCGGCCCGCGTCGCACACTTCCTTCCGCGTCAACCTCGCCCGAGTGCGAGCGACTCCGGAACTGATTCATAACATTTTGCGGACTCGGAACGAATCAAACGCATTCGGACTCGGAATCTTTGGATTCGTTCCGGCCGGAACGACACACTTCTACTTTAGCCCAGTGACTTTCAGCATCGGATTCAGACCATGTTGGGAGAAATCAATAATAGCGGGATCCTTCTATCGTAGAAGTTCTATGACTAGCAAATTCATGTGTCTTCGAGTTAGTGTCTCGAACTTCAGAAATCCCCTGACTATTATTGTTTAGAAATAAATGTTACAATGCTGCCATAAAATAAACTACGAAATCTTCCACTGAATAAACATATTTTTCAAAAAGGTTGGATAATCAAAAATGCTCAGATTCCCCCCATTTTCAATCATAGATATACCATAGTCAATCAATGTCAATCATAGATATACCCAGTAAACACAAGCATTGCTATGTCAAAAAATATTTACTCATTAAGTCCTCAAAAATCCCTAGAAATGTGAGAAAATCCCTAGATTTTAACCACTGGAGCGATCACGCGAAATAAATAAATTTGCCTCAATTGCTTGAGATTTTCCAGAAGGTCATTTTTTAAATTTTTCACCAACATTAAAAAAATTATACCTTCAAATTTCAATATGAAGACATAAAAAATTATTATAGTGCTATATAGCCAATGAATTAAGCTCTATTTTACCGTTAATCTCATATTTGTAGAATCTATTCAAAAAATATAAAAAATTGTAAAGTTTATAATCGCGCAAATCCTGGGTGTTTTTTTTTACTTAAAACTGCCGTGAGGGATACTTCTTCGGGTCAACATAGAATATTTTCGGTTTCTGTATGTTAGCGTGTGTCGCTCTCCATAGAGAGAAAACAAATGGCCTTATATTTAAACGCCCGGGGTCTCAAAAATTTCGTATGATCTGTAGCTATTCGAAAACGTAAAAAAAATGAAATTATTGTTCACTATTAGCCCGCTAAAATGGCCGGAAGTTTCGAAAAAAAATAGATTTCGTGATTTGGAAAAAAAAAATAAAACAAAGGGTTCATATTTTATATTTTGTACCAAACTTATTTTTCATTAAATAACTGCAGTACAAAAAACCAAAAAAAAAATTTTTTTAAACATATGTGAAGTGTTGGTTAAAAAAAATAAAAGGGGAAAATAACACTTTTACTGGATAAAATCAGAATTCTTGTTGACTTACTTGTATTCATAAAGTTGAACTTTTTTTTCATTTTTGTCAGTTATACGCATTTTTTAATAATAAAAAAAGATGGTTTTAGGTTTGTTTACTGATTTTCAATGCATTTGAACGGGCTAATAACCATTTAAAAAAATAATTTAAATGCAGTTCTCATTTTCTTTGCAAGACGCAATTTTTGAGACCCCAGGCGTTTCTGAATTCAAAAGTTAAAATAATTGACACAAGCTACTGTATGTTGTCTGTGGTATACTTGATTATATGCATATCTATGGAAAAAACGACTTATAAGGCTGGGCGCAAATGGACGTTTTCCTTATTCGATTTCCTGATGCGGAATTCCGATTCGGAATTCCGTGAGACTAGCGCAAACGTTCGTTTTTCTTCATTCGGAATGTATACACGTCAGTACAGATAGTGATAGCGTGGTGAACGCACGACGATGGAGGACGACGATTTATTAGCAATTGCATTTCTGTTAATAATGAAGAAGAAAAAAATAATGGAATGATGAAAAATAATGAATTAATAATGAAAGTTTCTGCCTCACACATTATCGTGTTGCGATTCTATGCGTAACAAATACAAAGAATACGTCCAATGCACGCGGTGCCGATGCGATACTGAATAGAAATTTCCGAACGTATGCGCCGGCCCAAACAAAATGGTCTCCGAATACGGAAAACGAATTCGGAAATCGAATAAGGAAAACGTGCTTGTGCGCCCAGCCTAAGGCTGGCCGCATAAGGACGTTTTCCGTGTTCGATTTCCTAATTCGTTTTCCGTATTCGGAGATCCGAATGCATGGAATCAGTAGAAAATACATTAACTGACGCACACGTTCGCTTTTTTCCGAACGGAAAAAATTCCATACGTACGTTCCGAATGCAAGCCGGCGCGTTCGGAGAAACCTAACGGAAAAACCTAATGACGTCACGCGGAACGCAGCGCTTGCATACATTTTGTTTGTGCCGGCGCACACGCTCGGAAATTTCTATTCAGTATCGCATCGGCATCGCATCGGCACCGCGTGCATCGGACGTATTCTTTGTATTTGTTACGCATAGAATCGTAACACGATAATGTGTGAGGCAGAAACTTTCATTATTAATTCATTATTTTTCATCATTCCATTATTTTTTTCTTCTTCATTATTAACAGAAATGCAATTGCTAATAAATCGTCGTCCTTCATCGTCGCGCGTTCACCACGCTATCACTATCTGTACTGACGTGTATACATTCCGAATGAAGAAAAACGAACGTTTGCGCTAGTCTCACGGAATTCCGAATCGGAATTCCGCATCAGGAAATGGCATCAGGAAGTGCCGGGGTTCATGGGTTTGTCCGGATCTTGGCGGCAGATGTGTCTGCCTACCAACCGCATGGCAGGCCGGATTCGGTCGGGGAAGATCTTTTTGATCTCTCCAGCAGGACTCTCTCGGAACATTGCACCGCAGTGGAAGGGATGGATTCATTCGTCCATCGCTCCTGGACACACTGACCCCCAGATTCCTAACCACCCCTAATACCGTTTTCCTTTCCAGAACTTTCTCTTCTCCCTTTTCTAGAAAGATCCTCCACACAGCATCCCCAAAGATGACAGGCCCTGGGGGAGAAATAATTTCCTCCGGGCCTCCTGTGTGGAGTAAAAAAAAGAAAACTCAGCAGGGGTTCCCGGGTTCATGGGGGGAGGTTTGTCTAGGTCTTGGCGGCGGATGAATGGTTCAGGAGACTTTGTCGAGCCGGACTCTCTCGTAATCATATATTTTTTTTAAAAAATAAAACTGCTATTGGGAAAAAATAGATTTTCCTTTTTTTACCGCACAATCAATGAGATGAGAGAAATATCTGTAACAATATTGTTTATACACATTTCCCACTAGATAGGTTAGGTTATACATTTCGCACTAGATAGATTTAGGTTAGTACCTGTTGTATACATCAGCCTTACTAAAAAAACCCAGTGAAAATTTTATACAATTGACAAACGGCCGCGGATGTGAAAACATTACTAATTAAAAATTTGTTCATTGAAAGAAATACACATTGTTTACACGGCCTGAGAGGGTAGTTTATCTCTGTTTTAACGATTGATGTCAGATCGAAATTTGGAATTTTTCCAAAGTATTTTGAATGTTCTATATATTTCTTATTTTTGAAGGTGTCGTAAAAACAAATAACTAGATAAAATTACCTTTTAGATTTGTGCATTTGAAATACACTTTAGTTTTCAAAAACTGACATATTTTAAGATTCAAACTCGGAAAAAAATGGAACAAAATTTCTTACCAAAATTTTTTTGAGTAAAATGTAGAGAAATTAAAAAAAATTCAAAATTTCAAAAACACAGTCCTTTTATGTAATAAATTTGGAAGGAAACTATCACCTCACTTTTTCCTTGTGCATTAATTAGCGTGTGTCGCTCTCCATAGAGAGAGAAAAAATGGCCTTATATTTAAACGCCCGGGGTCTCAAAAGTTTCGTTTGATCTGTAGCTATTTGAAAACGTAAAAAAAAATTAAATTATTGTTCACTATTAGCCCGCTAAAATGGCCGGAAGTTTCGAAAAAAAAATAGATTTCGTGATTTGGAAAAAAAATAAAACAAAGGGTTCATATTTTATATTTTGTACCAAACTTATTTTTCATTACATAACTGCAGTACAAAGAACCAAAAAAAAAATATTTTTTTTAAACATATGTGATGTGTTGGTTAAAAAAAATAAAAGGGGAAAATAACACTTTTTCTTGATAAAATCAGAATTCTTGTTGACTTACTTGTATTCGTAAAGTTGAACTTTTTTTTCATTTTTGTCAGTTATACGCATTTTTTAATAATAAACAAACGTTAAAAGGTTAGATTACTGAAAAAAAAATATTAAAAATTAAAAAAAATATTTTTTTTTTAGATTGGTTTTCTGATTTTCAATGCATTTTAGCGGGCTAATAACCATTTTTAAAAAAATAAATTTAAATGCAGTTCTCATTTTCGAGCAACTTTTGAGACCCCGGGCGTTTCTGAATTCAAAAGTTGAAATAATTGTCACACGCTATTGTGCATACAATAAAAAAATAATAAAAAATTTCAAGGTTTTTTTTATTGCTAAAAACTAACCTTAAAATTATACCGGCTTTTATAACAGATTTCTTGCATCTCTAAAGACTTTAATTTCTTTGATACATTTAGGAACACATGTATTAGATATTAATATTTAAAAAAAACACCATTTTCATGAAATTCTCGTAAAATAAAATCCTTTAAGAGGACATCACCAGAGAAAACCGGAAATACGTCATTTTCAAAAAAGTTTTTAGACGTATTGACTCTTTTCCACAAAAAATTATAAATGGATTTCGAAAGATTGTTCTTTTATCTAGCATTCGTATGTAATAAATTTTGAGATTTTTTTAAAATTTTTAGTATAATAAGGTTATTCCATAGGTCGTTGGCAGATTTGTTACATTTTCAAAAAAGTTTTTGTATTATACCACACCCATTTCAAATAATATAATCATGCAGTAAAATAAATCAATACATTATCTAGCAAAGTTATGTATTAGAATTTTAATTTTAGTTTCAATAAAATCATTAAAAAATATATACGTACATGTGTTTCTTGACGAAAATTAGTCAGTTTGTGTATTTATTTGCGGACTAATAAACTAATATATTTCAGATTTTTTTAGATACTTATTTTGCTAAGACATTATTGGCAAATCATAAATAATTTTGATCGAAAAATAATTTTTGGAAGTATTTAATATTAATTAATTTACAGAGTCGCAGTTCACCATTTTTATCATAGCGCCGTAACAGAAATTTCACAGCTCATTACGGGTTAGTATATTTATGGCCCGACAAGTGGCCAGAAGAGGACGTGTCCGCGCCGCTCTAAATCACAACAGTTTGAAATGATGAATTGAATACGAACTTTGAATACCTACGACTTTCTTGTTTCGTATTGGTAAAATCTATAGGTTGACCGAATTCTTTCATGCAAAAATTTTTGAAATTTCGAATATTTTTTTATTGTATATTATTGTTATGTGAATACTGAACAAGAGTCCCAACTGTTCCAAAATATATATTTAAAAAAATATATATTGTAAATTATTGCTACGTTGCACAAGAGTCACAACTGCTCCAATTTTTTTTTTTTAATTATTGTCAACTAGCCGGTTCCCGGCACGCGTTGCTATGCCATTTAATACAGAAATTCTACCTGCGTGTCCTTTCCCATTCGTCCCTACCCCTTCCGGCTCCCCTTTCTCTCCCGCGTTCCCACTCCGCCCTCTCCACATTCCCTCTCCCCACCCCACTTCCCCCCTTCACCCGTCCCGCGAACCTACCTCCCGAGTTCCCCTCCCGGGTTCCCCTCCCGGGTTCCTCTCCCGGGTTCCCCTCCCGGGTTCCCCTCCCCCCTCCCGTGAACCCCTTACCAGAGTTCCCCTCCCCCCTCCCTCATTTCATACATTCAGTCCCGATACATTCAGTTTTCAAACAGCTCGCGTGCCACCTATTGCAATTTTTTGTATACAAATTTCATTATGCCAGAGCTCACCAGTAGTTTTATACAAAATCTTGTCCTGACAATAATGAACACAAAAAAAAGAATTATCCAATTTGGTGTAGTCGTTCGGAAGTTATGCGCGTACATACATTTCGGCGATTCATTTTCATTTATACATATACTAGCATTTATGTATATGCCGGGTACCAACCCGGCATGCGTTGCTTTGCCATTTAATAACGAAATTGTTTCTCCCTGCGCGTCCTTTCCCATTCTTCCCGTTCACCTTCCACCTCCCCTTCCTCTCCCGCGTCCCCTTCCCCTTTCGCGTTCCCACTCCTCCTCCACCTTCCTTCTCCTCACTCTACTCTCCCCCTTTACCGTCCCGCGATCCCCCCTCCCGAGTTCCCCTCCCCCCTCCCATAATCACCTCCTCCCTCCCGCGGATCCCCCTCTCGAGCTCCCCTCTCCCCTCCCGAGTTCCCCTCCACCCTCCCGGGTTCCCCTCCCCCCTCCTGCATTCCATACATTCATTCCCGATACATTCAGTTCTCATACAGCTCGTGTGCCACTTATTGCAATTTTATTATACAAATTTCATGATGCCAGAGCTCGTGTCCTTTCCCATTCGTCCCGTTCCCCTTCTGCCTCCCCTTCCTCTCCCACGTCCCCTTCCCCTCTCCTCACTCCCCACGCCCGCTTCCCCTATCCCTTAAACCCCCACCCGTTTTCCTCTCCGCCCTCCCGAGTTCCCCTCCTTAAACCATCCAGCGGGCCCCCTCTCCCGAGGTTCCCCTCCCCTCCCCTTCCTCATCCTTCACCCCTCTCCCATCCGCCACCCCCTCCCGCATTCCATACATTCACTCCCGGTACATTCAGTTTTTAAACAGTTCGCGTTGCAATTGCAATTTTAAATATAAATTTCATAATGCCAGAGCTCACCAGTATATACAGAAACCTTTAGTCCAGTCAAGGAAGGGGGTGTAGAGAGCGTGAGCAGGGACCTAAGCGATTCCTTCAGAAACTTGTTTAGGGTGCTTAGGATGTGAACATACTAAAAATCCTGACGTCTAGGTGGTGAGCTAAGGGGGGGAGGGGGAGGTCCCAATTTTCGGGTTTCCGCTTATATCTCAAAAACGGTGCGCCGCAGAGGAAAATTTTCTGGAAATAAGTAAAAGCTGATAAAATTATCTACAACTTTTATTATATAAGTAATTTCGAAATCCCAGCCATTTTCGAGTTATTCGCTCCACAAATGTAGATATTTTCGAAAAAAATCATTTTACCTTACATTTTTCATCAAACATTCCTTCACATCGTCTAAAATATTCATCAAAGAAAGAAATTTATTTGAAAGAAGTTGTAAAGAATTTAATTTTCTTTTAGAATATATAGACATATTATGTAAATCTATCTTCAACCGTTCAACATTTACAGCAATTTTAAGTTTTTTCGTAAAATGTTGTCATTTTCAGAAAGAGCTGTTTTTATCTTATTACTGACATACAACACTTGTTCGTTCGCCTAATAATATGTGTGACCACACTTTAAAACCAGTTATTAAATAAAATAGGTAAAAATCATATTACTTTTGAAAAATGCATAATTGTATTTTATAATCATAATGATAATTATCTCACTATAATTTTATTCTATTTCGTTACATTAAGCACATAAAATTATAGATCTCATTGTTATCACTGTTCTCAATAACATCATGTTACATTCTCATCCTCCTTGGACGTGGGGGTCCTGGCAAGCGTTGTTCATCCATGGCATCTTCATCCTCAGTATTGGACGGTTCTTGCTGAATGGGCTCTATGTCGTCGTCATCGTCGTCCTTGGCAACAGGCACGCTATTGAGGCATCTCCCTTGGCAGGAGACTCGGAGACACGCTGCAGAACAGGTCAGCATTGCTTTTCGGCATCCACATTTGCCAATTGCACAATCCCTGGTGCAGCGGCAAAATATCATATTTAGAAGGACCTCCGGCGCTGGTGGATCTTATGTTGTAATTGGCATCAGGGTCTCTCCTTCATGTTTCCACCCCCATTATTCAGGGGGCAGCTCAATCGGTGCACTGGGAATGCTGTTTAACTGCGTTCTCTGTTGGAGGGAGGGAGCTGATATCAGGCTTCATATTTGCCACCAACCTTGTGAACGACTAAAAGCGGTACTGGTTAAGGAAGGTCTGTCTTTTTGGCGCCGCATACCATTTCAGGAAACATTTATTTCCAGCCTCTTCAACCTCGCCGTGAGTAGAGGAGGGGTTATAAAGATCATTGCCGCTTGCTTGATGAATTCTGACTCCAAGTACAATTTTGAGAAACCCACCTTGCTTCTCCTGAAAGTTGCAGATGTTGTGTCGGAGCCGGTAAATGAATGTAAGAACAGGATGTGTTCAAATGCACGGTGCTGCATCTTTTGGGTGGACAGTGGCATTGTTTTGGTTTTCCCTCGTCCGTTTTAAGCAGCAGAATATCTTGGGTGGGAGGAGTGGAAGCAATCAAAAGGAAGTGAAAGCTTCTCACAGAACTGTGAGAGGAATGTTCCACAGCAATCTTCACAACAAGGAAGTCAGCATCATGTCCTGAAGAGTCTGTATCCCATTCTCCCGAAGCTTCGTCTGTAGTAAAGAGATGAAGTTACTTTTGTTGGTAGGATTGGATAAAAAATCTTCCTTTTTAACGGGTATTGAAGTGTTCCAAGTCAAATTGATGTCAGCTGACCTTCTCAGTCTGTATCATCGCATCTGTTCTTGTGATTTCGTACCGTTGGCTGGGTTTGGGTACCAGTCAAATACCACGGTGTGAGTCATCCAGGATAGTGGTGGTTGACGTAGTTGATGTAATGTTCACAAATTGTGGCAAGGAAGGCATCTTTTTGCCAAATTACTCTGTGTAGTAGAAATTTTCCGTCCACAACTATGCTCATCTGAGACAGTAGACCAGTTTTTTGGTAGGCTCGAATAAGCTGTACAGGACAGATTTAGTTGTCTTCCACATCCCACCTTCATTGAACAGTGCCAAGGGAAATGGGGCCAACTCATACTCAAAGAATTTCTTCAAATCCTCATCTGATCGTTTGCTTATACACATCCGGTGAAACAGAAATGTTGGGACAACTGCAACCTTTTCATTGTGAATTTTTATCGACGAGCTGACAGAAGACATTGGGAATTGACATTATTTCATTGGCTTGTGGGAAGGGAGGATGTGCATCAAACCACTGACTGAGTTTGAAAATGTCTGCTGCATCTCTACTTCGGTGGGCTTGTCCGAGGTCCTTGTGTTGTTCACTGGACGTGAAAAAGACTCCACAATACTCTTCAAGGGAAGTGCAGATCTCATGAGTTGCGCTCATACCAACTAACGACTTTCTAGTACATTGTGCGAAATACCTCTGCCTCCTGTTATGCCTTCTCGGCTTTTGAATGATAGCATCAATGTGGTTTCCATGGTCATATCTGATCATACGCCTTACTAAAAGAGCGTCGCATAATCGTCGTTGCACGTCGGTGTGTCAGTAATAAGATAAAAATAGCTTTTTCTGAAAATGACGACATTTTACGAAAAACCTTAAAATTGCTGTAAATATTTACTGGTTGGAGACTTATTTGCATACCTATGTATATTCTAGGGAATTAAATTCTTTACAACTTCTTCTCAGTAAATTTCTTTCTTTAATGAATATTTTAGACGATATGAAGGAATGTTTGAAGAAAAATGTGAGGTAAAATGATTTTTTTTCAAAGATATCTACATTTGTGGAGCGTGTAAGTCAAAAATGGACGGGATTTCGAAAATTACGTAAAGAATAAAAGTTGTAGATAATTTTATGAGCTTTTACTTATCGTTAGGAAATTTTCCTATGTGACGCACCGTTTTTGAGATATAAGCGGAAACCCGAAAATTGGGACCTCCCCCTCCCCTCCCCCCCTAGCTCACCACCTAGACGTCAGGACTTTTAGTATGTTCACACCCTAAGCACCCTAAACAAGTTTCTGAAGGAATCGCTTAGGTCCCTGCTCACGCACTCTACACCTCCTTTTGGAGCATTTATTGACTGGACTACTTTGCGGGCGTGCTCACAACAACTCACCAAAGTTTCATCGCAATCGGATGAACGGTTAGCAATTCACAGGAGTATGTAGAACAGTTTATATGGGAGAATTAAATTGTTGTTTTTAGTATCTTCCTCGCAACTTTTCTATATTTTCTTAACGTTTAAACCTTCCCTGGACTACGACAAACAAAACCAAAATCAGCTAAATCGGAGCAGCCGTTCTCGAGTTTTAGTGAAACTAACGAACAGCAATTGATTTTTATATATAAGATATAGATAGATTATTGTTATGTAAATACCGCACAAGAGTCCAACAGCTCCCAAGGGAGGGAGGTTGAAGAAGAGTTGGGATGAGGTGAAGGGGGTAGGCTGAGGGGGGGGGGGGGGGGGGGGGGTAAAGGAGGCGGGGGGTGGAGGGTGGTTAGAGGTTGTGGGGTGAGAGGGGGAGGGGGTTGAGAGGGGTGGGGGGTAGGCTTTTTTATATCCATTTTTCGTATTACAAAAATTACAAACATGAGAATCGGGTATGGGTACCACCGCCCCGGGAACCATTTTTTAGATAACCAACACGTCTGCCGTAGGACATCCTTAGTGGTTCGCAACGTTTGGTGACTAGCAGGGGTGCCTGGGTTCATGGGGTGAGGTTTTTTCAGGTCTTGGCGGCGGATGCGTCTGCGCACCAGCTGCATGGCAGGTTGGATCTAGAGAAAGTGGTTGAGGGAGTCCCTTTGACTTCTCCAGCCTTACTCTCTCGGAACATCGCTTTGCACCGCAGTGGGAGGGATGGATTCATACATCCGCTCTCCTGGACACGCTGACCCCCACATTTCTACCCACCCCTAATACCCTTTCCTTCTCAGAAGATCCTCTCCTCCTTTTCCCTGAAACGAACCTTCACACAGCATCCCCAAAGAAGAGATAGGCAATGTGTCGAGCGATTGTAAAAAAAGGTCTCTCCCGATCCGGCCTTCTACATAGTTGGTGGGCAGATGCCACCGCCGCCGAGATCCTGACAAACCTCGCCCCATGAACCCGGGCTACCCGTACCTATGGCAGAGGTGTTGATAATCCAATACATGGTTCCCGGGACGGCGGTACCCATACCCGCCTTCCAAATTACTGATACTATTTATTGACGGCCGAAGGTCGTGGGATCGAATCCCGGCATGGGCAAATAAATTTTATTTGACTAATTTGGGTTATTTCACAATTATTTCATATAAAAATAATATATTTGCGTCACGTTCCAGAGTGGAAGATACTTTAGTATCGCCCTGGTGTAAGACCACCATTCAGAATTGAAACGTTGCTAAAAATGACTTTGGCCGTGTTTGGTGACCAGATCTGAATAGCCAAGTAATTCCTCACTTCCTCTTCCCCATCTCCTTCCCTTCCCCACCACCTTCTGCCTCATACTATACCCCATCGTCATGTCATAGTCTCACTGGCTCCAGACGGGAGCATTTGGGTCTCTTGTGCGGTATTCACATAAATATAAAATTAAAAATTATGCACACGAATAAATATTTCAAAATGAGATATTTTTTACAATCCAACTGAATATTACTCTTTTTTTCATGAATACCGCACAAGAGTCCCAACTGCTCCCGTCTGGAGCCAGTGGGATTATCACCCCCAATTGGGGTATGTTGTGAGGCTGAAGGTAGTGGGGGATGGGAAGGATTTAGGGAAGATAGAGGTGGGGAAGTACCTGACTCTTCAGATCTGGTCACTAAACACGGCTAAAGCCATTTCAAGTAACGTTTCAATTCTGCCACTCTAATGGCCGTAAAATAAAATGAAAAAACAAAAACCAAAATATTTAAAAAAATATAACAAATTGTTTTTTTGTGTAGGTATCTACTTTATACCTACTGTGTTTATGTATCTACTTACGTCTACGCACTTCGATACACAAATTACAAATAACTACTACTTATTAAAATTCTGGAAGCGAGAATTCAACATCTTTATTTGAACCATACTGTAGGTCCAGCTTCGCGTGAACTATAGGTACGTGAAACCCGGCTTGTAGCGGAATGAAATCTAGTTCCAAAAACGTCCGCTCGCAACGGCTGATGTGTGAGCGCTGCAGTCGGAATCGAAATTATGATTTGCTGGTATGACAGCCTTAAATGTAAATTTGAATTTTCATATATCATATAAAATAGTTTTTGACATTTCAATTTTCAAAGTACGATTATTGTTATTATAACTTGACTAAAACTTATGAAAAACCACAAAAAACACGGTAAATATATCAATGATATAAATATAAGAGTAAATTAGTCATATTAATAGAAATTAACCATCACATTTAAGTAATATTGCACACACATCCGCGAAGCGAAATTATTTCGCGCTTCCAGCGCGATAGTTCGTTTATGAGCGCGAACAACGAATGCGCAGGCGCCTCCACCTAGCGGTTATGAAGGAAAACAAACCATTTAGTACTTACACTATAAAAAAATTACATTGTTGCCAGATTTAAAATACATTTTAAGAACAAACCTTATTAGTAATATTTCCTGTTTTAGTGTATTTTTGTTTTATTCATGTTGCTGCAGCAACACGGGTTATCGGGTGTGCTGTGGTTTTTTTTTTAGTAAGGCTGATAATGTCTTTAATTAATTAAAATTACATCCTATTATATTAATTGACTGAATGTCACGAAGTCCTGTTTTAACTCAACCGTTTTTCATTTTGCCTGTCTGAAAATTTATTCATATGTTCAACTTTTAAGGGCATTTAACCAGCCAGCGGCTGAAAATCCAAATTTCGTCGAAAGATGCTCTTACGGTCGTACAGGGCGGTTCCAATGAGAAAGATTAATTATTCTTCGTACCAGCTTTTTAAAATTATAACTCAATATCGATTTTATTTCTTTCCAAAATTACTTTAACTTATACCCACATCCAAAAATTATGAAAGGCGTGATGATAAAACTATTAAAATTATGCTCTTTTTGTGTTATTTTTTGATTATAAGTATTTTTTTAATTTTTCAATAATGTCTATGCAAAATAAGTATGTAAAAAATCTTAAATAGGTATATTAATTTGTAAGACCTTAAATAGATAGACAAAATAGAGAAATTTTCGTCATAAATAAGTGTTCGGATATTTGTTTAATGATTTTATTTGAACTAAAATTTTAATTTTGAAACATGCGTTTACTAGATAATGAATATATATGGTATGGTATGAAATATGTCTTGTAAAATAAGATTTTTTGTTTGAAAATTTAACAAATCTGCCAACGTTCTATGGTACAACCTTATTATACTCGTAGCTCGTAGGTACTAAAAATAAACATTTTTTGTAAAAATTTAAAACATGCCTTTAGATCAGGGGTGGGGAACCTGCAGCCCGCGGGCCGCATGCGGCCCGCGAGGCCTTTTGGTGCGGCCCGCATGCGGCCCGCGAGGCCTTTTGGTGCGGCCTGCTGAAAGAACCACAAAAAATGACACAGAACGGGATGGGTTTTTCACGGTGTTTCAGATGCATTTTTAAGATGTTATTACAAAATCGTTACTAGCAAGTAGTTTGGATACAAATAAAAACGTGATAAAACCTCCCATTTTATTTTAATTTTATATTGTGAAATGATAGTGAAATTCTATGGGAAATTTTAATTTTCTTTTACGGGACAGTCCCGATATTTCAGGATTGATAGCAACTCTATTCGTAGGGGAATCTTAGGCAGTCTGTCATAAACATTATTTTCTAGTCATCGTTGCGGAAGGAAAGTAGATAGTAAATCAATAAAATCCAATTAATGACAACTACGAAGAAAAGAAAAGTTGAAGCTGAGTGAAACGTGAAATCATTTGAAACTAAATTATGGCTGTAGATAGTAACTTGAAATGAATAACACGACGCATTTTTCAACACTGCAAGGACAAAAACCTTCTACATCGTTTGAATACTGAACGATTTAAGGAGGTAAAAAGAGAGCAAACGGATTTGAACATATTTGCTTCACCGTTCAACGTCGAACCATCGAATGTGCCTGATAATCTGTAGCATGAAATTATTCAATTACAAAGCGATGATTAACTAAAAGCTAGATAAAACAATCTCCCCAAATAAAGTCAGGAATCACTGCTTATATTAAGTCAAGCACGTCCCTTAACATTTTGTATATAATACAAACATTATTGCCATAATAATTGCCACACTTCTGGCATAAAAAAATCACTACATGTAATTTATTGTAATTAGTTAAATAAATATAAAATTATATTGCGGACAATAAATATGCTATAAAATGTAGAAAAACCATTCACGTAATCAGAGTACAACTTAATTTAAGCTGGTTGACTAGTGGACTCCTATGCAGATTCATTCTAATCTTGTGTTCACAATGGAAATTCCTGTTGCGCATTCATCTGCTAACCATAGCGCATTTCGAAGGTAAAACCATTTCGGTTTTCTAAGTGCAGTATTAATTAAAACACAATTCAATTCGCTCTGACGGAAAAACCAGTTTTGTGTGTAAATGCAATGAAAAAATTCCATGTGTGGTTTCGTCTGCTTACGCATTTCGTAGAAACCCGTTCTCGTTTTTGAATCCAGGTGGGGTTTCATTTTTTGACGCATTCCTCGTGTTACAAGTGCATTTATAAAATTCTAGTTGGGTACTTTGTGCTGCCAGAATTGAAGGAAAGCCATTTTCATGTTCTGAGTGGAGTTTTAATTTCCCGTGTGCAAACTCACTTTATAATTAAAACCAGTTCTGTGTTTAGAATGCAACAAAAAAATTCCAGGTAGGGTTTTATCTCGCTAACGCGTTTCGTAAGAAACCATTCTCGTGTGAGAAGTGCATAAATATAAACGGGTGAAATACATAAATATACAGTTATAAATTTGTACTTGCATATGTGCTGCCAGTATTGGAGGAAAGCAATTTTACGTTCTGCGTATAGTTTTAATTCCCCGCGTACAGATTCAACTTGTAATTAAAACCAGTTATGTGTTAAGAATGCAACGAAAACGCATCAGGTTTGTTTTCATTTGCTGACGCATTTCTTGTTGGAAGTGCATTTATAAAATTCTAGTTTCTTAGTTTATGCTGCCAGAATTAGAGGAAACCCATTTTCATGTTTTTGATTGGTCAGTGGGGCATAGCGCTTGGGTCCCCACCCGGGCGTCGCGTGTTCGATTCCTCGACTGGCTAAGTCCTCCATCACAATACAAGCAACATTTTCGGCTTTTTGTGGTGGCATTAGGAGATTTTCAAACATTGTTGGGTTATTCGTAACCCGGGAATGTTTGTCTTTCTTTAAAAAAAAATAAAAAAATAAAATGAAAAATGTTCTGTGTGTAGTTTTAAATCCCCACATGCAAATTTAATCTAAATTGATACCAGTTCCGTGTTCAGAATGCAACGAAAAATTTCATTTGTTCTTTTATCTGCTGATGAATTTTAGAAAAACCATTTGCATGTTCTGAGTGTAGCTATAATTAAAGAACTATTTTTTTTAATTAGTTAACCAGTTCTTTGATTCGGTGGCTCCTCCCCCCCCCGAACGGAAATCGGATTGCGGCCCGCGGGTTAAAGTATGAACGCGATGGTAAAAAGGTTCCCCACCCCTGCTTTAGATAAAAGAACAATTTTTCGAAATCGATTTATAAATTTTTTGGGGAAAAGAGTCAGTACGTCTAAAATTTGATTTAAAAATGACATATTTCCCATTTTCTCTGGTTTATTTTATACCTACCCACGAAATGGTTCAGTGAAGATTTTTTTTCAAACGAGAAATCTTTGTGTTCGTTTGAACTTTCTTAAACGCATTTTACCAATATTACGGTATATGCCTACCTGAAGTAAACTTAAAAAAATATATTTTTCATCGAGATAGTAACGTTTCTTTGGACAAATTGTGAAATTAATTATTTGTAAAAAATCTTCATATTATTTGCAAATTCACGTTGTGGCATTATTTTATAATAAATTCGATTTATCCTGACGAAGAGATCATTGGTTTGGAAACATGTTGATAATTTTGATAAAATATGTGTGGAATACAATTTTTTTTTTTCATTTAGTAAAACCTACATAAAATATAAGTATTACAGTTAGGTATGAAGGTATTTAAATGAGCCAGGTTTATCTAGATCTTGGCAGTGGATGATCTGGACACACTGAACCCTCTGAAGTCCATCCCTCTCACCTTTTTCCTTCCCAGAACTTCCTCTCCTCCCTTTGATGAAAGAGACCATACACACAGTATCCCTAAAGATGACATAGGCCCTGAGGGAAATTATTTTCTTAACATGCTTGTGAGCATGCTCATTTATCTGCATGCTCGTCAACTGTACACATTTACTCATAAATGAGCATACTTGTTTTGAGCATATCCATGAATAAGCATGCTCACACTGTCAGGGTCCTTAGCACGGACAAAGGCTTTTACCGACAATATCGGTAATAAAAAATATATCAACAATAGGTTTCAGTCTGGATTAAAAAAAACTACACAAGTTTTTTTAAAATTTATTAAAATCAAACATAGGATATTAACATTACATATTTTATTCGGATGTTGTACAATATTACTTTATATTTTTCAACCTATTAATATAACAATAATAATAATAAAATACAGAAAACTTTATTACAAGTAAAACATGTAATAACCTCAGCAGTCAGCATAGAAGGTTCTTCTAGTGAGGTGTTCACAAAACACTATAAAATATTTCTAAAACATTTACAAACAATATCTAACCTTTATTCCTACCTTACTTAATGTCTATAAAGAAAAAGTTTTAGAATTGAGGTTAGACTTTTCTAAGTTCGCTTGTTCAAAGTGAAGAGTGATGTATTGATAAAATAGAGTTATAGAATGAGTAAGAAGTGTGGGCGGGAGAGGCAGGTGCGCGCTCCTGCTGACAAGTACTGAGAAGGAAACAAGTAACAAGAACTGAAGGACAGAATGCCTTTCTGACTATAATCCATTTTACAAGAGAGAGGAACAAGTTGTTCTTGGCCCTGGGTTGGCTGATTAGCCGCCAACTACCAATTACTTCATTTAAATCTCATCCAATGATGTATTCATTTTACAAACCTTTTGCAAATCGGCAACTACAATCTCTCGAATAATTAATTGGACGATTAAGCTTGGATTTGTTATATATGTTCAGTTAACTTTTTTACATTGGTGAGCAGTATTAGGTAGATATTTTTTTAAATTTCATTTCTATAATTCGGATCAGAGTAAAAAAAAATTAAGAAAAATTAAAAAAAATTAAAGCATGGCGTCATTTTGTGAAAAAAAAACTCATAAAGATTGAGAATTTCAACACTTTTTTGTTAAACTTTCGGAAGACTAGTTGCCATTGAGGGGTGTTTTCTGCTCTGCGTTGTTGTATTCAAGTTTAGTTTGCGAAATAATATAATGAAAATATTTTTTCCTTTTATAAAACGTGTAGGAACATGTTTTGAATTTTAAAAAGTGAGAATTCAAATGGATTTGAAATAACTACTCATATTGTTCGGACGTTCGGACACATAGAGTACAAATGGGAAACTGGTGAATCTACCACCATAGCATTAGATTATGTAAACTGACCTTTTTTATTTGATCTTTCGTTTTCGGCTAAATTGTGTCAGAAGTTGAATTTTTTTTAAATTTTGTAAAATTTTCAACAAATTGATTGCCCGGGGGTTATTTATTAGCTGTTTATTGTTACAGAAATTTTACACATTTAGTTTCCGAAAAAACGGAAAAAAATTGAAATATTAAGTATTTAAAATAAATAATTGAAAGCATTGACTTTATCAAAAAAGAGTTTTTTTTGGGTAGATAGTTTCCTGTACTACGAATTTCCGGACACCGTGTTTAGACTTTATACGTAAATGTAATTTTTTTTAAAATCATATTTATTTGTTCACAAATTTTTCTCTCTATTTTGTTATTTTTTTCTACGAATATCATTGTACATATATGTGTGTAACAATTAAATAATGAATTAAAAAAATATATGTAAAAAAATTATCTGAAACAAGGTCCTAGACAACAACACCGCTTTCAGGCCACACGGTATCCTCTATCCACGGTATGAAGCCGGATATGCGGGTGTTGGTGACTGTGCAGGGTGAAGAGGTATACATGGATTTCAACCCCACCAGTAAGTGGGTACAGGCCACACTGCTGTTCAGTAGAGTCAATGGGGCGCCATTATACCAGCCCTGAGAACAAATAATTTAATAAGAATTCCCAAATGGTAGATTATAAATTAGTGCATTTTAACCGGATTTTGAACACATTTCCGGCGGGAGGGGAAGTTCTACCTTTAACGCTCGATCCTACTTGAATGAGGGAAAAGCATTGCCATCCGACCACTTTATATAAAGTATGTACACCAATCCCTTTATAAAGGTCCCAATAATATGTATAGTAAATGTAATACAAGTCTCTACAATGTCCTCATCTTCTTATCTTGTGTGTGGAAGAATATTTGTATCAAAATTAAACTATATTAAGGGAAACGGATGCGCGATCAGTTTCATACAAATCTCAATTTTTGAATTTGAGGCCAAAATACACCACCAAACTAAAAACATATTTTATATGAGTATATCAAATGTGTAGTACGTATATGTGCAACTTTATTTACATGTGTTTTTAATTATGAGTAAATGATAAACATTTAAAAAAATAATTTGACAAGGTTTATCATAAAAATGTCGTGAAATATAAATTAAAAGATATACAATATTAAAAGAAAGCATTTTGATGGGTCTAAATTTAAATTAAAAATGACCTGTTGACCTGAAACTGCTGAATTGTGGCTTAACGGGATTGTACTTTGAAGAACATAAAAATGCTTTCGACAAGAAAAAAAAAAAAAAAAACTGTTTATGTCGAAACCCAAATTTGCAGCGTGCTAATTAAAATTCTCTCCAAAAAATGCATTTTTAACGATGATTTATTTTTTATTATATTAACACAGTAGAAAGTGCAAGATACATACATTTAAAAAAAATTATAATTAACCCTCTACAAAATTTAAAAAGTAGGCTCTGAAATAAAGCAAAATTTAATTCTTTAATTATCTGTCTATCATCATATTCGTCATTTTAAGAGCGTTTAACCAGCCAGCGGACGAAAATCCACATTTCGTCGAAAGTTGTTCTTCCGATCGTGCAGGGCGGTTACAATGAGAAAGATTAATTATTCTCCGTACCAGCTTTTTTAAATTATAATTCAATATCGAATTTATTTCAATCCAAATTCGCTTTAATTTATACCTTCATCCAAAAATGCTGAAAGGCGTGATGATAAAACTATTAAAATAGTGTACTTTTTGTAGTTATTTTTTGATTATAAGTATTTATCATTTTTCAATAATGTCTAAATTTAATAAGAATGTTAAAAAAATCTGAAATATATTAATTTGTAAGTGCGCAAATAAATACACAAATGGACCAATTTTCGTCAAGAAACACATGTACGTACATATTTTTTAATGATTTTATTGAAACTAAAATTAAAATTCTAATACATAACTCTGCTAGATAATGTATTGATTTATTTTACTGCATGATTACATTATTTGAAATGGGTGTGGTATAATACAAAAACTTTTTTGAAAATTTAACAAATCTGCCAACGACCTATGGAATAACCTTATTATACTAAAAATTAAAAAAAAATCTAAAAATTTATTACATAACTATGCTAGATAAAAGAACAATCTTTCGAAATCCATTTATAATTTTTTGTGGAAAAGAGTCAATACGTCTAAAAACTTTTTTGAAAATGACGTATTTCCGGCTTTCTCTGGTAATGCCCTCTTAAACAAAAATATATAAAATAGCATACTTTCATACTAGATATTTAGTACAACTTTTGGTTTAAAAAAATATTATTCAGTCTGTTTGGGTATTTTAGTAACAAATTTAAAATTAAGTTTTATGTGCAACGGGCCGAAATGGACTACACACCCGTTCCTCTAAACCCTTTACACTTGTAGCACTAGAGATGCGCGAATGTTGTTTTTTTTATAATGATTTGTGCCAAAGTGAAAACCAATTTTAACCAACCTAACCTAACAAAATACTAGTAGTTCTGTCAATAGTTAGTAGACCTGGCGTTCAAAAAAGTATGTTTCCATTTTTCTCCAAGACATAATTTCCTCTGAAATCATGAGATTTGTAAGTAGGTACTGAAATACTTACCTTCTTATTTATGAATCAAGTTTTTGATTCGAATGGTGGTCTTCCACCAGGGTGATACTGAGAGTATTTTCAACTCTAGAATGTACCGAAAATGAAATAAAATCATTTTACTTAAATTATGTGTGCAAAAACAACAACAATAATTTTAAAGTTACTTGCGCAAATACAAAAAATGCCATCCAAGCATATATAAAATGAAACCAATGTCGCCACTGGCTTAGTATATTTTGATTTTAGCCCATTTAGCATGTGTTTTGTCTCACACCGAATATCGCTATCCCATTTGCATTTCATTTTTATGCAGGAAATATATGAAAATATTTTAAACAAAGAATATTCCGACTTTTGGATCATGAAACAAGCCCACATCAATTTGGGAGGCGGGTATGGGTACCGCTGCCTCGGGAACTATTTATTGGATAAAAAACACCTGTGCCATAGGTCACCCCAAGTGGTTCGTTAAGTTTGGTGACTTAGCAGGGGTGCCCGGGTTCATTGGGTGAAGTTTGTCCGAGTCTTGGTGGCGGATGCGTCTACCCACCAGCTGCATGGCAGGCCGGATCGGGGGAAACTAGTTGAGGAAGAATTTTTGACCTCTCCAATAGACTCTCGGGAAAATCGCCTTGCACTGCAGTAGGATGGATAGATTCATAAATCCGTCACTTCTTGACACACTGACCCACAGATTCCTACCCACCACTCATACTTTTTCCTTCCCAGTACTTCCTCTCCTTCCTTTGCTTTCCTTCCAGAGAATGATTCAGGGAGAGCCATTGGCTTCTCCAGCCGTACTCGGAGGGTACCCATGGTATGAACCATGATGGGTTCATACGTCCGTCACTCCTGGACCTATTGACCCTCAGATTCCTACCCACCCTTCATACCCTTTTCCTTCCAAAAACTTCCTTTCATTAAAATACCCTCCACACAGCATCCCCAAAGATGACAAAGGCCGTGAGGGGAATTAATTTACTCAGGGCCTCCTGTGTGGAACTAATGTAAAAAAAATAAAATTCATATATAATTTAAGTGAAATGATTTTATTAATTTCCGACACGTTCCAGAATTGAAGATACTCTCAGTATCACCTTGGTGGAAGACCACTATTCTAATCGACTTAATAATTAAGTAGGTAAGTATGTAAGTAACTACTCACAAATCTCACGATTTCAGAGGAAATTTAAGTTATTTGCGTAAAAACTAGAATTGCCTTCCTTGCAGATTTAAATAGAAACCAATGTCACCACCGACTTAATACATTTTGGTTCTAGCCCATTTGCACGCGCTCTGGCTCACATTGAATATCGCTCTCCCATTTGGATTTCATTATTATATAGGATATGTATAAAACTATTTTTAGCAAAGAATAGTCACTCTTTTATATCACAAAACACGCCCACACGGCATTTCTTTTATTATTCTTTATTCTATGGCGCACGCCAATAATCATTATAATGATTGTCACATGTCGGCTATCTTCAGAAGCTTTGTGTTACTATTTTTTTGTTATTACTAAATTTCTTGTAATATTTAGTGTTTAAAGTAAAAATAATTAAAAAAATAATTTAAATCTAGGTACATTATAATTAGCTTGGTTTACAATATATCTCAGCGTTACATACCGGACAACCCCCAGTTGTGTTGACTGGGCGGCTGCAAATCTCCACGTCATCTTTTATACCGACAGGGCGAGAAGAGCTGTGAGTGGGAAACACTTTGGAGCACTCCTCCTGAGAGAGTCTCTGCATGCTCGTCTGAAATGTTGAAAAACAAACCAACTGATTATTTTATCCAGTGGGAACATATGCGCCGTTACTTTTTACGACAAATATACGAAGAGTAAATTAATATTACCATTTTTTTATTCCACACAGGAGGCTCTGAAGGAAAAAAATACCTCTGGACCTATGGCATCTGTGTAGATGCTGTGTGGAGAGTCTTTATAGGAAAAGAATGAGGGGAAGTTCTTGGAAGAAAAAAAGGTATGAGGGGTGGATAGGAATCTCAGGTCAACGTGTTAATGGTGCCAGGCGATGGGTCGAGAGAGTCCGGCTAGAGTGTTCAAAAGTTCTCCCTCAACCAGTATTTCCTGATCCGGCCCACCACGTAGTAGGTGGGCAAACGGATCCGTCGCCAAGAACTAGAAAAATGAAACCTATGAACCCAGCATCCCTGCTAAATCAGCAAATGTAGCAAACCACTTGTGGTGATCTATGTCAGATTTATGTTATTCAATAAATGGTTCCCGAGGCGGCGGCACCCATGCACGCCTCCCAAATTAATAATTAATTTTCTTTTTAGCTTTATTAATTATTTAGCATCGTTAGACCCATTAAATAAATAGATTTAATATTCCATAGTGGAGTGATGCGGCCTTTCTGCCACTTTCTTCTAATCAACCAAGATTTGTTGTACTTAGTGAGAATAACAAAGCAAAAACCATCAAAGAACAGTTCTACCGCGCTATCCCTGTAGTATTACAATATGAAGTGAGGTATTAATGAAATATGTTGTGAATATAGCACAAGTCTCCCAAATGCTCCTAACTGTCTAGAGCCAGTGGGACTACGGCATCCCCATTGTAGGCATGTTGTGAAACTGAAGGAAGTGGGGAGAAGGAGATGGGGGGAGGAAGGTGGGAAGGCTGACTTATTAGATCTGATCACCACACATGATAGAGCTACTATTTCTCCAGTCATTCAACAGGGCGATACTGACAATACCATCCACTCTGGAACGGGCCACAAACATGGTGTGTTATTTTAATGATTTAATTATTGAAAAATGAAATAATTAAATCATTAAAATAACATAAAATTGATTTAATTATTTATTGTGACGTATTAGACGCCAGGATTTGAACCCGCTACTTCTGAATTAGTCATCGAGGATCTTAACCTCTGGACCACGGAGGTCTTAGAAAAGTGTGCTTTAATCAACATTTAACTTTAATAAAATATATTTTAGTATATTTGCACCACTTTAGAGTGGTAGAAAAACCATAAATATGTGGAGATCGGGAGAGCATGTAATAATGAAAAGGTTTTAAAATGGGAAAATCAGGTGGTTTTTATATGTAGAGTGGATGGACGGTGAAAGAAGTGCTAGGAGAATATAAGACGCGTAAGTGAATGGTAGAAGAGGTGTGGCATGCCCAAGGATGACATGGCACGACCAAGTGAATTAAGAACCTATTTGAGTTGAGTCATCTCAAAATTCAGAATAACAGAAGAGTGCCTATGTATAGACGATGAACGAATTTGAATGAATGTTATGACTGAAATGGCGTGATTGTTAGACATCTCTTTTAAAAAAATGTACATTTAGTACCGGCGACAGCTGTCAACCTTGTCGTTATCACATCATTGGTCATTGTTCACCATGAAGGCAGAGAAAAGTGTTCTAACCTTGAAATCAGTTTTGGATGGGTATTCCGGCCCAGTTAATAGGAAGCCACTGTCGGGAAGAGGGGTGCCCGTGTGGAGACAGGCTGGTAGAATTCTGCTCGTGAATTTCACCCTGAAATCGAAAAAAGGAAATTTATAATATTTTTATTTGTATTAAAAACATTTTTTTTTTAAGAATCAACTGTGAGGTGGTATTACGATTTACAATGCAATAATATCCCTTAATCCTTTAGGTGCAGTATGCTGATATTATGGCATGACGCATGACACACATCAACATTCCACATGTGTCCCCGTCACCTGTTTTATTATTTTTTTATATATTTTTTTTGCAAAAAAAAAATTATAAATTTGGTAACTATACTTTTTCACGGATAAAATTTAAATAATAATTGAAAATAGGTGCTAATTTCGGTTGTGATTCTTTCTGTCTGTTTGTAACTCCAGTTCAATAAACTCTAGAAGCTCTGCTTTGAATTTAAGTGTTTTCATTTTCAAAATATTGTTTTCTGGAGAATTTAGACAAGCGATATACTACCTACATATATAAATTGCCATTTTCAAAATTGGATCTGTTTATCGAGAATTTAGACAATTCGTGATTTTTCACTAATCTGCGCTAGTTCTATGTATCTATTTATACACGGTGTCCGGAAACTCGTAGTACAAGCGGGAAAATGGTAAATCTACATCACATTCGGAGTCGATTTGTGATATAACTTTTTTGATTTGAGCTTTCGTTTTCGAGTAAATCGGGTCTGAAGTTGGAATTTTTTGGTTAAATTTGAAAAAATTGTTCACTAGGGGTTGATTTCAGCTGTCTAATGTCTTATAAAATGCATCGAAGGGTAAACCGGGCTCAAAAGTTTTTTTAACCCTTTAGTTGCCGAAAAAATGGAAAAATTAAAAAAATATATATATTAAAATTGAAATGCTCAGATCGAAAAAAATAAGTTTTTTGGGTTCTCTACGTGATGTAGATTCACCAGTTTCCCGCTTGTACGAGTTTCCGGACACGTTGTATAGAGAAGAGTATCTGTGATGATGGAATCTACAGTTATTGTTAATAGTTTTCAGTTTATATTGTTATTTGTTTTCGATATTGATGAAATTTTGCACAGACACAAAAATGGGAGGTTACATTAAATTTGGACTGCTCCCAACCGTCTGGAGTGAAACTGTGGTAATTAGGATATGTTATGAGGCTGGAGGCAGCGGGGTGGAGAAGAATATGGGAAGCAGGAAGGTGGGGAAGTACCTGGCTATTCAGATCTGGTCATTAAACACGGATAAAGCCTTTTCAAGCAACGTTTCATTTCTGAATGGTGGTTTTATACCAGGGCGATACGATACTGAATCTTCCACTCTGGAATGTGCCGTAAATATACTACATATTTTTTTAAATGAATAAATTGTGAAATATCACAAATTGATCAAATAAAATTTACTTACACATGCCGAGATTCGAATTCGCGACCTCCAGATTACTAGTCGAGATCCTTTGACAACGAAGGCCGTCAGATTTGTAATATTGATAAAATAAATACTTAAGAGGTAATACCACCGGTGAGAAATCTCGACGGTAGGTATTTTCAAAAATTATCGTTGTCGCGCAGCGCTCACAAAAGAACTAGCTATAGATGTGTGGGTGAGACCACGTGAGTGTTTGGCTCGAACACCCTCTCGCCCCCTCTGCGTCTCCTGCCTACCGCGGTAGTCTTACCGTCTTCCGCGAATCTCATCGCATGCATGTTTCGACTTATTTCGTCGCTAATGAAGTTTTTGACTCGGCCGTGTACCGCTCTCCATAGACAGAAAAAAGGGCGCATTATTTTTAAACGCACGAGGTCTCTAAAGTTGCATATGATTTGTAGCTATTCGAAACGTAAAAATAAATAAAATTAGTCTAAACGACCCGAAGTTTAGAAAAAACTATATTTCGTGATTTGGAAAAAATAAAATAATGGTCTTTTGTTTTGTAGCAAACTTATTTTTTATTCAATAACGGCAGTACAAAGAACACAAAACATATTTTGTCCAATATACGTAATCTAGTTGTTTAAAATGTAAACTAACTAAAACTAACTAACTAACCATCACGCCGTTTCCCCGCAGGGGTAGGCAGAGAGTATGGACCGCCAAACAACTCGATCTTGGCACACACTCCTTGCCTCGTTCACATATAAGTAACTGATTCACTTGGTCGTGCCATGTCTTCCTCGGGCGTCCCCGACTTCTTCTTTCATTCACATTTACGTCATATATTCTCCTTACACTCCTTTACTCGTTCATTCGCTCTACATACCCAAACCATCTGAGCGTCCCTTTCTTAATCTTACTCATTACGCTTACATCAGCCTTGCATTCTTCGCGGATCTCCACATTTTTCACACGATCGTACATGGTTTTACCACACATACGCCTCTCATTTTTACAGCATTCAGTCTACTTTCATCCTTCCTCTGTCAGTTCCATGCCTCACTGCCATACATCAGGGTAGGTACCAGCACTCAATTATGGACGGCTACCTTCGCTTCTTTTGACAGTTTTTTGTTGGCGCCAAAGGCGTTCGTCCTCCATTAATAGAGTTGCCTGCATTTACCCTTCTTTCGATATCTCTGTCAAAACTACCATCTCTCGTAAACATACTTCCCAAGTACACAAACTCACCCACCTGCTCCAAATACTCATCATTCACAACTATGTTGCACATTGTTTTCATACTATCTCTTTCAAATACCATGACTTTAGATTTACTTACATTCTTCATACATACTTCGATCATCCTAGACACGAGAGACTGTTAAAAATGTAAAAGGGAAAAATAACACGTTTTCTGGATAAAACTAAGATACTAAACAATAATGTACACCAACTGTACTGAATATCCAGGCACTTCCCCACCTTCCTCTTCCTCACTTCCTTCCGCTCCCCGTTATCTTCAGCCTCACAACATACCCTAATTATTGTGGATGCCATAGTCTCACTGGCTCTTGTGCGGTATTCACATAAAAAACAACATTTTTTAACAAAATATAACAAATAAAATATAACGCTTGGATAAAACTGAATGTTAACGTAGTTTAAAGGCAGCGATTACTTAAAATCTTGCTTCGAATTCAAATTTAACATTATATTTATTGAATGTAGTTTGGCGCTATTATAACCTTTTCAAGCATTATAGCCAGCGACCGAAGGAGATGCACACATCTTTCCACGTTTTTTTTTCATTAGCTCCACATATGGGATCCTTAGGAAAAAAAACCCTCAGGGCCTATGTCATCTTTGGGGACGCTGTGTAGGGGTCCTTACAGGGAAAGGAAGGAGAGGAAGTTCTGGGAAGGGAGGTATCTGTCAATGGGTCCAAGGGTGACAGAAGTATGAATCCAACCCTCCCATTAAGGTGCAAGGCAATGGATCGAGAGAGTCCGGGTGGAGAGGTCAAAAGGTCTCCTTCGACCAGTCTCTCCCGATCCGGCCCGCCACGCAGAAGGTGGGCAAATGCAGAGACGTAGCGAATTACATGGGGAGACCTATGGCAGGGGTCTTGGTTATCCAATTCACGGGGCGGCGGAATCCATATCCGCCTCCATGAATACAAAGAACATCCAAGGCCATAATCCTGGTAAATACGCGAAGCACTTTGTAATAATAATAATAATAACATTATATTTATATGGCGCTGTTTTGTGACATTTCACTTCAAGTGCGCTTAACTATAATAAATTTAAAAAATAATCCTACAGTGCTCCTTATAATATTGAGAAAATAATAAAAGAGTATTGAGTATTTACAAAACAATGACAGAAGAACAAAATTAACAAAGATAGTGCTGTTATAGCACACACGGGACAATAATAATAATAGACAATAGCGGTGCTATTGTAACACAGGACACAACAAGAACTTTAAAACTAAAATATAAAATACTAACAGAAAGGCAGTTTGCCTTCAGAAATGAGAAATATTCTGACATAAATTCGGATATTAAACATAAAATAAAAATACAATTATGAGGAAACCGAAACCAAACAATCACGGGAAACTTGAGAACATGGCTTATTATTATTACGTATATTGGAAAGATGTTAAGATTCATGAATGGTATGATTTTTTAAATAATTTTGTTTTTAAAGCCAGTTTAAATTCAGCCAAATTCTGGATATTAGTAAGAGCTGAGGGAAGTTTATTCCAAATGAGAGTAATTAGTAACATCTAGATCTGCTGACCTTAGAGTAAGCTGTCTCTCGCTTAAGTTTTGTCGGACACATAGTTCCAATATATAGGCTGGCGCCATTCCTTGCAATATTTTGAAGGTCAAGCAGATCTTGAAAGATCTTGATTATAGAAAGAAAACACCTTCGAATGAGAATATGGGAAGATATTGGAAAAGAAAACACGAATGGAAAGAGGAAAAAAGGAATGGTCAATTGGAATTATATAACATATATGCCAAATGAATTGTTTAAAATGAAAAAAGAGGAATTTTACCATGAATTATCTTCACCGAATAATGAAAAACTCGAAAGAAATACGGTGGGTCAAAGTGATGATAATTTTTAAGCAATAGAAACTTTGGAAAAATATGTGAGTTGCGGCCAAAAACTTCAGTTGCTAGAGTATTAAACATGTTACAGCACTCGCAATTCAAAGGAAATATGCAACAAATTATGTAAAATAAAATGAAAACCAAGTAATAGAGCAATTTACAAAAGAAACAGGATTACATGTGCCTGTGGACAGTGTAACGATGAAAACAAAAACTTTTTAGCGGCAAGTCCGGTTGACCTAATCGGTAAGGATACTATAATTGAAGTTAAACGCTTCTTCAAACTTTGCAAATACACTTTGTGGCGTCATTTTTAATTAAATGAGAACAAATAACTTTGTAAAAATAGCACAATGTAATCAATATTATCAACATGTTTCGAAAACAGAGTGTTCTTCGTCAGAATAGGATTAATACTAAAAGTCAAACAAATATGGACACATAAGAATTATAGACAAAATATTAAAGGGAGAAGCATTTTATCGAAAGAAAACGACGTTCGAAGGAGACAACACAGAGGTGTCGAAAAAGAAAACTAAGGTATAACGGTTATCCAATAAATGGTTCCCGGGGCGATGGTACCTATAACGCCTCCCAAATTGAAAATTTATTATAGTACTTGACATAAACAATTTTAATTTGGCTCAATTTTAGTATGAAAGCTCGATCAGTATTGGTATACCGCGATAAGTCACTAAACAGAAAAAAACGAATAAAAAATATTGATTACTCGGGGAAGGACAACACTAGTCTACCGATAAAATTCGTTACATCACTACTTCGCTTTGTATGTATTTGTCAAAACCCTCGTTCCCCGGTCCCCTCAGGCGAAGTGAGCGAAAGGGACACCTGCACATTGGGCTGAAAATACCTAAATAAAATCTTCGAAATCGATGTTTTGTATTCCCCATTTTTCTTCTCCAAAACTGGACCGATTTTAATTATTTTTTTTTCACTAACTGTATTAGAAGAAAATATTCTATGTCGGTACGTTTTGCTTTTTTTAAAAATACATTGTTTGGTTTGTATACTGAACGTCTTTTGACGGCGTTTAAATCAGGCAATTTTATTCATTTTTGGAAGGTCCTAACTTCTAAAAGAAGTAAATTATCAAAAAAAGCAAAACGTACTGACACGCTAAAGGTTGATATCTATATTACGTAAAAAAAAATTTTGCTCTGGGGTCAAAATCCAGAGAGATAAACGGGGAATACGTTTGTATGGAAAAGACGCCGCTAGTATTTCCTCTTAAGGATTTGAAAGTTTATAAAATTGAATGCAGAAAAACAGCAGTTTGGAAGGTTGGGGAGATAGCTTAGTTGCTATAGTAAATGCCTGAACAGCATATGGTCTGGAATTCTAATTATAGTTGCACGTATGGGCATATTTATTTAAAAAAAAAATTGTGTTATTTTTATTTGAAATTATTTTAATATTTTATATAATTTATTAGGAAATACTTACTCTTTGTCTAACCGAAGGAGGGCGATGTTGTTGTATATTGTAGAGTAAGTTCTGTTGTATAGCGGGTGGATGTATTGTGTTGTGACGTCAAATATCTCATCTGGATTGTACCGGGGCGTAAAGGTCCCGCCCAATCCGACAAACTTAACTTTACTGGAGCTGAAACAAAAGACGCTTCTTTAATGCTAAATATGTCCTTATTACTTTGGTTTCTTAAAGGCGAACATTTTTATTATTTTGTGGTTAATTTTTAGATTTGAATTTAAAGCGCTGTGGTAAATTTAATTTTCAAATTTGAATTTAAACTCTTTCTAAAACCGTTTTTAGATCATATTTCTAAACATGATAGTAAGAGAATCACTACGATTTCTATGAGACCTCTTTGAGTTGTACCGAAAAGGGAACAAATTGGTCTGAGGGGTTAACAAAACATTGAATTTCTCTGTTTCTAAAAACGAAAAAACATAATTTCCCGACCCATTTTCCGAGCAATTTTCTTCTCAATTTCGAATTTTTCCAGAAGAAATGATTAAAATTTGAAAACTTAATAACCATCGCATAACAAAATCAAAAAGAAAAATGTTTTAATTCAAATTTCCCGTCACATTTTCCCAGCAAAAAAAAACGTTTTAATCAATTTCTCGAAAGAATTTCATGGGAAAACAATTATGCTGAAAATAATTAAAAAAAAAATCAGAGTATGCAATTCACACGCGTAGAAGTGAAACCTTCAGAAAACTAAAGTTGGAGAAAATGAGACGAATGCAGAGGCGTATGATAAGTGCAGAGTTTATTTATTATAATATTGTTCCAAGTTTAAATATTGTTACCAAGTTTAAACATGGATGGTTATTACTGTATTACTTATTCTACTAAGCACCGCACAAAAAGGACACCTCATTCTCTTGCAGGCTAATTCCTGTAGATTTTTGTGTTCGTCTCTTTTTAATATCGCTTATTTCCGTTTCATCAAGTTTAAAATCACAACGGTGCTAAAGAAGTTTCCACTTTAAAAAAAACCAAATAAACAGGAGTGACGGACGTCCTGTAGTATTGGACATACGAATCCATCCCTCTCGTGAGCTTTGTTTTGGAGTAAATCGTGTCCGAAATAGAATTTTTTTACTGGCATATTAATATTACTTTCAGCTGTTTACTATCTTATGAACGCGTCGGTGCGATGACTCGACTCCGATTTATTGAATCGAAAACTTCTTTAGCACCGTTGTGATTTGAAACTCGATTAAACCAAAAATACCTGCTCTAAAGAGAGACAAATATATACATCTATAGGATTTAGCCTGCGAGAGAATAAGATAGTATGGTCTCTTCGTAGCCTATCGGTCTCCTCTTTGTGCGGTGCTTCGTAGCCTCCCCACTCTTGACTATTTTCGTTTTCTGAAGGTTTCACTTCTAGCGCATGTGAATTACACACTCTGTTCAATAAAACAATCAAAGTGAACATTAAAAACAACTAGGGTGAACTTCGTTTTTAACAAATGGAACTAATGTACACAATTATTATTTATAATAAGATTTAATCATTTATAATAAGTAGGCAACAAAATATGATCAAAAATGAAACAATTTTAAATAGAAAAAAAAAACACGATATTACGAGTATTTTGGGTTCTCATGACTTAGTATACGATTAGGTACGTAATTCTGGAACAATAGACCTTGCGTTCAAAAAGTTTTTTTTCCTTTCTAATGAATACAAACCATAATTTCCTCTGAAATCATAAAATTTACAAGTAGGTACTAAAATACCTTCCCACTTAACATTCCTAAATTTAAAATGAAGAATATTTATATGTTTTGTTCGAGGAAACGTCGCTGTCTCAATGACAATACTTTTTTCAGACTTTCTTTAGGCAGGTAGATGTAGATACCATACTCCACTCCGATTCCATAGAAAAAATTCAGCATAAATTCTTAAGATTCATTAACTATAAACTTGGTCTACCAATAGAATCAAATTTAAATTTAAAATTTAATCAAAATTACAACCACTTGATGAAAGAATTAAACTTACTCAAACTTTCAGATAGAAGACTTATTTCCGACTTGACTTTTATTTTTAAAATTGTTAATGGTATTATAGACAGTCCTGATTTATTAAACCTAATTACCTTCCACATACCTACTAGAACTACTCGATCCAAAATTCTTTTAATTGCAACAAAAATATCAGGACTGAGTCATTTAGATACTCGCTTATACCTAGATTGCATGCAGTTGGAAATGCTTTCTCAGAAGTAGTAGATGTGTTCAACTGCACCGAATATAGTTATAAGAAGGCTATAATATCCTACCTCAATGACAATAATTAATGTTAGGTATATAGTGTTCGTCTGCACGGCGTCTATATCATATTCCTATTTTTTACCTGTATTTTGTTAACGCTTATATTTTATATAATCTATAGTTTGTTTTTAACATATGTTACGTTACTTATAATCTTTTCACTGTAATAAAAAAAATGTACTGCATTCTATGTTAAAAGCCCTATGGGCGTTTAAATAAATAAATAAATAAATAATATTGAATAAATTCGAAAAAGTCAAAAAAAGCACGACTATTAAACCTCTGAAAATATAACCTTTAATAACCATTAATACAGTCACCATCCTGAACAGGAAGCGAAACATACAAGCAAACGTAAACAAAATTGTTTAAAAAGAACTTTGATACCCTCAGTCAATAATAATTTAAAGTAGATTCACCAGTTGCCCGCTTATACCACGAGTTGCCAGACACCATGTGCAGCGCCAGTTTTGTGAAATAATACCTCAAAGGTGCTTAAATCTTTAAAGTTTGATAATTCAAACTTCATATCAATACGTTTGTCTATGTTCATCATTGTGATCATTATTTCAAGAACGAGTTGAATTAAAAAAAAAAAACAATAAACTCACCCAACTTGTTCAATGGCCCATGCAGAACACAACACCCACTGGTCACTCACTAGACTTACAGGAGACCCCGGCCAGGTAATGTCTTCCCTCCGACCTGATCCAACACGTCCCTGGGAACACAACACGATATCTAAATATAATTCTCTAAGCAAGTTAAATTATTTATTGCTCTAATAATATTTGTGGATTTTGTTATTTCATCTTCTTTTGTTATATGAATTCCGCACAAGAGTTCAAACTGCACCCAACTATCTGTAGCCAATGAGAATATGGCATCCTGTTTAATGTGACTGAAGGAAGTGGGGAGAAGGAGATGGGTGAGAGGAATGTGGAGAAGTACATGGCTATTCAGATCTAGTCACAAAACGCGGCTACAGACTTTCAAATAACGTATCAATTCTGAGTGGTTGTTTTACACCAGGGCGATACTGATAGTATCTTACACTTTGGAACGTGTTGCAAAAATTAATATAAATATGAGACATTTATAGATTTTTTTAACATTATATCTACACATGAGACCCTGAGGAAAAAAATCCCTCAGGACGTATGACGTCTTTGAGGATGCCGTGTGGAGGACAAGAAGTTCTGGGAAGAAAAAGGTGTAAGGGGTGGGTAGGGCAGGAATCTGCCTGTCAATGTGATCAGGAGTGATGAACGTGTGAATCCATCCTTCCCGTTGCGGTGCATGGCGATGGGTCGAGAGAGTCTGGCTATAGAGGTCAAAAAGTGGCCCTCAACCAGCCTTTTCCGATCCGACCCGCCACGCAGTAGGTGGGGAAAAAGCATCCGCCGCCAAGACCTAGACAAATCTCACCCCACGAACCCGGGCACCCCCGAGTCACCCCCAGTTTATTATCCAATAAATCGTTCCCGGGACGACGGTACCCATCCCACCTCCCAAATTAAAATAATATATATTGTTTTAAAAGAATAAATTGGGAAATAACACAACACAATAATTTTTTTGTGGAGGGTTTTATATCCCATATAATTATTAGATACTTTTTTCAACCCGACATCTGGATACATGTCTTCTTCAAAAGTAACATTTATCTTTTAAGAGCTTAAAAACTTACTCAAGGGAAGTACATTATATCTCTTAAGATTAAGAAAGGGACCCTTGGATGGTTTGGGCATGTAGATCGGATAAACGAAAAAGTAGTGTAAGGAGAATATACGCCGCGGAAGATAATGGAAGTTAGTTGAGTCGGGTCGGGTCAAGAGTCTGAATAACACAAGAAAAGTGTTCATAGACATAAGATGAAATATGAATGTGAAAGAAGCAAGGAGTTGCTGAGACCGAGTTTTGTAGCGGTCTATCATCCCTTCTACTCCTGCCATGAAACGGCGTGCTGGGAGACAAAGTTGGTTGGGAGACAAAGCGTTGGATAACCAACACCTCGGCCATAAGTCACCCCAAGTGGTTAGCTATGTTTGGTGACTTAGAGCAGGGGTACCCGGGTTCATCGGGTGAAGTGTATTCGGGAAGATCCTCTGACCTCTCCAGCTGGTCTCTCTCGATCCATCTTCTTGCACCGCCGCGAGACTACAGGATTCATTCGTCCGTTACTCTTGGATACACTGCTCCCTAGAAACCTACCCATTCCTCATATCTTTTTCTTTCCCCAAACTTCCTTTCCTTAAAAAGGTCCTCCACACTGCATCCCCAAATATGGGGATTAATGTAAAAAAAACAATAGTTATTTGGATAAATAAATGAATATTTTAGGTTTTAAATAAAGCTACCTAATGTCTGCAACTTACATAGTACGGGGCCTCTGCTGTAGTTGTTATAGGAGTCCTGTGATATACTATATTGGAGTCTGGTGTGAGTAGAGGACACATATCCCCCCGAGTTTCTTGGTCCGGGTAAATCTTCTCTGCCAGCTCTATGCAGTCTGTAGAGGAAACAAAACATTACAAATAAAGTGTCTACGGTTATTAATGGGACTAAGTAACTTATAAAGTGTAAGATAATTTCTAGTATTTATAGCAGATGTGGATAGCCAGGTAGTTCCTCGGTAAATTATCGACAAGCCGCCGCATGCCGCTACACTTTAAATAGGCATACAATTTGAAAATTAAACTACTTTTAAACTTAAGTACCACAAGAACCATCGGTTTCAGTCGAGATAGACGGGAAAGTATGCATTAAAATACGATTTTCATTCAAAGTTTAAAAATTACCATCTCCATTACGGCCATGATTAATTTTATACAAAACCGGGACCAGCTCATTTTACACTAACAAAAAAAAAATTTTTACCACAGTAGATAGGTAATAATTAGACGTAATTAATTCCGTGAGCGGAAATTGAAAAAAATGTACATTATCGTTAATTTCTTAAATTTAAAAATACGAAAATGTCATTTTTCAAAGTGCAAAAGCGGTAATATGCACTTTTTCACGAAAAAACACTTTGCAGAAGTTGAATAATTGTTAGAATTACGTATTTCGGAACCTTTTTGCATTGGGGGAGGCGGAAAATTATGCATTTTAAATTTCAATTGCGTAAAATCAAAATTCACTTCGCGTCTTCGAAACCGACATGGCGCAGCCCATAAATATACTTGGCGCGGCCGATCTGTCACACAAGCCCGCTAGACAAACCCTGCGTAGCTAGACAAACCATTTAAAAACGTAGGCTGTTTTTTAAAGTAAAGATAACAACATGGAGGTCATTGAAAAATGACATATCCGTATTTTTATATTTAAGAAATTGACGATAATATACATTATTTTCAATTTCCGCTCACGGAATTAATTATAGTTTGGCAAGAAAGTCTAGAAATTAAATCAATTGGAACTAAACCTGTTCATTACTATGGCAACACCGAATTATATGACGTTTCCTATGGCTTTCGTGATATCGGGTGTTACGGTTGATTTATTGTCTTAAATCTGAGTAGAATATCGCTGATTTGATAATATTTTTATTCATTGTTTGCCTGAATTTAATTAAAATGAATAAATTATTACATAGTGATACAAGAGGGGTTACATTCTGCGTTTTTCAACGTTGCCTAGCCGAGTGTCACGCGAAGAAGCTTTTGTTTGATTTAGAAGATGTTTAAAAACGAACTGCAGAAATGAATGGTACGTAGTATAGTTTGTTTAATAAATTTCATTAGTATTACACGATTTATGCCAATTTTCGAGCGATAATAATCATTACAATCTGATTTGAGGTTATGTTAAAAAAATTCGAATTTGACATTTCGATTTGACAGTTCATATGCGGCCACAAGAAAAAGGGAATAACTCAATAAAAAAATAATAATATGCAACTTCTTTAAACTCGTAGAAAAGTTCTTTTTTTCTCGTTTTCTCTTTTTTTTCTTTCTAAGTGAATATTATCTAGTGTGTGTTTTTAAAACTACCTTCTATAATAATAATTTTAATGATGTTTTTCACACACAGGTAAATCTGAAACAACGGTAAGACGAATCGTCAAGGAAGGGGAAAAGGCAGATGGAAAATTTGAAACACCGGGAAAACGGAAAATGGGCATAATAATAATAATATGTAATAGCATAAGTGCTGATGATTGGAAAAATTGTTGCAAACACTTGATGAAAATTGAGGCAGAATATTATACACGAGGCAGTACTATATATGATGATATCGATGAACTGCGTTTAGATGAAGATGAAGATACGGAAGAAGAAGAATCACACGAAGACAAAGACAATAATTACATGTCGGGTGTTGAATTAATAGACTTAAATTTTTAAGTACCTACGTTTTTATATCGAAATAAACGCCCACTTAAAACTTGTTTTGTTTTATTTTGCTTCTATTAAATTACAGTTTTTTGTGCAATTTTTTTGAAAATACAAATACGCTATGAAATATGCATTTTGCCAGAAGTGTTTTTTTTAAACATACGTTCTTTGTCTTATGAGCCATCTTGGTGTTGCCATTTAAAACTAGAAAACGATCGCAGCGCCATCATTTATTTTCTACACTTTCTTGCCAAACTGTACATCTAATTATTACCTATCTACTGGGGTATACATTTATTTATTTTTGTCCAAAATGAGCTGGTCCCGGCTTTGTATAAATTTACCCGGCCATGTTTTTTTTATGGATTTGACAATTGCGAAGTTTCGTTTCAAACTAAAAACGCATGAATTTACCTAGGTAATTATCGGTTCGGACTGGCCACGCTTATTACGAATAATTTTTAGAAAAAAACTTTAGATTCGCCTTAATTACTATAAAAGGAAACTTTTTGGCTTTGGGGCGGCGGAAAATAATGCATTTTAATTTTCAATTGCATAAAACCAAAATTCACTTTGCGAACCGACGCAGCGAAAATCCGCGGCCGTAGCTGTCACTGTTATGGACTGTAGCTGACTTCGTGGGATACCTACATGAAATACCGCGAATCACAAACCATGTTGCACAAACCTAGCGTAGCCGCTAAACCACTTGAAAACTGGGATGTTTTTCTTGCGTTGACGCGAGCAGGCGTTATAAAGGGGCACATTCTTTTGTATCACAAACCATGTTACACAAACAAGCCCGCTAGACAAATTTCATAATTACGCGCTTTATCCCACGAAGTCAGCTACAGTCCATAACAGTGACAGCTACGGCTGCGGATTTTCGCTGCGTCGCGTCGTCGGTTCGCGAAGTGAATTTTGGTTTTATGCAATTGAAAATTAAAATGCATTATTTTCCGCCGCCCCAAAGCCAAAAAGTTTCCTTTTATAGTAATTAAGGCGAATCTAAAGTTTTTTTCTAAAAATTATTCGTAATAAGCGTGGCCAGTCCGAACCGATATTTACCTTTACCTAAACTAAGAACCTATTTTGTGTTCGTAAATAGTTGTTTCTTGTAATAATTGTTGAAATGAAGTATAATTTCCATAATCTGTGCATAAAAATGCGGCGGCTTATCGATAAAATAAATTAATAAAACTTATTATTTGAGTGTTTAAAGAAATACGTATGTCACTGTAAATAATTTATTTTTAATTTTTAAAACCCCTCCAAAGCCAGGGAAGAACACGGAAATTTCCTAACAAGCACCACTTTGAATTGAATGTTTTGTGGATTAATTTTGAGCTACCGTATATTTTATTGACCGAAACACATTCCTAGAACAATAAACTATATACCAAAACAACATTACTTGCGTTAATTACGTAAATTAATAGGTTTTACGATGTTTTAGTAAAATAACACGCATCGACTTCGACAGAACGAATCGGAAAAAATCGGAAAGAATGAAAATGACACAAAGCATGGGGGGGGGGGGGGGGGGGTTAGAGAATTTCAGAGAAGAAAAATTCCCAGTTTCCGGGGGGGGGGGGGGGGCTTTTATTTTCATTATTTTCAATACACAATAATTTTTGACAACATCGAAGTCTTATTGTTTTTTTTTAATATTTTTTTGTTAGACAGCTAGTCCTCTAAAAAAATCTAAGTAGTCATCCGGTTCCAGTTACTACTAGGACCGGCTTCATCAGGATTTTTTTTCGTATACAGCCATTGTTCCATTTTTGTTTTGAACTTCTAGGAGAAGTCTATTTCTGGTTTTATTTTTGACAATATTTAACTGGCTAAAAACTCGTTCCACTTCTCCGTTTGACCTCGGCAGAGCAAGTACCGAAATTGCGAAAGAGCTGATTTCGTGGAAAGGATTTTCATCAGCAGCCTCACGATACTTTAGAACCTCAGCCCAAAACTTGATTGTGCTTGTTATGCTTCTCCAGGGTATTAGAGAGATCTGGAACCATTGGACTTTGGCTAAATAATCACTTACTGCGTAATGATATATACATGCAAAGCGCATTCGAATTCGAAGTAGACTGACGCAAGACGCAATATTATTTTTTCAATATTGTTTCACGTGAATAAGAGCTGAAATATCTGAAAAAACGAGCTAAGAAGCTAAATAACTTTTTTTGGAGCTGACGACGTCGATTTAGACCCAAATCTAGCTCTAAAGGAGCTGAGTTGGCAACACTGACCATGGCAAATTTGACATTTTGATGCCATAGATAAAAATAATTTTAAAATATTCTGGGGTTGCAAGGTGAATGAAATTTTTACCCATCTTATGGGGAATGTTGGCGCAAGCGATTCTGACCTTGTCCTTATACAAATTATGTACATAGAAGGGTCAAAATCACAGAAAAAACATATTTTTTCACGCGCATGCGCACAAACTGCTCACATCCCCGCGCTTCGGCAAATAAAATATAAATTATTCCGAGTGACTAGGCGCATTGCAGGTTTCGCTAGGTAAAGGGCGAGAATATAGCAAGCGATTCTGACCTCGTTTTTCATACACTTTCTTTATACATAAGGGTCAAAATCGCGTGTAAATTTTTTTTTCTTGACACACCGGTGCACGTGCGGCAGGGGCAGAATATAAAGACATTCGGGTAAAGTTCGGATTATGGGCGAAATTACTAAAAAATAAAACTAGTTATCTTTATACTAACTTTGGGCCGGGGAATCCGAATCTGAAAGAATTAGGTTGGGGCAAGCAAATATAAACTGAATTACACGACTTAAAAATTTTCGATACACAAACAATCTGCAATAAATTAATGACACATCTTTTTATGGGCGATACTCCGAAAGAAGAAATTAAATTATCTTTATAAACTTTGGGCTGGGAAATCCGAATCTGAAAGAATTAGGTTACACTCGGCAATATTAACTGAGTTAAACGACTGTACAATTTTGAATTCACACACAATATAACAGGCCATTTTGGCCCCTTTCTGACAATAAAGATCATAGAAAAAACCAAAGATATTACATATTACCACATAAAATTAAGTGTTGCCATTAAGCAATAATATCAATAACGTAAAAAAACATGTTTATAATTTCAGTAATTATTTTCTATAAATTTTATTCACTTTTGTATCACAAACCATGTTACACAAACCAAGCTTAGCCGCTAAACTACTTGAAAACTGGGATGTTTTCTTGCCTTGACGCGAGTAGGCGCTACGAAGGGGGCACTTTCTTTTGTATCACAAACCATGTTACACAAACCTAGCGTAGCCGCTAAACTACTTGAAAACTGGGATGTTTTCTTGCCTTGACGCGAGTAGGCGCTACGAAGGGGGCACTTTCTTTTTGCTTATGGCATCACTTAATTTTCTGTGGTTGAACATAAAATATCTTTGGTTTTTTCTATGGCATTGTTGAGAGCGTCAAAAACAAAAATTACCTGTAAACTGTGTATGAATTCAAAATTTTGCAGTCGTGTAATTCAGTTTATATTTGCTTGCCCCAACCTAATTCTTTCAGATTCGGATTCCCCGGCCCAAAGTTAGTATAAAGATAACTAAGTAGTTTTATTTTTAGGAATTTCGCCCATAATCCGAACTTTTTCCAGACATTCTTTTATATTCTATATAAGAAAAAATCAAAATGTGTTTGCGGATTAGTGTATTGTGTATTGTTATTGCGTAGGTAATGTGTGAAACTTTAAAAATACCTTCTTTAAGCCCCCGCGAAGGTTTCTGGATTATTACAACCACATGACAATATATCTGAAAAGTTTTTTAACCATCACGAAAATTCTTGCAAACTGTCAAAAATTTGAAAATGACATTTTGCAAAACAATAATTGAAATCAAAATTCAATTTTCAAAACTCATTATATTAATGAATTAATTGGAAGTACTTACATAATAATTTGAATCGAACCAAGAATTATAGGCATTTTAAATAGGTGCCTATGTAAGGTACCAAATTTCATTGATTGTTCTTATAATATACAAAAATGAATATTTGTAAAACATGAAAAATGAAAATTTGAATTAAAAAAATTGTAATAGGTAGCGAGCTTTTGAAAACTAAATGTACTGGGACTAAATACATGGAACGCGGGAGGGGGATTGGCGGGACGGGGAAGAGGGGAGGGGGAAGCATGGGAAAGGACATGCAGGGAGAAACAATTTATTTCTTTGAATATGGCATTACAACTCAAGCTGGGAACCAATTAGTTATTCTTGAAATAAAGGAAACACACAAGTTTAGTTTGACTATTGCATGGTTTAGTCTGAGGTCTCAAGAGAATAAATGTAACCTAACAATATTTGAAAATTTTAGTTCAGGCTTAGGAAAACTCACAGTCGGCGGCCTTGGAGCCAATCGGTAGCTGAGTGACAAGTCCCTTCGGCACCGCTGGGCTGGCAGTCTTCGTGCAGCACACCAACTCCGACTCGTTATCAGATAAGTCACATTTCTGTGTCAAAGGAAGGTCATGTTAGGGGCGCGTAAGTCAAACATGTTATTATTGTCAAAGATATATAAAGGGAGGAACATTACCTGTTGGAAAATGCCTTTACTGGCGGCTTCCTTCGCTGCCTGGCAGTTGGCGAATGGTCTGCACACTCCCGCCATCCCTGTGTTTTTGAGGGTGCACTGACTTCCTGCAAACAAACAGTTTTACAACACGAAATGAACATAAAGATTATACCCAAAATCCAGAAGTAATGCACGTCAGTGGATTATTTGAGGGTTGATGTTTGCCGGTCTACGGTTTGAGGTATCTTAGAGAAATCCTAGTGATAAAGTTGCAAACATTCAGAGCCGTTGATATTCCGTCTCAACGACTGCTGCCTTTTAAAAAATATATAACAGTTTTGTGTTGTGTGGAAGCTAAGACAAACCAAACTTACCATCACCTACTGGATTTGTAATGATTAATTTATTGTAGATATACCTTCAACAACCCTCTCGCAGCAGACAACCGGAACAGAGCCATCTAAAGCGCAAATCTGAAAACAAAAACAAAAAAAAAATGATTAAAAAATATGTATTTAAATCCTCAGTTACCATTAGTGTTGAAATAATAATATGTTAATAAGTTTTATTAAAAATAATATTAAGTACATACAATGACTAAATAAAATTGAATAAATGTAATTTTTTTAATGTTTCATTCTGATTTTAGAACGGTACAGTGTTAATGAAATTTAAATAATATAAAAAGAAAAAAAGAGAGACAAGCAGTGGTTACTATAAACGTATCAAAATGCGGCTTCACCTGAGGAGGTATTCCCTTCAGGGCTGCCTCCACGGCGACGGGGCACTTTGAAATCCGAAGACACTTGCCGGCCCGCCCTGTTTCAGCTAGCGTGCATTTATTACCTGCAAAAGCAACATGACCGCTGTACAAGAAGAGAGAAATATTATTGAAAGAATGATAATTAAGTTCTTGATACTATACCTTCAGCTACTTTCACCAGAGGGCAGCAAACAATCTGATCATTGCCTTCTAAAGAGCAAACCTGAAAATATAATAGACTTAGTCTTCATTGTGATTTTAATAATTAATGAAAAAATGCCATTAAGATTTAAAGAACAAGAAAGAGAAAAGACACTATTAGATCAAACGGCTTGAAACAAACAAGCATCTGGTATTTTGCTTGAGCCAAGCATTTTGTTTGAGTAGAACATTTACGTGCTTGCCCCAAGCTTGATGAGATTTCATATTTATGACGCGTGGTTTGACCGTGTTTGTGACTGACATGATCATGCATGAGAAAAATGATATCTTAACTTGTAACATTCTTGGTACCAAATTAGTTTATTTTTGTTCAAACTCAGAGTTAGAGTTAAGAAAGCTTTTTCTCTGTTGGATTATATTTCATGCAGTCACACAAAATCTACTTTGTTTGATCAACTGCAATGAATACTAAATGATTGTCTTTTGAACAAGAGGCCTGACGTGTTCATCAAGCTGCTTGAGCATGGAGAATAGAATTACACGCTTGACCGTATCGGAACCCTTTAAGGATTCGAGTTGAAAAAATGTCTTCTATTTTGGTAGCGATTGTCGCACAGTTTACGATGGCGGAAATTAATTTGACGTCTGTCATCTTTCATCGGTTTATGCAGGTAACAAACTATATTACGTAAAAATTTTGCACGCTTATTTAGTTTTATATTTAAACTACAATTACAACATGTGTTTATTACCGATTGTTAAAAATATCATACCTTTGTTTATTATGCACCGTTTATATGAAATTAATATCGCAATGTTGTCTTCAGACACTCATATTTTAAGTAGATTGATTTCAAATAATTCTATCATTGCAAGGGTAAATATTATTAATAGTAGGTAAAATTGTCACGACTGTGAAAACATGTTGTTATTTTAAATAAATGGATGAACAGTACCTGTGGGAATTTGCCTTTACTGGCGGCCTCCATCGCTGTCGGGCAATTGCCGAATTGACTGCACACTCCCGCCTTTCCTGTATCCACCATTGTACAGTTATCACCTTCAAACAAACAGAAACAGCAGAGTTACACAACACAACAGGTGAAGGTGAATAAACTGTATGAAGTGAAAGTGAAGTACCTTCTCTAGGGGTAGTTGTGTTTGCCTGGCAACTGGCTTGTAATCTAGTCTCTTGCCCTGGTACCCAGGGGCAGCATACTATTAGCCTGTTCTCCGGGGAGGCGCACACCTGAAAACACACTACGTTGTATTACCTATTCTTTTATACTGCTATCTTCTCTTCCCTGATAAACATGCTAATGAGAACTGCAACGTCAAATATCGCTGCTCTATTCTTGTTCACACTAATAAAACATCCTGATTTCCATACCGCTGAACACTAATTGCCAGAATTATAACATAACCGTTTTGTGTAGTGGACAAAAAGTTTTAAGTGGTGAAAGACATGTAATAAGTCATAAGATCTGCCATGTTAAATATTTTATTAAATGACATCACTTTGTACACCTTTTATTTAATCGACATGTTTCAAAACCAACATATATCAGCATAAAATTAAAGAATATTATTTTACTTAAGTTACTTAAAAAACTAACCAACTACGAAAAGCAGATAAATACAACGTTTTTTCTTTGAAACATTCAATGTTTTCATTTAATATTCGTAAATTAAAAATAAGATTTTTGCAAAAAACGAGTGCAGCAATATACAATTCATGTAGGTTTACAAGTACATAAGAATACAAACATCTACGTAGATACACAAAACAATTGAAATTATAATATTACTGGTTTTCCAGAAAATATTTAAAGTAGAAAGAAGCAAAACCTAACTTCATTGTTGATCCTTGGAAATTCAAAACCAATGTTTGCATTGGTGACAAAAAATATATTTTTTTATATAAAGTGAGAACAAAAGGAATGCTTTGAAATAAAATAACTGGTTCGGTTTATAATAATATGATGAGTTTGTTAATTTGCATCTTGTACTGCAGTGTTTTTGATTGTATAATACCCAAAGAAAAAAAAAAATATATATATATATATATATATATATATAATACCAAGTAACTTTGATTGGTAAAATGAATTACGAATTAACTTAATATGCAGAAAGATTATATCTATGTGACTTCACCTGATATGCCAATCCGTGGAATGCCGCTTCCAAGACGACGGGGCACCTCATTATGTGTCTGCAGACACCCGGCTGGATGGTTCCCGCCATGACACACAGATCTCCTGTAACGTAATACCAGAACCATGTGAGGGAAAGGAGATGAACCCGCGATTTCTGGATTCGTAGTTGAGGATTCTAACCCTCGACTACGGAGGCCATCACAGTTAGTCATTAGTCACGATTACAGGTGGGTGTTTTTGGACCATCTCAGATATTTCTCCTACTTTAACACCACACAAGATAATTTCACAAAAATAATTTCCTTCAGGGCCTATGTAATTTTTTGGATGCTGTGTAGAGGGTCTTCTTGAGGAAAATTAGGAATGATCCTGGATCTTGAAGAAAGCCAAGTTGTAGCTGTAGGAGGGAGGGAGAAAACTCAGGGGTTTACGAATAGTTCCACAACTGAGCTGTGAATTCAGGAACGAATCGTAGAAACTACCCGTTCTCATGATACAAATGTTGATACCGCGATTTGCGTATTTCCTGACTGTGCACCGGTGATGAAGGGATCAATGACAGTAGTTCCTCGGAGCATCTTCCATTGAAATACCGGTCGAACAACCCATCTTTTTTTTACATGAGCTCCACACAGGTGGCCCTGAGGAAAATAATTTCCCTCAGGGCCTATGTCATCTTTGAGGATGCTGTGTGGAGGGTTTTTTTAAGGAAAGGAAGGAGAGTTCTGGGAAGGAAAAGGGTTTAAGGGGTGGGTAGGAATATGGGGTTCAGTGTGTCCTGGTCATCCGCCCAGTGGCGTAGCGTGAGTTTTCAGTGAGCTAGAATGCTAAGATTGAAAAATACGACATTACTGATGTAGTTGTAGCAGAAAATGAATTTTATTTTATTTTTTAATTTCAACTTTTTGTATGAGATCTTTTAGTCAAGGGGGGTGGCCGCCCCCCGAAAATGTTCATGGTGGAAAATTTATGGTCCCAAAAAATTTGAAAAAAATTGCTCAGAAAATGGATTGGGAAATTTAATAAAAGATTTTTAAATTGAGAAACTCTAAGTTTTGTTAATATCCTTTTTGACATATTTTCATCGGGCAAGGGTGGATCCAGGATTTTTTTCTGGGGGGGGGGCACAAGGGGCGGACGGGCAAAAAAATGTTTGATAGAGACAGTTTTCTGTACTGTGATGGAATCTCCACAGTACAAAAAAATAATGGGGGGGGGGGCACGTACCCCCGTACCCCCCCCTAAATCCACCCATGTCATCGGGGATGCTGTTTAAAAACTTCAAGGGTTCTTTTTGTAAATAGTAGGGGGCACCACTTCCGTTGACAATGATCCAAAATAATACTAACAGATCAGATGGCGGAAACATGAAATATTGATTGTCACCAAAAAAGGGGGGGAACATTACAGAGAATAAATCCTAGAAGTTTATATTTCAGTGATAAAAGAGCCAGTAGCCACGTAGCCAGACTGCAGCGTAATTGGAATATATAGCACCCAATTATGATATATCGAAAGTTATAGAAAGATCAATAATTATTTATTGGCGATAATTTTGATGAAGGAAGAAATACCATTTGAAAATTTTCAGCTATTAAATGTGACGGATCATAGGAAAATACGAGGGAATAATACGTTTGCTGATTGAATAAACCATTACAATGGATAATTAACTTGTTCCACATGAACGAGTCACCATTTCGGTATTTGTTCTCATCTTGGGGCTAAAGGTCAGACATATTCAGGGACAATATGACAAGCATAATGCTACGTCTACATTTGCGCAGGGGCGGATACGGTGACTAGACAACTCAGAATGAAACCAACTCAGAAGCACCTCAGAAAGGTCATTAAGAGTGATGATTAAAAAAAATGGTTCAGTAGGTTAAGTTAGGTTAGGATTACCGGCTATTTTAAAATTATTTTTTCATAGCTTTTAATTACCTTTCTGAGGTTTCATTTCAGGTTTCTGAGTTGGCATGGAACCGGCGGATACAGGGGGGGGGGGGTGGGCAGGGGGCGCGCTCCCCCCCTTGGCCACCCTAAATACAAGAAAATGTTTCTTCAATCATTCGCTCTACATGTCTAAACCATCTAAGCGTACCTTTCTTAATCTTACATTCTTCCTTGCAGCCTTGCATTCTTTTCATATTTTTCTCACACTATCATACATGGCTTTCTATAGCATTAAGTCCTTCCTCTGCCAGTTTCATGCGTCACTACCATACATCAGGGTTGGTACCAGCACTCCATTGTGGACTGCTAGCTTCGTTTCTTTCAACAGTTTTTTGTTAGCGCCAACGGCGTTCAGTCCTCCATAAATGCGGAGTTACCTGCATTTACCCTCCTTTCAACATCTCTATCAGACTCCCCATCTTTCGTAAACATACTTCCCGAATACATAAACTTATCCACTGTCATTTTTGGGTAACTATTACAAAATATATTATTATTTTAATATTAAAAAAAAATGTCTTTGGAGATGCTATGTGAAGGGTCATTTTAGTGGAAGGAAGAAGGTATTTATTTATTTATTTATTTATTTATCTATAAAAGGTATGTTTACATAACATTATTCGATGCCTGTCTCACTAGGGAATACCTGTGTTGAGACAGGCGTAGAGGTACATAAATGAGTATCATACATAAGAATATTTAATTACAACATGAGAATATTTAAGGTAAGATACATACTGATTTATACAATTCAAACAGAAAGATGATTAAGATTGAGGGTTAATATCATAAAGAGAGCATTATATAGGTGAAGGAAGAGATGAATAAAGTAGTAAATCCTTTCGAGTCTATATAGGAAGTTATATTATACATATAGGATTTTACTATTTTAAGTTCTTTAATAAGGGTAAGGACATACGTGAGATGGTAATTCTGTCTATTTGTACTCTATTTTACAGATGTTAGCAGTAGTGTGGCGTCCATGTGGTATGATAGGTGGTTAGGACTCTCTGGGTTAGTGTGTCCAGGAGAGATGGACGGATGAAGCTTTCCCTCCCACTGCGATGCGAGGAAATGGGTCGAGAGATTCCTGCTGGAGAGGTTAAATGGTCTCCCTCAACCAGTCCTTTCCAGCTCGCCACGCAGTACGTGGGAAAATGCTTCCGCCGCTACTTTGAAAAATCACATCCCACGAACTCAGGCATCCCTGCTAAGTCACCAAACTTAGCGATCCACTTAGGATGACTTATAGCAGAGGTGTTGTTTATCCAATAAATAATTCCCGTGGCGGCGGTACCCACAGTCGCCTCCTAAATTGAATCTTTTGCTTCATTCACATTCATACATCGTTTCATGTAAAGGTACTCTTAACACGGCCCGACTCAAGTATTTGATTCCCTTGATCGTGTAATGCAGCCCTACTGCTCCCTGTGGCCGCCAAGTTTTAAATGTGCGGTCCGCCAATCTTTTATATATTTATTGAAGTGGAAACTTCTTTAGCACCGTTGTGTTTTGACAAACACATCTGTATGTTTTAGCCTGCGAGAGAATGAGATAGTATTTTTTTTACATTAACTCCACACAGGAGGCCCTGAGGAAAATAATTTCCCTCGGGGCCTATGTCAACTGGGATGCTGTGTGGAGGGTCTTTTTGAGGAGCGGAAGAAATGAACATTGGTCTTGAAGAGACCCATGTTGTAGGAAGGAGGAAACACAGAGGCCGGCAAATCATTCCACAGCTGAGCTGTTGAACACAAGAACGAGTGTTTCCCGACTACGCACCGGTGCCGAAGGGATCAATGACGCTAGTTCCTCGGAGGATCTTCCATTGTAATACCGGTAGAACAAGGATAGCATTCCCACCCGACGCCTGTGCTCTAAAGATTGCAATCCGTCTGTTAAGATGGGAGAATCTAAAGCGGACCGCCCGTTTCTGCACAGAGCCAAGGGTATTTTTTAAAGTATTTTGGAGCTCCAGACCAGAGGTGGCTGCCAAAATCATATAGTCGGTCTCCTCTTTGTGCGGTTCGTCGTATTCTCCCCGTTGTGTACTTTTTAGTTTTCTTATATCTTTAGCGCCCCCCCTTGAGTTTTTTCTGTATCCGCCACTGCATTTGCGGAACAAAAGGGGAGCCGAGCCATGAATTATTATTAGCCATTTCAGCCATTTGTGATTGCTTCGTCCCTTCCCCATAATTCGTGGTTCAGCTCGCGTGCGAATCGGCAGCCTTAGAGAACTGTGAATAAAGTCAGTTGAACATTTTCAGAAAACTGTTGAATAGTTATCTAAATTATTAACTCGAGACGTGAGTACAGATCAGTTATCACCAGGTTAAAAGTCTCATCCTAGATGGCTACGTGTACTAACCGAATTATTTATGTTTCAACTAGTGTCCGATCGAACTTTCGGTTTCGGTTTCGGCCTAGTTTTGGCCAAAAAACGAGTTTCGGCTTAGTTTCGATTTCGGCCGCCATTCAGCCGAAACTACGGCCGAAACCGAAACTAAATTTGGGAGGTTTCGTTATGCTATCGGACATGTTCGGTGTCATTTTGCTGCGTCCGCGCTCATAGTCCATAGTCGTGTCAGGACTTGATTCACTTGTTCGTATTCGCTCCGCAAACTTTGCGGTAGTTTGGTTTATTTTTTGTGAAATTGGAGGTGTTTATACTTAACATTATTTCGAAATAGGTAAGTTTTATTTCGCTATTGAAGTGATTTAGTTCATGACAGGCCCTGAGAAAAATAATTTCCCTGAGGGTCTATGTCATCTTTGGGGATGCTGTGTGGAGGGTTTTTTTAGAGAAAGGAAGGAGAGGAGAGTTCTGAGAAGGAAAAGGGGTGGGTAGGAATCTGGGGTTCAGTGTGACCTGGTCATCCACCTTCAAGACCTTGACAAACCTCATCCCATGAACCCGGGCACCCCTGCTAAATCACCAAACGTAGCGAGCCACTTGAGGTGACCTATGGCAGAGGTTTTGGTTATCCAATAAAGTTTCCCAGGGCGGCAGTACCCATTCCCGCCTCCCAAATTATTTTGTTCTTTAGATGAAAGAGTATTTTCTGTTTAGTGTACCTCTAAACCAATTAAGTTTAAAAAATTAATTTCGTGTTCTACGCTTTATTTTATGTTATTTGTTAATAATATTCAAATATGTAATACCTACTATTTCTTTTTTTAATATTATTTCCGAAGTGATTTACTATTACGATTTCAAAAAGCCTACAAATATAATTTATTTGAAATAAGGAGTGACAATTATGTAATGTTTATTTTTAGTTCAAATATCAGAGACTGAATGATTAATATATTATTTAAAATAAAGGCTGATTGATTAACATTGACAAATTTTTTTTCCACGAAAACATGACCTTATATGGTAGTTTCGGTTTCGGTTTCGGCCGTAAAAACTAGTTTCGGTCGGACACTAGTTTCAACGGAAGCTCTTTCAGAAAATATTGTTATTTAAAAGTAAACTCAACCCACTTGTTAATATTTACTACATTACTTGAGCCCAATACTTTTCAGCCGAACAAAAAACTATATATGTATATATTTTTTTTTACATAACTCCACACAGGAGTGTGGAGCCGTGGTTCAAAATAAGGGGATAATTACTTCATTGAAGAAGAATAGAATACAAAAAAATTAACCGAAACGTGAAAAAGAAAAAGACACAGAAAAATAAAAAAGATAATTGTCACAAATAGGACTCGAACCTAGAAACTCTCGTCTAACAAGACGAATGCTTTAACAAATTGAACAACTGAGACCTCTTATTATGAAGTTATTCTTGTCAAATCTCATGTTTAAAATTTTAGAATGGACAATATTATTTTTGTTATTTGTTTTTGGGGTGTTACGCCGTGTTGCGCTACCTCCTTCTTTAGCCAACGTTTCGGACAGCGTTACAGTGTCCATCATCAGGGCAGATGTGAAACGTTGGCTAAAGAAGGAGGTAGCGCAACACGGCGTAACACCCCAAAAACAAATAACAAAAATACTTTTGGCCGTGAAAATCTAAAATCATATCTGAACAATATTATCTTCAAATATTTTTTCAAAATTATCGGAAGTTGTTTTTTATTGGAAACAATTAAAGTTAGGATAAACCAAATATTAACATTTTTTAAATAACTTTAAAAGTTATTAAAAAAAGAAAGTTGTTCAAATAAAAAAAAGGAAAATTACTGGTCCACAAATGATTTTGAAAAAAATTACTTGCTAAAGTCACCGGGTAATGCCGGTGACTTTAGCAAGTAATTCTAGAGTCAAACAAGTGTGTTTCTAAATTTCTCTTATTTAAAAAATGAAAACCAAAATTTCCTCCTTTTTTGATTTATAAGTAGATACTTTAATACCTACCTACTTAAAATTACAAACCATATATTAGGTCCTTACATATGAAATTGGCGTTTTGCCGTACTGGCAAATTTGATCTCGATTCTCTTTTGTTAGGAATTCTAAATCTAAATTTTATACACCTATTTACTCATGTATTTTTGTTTCGAAAATTATAATTTATTTGTTTTTTCCTTAATTGTTTTTTTCTTTGCGTCACTTAATTTACAAAATGGAAAACTTGAAATATCGCGTTTTTTACGAGAACGTGCTCCACCGTGGCACCAGTGCTGCAGAAACGGCTCGAGGGATTAATGATGTGTATGGCGACGGTGCCGCAAAAGAAAAAAAAGTGCGTTTTTGGTTCCAACGTTTTCGTTCTGGAAATTTCGACCTGCAGAACAAGCCCCGTGGACGGCCGGAGACCAAAGTTGATAATGAAAAATTGAAGGCTATTGTGGAAGCGGATCCATCGCAAACCACGTCCGAGTCAGCTGCAGGCTGCGGTGTTAGTGATAAAACTGTTTTAATCCACTTGAAGCAAATTGGGAAGGTGAAAAAGCTTGAAAGGTGGGTACCTCACGAATTGAGTGAAGCAAATCAACAAACGCGCGTTGACCGCTAGACCACACACTGCACAACAGACGGCTACCAAATTAGAGGAGCTTCAATTGGAATTTCTAAGACATCCACCGTACTCTCCGGACCTTGCCCCAACAGATTACCATTTTTTTCGAAATTTCAACTCCGAATGAAATGGGAAAAAATTCAACTCCGATGGGGCAGTTCAAAACGCCTTCAAAGATTTTATTGATTCCCGTCCGAATGGTTTTTTTAGTAAAGGGATCGATGAACTACCTATGAGATGGCAAAAGTGCATAGATAGCAATTGTACATACTTTGATTAAATAAATATATTATTTTAAAAAAATCGACTTTACGTTCCTCCCATACAAAACGCCAATTTCATACGTAAGGACCTAATATTTATTATAACTTTTTAAAATTATTTTAAATAAGTGATTACACAATGCATCCAAAGAAACGTCACTATCTCAGTGCCTAATCTTTTTTCAGACTTTCTTCATTCAGATATTTTTGTAGGTAGGTACTATAATATTGAAAAAAAAACAATAAGAAAATCCAAATAAACACGACGATTTCACGTTTCAAAAAGAAATCTTTACTGAAACATTAAAACGACCATCACCTTGAACCGGAAACGGAACGTGCAAAAAAAATACAGACTGACGAAATGCACAACGGCCGACATAAAATAGGACTTTGTTACGCTCAGTAAAAAAAACGTTATTGTAGAAAGCAATCACTTTTTGGTTTGACATATTTAATAAAATAAAATACTTTTTTGTTTAAAACCACGAGATTTATTAAATTATGAACCGACCGGTTTCGCTTTACTCAAGCATCTTCACGGTACAAATTAACACTGTATTAATTGGGGGGGGGGGGGGGTAAGGAGATGGGGAAAAGGAAGGTGGGAAGTACCTGGCTATTCAAATCTGGTCACCAAACACAACTAATAACATTTCAAGCAAAGTTTCATTTCTAAATGGTGGTCGTACACCAGGGCGATACTAAGAGTATTTCCCTCTAAGGTGCCGCAAATAAACAAAATATTACTCGTATTTCCAATTAATCATTGTGCAAGTCGGGATTCGAACCCGCGACTTTTGGTTAGCTAGTTGAGAGTCTTATCCCCCGACCACGGAGGCCGCCATAAAATGTTGAAATAAATTTTACATGATGAATGTTTGCAATACAATTTGGCACTTCTTATTTTGGACAGTTTTTGAGAATTTATTCTAATCTTCAAATTATGAATCCCTAGTATGAGAAAATTCATCTCTGCCGCCGGAACATCAAAATTTTTCAAACGATTAAAAAAGTGCATTTCGTATTTAACACAGATAATATTTTAATTATTTTTATTACTTACTAATTATTTTATTTGATATGATTTTCTTAGTAATATGTATTAAATTTGCGAAAAACATGACGTTCTTAATCTCAATTTGAGAAATAATAAAGTGACAGTATAATATAAGTGTTTGATCATATTATTATAGGTAATATTGTAGTTGATCAAAGGGAGCGCACATTGTATATTGTGAAAGCAGAATCTCGTAGGTAGCACTTTAGATTTTGCAGATATCAATGCATGGGTCTACGTAAATTAAACGAATTGCAATTTTTCGAAATCAATTTTTCGAATTCAATTGCTCAAAATGCAATTTTTCGAACTTCAATTTTTCGGAAAACATATTTTTCGAGCATCAATTGACCGAAACACTAGTTTTTAGAATTGATGTAAGTATGAATACAGTACGAACAAGAGTATTTTATTATAGGATGAACAGTGAACAGTATCAACTAACCTAACCTAACCTAACAGTAACTCGTTAGTCATAAGCAAGTGAAATATATGTTTTAAAAGTTGATTAACAAATTCTAAAAATATGTCTTTCGGCCAATTGCTATCCGAAAAATTAGTCATCCGAAAAACTGAAATTCGAACAATTGATTTCGAAAAATTGAATTCGAAAAACCCGTCTGCTCCCTCAATGCATGGGTTTTGTTTAAGGAGACCAGTGGCGCTCGCAGGGGAAGGCCTGGAGGGCCCTGTCGAAAAAAAACTTTTATATAAGTGCATCCAAGAAGAAAAGTTGCGTTATCTGCGTGCGTAATGCTTGCAATGGTTTTAATTACTTCCTCTGGTAGGTACTGGCTCAGGCACTGTGCATTATGGGAGTTATTGAGAAATTCATGAAAAAAAAATTCTCACAATTATAATTTTGAGAAAATTATATAGGAAAATTACAGAAACAGACTTAGCCTTAAAAGGATCACAGAATTTTGTTATATGCTTGTGTGTATCATCAATCATCTGATTGGACCTCACGGATGAAAAAAATGGAAACGGACGCGATAAAAAACAACGGTTAAAAAAATCCACGTTCATATTTTTTAACAGCCAGAACTCTCGTCTCGAATTAACAGTTTAAATTCTCGAATTTAAACTGTTTAAATTGACGTTTTCAAATGTTCCTTCAGAGAATATATAAATAAAAATAATAATTATGCACCACATATAAAATTTAAAAAATATATAAAATTAGAAAGTTCCAGTCAGCCATCTTCCAATTCACTCACATAATGGTATAAGTCCTGACAGATTGGGTTTATAGATGGGTATTATCATATTATTTTATTTAAAAAAAAAGATATTAAAAAATAATCTGCTGCATTTTACTTAACAAGCAGTGACGGGTTTTATTTTCAAAAAAATGTTTCATTAAATGCCGTTGGCATTTTAAATTAATAAATCTCTCATTAAAAATGTATTCAAAAAATTAAATAAACCACTTGTTTATCAAATTGCATTATGTAGGCACTAGGTACCTACCCATGAAAATAGCGGGTTTTACTAAAAATTCCCATACAATCATTGCCAGTATAAATCTAGTTTTCTTTGGAAAAATTCGAATAGCCGTTAGGTATACAAATAAAAAAGTTGGGTAAAAAAATTGAAATACATATTATTGTGATATTGATTGCTGTCAAGTTTAATTTCTGGAACTCCGTTTTAGTTTGAAGATTTTGCTATCATGTATCATAGTTTATCAAAATAAATATGATCATAGTTTATCAAAATAAAAACACTTTAATTAAATTAAATTATCAACAAGTTCAGCTGTGTAATTATTGTCATTCGTGGCAGCTTTTAACCTTCCTAAGGCAAAATCAAACAATTTAATAAATATAAAAAAATTAAATATTCTGATTTCGAATACCAGTTTTACTTTAATATTATGGAATGGCGAAGTTTACAAAGTATGGAAAATATTCTTACCTTGCCTCTGTGCTCCCAGGGAAGTTGCCATCACTATAACCGTTAACACAATTTCTAGGAAATACCGCATTTTGAAAATAATTTTACAACACTGAATTTATTTAAAAAATTCTCTTGTTATTATCACACCAAGAGTTGATATCGAACTGCGATCCAATGAGCTTTGCTTTCATATTTAAATCAGTATATTTGCACCCGAAGTCACACAAAAGATAACACTTATCTGGTATTAATAGTAGACAATAAATTTAAATGGGATAAACAAGTGGCTAAAATTTATAAGTAGCTCCGATCTTTAGCAAATAATTTTTATAAATTGAAATTTGTTTTGCCCCATTGTACCCTTAAAATTATTTATTTTTTTATGGTCGAATCCATCCTTAGATATATGTAATATGAACTTGGGGGCACACAAGCAATATTTATATTAAATATATACAAAATTTACATATTGATATAGTAAAAAAATTGTAAGTACCATCAAATTTCTTTTTTTAGATTTATAAAACTTTCTCTGCTGTTCCCGCCGATACAATTATTTAATTATGGTAGATGCAAGTACTAAATGGATCGAATGAATTAATATAAAACAAGCTAATACTAATAATACGATAAGAGAATTAACAAGGAGGTTCGCACAATTTGGAGCGGTAGAAACTATTGTTTCGGATAAGGGTTCAGTATTCTGTTTGGAGGAATTTAAACAATTTTGTAATAATAATAAAATTCAGCACATAACTTCTCCAGTAAACCACCCCCAAAGTAACGGTTTAGCAGAAAACGGGGTTAAAACATGTAAGAATTTTCTAAAGAAAATTTTAAATGATGGAAGATTACCTAGAGACTCAGATGATAGGTTAATGAAGTTTCTAATAGATTACAGGAATACCCCAAATACAACGAAATACTAGCGGCGTTTTTCCATACAAACGTATTCCCCGTTTATCTCTCTGGATTTTGATCCTAGAGCAAATTTTTTTTAACATAATATAGATATCAACCACTAGCGTGTCGGTACGTTTTACTTTTTTTGATAATTTACTTCTTATAGAAGTTAGGACCTTCCAAAAATGAATAAAATTGCCTAATTTAAACGCCGTCAAAAAACGTTCAGTATACAAACTAAACAATGTATTTTGAAAAAAAGCAAAACGTACCGACATAGAATATTTTCTTTTAATACAGTTAGTGAAAAAAAAATTAAAATCGGTCCAGTTTTGGAGAAGAAAAATGGGGAATACAAAACATCGATTTCGAAGATTTTATTTAGGTATTTTCGGCCCGACGTGCAGGTGTCCCTTTCGCTCAGTTCTCCTGAGGGGGGCCGGGGAACGGGGGTTTTGACAAATACATATAAAGCGAAGTAGTGATGTAACGAATTTTATCGGTAGACTAGTGTTGTCCTTGCCCGAGTAATAGATATTTTCTATTCGTTTTTTTCTGTTTAGTGACTCATCGCGGTATACCAATACTGACCGAGCTTTCATAATAAAATTGTGCAAAATTAAAATTGTTTATGTCAAGTACTATAATAAATTTTTAATTTGGGAGGCGTTATAGGTACCATCGCCCCGGGAACCATTTATTGGATAACCAACACCCCCGCCACTTGGTCACCCCAAGTGGTCCGCTATGTTTGGTGACTGAGCATGGGTTCCCGGGTTCACGGGTAAGGTCTGCATGGGTTTTGGTGGTGGATGATTTTGTCCACTTACTGCGTGGCGGGCCGATTGGGAGAAACTGGAAGAGGGAGATCTTTTGATCTCTACAGCCGGACTCTCTCCACCATCATTTCATACTTTTACCTACCCAGAAATTCCTCTCCTTCCTTTCATTAAAAATAACCTCCACACAGCTTCTCCAATGACTTTGCTATACTATAAGGGTATTTAACTTAAAAATAATTTTTATATTTCATTTTATATGTATAATTGCATTTTGTGATATTTTTAAGTAATTAATCACCTCTCCCTTTAATATTTTGTCTATAATTCTCATATGCCTATACTTGTTTGTCATTTAATATTAATCTTATCCTGACGAAGAGACACTCTGTTTTCGAAATATGTTGATAATATTGATTACATAAAGCTGTTTTTACAAAGTTATTTGTTCTCATTTAATTAAAAATGACGCCACAAAGATTGGACCCATTTGCAGCATTTCAAGCTGGGTCGCCATAACCAATTCGTTTGTGCAATTTCAATCAATGCATTTCTGTGTTTCTCGAGAACCCTTCTATGGGCTTACACGTCATTAGTCATTAGTACTTTTACGCCAGTTTTTTAAACATTTGTGGTCAGAAACATCCAAGTAGTGTAGTTTTGTAGCTCTAGCACATATGAAGCTGTATGACTTTTGCACTTCCAGAAATAAAACCTTTTTAGTATAATTATTATTATGCATATATCCAATTGTATATCCGCATGTACATTATTTGGCTTAATATAGTAACTATGTTATTTTCCACATCAAGTATATAATAAATAGATGCAAGAATGTTTTTTTTTGATAAATTAATAACGTAAAAAATATATATATATTTATTCTCGAAACTCTTGAGAACATATCGTCGTTGCATTCACAAAATATCCCATGTGAGGTTTTCGACCAATTTTTTTTTTGTTTACACCATTTGATTCACCACGGTTTCCTAAATAATCTGACAAATATATCCCATTTTTCAAACTCATCTTTTTAATCATTTTAGAGGCAACTCTGACCATTACTTGTAATTAATGGTAATTATTTAAAAAAAATATACTACATATACTACAGAAATATAAAAAAATATTAAATTATAAAATTAAATCCCTATGTACTACAGAAATATAAAAAAATATAAGACTATAAAATTAAAATGAGAAAAAAAGTCTTTTTGTGTGCAAGAATTCGTATTATTTTTTTAACTCAAATTTGTCGCACATAAATTAATATTACCCAAAGAAATGTTTTTTTAATAATATACACACAGCATCCCCAAAGATGACCTAGGCCCTCAGAGAAATTATTTTCCTCAGGGCCTCCTGTGTGGAGCTTATATATAAAAAAAAAAAAAAAAAAAAAAACAATACACTCAACAATCTAAAAAGAGTATACTATGCACTAATCCTGTCATTAATTCAATATGGAATTATTGCATGGGGGGGGTCATACAACAATATTCTAACCCCGATCAAAGTAATCCAGAAACTAATCATTAAAGTAATCCTAAAGAAACCCTCCACTTATCCAACAGAAACGCTTTTCGCAGATTTCACGGTGCCTCGAGTAGAGAATATCTTCAAGAAAAATGCAATTACCCAAATTTACAAAGATAATATCATCAAAAAATTTGAAACTAAAATCAAAAAGATATGAAGATAACATCAAAATACCAAAATTTAATACCAAACTAATGCAAAACAATTACATCTATTTAGGAATAAAGTTTTTCAACAACCTTCCCATTGAAATAAAAAAAACCAAAGACATCAATAAACTGAAACTCAAACTTCATCAGGAATAATTAACTAAATAATTACCTGTTTTTCTCATTCTTTCTATTTATTATTAATCTATATTCACCTCTATTTTATTTAGATTTTTCGAATTTCTCCCAAGTGCACAATATTTTAGTATGTAACCGTATCCTTTGTATGTACACCATATGTAATTTATATAACTCCACTGTACAATTATATATATATATATGTTATGATTATATATATATTTTTTTTATAATTAAATCGAAACTCGACGTTCCGACTGATTTTATCACTCTGACGGAACATTGCCTTAAAAATACCTATTTTCAATTTGAAGGACAAATATATAAACAAATTCAAGGGGCCCCGATGGGCTCATCCCTCAGCCCGGTAATCGCTAATATTTACATGATGTACTTTGAAATAAAGGCATTAGAGAGCGCCCCTCTGAAACCTTCGCTATGGCGTCGCTATGTGGATGATACCTTCATTATTTGGCAACACGGAATTGAAGAATTAAATAACTTTCTTATTCACTTGAATAGTATCCATGAAGATATTAAATTTACCATGGAAATCGAAGAAAATGATTGTCTCCCATTTCTCGATATTTTAGTTAAAAAGAAAAAGAACGGCAGCCTTGGCCATACCGTATATCGTAAACCGACACATACAAATAGATACTTAAACGCCAACTCAAATCATAACCCATCTCAGTTGTCATCAGTTATAAATACTCTAGTTACCCGGTCTAAACGACTAGCAGACAAAGATCATATTCACGAAGAACTAGGTCTTCTTAGTAGTGCTCTTCAAGCTAACGGCTTCTCCAAATATTTAATAGACAAATCCATAAATAAACGCAAAAAAACTACTCCTGAAACGGAAGAAGAACCCCTTTCTATAGCAATTCTCCCATTCATCAAAGGCTCGACAGATAAAATCAGTCGAATCCTCAAAAGCAATAAAATCAATACTATTTATAAATCAGAAAATAAAATCTCGTCTCTATTAAGAAGTCCGAAGGACCACATTCCACTTGAGTCACATGGTATTTATAAAATACCTTGTGGGGCATGTGAAAAGGTGTATATTGGACGTTGCAATAGAAAAATATCATGTAGAATTGCAGAACATAAAGTAGATGTCACTAATAAACACTTAACTTCATCCATAGTTCAACACGTCCTTAATGAAGGTCATAAAATAGATTTTAATAATACAACAACAATAGCTAGCATATTTTTTTATTTTTTTTTTTTTTATTTGATTCACCTGATTTATACATGTTTGTTAAATTTTTTGACTAATGTGGGCCTCACTGGGTGCTTTACCCGTGCTGAGGACCTCATTTTACAGTTTGATATGATTTATATTTTTTTAATTTGAGATACATATAAAATAAAGACTAAAGAAAAAAGAAACTCAATAATAACATATAAGAATTAAAAGAAAGTAAGATAGAGCAAAATAAAATAGAGTAAAATAACACTAAAATAAAACAATAAAATAAAACTATATAAATAGGATAGATACATATAAACCAATAGTGAAATTAAAAGGGTTTTGAGTATACAATGAACCTAAAAGAATTTACCGCGAAGCAATAGAAATTTATAAACATAAAAGTAATATGAATACTAGAAATGACTCAATCCGAATTCCCAACACCTGGAAAGTCTTAATCGATGAAAATCCCCCAAAAACGGCATATTCAAAATTACCAGTAGTGTCTCCAATTAGCTTAACCAATCAGGTATCTACTACCAGCCCCGCCCCCCACCCCCTCCACCATCAATCACCTGCAACCCGGGTACTTCGTTCTAGACATAAGAAGTGACTTGCACTCACTTAAGTTTTAGATTTTGGACCGAACAGACATGCGGAAGCTATCAGTTTGAGACAAAAACTCAAGACATAAGGCCTCTGAAGATGGACAGTGTGATCTGTCCGAAACGTCAGGAGTTAAAAAGTCCTTTTAAGGACTACGTTACGCGGGTAAACCGAGAAAATTGTTCTACATATATATATATATATATTTTCTTCAATATTAACTCAGTAGGTAAAGCAAAAACATTTTTTTAATATTTCTATTTAACTGTCAAAAAATTACCAAAAAATTAAGTTGCATCCAAAATCATACGAAATTAATTTTTTTAAGACCAATATTTCGTAATTTGAAACAAAAATAAATAAAATAAAACATATTTATCCGCACAAGATATTTTCTCTACCTTTTGCTAAAAAAATACATTTTCAGTTTATTTGGGTGTTTTGGTCACAAATCCAAATTTAACCCCCCCCCCCCCTCGGCTATTTGTTAGCTTTGGGAACAACTCATATCGATCTTGTGTCTCCCTTACTATTATGTTGAGAAATAAGTTTTAAACGGTGTTCGAAAGAGAAAGAGAAAATATCAAACTTTATATTCAAATTCAAAATAATGGAATTGTACTCCTTTATAAAACCAAAGTTTATGAAACTTATGGAATTTTGTATCTATTAATTATTTTTGCATGAAACAATAAAAAAGTGAGGTGACGGAAATGTTAACAATACATTTGTGTAATAAATATGTACGTGTTTTTATTTTTTTCGTTATCAGTAATTTTAGTTAGAAAAAACGTAAGATGAGTCATTTTAAAAAAATTTATGTGTGCGTTCAAAATTTTTATATTTGAAAAGCAAAGGTTTATTTCGGATTTCAAAATTTAAAAGCGTATTTCATCGCCTTTCAAAAACAATTTTTAGTTTTCGGATACTATCAGAAATATTCCATTTATTTGGATTTTATTGCAAAGCGGAAATATTTCGACCTTATGAAAAAATATGCCCGAGGCCTGAGGGATATGGGTCCTATGAGAAAGGTCAAGTTGCCTTTCCTACGTTTGCTACACAAAATATCATATGTGCATAAAAAGTGCGCACAAAAATCCTGAATGCAAAATTTAAGAAAAAATTGTCGGTTTTAATAAAAAAATGTATATTAAGCCCACTTGTTTTCACCCAAACATGGTATCAAAAATAACTCTACAATTAATAAAAATAAATAAAAATATGGGTCCCCAATTTTTTTTTTAAAGTTTTTTTTTTATTATGTATCTAAATATTCTAAAATACCCACAGGATATTTTGTACGCGCAACAACGATAAGTAGCTATAATAGCATATTCATAGGACGCTTACAATAGGACGCCCCTGTGAGCCGTCTTGTCTCTACACATTTGCAGATTGGAACATGCGTGGTCGGCAGAAATAATAATTCGACTTACGGGTGAAGCGCGTGGCCCACGCAAACAAGGCCTGCTTTCACTCACACATCTATAGCGCGATTCTGACTACTGTCAGAGAGTGAAATAAAAGAGATTCTTTAAAATACCTATTCATAAATGTTCGCAGCGACCGGCAGCGCTCTTAAGGTCGGTTTTTGATTTAATTTCACCAGTAACTGCAGAAAGGAGGGGGGAGAGCTGTATGTCTGAGAAGGTAAACAAGGAAATATTGGATAGGAGGGAACAGCAGAGAAAGTTTTATAAATCTAAAAAAAGAAATATAGAAAATTATGTAGTAGGGAAGAAAGTCATGGTAAGGGACTTTAGAGGAAAAAAGGATGGGTTGCAGGCATCGCAAAGAAAAGAATTGGAAAAAATACAAACTTAATTTATTTAAAAGATACCGGTCAAATATGGAAAAGGCATCAGGACCAACTTACATCGATGAGTGTGAAGGGGAATCCGAAAGAGCGTGAGAATATACCTTGTAAAGATCTAGGCTCTGATACGATGGTAACAGACCTAGACCTATCCCACTTTTTCCGGAAAGGTGCTAATGGGTTGTCTCCTTTGTTTCAGGAACTACCATGGCAATCTCCTTGGGCTGGAAGGCTTTGGCAGAAGAAGACTTGAGCTATTTATATTTTACTTTATTTATATTTTAATTTATTGCTTGTAGTCAAGCTCAAGTTATATTGAAAAAACCCGGAAGGAATTCTCCTCTTAAGTGGGGGAGAATGTGGTAGCTACTGGTACCTACTGGTAGCTACCTCCTTAAGAGGAAATACTAGCGGCGTTTTTCCATACAAACGTATTCCCCGTTTATCTCTCTGGATTTTGACCCTAGAGCAAAATTTTTTTTTACATAATATAGATATCGACCACTAGCGTGTCGGTACGTTTTGCTTTTTTTGATAATTTACTTTTTATAGAAGTTAGGACCTTCCAAAAATGAATAAAATTGCCTAATTTAAACGCCGTCAAAAAACGTTCAGTATACAAACTAAACAATGTATTTTGAAAAAAAGCAAAACGTACCGACATAGAATATTTTCTTTTAATACAGTTAGTGAAAAAAATTTTTTAAATCCGTCCAGTTTTGGAGAAGAAAAATGGGGAATACAAAACATCGATTTCGAAGATTTTATTTAGGTATTTTCGGCCCGACGTGCAGGTGTCCCTTTCGCTCATTTCTCCTGAGGGGGGCCGGGGAACAAGGGTTTTGACAAATACATACATATAAAGCGAAGTAGTGATGTAACGAATTTTATCGGTAGACTAGTGTTGTCCTTGCCCGAGTAATCGATATTTTTTATTCGTTTTTTTTTCTGTTTAGTGAGTCATCGCGGTATACCAATACTGACCGAGCTTTCATACTAAAATTGTGCAAAATTAAAATTGTTTATGTCAAGTACTATAATAAATTTTCAATTTGGGAGGCGTTTTAGGTACCATCGCCCCGGAAACCATTTATTGGATAACCAACACCCCCACCACTTGGTCACCCCAAGTGGTCCGCTATGTTTGGTGACTGAGCATGGGTTTCCGGGTTCACGGGTGAGGTCTGCATGGGTTTTGGTGGCGGATGATTTTGTTCACTTACTGCGTGGCGGGCCGGATTGGGAGAAACTGGAAGAGGGAGATCTTTTGATCTCTACAGCCGGACTCTCTCCACCATCATTTCATACTTTTACCTACCCAGAAATTCCTCTCCTTCCTTTCATTAAAAATTACCTCCACACAGCTTCTCTAATGACTTTGCTATACTATAAGGGTATTTAACTTAAAAATAATTTTTATATTTCATTTTATATAATTGCATTTTGTGATATTTTTAAGTAATTAATCACCTCTCCCTTGAATATTTTGTCTATAATTCTCATATGCCTATAGTTGTTTGTATTTTAATATTAATCTTATCCTGACGAAAAACACTCTGTTTTCGAAACATGTTGATAATATTGATTACATAAAGCTGTTTCTACAAAGTTATTTGTTCTCATTTAATTAAGAATGACGCCACAAAGATTGGACCCATTTGCAGCATTTCAAGCTGGGTAGCGATAACCAATTCGTTTGTGCAATTTCAATCAATGCATTTCTGTGTTTCTCGAGAACCCTTCTATGGGCTTACACATCATTAGGTAGTACTTTTACGCCAGTTTATTAAACATTTGTGGTCAGAAACATCCAAGTAGTGTAGTTTTGTAGCTCTAGCACATATGAAGCTGTGTGACTTTTGCACTCCCAGAAATAAAACCTTTTTAGTATAATTATCATTATGCATATATCCAATTGTATATCCGCATGTACATTATTTGGCTTATAGTAAATATGTTATTTTCCACATCAAGTATAGGTACAATAAAATAGATGCAAGAATGTTTTTTTTTTTTGATAAATTAATATCGTAAAAAATATCCTATATATATTTATTCTCAAAACTCTTGAGAACATATCGTCGTTGCATTCACAAAATATCCCATGTGAGGTTTTCGAACAATTTTTTTTTGTTTACACCATTTGATTCACAACGGTTTCCTAAATAATCTGACATAAATATATCCCATTCTTCAAACTCATCTTTTTAATCATTTTAGAGGCAACTCTGACCATTACTTGTAATTAATGGTAGTTATTTAAAAAATATATACTACATATACTACAGAAATATAAAAAAAATATAAAATTAAATCCCTATATACTACAGAAATATAAAAAAATATAAAATTATAAAATTAAAATGAGAAAAAAAAGTTTTTTGTGTGCAAGAATTCGTATTATTTTTTTAGCTCAAATTTGTCGCACATAAATTAAAATTACCCAAAGAATTTTTTTTTTATAATATACAATAATCTCAACAATCTAAAAAGAGTATATTATGCACTAATCCAGTCATTAATTCAATATGGAATTATTGGATGGGGGGGGGGGGGGGGGGTCATACAACAATATTCTAACCCCGATCAAAGTAATCCAGAAACTAATCATTAAAGTATTCCTTAAGAAACCCTCCACCTATCTAACAGAAACGCTTTTCGCAGATTTCACGGTGCCTCGAGGAGAGAATATCTTCAAGAAAAATGCAATTATCCTAATTTACAAAGATAATATAAATATCATCAAAAAATTTGAAACTCACCAATCAAAAAGATATGAAGATAACATCAAAATACCAAAATTTAATACCAAACTAATGCAAAACAATTTATTATATCTATTTAGGGATAAAGTTTTTCAACAACCTTCCCATTGAAATAAAAAAAACCAAAGACATCAATAAACTGAAACTCAAACTGAAGCTACACTTCATCAGGAATAATTAACTAAATAACTACCTGTTTTTATCATTCTTTCTATTTATTATTAATCTATATTCATCTCTATTTTATTTAGTTTTTTCGAATTTCTCCCAAGTGCACAATATTTTAGTATGTAACCGTATCCTATGTATGTACACCATATGTAATTTATATAACTCCACTGTACAATTATACATATATCTACCTATATTAAATATTAAAAATATATATATATATATGTATATATATATACAGGGTGTTAAGGGACGTACTTGACTTACTTTAACCAGTGATTCCTGACATTATTTGGAGTAAAAAAATGTTAATGAAATTTTGGTCTCCGGTGACTTCTTGGATGACTTTTTTTTAATTTTTTCAAAATTTCTTTCTTCAAAATCAAACAAAAAAAAATTTCTTCTGCATGTCGTCACTGATCACTCAGCCGAGTAACTGACCAACCTCTAACCCCGCCTCTAACTGTCCAATACCTACCATTTTTTTGTGTTTTTGTAGAAAAAATAAATAAAAAAAACTCCCAAAAAGTCACCGGAGACCAAAATTTTATTTACATTTTTCACTCCAAATAATGTCAGGAATCACTGGTTAAAGTAAGTCAAGTACGTCCCTTAACACCTTGTATATATATATACATATATTTGTATGTTATGGTTAAGGTTTTCACGGGTGTAAGATGTAAAACAATTTTCTCGGTTTACCCGCGTAACGTAGTCTTGAGAAGGACTTTTTAACTCCTGACGTTTCGGACAGATCACACTGTCCATCTTCAGAGGCCTTATGTCTTTAGTTTTTGTCTCAAACTGATAGCTTTCGCATGTCTGTTTGGTCCAGAGTCCAAGACTTAAGTGAGTGCAAATCAATTCTTATGGCTAGAACGGAGTACCCGGGTTGAATGTGATTTATGGTGCTGGGGGTACGAGGTGGGGCCGGCAGTCATAAGACATAAGGTAAGACATAAGGCCTCTGAAGATGGACAGTGTGATCTGTCCGAAACGTCAGGAGTTAAAAAGTCCTTCTCAGGACTACGTTACGCGGGTAAACCGAGAAAATTGTTTTACATATATTTGTATATATATATATATATATATGTATATATTTTCAATATAAACTCAGTAGGTAAAGCAAAAATATTTTTTTATATTAATATTTAACTCTCAAAAAATTACCAAAAAATTAAGTTGCATCCAAAATCATACGAAATTAATTCTTTTAAGACCAATATTTCGTAATTTGAAACAAAAATAAATAAAATAAAAAATATTTATCCGCACAAGATATTTTCTCTACCTTTTGATAAAAAAATACATTTTCAGTTTATTTGGGTGTTTTGGTCACAAATCCAAATTTAACCCCCCCCCCCCCCCCGGCTATTTGTTAGCTTTGGGAACTTTTGTAAAACCAAAGTTTACGAAACTTATGGAATTTTGTATCTATTAATTATTTTTACATGAAACGATAAAAAAGTGAGGTGACGGAAATGTTAACAATACATTTTTGTAATAAATATGTACGTGTTTTTATTTTTTTCGTTATCAGTAATTTTAGTTAGAAAAAACGTAAGATGAGTGTCATTTTAAAAAAAATTGTGCGTTCAAAATTTTTATATTTGAAAAGCAAAGGTTTATTTCGGATTTCAAAATTTAAAAGCGTATTTCATCGCCTTTCAAAAACAGTTTTTAGTTTTCGGATACTATCAGAAATATTCCATTTATTTGGATTTTATTGCAAAGCGGAAATATTTCGACCTTATGAAAAAATATGCCCGAGGCCTGAGGGATATGGGTCATATGAGAAAGGCCAAGTTGCCTTTCCTACGTTTGCTACAAAAAATATCATATGTGCATAAAAAGTGCGCACAAAAATCCTGAATGCAAAATTTAAGAAAAAAATGTCGGTTTTAATAAAAAAAAATGTATATTAAGCCCACTTGTTTTCACCGAAACATGGTATCAAAAATAACTCTACAATTAATAAAAATAAATAAAAATATGGGTCCCTAATTTTTTTTTAAAGTTTTTTTTATTAAATATCCTAATATTCTAAAATACCCTTAGGATATTTTGTGCGCGCAACAACGATAAGTAGCTATAATAGCATATTCATGGACGCTAACAATGGAACGCTCCTGTGAGCGGTGAGAGAAATTGGATGTTTGGTCTTGTCTACACATTTGCAGATTGGTACATGCGTGGTCGGCAGAAATAATAATTCGGCTGCGGCTACGGATGACGCGCGTGGCTCACTCACACAAGACCTGCATTCACTCACACATCTAGAGCGCGATTCTGACTACTGTCAGAGAGTGAAATAAAAGAGATTTTTTAAAATACCTATTCATAAATGTTCGCAGCGACCGGCAGCGCTCTTAATAGACTGGCGCTGGGAGCGTACGTCTATGGTTTGAATTTAGATTGTTGATTGCTGTAGGACTGCTGAAAGAAGCATGGTTTAACGAGGCTCTTTTATTTTATCAAGATTCCGTCTATTTTCTATTGTAAGAAAAATGTAATTAAAATATATAATATCAATATATTACACAAACAAAGAAGTAATCTAAAACTACTGTATGGATCTGAGGGGCTCCTTCCAATAAAGGGTCTTTTTTTTTAAAGCGGAGACGGTTTACCATTAGTGAACGTACCCATACTACGTGACCAACTTTTTGTAATTTTTAACCCCCCCCTCCCCCGGTGACCAAAATCCTAAGCAACCCGCCGCTCATTTGTATGGAGCGTGACATTTTGAAGACCCCCCCCCCCCCCTAAACCGTGTCACGTAGTATGGGTACGTTCCCTTACTTCCTGTGAGTACTTAGGCCATGGACCCATTGGACTTTCTCCCATTTTATCTCAATCCTTTAACAATAACCAAGTCCCTTTAATAGAGTTCACCAGAGTTGTCATTGGATATGTGGTTAAGTCTTCTGGTTCTTCTTTGGTACATTATTATAATGGATAATGAGGGAGAAAGCAAGTACAAAAAGCAACTGGTTCATAATCACACCACAAGATTCACTGAAAATAAGGGCCTCTTACTCCAAGAGTAACAAATAAGTATGGAAGCCGAACGCTTACCAGAGATTTTCAATAAATTCAATAAATTTTTTTAATCTCAGAATAATGAGAGACCTTGCCCCAAAAACACTAAGCATTGGCTAATTAGTGAGGAATCAATGTATCTCTGAACATCTCAACGTACCTGCCTAAATAATTTATATATAGGTAGGTACATTGAGATATATTATTTTATATATAATATTATGTTGTACATGTATTAAATTTTTTTAAAAACATATATTATTTTGTAGAACCTACAGACAAGCCGTCATATTATGTGACAGATTTGTGGGACTATATAAAACTTGTATTTAAAAATGTATTTTCTTGTATTAAATAAATAATAAAAAAAATAAATAAATAGTAAAATTTGTGTGTCGTGTGTAAATTATTTGTGAATAATTTTCCCAACCCTCTGGGTGCCAGTTATTTTTTGCAAAAAGCAAGATCAAAGGGAAATAATTTTCCTAAAGGGCAGCCATCTTTTGGGAAACTGTATAGAGAGCATTTTTTTATCGATTAATCATTGTTAGTGGGACATGGGTAATCTGTGAACGATGATCGTTATTAATCGGAAAATATAAACCGAAGGCAAAGGAATAATATGCCAAACTGAATTTTCAAAACAGCCGCAGGAAAACATGCAACATTATTTTATGAACAGCATAAAAGAATTATGAACAATACATACCTGGTAGTATTCGAATACATTGTTAAGCACACCTACCTGAGGTGCCTACCTTCTGCCGACAGACCAGCTCAGAATGGTCAGCAGAGCGGAGGAGACTATCATCACCAGGGTTGTAGGATCTCTGAGGCGTTTGTGTGGCATCCCTGAAATAAACTCTATCCTACGGGCCGGGGAGCAATGAAACAAGTTCGGCTACAGTAAATATCAGTTGTATTGGGTAGAATCCTTTCATAAAACAACAATGGTACATAATACAGTCAAAGTTAGAATAAGGTAGCATCAATAATCCTATCTAATTCAGGGGTATTTGGGCCTAATCTCTCTCTGCCTCGAGTCTCTCGGGGCGGTCATTAATTACGCGTAGAATTTAAAAGGAACACACGCAAAAGGAGGAATAAAATGGCTCAGGTTACTCACTGCAGCAGGCTGGTAGCTTGGTGATCGGTGAGGCGAGAGGAATTTAGCCGAAACTGGCGTTCCCGCAGGTCACAATGGTCGGGCACCGCCATAGCGGTCCTATGGAATATTCCGGAACAAATCCGAACGGTTCACGCTGTGCGTGCACTCGGAGCGCTGTCGGGGAAGCAATGGCGGCCGGGGCTAGCGTTCAACCGCCGTTGGCGCGCGGCGCGCTTGCGGAGGGAAGGGGAAACCGTTTGTCTTCACAGGGAAGTAGCCTAGTAATTTGCAGGGGTGGCGTCTTTGTGTATCGTAACAACATACGGAACAATAAATTGTTACACTTAATCAAGAAGAACTTGTATCTGGAAGCCGAATAAACTTTATTAAAGCAAACAATTCCAGATGGAAAAACGTTTGTAGTTTTGGTGACTCAATTCCACGATCTTATCTATTGAATAGGTTAACATAATGCAGCGCAAAAACACATGGAAATGTCGATTTATTTACTATTATTGTTTATTGTGATTAATTCAGAAAAGTAAAAAAATATTCTGATTGTATTTTCAGATTTTACGAAACAATAACTTTTGTGAAAAGGCCCTAAACATAGTTGTGATTCTTGCGAAAGTAAATACCTATATGAAAAACTGTTCACTATTTCAGAACTCTCAGTCCATTGAAACCATTGGTCTTTCAGAAGGCGTCGCTCTTAATTTATTAGTTAAGAGGATGTCTCCAAGGAAGTAAATGTGTAAAAACTTGTATAGTCATTATCAGAAGCAATGAAAAACACGCAAAAAAAATCAAGATGTAAAGTAGAATAATGCATTAGAGAAGCATGAATGTGTGAAAAGAGAAAAATACGTAATATTTAAATCTAGAGGCGGGAGGTGGGAATTTATTTCAACCACGCAACTGTATTACGCTTTTCTGTAAAATAATAGATAAAAAAATAACCATGTACATAAGTTAATATACCATCGTCAATAAATTATCCCAAAAAATAAATAAAAAAACAAGAAAATTAAATCTATTCTGTCCTTATTTCCGGTTATAATCTTATGCAGGAATCGCTAATATTTTACGATGCTGACTTTAAAAAAAACTGTTATTTGTGATAGAAAAAAACCGTCCTTTAAGGAAACTAATATTTTTGCGAGGCATTACAAATGATAGTTTTAAATCAATGATAGTTTATAATTAGGAATGATAAAAATTTAAAAAAAAAAACACTCCGCATCCAAAGGGTTGACGTTCTTCCATTGCGGTGTGCAAATTTGTGGACGGAATAAGCGGTTTTGCAAGCGGTCATAGCAAGCAGCTGTTTTTCAATTCATTGCAATTCAGGCAATAGCATATAACAGGAAACCGATGCGGTGACGACTCCCTTTTTAACCAAATAACAACAAAAAAGATTGAAAATATGTCTGTTGTTTTTTTTTATTAAACTGCTGCCGGCCTCCGAATTGTGCTCAAATAATATTTACAATATAATATACAATACAGCATATATGGTCTGAATTTCCGATAATTCACTTCCAATTTTAAATATTATTTACAGGTAGACCCACTTAATCGCTTGTTTGAATTTTTCCACGATCAGTTCCAATTTTGAAAATGAAACTTAGATACAAAGCTGAAGTAATAGAGTTGTATGAATCGCGGTTACAGACGGAGACACATTCGAAAATAGTATTTTGAATACCTAACGCAGACCCATGAAAATCACGTGATATTATAATTCTAATTTTAAACATTATATTAAAGGTAAGGTACCTACTTAAGCTCATGTTTGGATTTTTCTACAATAAGTTTCAATTTTGAAAATGATTCTTAAATTCAAAGCAAAAGTTCTAGAGTTCACTGAACCGGAGTAACAGACAGAGGCACAACCGAAATTACGAGTAGTATTATTATTATTATTAATAAAAAGGTCGGGGTATTATAATTCCGATTTCAAATATTACTTTATGGGTAGATACCTACTTAATCGCATGTTTAAATTTTTACCACAATCGGTTCCAAATTAACAATAATAAAAGTGAACAAAGCAGATATTAGGGACACGCTAAGGAATCAAGGTAAATAGCACACACAGGGAACATTCACTTGATTTATTACGATTATGAAGTAAATGGTTTTTTTATTCCCCGGATAAACACAATACTAATAGAGTGTTCTCCATAGATCAGCGCCCTTGAGGTGATTTTTCACAAAAACGGCGCTTTATAAATTATCCAATTATTATTATTATTATTATAACATGTATTTAAATAAACAAATAAATACTCGCAAGAGGTAGAAAATCCAGCTAACTTATCCTATATATAACCGCTATTCATAGATTAGAGTACCGAAAAGAATACACGAACAAAAATACACGTTATTTTGTGGATAAGCTATCAAAAGGATGGTGAAATACCCCTTTGATTGAATAATTTATAACCTGGTCATGCTGGAGATTTTGTTTCCAGTGTAGGTACAATAAATTGACTAAATCAAACAAGACACATAAAGGGGGGAAAGTTTATTTATTCAATAAAGATAAATCAAGTAATATATCATAGAAGAAGAAGAAGATAATAATAATAATTTAAACGAAGATATGAAAGAGAACAAGACACAGAAAACAGAAAAAGACAATGGTCGCAACTGGGACTCAAACCCAGACCTCTCGTCTAACCGGGTCGTGCGCGTTAACCAATTTCGCTATTGCCTCCTTCTGTCAAGCCGTCATAATAGTCAACCCTCATATTTCAAATTTTAGAATTAACAATACTATCTTCAACAAATTATTTTTCCATATTATGGGCAACTACCCTTTTTTAAACGACTTCAAAAAGGAGGAGGTTCTCAATTCGACTGTATTTTTTATTTTTTTATTTTTGTTACTTCAGAACATTCGACTGGGTGAACCGATATTGATGATTTTTTTATTATTTGAAAGCTGGTGTTACTCGTGTGGTCCCATTTCAATTTGGTCCGGTTCTGACAATGGCATCCATGAGAAAATCATATACATACCTAAGTCTTAAATTTGCGTTAAGTATGTGCGCGACAAATGGACGAATAACTCAATATCATGCCAACCGATTTCGACGATTCTTTTTTATTGGAAAGGATGTACTTCAAGGGTTATGAGAGTTTGGTTAGGTTCTGACTATGGGATCCATTACAAAGCAACGGAACTCTTCAATTCTTAGGAGCAAATTAACGATACTCGGCCGAATATTTTATAGGCTGATACGTTTTTAGATTTTCACGGTCAAAAGTATTTTCGTTATTTGTTTTTGGGATGTTATGCCGTGTTGCGCAACCTCTTTCTTTAGCTAACGTTTCGGACAGCGTTGCAGTGTCCATCATCAGGGCAGATCCGGTAGATATAGGCTATCCGGATCTTTGAGTCACCTACCGTAACGTCGTTATGGTCAAGTAATATCTGTCTCATATGAGTAGCACGTTTAGTAGGTCTACCCATATTCAGTCAAATTAGTTAGTATACTTCAGATTCACTAAAAATCAAAAAAATAAACAAAAATTTTAACAAAACAAAAAAACGACTTCAAAAAATGCACTAAAAGGTAAAAAAATAATTTCGTATTCTTCTACAACTTAATAATCAACTTACTTTTTCTTCTCATCAATACGTAGGTACGATTGTTATTTTTGGAGTCGGTGTCAGCCAAAGGTACCCGGCCCGGCATTTTCACTTGACACCTCCCCTCACGCCGCGGCACCGCTCTCGCCTCGTCAAGTCGCGCGTGGGACGCAAGCACATCTCACATATAACTGTGTATGTAGTTACAAACTGGCTGACACCGATTCCAAAAATAACAATCGTACCTACATATTGATGAGAAGAAAAAGTAAGTTGATTATTAAGTTGTAGAAGAATACGAAATTATTTTTAGTGCATTTTTTGAAGCCGTTTTTTTGTTTTGTTAAAAAATTTTTATTGGAAACAATCATTCTAAGAATTTGGTTTGTATCCTGGATAGCGTGTGGGATAAAAGTATCCGAATTTATTCAAATGGAACTATTGACTTTTCATAAAAGTCTAAATGAATATTCAATTTTTTATAAGAAAAACTCTCTTTTATAACTTTTGAAGGCAAAATTGTAGTCTCGTTTCAAAAACAAATAATAAACTCGCGGTGAAAGCGGGAAACTGATACCAAAATTTCATTTACATTTTTTACTCCAAATAATGTCAGGAATCACTGGTTAAAGTAAGTCAAGTACGTCCCTTAACACCCTGTATAACATACGGAGTCACCTGCCATTGGCGAATATCTTTTAAGTTGAGCTTTCGTCTTCGAGTAAACCGAATTTTTTAAATCAAATTTAAAAAAAAAAAAATCGCTAGGGGATAATATCAGCTGATTAATTTTTCTAAAAAATCGTTTAACCGTAGGTCTGGCTCGAAAGGCTTACAAACCGTTTAATTGCCGATAAAATTTAAAAAAAAATGCAATCGAAATATTTTTTTTGGGTTCTCTGTGTGACGTATATTCACTAGTTTCCCACTTGTAACACCAGTTTCCGAACACCGTTTAAATTATCAAAATCAGTTTTCTTTGTCGGCCTACTAATTTTGCAACACATTTTATAGTCGTTCTTTAGTGTAAAAAATAACTACAAGTAAAGCATAGAAGTAAATGACGTCCATTTGGCGACTTTACAGGAAAAAACAAATACTGTTTCTATATAGTTTGTAGTTCTAAAGTAAAGCAGGTGGATTTAATACCAAGCTGGGCGTCAAATTTAGTATTTGTAGCCAATCATAACAGGAAGTCAATGCGAAACATTACGAGTATTATTAATTACATAACCTACAAAGGGTTCTAAAGTTCGTAAAAATAAGCGGAAGAGCATAATGAGACTTAGGTCAGGTTTATGGGGAATTTGATTTTCTACAGAAAGGTTATTAATCATGGTCAAAATAAAAGAAAAATATCTAGGTGACAGTTAAATGTATACATATGTTAATACATAAGGCATTGTAGTCGTGGAACAGAATAAGGAAAAATAATACCAAAAATGAACAGTCTACCATGGTGCCAAAATCTTAAACAGATTATATCATTGTATCGTACCTGATGAACCTGCAAAATAGCTAAGCTAGGATAACACCTCAAAACAGGCTGAGCCGCGCGCCAAAACAAAACCCAGCAAACAGGTATGAGAATACCGCCATGATAGGATTCGCAACCTCCTTCAGAAAGGGACCGGAACGTCCTTCAGAGAAATCTGACCAATGCCACAAAAAGCAACTGCGCGTTCACATTTCCAAAAGATCTCCATCCCAAACAGTGGACGGGTTGATTAGCGCGTAAGAAGGCCATTCAACGGGCCGCGCTAGGATTATTCACGCAAATCCAATTACACGCATTTTTATTTAAAAGAAATAACGGATCTCGTAACATTAGACTTGACACACGGCACTATACTCTATAACTCCCAAGGATAATCTCTATCTATCATCACTATCCTCTATAACTCCCAAGGATATCCTCTATAACTCCCAAGGTTTTTATTTCAAATTATGTGACACAATCAGATGGACGCCGGCTCCTCTCTCGGCGTTCTTCCAAGAAGTACCTCTATCGGAAACGAACCCCGAAGTTGCCAATTGAATAAACGAAATCCAAACGAAATATAAAGAAAACAACAAGGCACGGAAAATTATAAAAATAACGGTAGAAATCAAAAAAATTAACTCGAACCCAGGATCTCTCGTCTTACAGGGACGAACGCCTCAACTAATACGACTACTGACACATCTTATTTTGAAGTCCTTTTTGTCAATCTCACATTTCAAATTTTAGAATGAACAAATTATTTTCAACTCCTTTTAATCCATATTATTGGAAGCTATATTTAAAATTGGAAAAAAATTAAAAAATGTTGGAAATTAATAAATAAAGCAAATAAATAATTTTGGGAATAACCTTCATAAGTTATTATAAAAAGAACGTTCGTCAATATATATTTAGACTTCTGCCAATAATTAAGTCCAAAAAAGTGTGTTTGTAAATTTCTCGAATAAAATAAATCAAAACACAAATTTCCTCCTTAAACATAATATTTGTAAGTGGGTACGTCAATACCTACCAACTTAAATATAAACCATTTATTTATTGTAACTTTTTAAAATAATTTAAAATATTTAATTATATTATTCATCGAAAGAAACGTCACTATCTCTGTGACAATTCTTCTTTCACACTTTCTTCATTCAGATTATCACCTCTAACCATTTTATAATACCAACTTTCAATCCTGTCTCATGCTCTAACTATAGGTACATAATACTACAAGTCCTACTTACACAATATTACAAGTCCCGACAGATTGAATTTATAAAAGTTGTGAAGTGTAATGTGGTTTCTTGACAAATATGTATACTTACCTATCGAAATTTTAGTTTTTTTTATTTTAAATATTGATTTTATAAGATACTACTGCCTCTAATTAAATAAACTTTATTACTTCATTGAAGAAGATGAGAATACTAAAAATATAAACGAAATATGAAAAAGTCCAAGAAACAGAAAAATTAAAGGATAATGGTGGCAATAATTGTGACTCGAACCCAGAACCCAGGATCTCTCGCCTAACTGAGACGAATGCTTTGACCAATTCGGCTATGGAGACCTCTCATTTTGAAGTAATTTTTGTCAATCTCGTATTTAAAATTTCAGAATGTACAATATTATCTTCAAACTAATTTTTGCCCATATTATTTGATTTTTGAATTGGAAACAATTAAAAAGGGTAGAAAATATCCTTCCAAAGTTATTATAAAGTTGTTTAAATTAATATAAAATGGAAAATTGCTGGAACACCTGCTGCGTGGTGGGCCGGATCGAGAGAGACTGATTGAGGAGGTCTTTTGAACTCTCCAGCCAGAATCCCTCAACCCATCGCCTTGCACCGCAGTTGAAGGGATGGTTTCATACGCCTGTCACTCCTGGACACACTGACACCCACATTCATACCCATTTCCTTCTCAGACCATACTCTTCTCCCTTTCCTTAAAAAAACCCTCCACTCAGCATCCCCTAAAATAAAATAGGCTCTGAGGGAAATTATTTTCCTTAGAGCGACCAGTGTGGAGCTAATGTAAAAAAAAGAAGCCCAACCGAAATTAGTATTTGAATACCTTGCGCAGACCTGTGGAAAATCACAGGATAAGTACCTAGGTACCTACTTAATCACATGTTTGGAGTTTTCCCACTTTTGGTTTCAATTGTTTAAAATGATACTTAAATTCTTAGCAAAAGTCTTAGAGTTCATTGAACCACAGTTACATATAGAGGTAGGTACAATTGAAATTAGTTTATACTTTTTTTAATACCTAGTACTACTCTAATACCAATTTTATTTTATTTTATTTTTATTTTTTTAAAAAAGAAAGACAAACATCCCCGGGTTACGAATAACCCAATAATGTTTGAAAATCTCCTACTACCACCACAGAAAGCCGAAAATTTTGTTTGTGTTGTGATGGAGAACTTAGCCAGCCGAGGAATCGAACACGCGATGTCCGGGTGGGACCCAAGCGCGATGCCCACTCAACCACTGACCAGTCCATATATTATATCATTGGTTGGGACCTATTTAATCGCAAGTTTGAATCTTTCCACCACCAGTTCCTATTTTTAAAATGAAACTTAAATATTAAGAGCAAACGTTCTAGAGTTCATTAAACCGCAGTTACAGACAGAGACACATTCGAAAGAGTTATTTTTAAAACCTAACACAGACCCGTGAAAATTACGGGGTACTTACATTATAGGTAGGTACCTACATAATCCTATGATTGTATTTTTAGTCAACTAGGAGAGACATAATACTGTTTCTAGATAGTTATACATTATATAAAGGAGAGTGTCTGTGGCGGGAGGGCGGCCTGGCTTTATTTTTTAAGTCAATCTCGCGTTTTATTCCGCGAATAATGAAATATTGCACGCCGTGGTTCCAAAATAAGACGATAATTGCTTCATTGAAGAAGAAGAGAATACTAAAAATTCGAAAAATGAAAAAGAACAAGACCCAGAAAAATTAAAAGATAATGGACACAACTGGGACTCAAACCCAGGATCTATTGTCTAACTGAGACAAACGCCTTAAACAACACGGCTACCGAGACCTCTTATTTTGAAGTCATTTTCGTCAATCTCATATTTCACATTTTAATAATAATAATATTATCGTCAATTATTATTTTTTCATCTTTCTGAATTGGAAACAATTATAAAAGGTAGGAGATTACAAAAAAAATTGGGAATACCCTCAAAAGTTATTATAAAAAGATAGTTGTACAAATAAAAAAATAAAAATACTTTCCCACATCCAAACAAAATGCGTTAAGTCTGGGCAACGCCGGGGACTTCAGCAAGCATGTCTCATGTCCAAAAAAGTGTTTCTAAATTTCTTGTATTTAAGAGGGCATTACCAGAGAAAGCCGGAAATACGTCATTTTCAAAAAAGTTTTTAGACGTATTGACTCTTTTCCACAAAAAATTATAAATGGATTTCGAAAGATTGTTCTTTTATCTAGTGAAGTTATGTAATAAATTTTTAGAATTTTTTTAAATTTTTAGTATAATAAGGTTATTCCATAGGTCGTTGGCAGATTTGTTAAATTTGCAAAAAAGTTTTTGTATTATACCACACCCATTTCAAATAATGTAATCATGCAGTAAAATAAATCAATACATTATCTAGCAAAGTTATGTATTAGAATTTTAATTTTAGTTTCAATAAAATCATTAAAAAATATGTACGTACATGTGTTTCTTGATGAAAATTGGTCCATTTGTGTATTTATTTGCGCACTTACAAACTAATATATTTCAGATTTTTTAAACATTCTTATTAAATTTAGAAATTATTGAAAAATGATAAATACTTATAATCAAAAAATAACTACAAAAAGTACACTATTTTAATAGTTTTATCATCACGCCTTTCAGCATTTTTGGATGAAGGTATAAATTAAAGCTAATTTGGATTGAAATAAATTCGATATTGAGTTATAATTTAAAAAAGCTGGTACGGAGAATAATTAATCTTTCTCATTGTAACCGCCCTGCACGATCGGAAGAACAACTTTCGACGAAATGTGGATTTTCGTCCGCTGGCTGGTTAAACGCTCTTAATAAATCAAAACCAAAATTTCCGCCTTAAAAATACATAAGATTTGTAAGTAGGTACTTAAACACCCTTATACCTTCTCACCTTACTACAAAACCATATATTTATTGTAAATTTTAAAATTATTTTGAATAAGTAATAAAATAATAATTAATCCAAAGAAACGCCACTATCTCAGTGACAATTTTTTTTACACTTTCTTCATTCAGAGATGTAAATAGGTATCTACTATAATATTGAAAAAAAATATTAAGGAAATCCATAGACATCCAAATTCAATAGACCAGAAATAACAGGTGAGGGGAAAAATCAACTATGGCGGTACGAAGAGGGGAAGATGACTGTGATTGGTTGAAAAATTAATCTGACAGTATGTAGGCATCTCGCATTATAATATCACCATTTAGTTCTTAAAAAATAACATCTGCTTTTTAATGAATAGACCTTTTTACGTGGGAGCGCGAATTGCTCGCTACGTTATTAACATATTTGCGAAGTCTGAATAGGCAAAGTAAAGTTCGCATCTTTTCACAGACAACTATTTTGTTGCCATATTTAGTTAAGACACTTTTACAAATGTTTCATAATTTACTTGCCCCTGTAACCAGCGACGAGCACATTCGAGAACCGCCCACATTCGTGATGACCGACATATTTTAGGGTTATCACAACCGCTCTGTTGGTATAATTACATAGTATAAAATGAAGGCACTCAAAATGTATGTGCGCATTGATCTTTTAAAATACGCAAAGGATTTTCATGCGGTTTTCACCAATAGATAGAATGATTCAAGAGAAAGGTTTATATGTATATTACATGCTTATTATAGGAGAGAAAAGCCGAGAAATTCAAATATTCAATTCAGGCAGCGGGCAGCAGGCAAGCGGGTGGTGAGGATTTTATAAAGGTTGGGTAATGGCGTTGTGTTTCGTTAGCCACAGCAACGTGTGGCCGGGTCTGCTAGTTAATAAAAATAATGTAATTATCTCTTTTAATTAAAATTATTTTACTTGAATTATTTCACACGTTATTTAATTACAATAATACGTAGCACGTAGCAGTTACATTATTATTTGCTCCTTTTTGTAGATACTCTTAGTATCGCCCCAACTGCTTGAAATGGCTTTAAGCGTCTTTAGTGATCAGATTTACATAGATAGGTACTTCTCACCACCACATCGACGCATTGTGTATAAGCCACAACTTCCCTCCTCCCCCCTAAACCTCCCAACTTATCTGGGTTCTGCAAATCGGATCGTGCGTAGCCAGGAGTGGGGTATTAATTGGAATATTTTGACGACGAAGGTGCTTTTTATTTATTTTTTTGGGTATAATATTTTTTGTTTAGGTACATTTAAGCATATATCAGCAGAAACTTAGTAAAACAGTATTATATACCTACACCGACACAGTAACAGTATTCTCAGACTATGCATAATATTGTTTAAAGAAATAATATTTTTATAATATATATAACTTCCATTAAATTATTTCTTACATTGTCTATGAACAATGGAAGAAGTGAAAAGAAAAAGACAAAAAGGGTTAAGGATAACATTATATTTGTGAGAACAGCATTCAATAAACAACTTACAGAGGTTTAAATAACGTACAAAAATAACAGCACAGCTTAAGAGAAAACAACATAACATGTACAGGAGTTATATTATTGATGCTAAAAACAGTACAATAATAACAGCTGAATAAAAATATATTAAAAAGATGAGCCAACATAGTAAGAAGGTATTAATCTGTTGACAGTGATGACGGCCGTGACCTTGAGAAAAAATTACACGCCGAAAAATCATAGATACGAAGGTTTCCGTAGTCGAGGGGTAACGCTCTCAACTAGCAAGCGGAAGGTCACGGGTTCGAAACCCAACGTGCAAATTAAAAATTTGAATTATTTCACAATTTACTAATTAGAAATAATTTTTAAATGTTTGCCGCACGTTCTAGAGTGAATAATACTATCATTGATCAGATAGCCAGATTTCCCCACCGTCCTCTTCACAATCTCCTACCACTCCCCACTACCTTCAACCTCACAACATACCCCAATTGGGGATGCCATAGTCTCATTTGCTTCAGACAGTTGAGGGCAGTTGGGACTCTTGTACGGTTTCATTTATAAAAAAAGAAGATTAAAAAGATAATTTATTCCAACACCGTCAGAGAAGCTGTGTATATCAAATAAAAAATATTTTCTAAAGAAATATTTTACGTTTATAAACAAGGTTAATTTTTTTAAATTTTCTAATTAGTAACTTACTTTCTTATAATAAGTTTTCCATTTTTTTGTAATTGACTTCAATTGGTTTATTTTTTTGAGTGGTTTTTGATATAATAAGTGGTTCTTCCATAAAGACGGGTTGGGGTTCCCGAATCTGGGGAATAGAGACATAATATTATATTTTTAGGTATAAAAACATTTAGTCAGTTACTAGAGTGGTCCGCACACTACATAATAGTACAATGTGTTTTTGAAGTCATCAAAGGTCAATAATCAATTGGTATTCACAAAGCTTTCTGGAATAGTAGTGGGTACCATACAACTGACGAGCACACATGACTGAGCAGCTGCAGCTACGGCCTCGATCTCCGTCAAGCACATAGTCATAGGTTCTGGTTCGCATTCCTTTTCGAAACGCGACAAAGTTGACAATATTAGGTATATAATCATTATTGCAATTCGATAATTTACATATTTATTACAAATTTGTGACATGCACTATCAATAAAATATTAATTTAAAGGATAATTAAATATAAGAATGAACTCACGACGTGTGTGCTGTGTAGAGCAGGTGCGCAAGAAACGAGAGAAAAATCAGAATCCTCTTGAGGGTTCATCTATCCATAAGTATTATTGATCGTTTCATCAGTTAGAGAAAGACATACATATGATTTCTCAGAGAAGTTGTCGCTTAATTTCTGAAATGGATAGATAATAAAATTAAAATAATTACATGTAATGAATAACTACAAAAAAGAATTATTAGTCATTAAAGAATTTATATACTAACGATAATTCTTTCTGTAACAGGTGACAAAGAGACCGATGGAATCGCACCTACACGTAGCACACGTGTGCCCTGTTTGTTTATTATAAAATCTGTCTCTTTGAAATGTTCTGAGCAGATACGAAGGTTACGAACACTTGTCTGCTCACTTTTACCGGATGAAAGTCGCCACATTGTCTTCAAGTCTTCTTTTTTGGGAAATCTTTAAGAAAATACATAACATTTCACTTTTCAGAAGATAATAGAAAAGAAAAACAATTCAAAAACAAATTAAATTTTATACACACAGCTTTTACCAGCGATTCCTAAGAGTATTTGGAGTCAAAATTTAGATGTAATTTTGTCGTCCGATGACAATTTTTCAATTAAAAACAAAAAACGTGTTTTCCATACATATACATACTCGGAATAACCTAGAGCATTACGCGATATACACTCGTTCTCGTTCCAGCAGTACCGTACATACGAAACAACGCGCTTACCTAACACGTGGTCCGCTGATACGTGACAGTGTGATCCAAAGATAATATAATCGGTGGCGACGTGCGATAGAAAAATATTTTATTTTAAATTTTGATTGATAAAAAATATCATCGGACAGCAAAATGACACATACATTTATTTCATTCCAAACATGCTCACTGTATCTACATTTTACTTCTAAACATACCACGAAGGAGTACATAATTAAGAAAGCAAAATATACAATAACGCCTAATAAATAAAACCATACTTTATTCCACTTTTAACCCCTTACTAATAGCGTGTTTTAAATTTTATACGACTGAATAACCAACTATTTATCTTATATTAACGGTTGTTTATGAGTTGCGTAAAATTCAAAACTCGTTTAGTAATAAGGCCCTTAAACAGGCGCGTAGCTACCTAGGGGCTACGCGGGGCAGTGCCCCGGGGCCCTCAAGCTCAGGGGGCCCTCGAATCCTTACCAGAAATCTCGATCGAACTGAACTTTTGGAAATTTCTCCCATTTTCAAAATAAATATGACAGGTTGCAACCCCACTTTAATCATGACAACTCAGTTGAGAGAAATTCAAAAGTTATGCCTAGGGAATTCCCCTAAATTCTTTCTGTAGGTTGGCAGTGTTGTCAATTTGACGGATAGTGATATGTGCTAGACGTGGGTCGTTACGCCGTTTTCAAGAAACGTAACGAAACCAGTTTCTTGGTCGGCATAATCTGTTTCGAAACAGGTTAGGGAACGTTCCCATACTACGTGACACTTTTAGGGGGGGGGGGGGGGTCTTCAAAAGGTCACGCTCCATACAAATGAGCGGCAGGTTGCTTAGGATTTTGGTCACCGGGGGGGGGGGGGGTTAAAAATTGCAAAAAGTTGGTCACGTAGTTTGGGTACGTTCCCTTATTTTTGTAACTAGTTATTTTCTTAGTTTCAGTTGCACACGAAACTGTATACCTCCACCAACTATAAAGTTACACACGAAACGAAAATAAATTTAAGCACTATCTAAGTGTTTGTAGCTATACAGTGAAATCAACGTACATGAAATTAACTTCTCTTCATACTTTATTCAGGCTTAGGACTGACTGCATTAAATGTTTTTTATGATTAATTAGTGTTTACTATAATTTTAAATGCATTATTTTTCGCCACCCCAAATGCAAAAAGTTTCCTTTTATAGTAATTAAAGTGAATCTAAAGGTGTTTTTTTTTTAATTATTCGTAATAAGCGTTGACAGTAAGATCGAAAATTTACCGAAAGTACTCAAAATTATACACAAGTACAACGACGAACTAAAACAAACTGAATTATTTTACTTTAAATTCAAAAAATGGTGGCTCGTTTCCCAGAAACGGAACCCACTCCCGCTTACTCGAAAATGTTCGATTCAAAATCTCGCACGCTCGGCCGGCCGGCAAACGCAACTATGCGAAACGCGAAACGCGGCGAAACTACTCTGTACTCAATTACTCACATCACACCCAACACAGAAATAACGGAAATAACGCATTTACAAAAATAACTACTTGTGATTTTAGCGAGACTAGTTATTTCCGTTACATGCCGCGTAACTAGTTATTGTAACTAGTCTCGTTAAATAACGCTCACGCCTAATATGTGCGTCATTCCCCAACGACACTTGTAGCGTATCAGTTTGTTTCTCTTTCCTTTTATTTTACTTTTAAAAATAAATTTATAGAAATGATTTCGAATTATTCAAGTGCAAAAACTGTAAGAAAATATGGTATTGATACCCATTTTCAAGAAAAAAGGCAAAGAAAAGTTAAAAAAATATTTTAATGAATTAGCTGCTGATCACCGATTTCCAAACCGAGAAAAAATATTTAAAAATTGAGATTTTCAATAATGTACTAGACACAGTAATATCTCAATTAGATACACGTTTTATTGGTATGAGTGCAGTCTGTCATATAATCGATTTTCTAACACCAACATTTTTATTACATGTTGATGAAGCAACTTTGTCACAAAAGTGTGACGAATTCCAAAGAAAATATTCAGATATAATAGGCCCTAGTTTTTCACTTCAATTTATTAATATTTACCATCTAGTTTTACCTCAACTAACTCAAGCATGGACTGTTCACCAATTATGTAAGGAAATAATGAGCAAATATGGAGTACTAGAATGCGACCTAACGGAAGTATTTACAGCAATGTTATTATTCTTTACAATTCCTGTCACTTCTGCAGTAGCTGAAAGGTCATTTAGCAAATTAAAAATAATAAAAAAATATTTAAGAAATAAGATGGGCCAAACTCGACTCCGACATTTATCGCTAATAACAATTGAAAACAAAACCGCATCAAGCCTGGATTTAAACGAAGTCATTGATACTTTTGCGAAAACTAAAGCTAGGAAAAAATTGTAAATATAATTGTTATTTAGTCAGTTGTTAGGCCCGACCTTTATATAATAAACCCTCGAATCTTCTCTATTTCGTTTTATTAGCCAAACCTACACCAAGTATTAATTGTAATTTATATTGTTACTGTTTAATATTTTTATTACTGCCCTGCAGTGCACAAAAAAGAGCTTAAGTAGCTTAGCATTTTTAAAGTATTTGTATATTTCATATTTTTATTTGATAAAACCTAATCAGTTTACATAGCAGTGGGTCCCCATTTTTTAATTTGCCCCAGGGCCCTTGGTTACCTAGCTACGCCACTGCCCTTAAAGTGTGATAAATTTAAAAATGATTGGTTTATTATCCTTTATTAATACGACGGATTTCCAGCAAGAAATAACACATGAAAAGATAGACGTTCCAAATGATACGATTAGGAAAGCGCAAAAATAAATATTAGCAAAGCGCAAAAGGCGAAGGCACATCCCTGATTCTTTTGCAAACGGCTGTGTATTTTATGTCGCCATGCATATTATAGCTGTGTGTGAACACGCTCTCTGAGCGTTAACACGTGTTCACACACACAACTGTAATATGCGTGGGATGGCGTATTTCGGCATATCGCTCGCCGTACATTCCCAATCGGAATATATGGCGAGCGATATGCTGAAATACGCCATCCCACGCATATTACGGCTGTGTGTAAACAAGTTCATGATAGTATATGTTACAAAACTGATAATATTGTAATATAATTCGAATAAGCTTAAAATAAAGTAAAATAATGCTTACCTATGGAATGTAATACGACAATTTGGTTTATTCTCCTTTTCACTTCTATTTTTACACGTTTTCATAGCACACGTTTTTGCCTTGTTATTTCGTAAAATGTACTATGTGACTTCGGCGCTGGTCAGAACAAGAATGATGACGTCACGTTTTTAGATTCAAGGGAGGCGGCTCTCGTAAGCCCAGGCGGTTCCATGGAACCGTTATGGGGAGGGGGAAACAATACGCTTTTATCACTTAGGGCAGGTCCATATATTCCTATGTCCGTGAGGAAATCTATATAAACCCGATGATTTCACGTTTCAAAAATAAATCTTTACTGAACTATTAAAACGGCCATCCCCGACAAAATTACAGACCGACGAAATGCACAACGGCCGAGATAAAATGGAACTTTGTTACGCTCAGTAAAAAAAAAACTCCCAACTGCTCCCGCCTGGAGCCAGTGAGACTATTGCATCCTCAAATGGGAATTTTGTGAGGCTGAAGGTAGTAGGTAAGGCACGGGCGTATATAAGGGGGGGGGGGGGGTTTGGGGGTCCGGACCCCCCCATTCATATCCATCTTACTTGTCCAACAGAAAAAAATTACATGCACCGCGCCGATTGTAGAAAACGATAGTTGCTTAGCTATTACCCTTTCGTTGATCATGTTATTACAGAACTCGACGCTCGTTTTAAACCACAGACGATCGAAGGAATTCAAATGCTGCTACCTGAAAAAACCAGTAATGACTCCAGGATAAAAGAAAATCTTAAAAAGATTGCACAAACATTTCTGGGTGGGGAAAATGAAGGCACAATATTTCTGAGTGAATAAGAGATATGGCACAATCATTGGAAATCTGTAGCACAAAAACCTTCAACTGTGATCGACGCTATCGATAACTGCGATGATCAGTTTTTCCCTTAATAAAAAAGCTTCTCATTGTTTTAGCCACACTTCTAGTGTCCAAAGAAAAGAAAAAAGAGAAAGAGCTTTCTCTACCTTAAAGAGGTTAAAAACTTACCTAAGAAATAAAATGGGCAATGAAAGACTTACTGGTCTGGCTTTAATGAGCGTACACCAAGATCTGGCGGTGCAACTTGATTCCGAAGAAATTATTAATCAGAACAATAAAACGTAAAGACTAAATTTATTACTTTAAAGTTTCCACTTTGTTACTTTTGAATAAATATTACAGTACATACATTGCATATAACTTTTTATTTAAAGGCGCCTAGATTACCCGCGACTATACTTGCGTGTTATAGTCGCAGGCAATGTTTAATTTGCAAATGATAGATTTAGTTGGCGTTAGAGCTCTGTTTTTTTTTTACTTTGGGGACCCCCCCTTGTAAAAGCTATAGCTACGTCCGTGAGGTAAGGAAAGAAGATGGGAAAGAGGAAGGTGGGGAAGTATCTGGCTTTTCAAATCTGGTCACCAAACATGGCTAATAACATTTCAAGCAACGTTTCAATTTTGAATGGTGGTCGTACACCAGGGTGATACTGAGAGTATCTTCCACTCTGGAGGGCCGAAAATATCCGAAATTTTAATTGTTTTTCCTTAATTAACTGTGAAATAAAATAAATTAATCAAATAAAATTTATTTGCACCCGCCGGGATTTGAACCCGCAATTTTGGTTTGTTAATCGAGAGCCTTTTCCTTCGACCACGGAGGCCACCAAAAATGTTGAGATAAACTTTACATAATAAATTTCACATTTCTTATTTTTTACAGATTTGATCCTTATAATTTAACATGTATTTTTTAGTTTATTATTTGCCTAAAATGCTGGTAGAATTGTATATGGTACAATTTATCATATAGAATTGGAATTTTTATTATTTCAAAATATTATTTTCCTCTACTTTTGCAGATCGTTATCTTTTTATATAGGACTAGCAGACCCGGCCACACGTTGCTGTGGCTAACGAAACACAACGCCATTACCCAATCTTTATAAAATCCACACCACCCGCTTGCCAGCTGCCCGCTGCCCGCTGCCTGAATTGAAAGTTACTAAGTCTTTACAGTCTACAGTCTTTATTTTTATTGAATGAAAAGATACATGATTTTATGAAATTCTACGCCAATGAAGAGTACTAGCTCTTGAGCTTGGCGTAGGAGTTATTTTACAGCTAGTTCATTTTTATAACATACATTTTACTTACATTTTCCAATAAATATAAACTATATAAAAATATAATATATAAACTACTATTTTTCACTTTTATAACATACATTTTACTTAGTGTATACAATAAATAGAAACTATGTTGTGATGTTAATTTTTGATATGCTATGGATTGAAGTTATAACATTTTGATTGGTGTTGTTATGGTTGTTGATTTTTTTTTAAGATTAATTTGACCTTTTTCTTGAATGTTACGAAATCTGTTATTTTTTTTAATTTCTTCGGGAAGACTATTAAAATATTTTATACCTTTGTAAATATAATTGTTGTGCATTTGTTGTGTTGAAAATAGAGGAATTTGGAAGTTAAATTTATGCCTTAATGATGAGTTGAGTTTAAATTTTTTAGTTACATTTTCTTTGAATATTTGTAGTATTGAATCTTTTTTATAGAGGTCTTCAATTTTTGGTACTTCGAAAATTTTGAACAATGATTCTGAAGGGAATGTTGGTGGTTTTTTTAAAATTACTTTAATAATTAGTTTTTGTACCACTTTTACAGGACTTATAATTTTTTCATATGCACCTCCCCATCCAATGATTCCATACTGAATTTTTTTTTTTTTTTTTATTATTTATTAAATTACATAATACATTTTGTACAAAAAATTTGAGTAGACCCACAAAGCTGTCATATGGCAGCTTGTCTGCAGGTTCTAACAATTTAAACATTCTTAATATAATATCTAAGAAAATATTTGTAAATACATTTATAGTTTTAAGGAAACATTAGAATAGATCACATAGTAATATTAGGTAATTTAACTTACAACCATAAATATATAAGATATTTCAATATACCTGCCTAATAACAAGATATGTAGGCAGCCATATTAAGATATTCAAAGATACATGGAGTTTTCGTTCATTAACCATAGTTTTATCATTTTAGGACTTAGTCTCTCATTTTTATTAGTGATTGGACTAGTGCATAATAGACTTTTTTTAGGTTGTTTAATTTGAGAATATTTCTTAATCTAATGAATATATAGATACATTTCCTAATGCGTTTAACAAGTTCACATATGTGTCTGTTCCATTTCATATGTTGGTCTACAATTACACCCAGGTACTTTATTTCAGTTGCATGGTTTAATATGGTACATGAATTATTACAGACATCTTTGTTACATTTTGTGTTGTGTATAATTATATTAATGTTGGGATAAGTTTTGGATTTATTTATTGAGAAAGGGATATAAACTGTTTTTTTTGCATTGATTGTGAGAAGGTTTGTGTCGAACCAGGTTTTTAGGATATGGATGTCATTATTTGCATTTTCTTTTACAATTTTCCAGTCACTACCCTTAATTATAATAATCGTGTCGTCCGCATAAGATATAACGGTTCCACTGAGGTTTTGTTTAAAAATATCATTTACGTACATGATAAAAAGTAATGGTCTAAAACAGTACCTTGCGGTATCCCAAAATCACTTGTGAGTGGTAGACTTGGTGTGTGATTAATTTTTACAATTTGTGTTCTTTTGTGAAGATAACTTTTTAGCCAATTTAGTGCTCTATCATTAAAACCCTCAACCTTTAATTTTTGTATTAATTTGACATGTGATATACTGTCGAAAGCTTTTTGGAGATCTACAAAAATACCAACACATTTTAATGATTTGTCTAAAGCGTCTTGTATAGTACTAGATAATTTAGCAATGGCGTCTTTTGTGCTTTTGTTTTCCATGAATCCAAACTGGTTTTTGTGAATTATGTTATTGATCTTAATGAAATGAGTTATTCTTTTTTTGGCAATTTTTTCAAATATTTTTGCAATGTTTGATAGTAATGAAATAGGACGGTAATTGGTTGGTTCTTCCGGATTGCCGGTTTTAAATATTGGTACGATTACGGATTGTTTGTACATGGACGGAAATATTCCGGTTTGAAAACTTGTATTGATTATATGAGTTAATGGTTTCGATACTTGTGATTTTATACATTTCAGTGTTTGTATTGTGATCCCATCAAAACCTGGGGAAGAACCACCTTTCATACTTGTAATGATTTGTTCGATTTCTTCTTTTGTTGTTGGTTGAAATAGTTCAAAGGTATACTCATTATTTACTGTAGTGTTTGGGTCATTTGGGGTCAGGTCTTGTTGGATTTTGCTAGCGAGGTTTTTTCCTACATTAGCAAAAAAGTTGTTGAATACATTTGCGGCTTCTAAGGGTTTATCTTTACAGCAAATTTTTGAATCATTATGTCTTATTGTGTTGATTGTTTTATTTTTGAATTGTTTTTTATCTATAATTTCATTTATGATGGACCAAGTCTTTTTACTGTCATTTTCAGCTAATTCAAGTTTTTGTTTGTAGTAGTCATCCTTTATGTTTTTTATAAGATATGTAAGTTTTTTTTTATAAGCTTTGAAATGTTTTTGTAATGTTATGTTTTCCGGTTGTTTTGTATATTGTCTATAGAGTGTTTCTTTGTGTCTAATTGAGATGATTAATCCTTGGGTTATCCATGGTTTGATTGACTTAAATTTTGAGGATGGTTTTTGAGATGCGTTATTCCTACAAGCGTTTATGTGTAAACTCAGTTTTTCATCAAATATTTTGCAGCATTCTTCTACATCGTTACATTTATATATTTCTAGCCATTCTTTTTCGTTACTTAATATTTTGGTGAGAGAATTTATATTAATACTATGTTTGTATTTATCAGTATTATTAACCGGAGTTGTGGTTGGTAATGAGAGGTTTTGATGTTTGTAGTCGTATTTAAATATACATGCATAATGATCCGTTACAGTTGTTTTTATTACAGCAGATGATATATTTTGTATATCTTTGGTATTGGTAAATATATGATCGATACAAGATGGTCGTTGTCCAATAATGTTTCTGGTATATGAATTTATACATGAAATGTAATTTAATTCTGCTAACATATTTAGATAGTTATCTTTATCGTTAGAGTAGTAATCATTAGCAATATTCAGATTAATATCTCCGATGATTATTGTTCTTTTGTTTTTATGCTGTTGTAATATATTTTTTAATTCTTCTATGTATGTGGTTAGAACAGAAGAGTGTGTCCGATAAATAGCAATGATATTAAATGATTTATTCATAAAATTTATCTCCAAGTTTAATAAATTAACATTGTTCACCATTATTTCATTTATACTTGTGACAGCATAAATATTAGATACAAATATGGCAACGCCGCTATTTCTGTTAATTTTATATTTTGTGGCGTAGTACGAGTAACCCGGTATATTATAATTAATTTCGCTCGATGAATGCGTCTCTGATAATATTATACAATCTATTCTATTTAATTGTCTAATAGTTATAAGAAATTCTTCAAAATTTTTTTCCAAACTTCTCACGTTCATGTGTATAATTATTAGGCTGGCTGTAGGTTTTACATCTATAAAATCGTTTGTTTTATTTACCGTATCAAAAATTCTTTCGTCTATTTTATATGATTTATCGATTGCGTTTATTATAAAGTCGTTCATTTTAAGGTAGTAATAAATATAACAATAATGTTGACGCTCGGCTGGAAATACACTTCACACTTGCAAATATAGTAATATGTGTGTTGACTTGTGTATTTACAAGTAATGTTGAACATCATTATGAAATATTTTGAAAATGTTTAAGTGTTGTGGTCATTATATGCTGTTTTTGTGAATTTGTATATAATGAAGAAGGAATAATTAAAGAGGTTTACAGTGTTGGCAAAGCTAGGAAATAAATAAAAAAATAATAATAATTTAGGGTACGTTGGATTTGAAAGGTTAAAAATACGTGTCATACTTATTATTGTAATGGAGTTTATGATAGGCAAGATAGGAATAATATTATCAATTAAGATATGATTTGGGATATAATAAGATATATTATATCAGTATTTGGGAGTGAGTGCGGTTGTACAGTAGGGAAACATAATACAAGCGTATTAATTAGGTGTGGATTCTCATATGTAGAGGAAAAATTTGGTATCTCCTTGGAACATATTATCATCATAATAATTAAACCTGCAGAGTTATAAGTGGTACAAATTATATCCATTTTACTATAATGTGCATTAAAGAAATAGAGTATCTAGGTGATGAGATAATATGGTAATGAGATTTTTAATGTTCATTATACTATAATGGAGTAGCTGGACATTAGAGTTATGCATACTTTGTGTCGTTAGTCATATTGTTTGGCGTTTTACTCGTCCGATTTGTGTCATTGCGAATTAATATTATTATTCGAGTCATCGGTCTGCCTGAGTAAGATACGACCTGATTTCGTACATTAGTATAACATACATAAAACAATAATATTTATGAATACACATATGTGATAATAGTCGAAATGTTCCCAAGTAATTGAGCACAGGAACTTAGTATTAGTGATGAAGTACATATCAGAATAAAACATAATAATAATATAGTAAAGAGTGGAAAAGAGCAAGCCTCGTAAGTGTATTGAGTTCGAATGACTGAATGATGTGAATAAAGTGATGTGAATAATCACAGTATATGATAATGGCAATGATAATAATAGAACCTTCATCTTATAATCGTTGTCGTCAGTAGGTATATTGTGTTTGAGATATTCATAGGGAAGCCAGCTTGTTTTCATCGGATATAAGAATTGCGCCTGATCCTGTCTCTCTCTGCAGATAGATGCGTCCTTGTTTAATCCATGCAAATTGAAAATGTCTCTGTCTTGCGAATTGGCGAGTTTTATACCAAATCTGATTTGCTCGAAATGTTAGGTGCTCAGATACATAGATCGGCAACCGGGGGCCGGCGAGACCAATATTTAATGTGTTAAGTTTATCTTCGGTATTGGGTTTGTTCTTGTTGAAAGATTTCACATCAGCTAGCAGTTGATTTCTAGCCATGTTCGATTTTAGTTTAAGAACAATTGTCCTGGGTTGCTTCTGATTATGATTTTTTTTTTGTAGACGATATACAGCATCGATGTCTTTAGTTTCTATGGAAGATCCTGTTGTTTTGAAGATATTGAAGACCACGTCTTTTAGTGTTTCGTCCTTGATGTCGGGGATGCCTCTTATTTCTACATTACAAGACTTTGAGGCCCGCTCTTGGGATTCAAGACTATTCTCCAGTACTGCGATTCTAGCTTCCAGTGCAGAATTCTTCGCTGTAAGCTCATTATTTCGGTTCTCGACTTCACGGATTCTGGCCATAAAGTCTTCATATTGTGCGTTCATGAATTGTATGCTTTCCAGTATCTTGTTGTTTTGGTCCATGATGTCGTTCTGTTTTTTTTCCAGGTTGTTTGTTTTGGTCATGACTAAATCCTGAATATCTTCAAGATTAGCGGGGGGCGATGACGGTGATGTAGTACCTTGATCCTTAGTGGCCGTTGTTTTTTTGGGCGGTTCCAAAGATGTGTTATCGCTGGCGGTGGCCGATCGTGTGTCCCTTTTACACTGCTTACACTTCTGTTGTTCTCGGCGTTCTTGTGTGAGTCGACGGAAAGTGCTTTCCGTTATTCCTCCACAGGCTAGATGGTAGGTGCCTTTACACACCGAACACACAAATATCGACTCGTCTGATAGAATAACTTCAGGACATACGCGGCAGTGCATTGTAAATGATTTATAATGACTACCGACTACCGACGCGATGTTATTATAGAAATATAGTATTTTTGCTTATTTAAAATAATTGCGACTGTATAACACCTTGATATTACTTGAATATGTTAGACTATGATGCCACAGACCGGAAGCACTATTGTTTTCTTACTGAATATTGCGATTTAAATCTTTAAAATAAACTTTAAGACGGAGTAAAATTAAATGAACTAGTCTCAATGAACTTTCTTGAATTGAAAAGTAACACGACTAGTTGCGACGTAAGTCGATGTGATGAACCCTTGGTCAACGAAGATAAATTTCATCCGACCTTAGCTATTCATACCAAATTAACCATTGAAGTACCCACCACTGTCCCACCCCGGTATAGGCAACTTATGGTCGCCCCTTCGGAGTTCTCGCAAGAATCTAATTTTTTTTGAATAAACGACTCTACATTTAATGTAACGAATCTAGACCTTCAATGTCCCCTCATACTGTGTTAGGTAGCGGTATGCGGACGCGCCTACAGGACTGTACTGTAATGGTCAATCTCTACAATTCTAAAGCCCATGGAGGTGTCAATGCAAAAGCAGTGAGCCTCATGGACAGTCAAACAAGTTGTTAGTAACATCAACAAAAAATAAAAAATAAAGTAATCCAAAATGACAGCAGCCGTCATGAGTAATCAGCTCATGACAGCGAAAGACCACACACAATCCGGTGGGCAGCACCGGGCACTGTACATAAAAGAAAAAATAAACAAAAGAAAAATAACGTATATATACAGAGTAGAACTGGTGTCATCGCAACCTGACTACCGGCAGTACCCGAGAGAATGAAGAAGGCTAATTGTCCGGCCTCCCGATAACCGGCGGCGTCGTCCTTAAGCCAGCTAGCCGGTGGTGCCTAGACGAAAGTAACTGGAAATCATAAAAGAAGACCCTAGAGAAAAAAGCGTCGGGTCGCCGGAGGCGGGACGGAGAGCTTTCGGATGCCGTTCAGCCTTCTCCCCAGCCCTTCATGTCACGGGGGGTGGCGCGGCAGACAGGTGCAACTCCACCAGACCGGTTCCATAAGACCGTCCATGGTCAGTAGGCGGGGACTCGGTCCAGGGTCCAACCCCTTATATGGGGAGAAGGACGGCACAGAACAAACAACTGAGTTCAGTTCTACGCGGTAATCATAACTAAAAAAAAATATTCGTTACTAAAAAAACTAAAAAAGTAATCATAACTAAAGTATATGTTACAAAATAACATAAAAGTGTAAGGCATTAAACCAAGTATCTGAAATAAAAACATGAGCGTTCAATGACGCAGGGCATGAAAAACAAATAAACATGAAAGAAAACATAAATACTGTACATCCTGGGCAATATTGGTCGTAGAGAAGAAGCAAAGAAAGTCCGTGGTAAGTCAGGAACAAGTACACCTGGTGTCAAAATCTACTAGTCAGCGACTCTAAGCTCAGGCCATCTCTCAACCCAGGTCCTTGTAAACTTCCTCAGGCACTCGAAGTTCTTCTTGTTCGATACCAGATCAGTGTTCCACACTGGTCTGATAGGTACGTCCAAACCATCGAGCATTTCCTCTCTGGCATCCGTCAAGATCTCGCAGTGCCACAGAATGTGCTCGGCTGACTGGTTGGTGGATCCGCATGCGCAGTTGGGGTGGGGGGACAGGGAGAGGGCGTGAAGTCTCCCCCTGAATTCCCCATGCCCGGACAGAAGCTGGGTAATGTGATGATCCAGTCTGAGATAAGCCCCTTCCATTCTGATTTTAACTGTTGGGAAGAAGGAGAAGGTCCATCTTCCCAAATTCGATCTATCCCAACGGACCTGCCACTCTTGGAGCGACAGATCCCTCATTTCACGAAGCAGCCCAGGGAGAGTCCCCGGCCCGCCAAATTAACCATTGAAGTACCCACCACTGTCCCACCCCGGTATAGGCGACTTATGGTCGCCCCTTCGGAGTTCTCGCAAGAATCTAATTTTTTTGAATAAACGACTCTACATTTAATAAAACGAATCTAGACCTTCAATGCCCCTACATACTTTGTTAGGTGACGGAAATATAGGATCGCCTACAGTCTGTACTGTAATGGTCAAAAAGGACTAATCTACAGGTGTTAGTGAGCATAAAAAATGTAATAAAGAAAAAAAAAAACAAAAGTAGTTATTATATAATAATCAGAGGGAGACCACATACTCCAGGACTGCAGGCAACTGCGTATAAATAAGAAAAGGATAAGTTGTAAACAAAGCAATAACATTTAGTAAAGGCGAAAAAAAAAATAGTGATGACCGTCATGACCATCCTGTGCCCGGCAGTCCCCCAGAGAATGTGTAAGGTTATTAGTCCGACGTCATGGCACCCAGTGGAGTCATCCTTTAGCCAGCTATCCGGTGGTGCCTAGAAGAAGTAAATGGACTACGATACGAAGACCCTAGGGAAAAAGAGCGTCGGGTAGCTGGAGGAGGGACGGACAAACCTCCAGATGCCACTCTATCTTTCCTCTAACCTTATCATGTCAGGGAGGGTGGCGCGGGCACTGGAAGGAGATAACAGAGGTAAGTTACAAAAAAAGGTAGACCTATAAAAAATATGATAGGGACAAGGCCCAAAGTCCAACCCCTTTAATGGGGAAGTGGACAAGACATAACAAACAACGGAGTTCTGTTCTAGTTGTTATCAGGAACTGAAAAGAACATGGAAAACAAAATAAACAAACTAAAAAAAAAAATGCAAAAACATGAGAGAGTAGAGGAAATAAAAAAAAATATATATATAAAATCATAATGCACGCAGGCGTGTCAATTCACGCATTATGTTACACTGTAAATGAAAAAGAAAAACACAAAGCCATGTAAAAGTGTAAATAACAAGTAAGTGTAAATAAACAACATAAAATAATAAGAAAAAGAAAGAAACAGAAAATGTAAAAAAAAACCAGGCAGATAGGGTTGAAAGAGTAAATGTGGGGTAATCCGTGGATATCAGGAGACAAGTACACCTGGTCACTAAATCTTCTAATCAGCGACTCTAAGATCAGGCCATCTCTCCACCCAGATTCTTGTAAACTTCTTCAAGCACTCGAAATTCGTCTTATTCGAAACCAGATCAGTGTTCCACACTGGTCTGATGGGTACGTCCAAACCATCTAGCATTTGACCTCTGGCATCCGTCATTATTTCACACTGCCACAGGATATGCTCTGCCGACTGGTTCGTGCTCCCACAGGCACAATTGGGGTGAGGGGACAGGGAGAGGGTGTGAAGTCTCCCCCTGAATTCCCCATGGCCAGATAATAATTGAGTGATGTGGTGGTCTAACTTGAGGAAGACCGCTTCCATTCTGAGTTTAACTGATGGGAAGAAGGAGAAAGTCCATCTTCCCAAATTCGATCTATCCCACCGGGCCTGCCACTCTTGGAGTGACAGGTCTCTCATTTGTCGAAGCAGCCCAGGGAGAGTCCCCGGCCCGCCCGGAGTTAGAGTGACTCCTAGGTGAGTGGCAGGGGTTCCTCTGGTTAACCTCTGCTTAGTAAGCACTTCCCTGATTTCCAGATCGATTGGCAAAATGCCAGCCAAAACAGGCAAAGCGTCCGAAGCCACGGTTCTATACGCCCCGGATAGTGCCAACAAGGGAGTTCGTTGGCCCCGCTTGAGAGCCAAGAGTATAAGCGAGTTACCCAAGCGATGCTCCCAGACAGACGCAGCATACGAAACTTGCGCCACGTATACGCATCTGTACAGAGTGCGCATGGCTGGGCTACGCAAACCCCACTCAGCTGTGGAGAGTCTCCTAAGCTTCAAGAAGAGGGCCTGAGCCTTGCTGGATACATCCTTGACGTGAGCCAGAAAAGAGGACGATCGATCTAGTGTGACGCCTAAGTATTTCACCGTTTCACGAAATTTGACACTAGAGTCCCCCATTTTGATGACGGGATTTCTTTCTCTACTGAGAAAGCCCTTCATCAGGAGGCCCTGGGTCTTGTGGGGAGCGAATGTCATCTTGTTTCTCTTACCCCAATCGAGGAACATGTTCAAACCTTCACTGCCTTTGCTCTCAACTTCCTTTCTACTGTCCCCAGCGACCAAATACGTCTTGTCATCAGCGTAGTCGACAGAGATGCATCCTTCAGGCAAGGGTAACCTGGAGGAGTCGTCAAAGTTGATGTTCCACAGGTCAGGTCCGAGAATGGAGCCCTGCGGGCATCCAATGTCAGCTTCCCTCTCGATCAAAAAATCTCCAAAGCTGATCGTGATCGTGCGATCAGAAAGGTAGTCGTCGATTGACTGGAACAGAAGTTTGGAGCACTGCCTGGTTTTCACCTTTGTACGCATCATTGCCCACCACGCGTGATCGAAGGCACCAGTTATGTCGAGGAAGATCGCTACTACATACCTCTTTGGACAAGCCTTCACCCAATCAAGCACATACGACAGGGCATGCACCGTAGATCTACCGGGGACGAAGCCGAACTGCAGGTCACTGGCCGGTGACAGGGTTTGCCGAAGTCGCTCTCGTAGCAGTTTCTCCAAGATTTTGCCAAGTACAGGGAGGAGGGTAATTGGCCGATACGCCTTAATGTCGGTCAGTGGTTTTCCGTTCCCCTTTGGTATGATCCGGAGCACGCCACGCTTCCACTCGGAGGGGAAGACTCCCCTCCTCAGGCACGTGTCCATCACCTGGAAGAGCTCTTCCTTGGCGTGGACCCAGACTTGCTTCGCAATCACGCCATTGAGCCTATCATGCCCTGGTGCCTTCTTAGGACCCAATCCCTTTATTATAACATCAATTTCCGCTTTAGTGACTCTAATGAAGTTATCCTCTTGGGCAAGGTCCCTAGGTGGTAGCCGTGACAGATTTCTAATCTGTTTGTGGTGGTCATTCTCCCCAATTACTGATTCTAAAGGAACTAACTCGCCCAGAAGTGTCTTGAGAGTGGAGGCCACGTCCACAGTCTCAGCGTTCCTCCCATCTGATTTCCCAATTACTGTAGACAAATACCGGTCAGATCCTTTCCCGGATTTTTCAATAGCGCTGTGGATTTCCCACGGGTTGGCGTTACCCACATCTTTGACCCAATTATGCCAAGCAGCTCGTTTCGCTCGAAGAACGGCCCGTTTGAAGGCCGACCTGGCGGACCTCAAGCTCGCCTGAAGCGCAGCTGTCTCCTCCTCCGTACAGCTGCCACTCCTGGACAACCCAAGCGCCCTGTAGGCCCTCTTGAAGGCCCCCTTGAGCGAAGTCAGCTCAGGTGACCACCACGGCGTTCTAATACTCGTCTTCGGGTTTGATCTTCCCAAAGACGAGTTGGCAGCAGATACAACCGCCCTATTTAAAAAAAAATTCCCCAAGTTATCCGGATCAGTAGCAGCTACGTGGTGAAAATCCCTTAACGTATCTCGTAGCGATTCCCCAAAGTGATCCCAATTCGCCCTAGTGGTGTTGAAGTTCCAGGAGGATCTTGGAGCTTCTGTTTTCTTGACACCAACCGTATAAGTAATCAATCTGTGATCCGAATTAATTGCGCACTCATGGACTACCCACTTTGAAATCCTGGTCGCAACAGATCCAGAGCAGAGAGTTAGATCAATGTTGCTCTCACCATGTATGTTCGAGAAGGTACTATGTGAACTCTGTTCGTTAATGATACTTAGACCTTGCGCAGCAATCAGGTCTTCAACGGCGTCTGATCGCTCCGTTCTACAATCACTAGTGTCGAACCATAATGGAGAGCGTGCATTAAAGTCACCTCCGATAATTATATTACGGCCTTTAAGCGCGTTGAGCGCGCGCGTCAGACTCAGGATGTGGGGTCCTACCGGGTTCCAAAACTTAAAATAAACTGAAATCAAAAAGATCTCAGTATCGCCAAATCTAATACATACACAGGTTTGGTACTCATCAGAAAGACCAGCCAGAAGGAGGGGACTGATCAATGAGGTGTTGACCAGGACTCCCGCCCCCGGTGAGCGGCCAACTTCAAGTACCGCACCCGGAAAATTAATGGGGGTCTTACCTTCCCAGGTGTACTGCTCCTGAATAAGCAGGATGTCAATATTGAGGTCAGACATGACCTTCAGAACTTCCAGTGTGGCCATCCGGAATCGCTGAAGGTTGACCTGACCTAGGGAAAGGGGATTAGGACGAGCCATAATCCGTCATTCGGAAAGCTGCCTCCACCGCAGCTCTTTGGGCCGGACAGTCCCTGTCACCTGTCGGATGGTCCGCCGGCTTCTTAAATCGCGAGCAAGTGGCGCAGACAGCGGGCTGTGCCCTCTTGGGGCAATCTTCGAAGCCGTGACCCACAACGGCGCAGTGGCGGCAGGTTTCCGTGGCTTGCGAGCAGCTCTTGGAAATGTGTCCGTATAAGTGGCACTTGTAACACCTGGTGGCACCAGTGTAATCCCGGGTCCGACAAGCGTTCCACCCAAGATAACACAGCCCGCCGTCGATGAGTACCTTCCTGGCGGCCGGATGGCACGTCAGGACCATGTTCATGAAGCCACCCTCACGCTTCCCAAAAAGAGAAACTCTCCTCATGGTTCGGAGGTGGTCTTCTAATGACAGTGTTGAGTTTCCAGCCAGGTTGTTATTGAAGATCTCGGTGAATAGGGCCTGGTCGGCAGAGGGATCACCTTTGGGGACGTTGTAAATTACTATTTTCGGCAGCCGACCTAAGGGATTTACCAGCTTCAGCCCACTTACTGCAAGTTTGGTACCAGCCTTCAAGATGTTCTCCAGATCCTTTTGCCCTTTGGCTTGAAGGGCCATCCCTGCGCCTTTGATTTTACGCACACGAACGATCTGAAAGTCATCAGTCCTCGGGTTGATGAGTTTCTCCATAACTTTCTGTGTGCTTTCTGAGGTCTTCCCCTCTGGAGCCTCCGGGTAAACCAGTACCGTCAACGGTTTGGGGGGCAGAGGTCGCTCGAACCCATTAACTAACACCTTCTTGGAGGAGGGCAGACCGGCCGCTGCTGATGCGTACGATAATGGGGCGGTGCTCAGGGTGGGCCGAGCCTTCATGGCGGAGTCCAGTTTCTTGGACATTGAGGCCTGAGCATTCAGGACCTGCTCTACAGTAGCACTCCTGGTGGTAAGGGTATTAATTTCCAACATCAAGTGGGTGATCTCGGTCATGAGGTCATCGATTAGTTGGTTAAGTGAGTTCTTGTCGGCTTTGTTAAGTTTGTTACTGCCATCTGTAATTATACACCTAATCCGATGGCACTTCTCGATCGCAGGAATCGCCTTTCGGGTTGATTCCGCGAGAGCCTGTAGGCTATTCGGCGAATCACTGATTCTCGCCCTTTTCTTGTTCCCAGCTATGGGGGTTGGGGGGATCATCCCAACAATTGAGACACCACTGGGTCTTGGTAAGGGGTTAGTGATCTCCGTTTCCATTTCAGAGTCTGAGTCCGAACCTAAATCCGCAATCTTGACCGCTTTTTTTGGGCGCCTTTTACCCTTGGGACGCGGGCCTAGGGTGAGAGACTTGTTCAAGGCGTCAATCTGCGTTTGGATGGACGATCTCCACAATTCAGTCTCTTTCCCGGGATCGGGGTCTGCACCATCCGACTCACAAGATAAAACAACGTCTGATCCCATTGTTAAAAGTTTTTAGGGGGGTTAGGGGTGGTTTTAGGGGGGGTTAGGAGGGTCTAGGGGGCCTTAGGGGGGATTAGGGGGTTAAGGGGGCCTTAGGGGGGGTTTAGGGGGCCTTAGGGGGGGTTGGGGGGTTTAGGGGGGGTTAGGGGAGGTTTAGGGGGCCTTAGGGGGGTTAGGGGGGTTAGGGGGGGGTTGGGGGGGGTTGGGGGGTAGGGGGGGGTTAGGGAGGGGTTGGGTGGATTTAAGCTGAAGGGGGGGGGGGATGGTCAAAGTACAAATTTTATTTCACCACAATCGCCTTAGGGATCCTAAAGAAGTGTCAAATTCACTAAGTCCGGCACAGGTCGTGACGTACACAGACGTGACGTCAGCGATATGGCCGCCAATATGGCCGCCGTACCTACCAAAACGTAAACAAGGTTCACCACGTGTTTTTCGCGCAAATCGGAAATTAGGGCACTAAAATAACTCTGAACTAGAAAAAAGTGGTATCAAACGACGCGGAAATTAATTCCCCGTCGAGTGGTTATAGTTTAATCACTGTAAGTAAATGTAAAAGTACTAATTGTATATAAAATCCCTGTTTTTTAACTTATCACTAAAAATATCACTAAGGAATGTTTTTTTTCGATAAAAAAATAATTAAGGTCAGTGGGTAACGATGGAGAGTACACTATAACAGTATTTTAATTTGGGGGATGTACCAACATCCACCCTAAAAGAGCGAAATATTAGTTTTTATCACTTATTCACTTATAACTTCACTAAAGTTCACTTAAATTTAAAGAGAAAGTTATGGGCAGATAGCCCCTAATGAGATGCACCTGCTGGTACTAAAATTTTAACTGTGGGTGGCTTAGAAGTATTTTTAATTTCGATTATAACGGGAGCGATTTAATATGGACTTGTCCGGCTGAAAGCTAGAACAGAACTGAAATTAACCAGGATAAAATGTAACCGGCGTCAGCTGCGGAACAGCGCTACTCGCCCGCCACTAGTATCAACCTCCAACCATCAGTTCCAGTTCAAGCCAGGCATGTTCTGCCCAAAAATTTCCCTAGATTTCGAGGCGAAATTTCCCTAGAATTTCCCTAGATTTCGAGGAACCACCATGGCAAATCAAAACTCACGTGGGGGGGGAGGGGGGGTGGAGGAGAGGGGGGGGGGGGGGGGGGGTTGTCGGTCTTTGAAATAAAGTGGTATTCCTTTTATTTCATAATATATTAATAATTTCAAGACATTTTGCTTCAGTTACTTAATTTTTTCCTTCAATCATTTATTTATTTTTTAAATGAAAAAAAAAATTAGGTAACAAATGTACACAAAAAAAAATTTCAAAACAAAAAACGTAATAACCGTTTGTTGTACATGTTATAACATTGTAAGCAGTCAAATTATTCAAAAAATCACACTTACGCAAGTACTGTGTAACACTAATCCTGTTATATGTTTATTAATTGGAAAGATATTGGAACATAGTAGATGTATTTATAATACTGTGCTTTTCCAAATAAAACATTTTTTGCTAAGTGAGATAATATTTTCAAAGTATGTTCACACTTACCACTGAATTGGAAACGGATTTTCAAATAAAAATCGCTTTGTAAAATAAAAATCAAAAAATCGCAATCACCGAAAAAACGAAACTCGAAACTTAATTATTTTTTTTCCAGAGGTCTCCATTTATCTTTTTAGATACATAATATCATTTTGAGTTGGCGGTGTTAAAAATAACATTGCTTGACAACATTGCTTGTATGTACATCAATACTATTTAAGATTCATGGGAATTTAAAAAAAAAAATCTATTATACCAGTAATATTGTCATATGTAATAAATTTTTTGCCAGAGTTCAAAATTTCCCTAGATTTTGTGCTGATTTCCCTTTTCCCTGAAAAATGTTTTTCTCCCCTAGATCTAGGGAAATTTCCCTAGACATACCATCACTGGTTCAAGCGAGCAGATATGCAGTTAATATGCGACATACTCTCAGAATTTGATTGGAACTACCTACATACTATATCGGAAGCAAATAACGCAGTTGCGTACTTAAACAATGTACTATTCAGTATTTTTGAAATATGTGTTCCCATTAGGAAAAAATTATGTAAAAATGTAAATTATCCGGCGTGGTTCTCTAAAAAAATTATAGATAAATTAAAAAGCAAAGAATCGCACCGCAGAAGATATAAACTGCACAAGAATCAATCGGATTACTTGTTATTCTCTGCGATGCGATCCGAGCTTAAAAAAGATATAACAATTGCAAAGCGTCAGTATTTAGAAAAAGTTCAGTATGGGATCAAAGATGATGTCAAATGTTTTTGGGATTTTATTAAATCCCAAAAAGCAAATCCACATACCCAAATTAACTTGAGTGATAGAACGGAAACTTTTTCCGATCCCGAAATAGTAAGCCAAAAATTTGCCGATTATTTCAAATCAGTGTACAGCCAGATAGCTCCTCAACTAAATCTAGACTTTACTCGAACCGAGAGGCCCTGGAATATTGGCAAAATCGGTCTTGAGCTAACCTGTCCAGAGGAAGTAGACTCCTGTACTCGAACTTTAAAGCTCGACAAGGCTGCAGGCCCAGACGGAATACCCCCTAATATAATTGCTCATATGTCAAAAACTATTTGTCAACCGCTGAGCTATATATTTAATCTTAGCATATCGACTGGTTGTTTCCCTCATTCTTGGAAACTCACGCGTGTAAGCCCAATTTTCAAGGCTGGAGACAAGTCTGATATAAGGAATTACAGACCAGTAGCTGTACTGTCAACCATACCAAAAATATTTGAAATGATTATTTACAAGAAATTACATCACCAAATTATGCCATTTCTAGGAGAAAACCAACACGGTTTCATGCCAAGAAAATCCACGGTTTCAAATTTGTTAACATTTTCGCGATTGGTGGCCGTCGGACTGGACTCGAGACACCAAACAGATGTAGTGTATACGGATTTTGCCAAGGCTTTTGATCGAGTTGATCATGATATTTTATTACTTAAAATGTACAAACTTGGTTTCGATCAACAAACTATTTAAAAGCCAGAAGTCAATATGTAATAATAAATGGTCATGAATCTAAACAATTCCCGGCGTTATCAGGTATTCCCCAAGGTTCAAACCTTGGTCCTTTGCTGTTCCTTATACTTATAGATGACATCCAGGTTTGTGTAAAATATTGCAAATGTCTTCTATTTGCAGATGACCTCAAACTTTTGATGGAAATAATCTGTTACTATGACTGCTTAAAAATGCAATCTGACCTTGATGCTATTGCAGAATGGTCAGTAAAAAACAAATTATAATTCAATATAAAAAAATGTGTAACTATGACATATACCCGCTCCCAGAAGCCCATAGTTTTTTAATACAACATTAAAGGGAAAACATTATGCCGAGTCAATAGCTTTAAAGATCTCGGTATCGTCTTTGATCCCAAACTGACATTCTCGGATCATATATCACGGCTCACTCCAGCGTGCTACAAACTCCTGGGTTTCATCATCAGAATATGTAAGCAATTTGATGACCCAGATGCAATGATAGACATGTTCGATGGAGTCATAAGAAGTAAGCTGGAGTATGCTAGTGGTGTGTGGACTCCGCACCAAGCTAAATATATTAATATGCTAGAACAAATTCAGAAAAAGTTCCTTAGGTATGTCTATATGCGGATAAATGGAACGTACCCGAGATTCATGCACCATATGAGGCAACAGATAGATTTAGCTTGGAAACTAGACGTTATGCAAATCTTGCAATTCTTAGTTTTAACATAATCCATAATCGTATTGACAGCCCATTCCTCTTGGAATGTTATGGCTTATACGTGCCTGAAAATTTCAGCCGTAGTCGTCGACACGACTTGTTCAAAATACCATACGGCAGAACAGATGTTCTAGCACAGCATAGCATGACAAGAGGAATGGTGCTGTTGAACGAAATATCGGAAACACTAGATATATATAACTCTTCTTTAGATAGCCTTAAGATTTTTTTGTATAATAATCATCTTCCTAGGTGTTAAGACTGTCAAAATGAGAAAATTGTACAGTAATTGGATAAAAAATCTGTTGTACAATTAAAAAACAAACAAAAAAAATAATTTGAATTTATCGGCTTTTCTCTACTATAATAAGCATGTATTATACATATAAACTAATTAACTCGCCACTAATTATACAATGCTTGCAATGCAACACTGGATATTTGAAAAGGGAAAATCAAATACCCACTTACTCTAGGACATCTATTTTCCAATTTCTTCCGTAGAACGAATTTCAAAAGTGACTATAGTACGTCCCGCCTTAGTACGGCCCGCCCGTACATAGTACGGCCCGCCAGCCGTTTTAAATCGCACAAAAATATGTTTTCTTTGAATTTCTCGGCCTTTCTCTAATATAATTTACATGTATTATACATATAAACATTCTTCTTCAATCACTCTATCTATTGGTGAAAACCGTATGAAAATCCGTTGCTCAGTTTAAAAGATTAACGCGCACATACATTTTGAGCAACTTCATTTTATACTATGTAATGATGATGATGATGATGATAAGTGTACGATTCAAGAACATTATTCTGATTTTTTTATTAAGAATATGTTCAATACATTTAGTCTTATACCCATTATCAATTGCAATTTTTTAAAATCCCATTAATATAAGTTCTTTTAAAAATAAGTTGGAGACAAAGGAACATTAATTAATCTATAAATCAATGTATGGAGAGCTGACATTCTTTGAGAAAATGGTTGATTTGACTTGTTATAGATTATTATATCTGAATAATACGTGTCTTTGCAAAAAATATTTAATTCGTGTTTATTATTAATAATTGAAGTATTTAAGTATAAAAAGTTTATGTTGAAATTTTGTCCAAAAATTAAAATTGTTTGTATTTTGATAGATGGATTAGGATCGAAAACTAAGAAAATGAGGGTTGACACTTTCTGCGCCCGAGCCCTTCATATTATGTTCAGGAGTGTATTATAGAGTTTCTATGCAAGGAACTAAAATCCTTACCATTGACGTATGATATCGTATTATTGTATTATTATTATATTATATCTATTATCCACTTTATTACTTCTTAACGACGCGTCGTTAAGAAGTAATAAAGTGGCGGCGCGTGGCGATGGGCTCTGCGGTCAGTTTCTAGTAAGTTGTTTCGCGTCGAAAGGCTCTCCCGTCCGATAGGTATACATACTCGAAACAATTAAAAAAATATTTTTTTTATCATTACCATTTATTTTATTTAAAATCTGGCATTCTAATTTGTTAAAACCATATTGAAATAAAAATAATAATAAAGATATTGAAAATATATTTTTTTAAATTATAAAAAAATTTAAAACTTAAAAAAATCGTACACAAAAAACTGCCAGGCTGCTAGTCGGCAGAACAAGGAAGTCATGAATCAGAGGCCCGGGGCGGCAAATCTGAATGAGCCCCCCCCCCCTAGTTGAAAAAGTTGATGTAATTTTACAAGATTTTTATTCAGTTCACACGGGTCTCTGGTCCTGAGGGATCTCCAAGCGTCTCCGTGTTCCCTTGATCAAATCTTAAACAAGGCACCAGAGCACTTAATTTTTTTTTATTTCATTTTCTAAAAGGTGCATTTTTTAATAATGCTATCACCTAACGTTTTAAGGAAATTTGTAAAATTGACGGAGATACATTATTTTATAAGACACCGTTATTTGTTTGTATGTTTAATTAGCCTTCAGCAAAACTTTGAACGCATTTTTCACGAAACTATGTTTTTCAACCTGATTGACAACATATTAGAAAAACTATACATCCGATTTGCATGCACCAAGTCTTAAACTGTTAGAAAATCTAGTTACAATGGCACCACATAGGGATTTTTTTATAAAGGGATCTTATCTTTTTTTATGAACGCTGAAAATTTTCCATAAAATAACGAAGAATTTTATGTTCCGCAATTTTTTATTTTTTTAGATATCAAAATTCCCCTACGTGGTGCCACAGACACTGAAGTTTAAGATTTGGTACATGCAGGGCTGGGCAAAATACATGCTTTGCTGTAATTGAAATACAAATTACAAAATACTTTCTCGCATGTATTTAAAATACGAAATACAAAATACTTTCAAGTCATGTATTTGAAATACAAAATACAAAATACAGTATTTTAACCATTTTTTAATTTCAAATACAAAATACAAATTACAAAAAAAAAATACATTTGGTTTTTCTAGAACCTTTGATTGCAATAAATTATCGTAAGTGCCCATATCTAAGGGTGCATTTCCATAGAAGCGAAGCTGAGCAGAATGAAACAGAGACGTGCTAAAATTGACTAATCATATTGCTCAGGAGACACATCTCGTCTCCGCCCCACTTGTGAAGTTTTGTGGTATAGGACTTAGGTGTTAGATTATAATAATTATTATTATAATAACACTAGCTGGTTCCAAAGAAATACATTTTTTCTCCCTGCCTGTCCTTTCCCGTGCGTCCCCGTTCCCCTACCGCATCCCCTTCCCCTCTTGCATTTCCCTTCCACTTCCCTTCCCTTCCCTTTTTTGTGGTATAGGACTTAGGTGTTAGATTATAATAATTATTATTATAATAACACTAGCTGGTTCCAAAGAAATACATTTTTTCTCCCTGCCTGTCCTTTCCCGTGCGTCCCCGTTCCCCTACCGCATCCCCTTCCCCTCTTGCATTTCCCTTCCACCTTCCCTGCCTACCCTCTCCCCTCTCCCGCTCCCCATCCCGCCAACCCCCCTCCCGCGGTCCATATATTTAGTCCCAGTACATTCTGTTTTCAAACAACTCGCGTGCCAGGTTTTATAATTTTTTATTCAAATTTTCATTTTTCACATATTACAAATATTCATTGTTCTATATTACAAGAACAATGAATCAAATCTTGTACCTCACACAGGTACCTATTTAAAATATCTACAATTTAAAAAATCCCTTGACAATTCTTTTGTTACAAAAAAAACAGCTGCCTGCTAAATTCAAATTTCATCAAACGCGCGAACTGTCAAACGTGCGAAGTTAAAATAGTCGTTAAGTTTTCTGAAATTATCCAATTGTCTGCGTAATTTTCTTAATTTTTCTTTCCGTAAGAACCTTCTATAAAGTATTAGAAAACTGAAATTTTAAAAAATGAAATGGGTAAAGTCATTCTAAAGTTATGGCGTGATCAAGGGAAACAAGGATTCATTTTTATATATGAATGGATGATTATATAGTAATTAACTTAAAAATAATCTAGTAATCAGTCGAATTATTCCTATAGTGCTTGATCTAATACTATGATACAAAAATGTACTATACAAAGCAATGACAAGTATAATATAATATTTTACAAAATGTACAATAACAGTGCTATTATAGCACAGGACAATAATAATAACTAGCATGACGTAAAAAAATGTACAGTTCATTATAATGCAACACAAATGTACAGTACATTACGGTGCAAAACAAATTCTAAGCAGAACTCTTTCATCTATTGTGCATCCAACACTTTTTCAACACACACTTTACACAATTTGAAATTTTTAACTCTGCACCACACCCCTTAAAATCACATAGACGCTCTCTCGAAACTCTACAATAACAATATAACTATATAGATACCCTCTAATACAACCATCACTCTAAGAACTTCCTTTTTTTCTTTTTTTTTCTCTTCTAATTTTTTGTCGCGTACATTTTTATTATTGTACCTCAACTTAACCGATTCCCCCCCCCATCCTTCCCCCTCCTACATGTAATTTTTCATTAGTAAATATCTCTGGAATCACTACACTTATATACAATACCTATGTGGAAACCTGTAAATGGTTCAATTATTGTGACTCAATTACTAAATGCTCTGTTAGTAATGTAAACTGTTGGTCTCCCAAATAAATAAAATAAAAATAAAGCAATGATAAAGAGAACTACAAATAATCATTAGTAAGAGTGCTATAGCAAAGGACAACAGTACAGGATTCTAGCGTTTTTAGTCTATGTATTATCTATGTGTGTTTATTTTTCATTATCATTATTAAGATCGCTAAATGTATTTGAAAATGTATTTTGAAACCATAAGTATTTGAAATACAAATTACAAAATACCTCAGCAGCAGGTAATTGAAATACCAATTACAAAATACATTTTTAGGAAGTAATTGAAATACAAATACAAAATACGTATTTGTATTTCAAATACGTATTTCAATTACAAGTATTTCAAATACTGCCCAGCCCTGGGTACATGCAAATGTAAATGCAAATACAGTAAAAATACGTACAGGCGGGTGTATAGTTTTTTTATATGTCGTTAATCAGGTTGAAAAACGATAAAAAAGTTTCAAAGTTTCAAAGATAATTCAACATACACACTGTTTTAAAACGGTTTTTGGTGAGAGCATTGTTAACTCAGAACTGGAAATTTAAAAAAAAAATACAAACATTTTTTACAGTTTCCTGGTGCTTTGAAGCCTTGTTTAGGATTTGATCAAGGAAACATGGAGGCGTTTGGAGGCCCCCCGGGACCAGAGGCCACCGCTTCAGCCCCCCGTTAGTCCGCCATTGAATCTTTTTAATTACTTACCTATTTTATTACTATCTATATTATCTGTAATGATAAAATGACCTTTTGCAAAGGGTCTAAGATAGTAAAAAAAAATGCACCAAGTCTTAAACTGTTCGAAAATCAAGTCACTATAGCCAGGGCCATATTATCCATAAGACGTGTAGGCAACTGCCTAGGGGCCCCGCATTGGGTAGGGGCCCCTAGGGTAAAGGAGCCCCGAGACGAGCATTGCCTAGGGGCCCCGACATGTTTAAGCCGGCCCTGGCAGGGCCCTATTGTCCATAAGGCAGTGTAGGCCACTACCTAGGGGCCCTGCATCGGGTAGGGGTGCATTGCCTAGGGGCCCCGACATGTTTAAGCCAGCCCTGGCAGGGCCTTATTGTCCTTAAGGCAGTGTAGGCCACTGCCTTCGAAAATCCAGTCACTATAGCCAGGGCCTCATTTTATCCATAAGAAGTGTAGGCAACTGCCTAGGGGTGCATTAACTGCATTGGGTAAGGGCCCCGAGGGTAAAGGGCCCTGAGACGTGCATTACCTAGGGGGCCCGACATGTTTAAGCCGGCCCTGGCAGGGCCGTATTGTCTATAAGGCAGTGTAGGCCACGTATCAGCTAGGGGCCCCTATGGTATAGGGGCATCGAGATGTGCATTACCTAGAGGCCCCAACATATTTAAACCGGCCCTGGCAGGGCCCTATTGTCCATAATGCAGTGTAGGTCACTGCCTAGGGGGCCTGCATTGGGTAGGGGTCCCTAGGGTAAAGGGGCTATGAGACGTACTTTGATTAGGGGCCCCAACATGTTAAAACCGGCCCTGGTAGGGCACTATTGTCCATAAGGCAGTGTAGGCCAATGCCTTCGAAAATCCAGTCACTATAGCCAGGGCCGTATTATCCATAAGAAGTAGGGAACCCGAGGTTAAAGGGGCCCTGGGACGTAAATTGCCCAGGGTCCCGCATTGGGTAGGGGCCCCTAGGGTAAAGGGAACCGACGTGTTAAAGCCAGCCCTGGCAGGGTCGTATTGTCCACAAGGCAGTATAGGCCACTGCCTAAGGGCCACGTATCAGCTAGGGGCCCCTATGGTAAAGTGGCCCGAGACGTGCATTGCCTAAGGGGCCCCGAAATGTTTAATCCGGCCCTGACTAAGACACCATGTAGGGATTGTTTTATAAAGGGCCCCTTCTACTTTTTTAAAATTTTTATGAACGACGAAAATTTACTATAAAAAATCGAAAATAAAATTCGCTGGTCCGCCATTTTTCCTTTTTTTAGATACTGAAAATCACCTACATGGAGATACTAGATTTTCGAACAGTTTAAAAATTGGTGCATGCAAATCGGATTACTAAATCGGTTAACTGTTGTCAACCAGGTTGAAAAACGCATTCAAAGTTTGGCTGAAGGATAATTCAACATAGAAACTGTTTCACATAAAATATTCTCCGTCAAATTTTCGAATTTCATTTAAAAAAATTGTGAGAGCATTCTTAACAAGTACCTACTTCTTCCAAGAAATGAAAATAAAAAAAATGACAAGGAAAAAAATATTTACTGTTTCCATAATATTTTTATTTAATATTTACTGGTGCCTTAAACCTTGTTTAAGATTTGATCAAGGGAACATGAAGGTGTTTGGGGCCCCCCCAGGACCAGGGGCCCGGGGCGGACCGCCCCCCCCCCCCTTAGTCCGCCACTTAGACCACAGTTTTTCGTTGGTTTCGATCATGTATTCGATGTAATCGATGCAGCAGGGCAAGCGTAACCGATATGAAACGGACGGGGTTCAGAAATTTCCGTCGTTTTACGGACGATCGCAGCTCTTACAGCGACGCTGCGTTGGTTTTTCGAACTTCCAACTACTATGGAGTCTATGGACTAGAGATGAAACGGATATCCGGTAACTATCCGGTATCCGGCCTATCCGGTAAAATTTTACTATCCGGCCGGATACCGGATAGTAACTCAATATCCGGCTGGATACCGGATAGTAACTCAATATCCGGCCGGATACCGGATATTCAAAAACTACGACAATTTCCTATAATAAAATGCAATACATTAATCTTTGTGAGGTAAATATCAATAAAATGCAATAAAAAAACACATAAATTTGTTTTAGACCACTTTTATTTTAAAACAGTCTACCGGTTTCGGAAGCACCCTTCCTTCGTCAGGAGAATATTATAAGAATATTATATTCTCCTGACGAAGGAAGGGTGCTTCCGAAACCGGTAGAGTGTTTTAAAATAAAAGTGGTCTTAAACAAATTTATGTTTTTTTTTTGTAAATTATGGCGAGCCACAAAGTTAATGCTTTTTACAAATATGAAATATCAATAAAATGGCTTATAATTATGACGGCTTTTATTTAAAGTCGAAAAAAATACAAAAAAGTTATAAGGCCTTCCAAAAAACTAAAATTTACTTCTGAGATATTCACTCTAAAGATAAATACATAAATAGTAAATATCTAAACTAAAAACTTTTAGTAAAAACTTACAAAAACCTCGCAAAGTAGCAAAAACTTAAATTAAAATGATTAACTAATCACAATCACCCATGGGCGCCCGCAGGGGGGGGGGGGCAAGGGGGGGCGCTTGCCCCCCCCTGGATTGATTGAAACTAATCAAATAATGTCAGGTATGCCTTACTAGTTTTGCTCACATTACCAGCAACATGTACGGTGAAGCGATCGTTCAGCACATTACGTCGTGTAAAAACATGGCTTAGATCTACAATGGCAGATGAACGTCTGTTTGGATTGTGCATGTTAAGGGCGTTTAACCAGCCAGCGGCCGATAATCCACATTTCCTCGAAAGATGTTCTTACGATCGTACAGGGCGGTTCCAAGGAGAAACATTAATTATTCTCCGTACCAGCTTTTTAAAATATTTTATAACTCAATATCTATTTTATTTCATTCCAAATTTGCTTTAATTTATACCTACATCCAAAAATGCTGAAAGGCGCGATGAAAAAACTATTAAAATAATGTACTTTTTGTAATTATTTTTTAATCATAAGTATTTACCATTTTTCAATAATGTCTAAGCAAAATAAGAATGTTAAAAAAATCTGAAATTTATTAGTTCGTAAATGCGCAAATAAATACACAAACGGACCAATTTTCGTCAAGAAATACATGTACGTATGATTTTTTTAAACTAAAATTAAAATTGTGAAATATACGTTTACCAGATAATGTATTGATTTATTTTACTGCATGATTTATATGATTTGAAATGGGTGTTTTAAAATACAAAATCTTTTTTGAAAATTTAACAAATCTGTCAACGACCTATGGTATAACCTTATTATACTAAAAAAAAATTTTTTTCTCAAAATTTAAAACATACGTTTAATAGATAAAAGAACGATCTTTCGAAATCAATTTGTGGAAAAGAGTTAAGGGGAACGTAAGCGCGGCCCGTTTCTGCCCGTTTCATAAAAAACTTAGATTTAGATTTGAGATCGAAATACCCAACCAAACTGATAAATTATTTTTGTAATCAAAAGGTATATTAAATATCTAGTTAGGATGGCTACTTTCTTTATTTTTGCTTTAAATTATAAGATTTATGCCGTTAAAGATTTTTATGTTAATCGATTTTAGAGGCGATTTAGGCAATTATTTGTGAGTAAATAAAAACAAAAAAAAAATATTTTACTCTATTTACCATATAAATACGATGAAATATAAAATTTAAAAAAAAAATCCCCCCCTCTACCCACCCTCCAACCCTACCACTACCCCCTCCACCTTCCCCCACCCTCTCCCTTCCCTCAATCCTTCCACCCCCACCCTCCTCCCATAACCCACACCCTCCCCCCTCCCCCTCCCACCTCTCGCATTCTACACATTCATTCCAGGTACATCAGTTTTTAAACTGCATGCCACCTATTATATTTTTTTATACAAATTTCATAATGCCAGAGCTCAACAGTAGTTTTATGCAAAATAACGAACAAAAAAAGAATTATCCAATTTGGTGCAGTCGTTCGAAAGTTATGCGCATACATACATCTCGGCGATGCCAGCAAAGCACTCTTTTTAGAATAAATTGCCTAATTAAAAAAAAAAAAACATCTCTTCCAAGGCAACAATTTGTTTGCTTTTCTTCTGACGTTTGCAATTTTGTTATTCTGAACGATCCAACAATGACAAACATCAAAATATTAAAATTTAAATACGCGATAATCCGAGTAATGTAGATATATATTGTCGATTTAAAATCCTTAATTTAATACGTGCTTCAATTCGAGTGGACCCGAGTCTACCGTGCCGAAGGAACGAACGTCAAATGATTGACAGGAAAGTAGGTAGAACAGTTTGTATGGAAAATGAAATTGTTGTTTTTACTATCTTTCCCGCAATTTTTCCATATTTTCTCACCGTTTAAACCTTCCCTGGATTACGATAAACATTTCAAAACTAAAATCAGCCAAATCGGCCCAGCCGTTTTCGAGTTTTAGCGAGACAAACGAAAAGCAATAGATTTTTATGTAATAGATAATAGATAGATAGATTTATGTTGTAATATTTTTTGTTATATAAATATACTGTGTAAATAAAAAAATTGTTGCTACAGTATGCCCTTCATTACTATAGTGTCCTGTCCGTTCGTTCACCATACGAATACGCTACAGTAAATTAAAAAAACATTAAAACATTACAAAAATATTTTGCCCCCCCCTAGAAAATTTTCTGCGGGCGCCCATGCAATCACCATTATAGTGAACTAAAACATCGTAAAAAACACAGAGATTATTGAAATGATTAAATATTGACATTGAAGCACTTTAATATACCTCTTGTTCTACTTCTTACCAAAGAGAATATTTTGAATTAATACTCTGAGGGAGCGGGAGACAGAAATGAAAGGCGTCATGTCGAAGTGGTGAGTCAGTCGTTTATTGGGCTACGTAGCAGATGGTCGGTGGTCGGTAACAAGATGTAATGCAGGGTGCCGTAGATGATGCTGCAAGCGTGCGGTGTGATGGAGATGGTGAGGCGAAGGTCAGCGCGTTGCTCGACACCATGGCGGTGGAGATGACCTATCTTCCAGGCCGTTGCTCGACGCTTTGAATCGCGGAGATGAACGGTGTGTGGCTCGGTGAGCTGAGCCACCAGCAGGTAGTCCTGGCGAGGCGGAGCGTGTTTCCATGGCAGCAAAGCACGGTGAGGCTTTGGGGTGCCATGAAGTGGTGAACTGATCCCTTGGACTGAAGGTGACGCAAGCCTTGTAAGTCGCGGGATGGGGCTGATCTCTGGAGCTGAAGACACGGTGGGCCTTAGAGCTGAGACGTGGTGATGGACCTCGAGGAAGCTGCCCTGGAGCGTAGCGATACCATGCAGGAGCACTTATTACATGTTGAGATGTTGACCGATGATTAATGTGAGACTGAACTGCAGCGGGCGAGCGGTCGGCTGCTTATATAGCCGCGGTAGAGTAACTACCTCGCGGTAGGTAATACGAGCCACCTCGGCAGTTGACGAGAATATTCGGCGCCGTACAGATATTGTACGGTGCTGTCTCGAGACCTTTCTAGGCGGGGCGATATTATTATCGTCGGGCTGGCACGGGAGGCGAGAAAGTACATCGCGGCCAGTATAGGTACGAAGGTACCTAGGCAAGTAGGTTTGCCGATGGGCGCGAATATTAGGAGATGTTTCTCGTATGTTCTTTTGATGGCGAAGATAATAATGATGTGTCGCCACAACTCAAAATTAATATTTCAATGGGCTGAATATCCGGCCACCAGATATCCGGCCTTGCAGCTCGCCGGATATCCGGTATCCGGCCAAACAACTATCCGTTTCATCTCTACTATGAACTACTAGGCAATCTTAAAAGGACTATTATTATTATAAATTTGTATAATAATATGGACACACGACAGCGGTGAGGGGCACCGCGGCAGGTTTCATAAGTGGTTTGGCGTCGAAAGGCTCGCCCGACGAATGGGTACACTCGGAACTCTGAAATTTTTTTTCATCATTATCGCTTATTTTTTTTAAATATGGCAATCTAAGTTTATAAATATATAATGAAATAAAAATAACAATAAAGATAAACGAAAAATTAAAAAAAAAAAACTTTATAAAATCGTACACTAAAAACTGCCAGGCTGTTGGTCGGCAGACCAAGAAATTCTTAAATGGTATGATCTGGACTATAGTTATTCGTTGGTTTCATTCGTGTACTCGATGAAGTAAAATTTACTATTTTTTACCCCACTTCACTTCATCCGTGTACTCGATGACGTAGGGTTTACCTATCTCCTCTCCTAGTCTATAACAAATCAGTGCCCCCTGGTGTACGTTTCTCCTCGCAACAGGGTTCTCCTGGCTGGGTTGGTTCAATTGTATCGTATCGTATCATACCAGATACACGGCAAACCCAAAGGACCAATCCAACGAAGAAGGATACAACCTAAAAATGAAATATTTACACTCAGTAACGAAAAAAGGTAAAATTTGAGTAAAAACTTCATAACTTATCGTTTCTTTTTCCTTGTTTTTTTTTGCACGATATTATTTTATCCAATCAAGAATTTTTCCCCTTGATGACACTAATGTTGCATAAATTCAGTCAATTAAATTAAATACAACCATCAGTGTTAGTAGGATGATAGTAAAAAGGCTAAATGCGTTGCAGTACTATTTATTTAGAAACACGAAAGATATTGGGATTACGAAAGAATTCATAAAATAGTTAGATGGCTAGTAATTCCGTGAACTTTATGCCTTTTGATATTTTCCTAATAATCTATGTCTATGGTATAAAATTCCCGCCTATCTCTGAAGTTTGAACGAGTGTCATAAGTCATAACAAAGCACAATATCGTCAAGAAGTTCGGTTGTTTTGTTTTTGTTGAGGTTCAGACTTAATAAATAACTTATTTTTAGCGGTTTAATTGTATTATTAGTGATCATGAGTGTCCCTAATAGAGGTAGAGGCTCAGGGCGCGGAAGAGGCTGGAGTAACTACTACGGCAGGGGCAGAGGTAACCGTGGAGCCAATAAAGGTCAGAGTGCTCAGAGCACTGCTGGTTCTAGCCATGGTGCAAATACGTCGAGGTGTTCTTCCCAGGCTTCGACTAGACAGAGAGTCATCTCTGTGATGCTGGACCGTAATGTCGGCCCATACGTAGGATGGAATCTCTACTTTCCCCAAGAAGGTATATTAAAAAACAAACTTTCTCTTGTGTTACATACCTACAGTGGTAGACGTTATCTGTCAAGATTTATTATTGAGAAAAAATCGTGTGTGTAAAAAAATAACTTTATTTAGCTGTCCGTTTTCTTTAAGAGTTCCAGGATCAATCGGAAACTACTCTCCGAGTAAGAGCGACTGAAGCGTACATAGTTAAAAATAAATCTACTTTTAATCTGGAAAAAATAGATGAAAATAAAAGCATCCCTTTTGATTTGAATCATGTTTTGAGTGATGATGAGTTCAAATTAGCTTGGCCGGGCTTCAGCGAGGAGCTGTGCGACAAACCTCTCTATGCCCTGAACTGCATGGGACTGGCAGCACACAAGGTCTCTTCCCAATATATTATTATTGTCGATTATATTTGTACTATTCCTTTAAATTTTGTATAACTTATGCAATTTCATTCTAGGTATTCGAATTGGAAGAAAAAGTACAAATCAGGCCAAACAACCACCAGCCCGTGCTGCCTTTGACAAGTTTGAAAGTCAATTACTTTGGTTTGTACAATATTTCCTCTTGTTATAGATTACTTTTCATTTAGATTATTAATTAGGATTTTCCTGGCACAGAGAGGATTTTACAAAGTGAGCCAGTAAAGTTATTTAATAAGAATGTAACGTGTTTGTTATAGGGAAACTGGTGACCATCCGGGGTACAGTGATCCGAGTGGGTAGCCCCAAGCTTCTCTGCACCTCCATGGCCTTTGAGTGCATGTCTTGCCACGGTACCCAGGCGCTGGTGCAGCCACAAGGAGTCTATGAAAGTAAATATTCTTCTTTTATTCTGCTAGTGCAAAGAAGCGGGGATTAATTATTTCCTCTAAATGATTGTATTAAAGTAGATGATCATTTATATTTCAGAAAAATTCAATTGATACGCAAACTATAAGGCCGATATATTATTGTGCACAAAAAGGTTTATTTGGGTATTCTCTGTAATTAAAAAAAAATCGTTAAGTTAATACCATATTGAGAATTTGTTCTCTTATGGTTTAAATCATGGGTCGGCAACCTGCGGCCCGCGAGGAGTCTTGGTGCGGCCCGCAAGATTCTCACCGCAACGCACTTGACAGACGATATCATTCACAACGGAGTAAAAGGGTTAGCGAGAAGTGTACGAACTTTCCAATAACCAGTGGGTTGTAGATCTTGGATTTTTAACTGATTTGACTGCCGAACTGAATCTACTCAATACTCGTTTACAGGGAAAAAATTAATTGATATGCCATATGTATCTAGATGTTAAATCATTTGAAATTAAACTATCAATGTTTATCAAGCATATCGATGGAAGGAAACTCGACCATTTTCCAAATTGCAAGAAAGTAGTAGAAGAAGCTGGGATAAATTTTATTTGGGAAAATACTAACATGAAAAGTGCATTACTACAACTTCAAACTGAGTTTAAAAACCGGTTTGCTGATTTAAAAAAAATCTCATGTAAGATGGAGATTTTCGAAAACCCCTTCGCAGTGGATATCGATAATATACCAAGCTATTTGCAAATCAACATGATAGGTTTGCAAAGTGATAATATCCTTAAAATGGCATTAAAGGAAAAAAATAACTTGGTACATTTCTACTGGAGTTTGCCTTCCGAAAAGTACAAAGAATTAAAAGAAGCAAATAATTACTATGTTTCGTAGTACGTATATTTGTGAGCAAATTTTTTCAAATCTTAATTATCGGAAAAACAAACACTGTTCTCGATTATCACATTTACATTTGGACGCAATACTACGCGTCTCCACATCAAAAATGCAAGCAAATATTAAAGAACTTGCAAGTCAAATCCAACAACAAAAATCCCATTGAGTGCTATTCGAAGTTTCTTTGACATTTCTTTTACTCTTTCTTGAAAAATTATTTACGAGTATATTGCCATTTTATTTATGTAGCCATTTTAACAACAATAAATGTCGTAGAAATACGAAAACCGTTTTATTTTTAGAACTGAAATATTGTAGTTTTACTTTAATGATATGCAGTGGCGTAATAGCATGGGTGCCACCCGGGGCGAATGACGTTGTGTCACCCCCCCCCCCATTTAAAGTTGACTTTGAGCAAATTTCGACCTCATAAAAACTACTACCCTTGGACCACAAAAGGTTGCCGACCCATGGTTTAAATTATCCACCTCAATCCACTACACTAAGATTAAAATGAGTGTAACCCATTAAATAATGATGATTTAATAGTTTTGCCTTTAATAATGAATTGCTCTGAAATTCTTCATTTTGTCAAGGCATTCCCTTACCTTAGTAAATATAATTTCCCAAGTATAATGTGTGTGTAATTTGGAAGCGCCGACAGTTTGCTGTTCCTGCAATAGTGTTGGGAAGTTTGAGCCGCTGCAGTCCTCTGCCTTCTCCATCACCTCGGACTGTCAGACTGCCCGGATCCAGGAGACACAAGCCCAGGTGCTATTGACATACTTAACTTAACTTATCCATTGGAAAGCAATTCAATAATGTGCTAATTTTACCGTCGCTGCCCAAAAACATGCTTTTTATATAAAGTTTTAATTTTATTTTTTAATGAAGAATTCTATAAAAATGATGTGTACTATGTACTATTATGGGTTTTACTAATCTTGAGCAACGTATTTCAGGGTGTGTCCGGCTCCATTCCTCGCAGCGTGGAAGTAGAACTACAGGCTGACCTGGTCGGCACCGCCTGGCCGGGTGATTCATTGTCTGTTACGGGGATCGTTCAGGTATGGAAAGCTAAATCTTCTTAAACATACTTATTATTTTTGAGTCAAACACTTAACCTCAACAAATAATGGTTTAGGTGCGGGGAGAAGTGCGCGGGGGCGAGGACGGTAAGAAGGCGGCCCGCCTGATGCAGCTCTACATCGAGGCGGTGGCTGTTCACAGTCAGAGGACCCTCAACCATCCCACGCTCACCTTTACTCTCAACGATTATTACGCTATTCAGGTATCTTGTAACATACATTTCCGTGGAATTATAATTATTTGGAAATTGATATTGGTAGCGGAAAATTTATTTTTGTAAAATATAAATATAATTTTATATCATCCTGGTTCCTTGAACTGTTTCAATAGCTGAAGTACATATTCAGACACTTAAATGTCCATTAGCTACAGAGATGTTCACGTGGAAGATTTTGCATTTCAAGCAATTCAAAGAATTGCTTGAAATGGCTTTATTCGTGTTTGGTGACCAGATTTTGAATACTAGATACTTTCCAACCTTATTCTTCTCCTTCATCTTTTTCCTTTCCCTACTCCCTTCAGTTTCACAACATACCCCGATCGGGGATGCCATAGTATATATAGATGCCATAAACAACTACAACTACCGGTGTGACAACATCATTTTGAAGTGTCAAAGTTATTAGTGTGTTTAAAAATATTATCCTGTACTGCTAAGTGCTATATTGTGTGTAAACAATTACTTTAATAGTGATTCTGTGTAACAAACATTTAATTTGGTGAATTTAATTGGCAGGAGGTTATAAAAATTATAATTGAAAATTTTTCATCGCAGACATTATTTATTGTTACCATGAATTCTACCTGCAACCAATGTGGCAAGTCAGTGCAAACAGCTGACTGTATGAAATGCATGAGTTGCAAAAACCAAATGCATCTCAGTTGTGCCAAAATTACCTCTGCCGTTTTTAGGAAGATGTCTGATGAGAACAGGGAGTCATGGATGTGCACTATTTGTAAAACAGGACAATCACCGCTCTCCAGCAATCTCAACTCTGTTGACTCGTCAATTCTTCTTAGCGAAATAAAGAAACTCTCTTCACAACTGCACTCAATGAATTCAAAACTGATTTCATTCGAACAAACAATCGTTCACAATAACAGCACAATTGAAGACTACACCAATAAAATTCTGGTTTTGGAAGAAAAACTAAAAAAAATGGATAAACTTGAAGCCGAAGTAATTGAATTAAAAAAGTTCGTTACATATTTGGATAAAACAAACAATGATAGAGAACAACAGCTGCTCATCAATAATATTGAAATCTTCGGTCTGACTGAAAAGCAAGACGAAAACCTTGCTTCCACTCTAATTAAAATTGCATCCAATGTCGGTCAGATTATTAAGGAAGATGACATTGAATTTATTACTAGAGCCAATCCACGTCGACATTCTCAAGAGGAAATATCAGCAGCTCCCCGTGACGCCCGCCCTCGAAACGTGGTGGCTAAATTCGTCAACAAAAGGAAGAAGGACGAGCTGATAGCGGCCATTAAAAAGAAGAAGGGTGTAGACTGTAAGAGCCTAGGTGTTGCAGGAGGTAAACTTTATATCAACGACCACCTTACCAGAAAAAACAAATTACTGTTGAGGTCAGCCAAAGACTTCAAAAATGTAAATAATTATGATTTTTTATGGGTGCGAAACTCGAAAATTTACTTAAGAAAGAATGTCACCTCTCCTGCTATCCTTGTCTCTGCTCAAACCCTTCTGAACAATTTAATTTAGTAATTTGTCTTAAATTTAAATTATATTTTTTCTTAGATTTTCAACTTGTACCATTTTTCAACTTAACTTTACACACACATGACTCAACTTCTCACCCAATACATCACAAACACATACATGCATGTCTGCGCAAATTGACAAATATACTAACCTCAGTGGACCTTGGGCTGCTGAGTAATAATTATCATAGTATGCTCATTTCGACTTATGCTTTAATTTGACTAATTTTTATATTAATTTCAAATCGAATCAAGATAATTATTTTCCACTCACACAATGCATGACACCATTATAATTTTTTATCAAAATGCACGGGGCCTTCGATCCAAAACTAATGAATTCTACCAAAATGTCCTAATCAATGAATTTGACATAATCTTAATTAGTGAGACGTGGTTAGTTGACAGCATATCCGACGACAAGCTTTTTGATTGCCGGTACAACGTATACAGAAATGACAGAGATACTACTCTTACGGGTAAAACTAAAGGGGGAGGCGTTGCTATAGGTATAAAAAAAGATTTTAAAGTTCGGTCACGAAAATCGTGGTCTTCAGAAGCCGAGGATATATGGATCTCACTATTATTAAGACATTCTAAACATCGCATTTTGAATGTTCATATTTGTTGCTCTTACTTACCGGGAGTTAGTCCTAAGTTATCTAATGCGCAGCGTTTCTCTATCATCAATAGTCATACAACTGCCATATCTGATTTAACCACTGAATATCCAAATGACATTTTTCTAATTATAGGCGATTACAATATGCCAAACGTGAACTGGAACCCTACGTGTCAACCATGTAGTACCGACCTTTGTGCTTCTACTCTCCTTAGGTGTCTTTCGTTCTCCAATTTAACACAATATAATGCAATTTCCAATTATCATGGACGTATTTTAGATCTTGTGCTTTGTAACACCACAGTCTTCGTCTCCGCTGCCGACTCTCCACTGGTATTTGAAGATGCACATCATAAATCTATCATAGTCAAACTCAATATTCCCCTCCCTGCTGTTAGCCTTAAATCACAGATAATCAAATTGTTTAACAAAGCTAACTATGTAGTAGTCAATGATGCTCTCAGAAATAGTGATTGGTCTTCTGTTGTAAATGCACAAGACGTTGACACTGCGGTACACAATTTTTATAGAATCATTAATGCCCTAATAGATGATCTGGTTCCAAAGAAAGTAACTAGATCAACAAAATTTCCATCATGGTATTCGGCGGCTTTAATTAATATAACGAAAGAAAAATTAAAGTTTTTTCGTGCCTGGAAACGCTACAAGAATCCATTGGATTATCAATCTTTTGCATTACTCCGCAAAAGACAAAAGAAGATTTCTAGTCTTACTCATAAAACCTATATTGCTACATTGGAATCCGACATACAACATAATGTTAAAAAAATATGGTGTTATGTTAAGACACAAAGAAAATCTCCCACTATACCAGAACACATGACGTATAATTCCACAACAGCACATGACAGCAAACAAGTTACTGACCTTTTTGCTGATTACTTCTCAACGGTCTTTACAAATGAAATTCCAACTCATGATGCTGATAGTAAGGAAGATCCTCTTAATAACACATTAATATCCTCAATCAGAATAAACGAAGAAATCACCTTAAAGTACCTATCAAACATAGACATTAATAAAGGACCAGGAATAGACAGGCTGCCTGGAATTTTTATACGCAACTGCAGTAAATATATCTGTCTACCGGTTTGCGCCATCTATAAAAAGTCACTAACGGAAGGATCGTTTCCTCTCATGTGGAAATCAGCTGTCATTACACCAATCTTTAAGAATGGTGATAAGCACGACGTTAAAAACTACCGACCAATTTCCCAACTCCCTATTTTAAGCAAAGTTCTTGAAAAAATCGTCTTTGATCAATTGTACTCGACTATTTCGACAAACATTATGCCGAATCAGCACGGATTTATGAAAGGTAGGTCTACAACATCCAACCTCGCCCTTTTCATTAACTTCTTGCACAGCAAGATGGACGATAAGGAGCAAGTTGATACTATGTATACAGACTTCTCCAAGGCCTTTGACCGCGTAATTCACTCAATTCTTTTGAAAAAACTTATCCTACTTGGTATACATGGCGACCTATTAAGATGGATTAAGTCCTACATTAGTAATCGCAATCAGGTAATATTAATCAACGGTGTCTACTCTAAGTCTATGGAGGTAATATCCGGTGTCCCGCAAGGTTCCCACCTAGGTCCGCTTCTCTTCAACATTTATATAAACGACATTGGATCATGCTTTCAAAATTCCGAATTTGTGCTTTACGCTGACGACATGAAAATATTTAAAGTTGTGCATTCTCTTTCTGACTGTGATGCGTTACAAAGTGATCTAGATAGGCTTTGCAAGTATTGCAAAGTTAACTGTTTAGATATCAATGTTTCCAAATGTCATACTATGACATTCACCAGAAATAAACATGTTATTAAGTACTCTTATTCACTCAATAATGAACCTGTCATCTCGAAAACGGATTGTAAAGATCTTGGTGTGTACCTCGATAGCAAACTTATATTTAATAAGCACATCGACTCAATCGTTCACAGGTCATATAAAATGCTTGGTTTTGTTCTTCGCATAAGTAAAATGTTCAATAACCCGCGTACAGTAATAATGTTATATTTTGCATTAGTCAGAAGTACACTGGAATATGCTTCGCCAATTTGGAACCCGCAATACAAAGTATACATAGATAGCATAGAAAATATTCAAAACAAATTTATAAAATATCTTACCTTTAAATTCAACAATAACTTTGAATGCACATTTCAAACATTGCAACAAAGGCGAGCAATAGCCGATTTGACATTTATACACAAAATTTTAAATAATAACATTGACTGTACCGAACTTCTTTCCCTAGTTAATTTTAATATACCCTTAAGACGTACACGTCATACAGAACTATTCCACACGCTTAATTACAAGACAAATGCAGCATCTAATTCACCAATCAATCGTGCTCTTCATAAGTTCAATATTATTGGTCTAAATTCCAACATTGACATTTTCTCTGATTCACTGCCCAAATTTAAAAAGAGCATCTTGCGAATATTATAATTTGTTCAATGCGCACACATACATACACACATACTCACACACTCACACACACACCTTCCCACTACATACATCACCCGGTAATTACTTAATACGCATACCATAAATAAGACACTACAATGAAACACATAATAGGTACCTACCATGTAATATACTTATAAATTGTAATTTTTTAAACAAATTATCTTTTGTACTGTTTGTTTCTGTTAATAAATAAAAATAAAAAAAAATAAAAAATAAGAATATGTTATACTTCCATATGTCGTCACTGGTCACTCGGCCGAGTAACTGTTCAACCCCTCACCCCGACGATTTTTTGCTCCAAATAAGGTCAGGAATGCTAAGTATGTCTCTTAACATCCTGTATATTTGATATATTTTCTCAAAGTCTTCCCTTCATTGCTTTTAGGAGATCCACAGTTCCGAGAATCTATTTCGCCTGATAGTCCAATCGCTGTGCCCATCTATATTTGGCCAGGAGATGGTGAAGGCGGGGCTAATCCTGGGGCTGATTGGGGGCACGGAAGTGGAGGGGGGTAGTCGGCCTAACCCACACGTGCTAATAGTCGGGGATCCCGGCTTGGGGAAGTCACAACTCTTGCAAGCTGCTACCTTAGCTGCTCCGAGAGGTAACGAACAACTCATTCTATTTAGAAACTGAGTAGGAGATTTTCAAATATTGTCGGGTAACCCGGGAATGTTTGTCTTTCTTTTTAATAGAGAAAAAAATAACCCTGTTAATGGCTAATTGATATGTTGTAGGTGTGTACGTGTGCGGCAATGCATGCACGGCCAGCGGGCTGACGGTGTCGCTAACTCGCTCTGAGGGAGGGGGCTTCACTCTGGAGGCGGGGGCGCTGGTGCTGTCAGACCGTGGGGTGTGCTGCGCGGACGAGTTGGACAAGCTGGGTGCTGCGGGACACGGGGCCCTGCTGGAGGCCATGGAGCAGGGCACGGTGAGCGTGGCGCGCGGGGGCGTGGTGTGTCGCCTGGCCGCCTCCCCCACCGTGCTCGCCGCTGCCAACCCCACCCACGGCCACTACGACAGGTCTACCATCAAGCTCATTTCTTTTTAATGCTATTTCCCTTCCCTCTCCAACATTAGGAGTCCTCTGAATAGGGCTGAAAGCCATTTATGTTAGGTTCATCAAGCTTAGATATCAGTAAAACATCTAGACTGAGAGGTGACAGGATTTTTCATAACGATTATAGATTCGGTTAAGTCGGGTCCAATGCGCCAGACTTTTGCTTTGACAGTCCCATAAACGCCAGACTTTTGCTTTGACAGTCAAGGTCAAAACATTCAAGGTCATAAATATTTGTAGTGTTTGAACTTCCAGTGTTCGGCGTTTGAAGGTCATTTCGGCGCTTGAATGTCATTTCGGTGTTTGAAGGACTTTCAAACAATTAATTAGGGTGAAGTTCGCGCAGTTCCCACAATTTGACAACTGGTCTGGAATACGGACGTCCACGCTTACGCAATACTTGACGTTTGGCGTTTATTGCATGTCCTAAGTTACTATTGAATTTGAGATGCACAGATATTTTAATAGATATTTATTTATCAGGAAAGATTTCCAACTAATATCGATTACTATTGTATTTAGAGTGCGTGAATAACTACGTAGCATCAAAAATAGAATAAATTTAAATTGGTCAATTTCTTCCGTGTCTCTGAAACAGATTTATAAATGAAGAGACTTTATTTACAAGTGAGTTCACGAAAGAAATAATCATCCATTGCGACAGTGTGTTTATTTAAAATCCTTAATAATTATTAGATCCGCGCAGTTGATAACCAAAAAACTTGACGTTTGACGTTTATCGTTTACGTAAATGTTAAAATGCGTTCGATGTGGAAAAGATGCTACACCAGGAAGAAAACACAGATATTTATTTATCAGGAAAGATTTCCGACAAATATCGATTATTGCACCAATAACATTACCTACATAATAACGTCATTGTATTGCACGACCTAAAGCTACTAGAATTTAGAATGCGTAAGCATTTACGTCAAAAACAGAATAATTATAAATATTTGATATTATATTACAATTTTATTATCAAATATTTTGATTATTATATTTAGGAATAATAATATTTTTAACTCGTGATTACGCCCGCTCATTGCACATAACCACAAATAAAAGGCCGTTCCGTTAATTCTTCACACACGACCGCATTGCGCGGCATCGCGCATCTTCTGTCAAAAAATGAAATCTCCCCCTCGCCGGCCCCCGCCTGCCTTCACGCTTCACCCGGGATGGGATGTTTAAGTTTTGTTTTTATTTTGTTTTCCGCCGAATACGGGAAGCTCAAACATTACAAATATTTATGACCTTGAATGTTTTGACCTTGACTGTCAAAGCAAAAGTCTGGCGTTTAAGGGAATATCAAAGCAAAAGTCTGGCATTTGCTCGCGCATTGGACCCGACTTTAGATTTACTTTTATAGTTTGTAGATATTCCCTTAATTTTTTTTTTTCTCTGAAATAAAACCATTTAAAGCTGCCAGACCAACTTGTTTCATCTCTTAATCGTTTTTTTTTTCGCTACAATGAAGCCTCTTGTAAGCTCTATAACTCGAAATTGCAATCACTGAGAGCAGGCAGACCGACATCATTCACCTTAGGGGACTACTCTACAAATTAAAAAAGTAAATCTAACCGTATCCATGATCGTTATGAAAAATCCCGTGACCTCTTAGGGGGCACATGTATAGAGTAAAAGATCCAATATACTTTTTTGTATTGCAATCTGCCTTCTCTCTTATCCTTGTCGTGTGCGTAAAAAGTTCGAGACCTGTCCATACTGGAGTGGATTTGATACGTAATATACATTTACATACATAGAAAGTTGCATGTTCAGATCACGTCGGGGTCACCACTTTAGGAGTCAGACTATGGTTGTGACTTCACTACCAAGCTGAAAAGGGTTGAACATGACTGAAGAGTAAAATTATTATACACTGAAAAACTCGTCATCCCAACATTACAGCTGATGAGTTTGATCCCCGTTGAACTACAATAATTTATTTTCGTTATTTGTTTTTGGGGTGTTATGCTGTGTTGCGCTACCTCCTTCTTTAGCCAATGTTTCGGACATCGTTGCAGTGCCCATCATCAGGGCAGATCCGGCAGATGTGTCGATGTGATGATCTGCCGGATCTGTATTATAAATAAACAACTGTAAATGTAGTAATAACTATTGCATGGGCACCGATACTTGTTTATTGACCTCCTCACATGCGTTACTTGTTTCAGGTCCAAGACGGTCTGTGAGAATCTCCACATGAGTGCTCCACTTCTGTCCCGTTTTGATCTTGTGTTTATTCTTCTCGACAGGCCTAATGAGGTACCTATACTTATTTTACTATGTTATTTAATTTTATTTCTTGCAAAGATGATTATGTAATCTTAATATATAAAAATGAATGTTTTTTTGTTTGTCCCTAATGCTTTCCTAAACCATTCATCCGATTGTGATGAAACTTTGGCGAGTTATTGTGTGCACAACTGCGAAGGTTTCTGTATATAAAAGGTGAGCTCTGGCATTGTGAAATTTGTATACAAAATTACAATAGGTGGCGCGCGAGTTGTTTGAAAAAGAAGTATATTTCATATAGTTCAGCGGCAGGGAGGAAGGCAGGATGGGGAGGGGTATCCGTGAGGGGGGAGGGGAATGAAGGAGAGGGGGAATGAGGGAGGAGGGGAGGCGGAAGGGGAACGGGGATGCATGGGAAAGTGGATGACGGAGGGGAGGGAGGCAAGAAAGGGGCAAAGGGAGGGTTTGATAAAGAGACATAGTAGCGGTAGGGGAGAGCAGGGTGTAAATTTTGAAAGTCCGTGCTTCTCACACGAACTGCTGTATGTGGCCTATTCACGCGTCTATTGATGCACGCACCAGACGGAAAAATAAAAAATGTTGAATCCCGTGAATCCAAAAACCAGACGGAAAAATAAAAATATTCCCGTGAATCCAAAAACACATAATAATAAACAGAATTAAAACACAAACATGTTCTTTCTTTGAGTGGCATTGCAATGCTTGCAGGGTACTTGCAAGGATTGTTATAAATTGATGACTGTATTCAATGAATTAAAAAAATACTGAAAACATGGTTGGTTAACAGATCAAGATTTTTTATATTGATATTGGTTCTAAGCACCTACACGTTAGTATCCATTGATTTTATGCATGTAATCTTGTGTATAAACACATCTGTGAGTGCCGTGCCTTTGAGTATGTTGCCTGTGTTATTTCTATCTGTCTGTGTATTTTTATGCCTTGTATTATAGTCACTTGTAATATTATTCTTCTTGTAGTTTAGCGGTAAAAAAATAAATATGTATCCAAACTTAATTTTTTGTTTTGTTTTTTGAAGCATTTGGATGCGATGCTCTCCGAGCATGTGTTGGCTCTGCACTCGGGGGAGAAGCCAAAAGCCTTTGGGAATGTGTCAAACATCACGGCCTCTTGCTCCACCTCAGAAATAGACGATATGCCATTAAGGTATTGCATATTATTAAGAGGAAATACTAGCTGCGTTTTTCCATACAAACGTATTCCCCGTTTATCTCTCTGGATTTTGACCCTAGAGCAAAATTTTTTTTACATAATATAGATATCAATCACTAGCGTGTCGGTACGTTTTGCTTTTTTTTATAATTTACTTCTTATAGAAGTTAGGACCTTCCAAAAATGAATAAAATTGCCTAATTTAAACGCCGTCAAAAAACGTTCAGTATACAAACTAAACAATGTATTATGAAAAAAAGCAAAACGTACCGACATAGAATATTTTCTTTTAATACAGTTAGTGAAAAAAAAAAATAAAATCGGTCCAGTTTTGGAGAAGAAAAATGGGGAATACAAAACATCGATTTTGAAGATTTTATTTAGGTATTTTCGGCCCGACGTGCAGGTGTCCCTTTCGCTCAGTTCCCGTGAGGGGGGCCGGGGAACGGGGGTTTTGACAAATACATATAAAGCTTAGTAGTGATGTAACGACTTTTATCGGTAGACTAGTGTTGTCCTTGCCCGAGTAATCGATATTTTTTATTCGTTTTTTTCTGTTTAGTGACTCATCGTGGTATACCAATACTGACCGAGCTTTCATACTAAAATTGTGCAAAATTAAAATTGTTTATGTCAAGTACTATAATACATTTTCAATTTGGGAGGCGTTATAGGTACCATCGCCCCGGGAACCATTTATTGGATAACCAACACCCCCGCCACTTGGTCACCCCAAGTGGTCCGCTATGTTTGGTGACTGAGCATGGGTTCCCGGGTTCACGGGTGAAGTCTGCATGGGTTTTGGTGGCGGATGATTTTGTCCACTTACTGCGTGGCGGGCCGGTTTGGGAGAAACTGGAAGAGGGAGATCTTTTGATCTCTACAGCCGGACTCTCTCCACCATCATTTCATACTTTTACCTACCCAGAAATTCCTCTCCTTCCTTTCATTAAAAATAACCTCTACACAGCTTCTCCAATGACTTTGCTATACTATAAGGGTATTTAACTTAAAAATATTTTTTATGTTTCATTTTATATAATTGCATTTTGTGATATTTTTAAGTAATTAATCACCTCTCCCTTTATTATTTTGTCTATAATTCTCATATGCCTGTACTTGTTTGTCTTTTAATATTAATCTTATCCTGACGAAGAACACTCTGTTTTCGAAATATGTTGATAATATTGATTACATAAAGCTGTTTTTACAAAGTTATTTGTTCTCATTTAATTAAAAATAACGCCACAAAGTTTGGACCCATTTGCAGCATTTCAAGCTGGGTCGCCATAACCAATTCGTTTGTGCAATTTCAATCAATGCATTTCTGTGTTTCTCGAGAACCCTTCTATGGGCTTACACGTCATTAGTACTTTTACGCCATTTTTTTAAACATTTGTGGTCAGAGTAGTGTAGTGTAGTTTTGTAGCTCTAGCACATATGAAGCTGTATGACTTTTGCACTCCCAGAAATAAAACCTTTTTAGTATAATTATCATTATGCATAATATATCCAATTGTTTATCCGCATTAAGGTGGTCCAGACCTATATGGTAATTTTTTTTAATTCAAATATGGATGTAGCCACCCATTTTATTTGTTACACCCATCATTCCTATTATGTGTAAAAAATTTCAGCCCCCTATCTTATATACAAGGGGGTGCTCATCGAATTAGAAGTTTCTGACAAAAGTTCTGGATTTTAAGTAAAACACGTAATTTAAGGTTTATTAATATTACAAGTATTTTAGTCAAATAAGTATAAAACGTATTTAAATTTGAACAAAATTTGGTAACAAAGCAATAATTAACATAATATTAGTCACAACCTTTTAAAACTATGTTTGTTAACTACATTTTGAATGTTTCAGTGGAAACGATTTTACTGTTCTGTTCAACGATGTGAAGTAAAAATTGCTTTTCTTCCTCATTCTTAGTGAGTATCGTGTTGTAATCTTCAAATAGTTTAACACCTCTCTCCGCTGTATCATTAACAACACTCAAATTTTTGACTCAGCTTTTGCCTTGAAGGTAATCAACATTGTTATTCCAAGTCTCAGGAGGTAATTACAAGAAAGAGTCCTTGATATCAAGAACTAAGAGCGTTTTCAACGTTCTTTGTATTGCAAAAGCTTCTAATGTAATCTCTGAGGCAAGCTCAATCACCTCGTACTAAACGATTACCGCCAACAGAATTTATTTTTTGAACAATGGCCTGTTTCTCAGCATCAGACAGATTCTCAGAAAACAAGGTAAGTGAGACTAGTTCATCTGACAAATACCATAAGTGACGCTCTAAGACACCCCTAGCTGCTATACTGATTTCGGAATCAATGGCTTCGTACAATTTTAAGCTATTCCAAAGTATTAAGTCATTTACTGGTGCATCTGCTGCCAAAGACGCTTCGATTCAAACTTTGGTGTAAATGATAACTAACAAATCGAACAATTTGTTTTTCTTTTCTCTTGATTAGTTCAAATCTTATTACGATCAAGCGCACTGGTAATGTATTGTGTAAATACGTCACTTGTAGACAGCTCAACGCACTACAAACTCATCTTTGGACTTATCCTCTAACATGCTAGTATTACTAGAAGTGCTACTGAAGCTGCACTCAAGTTCTAACTCTTGTCTCGATACCACCGAACATGAAGCATTACTTTCAGCAGCCACTTCTTTCAATTCTTCAGATTTTGGTTTCCGTTTTAGAGAACTTTCTTTGACCTTTCCTAGTTTCTTGTCGATTGAGGTCATAATCATCTTACGTTCTCATCTATGATCGATGAGAAACGCTCTGTCTTCCGCAATTTTTATCAAATTCAAAGCACTTGCATGGGCAATGTCAAAAAGTTTGTATAGTTCTTTTTTAAACAAATACTCTCCTTTTTTGTGCTTCAGAATTTCTTCCTCTATTTTTATTCAATAGCAGCCAGTTCTTAAGAAACTTAATCAGTTTTTCAATGCAGTGATTTTGTTGTCTGGTCGGAATACTAGATTTACTCCACACTTTTATAAGTTCTTGAATAAGTACATGCACGGAATCTTTCACATTTTTGGAATCATTTAATATGTAGATAGTGATAACGGAGTATAACTTGCCGAAGAGTAGGATGTTGGTTAAGCCTCATCAATGGCTCAATATCTCGAATCCCAATTAGAAAAATTTCGTATTTTTTTCGAGTAGATGAACACATTTTATTACACTGATTCACTTCACAGTCTACTAAATAAGTATCAAATACTGTTCAAATTTGTCTATAAAACTCTTCAGTAGTTTATTTTAATATTTATTTAATAGTTTAGCACACGAAACTGGCCTGTAGCAAAAAGTAAAAATTAAGCATTATAAACAAAAAATTCAAAAACAACACTCGATTGAGCACCCCTTTCTACTTGAGCTATCTCGCTGAAATTTTACTATGTTATTTCTATGAATACGTGTAACAAATTCGCAGGGTGGCCAAATGAAAAATAATAAAAAAAAAATTTTGGACCACCTTAACCTTTCAAAGGCCAGGAACGCGCCCGCGCGCGAGATTGGAATTTCAAAAAAGAATATTAATTCAAATAATTTGGATGCGATTTTAAATTTTTTGTATAAAGAAACTGTACCAAGGAAAAAGTCAGAATAGCTTCCTCCATTCTTGTTCTTAAGGTAATTTCCAAAAATTTTTCCAAAAAACCCTGGCCCTTGACAGGTTAATCCGCATGTACATTATTTGGCTTAATATAGTAACTATGTTATTTTCCACATCAAGTATATAATAAAATAGATGCAAGAATGTTATTTTTTTGATAAATTAATAACGTAAAAAAAAATATATATATATTTATTCTCAAAACTCTTGAGAACTTATCGTCGTTGCATTCACAAAATATCCCATGTGAGGTTTTCGACCAAATTTTTTTTTGTTTACACCATTTGATTCACCACGGTTTCCTAAATAATCTGACATAAATATATCCCATTTTTCAAACTCATCTTTTTAATCATATTAGAGGCAACTCTGATCATTACTTGTAATTAATGGTAATTATTTTTAAAAAAATATACTACATATACTACAGAAATATAAAAAATATAAAATTAAATCCCTATATACTACAGAAATATAAAAAAAAATATAAAATTATAAAATTAAAATGAGAAAAAAAAAGTCTTTTTGTGTGCAAGAATTCGAATTATTTTTTTAACTCAAATTTGTCGCACATAAATTAAAATTACCCAAAGAAATGTTTTTTTAATAATATACACACAGCATCCCCAAAGATGACATAGGCCCTCAGGGAAATTATTTTCCTCAGGGCCTCCTGTGTGGAGCTCATGTAAAAAAAAAAATACAATAATCTCAACAATCTAAAAAGAGTATACTATGCACTAATCCAGTCATTAATTCAACATGGAATTATTGGATGGGGGGGGGGGGTCATACAACAATATTCTTACCCCGATCAAAGTAATCCAGAAACTAATCATTAAAGTAATCCTAAAGAAACCCTCTACTTATCCAACAGAAACGCTTTTCGCAGATTTCACGGTGCCTCGAGTAGAGAATATCTTCAAGAAAAATGCAATTACCCAAATTTACAAAGATAATATCATCAAAAAATTTGAAACTCACCAATCAAAAAGATATGAAGATAACATCAAAATACCAAAATTTAATACCAAACTAATGCAAAACAATTACATCTATTTAGGAATAAAGTTTTTCAACAACCTTCCCATTGAAATTAAAAAAACCAAAGACATCAATAAACTGAAACTCAAACTGAAGCTACACTTCATCAGGAATAATTAACTAAATAATTACCTGTTCTTCTCATTCTTTCTATTTATTATTAATCTATATTCATCTTTATTTTATTTAGATTTTTCGAATTTCTCCCAAGTGCACAATATTTTAGTATGTAACCGTATCCTATGTATGTACACCATATGTAATTTATATAACTCCACTGTACAATTATATATTAAAAAAAAAAATTTTTTTTTTTTCTTCAATATTAACTCAGTAGGTAAAGCAAAAATATTTTTTTAATATTTATATTTACCTCTCAAAAAATTACCAAAAAATTAAGTTGCATCCAAAATCATACGAAATTTTTTTAAGACCAATATTTCGTAATTTGAAACAAAAATAAATAAAATAAAACATATTTATCCGCACAAGATATTTTCTCTACCTTTTCATAAAAAAATACATTTTCAGTTTATTTGGGTGTTTTGGTCACAAATCCAAATTTAACCCCCCCCCCCCCCCCTCCCCCGGCTATTTGTTAGCTTTGGGAACAACTCATATCGATCTTGTGTCTCCCTTACTATTATGTTGAGAAATAAGTTTTAAACGGTGTTCGTAAGAGAAAGAGAAAATATCAAACTTTATATTCAAATTCAAAAGTTAACCACAAAATAATGTAACTGTACACCTTTATAAAACCAAATTTTATGAAACTTATGGAATTTTGTATCTATTAATTATTTTTACATGAAACGATAAAAAAGTGAGGTGACGGAAATGTTAACAATACATTTGTGTAATAAAAATGTACGTGTTTTTATTTTTTTCGTTATCAGTAATTTTAGTTAGAAAAAACGTAAGATGTTTTAAAAAAATTTATGTGTGCGTTCAAAATTTTTATATTTGAAAAGCAAAGGTTTATTTCGGATTTCAAAATTTAAAAGCGTATTTCATCGCCTTTCAAAAACAGTTTTTAGTTTTCGGATACTATCAGAAATATTCCATTTATTTGGATTTTATTGCAAAGCGGAAATATTTCGACCTTATGAAAAAATATGCCCGAGGCCTGAGGGATATTGGTCATATGAGAAAGGCCAAGTTGCCTTTCCTACGTTTGCTACACAAAATATCATATGTGCATAAAAAGTGCGCACAAAAATCCTGAATGCAAAATTTAAGAAAAAATTGTCGGTTTTATTAAAAAAATGTATATTAAGCCCACTTGTTTTCACCCAAACATGGTATCAAAAATAACTCTACAATTAATAAAAGTAAATAAAAAATATGGGTCCCTATATTTTTTTTATTATATATCCTAATATTCTAAAATACCCACAGGATATTTTGTGCGCGCAACAACGATAAGTAGTTATAATAGCATATTCATAGGACGCTTACAATGGGACGCTCCTGTGAGCGGTGAGAGAAATTGAATGTTTAGTCTTGTCTCTACACGTTTGCAGATTGGAACATGCGTGGTCTGCAGAAATAATAATTCGGCTTACGGGTGGAGCGCGTGGCCCACACACACAAGGCCTGCATTCACTCACACATCTATAGCGCGATTCTGACTACTGTCAGAGAGTGAAATAAAAGAGATTCTTTAAAATACCTATTCATAAATGTTCGCAGCGACCGGCAGCGCTCTTAACTCATTAAGTTTTAAAATTCAAAAGGCCCTTTTAGAAAATGGATTAAAGTTTATCACTTTGTTATAATTATTTTCCATTTTATGAGGCCGTTTCGCTAATCTGTTCAATTACCGTTACAAATTTTAATTTTCCGATTATCAAACAAGGCCACTCTAACAACGTGCATACATTATTATTATAATATTACATAAAATTTTATAAACTACACCTTATTGTTAAATTGTGTTTCCTAAGGGTACACTGAGAGCATAGACATTCAAATTAATAGACCAGCCAATCAGGGACAGGGGAACAAATCGAATTGCGGGATGTGCGGGAGGCGGCGTGACCGGCCTCCTTTCTGTGAATGAATTCGACAGAATACAGGCAACCTGCATAATATCAGTATTCAGCCTCAAAAATAAAATCTGCTTACGAATTACTAGCCCTTTTTACAATTTTCTGCAAATTGCTGGTCGCATGAAAAACTTCACTACAAATCTCAAATTTGGTAAACAAAAGTTGGGATTGTTTCCAAAATTAAATATTTTGTTACACTATTTATTTAGACACTTTAACAAATGTGTTATAATTTACCCACCTCACTTAATTGTCTTACTTTAGTGAACTTTACTTTTCTGCGCAGGGCCTGGTTATTTCAATGTGCCCTCTTCGGTGGTCAATGACCGATGTCGTAGTTTATTGGAAGTATTCTCGAACCCTCCTGATGCTAAAAATATGGTCACGTGGTTCAAAATGATACCCAGATTTCAGAAGTTTGGAAGTCTGTGATGAGAGTCCATTTCAAAGTGAAAAAATACTTTTTATTTCCATTTTATATTTCAGCGATCGTCTGAAAATGCAACCGGGTGAAATTCTGGACCCCTTGCCACTTGAGATATTACGGAAGTACATTGCGTACGCCAAGAAATATGTCCATCCGAAGCTTAGTGTGTCTGCGTCACAGGTGTTGAAAGATTTTTTTCTTAAGTTGAGGAAGGCACACCAGTCTGTGGCGGGCAACACCCCGGTGACGACGCGCCAACTCGAAGCTTGCATCCGGCTGACGCAGGTGACTTCTTTTTTTTATTGTCACTTATATTTATTTATTTCCTTCCTTTCAATCGCGCCAATAATAAAATACAATTACAAATCTTATACGTAATCGAAGTGGGGAAAAGCAGACTGTAAAGCTGTGATATTCAAGATATAATTTTCGGTTCTTGGTGACCCCATGACTAATTTTAACCTGCATGTAAATTAATGGTTTAATGTTTTCAAGGCACGGGCCCGCGTGGAACTCCGCGAAGAAGCTACAGCAGACGATGCGCGGGACGTAGTGGAACTGATGAAATACAGTTTAGAAGATACGTTAAGCGATGAGTTTGGATCCATTCAGATCAATAGGTCCATACACGGCTCTGGAATGAGCTCCTGTGCTCAAGTGAGTCCAAACTATTAATCTCTGATTCTCATAATATAACTGGAGCCATGGTAATTATTATTAATTGTTTTTGTGTTTAATTCATAGAACTCCATTTTAATTTTTAGAAATTTAATTAAAATTAAATTTGATAATGTTATTATCGAGTTCTGCAAGTATTTTAAAATGTATTTTAGTTACAGCTGTTACAGAGAGTTTGAAAATGACCTTACACGTCGAAACAGCTGTAACTAAAAAACATTCTAAAATACTTGCAGAACTCGATAATAACATTATCAAATTTAATTTCAATAAAATTTCTAAAAATCGTGGCAATTACATCAATGCTTCATCAACATCACAGTGCTACATCCCAGTTTTTGGTTTTTTTTTTTTTTACTTGAATACCGCACAAGAGTCCTAACTGCTCCCGTCTGGAGCCAGTGAGACTATGGCATCCCCAATTGGGGTATGTTGTGAGGCTGAACGTAGTGGGGAGGCAAGGAGATAGGGAAGAGGAAGGTGGGGAAGTACCTGGCTATTCAGATCTGGTCACCAAACACGCCAAAAGCCACTTCAGGCAATGTTTCAATTCTGAATGGTGGTCTTACACCAGGGCGATACTGAGAGTATCTTCCACTCTGGAACGTGCCGCAAATATACTATATATTATTTTAAATGAATAAATTGTGAAATACACAAATATAATTTATTTGCCATGCCGGGATTCGATCCCACGACCTTCGGGATGCGAGTCAAGCACCTTACCATTGCACTACGCCAGCCGTTGGTGCCCTGCTATCTGGCATTCTTTCAACATATTCAGCCAATCGCAATCCAATTCAGCCTCATGCTTGATTGCAGTTATTATGAAATACCATCGTGATTAGGCTCCACACAGGGACTCTGAGGAAAATATTTCACTCGGGGTCCATGGATCTTTGGGGAAAAACCTCTGTTTGAGGAAACTATCCTTCAACCAGATTCGGATCGCCACGCAGTAGTTTAGCAAATGAATCTGCTGCCAAGACTTAAAAAACCTCACCCCATTTACCCAGATACCCCTGCTAATTCGCCAAACATACCGAACCACTTGGGGTGACCTACGGCAGAGGTGTTGGTTATAAAATAAATGGTTCTCTTGGCGGCAGTACTCAAACCCGCCTCCCTAATTAAGGTATCATTGTGGGGTAGTGTATGTAAATCAGTGCTTCATTGTGTTATAATGTTTTCAGGTTAAAAAGTTCATCGGCGTGATTAACAAGAGCGCTGTGAAGTTGAATAAAGATGTGTTCACCAGTTTGGAGATGTGCCAGATCCACCGTGGAAGCAGATTGGTCGGAGACCCCAAGGCCCTCATTGAGGCCCTGCACGTCCATGGCTATCTGCTGCTCAAGGGGCCCGGGGTATACAAACTCTTAACGTTGTAGTTAAATACAACTTATATATCTATTTACCAATGTTGTTAGTTGTTAACGGCATCAATACCAGCTATAACTGGTGGACTAGGAGGTCGCTACTATTGTTATGTTACATCATTTTATTTGCTTTATAAACTTGGGTGTATTGGAAGACATTGCCCGCACTATGCACAAAAAATTCAACTTTATTATTATTATTAAATGTGAATAATGTATCAATATTCTAAGTTAGTTTAATGTTAATATTTTAGGTTAATATTATGTATGTACTGCGTAGATATATATATATATATATTTTAATTGTAAGAAGTAAAAGTTGTCCTGTGATTTAGATAAGATATTTTTGAACATTATGAAGCTAATTTCGCGAGCCGTGTGGCAGAGCTATATGCAACAGTTTTCTTCTGGGCTCAGATGTTGCAGGTTCAAAACCTGGCTACGCCAAAACATTTTATGATTATGTATATGAGCACTTTCCAGAGAAGATCCTGTTAATATGGCGCTGGTGAGACCTGCCAGGGCCATGACAAACAAAATACTGTTTTACGATTTCAGCCCTTGTTAGTTAGCAAATCAGAATACTCTTTTTCTTCTCCCATTTCCCTAGATTTAATTGTTTTACAAAAACTAAGAGTTTTCCATTTAGGGGTTGCCAATAAAATAATATCGATGGTGGAACAAGCATTAGTCATTCTGCATTTCCACTATCGATATGTTAATACAATAAGCAGTGTGTTTAATTTTTTCACTTTTATTTTGTATGTTGCTAATTATTTTATCTTACAAACAGGACTTGAATTCTTTATGTTGCCGGGGCCAAAGATTTACATATCTCACTGACACAGAAAGGTTTGTTACTTTTGGAAGTTCCAGAGTCCTGTACACGCCAGTAAGCTTTCATATTGTGATGGTGGATTTTAAAGATAGGTAACCAAAATAATTTTAATAATACTTTATTTTCTCTTTAAAAATACACCGGACATAAACATAATATGTAATATAATTTACATTAGGATTTTTTGTAAAATATCACAGCTTTCCATAAACACCCCAAGTAGAATAATTAGGCATATTACTATCATAAAACCACCAGCAGCGAGGATAACCGATAACAATGCTGTTATTAAGTACAAAATTGAAATAAAAATAATAATAATTATGGTTATCCTGAGCAAAACTGCATGGCGTATTCAACTAACAAAATTAACTTATTACATATCATACGCACATTATAAAATTAAATATACTATAAAAGTTATTGTGACTAAAAATGCAGGTCTTACTATAAACTAAGAAAAAAAAATTATTCCTACATGCATTTATAAAATTAAATGCCATATAAAAGTGATTATGTATTGTATGCAGACATCACTATCACTCATGTGAGAATGTTCCTAGCGCCCAATTGGTGCAGCCTCTGAGAGACTCGGCATGAGCTGTACATGCAGATAAACAGCACAATGAAACTACTCAGAGATTGGTTGAAAACTCGATTCACATAAATATTTCCTACTTCGTATTCTGCAAAGAAATAGAAATTTGATAAGGCAGACATTATTAAAATTGGAGTTGCGAGGAAAGCATTGAACCTGTTGTTCATAGGCTCCGTCAGTACGGCCTCGCTCCACCCCCGGTACCAGGTGCTCTGCGATACGCTGGTTCCCATCCCCTCTAGCACGATTCCCAGATAGTTGAGGATTGTCCAAACTAAAATGAATTTCTCCGCTCCGTGCCAGAAGAACACGAATATGAAACAAGCCAGTGAGGCAAACACTCGCATGACCGACCACTTCACACTCCCACGAACAAAGCCTCGCATCACTGGCACGTAAATATATCTGCAAATATACAACAAATTTCATAATAGAAATGGTGGCAACATTGGGAAACGAATCGAGGTCACCCAAAACCATTTTAAGTAATTTAAAATCGGAATTTATTCATACCTTATTAAAAATTTGTGCAATCCTGAATCAAAATATTTCCACATTTGCGAATATCGGTGGACCCTGGCGATACAGCGTGGAGGCGTCTCGGGCTCCACGTGATCCAAGGCGGTCAGAGTCCCCGACAGACCGTACATCACCAGGTACTTCATGTAGAAGAACAGACCCATCCACAGCCCACTGCCGTACAGACTCCAGTCCGGCATCATCTCTACCATCTGCGATACAAACTCATTACTTTGGTTTAACTAGTGAAGGGAGCTACAGATTTCATCGTAACATTGTCCAGACCTGCTTACCTGTGGATAATACTGCAGCGCATTAAAGTGTATGAAATGCAAAGAGAACTCAATGAAGAAAAACCATCCCACATATCTCGTCAGGTTTGATGCGAAGCAGAATATTCTTCTCTTTAAAGAAGACTTGTAGGGGGTATTTAGAGACTTTGTAAAATCGTTGTAAAGAATTATCGGCCCCGCAAACAATACGGGCAGATAAAATGTGTAACTCAGCATATTTAATATTTGAAGCCCGGTAATGTTTTTGTGGGTTTTTTCTTTGACGTCTCGTGCTATTCCTATTGTTTCCAGGGAGAAACTTAAGCACCTGAGATGAACCCATAGCGTGACCGCCATCAACATGTAGTTGTTCTCGTAGGCGTGTATGAATAAGTAGTTGTAATATGTTTTACAAAAATCTACTACAATTAATAACAAACAACTGCTGAACCATATTGATTTTAATTTTCCACCCACTTTTAAAATGAGTAAATACATCAAAGGTTGTGCAGTTAAAAAGCAGAACAAATTTAGTCCCAATTTGTTCAAAATAAATGCAAATGATACAAAAATGTACCAAATTTGTGGATGGAGATTGTTTTGCCTAAATAATTCAGCGCCACTGAAATGTAAGAGGTGCCAGGGGATGGATGAGATGGCAAATTTTTTCCAAACTGTCCATTCTTTATCTGATATGTCTTTCAATCTGCCGATCACCGACCATCCAACTTCAAAATCTTCTGTCGAGTCCGTTATAAAAGGATCAATCCCTTAAAAAATAAGTTTAATTAATAATAGAATAATGCTTTACCAATAGATCAAGTAGCTGAAATATTCTTAAAAAGGATTGTAATATTAAGCTGCCTTTACATACATAAGTTTTTCTCGTTATGTAAGTGACTCGTGGCAAAACTACCATTGTAATTAACAGTCACTTATCTTAATTTATATCAAGTTATGGAAGTTGTTCTTATGTAAGTTTTTTAACGGATCTAATGGCGTCCGTGCGAAATTACGGCTTTCTCACAGCTTATGAAATCAGTTTGATAAGTTGAGACGCTTACTGTAAGGAATGGTACCAAAATGCGAGATGTCAAAAAGGTTTTTGTCGGATTTTTTTTCCTAAACTAGTTTTTTTAATATTTGAACTAAAATCTGATTAGGAAAAGTACCCACGTTATTTATATCCCGAAAACAATATAAAAAATAATACCAGATAAACACTAGGTACCCACGAAAACGAATGTGAAAAGAATGAAATAAATCTGATTCCAAAAACCAAAGAGATATCATTTATTTTTCAGTTTGAAAAAGGCCTTCTGAAAATGAGCATCCCTCATTTTAATTATCGGTCCAATCCTTTCTAATCTCAATGTTTCTGTTTACACATGACGTCATTCGGATAAAATTAAAGACCTCCATTCAATTCTGCTGTAACTGAAAAAAATCGCGTGGAGAATTATTTATCTCAAGTTAACTTCTATTCCAACACTTAATTTGGGCCCTTTCGTCTCAAATTTGACAGCAGCTAATCGTTGTTGACAGGATGCAATAAAATTACGGGTGTAGGCGGTCGCTGTGAGCATTTACGTAACTTAAACTTCAGTTAATTAATTAAGTATCATAAGTTGGATGCAAATGTAAACGCTCCTGTGAAGTTAGTTATACGTTTTACTTGTGAGTGTAAAGACAGCCTGATAATGATGTAAAATACTTACGTGTCGTAAATAAAAATAGATTATATAGGCTGTAAACAACTGCTGAACACCATATCATCAAATGAAATGCAAACTCCATTTTACAATCGTTTTACGTACACATGAATCACTATTAATAGGAAAAGATATGTCAATTATATGCACTGAAAGAGATACATTAATTTTTAGTCTGTAAGTAAATTTATTTATCTTCGCAAGTATTTATTCTATTCTTAACTCGGAACTGTCAAAGTGACACTGCTGATAACTTTAATTGAAAATAGGCGCGAGACCGAGATCATAGATAACGAGAGTAGTGATGGCATAATTAAAATCCATAGATTCGTTTCCTCGAATCTAAAAGAAAAATTTCGAAATAACCACTTCGGTAGGAACCAAATGTTCCAATACCATATAGCTATTACTCTAATGGGTAATATAATGTTGTAATAAGTAACAAAAGTCTTTTTAGAAACAAAAATCAGAGGACAAATTAACATAAAACCCAATCATAAGAAAAATTCTGAAGTTTTAAAATAATGTGGTATACAACATCAGATATATATATATTTTTTTATCTTACTAAGGGCATAAAGGTCGGTTGAAAGAGTGAAATTACCTGGCGGGAAGCCCATTTATTATTTTGGTACTATTTTTTTTAATGTAGGTAATGTTGGTTTATATTTTAATTTTAATTACTTACATTTTTGTAAAAATCACATTTAAGTAAAAATGCAATGTGTTCCTTTTTGTATCTTTACCACTAAAAAATAATACACAAACCCTTTAGTTTTGAGGCAAGTATAGTTTTATGTTACAAAAACCATGAAATAACGAAAACATTACTGCTTTGTATTATTCCTATTGAGAAATTACTAACTTAAATAAGTTTCTAAACAATCGAACTTTAAGTTTGGTTTTATCACTGTGATGATATTTTAAATGAAAAACATTTCATATTTGGTAACGCCGCGCCGTAAATAAAATGTTCTTCGTAGAAGTGTGTTAAAAAATGACTTTTAAAAAAAATAACTAATTTAAATAAAGCTAACCTCTCGGCCACAAATCATAACACACCTACATCAAGCGTTACAGATAAGATTTGAAAACCGTAACACAAAATATTTAAGCACATCGAAGCACTCACGATTTTTTTTGAGTTTTTGAATATTCAATAGGTATAAGAGATCATCAGGTTCAGTCCGCCGATCCTAATAAGGCACTCCTAATATCATCACTGTTAGTGGTGATTACGAATGTACTAGAATGTGTAACAAACTTTTACATATTCATCGGTATTATAAAAAATCAATTTTCGTAATGCTTGTTCTTTCTCCAAGCGCACATTACTAAAATGTTTTCTTATTTTCTGCCTCGACCCGCGACGCGGCGGAAATGCAAACCATAATGCAAACTGAACCACGGAACGACAGAATAAGGGGACAAATAACAAACTAACTCAAGCATGTCAGAATAGAATATTTCCCAATTGTAAGATTTATAATAATATGATAAATAAATGCATTATATTTAAATTTAAACTACGCATGAGTTCTTACTACTCAAGATTCGAACAGGTTTTAAATGTCTGAAATAATGATAAAATATTTGATGCTAAATAAATACGTGAGACAATAATGCCTGCAATCTTGAATAATCAAATTACCAAGCGTTTTTTCATGAATACTTTTGCCTTGGTTGGGTTTCGTCAATAACACGATTACCGAGAAGCGAGAAGATAGGTAGCTGTTCTTGTGTTAGTAGTACCTCCATGATCGCGCTGTCGAGTTAAGTCGTCGCTGGTAGTCACAAGTCACAATTAGAACACATTATACAAATTATACCTACTCGTAGGTCTTCTCTAAAATAAGTAGGTTGTGTCGTTAATAGTTATACTCATCAATGATAATAATATTAGCGATTGAAGTATTAATTTAGTGTTTTGTTTCGTATTATTTCAAGGTTTGCCAAAACATTTGCAACTGTACCCTGTACCTACTAACACAATAACGTCATGAATAGAAATATTCTGCTGACCTGTTTTGCTGCATTACTCATCTGCAGCTCGGGATCCTTGGGTAAGTCAAGATCACTTGAATCGCCCACAAAAGCCTTAAAACTATTTGTCTTCTATTCATAATACTGATAACCTACTATTTTTCTTTATTGATAAAATTTATGAACATATTATGTTAAGTACGAGTAAGTACCTACCTAGGGAGGAATGCAGATCCGGGCACCACTTTTTTTTGGCAGAAAACCATGTTTTCACCGCGTTTTAAGTTGAGAACTTTAACCTGGAAGGTGAAAAAAAGTGCGGAAAGCAATAAAAAAAAAAAATTGAATAAGTAATTAATTTTCAATTACGTTAAGAAAAATTTCACTTCGCCAACCAATACTGTTAGTCCACCTGCCATTTTGTCACTAACCTAAAAGAAAATCAGTGTTGCCAACTCTCAAAAATATTTATCCCTAAACTAAACTCAAAAACCCCTAGAAACCGACAAATTACTTGAAAAATTTAAAAAATTTTAATTACTAGCGGCTACGCTAGGTTTGTGTAACATGGTTTGTGATTCAAAAGAAAGTGCCCCTTTATAACGCCTACTCGCGTCAAGGCAAGAAAAACATCCCAGTTTTCAAGTAGTTTAGCGGCTACGCTAGGTTTGTGTAACATGGTTTGTGATAGAAAAGAAAGTGCCCCCTTCGTAGCGCCTACTCGCGTCACGGCAAAAAAACATCCCAGTTTTCAAGTAGTTTAGCGGCCACGCTAGGTTTGTGTAACATGGTTTGTGATAGAAAAGAAAGTGCCCCCTTCGTAGCGCCTACTCGCGTCACGGCAAAAAAACATCCCAGTTTTCAAGTAGTTTAGCGGCTACGCTAGGTTTGTGTAACATGGTTTGTGATAGAAAAGAAAGTGCCCTCTTCGTAGCGCCTACTCGCGTCACGGCAAAAAAACATCCCAGTTTTCAAGTAGTTTAGCGGCTACGCTAGGTTTGTGTAACATGGTTTGTGATAGAAAAGAAAGTGCCCCCTTCGTAGCGCCTACTCGCGTCACGGCAAAAAAACATCCCAGTTTTCAAGTAGTTTAGCGGCTACGCTAGGTTTGTGTAACATGGTTTGTGATAGAAAAGAAAGTGCCCCCTTCGTATGTATACTAAAGCGCCGTTTACACGCACACTTCAGAACGATCGAATCCCGCGCCACTTCAGGCACTGGTTTGTCTAGCAGGATTGTGTATAATACCTATTATCTTTACTTTAAAAAACAATCTACGTTTTTAAATGGTTTGTCTAACGGGATTGTGTATGTTATCTTTATTTTAAAAAACATCCCAGGATTTGAATGGTTTGTCTCCATTCCAGTACCTACGCGCCTTATTATTTATTCCCTACAATCGTATCTAGGCTCTTGTATCTGGTATCCCTACCAACAAATTAGTATCAAATGGCGGACACAGGCGGACAATATCTGTTCATGAAGTGTCATTTCATACATTCTTTAAACGGCTGTATCTCCCTCAATTTTGCCGAGCGCGCCTTAATTTCTTTTTTATTCAACTTTTCCACACTTTTCTCATCTAGAAAGTGCATTTTTATTAAATTTCCAAGTGGTGCCCGGATCTGCATTTCACCCCCTACCTATCGTCAATATTATTATTCGTTCTTCATAATCCATTTTTTTCCGGTAAACGTTTTTTATAAAATATTTTTTGTACCTACTGCTGCGTATATTGAATTGATTTGGACCTGTAAGATTGTTATCGGCAAAGTAACAAAGTAAACTATTAAACCAGATTAAACCGAGAAAATATTTGCCTTGAAATTCATCGATTTTCACAAGTATTTCTTGCTTACACCTAGTCGTCGACTTATATGCTGGCTTATTTCTACTGTAATAAAATTATTTCTCAAGCTTAAGTCTTCAAATGTTAATACGTACTTTGCTCTATTCAGGATATTATAATAAATAAATTTCTAACACGGTCAAATATTAATATAGGTATAGAGACTGTTTTTGACGCAAAAAATCTTTAATAATTTATTATTATCATCATAAATCGTGTCAAAACGTTCAACTCTCAACCTGCTTCGGGCAATTTGGAAGATAAGGTTGTTTTTAATAATAATAATAATAAACCACAAATTCTAAATAATTGTGCACTATCTTTGTACCGCTAAAATACTACTATACTATGGGTCAAATGTTAAGTACAAGTTAATCGATTAGTACTTGAAATAATCAGCAATAATAATTCACCATTGTTGAGTGTTATAATACACATCATAAAACTGTTATCTCGATCACAATATTTCTAATGAAACTGGAAGATCACAGAGATCACTACCAATATAATTATATATACATTACCATAAGTAAATAAGAATCATTATTTTATTTTATTAAAATGGAGAAACAATTTTACTCCTAAGTAGATTCCATTCGGTACCTAACTAACTATCTACTGAAATTGTTTTTTATTTGTTTTAAGGACTCGATCGACGGCTAAATCAGGCTTTACAAAATGCTAATATAGATTTCCTGTCCTTTGAGGGCAATAGAAAACCCGCGGTGGTACCTCCGATAAATCCAGTTCAACCAAATATTGATGGTCCCAAGGTGACTCCTACTTCCACTACCACTTCCACCACTATCAAACCAACAACTCCAGCGTCAGGCGTTAAATTGTTGATTAATAAATTTAATTCGGGAGCAACCGACGGCGAAAGACAAGTTCCGGTAATCCGTCCTAAAAATGGTCCAATCACTAATATTAACAGACAAAGTAGTGTAGGGATCAACTCGAACACAAATCAAAACCCAAATCCGGGCCCGACCATTCCGACCGGGCAACAGCCGGGGGGACCCACGATCAATAACCAGAGACCACTCGCACCAGCGCCAGCGCCAGCGGGACAGGGGCAGCCGAGGGCTCCCACGAGGGAAGAATTCTTTGGGTTGCCTAAAAAGGGAGATCCAGCGCCTACGGCAGCGACTCCAAAACCCATCAGCTGGAGTTCAGTGGTGGCAGGAAACAGTAAGCCCGGGGGACCTCCCTCCGCTGGAAATGTACCGAGCTCCACCCCCGGGAAGCTGCCGAGCACTGCGGCCCCCGCTCCCGGCCCCGGCAGGGCCCCGACCGGTATATCCCCCGGGAACGTCCCAAAGAGCGCGCAGAATCTGCGGCCGATCTCCCTCGGAGAGGACAGGAACAGGCCCCAGAGCCCCGGACCGGCGCAGCCTGCAGCCGGAGCGGCGGCCAATGAGCTGGTCAGCGACGTCGAGTTGAAGGATGTCAGCGAAGCCATGTTCAGGAAAGACACTAATAATGCAGCCAAATACATAACAGTAAACTACCAAGGAAAGACTTCTTCGTTCTCAAAAACCGACCTCGCTCCACAACCGTGAGTAGGCTATTCACTAACAGTTCGCTTTATAATTCCTGCGTGTGTATTATATTCGTTGATATCAACATTTTATTATACCTAGGTACAACTCATCACCTATTCTAGTAACTTAAATGCCTGTTTGTAGACTGTTGACGGTTCAGCCAGCTGCCTGGAGCATTCCAACAATAGCGGCGATGAAAGTTTTATTTGATAATTATGAACAAGACACCACAGTCAACGAACACATTACACCCCAGGTTTGTATTACTCGATAGATCATTATTTGTAAAATTAGGGAACGTACCCAAACTACGTGACCAACTTTTTGCAATTTTTAACCCCCCCCCCACCGGTGACCAAAATCGTAAGCAACCCGCTGCTCATTTGTATGGAGCGTGACCTTTTGAAGACCCCCCCCCCCCCCTTAAAAGTGTCACGTAGTATGGGTACGTTCCCTTACTAGCAACCTATATATCGGATATGATTTTAGATTTTCACGGCCAAAAGTATTTTTGTTAATTGTTTTTGGGGTGTTATGCCGTGTTGCGCTACCTCCTCCTTTAGCCAACAATCATCAGGGTAGATGTGCCTGATGATGGACACTGTAACACATCTGCCCTGATGATGGACACTGTAACGCTGTCCGAAACGTTGGCTAAAGGAGGAGGTAGCGCAACACGGCATAACACCCCAAAAACAAATAACAAAAAACCTGTGTATTATTGTAAAATTATCTTTATCACATCCGAAATTATTACTGTTACAGGAGAAAATTGAAGAAAATGAATTCTTGGATGCCATTATGGCGACCTCTGTGATAAGACACTTGATGACATTTTTAAAAGAAAAAGGTAAAAAACCACATTCATCTAATTATAGGAATCATAACTAAGATTCGATCCATCTAAATATTTTTTAAAATATACATTTTGGCGTTTACCTTTAAATCCTTTAAGGTCGGTCTTCCATCACCTAAATCTAAATAAATGAAATAAATTGACTAATGTCTCCCCCACTCTCCAGGTCTTGTAACCCCCGATCCCAGACAGCAGAAGGACGTCCTGAAGCAAATGTGGTTCAACATGTATTCGAGAGGAATGGGCAAAATCGGAAGCTCTGGCTTTGAACATATTTTCGTATCGGAAATAAAGAATGGAGAAGTTTCAGGTAAAAAATTATATTCAAAATACTAATCATTTATTTTCAATCAAATTGCTTATAAATAAATAAAATTAAGGAAGGAATGCAGATCCTGCCAATGTTTGTTTTTTGCCAAAAACCATGTTTTTACCGCGTTTTAAGTTGGGCACTTTAAGAGCCCGTTCACACTTCCGTTTTAACGACGGAGCAGTACCGGATCTGCCATACGTTCAAAAACGTGCAAAAAACCTGGCGCCAACTCCGAAGGGGCGCCGTGAGAAAATAAATATTGTATTAAAATGTTGTTATAATATTCCCGGAATCGTTTAAAAATTACCCATAGTACGAAATAATTATTACGCTCTAGCAACACTTTCCAAAGAAACAGAATGCGCACGCATCAGGTTGGTATCAACGGCTTACGAATTTATAGTCAGTTACAGAATTTTTTTACAAATTCCATATATTTAGTTTAAACGTAAGATCTATTTTTCCATATAACTTTTACCGTCTTTTACGACGAATGGGTGTGATCCAAATTCAATAACCAATCACAGCGCCGTACTTTTGTTCTAGAGAATCAAACAAACCGAACTGATAATTTTAGTAAGCGTACGCTCGCTATTGTTTTATTTTGTACGATTTAAGTCTCTAGGAGAAGGTAGTTAAAGACCATTTTCATATGAAATCTTCAGTAAATTCCATTAACAAAAACATCGCACGGTTTGTAGGATTTGCAGGTCGCAACGTGTTACGTGTTGACAGTTTCATGTTTCATCATTGATTTGACATATTATTTGAAGTTCGTTAAATGTATAATTAATATCTATTAGATTTGTTGGATTTGTTATTTTACGGTGTCAGTGTAAGCGTCTTTCGTAAGCCGTTGATACCATACGTCAGTGTTTAGTGTTTGTATGGTGTTTGTTCGCTCAACACAGGGGAAATGCAAGGTACAAATTTGAGGTTATATTCTTATTAGTCAGAAGCTGTAGATGCTATTCTTGTGTTGTACGTTGCCATGAGAACGTATTTGTATTTGCTTTTTCTATTAATATTTGCGTTGGGTATATACATAAACGCAGTAAATCTCAAGAATGTCTAATGGGCCTAGTTCAGTGAAACCACCCGCATTGTCTCGTAACCTATATTTTAAATCATGGTTCGGGCACAAAGAAATAATTCGTTGTATTATTTTAAAGCATAACTTGCAAAAAGAGTTTTTCCTAAAATAATTAAAATAGCACCATAATTTTATGTTTACCCAATAGATTCAGAGAGTATAGGGCTCCTGGCGATTCTCTCTTTAAAAAAACGAGTGTGAGAGCTACCGCCAGGTCACTTGGAAAAGTTGCACCCTTTATATGTCTTGATTTTATTTGATAAATTAGTGTAAAAAAAAATTAAAAAATGGGGTGAACGAATTTTTAATCAAAATAAAAATGTAGGGGGGGGGGGGGGGGCGCCATCGGTACCTACTGCACAGGGCGCCAGATTTCGTAGATCCGGCCCTGCGACGGAGGCGGGTTTTTTTTTTAAAACGGAAGCCCTAGCCGCTGCAGTGACTCTATGGAGCTGTTCACACTTGTAGGTTCCAGCGTAAAAAACGGATCCGTTATTTTTTGCCGGAGAATCGCCTACGCAGAGCGTCCGTTTTTGTCGCCGGATGGGACGCGCTGGCTCATACATTTCAATGGAGCTGTTCACACTACAACGGAGAACGGATCCGTTTCCCCACCTCCCGCTAGACGCTTCCCCACCGCCGCTCCCAGACGCAAGCAGCAGGCGGTTGTGTTTTTATAGGGCGCGCGTTTGGCGTTTATAATATTATTATTGTTCGTTCCAGAATGCGATTTCTTCTATTTAATTATAGGTAAAATAATAATTAGTACGTAAGATTCGTGTAAACGAAACATCACCTAAAATATGCAAACAAAATATTATCCCACGGTTTGAACAAATAAGGTCCGAACCTAGTAAATAAGTAATAATATGGCTGTTTAAATATTTATATTTATTAATATTTTTCCTTCTTTTTAATAAGTGCCACATGATAACAAGAGCTCCATCGTCGTCCATTGCGCATACGCGCATACCGTCTACTGAAAAATGAGCAAATAAAATGTTTTGGCCGTTTTTTAAAACGAATCCGTTTTAAAAAACGGAAGTGTGAACAGGCGCATGGGCTTCCGTTTTAAAAAACGGGACCCGCCTCCGTCTTTAAAACGGAAGTGTGAACGGGCTCTAATTTGGAAGGTGAAAAAAAGTGCGGAAAGCAATAGAAAAAAATTTTGAACTTAAAAAAAAAAAATTTCTACGATTTTTGAACTGTTTTTCACCGCAAAGCATACTACTAGTACAACCCGCCCGCCATTTTGTCACTGATATGTTGGTATCCCTGACCTGATACAAACAAGAGCTAGATACGATTGTAGCTGACTTCGTGGGATACATGAGGAGACGCGTAATTATGAAATTTTTCTAGCGGGCTTGTGTATGTTATCTTTACTTTATAAAACAGCCTACGTTTTTAAATGATTTTTCTGGCAAAGCAGAGTTTGTCTAGCGGGATTGTGTATGTTATATTTACTTTAAAAAACAGCCCACGTTTTTGAATGGTTTGTCTGGCAAAGCAGGGTTTGTCTAGCGGCAGTGGCGTAGCGTGGACTAATCAGAGCGTGGGCAGAGGCGCATCCGCGAGGCCCTTTGCTTTCAGTACCTGTTTTATACATCAACACAGTGGTCCTACCATTTTTTTATGAATACAAAAATAAAATATAATTTAGCAGAAAATATTTAAAAAGAGTTTATTTTATTTATTTGTTTATTTATAAAACACATGATACATAACCAACAATTTACATAAAGTAGATATATTCGATCACCATACTAGGCGGCTGCCTGTTTCATGGTGACCAATGGAGAATTGTTACTTTGTATGATATATGTAGTCTAGTGTGAACATAATAAATGGATCTAGATAAGTGATGCTAAAAATTGAAAACATTATAATAAAATAAAAATAAAAAGTAGAAAATAGAAAGGGTAAAACAAGTTATTTAACTGGAAGAGAACAAATTGTACAAATTGGTAAAAGAAAGAGCAAATCTCTTCCAATTAAATTCGGGGTCCCCCAGGGAAGCGTATTAGGACCAATACTATTTCTCATATATATAAATGACCTTATGAATCTTCCCATAAATGGAAACATAATGAGCTTTGCAGATGACACTGTTATTATATTCCACGAACAAGATTGGACAAGAACTTACAAAGAGGCGGAACATGGCCTGGCTGTACTTCAAAACTGGCTAAAAGTAAACTCCCTTACATTAAATGTAAATAAAACTAAATATCTCACTTTCTCCAAAAACAAAAGAGGACAACCAATGAATGTGCATACCCTCAAATTACATGAATGTCAAAATACTTTTCCACAATGTTCCTGCCCGTCTATATCCCAAACAAAAAGTATTAAATATCTTGGGATTGAAATTGATGAAAATCTACAGTGGAATTCACACATTGATCTTACCTCAAAAAAGCTAACAAAACTCATCTACTTCTTCAAAAAATTAAGAAACATCTTGTCGATGAGGGATCTAAAGAGAGTATATTATGCTTTATGCCACTCTCGATTGGAATATGGAGTAATAGGATGGGGCTCAGCAGCATCTAATCACTTAAAACAACTTAAGATAACTCAGAATTGCATCATAAAGACCATTCTAAAGGTCCCCATAAGGACGTCAACAACAGAAATTTTTAAACAGTTTGATGTTCCAAGCATACAGAAAATCTATGCCAAAAACATTCTAGTACATCACCACAAAAACGACCCAGAGAAAGAAACCTCACATGCTCATAAAACCAGAGCCAAACAAACAGACACACTTAATATACCAAAGTGTAACTCCTCATTTGGTCAAAGAAGTTCTGAATTTTTAGCAGTAAAGTTATATAACAAACTCCCACTTAGTATCAAACAATTTAAAACAAAAAATAGCTACATTATGGACATTAAATGTTGGCTGAAGGAACTACCGGAAAATGACCTTACTAGTATACTTAAAACATCATAGAAGTTTCTGGAAAACTCTATCCAAACAAGTTAAACCATAGAAGTCGCTGAAAAACTTATCCAAAGCATAGTCCCCCTCAGCACAGGATCTCCTAGTGAGGAGGACTTCGAATATATTTATATTTTATATATACATCTAACTAACATGTTTCATATATAAATGTAAAAAATATTATATAGTTACTTAATAAAAAAAAAAAAAAAAAAAGTAATTTTGCATTAGGTTAAAAGAATGAACATAATTTTTTTTCGATATGGGTGCATGCAAGCACACAATATATACGTAGGTGCACATATCTATACAGACATAAACATACGTATAGTATAGCTTTTTTTTTTTTTTTTAAATTTATATAGTCTAATCTTTTACAAAAATAATTTCTTTCGACTCTTTGCTTTGCTAAAGGCTGTATGTAAGGATTTGTAGTCGATTTTTGAAGCTAACTCTGCTTCGATTGATAGTATTCCTAAAGCAGATAACCGTTCCTGTTTCATGCTATTTCTCAAATAATTTTTTATTATTTTTAATTTCGAAAAACTTCTTTCTGCGGATGCTGTACTTACTGGCATAGTCAGCATAATTCTAATCGCAACATAAACATTAGGGTAAATGTCTTGCAATTCATTTTTAATTATATATTCAATCAGATTTTTGGTATCTTTAATAGACTCTGGTATGTTAGGAACTAAGAGTTGCAGTTCTTCGTATAGTTCATAGGATTCTATATCTTTGCTTTCTCCATGTTGTAGTAATATACCTAGGTCATTGCAGTGTTTCAAAAGTTCGCTATTTGTCAAGGATTTTAAATTATTTATTTCATACAAGAATCCAAAATAATTGTAGTATTGAGTGAGTGCTGTAAATCTCGTATCGGTATCTTGTATAATGGCATCAACCATTGTAGTAAAAAAATCTATTCTAAATCTACTTTCAGCAGAATCAATAGGCTCATCTGCAGCTTCATAACTGAACATTCTCTTTTTTCTGCGAGCCCTTTTCTCCTTAAAAGTGGTTGGAATCTCATAACTGCTCTTTTCAATGAACTCGTAAGCTTTTGTAATACATTCATTAAAGCCTGTTTCCCGAAATTCTTGGATCCAGTCACGAAAATTGCATAAATTATCAGTATCAGTATCATTAACATACACAATCCCGCTAGACTAGCGGGATTGTGTATGTTATCGTTACTTTAAAAAACAGCCTACGTTTTTGAATGGTTTGTCTGGCAAAGCAGGGTTTGTGTAGCGGGCTTGTGTATATTATCTTTATTTTAAAAAACATCCCAGGATTTGAATGGTTTGTCTCCATTCCAGTGCCTGATTAGAGGTTCGTTTACATTATATTATTAATTCTGTTTTTCATAATTACGTGCCTTATCATTTATCCCACGAAGTCGGCTACAATCGTATCTAGCTCTTGTTTGTATCAGGTCTGGGATACCAACATAACAGTGACAAAATGGCGGGCGGGCTGTCGTAGTATCGGTTCGCGAAGTGAAATTTTATTTATACTTTGAACGCCTGTAACTCCCTCAATTTTGCCGAGCGCGCCTTAATTTTTTTTATTCAGCTTCTGCACACTTTTCTCATCTAGAAAGTGCCTTTTTATTAAATTTCCAGACATTGGCAGGATCTGCATTTCACCCAAAATTAATTAAAGCAAACATATTGTGCACGCCAAATAATAAGTTCCTTGGTTTATTTCAGGTCTACATAACTGGATTTACTTCCATGGAGAGGAAGCCGCAAATCGTGCAAATTATTTGGGATACTTGAAGAAAGTTGATTTAGCTGACGTGAGTTCATTACGTGACATTCATTAACATTAATTAATTATTTTTTTTTATCTCCTTATTATTTACCTATAAAGGAGGCCATATATTCAGGTGATCATTAGTTACGAAAATTTCAAGTAAGTAATTTAACCAAATCACCAAAACCCGACACTCTTACAATACCCCGATCCCCTTATGTTGAAATAAATTTGTTTTTGTCATAATTATATTTCACTTGCTCCACTGCGAAAGAGAAATGTGGCAAAACCAGAATGAAATTGCGGTGAATGCGTTATGTAAATAATAAGAATCTCACCGAAATCTGCTCGCATTCTCAGAAGTTGTTTATTCGAATTAAATAATACTGTTTATTTTTTGGGAAACGCTTCGGCTATTACCCAGATGCCCATGTTTTTGGTACTTGAATATTATATTATGTACCATAGGGTTCCATTCCAACTGAGAATAAAACCAACTCAGAAACACATCAGAAAGGTCATTAAAAGCTATGAAAAAATAATTTAAAAATAGCCGGTAACCCTAACCTAACTTAACCTATTTAACCATTTTTATATTTTTTCATCACTCTTAATGACAATGACCTTTCTGAGTTGCTTCTGAGATGGTTTCACAATTTGGTAGGCGGGAACCTTTATTGGATAACCAACACCTCTGCCGGGCTCTGCCATAGGTCACCCCAAGTGGTTCGCTACGTTTGGTGATTTAGCAGGGGTGCCCGGGTTATAGGGTGAGGTTTGTCTAGGTCTTGGAGACGGATGACCAGGACACACTGAACCCCAGATTCCAACCCACTCCTTAAACCCTTTTCCTTCCCAGAACTCTCCCCTACTTACTTTCCTTAAAAAACCCTCCACACAGCATCCCCAAAGATGACATAGGTCCTGAGGGAAATTATTTTCCTCAGGGCCTTTTGTGTGGAGCTCGTGTAAAAAAAAAATCTGAGTTTTCCGGTCACCGTACCATAGACATAGAGACTGCACGTACCAAAAAAGGATAGGTAGGTACCCTCACAGCTCACAGAGATGCAGAATATAACGTCATGGGAAATGTTTGGGTTTGCAGAAAGGCGCCATACTGAAGCTGCACTTCAGCCTGAAGGGAATCGACAAGCCGGTGGACACGATGTTCGTGGGTACGTCCCCCGAGCTGGAGGTGGCGCTTTACTCCCTCTGCTTCCTGACTCGCATGGACCGCGATTGTCCTTTGTCGCTGGCCAACCAGCCCTTCAACCTGCGCACGCACAACTTCCGATACCGCAGCAAGAACATGATCGGGAGCGCTTTCCCTGAGATTTAAATATATTTACCTTTATCACACTCGTTATTATTGTACTGATTTCTGTCAATAAATAATAAAATACTCATTTTAAATAATACTTCTCAGCTGTAATTTTTGTATAAAGTCTGAAATTGCTTCCTGTAAGTACCTACCTATTAATGTTATTTCAATGGTATTTTTATGAACAAAAGCCATTTAAATAGACTTTTACTGAAATCTAAAACCAAAACAAAATGTTTTCATTATTGCAGCTTGTTGATTGATAAAATGACTACGAAGTAGTGGCCGTTATACACGACATCTTTTTTCAGCCCGATTCCAATTGGGGGTCGTCCATTAATCACGTGATGTTTTTTAGCAACTTTTTAACCCCCCCCGTGGTGATATGTGGAGAGGTTTAAGACTAACCCCCCCCCCCCCAAAATCACGTGTTTTTTTTAGTACAAAGTATTTTGAAATTTTCAGAATATTATCACGAAAAATAAATACACGTGATATCTCATTATACCCCCCCCCCGGTGATATTTCGTGATTTTTTCCGAACCCCCCCCCCCCTTTCGAGGCTCACTGATTAATGGACGACCCCTTAGACACAAAACTCAACATTTTTCGCTAAACGCAATCGCTATTTTCATCTCTATTTTCATATCTACGATTTCAGTTGGCATCACAGCAAACAGCATGGTTCATGTGTTGTTTGCAGTGATGACAATTGAAATCGTAGATATGAAAATAGCGATTGCGTGAAGCGAAAAATGTTGACTTTTGTGTCTAATTGGAATCGGGCTGAAAAAAGATGTAGTGTATAACGGCCATAAGTACTAATAATGTCATCGCAGTTTGGTTTTCCCGCTAGCGACGAGCGACGAGTGACACCTGGCGGGCGATCGCGCAAGTAAAGTGCCCGCGCAAACTCCGCTCAGCTGTCCCGTGCTAGGTCTACCCGTCTACCTCTACCTACTGCTACTAGGTTATAATTTGTAATTTGTATTGCGCCGAAGAAAGCCGAGTACGTCTAGTGCATCAGTATCGGTCGAAAATGCATCGGGCGGGATTATTCGGTTTAAATCTACTGGAGTCCGCCGCTCCACTGGTCAAATTCTTCCCAAGAAAGAATGAAGCCATTCGCATCCCGACTCGACAGTGCTCGACGAAAGATATTTTGAACGAAGCTTACAAGAGAACTAAAGTGAAATGCAAATGTAAGAGTCTATTTTTGAATGTAACAATCTTATTTGTCAACTTACATAAGGATAAAATAATAAATATTTCATCGTGACTTGAAAGAAATCTGTTGTTGTTTGCGTATTTTCAGCGAAAAAGCTGCCGCAAGATGTCAACCACCAGGGAGTATTTGCGTGCAATGAACTGGATTTGGAGGAAGTGGAAGTTTACGGATTTGATTATGACTATACGCTGGCCCATTACAAAGAGTCTCTCGACTATTTGCTGTACAATCTCGGCAGAGATACCCTCGTTCAGAAATATAAGGTATTGGCATAATATAACCTATAATAATATGATTTTATTTTAGTAGACAATAACAACACGTTTATTTGATTACAGTACCCACCTGACATACTCAAGTTAGAATACACGCCGGGTTTTGCAGTTCGTGGACTTCATTATGATATAGAGAAAGGGGTCCTACTAAAGTTGGATTCCTTCCTTCAAATTCAGTTTGGCTCAGTTTACAGAGGCCTGACACCTCTCTCTACTGAAGAGGTGTTGGGTCTCTACAAGAACAGGATTATCCCCATTGCGTACGTCGAAGGCCACTCCAAAAATGAAAAGGTAATGTAAAGTTGTTGACCTTAATCTTTGCATGCTTTAACTTTCATATTTCTTGGTAAATATTTTGGTAACATTTTCCATAGTTTGATGTTGAATATGACTAGAGATTAGATGTCTTTAAAAAAATATAGCGAAAGAGTACAATGTAATGTTTGTAATTAGAAAACAGATTTCTTTGTGATGGATAAATGTGTATAATAGTATATTGTAATCTTTGTGGAGTAACTGCAGAAATGCATCGCTGACTGTAGATAATATTTATATGATAAATTAATGACTGTATCTTAACAGCACAAATAGATGTTTTACATTTCATGTTTTGTCTCATAGTAGTGAACATATTGTAATAACTTAGAACAAAGTAGATATTTGTAATTATTTTAGTTAATGCTATAAAACATACTCATTTCAGTTGTCTGTGCTGAGTGTATATGAACTCAAATTTGCATTGAATTTATATTATTTTCAGGGGGTTTTTCACCATCCTCCCAATAGCTTATCCATACACATAATGAATATTTTGGATTAATTCTACAGGATTTATTTATTTAAAAAGTCTGAGTTTACTATTCGGTACTTGAACCTATGAACAATGGCTACATATAGGATAAATTAGCCAAAGTTTTTACCTGTTGCTAGTATTTATTTGTTTTTTTATTAATATTCGTTATGTGTATGGATAAGCTATTGGGAGGATGGTGAGAAACCCCCAAAGTTGTAATGGGTATTTTAAGAATTCAGGCTATCACATGATTTTTCACAGGTCTATGCTACCTAGCCAAAATTTTTTATTTGACCTGCATAACTCTGGTTCAATGAACTCAAATTTGCTTTTAATTACACATTGGAACTTATTTGTCAATTCAGAATATTCCATGATTTTTATGTGTTATCATTTGTGATAATAGTAATTATACTTGCAGTTGAGTTTTGTTCAAAATTTCAATATGGGGTCGTCCATTAATCACGTGAGGCTCGAAAGGGGGGGGGGGGGGGCGGAAAAAATCACGAGATATCACGATAGGGGGGGATAATATCATGTGTATTTATTTTTCGTGATAATATTCTGAAAATTTAAAAATACTTTGTACTAAAAAAATACAAGTGATTTTGGGGAGGGAGGGGGGGGGGGGGTTAGTCTAAAACCTCACCACATATCACCAGGGGGTTAAAAAGTTGCTAAAAACATCACGTGATTAATGGACGACCCCTATGTAATAAAATATATTACAAGCTTAGTTAGTTTTTCCCTTTCTGTCTAGAATCTGCTTAGAAGTGATGATTTTTGTTTTTACATATTTTCGAGAATTTCATTCAGACCAGATTTCAGCTAGCTAATATTTTCATTCAGATCAGATTTCAGCTAGCTAATATTTTCATTCAGTTGCGATTTCAGCTGGCTAATAATTTCTTTCAGATGAGATTTCAACTGGCTAATAGTATCATTCAGATGAGATATCGGATAGCTAATATTTTCATTCAGATGAGATTTCAACTGGCTAATAATTTCATTGAGATGAGATTTCAGCTGGCTAATAGTTTCACTCAGATGAGATTTCAGCTAGCTAATAATTTCATTGAGATGAGATTTCAGCTGGCTAATAGTTTCACTCAGATGAGATTTCAGCTAGCTAATAATTTCGTTTTGATGAGATTTCAGCTGGCTAATAATTTCATTCAGATCAGATTTCTGCTGGTAGAACTAGTAACGGTCAAAATAAGAGGTTTTTAAGAAAATAATAATAATAATAATTGTTATTGGATGATTTTTACAGCGCCATTTTCATGTGAAAATTACCTCAAGGGTGCTAAAAGATTGGATTCATTTATTACAACTTTTGAATATATAAAGCTGATCTATAAGTGTAGTTGCGCTTGTCTGCGTGGCTATGCGCCTGCCATTGTGAATATTGATTGTGATGTGTTGCAGGACACCTACTCAAAGATGATACACCTGGCCGACCTGTTTTCCGTGCCCGAGGTCAGTCTGCTGTGCAACGTGGCCGAACTCTTCATTCGCAATCACATCGACTATCATCCCGAGATCCTGTTCAGAGATGTCAAGGTGAGCGCTTTGCTACTTTACCAATCATCTGTACATAGATTACATAACAGGGATGGCCAACAGCGGTCCCACGTTGCAAATCCTAACGTTTCATCGGTAGGTCAACCATTTTATTTGAAACCTACCAGTTTTTCATAAAATCATATCTGTGATTTGTTTCACGAACCTTTTGTTGTTGTAGTATTGGTTTGTTTCTGCGATAATATAACTAATTAAGCTTCACACCAATTATCTGCATGGGTAGGCAGAGGGGATAGACCTCCACACAACCCTGTCTCCGTACACACTTGTAGCTTTGATAAACTTGTCATGCTCAGCCTCACAGGCCTACGGAATATTTCTCATTTAAATTGTTTGATTTAGCTTTATTGTTATGAAAAGTGAATATTTATGCCGGGGGAGATGAAAAAATATGCATTTTATGTTTTAATTTTGTTAAAATTAATTCATTTACCCAATGATTTATGCCGCGATTGGCCGAGTGTAGTGGAGGTCTACAATTTTACCCTTGCTTTATTCACATTCATGTATCATCTCATACATACTCATCTGAGTCTTGACATGATCTGAATTAAGTATTTGTTCGTGCCACGTCTTCCTCCGAGTTCCTCGACTTCTTCCAGCATTAACTTCCGCATCACATTTTAATTTTTTTTATTGTTTAATTTATAACATTTTTACATGATTGAACATTCTTCTTCTTTCGTATGGTGGGGGGTCAGAGGGGGACATCTAGGTCTGCGAGCCAGTCTAGGGCCACAGGCGTTGCCCTGTGGACCTCATCAATCCCGCCGGGGAATGAATGGAGCGGGCATTCGTTGACCACATGTTCGGTGGTCTGCACCGCACCGCATTCACACGTCGCCGACTCTTTAAGGCCCCATCTATGCATCACGTGAGCACAACGGCTATGGGAGCACCTTATCCTATTGATGGCAGTCCAGAGTTTGCGAGGCAATGAGAACCCAGGCTGTCTCTCAGTGGGGTCTTGCACGAGATGAGCGTTTTTGACGTTGGCTGATTGCCACTCAAGCTTCCACCTATCTTCTGGGGTGAGAGGTGTTCGAAGGAGTCTTTCTCCTTCCGTCCAGAAGGGTTTTCGAGACTTTAAGCGGCATGCCGGGTGAGAAACGACATCATCGTGCAAGGGTATTTTGCTTTTTTGCAGCGCCTTCTTGTATTCCCTCAGTGTTGCAATCTCTCGCCTGATATTTGGCGGGTTATATTTGCAAGTACGGGGAGCCAAGGAAGAGGAGTCGATTTTAAGGGATATCTCCTAGTGATTGAACATAATATTAGGCAAAACAAAATAATGAAAAATATGTTTTAATGAATTTCTATGCCAATTAAGAGCACTAGCTCTTGAGCTTGGCGTAGGAGTTATTTTGCAATTATTTCATTTTTATAACATACATTTTACTTAGAGTATACAATAAATATAAACTTACAGTCTGTCAAAAAAGAGTAGAAAACATAGGAGGGCGCCACTGTAGTTCAAATGGCAATACAAAATCGATAATGTAATAAAATATAAAGCACAGTTTAGAAATTGCTCACATTTATTTAATACTAGCTTTAAGTACCTAGCGTTGCCCGGGCTTTAGATTGTGTCTCTAATTTTAGATCTGAATATTTTTAACTCATTCAGATCTAAAAGTAGTGTAACTAAACTCACCGTTAGTGACTCATCCTTTCTATCAACTGTTAAATTCAAATTTATGTCATGAACCAAAAATGTTTTTTAAAATGTGGTTTACTGTGTTCTATACATTCAGTGACATTGCACTTTAAAAGAATATTTGACAGTTAAATTGGTGTTGCCAGCCTACAAATTTTGTAGTTTAATTTTTTATATTTTCTACTCTTATTTGACAGACTCTCTTAAGTACTAGGATGTTATGACTTTAATTTTTGATATGGCATGAAATGAAGTTATACCATTTTGATTGGTGATGTTATGCTTGATAATTTTTTTTAAAGATTAATTTGACCTTTTTCTTGAATGATGCAAAAAATGTTTTATGCCTTTGTAAATATAATTATTGTGCATTTGTTGTGTTGAAAATAGAGGAATATTACATATTCTGCTCACACTGTATAATATGTTTGTATAATATAATTTCAAGATAAAGAAACATTCCAAATGAAATTAATTGTAGTAATTGACTAATGTCAATCGATCATTTGAAAAATCCCTGTTTTGTTTGGTCGATCTTTTATATTTTACTGTGACATTTATAATGAAAATTATTTTGAATAAATGAATGTTTCCATTTTTGAAACTGCCAATAATTCATGGTGGATTTCCATTAAAATGATTTATTTTTTTCCACTATACGGCCATCCTTCAGAGTTGTAAATTTAAATTAGATACCGGTCAGTGGCTGAGTGGGCATCGCGTTTGGGTCCCACCCAGGTGTCGCATGTTTGATTCCTCGGCTGGCAAGTCCTCCATCAAGACACAAGCAACATTTTCTGCTTAGTGTGGTGGTAGCAGAAGATTTTCAAACATTGTTTGGTTATTCGTAACTTGGGAATGTTTGTAAGTTTTGAAGGCATCGCATTAAAATAGTTATAAGTAATTTTAGTCGGTGCAGATCACCTCATTCTGGCTAGTAGCTTTTTACACAATGTGTCACGGTTTGCTTTGGTCATCCGCACAATTGTGATGTCAAACAGCTGTAACTGCATTTCATTGACGTCATAAATCTCCGAGACTGTTTTATTATTTAAAGAACAAAAATAGATTAAACTGTTGCATCGTTCAATTTCCCTTTATTGGTTCTAGTAGCGGTGGTTCTAGTTGTGTCTATATCAAGTAGCATGCCTTTATGGCAATTATTGTATCATTCCGTGCTCTGGGTCCGTGTGGGGGACACAAATGTGCCAACCATTACCCAACCTTTATGGTCGCCTCATCATAAACGTTTTATTGTGTTTAATTGAACATGATGTATAGCTGGCAATCAAATGGCACATAGGTCTCCTTGTGCACTGATTTAGTTCCCAGTCAATTGTTATTGCTCAATTAAAATGTTCTCTTCAAGTGATAGTTTGCTGAATTGTCCTGTATTTCAAGGAAAGTTTACTTTAATAATGCAACAACCAAAATCTTTTGATCTGAGAGAGTAGGAAAAAGTATTACAGTTTTACAGATTTTAGGTAATTTATGATTTACAAGGACAGTGTGAAATGTTTTATTTTAAAAAAAATTACGCATTTAGTTTTTTAGTCACATTATTTGGTCAAACCATTTTCTTTAAAAAAACGTTATTTATAAAATTTTTTCCTATTGTGACATTTTAAAAAATTATTAGGGAGGTAGAAATCACATGAGGTTGGTTGACTAAAAATCCCATTTTATTCGTTTTTGCCATTGTAACAGTTGATCTTGGGACAATGCACCTATCTACACAATTGTAATAATTACCCCGTATTTTGACGAATGATACTTTTCTACAGGGATGAATAGTGGCGCCATCTATTTGAATTTTTTGAATACTTAATTTTAGTGTTTTGTGTCTTTAGTATTTTCTGAATTATATTTACACATATAGGGTGGGCTATAAAGTTGTGCGGATTGGAAAAAATCGCAAAAAAACTAATGGTCATATTGACATAAAAAATATTTATTGAGGAAAAAAATATCATCTTGATGCAAATTCTCGTTCAACCTGGAGTGCAAATTTGCAAAAACTCTCACACATTATGCATGGAATGGCAGCCATTTCTTGGATGATGATTTTTTTCAATTGGCCAATTGATGTTGGTTTAGGGGCTTTTGACGTTTTGATTTTGGACTTTCTGCTGCCCAGTAATGACAATTTTGTGTTTTTACTTGCCCATTAGGGGAAAATGCGACTGAATTTCCGTTAATCGAGCTAATGATCATACCACCTGCGCCCCCATCTGTGGCCTTGCTTGACCACAATAATGTTTGTGGGCCCACCCTGTACTATGTGACAAATAGAAATGAATTACCATGCTTTTGTACTGATGTATTTGCTTTGTTTGTAGAACTCAGTAAAAAGTTGTCATCCTGTGATGCACAGCATAGTCTCGGAGAATGTCCGGGAGTATATTTACGAGAACCCTGATATCAGGAAATACTTCCACAAGCTCGTCAGCGGGGATAAGAAGCTGTTCCTTGTGACCAACAGTCCTTATCATTTTGTGTGAGTTTGTTTAACCATCTTACTACTGCTGTAAACACATACTACACTACTTGCACACTTACACACTTTCACATCACCTGTCAACACAGGTACACTTGGAAACACAGGAAATACATGCAGTTTAAATTTCATCAAGTGTAACCATGTATATTAATTTGTGTAAGTTTGAAAGGTCGAATCTTGCTCCAGCGGCTATAATTGCATCCCACCATTTCTTAATGTTGAAATCCATCAAATCAAAAATCACCAAACACAACACAATACTGCAAGTCGACAATGTGTTTTCTGCATTTTCTAATGTACAAATCCATTTTAACTTATTTATTCTGTATTGTTATCTCTGTTGTTTTCTTGAAAATAAATTGACTAAAGCACTGACTGAAGTTAGTGGTTTTTTTATCTCATCGCTTGAATGGATTTTTACAAACATAAATAAATATAAGCAAAACATAGCAAATAAAGTTCACATAAACAAAGTATAATTCTATTTGTTAAATTACAGCAACGCAGGCATGGGCCTGATTGTGGGCCCCGACTGGCGCGACTTCTTTGACGTGGTCATTGTGTCGGCCCGCAAACCCCGCTTCTTCACGGAGACCTCTCGGCCCATCCGTGTGTTCGACCAGACCTCGGGCACACACGTCTGGGACAAGGTGTCCAAGCTGGAGAAGGGAGTTATCTACTACGAGGGTACGGTGCGGCAACTGCAGGACCTGACGGGGTGGAGCGGTGAGCACGTACTCTACTTCGGGGACCACCCGTACAGCGATCTGGCCGACGTCACGCTGCAGCATGGCTGGAGGACTGGAGCCATCATCAATGAGCTGGGGGTAGGTTACATCCATCAGACCAATTAACCAACCATTCTTGCAATTATAATCTTGTTTTAACATGACCGTTTTGCATTTTGTCTATCTGTAAATTTGTTTGTACATTCCGTTTCAAGTGCCATTGCAAAATTTTCATTATCTGGTTATGTTAGGGAACGTACCCATACTACGTGACCAACATTTTGCAATTTTTAACCCCCCCCCCGGTGACCAAAATCCTAAGCAACCCGCCGCTCATTTGTATGGAGCGTGACATTTTGAAGACCCCCCCCCCCCCCTAAACGTGTCACGTAGTATGGGTACGTTCCCTTATATATGCCGGTTAGTTTTATTTTCGTAAAAAATTATTTGTTTTTTTGTAAAATTATGTTTTTGTAAATGTTATCATCTTACCTTGAAACGCAGAAAAACATTGGTCACGGGAATTCTATGAAGACGTGACTCAATGGTTTTTAACCGCGACCAGAGACAAGTTTAACAAAGGCAGTTCCGAGATTTGATTTACGAAAGACGGACCGAATTCCTCGTTCAGCGGCAGGATGGTGACTTCTCGAGATGCTCCGAGATAATCCGTAACAATTGGCGCCCATTGATTAACATTACGGATTAACTTACTTAATGTGTATTTGCCTATGCTGAAAAGAACATAATGTTGAAATCTCCAAATACTAGAAATGAAAGTCAATATAAAATGTAACCAAGGTTTGGTTTTATTGTAGATGATTATACACAAGATACAAGATACAAGATGCATGATTTTACTTCAAATTAAGACTCTACACACTTACGAATTCAGGGCATGGTTTCGATCTCGAAGAGTTCTGATTAATTTCCCTTTTCATATTCTAGAATAAACCAAAATTACTAATGGCAAAGTTAACACATGTCAGGATTTCTCCTATGTAAAATTGTGAACGACTTATTGGTTAATGGGCGCCATACTCCTGCGAAACAGGGTATTATTTATTGTAAACTATTTTATTTCTAACTATGGTGGTTGATCGTCGGCTTGCATCTCGAGAAGTTACCATCCTGCCGCTGTACGAGGAATTCGGTTCGTCTTCCGTAAATAAAATCTCAGAACTGCCATTGTTAACTTGTCTCTGGTCGCGGTTAAAAACCATTGAGTCACGCCTTCATAGAATTCCCGTGACCAATGTTTTACTGCGTTTACAACCTAATGAAAATGTGTTCATATATTTTTAAAAATAGTATATAATCTTCTTTATATGGTTCCGCAAGAGTAAAGGGCTTTACACACCTCTCTGCAATCGGATCCAATCTAGAACGCAACGATTTCAAAATTAGGGCCGATTTGTCCTCACACCTGATCTAGAGGGCAAAATCGAGACAGTGGTGGGGAGCGCTCTAGATTGCCTCTGATTTTAGGGAGGTGTGTAAGGTTGTAGCAACCAGCCGTGGCTTTACTACGCATTGGGATCGCCCCGAAAATTATCGGTGCTTCCAGAAACAGCGCCGGTTTTAAATTGTATGCAAGCGAATTCACGAGAACATTCCCGCCTAGCAGCTAGCACGGGTGGCTTGCGACTGATTCATTAGTACGTAATACACCGAGTCGAACTACCTACCTCGCGCACATTCCAGAAAAGGAACGAACCATTATACGCTTGAAATGCACAGGTTCTAGTGCCTTCCAGTGACTAGCTGAAGTGACGATTTACTACTAATACTCTACTCGTCGGGCCATATAAAAGGACGCCTAGAACAGCGAAAATTCAGTATTCATTCAACTTACCACGGAGCAGTTGCCTCGTCTATCCGCGATCAACCTTGACCCAGTGCGTAAATTCGTTTGTAGTATTTATCACCGTTACATGACCGTGTTACAATTGTGTATGTGTATTGCAATTATTGTGGGAACTCATTAAAGGCTTATTTTACACGCAAACTCGTTTCCTTCATTCAATCATCAGCCACGACACCTGAGAACCCACATTGGAGACCCCGGCGTTCACATTAGTGACCTTCGAAGTGCACGGACAATTCGACAGTGAGCACGACGCGTGCAAGTACGTCTACCGCGAGCACGTCGCGCAAGAAATAAACTCTCGGTGATAAATTTCGCACACCAATCATCATCATGTCTCTTGCGAGCGGAACATCTGAGGACAGCCAGCAACCAATAACCAGCAACAAGCAACCATCGACCAGTAACCAGCAACCCAACATCAGGAATCCACCGCCTGAGGTCAACCGAGTGGCAGTACGCATTCCACCTTTTTGCCCTAATGACCCAGAATTATGGTTCGCTATGGTGGAGCGCAGCTTCGAGGCAGCAGGAGTGACCGTGGATGCCACAAAATTTGGTTTCATTCTCGGAGCCTTGGATCCCGCCCACGCCCAAGAAGTCCGGGACATCATTGTGAAGCCCCCTGAGGTCGGTGCATATGCACTATTAAAATACGAATTAACCAGACGCCTCAGCTCCACGCAGGAGCAGAAGACAAGGAGACTTCTGGAACATGAAGAGATCGGAGACCGTAAGCCCTCCCAATTCTTGAGACACCTGCGCACCCTCGCTGGCAGCGCTGTGCCCGATGAGGTTTTGAGAACCCTATGGATGGGTCGTCTTCCTAGAAGTATGCAGGTGGTCCTGGCTACGCAGCAGGATACTCCGCTTGACAAGGTGGCCAGCCTGGCAGACGCCATAGCAGACTACGCTGGTAGACCGGCAGTTAACTCAGTGGCTGTTCCATCGTCCGAAGACTCATTGGTTACACAGATGGAGCGGTTAATGCAGCCTCTCCAACAAGAGCTCGCTACTTTGAGGCGTGAAGTTTCGACACTACGCTCTGGCCAGCGTAGGAGGAGCGCCACACCGCATCGTTGGAACAATCGTTCCCGCAGTCGGTCCAGAGGTCGTCAGCCTGAGGGCACATGCTGGTACCACTGGAAGTATGGGACGAAGGCAAGCAAGTGCACCAAACCCTGCAACTTCCAATAGGAAAACGCGCGGGGCCCAAACTGATGGCGACCAGCGCCAGCCCCAACCAAGTCAGTCGCCTTTTTGTTACCGACAGGGTAACCCGTACCCAATTTCTTATAGACACCGGCGCAGATCTCTGCGTTTTCCCACGACGCCTTGTCCAGGGACGCCCCACTAAAGCGACATACGAACTGGCAGCAGCAAATGGCAGCACAATCGCTACTTATGGCAGCCTAACGCTCAACCTGGATCTGGGATTGCGACGCGACTTTACTTGGAGCTTCGTCATTGCAGACGTCTCCAGGCCAATCATCGGGGCAGACTTTCTCGCCAAGTACGAGCTACTGGTGGATGTCCGAAATAAACGGCTGCTGGACCAGGTGACGAATTTGACCATCACGGGAAAACGAAGCGACAACAAGATCGCTTCCATTAAGACGGTCACAGGAACGTCCCCGTATCATAAGCTTCTTCAACAGTTTTCTGACATCACTCGCCCTGACGGTGCCAGGAGGGAAGTTCGTCACGCAACACTGCACCATATTAACACCACGCCAGGACCTCCAACAGTCGAACGCCCACGACGCCTTGCTCCTGACAAGTTAAAACGCGCCAAGAAGGAGTTCGAGGCCATGGTCCGTCTCGGAATCGCTCGACCTTCCGAGAGCTCTTGGGCATCTCCCTTGCACATGGTACCCAAGAAGGACGACCAGTGGAGACCATGTGGCGATTATAGAAGATTGAACGCCAGAACTATTCCGGACAGATACCCCGTTCGCCACATCCAAGATTTTGCACAGGCACTGAGCGGCACCAAGATCTTCTCAACGATTGATCTGGTGCGGGCATATAATCAAATCCCTGTGGCTCCCGAGGACATTCCGAAAACAGCAATCACTACGCCATTCGGACTCTTCGAATTTCCGGTGATGTCTTTCGGCCTCCGCAACGCAGCCCAGACCTTCCAACGCTTCATGGACGAGGTTACCAGAGGCTTAGATTTCTGTTACGCCTACATAGACGACATCCTTATTGCCTCAACGTCAGAGGAAGAGCACCTAGCCCACCTCAAGATATTATTCCAGCGCCTGCAGGAATATGGTGTTGTCATCAACGCCGCCAAATGCCATTTCGGCCTGACTAAGGTCAAATTCCTAGGATACCTGGTGTCTGACGCTGGCACTTCACCCCTCCCAGATAAAGTGGAGGCCATCAACAACTACAGCCAACCAGCTTCCATCAAGGATCTCCGCCGTTTCCTGGGAGCTATAAATTTTTACAGGAGATTCATCCCCAACGCCGCGAGGACACAAGCTCCACTGAATGACCTCCTAAAAGGGAACCAAAAAGGCAAACAACTCGTGTCTTGGACTGCCGAAACAGTAAAAGCTTTCAGCAAGTGCAAGGAAGCTCTGGCCCAGGCAACCCTGCTCGTTCACCCGAAGTGCGACGCCCCACTCTCTATCGTCAGCGACGCGTCTGATACTACAGCCGGTGCCGCACTCCACCAATTCGTCGCAGGTTACTGGGAGCCTCTAGCATTCTTTTCGAAGAAGTTTTCGGCAGCTGAAAAGAAATATGGCGCATACGACAGAGAACTACTAGCCATCTATCTCGCTGTGAAATACTTTCGCCACATGGTGGAAGGCAGGTCGTTCACCATATTTACAGACCATAAGCCTATCACGTTCGCCTTCCAACAAAAAGCAGACAAATGCTCACCAAGGCAATTCCGCCATCTGGACTATATCAGCCAGTTCACAACTGACATCCGACACGTCTCCGGAAAAGACAACATCGTCGCGGATGCTCTCTCCAGGGTCGAGACGATAGATACTCCTCTGGACTACGCAGCGCTGGCAGCTGACCAGATGTGCGACCCTGAACTGGAACAACACTTGCAGGGAAGTTCTAGCCTACAACTTAAAAAGATTAATATTCCGGGTACTGACGCGCATCTCTACTGTGACGTCTCAACTACCATAGCCAGACCCTTCGTCACGAAGAAGTTCAGACCTGCGGCATTCAATGCGGTCCATCAGCTGGCTCACCCAGGAATTAAGGCCACGGTTAAGCTCATAACTCAACGTTATGTCTGGCCGGCCATTAAAGCTGAGACTATTAAGTTCGCACGCAATTGCCTTCAATGCCAACGAAGCAAGATTACACGGCACGTGTCAGCACCCCTGGGAGCCTTTCCCAGACCCTCCGCTAGATTCGAGCACGTCCACATCGACATAATCGTCATGCCTTCTTCAGAAGGATGCCGATACTGTCTCACGTGCGTAGACAGATTCACGAGATGGCCAGAGGCATTCCCGATCCCAGACCAAGAGGCTGAAACAGTGGCGCGTGCTTTCTACAAGGGCTGGATAACAAGATTCGGCACTCCACTCCGCATTACTACGGACCAAGGGAGACAATTTGAGTCGAGGCTGTTCAGGCAGTTGAATCTCCTGGCAGGCACGACGCAAATCCATACAACTGCATACCACCCCGCAGCAAATGGCATGGTGGAACGATTTCATCGTCAACTGAAGGCAGCGATCAAGTGCCATCAGAATAACCGTTGGACGGAAACACTTCCCACCGTACTCATGGGAATCAGAGCAGCTTGGAGAGATGATCTCGCTACAACCTCAGCCGAGCTAGTATACGGCGAACCGCTCCGATTACCCGGCGAATTCCTATGTAAAGCACGACCTAATGTCAACGACGATACTGGAAGTTTCCTCAAGGAACTACGGAAGACCAGTTGAGAAGAACTAGCTGAGACCAGTTGAAGGTACCCGCCATGGTGATGGACATCATTTCGTCTTCCAAAATCTTCCCACAGCTTCTCACGTCTTTCTGAGGGACGACACCGTCAAGAGCCCGCTTCAACAACCCTACAGCGGCCCTCATAAAGTCGTTCGTCGGCACGAACGAACATATACCCTACTGGTAAAAGGGAAGGAAATCACCGTGAGCATCGACCGCCTCAAACCAGCATACATTGCTCAAGATCTTGAGAGATTCGCATCGCAAACCGAATCAGAGTCACCAGCCGCCACATCACAACCAACCCTTCCGTTGTTCGATGGCAGTAAGGATCGGACACACACAACCACTCGTTCTGGAAGGCGGGTTCGATTTCCCGATCACCTCGGTATCTGACCATTCCTCTTTCCACCGCAGCCATGTCTGCGTTGTCTGGGGAGGGAGTCCTGTAGCAACCAGCCGTGGCTTTACTACGCATTGGGATCGCCCCGAAAATTATCGGAGCTTCCAGAAACAGCGCCGGTTTTAAATTGTATGCAAGCGAATTCACGAGAACATTCCCGCCTAGCAGCTAGCACGGGTGGCTTGCGACTGATTCATTAGTACGTAATACACCGAGTCGAACTACCTACCTCGCGCACATTCCAGAAAAGGAACGAACCATTGTACGCTTGAAATGCACAGGTTCTAGTGCCTTCCAGTGACTAGCCGAAGTGACGATTTACTACTAATACTCTACTCGTCGGGCCATATAAAAGGACGCCTAGAACAGCGAAAATTCAGTATTCATTCAACTTACCACGGAGCAGTTGCCTCGTCTATCCGCGATCAACCTTGACCCAGTGCGTAAATTCGTTTGTAGTATTTATCACCGTTACGTGACCGTGTTACAATTGTGTATGTGTATTGCAATTATTGTGGGAACTCATTAAAGGCTTATTTTACACGCAAACTCGTTTCCTTCATTCAATCATCAGCCACGACACCTGAGAACCCACAAGGTCTTAAACTCGGAATTTTTAAGAATTATATGTGGATTTTTTATTATAATAAATATATCCTTATGGATACGGCAGCACTCAAGAACTTAAAGATTATTTTTTTCAAATGTGAAATCGTCATGTTTATTTTGATTTACTTATTCGAATTTTTTCAATATTATGGTTCCTTCCTGAAAAAAATTTTTATTGAGAAAGTGATGTTTCTTTACAAAAGTTCTGTGCCCATCGAGAACAACAAATAATTCTATTATAATAATTCTTTGTATTTACCAAAAAGTTTACTGCCTGAGGATATGGAGTGAGAACTTTTGCGCCACCTTGTACAAATTGTATAATTCCTTCTTTGAAAAAAATTGTTACATAAAATATTTATTTTATTTATTTGACATAATATCTAACATTTTTAAATACAATTCAGCAATTTCGGCCTCACTGGGTAGCTCACCTGTGCTGAGGCCTCTATAATATATGGTTTAACTTACTTTTGTGTTGATGATATTATCCAGCACGAGATCAAGACGTTGAACAACACGGAGTTCAAGGAAAACGCCAACTGGCTGCAGATGCTAACGCAGCTGATTGAGGACCACCAGGACTTTGGGGGAGACGAGGCCAAGATGATGCTGCAGAAGTGGATGAACGAGAGAGACATCTTGAGGTATGTGCAATAGTGCAACCAACCCATCATATATATATTACTCTCTCACTAATTCGCCACGCCAAAAAACAGTCCAATTTTGAAAGCGGCAGATTAGAGTGCATACATACAAATTATGCTAAAAATTAAAATAGGTATTTCTTAAAAACAAACTACATAGTACCATTATCAATCTTTCATGAAATGTCAATTTTTTGACTTAAAGTTTCATATTTACGCTTGCGGGAATATTCCGTTTTGTAAACTCATTTGAGTAAAAAACCTGGCTGAACGAAATGAACATTTTATAATATTTTACTCTTCATGCTTTATTATTCTTATGTTTCTTTATATTTTTGTTTACATCTTTTTATTTATAATTACTGTTAACATCTCTACGTAGAGAAAAACAAATCTTAAACTGTGCGTATTGTGAACAGTTTTAAGTGGTTTATTAATATTTCAGCTTTTATAATGTTAGTCTTATAAAATTTTCATGTTAATACTCTGTAAATGTTCCAAAATAATAAATAAAAAATACTTCATGGTGTCGCGAAATTGCGACTCCACTGTTAATTGGCGGTAAATGCTGCAGAGCAAAGCCCACGCAGCCCTCGAAGGACCAGTCCCGAAACTACGTGAAAACGCTAAGTTATACGGGACGATTGAATAGTATACACTCGCAAAACCTGATGGATAGTCAGTCGATAGTTCAAATCTGGGCTTTTGGAAAATTAGATAAGCCCAGACTGGAATAAGGAAAATAGGACTCACCGTTGCAGATGGGGCCTCACTGAACTCCAGTTTTGGTGCACACTTCTCACTGTTTAAAATTCGCAATATTCTTATAGTAAGAGGTTACGATACATGCGCCCTGTCTGAGATGTTATTTTGTTCTGGCCAGGAAAGTACACTGTCACCCCTCCAAAGTCGACTATTTCTTGCAACAATTTTTATGGTGACATTTGGGAAGGAAAGATTAGGTAGGTGGGATAAATTCAGGATTTTGACATATCTACCCACCAAGTCTGCGAATGCAATACCCAATCAATCCCATATAAAGATGCGCAAACACTTCATTTCAGAATAAGTTCCTTTTGCATTGCAACGTATTCCTGGTACTCGCTAGTTATAATATTATGGTTGTTTTATGTAAAAAATTCTGTTACTTCTGTGCATTTGATAAAAATCTACATTGTTGGTTGTACTTTTCTTAAGGCGTAAAAATTATAAAAATTCAACTACTGATTTCCCAAATATTAGATACGATTTTAGGTTTTCACGGTCAAAAGTATTTTTGTTATTAGTTTTTGGGGTATTATGCCGTGTTGCGCTACCTCCTTCTTTAGCCAACGTTTCGGACAGCGTTGCAGTGTCCATCATCAGGGCAGATGTGTAATAGTTAGGGGTGATGTTTGTACTTATCTACTTAGGAGCGATACCGTGTCGCCAGCTCCACTCCTCTACGAGCTGGCGCTACAATATACTTCAACATGTTTTTTTTTGCATTTAGCCTTGATGTAACTGTCAATAACCGGATACCAAGAACTATTGAGCTTTGCTCCGTCGTCTCTATTAATATTTATAGGATTTTTGTGAATTTCAATTGCCTCCGTAATTAGGCGTGCTCTATGAGTTTTGGGACTTCCCAGGACCTCAGGGACAAATCCAAAGTAGTGGCCGGTTTCGATTAAGTGCTCGGCGATTGCCGATTTGTCAGGGTGGCCAAGTTTACAGGCACGGAAGTGTTCTGATATCCTTTTGGAGATCGTCCGCTCTGTTTGGCCTACATAAACCTTGTCACATCCAGAACAGCTGAGTTTGTACACTCCATCTGTTTCCAGAGGAAACTTGGTCTTTGCAGGCCTCAAAAAGTCTCGTATTTTCGTCGTGGTTCCGAAGACAGTCTTTTCTTTTTTCAATAGCCTGGCAATTCTGTCTGTCACATTGTGATCGTAAGGCAGGAAAGCGCAGCCCTTAGACTCTTGTTCAATTCTGTCTTCGTTCGGTGCAGATTTGGCTCTTATGATTTGCCTTGTCTGCCTTGCTGGGTAACCGTTACGCTCCAGTGCATCGGTCAGTTTTGTAAGTTCTGCTCCGATTTTTGTTTCTTCACATATTCTGGTCGCTCGGGTCACCAATGTATGGATAAGTCCTCTCTTCTGCGCTGGGTGGTGATGGGAATCAGCATGTAGATACCGATTTGTATGAGTTGGTTTTCTATACACTGTGTCCTAGACTACCATCTTCTTTTCGCATCACCTCCACATCTAGAAAAGGTAGGATCTTAGAGTCATTTTCCAGCTCCATTGTGAACTTAATTTTAACGTGGAGTGAGTTGAGATGGTCCAGAAATTCGTTCAGTTTCTCTGTTCCATGAGGCCAAACGACGAAGACATCGTCGACATACCGCCACCATACTTTGGGAACAGCCGAAGCTGTGTCGAGTGCCACTTCCTCAAACTTCTCCATAAAGAAGTTGGCGAGTACTGGCGACAACGGACTGCCCATCGCAACTCCTTCCACTTGTTCAAAAAGTTCACCCTGGAATGCAAAATATCCCGTTTTAAGGCAGTGTTCAAAAAGTTTACAAATGTCTCGTAGATCTCTCTAAGCATTGTCATGGAGTCTTCCAGAGGCGCATTCGTGAAAAGGGACACAACATCAAAACTGACCAAAATATCTCCTTTCTCAGTCTTACCTTCTTAAGTTTACTGATCAGATCTGTGGAATCCTTAATCCAAGATTCAGTTTTCCCAGTTTGCATCTGCAGTAATCTTGAGAGGTATTGAGAAAGTTTGTACGTCGGTGCACCAATAGCACTGACGATCGGTCTCATTGGGATATCCTTTTTATGAATTTTTGGACCGTACAGGGCAGGAGTTCTGGAGGCTTTTACAAAAAAGTTCCTCTGGAAACAGATGGAGTGTACAAACTCAGCTGTTCTGGATGTGACAAGGTTTATGTAGGCCAAACAGAGCGGACGATCTCCAAAAGGATATCAGAACACTTCCGTGCCTGTAAACTTGGCCACCCTGACAAATAGGCAATCGCCGAGCACTTAATCGAAACCGGCCACTACTTTGGATTTGTCCCTGAGGTCCTGAGAAGACCCAAAACTCATAGAGCATGCCTAATTACGGAGGCAATTGAAATTCACAAAAATCCTATAAATATTAATAGAGACGACGGAGCAAAGCTCAATAGTTCTTGGTATCCGGTTATTGACAGTTACATCAAGGCTAAACGTAAAAAAAAACATGTTGAAGTATATTGTAGCGCCAGCTCGTAGAGGAGTGGAGCTGGCGACACGGTATCGCTCCTAAGTAGATAAGTGCAAACATCACCCCTAACTATTACACATCTGCCCTGATGATGGACACTGCAACGCTGTCCGAAACGTTGGCTAAAGAAGGAGGTAGCGCAACACGGCATAATACCCCAAAAACTAATAACAAAAATCCCAAATATTAATTTAAAAAAATTAATAAATTGTCAAGTTGTAGATTACTGTATTATAATTTTTATTTATTTGTTGACTTATGGTCTTGATTATACCGAGTTGTCATTGAGATCTTTTTGGTTTCAGAGTATATTTGTCCGTACATGTTTTGAAAATATAATAAATGAAATAATTTCAGGAACGAGATAAAGGCAGTGTTCAACCCGCAGTTTGGCAGCGTGTTCCGTACGTACCACAACCCAACCTACTTCTCACGCCGCCTCTTCAGGTTCGCTGACATCTACACGTCGCGCATTACCAACCTCAACAAGTATTCGCTCACGCACACGTTTTACCCGCGGCGCGGAGTCATGCCCCACGAGTACTGCTCCTACTTCATGTGAATACTCCAACCAATGGTATTCTACGTCCAACTACTAGTCTCAACATGATATTTTCTAACGGCTATGTGCAGATTAAGGAAATTCCATGGGTACATGTATTTATCAAGGTGTATCACTTTAGTATATATCTTATTTGTATTTATAACCATATGCCGATCCCATGCCAGAATGCACTTGTTTATTTTAGTGTAATATATAGTGACAGCATTATGCTAACTGCTACTTGACACTGATATTTCTTGATATCCAGGCATGGAGCACATATTGCTCTTTGTCTTTGCATTTCACATGGATTTTTAATTTTTTTAAAGACATTATAATTTTTCATCAAGAGGAACATTTGCTTGGCCCGTTTCGTTCAAATCTTCATTTTGGGTTTGAGAATAAAGTAATCAAAAGGTATATCAAATATCTAGTTAGGATGTGAGCTTTAAATTATAAGATACTAGCAGACCCGGCCACACATTGCTGTGGCTAACGAAACACAACGCCATTATCCAACCTTTATAAAATCCACACCACCCGCTTGCCTGCTGCCCGCTGCCTGAATTGAATATTTGAATTTCTCGGCTTTTCTCTTCTATAATAAGCATGTATTATACATATAAACCTTCCTCTTGAATCACTCTAACTGTTGGTGAAAACTGCATGAAAATCCGTTGCGTAGTTTAAAAGATCAACGATCAATTTACAAGATCAATCTACAAACTCAAATGATAAATAAAATGATAAAATATGTAAAAGAGGTAAAATTATGGTTGAATAATGTAGATATTGAAACGCTTTTTCTATAAATTTATCCATCCTTCTACAACTCACTTTCCGTAACTTTCTAAACTGTAGTACAATATGTTTTCTGTTTATTTTTTTATACTAACTAAAAAAATATATATATTAAAAATCACTATGTTTTTCTCCATATTTTTATTTTATTTTTATAATAGCCGAAAAAAAAACCTTTTTCACTTATTCTGCCTATGTAATACTAACTTTTTATACTAACTTTATATTTTATATGTTTTTTAAGTCTATTTTATACTTTGGGTACTTGGAAATATAGTATTTTGTTTTAATATTACCCACACTCAGGCAGTGCCTTAGTGGGTTTTCATTTCTTGTTCATACTATTTGTTATTATATATTATGTTATTATATACTATTTGCTATTATACATTATATGTACAAAGAAATGGGAATAAATAAAGTTAATAAAAAAAAATGCGCACATACATTTTGAGCGACTTCATTTTATACTATGTAATGATATGCCATTAAAGATTTTAATTTTTCATGATTTTAGAGGCAACTTGGGCTATTAATTATTTGTGAGTAAATGAAAAACATTAAAACAAGTTATTTTACTAGATATATTTATTTAAAAAATATGATGAAATATAAAATAAAAATTAATAAAAGAAATCGTTTGGGAGTAAATTTAAATTACAAATTACCTATTTATGTCGGAACAAAATTTGTTTGTTTATGTTTGAAAATTACTACCCGAAAAAATGCTTTTTTAACAATGTTTTATTTTTTATTTTATATTTCATCATATTTTTTAAATAAATATATCTAGTAAAATAACTTTTTTTAATGTTTTTCATTTATTCTCAAATAATTGCCCAAGTTGCCTCTAAAATCATGAAACTTTAAAATCTTCAATGGCCTGTTTCTTATAAATTAGAACTAAAATAAATAGAGTAGCTCGTATCCGCACAAGATATTTGATATACCTTTTGATTATAATAATAATTTTTCAGTTAGGTTGGGTATTTTGATCTCTAATCCAAAATTAAGATTTTTATGAAACAGGCTGCTCAAATTTTCCTTTTGATTTGAAACCAGCTCAGTTATTAATATGCATGTCGTTCTCTAGAGACTGGATTCAAAATCAGTAGCTTTTAGAATGTTAGTACAAAATGAATGTATTTTGTGAAAATTTCACTTGGTTGATAAGATTCAAGGTGCAGTCTAAGTTGACAACACAATAATTGTTGAAGGTTATTAAATTTACTTCTGTTGCCCTATTGTCCTGTTGTCCTGTCAGGGAGACTTAGTTTTGGAATGGATGTTTCCGGAGGTCCTTATTCTGCTAGCAGATCATGTTGCCTTAAGGATGTGATAGTTGTGCAATCATTTAAGACAATATCCTTTGAAAGTATTTTGATATGTTGTATTATTATAAGTGATTTATTATAAAAAAAAATATTAATGTTAATTAAAATATTGCGTTATGTTTGAAAAGAAGAAGTGAACATGCCAATTTTTTTAAAAAGGCTTAGATACGTAATATGAAGCCATGTTCAATGAGTTATAAGAAATTCTGAATTTGTAGTTCTAAAGTTAATTTAGCTTGCCATTGTTGCCTGTAACACTGGATATTACATAGACATTATCCTAGTTAAATGTTACTTTACTTTCTCCTAGAGTTTTGAAAAGTGTCCATAGTAGTAGGGAGACTAAACTAAAAGAGATTCTAACGATTGTTATTGCAATGTTTTTGAAACCTTTACTTGAGTTATTTTATTGAACTTGGAAAAATAATGCTGAAGTCCTCTCAACCGTGTTTGAATGTCCATTAGTTTAATAATGACAATTTAAATTCGGAGGTTGTTAATAATTAATACTCAAATATCGTGTAAAAAATATATTGTATTACTTTTATAGGTAGACAGTAGACATTATAACATTATGTATATACTTTATTGAAAATATTTTTACACTGAAGTTTTGATGTTTTTTTGAGCTTGGATTACATGTGAGATACATAATATACACAAGTACACCAAATATCGTCAGTGTTTTGCAGAGATTACAATTTTACAGGAGAAGCCTTTTTCACTTTTCTCATTACTGTGTCATTTGTTAAAAAGTGTACAGTTTCATGGATGAATCTTAGCTTGTCACTTGCAGATGAACAAATTTAGGTATGTGCAGTTTCATTTGTCACACAATGCATTTTGTAAAAATGGCGTTTTTGCCATTTTATAAAACACCGACGATATGTATGTACCTGACTTTTGTCACTTTCAGTAATTATTTTTTAACTTTATTAATTTAAAATCTCATATGACTGATACCAAAGTTAATGTAAGGAAATTAATTTAGATCTTCAATATCGTTTAAGTTAAAGGTAGAAGATCAGTGTTTTCTCTCGTAGCTTTGAAAATATAACAAACATCATGTTATGTGAACAATGCCTACAATTATACTGATGCTCAAGAGAACTGATCTAGAATGACATATTTTGTGATTTCTGTAGAAAAATATAATAATTTAATTAAATGCAACAAAGATGTTATTTATTTATATTTTATTTCCACTCCACACCACATTAGGGGCGCTGGTTGCATGTGGTTTGTGTGCAGCACTGGTAACATCCATTGCCCCTGGACACGTTGACCCCTTGTACTCTTTTCTTCCCAGAATTTCCTCTCCTTCTTTCCTTAAAAATATCCTCCACGAGGCATCCCCAAAGATGACATGTCCTGAGGTAAATTATTTTTCTCAGGACACCTGTGTGGAGTTAATATAAAAAAAGACCGAATAAAGGTAATTGTTTAGGGCCTGTGCCCATTTCTGTTTTAAAATCAGATGACAAAAAACTGAACATCGGACCCCTTGTTCAGACCTCCGTTTAAAAAATTAATGGAATGATAAGATAGGAATGATAAAAATCGGATGATCACTCGGACGCAGCTTGCATCCTTCCTTGCGACTGGGAGCGGGTGGGTTGAGGGGTCAGGGTAGGGATGGACATTTTAAATATACATCGATGTTTTTTCCGATGTAATGCATCGATGTTAATACGATGTATTGAGAAATACATCGATGTTTCCAAAACATCGATTGTTTTTCGCAATGGACATGTTTAGGCCTTAAAGAAAACTAGGTAAGTTAAGCACAAGGAAAAATATTTATTAAAATTCACAATCACACAGCAAACACAGCTTTATTTTGTTTACAAATTACAATCGACTACCACAACACAGGCATGTGCCTAGTATGGTGGTCGAAAAATCCCCAATTCATCTAACGAATAATTCAAAGAATAAAGAAACTTTAAAAAAAATAATAATTTTTTTTCAATGTTATGTAGAAACAAAAGTTTACTTAATCTTTTTCCCTTCAATCAGTTTCTTTGCTCAGTCAAAATTAGCCCGTTCTTTTCTTGTTTCTTTCAAGCAAACACCCGTATCCTAACAAAAACCCAATACACATTTACACAGCCGAAACTCGGTCGGCCATATTGTTGTTTTCGATAAGTGGTAGGCGTGTTATATTGGCTGAACTGATTATTAAGTTCCAAAACTTCGTGAAAGTCAAGTCAGTGCAGTCGTCAGTCAGTGTTGGTCATACTCACCGGCACTTATCTCATAGTTTGTGAATTCGAAGCATTGAATAAAAAAACACGGATATATATTCGATGTTGAAGTATAAACAATACATCGGTTCAATACGATGCATCGGACTATACATCGAGTATATCGTCTATCCCTAGGTCAGGGTATGACTGGTTTATTTATGGTCAGGGTGTAGTGGGGCTCACGCCGGAACGACAAGGCGGCGAGTGTTAACAGCTTCATACAAACCTGAGCTGGCCATCCATTTAATCTTGTCAGACAAGTGTGCACAGCTCCATACATCCTCTACAGCCACTAGGGCGTCCGATTTAAACAGAACTACGTCCGACTTTAAATGGAAGTGAGAACGGGCCCTTATTTTGAGAAGGATTATCTACAAGTATTTCATTACTTCCATCACTTTCACTCAATGAAGCCTGCTAAATGAGGAAAAGTCCGTTTACTATTTGCTACCTTCAGAAGTACAAGCAGTAAATAAATCGAAATAAAACCTTGGACTGAAAGCGCTAGTCTGCTTTTTTTTTTTTTTTACATTAACTCCACACAAGAGGCCCTGAGGAAAATAATTTCCCACAGGGCCTATGTCATCTGGGATGATCATCCTCTTGTGTGGAGTTAATGTAAAAAAAAAAAAAAAGCAGACTAGCGCTTTCAGTCCAAGGTTTTATTTCGATTTATTTACTGCTTGTACTTCTGAAGGTAGCAAATAGTAAACGGACTTTTCCTCAATTAAATGTTTAATAAAGACAGTTTTAGCTCCTAAGTATGTATTGTGATGGAATCTCCACAATATACAAAAATACTAAATCCGCCTAAATCCCCTAAATCCGCCCTTGCGTCCTTCTGAGAAATGAATGCAACGATGTCTCGTTATGTAACGATGAGACACGATTCAGTATAATCGATAATTCGAATGGCAATGCTGCAGCTTCCAATAATTCAAAAAGTTGTATCCCTGCTTGCTCTAATAGAGAACTCCAGTCCAATTTTTTTAATTTTTTTTAATGAATAATGACCTTCTAACTTAAATAACTGTGTTTTTGTTTTTATTTTTAGAGTTAGTTTTAATAGTTAAAATAATTGTCAAAGTTTTAATTTTTCGAGACCCCCCGAAATATGGTAAATCGTGTGACGTCATCACTCCCGAAAAATTAGTATGGGATTGGGCAATCAGCTGATCTACTGCCGCCATTTTGAAATCCGTTGTTCCGTTGTTCGAAGTATTCTCCCTAGAAGAAGCATTACTTTTTTCATTCATTATTTTTTTTGTGCAGTAGTTTTTCAATATTTTAAATAATAGAGATAAACTAATAGAGATACCTCTATTTTTGATACTTAATTATTTAGGCTTAAATATTGTTTCAATAAACACTACAACTAAATCTCTATAAACAGTACGAAATAAAGAATAACATGAAATGTTATTAATACTGATGGCTTGTGCCACCTACATGTCAATTGATTTCAATACAATGTGATACAATGACTGGTGACGCGTGACGTCAGCACTAACCATTCAATCGTACCAACTTTACAGTGTATTTTAACGAGACGTTAAAAAATGCACTTTTTAATATTTTTTTACGAACACTACGTTTAATATTATAAAAATAAACTTATATATTCAGAATCAGCGTTTATTGGTCTGTATGAACATATTTTTTTAAAGTCATAATATTTTTTACTGGAGTTCCTTATTCTAAAAAACGGTGACCAGACAACTCAGAATGAAACAATGAAGTCACGGAAATGAGAGATCTTGGAATTATTTTGGATGAAAAACTAAGTTTCGCCAATCATATCCACCAAATTATGAACAAAGGTATGAAAACACTAGGCTTCGTATTAAGAACAATATATTATTATATGTATCTCTAGTTAGAATCCAAATTGAATATAACATGGTAGTTTGGTCTCCATCTTACAAAATTCACGTTAATAATATTGAGCGAATACAAAAAAAAATTCTGCGTTTTATAAATTTTAAATTAAGTATCCCACTAGAAGACTTAAAATATGATCTATTACTAAATATTCTAAAAATACATACACTAGAAGACCGACATAAAATAAACGACTTAAGATTTTTATTCAAAATACTTAACTCTAAATTCGACTGTTGCGAACTCCTACAACTCATAAACTTACGAATACCGACAGTAACCACGCGACAAAATACACTATTCTACTGCAGCATTCACAAGCGGAACTACATTGCCCACTCTCCTATACAACGATTTCACACTATGGGGAATCAGTATGTAGTGTATTCACACATGTATAGTTGTGAATAACTCTGTCGTCTCAGGCAGTGCACGCGCGGAGTTGTGGGGCGTAGGACGGTACTGGGCGACCGACTGCATAGAGAAGACGCGGGGACGCTTGCCGTGAGCCGATATCAGTTAAGATGAGTGTTACTTGTTCTTTCTTAATATTAACCTTTACATAGTGTACATTACATGTGGCGACGAGGTAAACTGTAAGTAATCTAAGGATTTTTTACAAAAAAATGTAAAGCTAGGTAAGTGCACTCATTTGGCTGTCATTTGCGTAGTTGTTCTATTGTTGGTCGTTTGACAGGAATGGCGTCGGAACATGAAATTAATGTTAGATTTGTTTTGGAAGTCGGAAAAACGGCGTGTTTACTAGAATTACTTTACCAGAATATGTAAGAGGGCATTTAGTGGAGAAGGCGTGGATTGATGTTGAAAGGGAAGGCATTTGACATCGCTTGAAATCATGGTAACTCCACGGCTGCGCGTGAAAGGTGATCTAGTTCAGTATATTTCGGGTGGTGCCGTGTACGGAGGCCGGCATTGAAGAGTGGTACATCTACAGGGTGCTTGTGGTTGCGTCACAATCGCGTGGTTTGTGGGTGTCTCCATGAACGGAGGACTTTAGGTAACCTAGATTCCTATGAGAGCATTTAAGGGGAGTGATATACCAACGGAATTGTCAACCATACCTACCTACTTATTAAAATGAATTCATTTATTTATTTATACGGGGTTTTACAGATGTTTGCACCTACGTGAGAACTATCCAGTTATAAAACTCAGTTATTTCACAATTATAAAAATCTATAATTAAATACAGATACATACAATTACAAAAAGAAAAACATCATAAATAAAAATACAGAATTATATATACAAGGTCACTCGAGTAACACATTACAATGAGTGGTAAGAGACATATAATGTTCTTCGATAATCACCGAAAGTATCGTGCGGTGGTGAGCAGTTTTTATTGCAGTGGGGCATTAAATTGCGACTTGGCATTGGATTGCGACTAGACATTAAATTACGACTTTGCATTAAATTGCGGTTGGGCATTCAATTGCGGTTGGGCATTCAATTGCAACTTTGCATTGAATTGCGGCGGAGCATTAAATTGCGACTTGTATTAAATTGCGACTTTGCATTAAATTGCGGCTGGGCATTCAATTGCGACTTGGCATTAAATTGCGACCTGCATTGAATTGCGGCTGGGCATTAAATTGCGACTTTGCATTAAATTGCGGCTGGCGTTCAATTGCAATTTTGCATTGAATTGCGGCGGGGCATTAAATTGCGACTGGCATTAAATTGCGACTTTGCATTAAATTGCGGCTGGGCATTCAATTGCAACTTTGCATTGAATTGCGGCGGAGCATTAAATTGCGACTTGCATTAAATTGCGACTTTGCATTAAATTGCGGCTGGGCATTCAATTGCAACTTTGCATTGAATTGCGGCGGGGCATTAAATTGCGACTAGCATTAAATTGCGACTTTGCATTAAATTGCGGCTGGGCATTCAATTGCGACTTGGCATTAAATTGCGACTCTGCATTGAATTGCGGCTGGGCATTAAATTGCGACTTGGCATTAAATTGCGACTTGGCATTGTCTTGCGAATTGGCATTAAATTGCGATTATGCATTGAATTGCGGCTATGCATTAAATTGCGAATTGGCATTGAATTGCGACTTGGCATTAAATTGAGACTGTGCATTAGATTGCGACTGGGCATTCAATTGCGACTGAGCATTTAGTTACAGTAAGGTTGCAATATGCGTATGAGTATGACTTAAAAAAAAATAATAATAAAAGCATTATATTGCGGATATTGATGAATACTTGGTGTACAATTTGCATTAAATTGCGGAGATGTACCGGTATAGCATTAAATTGCGGACATACCTCTACATGGCATTAAATTGCGAAGTTTTCAAGAGTTCTCAAAAAAATAATAAAAGCATTATATTGCGGATATTGATGAATACTTAGTGCATAATTTGCATTAAATTGCGGAGATGTACCGGTATAGCATTAAATTGCGGACATACCTCTACATGGCATTAAATTGCGAAGTTTTCAAGAGTTTCGGAAAAAAATAATAAAAGCATTATATTGCGGATATTGATGAATACTTAGTGCACAATTTGCATTAAATTGCGGAGATATTTACCGTATAGCATTAAATTGCGGACATATACCTTCTTGGCATTAAATTGCGAAGTTTTCGAGAGGTTCGAATGTGAAGGGGAGGTTGGTTCAGTTTCTACCCGTTGGGAAAGATGGAAAAGAAGTCTGAACCTTTACCTCGAGGCGACAGGCATAAACACCGAGGCAAAGAAAATAGCTAGTCTTTTACATATCGGTGATCCCGAGTTACAAGAAATTTTCTACAACATCCCGGAAGCTAATGCAACTGAAGGTGAACCTTCATTGCGATGTTAAACGTGAACAAAAAATTAGACAACTACTTGGCACCTAAACAGAGCAAAGTATATAAGCGACATCTGTTTCGTCTCCTAAAACAGGAACAGGATGAGAAGTTCGAAAAAAATGTTGTCAGACTTCGACTACAGGCCAAGAAGTGTCAGTTTGGTGAATAAAGAAAACGAGCATATCATAGACCAAATAACTAAAAAGGGTAATTCAGAAGAACCCTGAAAAAAGATATTGAAAACAGGGGACAAGATCGGTTTGGATGAAAAGTTGCAGAAGCGAATGCACTGGAAGCCATAGATCGTCAATTAGGAAACTTTGGTATGAAACCTATGGAAAGTTCGTCAATCAACAGAGTAGGAACAGAGACGTGGAAGGAAAAAAAATGATAGTGTTAGAAGAAAATAGCATGAGTTTGAGGGACGACAAATTCATTTTTGGAATGAAGAAAATCCACTTCCTAGGGCATGAACTGTCAGAACAGGGAGTTAAACAACTAGACAAGTATATCTTGGTTATAAAGGAATTTAGAGCCCCAACGAATATCGCTGAACTGCAGAGCTTTATGGGCTTAGTGGATTTCGTGGGAAAATGGATACCCCATTTAGCAACGGTAACAGAACCCCTTAAGCAATTGTTACGGAAAAGAACGGGAAGAAACATGGACATTCAAGATGACTGGGGTGACGCCCAAAAGAACGCATTGAATGATCTCAAAGTGGCGCTCGTGAAGGTACCAAATTTAGGTTACTACAATGCACATAATAAGACTGTGGTGATTGCAGATGCAAGCCCAGTGGGTCTGGATGCAGTGCTGGTGCAAATCAATAAGAACGGGCCGAGAATAATTGCAGTTGATAATAAAAACCTTATCAGCTGTGAGCGTCGTTACTGCCAAACAGAAAAAGAGGCCATAAGAGGCCACCCCTGGTTTGGGCAGTCGAACATTTTAACATGTTCCTGTATGGCAAGGTGTTCGATCGGGTAACGGACCATAAGCCCTTGGAGGTTATATTTGGTCCGAAAAGCAAAACCATGCGCTCGCATCGAAAGGCGATATTCTTCTCAGGGGGACGAAAATTGTAATCCCAAACAAAGTACGCAGAAAAATTCTGGAAGCTGCGCACGAAGGCAATCCGGGGATAGTCGTGATGAAGGGCAGATTGAGGACCAAAGTATAATGGCCTAAGTGCGACAAAGATGCTGAAAACATATGCAAAGCCTGTAAAGGATGCACCCAGTGCCCCAAACCCGTTAAAAAGAAGTGACTTACCTTCCGAACCATGGGTTGACATAGCAATTGACCTCATGGGTAGTGGCCCTTACCTAGTGGAGATTATATCCTGGTAGTCGTGGATAATTACACCAGATATAAAGAGATGAAAACACGCAGAACCATAACAAGCTTCGAAATAAGTGGAAAGCTTAAATATATTTTTAGCAGGCTTGGCAACCCGATCTCGCTTACAACAGACAACGGGGGAAATTTTCCAGCGAAAACTTTAGATTTTTTGTGCAGAGAGGAACATACGACTCTATAATAGCATTCCCTACTGGCCGCAACAAAACGGAGAGGTGGAGCGTCAGAATAGGGACATCGTAAAACACCTCAAGATTTCTCAAGTAGAGAAAAATAAATGGAAAGAGGCTCTTCGTGAGTACAAGGTGATGTACAACAGTACACTTCATACAGTTACAGGAAAAACACCTGCAGAACTGTTCTTTAGAGGATAATTTCGAGACAAGCTGCCTATAATTCAGGACATGACGCATCTCTCAGAGGACCTTGAAATGAAGGATAGAGATAAAAGAAAAAGGGTAGGAATAAGTTTTTTTTTTTTTTTTTTTTACAGTGAATACCGCACAAGAATCTCAACTGCTCCCGTCTGGAGCCAGTGAGACTATGGCATCCCCAATTGGGGTATGTTGTGAGGCTGAAGGTAGTGGGGAGGGGAAGGAGGTGGGGAAGAGGAAGGTTGGGAAGTACCTGGCTATTCAGATCTGATCACTAAACACGGCTAAAGCCATTTTCAAGCAACGTTTCAATTCTGAATGGTGGTCTTACACCAGGGCGATACTAATAGTATCTTCCACTCTGGAACATGCCGCAAATATACTATATATTATTTTAAATGAATTAACTGTGAAATAACACAAATTAATCAAATAAAATTTATTTGCGCATGCCGGGTTCGAACCCGCGACCTCCGGAATGTGAGTCAAGAGTCTTAGCCACTGGACTACAAGTGGACATGAATAGAAGAGCTATTGCTTGTAAATTGGAAGTTGGTGATAAAGTATACATCAAGAACATGACTAAAAAAAAAAACAAGCTGCGCTTGAACGACGAACCCAAAACACATATCGTTAAAGCGAACAAAGGAGGAGACGTAAGTCTTCGGAATGATGAAACTGGTCAGCGAATCAGATGACACATACACCTTAAAGGAGTGGAAGGACATTGGAAGGTGCTAGATGATGAGAATAATACTAGTGCTGCTCAAACAAACGATAATGGCCATGTAAATCAATCACAATTCGAGTGAATAAATTGATGGACAATAATGAGGAAATAATTGATGATTAGTTATTAAACATAATTTGAATAAGGACTTGCTGATTGTACTTGATATAGGTACTTATGGAAAAATAAAATATTTATTATTAAAAACAATAATAAGGGAGGGATGTAGTGTATTCACACATGTATAGTTGTGAATAACTCTGTCGTCTCAGGCAGTGCACGCGCGGAGTTGTGGGGCGTAGGACGGTACTGGGCGACCGACTGCATAGAGAAGACGCGGGGACGCTTGCCGTGAGCCGATATCAGTTAAGATGAGTGTTACTTGTTCTTTCTTAATATTAACCTTTACATAGTGTACATTACACAGTACATAGGTGATGTCGACATATTTAACATCAACTTGGCGAATTTTGTGGAACTTGTAAAAAACTTATTCCAATACTATTCCTAAACATATCTGTATTTTTGTAAACTTATCAAATCGCTGTACCTATATTTTTTTTTGTATTTTTGTGACTTGTGTGCATTTTTTATCTAATTTTGTTTTTATTATTTCTTTAGGTATCTGTTGAAAAATCATCTGTCATGAATTTATTGTATTACCATGTAAAAGCCCTCTGGGCGTTAAATAAATAAAAAAAAATAAAAAAATTAAAAAAACCAACTCAGAAGCACCTCAGAAAGGCCAATAAGAGTGATGATAAAAAATATCAAAAACATTGGTTAAATAGGTTAAGTTAGGTTAGGGTTACCGGCTATTTTAAAATTATTTTTTCATAGCTTTTAATGACCTTTCTGAGGTGTTTCTGAGAGTTGGTTTCATTCTGAGTTGCCATAGAACCGATATTATCTTAGAAAAATTTAAACCATTTCAAATCATTATTTGAAAATGTTTTACGATACTTTCGTTTACGAATCCAACTATTTTTTTTATTATTTAAGTATTGAAAACATCAATAATTATATTTTTTTAAACTGCAAATTTCGCAATTTGTAGGAAAACCGTCAGGGCCGGATCGGAGTGCAGTAGGTACCGATGGCGCCCCCCCCCCCTACGTTTTTATTTTGATTAAAAATTCGTTCACCCCAATTTTTTTATTTTTTTTTATTTAATTAATTTTTTTTACACTAATTTATCAAATAAAATCAAGACATATAAAGGGTGTAACTTTTCCAAGTGACCTGGCAGTAGCTCTCACACTCGTTTTTTTTAAAGAGAGAATCGCCAGGAGCCCTATACTCTCTGAATCTATTGGGTAAACATAAAATTATGGTGCTATTTTAATTATTTTAGGAAAAACTCTTTTTGCAAGTTATGCTTTAAAATAATACAACGAATTGTTTGTTTGTGCCCGTGCCATGATTTAAAATATAGGTTACGAGACAATGCGAGTGGTTTCGCTAAACTAGGTCCATTAGAAGAGTTTTTTTAAATTATTATTCTATTTATTGTAATTCACAGTACGTTTATAACCTCTAACAACCAATAGATATTTAGTAATAAATTTTAAAATCTAATAAGAATATAACCTCAAATTTGTATCTTGCATTTCCCCTGTGTTGAGCGAACAAACACCAAATTGAGTGAACAAACTCCATACAAAAACTAAACACTGACGTATGGTATATGGCTTACGAAAGACGCTTACACTGACACCGTAAAATAACAAATCCAACAAATCGAATAGATATTAATTATACATAACGAACTTCAAATAATATGTCAAATCAGTGATGAAACTGTCAACACGTTGCAACCTGCAAATCCTGCAAACCGTGCGATGCTTTTGTTAATGGAATTTACTGAAGATTTCATAAGAAAATGGTCTTTAACTACCTTCTCCTAGAGACTTAAATCGTACAAAATAAAACAATAGCGAGCGTACGGACGACACACAGACTAAAATTGTCAGCATTTTGAAAGGCGCAAGTCGGTTTGTTTGATTCACTAGAACAAAAATTCCGCGCTGTGATTGGTTATTGAATTTGGATCGCACCCATTCGTCTTAAAAGACGGTAAAAGATGTATGGAAAAATATATCTTACGTTTAAGCTAAATATATGGAATTTGTAAAAAAATTCTGTAACTGACTATAAATTCGTAAACCGTTGATACCAACCTGATGCGTGCGCATTCTGTTTCTTTGGAAAGTGTTGCTAGAGCGTAATAATTATTTCGTACTGTGGATAATTTTTAAACGATTCAGGGAATATTATAACTAAATTTTAATACAATATTTATTTTCTCACGGCGCCCCTTCGGAGTTGGCGCCAGGTTTTTGCACGTTTTTGAACGTATGGCAGATCCGGCGCTGAAAACCGTACGCATATTATGAGAGTGATACTGATCAAAGCTGATAACTCTGTTTAGATTCACTCTTTTAAAACCTGAATTGTGTTCAGTTGTTATTCATCTGCTGATAGTGCAGTTATAAAATTCTGGTTGCAGACTATAGCGCCGTTTACACGCACACTTCGGAGCGACCGAGTCCCGCGCCACTTCAGGCCGCCGCGCAGAAAAGTCTCACAGTGAACTGCGCTGTAAACCTATCGGTCTTTACTTTTCTGCGCGGCGGCCTGAAGTGGCGCGGGACTCGGTCGCTCCGAAGTGTGCGTGTAAACGGCGCTTATGTGTGTGCTGCCAGAATCAAAGAGAAACCATTTTCATATTCTGAGTATTTTTAATTTGCCAAATACATATTTAATTTAACCTGTCTAATCACAGGAGATGCAAATTGTCCCACACATTTAATTTTAAAATAAAATTGTGAAATTATGTCCCACACATTTACTTTTAAAATAAATTTGTGATTGCAATAAGAAGACAAGCTACAGTTTTATTACATTTTTTTTTTGGAAAAGGAATCTGTATTTCAAATTTAAAGTTTATTCTATTTTAGGTACTTTGATTCGAATATTCGCAGGCGTGTATTTTTGAGCCAATTCACATTTCCAAAATCAAAATTTTAATATTTAGAAACAATTATGTTCTAACTAGCTTTTTCCCGCGGCTTCGCTCGCATAGTATTAGGGGATTCCCACTCAGCCTCCTTCACCTTCCATCTACCCACTCCACTCCCCCCATCAACCCCCCTCCCCCTCCACCCACCCCTCCGCCTACTCCACTCTCCTGCCCAACCCCCCTCCCCCTCCACCCACCCATTTCCCCACTTCTCCCCCCCTCCACCTTCCCTCTCCACACTCCACTCATCCATCAACCCCCCTCCCCCCTCTTCCCCCCACTCCGCCTCCTCCACCATCCCTCTCTCCACTCCACTCCCCCCATCAACTCCCTCCCCCACTCCCTCCACCCACCATTCCCCTCACCCCTACCCCTTCACATTCCCTATCCCCACACCACTCCCCCCATCAACCTCCTTCCAACCACCCCCTACCCCTCCCCACACCCTCCTCCATCCTTCCCCTTTCCCCTTCCTTCCCTCCTCCCTCTCCCTCCCCTAACCCCCTCCCCCCAATATCCACCCTCTCCCCTTCCCCCCTCCACCAACACCCTCCACACACCCCCTCCCCCCACCCCACTCTTCCCACTCACCTCTCGCATTCCACATATTCATTCCCGATACGATCATTTTTCAAACTGCTCGCATGCCACCTATTATAATTTTGTATTCAAATTTTTAATAGTGCCAGAACTCAACGGTAGTTTTATACAAAATAACGAACAAAAAAAAATCCAATTTGATGCAGTCGTTCGGTTTTATGCGCATACATAGTTTGGCAAGAAAGTGTAGAAAATAAATGATGGCGCTGCGATCGTTTTCTAGTTTTAAATGGCAACACCAAGATGGCTCATAAGACAAAGAACGTATGTTTTAAAAAAACACTTCTGGCAAAATGCATATTTCATAGCGTATTTGTATTTTCAAAAAATTTACACAAAAAACTGTAATTTAATAGAAGCAAAATAAAACAAAACAAGTTTTAAGTGGGCTTTTATTCCGATATAAAAACGTAGGTACTTAAAAATTTAAGTCTATTAATTCAACACCCGAGATGTAATTATTGTCTTCGTCCTCGTGTGATTCTTCTTCTTCCGTATCTTCATCTTCATCTAAACGCAGTTCATCGATATCATCATATATATTACTGCCTCATGCATAATATTCTGCATCAATTTTCATCACGTGTTTGCAACAATTTTTCCAATCATCAGCACTTATGCTATTACATAATGCCCATTTTCCGTTTTCCCGGTGTTTCAAATTTTCCATCTGCCTTTTCCCCTTCCTTGACAATTCGTCTTACCGTTGATTCAGATTTACCTGTGTGTGAAAAATCATTAAAATTATTATTATATAAGGGAGTTTTAAAAACACACACTAGATAATATTCACTTGGAAAGAAAGAAAGAGAAAACGAGAAAAAGGTAACTTTTCTACGAGTTTAATATTATTTTTTTTATTGAGTTATTCCCTTTTTCTTGTGGCCGCATATTATCTGTCAAAATGAAGTGTCAAAATCAGATTTTTTTACCATAACCTCAAATCAGATTGTAATGGTTATTATCGCTCGAAAATTGGCATAAATCTTGTAATACTAATGAAATTTATTAAACAAACTATACTACGTACCAGTCATTTCAGCAGTTCGTTTGCAAACATCTTCTAAATTAAAAAGAAGCTTCTTCGCGTGACACTCGGCTAGGCAGCGTTGAAAAACGCAGAATATAACCCCTCTTGTATCACTATGTAATAATTTATTCATTTTAATTAAATTCAGGCAAACAATGAATAAAAATATTATCAAATCAGCGATATTCTACTCAGATTTAAGACAATAAATCAACCGTAACACGTTGATACACACAATATGATAACACATAATATGACAGCCATAAGAAACGTCATATAATTCGGTGTTGCCATAGTAATGAACACGTTTAGTTCCAATTGAATTAATTTCTACACTTTCTTGCCAAACTTATACATTTCGGTGATTCATTTTTAGAGATAGTTATTAAGTACGACACCAACAAAGTACTCTTTTTAGGGTGAGCTGCCTAATTAAAAAAAAAAAACATCCGTTTCCAAGGCGACAATTGGTTTCTGACGTTTGCAATAAATCGATTTTATTAGCGACAGAAAACGGATGATAAATAATTTCATAACGCCAAAGATTATTCATAATGCAAGAGCTTACCAATATATATAGCTTATAGATCACGTAAGAATTTTTAAAGTCCATTCAGTAGATTGAGTGTGAAAGAGTAACATACATACATCCATAGAAACTTTCGCCTTTATAATATTAGTAGGAAGGATAGTAGGATAAGCACGTCGGAAAAATGGCTATGTAGATTTTAGAACAATTTTGTTTTTTGCAAAAGGATAAAAAAAAAACCAATAAAATGGAACATTTAAAATGCATGGGAAGAACTAGAAATTTTGTGCGCAAACATTGAGAGGCAAAATTTTATAAATATTTTTTTTATTATTCGAAGGGTTAAATCAGTTTCTAATCAGTTTTCCTTTGAATTGGGTCAGCAGATGAATCTCAGTTATAAAATTCAGTTATAAATATTAAATGAATGAAGTTCAGTTATAAAATTCTAGTTGCAGACTCTGTATGTGCTGCCAGAATCAAAGAAAAACCATTTTTACGTTCTGAGTGTACTTTCAATTCGCCGCATACAGACTTAATTCCAATTTTGTGTTAAGAATGTAAATTTCCATTTGTGGATTCATCTGTTGACACGTTTAGAAAGAAAGCATCCTCTTAATTGAAGTTCATTTACTTATATTATTCCATTTGCAGACTATGTATGTGCTGCCGTAATCAAAGAAAAACCATTTTCATGTTCTGAATGTAGTTTTAATTCGCCAGGTACAGATATAATTTAAACCAGTACAAAATGTAAAATTCCAGTTGAATTCATCTGCTGACACATTTCGAAGGAAAACATTCAGTTAGGCGGCGGCAGGGAGCGGCGAAATTTTCCTCCGCCCTGGTGTTCTGAGTGTAGTTTTAATTCACCACATACAGATTTAATTAAAACCAGTTTTGTGTTCAGAATGTAAGTGCCGGCGGAATCAAAGAAAAACCCTTTTCATGTTGTGAGTGTAGTTTTAATTCACCGCGTACAGATTTAATTAAAACCAGTTTTGTGTTCAGAATGTACATAAGTGCCGCTAGAATCAAAGAAAAAACATTTTTATGATCAGACTGTAGTTTTGGTACACCGCATATTTTAATTTAAAACAGTTTTATGTTACCAATATAACAATAAATTGCCGATTCATCGTGTACCGAGTGAAGCTTTGCATTTGAGTTGCATTCCATACGTATGCGTGATGAAGATGCGAAATTCTATCACAAGCATTTCATTCTCGATTATTGAGAGCAGTTATATATAAATTTGTAGTAGAATTTATAAGCATGATTTTATTGGAAGTGTACTCGGCACATGGGATTATAAAAATCGGCCTAAAAAATAGGATATCTACCCCCCCCCGCCAGTCAGCGCTTGAAAATCGGCGAAAGAAGTACCTGTAGAAGTTAGCGGGAAGGGGTGAGGGGGGGGGGGGGGGGGCGCAAAATTTTCCTGCGCCCCGGGCGGCCGAAACCCACGCTACGCCGCTGTCAGCAGGTCAAAATATTTCCTGTGTGCAATAAAATACAAATAAATAGAATATTTCTTAACGCATCCGAAAATTAAAAACTGTTTTTGAAAGGTGATAAAATATGCTTTTAAATTTTTTCATTCGAAATACACATGTAATTTTTAAAATACAAAAAATTTGAATACCAACATAAGAAAGTCCTAAAAATGGCTCACCTTACGAAAAACACGTATTTTATTAGTCAAATGTACTCACTTTTTGTTATTTCATATACATAATTAAAAATTCCCAAAGTTTCACAATTTTTTTTTCATATTGCGGTCCGAAACTTTTGTTTCATAAAGGTTTGCATTTTAATAATTTTGTGGTTAACGACCACATTTCTAACCATGATAGTTTTCCGTCATGTTTGTACATTATCAAAATATCTTTGGACTAACACAACATCGGTTAATTTGTTCGCTTTTCGGAACAACTCGCATAGATCTCGTTATCTCCCTTGGGGGTTTCTCACCATCCTTCCAATAGTTTATCCATACACATAACGAATATTAATAAAAAAAAAACAAATAAATACTAGCAACAGGTAAAAACTTTGGCTAATTTATCCTATATGTAGCCATTGTTCATAGGTTCAAGTACCGAATAGTAAACTCAGACTTTTTAAATAAATAAATCCTGTAGAATTAATCCAAAATGTTCATTATGTGTATGGATAAGCTATTATTAACCCCCTTAGGGGGTTTTTCGCCATCCTCCCAAGATACCTAGGTATTCCCATTCCCATTCCTCCCATCCTACCATTTTACCCCGAAGATCTAATTTTTCAGCAAATAATGTATGTTGTTGAGATAGAGCTGTTCAAAATTACTCAAATTTTTCTTTGTCAATTTTAGTAATTTAGCATAAGCCCTCCAGATTTTTGAAATTACGAAACGTGTGCCAAAAATATTGAATGTGACTAGTAATATAATAACAAGATTGGTGTAGGTATGGGAAATTTTATATTATTTAATTGTACTAAGTTTAGTACTTAAATCATAGTAAAAGTATTTGTGGATTTGTGTAGGTATCTACTATCATTATCCATAAGAGGCACGTATTCACAGGTGTGGGTTTTTTGCAAAAAATAATCAAATGATTTCAAGAAATAACTTTTTTTGTACAATGTAAAATGAGTAATAATGTTAGATTTATGTTCTTAAAATTAGGTAAATATAAAAGTTTAGCTCTCTATGATGGTTCGGGAGTTTTGATACGAGGGTTGTCCAAGAATTATTTGAATTTTCAATTTTCCTGATTTATCAAATTAATTCTAATTTGAAAAATCAGGAAAAATTTATATTAAAAACAAATCGTATGATATTTTAGATACATATCCTCACTATTTTTCGACATAGTCCCCGTTACCATCTATGGACTTTGTGAGCCGTGGCACTAGGTCCTTGATTCCTTGTCGTAGAACTCTGCCGCCATAAATACTCCCACCTCTTAGTCTCCAAAGCTTTCCCGGCCAAATGTTGCTTCATGTGAAGAAAAACATGCAAATTATGTCATTGATTTCTTTTTTGATTCCGGGTTAAGTGGTCAAACATCATTGTCGAAAGTCAATAATATTATTATCGTTTTGCATTCCATTCACAAGTTCATCTGAAGCTGTATGATTCTTACGCAGTTTCGGGTATAACAACGTGAATACAGGTACACAGTATAGTATTGTCAATGCAATAACAGGATACGGTGAACAATAAAATACGGCAAGGATCACGCGTGGGTTAGCCTTTACGCAAGTGAAAGTGCTCAGTGCGAGTTGGGTCGGTGTTGGTTATCGAATGGGGAAAAACAGTTGTTGCGCTATCGTTGGTGCGTTTCTGCCGCGTGTTGGCGACATATCCGTGACTACGGCGCAATTATTGTGACACTCGGCTTAATTTCGGTTTACGGAAGGTCTTCCAAAATAATAAAACTTTTTTTTTTTATACTGACTATTGGCTGGAAAATCCGAATCCGAAAGAATTTTTTTTCGGAAAGCAATATTAACAAAGTTACACGACTTTAAAATTTTCTATACGCATACATGAAAATCGACATATTGGAAGTATTATGACAGTTTAAAGTCATAGAAACAGCCACATAAAATTAAGTGTTGCCATATCAATAACTAACTTAAGTAATTATTTTTTATAAATTTTACTCACTTTTGGCGTAAACGCTAAACTACTTGAAAACAGGGATATTTTTTTAAATTGACGCGAGCAGGCGGTATAAAGGGGCACAAACCATGTGACACAAACCTAGCGTAGCCGTTAAACTACTTGAAAACGTAGGCTGTTTTTTAAAATTGACGCGAGCAGGCGGTATAAAGGGGCACAAACCATGTTACACAAACCTAGCGTAGCCGCTAAACTACTTGAAAACAGGGATGTTTTTTGCCGTGACGCGAGCAGGCGGTATAAAGGGGCACAAACCATGTTACACAAACCTAGCGTAGCCGCTAAACTACTTGAAAACAGGGATGTTTTTTTGCCGTGACGCGAGCAGGCGGTATAAAGGGGCACAAACCATGTTACACAAACCTAGCGTTAGGTTAGGTTAGGTTAGGGACGCGAGCAGGCGGTATAAAGGGGCACAAACCATGTTACACAAACCTAGCGTTAGGTTAGGTTACGCATTTTTAAGACTACGAATTTTCATACTTCGTCGATTTATAAGGTATGTTTGATGATATTATTGCATGGTAACATTTAATTTTGTTTGGTAAAACATTTTTCTAGTTTATCTATGACTTTAAACTGTCATAATACTTCCAATATGTCGATTTTCATGTGTGCCTATAGAAAATTTTAAAGTCGTGTAACTTTGTTAATATTGCTTTCCGAAAAAAAATTCTTTCAGTTTTGGATTTTCCGGCCCATAATTAGTATAAAAAAAATAAAAAAATTATTTTGGAAGACCTTCCGTAAACCGAAATTATTCCGTGACACTCCTATTAACCCGTACTAGGTCCTGCTGTTACTCCAAACCGTCTCTGATTTACATAATGATGTTACTAACAATACGGTCTAGTGTTAGTGTGGTGTATGGAGGTTCCGGCGGACCTGCATACGCTAATGGAATGGATTTGGATTAAAATAAATTACACGTCACATTGGTCGCACGAGTTTATTATACAATATAGGTAGGTATCACACCAGGTCATGTCCTTGAAGCCAAAGCAACAATGTCACAGACTCCGGACGCAGTATCTGAAGGATGCCGGGTGCCAAAAAATCAACCGACCTGGAAGGAAAAAAAGTGAAATATCGTCCCCGAGTATGCTAACATTCACGCGTCACAATTCATCCCTGTATTTTTAGAAATCTTAGAATCGTCCATTCACAATAAAAGGCAAAAAGTGCCAGTATAAACACGATACTTTATTTTGTGAGTGCGCGCTTTCGAATGGGTGTCCAAAGCGCCGCGACTCTGCCTGTCCTACCTAACTACGAGCACTAACTTTTTACCTTTGTCCAGGGGAAATACTAGATGTTTAAATTTGCCAAGAAATTTTCCGATTTCACGACAAACCTACATGAACATGAGTACCTGCTTTATCTACCTAGCTACAAGCAGTCACAGTGCGGTGGATTGTCACATGGGGCAGGGGGTATCGATTGTCCAATTCACTGAGTAGTAGGTAAGGTACTCGTAGGTACCGCTTACCGCAGAAGTAATAAAAAATATATATCTCGTTAAGGCCCCGCAACCGCGCACAAAAAGAAAAAGATGGAGAGATATGTAATTACGAATGTTAGAGGAGCGCGCTAATATTTAAAGCGATAAAATCGATGCGAAAATGTTTAATAAAACACGACTCGTTTAAAATAGAGCAAAAATCTCAAGGGGGTTGTCTTAAACAGCATTTAAAGAAACAATGTGAATTATTTCATACATATAACTTGTAAAATAACTGAAACAAACGTGTTTACAATAATTGTTGGAGCTTACTTTGCGATTTTTTTCTATCGAGGGAATTTTATGTATAATTTTTTTAGAGCTTAAGAGGTAATAGCACCGGTGAGAAATCTCGACGGTAGGTATTTTAAAAAATTCTCGCTATCGCACCGCGCTCAAAAAAGAAATAGCTATCGATGTGTTGGTGAGACCACGTGAGTGTTTGGCTTGTACACCCTCTCGCCCCCTCTGCACCGTCTTTCGCCTCCACGCGTGCTTGTAGCTTGTAGCTCATTGCATATCCAATATTCTGTTTAGATAAAGCATGTTTCGACTTATTTCGTCGCTAATGAAGTTTTTGAATCGGCCTTGCGGTGTGACAGAAAAAGGGCCCATTATTTTTAAACGCACGAGGTCTGCTATTGTCGGTCATTTATAAATATCGTCGATAGGTATTGTAACAATGTCTTCTGTTCACGCTTATTACCGACAAATTACGAATTATTTTACTAGAACTCTATGTAGGTTAGTAGTTTTAAAGTTTTCACTGTATTTGCGTTTATAAATATGCAGTCAAACCAACTACATCGAATTATTATATACATACATATGATTATTCTCTATGATACATTAGTTATTATTGAAAATTAGTATTAACCTCTCAGGCCTCGGGCCTGTTTTTCGAAAAGTCAAAATATTTCCGCTTTCCAATAAATTCCAAATAACTTTAATATTTGTGAACGCATCCGAAAACTAAAAACTGTTTTTGAAAGATGATGAAATACGCTTTCAAATTTTATAATTCGAAATAAACATATAATTTTGTTTTTATTTTATTAATAACTAGCAGACCCGGCCACACGTTGCTGTGGCTAACGAAACACAACGCCATTTACCCAACCTTTATAAAATCCACACCATCCGCTCGCCAGCTGCCCGCTGCGCGCTGCCCTTTGCCTAAATTGAATATTTGAATTTCTTGGCTTTTCTCTACTATAATAAGCATTTATTATACACATAAACCTTCCTCTTAAATCACTCTATCTATTGGTGAAAACCGCATGAAAATCTGTTGCGTAGTTTAAAAGATTTATGCGCACATACATTTTGAGCGACTTCATTTTATACTATGTAATGATGATACCACAAAACTTAAATTTCTACTCATATAATTTGGCACTTACCTATCTTATTAAAAAAAAAACTCAAAAATGCATATGCAACAAAAATGTATTTTTGACCGATTATCTCTATCTCTACATATTATAAAGTCCCCCGCGCCGTCTGTCTGTCTATTCGCGATAAACTCGAAAACTACTGAACGGATTTTCCTGCGGTTTTCACCAATATACAGAGTATTTCGTGAGGAAGGTTTAAGTATGCAATTTGTCAATGATTTGTGTAAATTGGTTGAAACATAACGATAATTGTTAGAAGTGTCGGAAATAAGTCCAGCCGCCTGGTAGCTTTCATCGAAAACGCTGCACAATCCTTTTGGGATATAACAAAACAATTAATGGTGGGATATTCCTCTTTTATAGATCTACAAAAAAGTCCGCGAAGGCATATATCTATCTTTTACGGATAGCTTACTATACACATTATATCTAAAATGCAATTGATAAGAATAAGAAGATAGAATGCGTATAGTAAAAGATAGATATATGCCATCGCGGACTTTTTTGTAGATCTATAAAAGAGGAATATCCCACCAAGCGTTGTTTTGTTATATCCCAAAAGGATTAGGCAGCGTTTTCGATGAAAGCTACCAGGCGGCTGGAATTTTTCCGACACTTCTAACAATTATCGTTATGTTTCAACCAATTTACACAAATCCTTGACAAATTACATACGTAAACCTTCCTCACGAAACACTCTATCTATTGGTGAAAACCGCATGAAAATCCGTTCAGTAGTTTTCGAGTTTATCGCGAACAGACAGACAGACAGACAGACAGACGGAAAGACGGCGCGGGGGACTTTACTTTATAATATGTAGAGATAAAAAAGGTTTAAAAATAGCGTTTTTTTCTAATTAAAATTACGATAACGAAAAAGATAAAAGCACTTACATATTTTATTAGACAATTAAATCTAAATGGATTTATTGTGTTGTGTGTATCATACGTGTGAGTTGACATGTTTGTAAATAATAATGTTTAAAATGTTAGATATATCGCTTGCTGAGGTTTGATTTGTACTCCTGTATTTTTGAGTTTCTTTAAGCAGTAAATACAAAAAAGGATGTGTTAGTTCGTTCAAAATTCAATCAAAAATGTTGGTCTTTTACCTATAGATAGATTTACCTACACATTTTTTTAAAATATTTATTACAGTCAGTTTGAAATAAAGGAAACAAATATATAATTTTTTTAAACTTCAAAACTTTTTATTTTTATTTTCAACTTTATAAAACCTTAAATTGTAATATTTAATTACATGAAGACAATATTAGCGAAACTTCAACCCAAGGCTTCAGGCCCAACTTCATAGTACAAAAAAAAAGTGCAAAAATCACTTACTTCGCAATTTTTGCAATAAAATAAAAGCACTTAGAAAAAAAACCAACAACGCTAAAGGCTTTGTACCAGTTCACATAAGGAAAAAGGTTGAAGCAAACGTTTTACGTATGAGAAAAGCTATAGTTTGAGCAGTAAATTACAGAAAAGAGCAAGAAAACACGGCACAAAGTGATAAAGTAAAAAATCTGAAAATGGACAAAAAAATGCCGCAAACCATGTTTTTGGTGATCATACAAAATGTTCGTCATACTATTGCAAGTCGGAGAAGTATACTAATGATCCAAATTTAGTAAGCGATCTTCAAGATTGTGGAACAGGACTGATATTCAACAATTATTGTCGTCTCTAATAGCAAATGCAGAAAGTCTTATTATTAACGTGACAAATAACACTGTGGAGCAATTCAACAACGTTATAGCCAAATTTATAGGCGGAAAAAGAGCAAATTTTACAAAAATGGGATAACTTCAGCAGTTGAGCTTCTTGAGCAGTAACTTCGTGGAATAGTGAAATGACAACCCATTCACGAATACAAAAAAAATCCAAGGCCACAGTCCTGGCAACTACACGAAGCATTTTATTGAAAGAAAACGACGTTCGAAGGAGACAATACAGAGGTGTCGAAAAATAAAACTAAGGTATTACGAAAACACGACAGAAAAGAGAAAAAAAGTTACAGGGCCTGATGAAAATTATGGTCAATTGGAATTAGATCCAGATATGCCAGCTGAATTATTTGAAACGATAAAGAGGAATTTTTCAAAGAATTATCTCCATCGAATAAGGATGAACTCGAAAGGAATACGGTGGGCCAAAGCAATAATAATTTGTGGACAATTGAAAGGCGTAAGCGGCTTACAGCTTCTAACTTTGTTGGAGAAGTTGTTGGACATCATTGGAGAAGCTGTGTGGAGGGTATTTTTAGGATAAGGAAGGAAAGGAAGTTTTGGGTAGGGAAAAGGTAGGTAAAAGTATGAAATGATGGTGGAGAGTCCAGCTGTAGAGATCAAAAGATCTTCCTCTTCCAGTTTCTCCCAATCCGGCCCGCCACGCAGTAAGTGGACAAAATTATCCGCCACCAAAACCCATGCAGACCTCATCCGTGAACCCGGGAACCCAGGCTCTGTCACCAAACATAGAGGACCACTTGCGGTGACCAAGTGGCGGGGGTGTTGGTTATCCAATAAATGGTTCCCGGGGCGATGGTACCTAAAACGCCTCCCAAATTGAAAATTTATTATAGTACTTGACATAAAAAAATTTAATTTTGCACAATTTTAGTATGAAAGCTCGGTCAGTATTGGTATACCGCGACGAGTCACTAAACAGAAAAAAAACGAATAAAAAATATCGATTACTCGGGCAAGGACAACACTAGTCTACCGATAAAATTCTTTACATCACTACTTCGCATTATATGTATGTATTTGTCAAAACCCACGTTCCCCGGCCCCCCTCAGGAGAAATGAGCGAAAGGGACACCTGCACGTCGGGCCGAAAATACCTAAATAAAATCTTCGAAATCGATGTTTTGTATTCCCCATTTTTCTTCTCCAAAACTGGACGGATTTAAAAAATTTTTTTCACTAACTGTATTAAAAGAAAATATTCTATGTCGGTACGTTTTGCTTTTTTTCAAAATACATTGTTTAGTTTGTATACTGAACGTTTTTTGACGGCGTTTAAATTAGGCAATTTTATTCATTTTTGGAAGGTCGTAACTTCTATGAGAAGTAAATTATCAAAAAAAACAAAACGTACCGACACGCTAGTGGTCAATATCTATATTATGTAAAAAAAAATTTTGCTCTAGGGTCAAAATCCAGAGAGATAAACGGGGAATACGTTTGTATAGAAAAGCGCAGCTAGTATTTCCTCTTAAAAACTTCAAATGTTTAAGGGAGGTTTGCAAAAGATCGGTAGAAATTCGGGTAGCGGCGCACGTCCTTTTTTCACGTCGCGTTTTTTGTACCTGTGGGTAAATGTGGCTCCTACAAATTGCGGTCATTTCTTTAGTGTTAATTACTGCGTTTAATTTTGAATTAGCTGACATAAAAAAATATAAAACGAAAACACTGTATCATTCAATGCCGGCACTTCTCCAAAAATTACAAGTGTGCCGTTCACATGCGGTAGAAGTGAAACCTTCAGAAAACTAAAGTAGACAGGAGTGGGGAGGCAACAAAGCACCGCACAAAGAAGATACCGATTATTTCATCTCATTCTCTAGCAGGCTAAATCCTGTAGATTTACCTATGTGTATGTGTGTTTTTAATGTCGCTATTTCGTTTCATTGAGGTTCAAAACTTAACGGTGCTAAAGAAGTTTTCACTTCAATAAAAAATATATATCTCGTCAAATTTTTAGTACTTATATGGGTAACAGTTGCGGTCATTTCTTTAGTGTTAATTACGGCGTTTAATTTTGAATTAGCTGACGTAATAAATAATATAAAACGAAAACACGGCACACCGGCACTTTTCCAAAAACGACGGCTCATTTAAACTAGGTTATGTGCCACCACGTCACTAAATAGGTGAGAAGGTATTCGTTCTAATTGCTCATCAAATAGTACCTACATTATCTAATAACTCACCTGGATTACCTTGGCCCTTTAAAACATAAAAGTGAGAATTGCCTTAAAGTCTTGTATGGAAGAGAAGTGAAATTTGATGACATTCGAAAGTCTGTGAATAAAGCTAAATGAATCACAAATAAAGTACGAAGATTTATAAATTAGGCTATACAAAAGGCGTCGCGATCGCAACCAGCAACAGCGAGTAATTATGCCTACCATTTATAACTAGTGCAACTATAAACAAAGAAGGTTTCGTGGGAACTGTCCCTCTTGCTTTTATTTGGACAATGGTAGAAATAAGGCTGTTGGAGAAAAAGTTATTCAATTGTCAGCCTATTAAGGTTAATACGGCGCAGATATAATGAATGGTAAACAAGACAGATAGCAAATCTCCTAGCTTGTTATTCACTACTTTATTATCATGTTGCATCATGAACCTAAAATGCCTAAATGCTTTTTAGGTTCATCGTTGCACACTGTCCTGGAATGGAAACAAACAGAAAATAAATTAGGTACCTACCATCTATCAAGCTTTATTAAAACTTCTTTGCTTATCGTTTCATATTGCCACAGATAAAATGTAAGGATTGATGAAGTGGAGGTTCATACCTAATCACAGTAAGTAGGTATTTATTGTCAGTATATATGTTTCACGAATACCTAGTATCGAACATTAGTCGAGGTCATGTGGAATTTTCGCAAATCGTTTTTTATGCGCGACATATTCGTATTTGCCACACTCCTGTTAATTTTCTTAGTCATGTCATTATGACAAACAATAAGAGAAGTTGACAAAGAAATAATTTCACCGGGAGAATTTAAATGCAAATGTGTTGCACCCACACACCACAAGCACTGAGCCGGGATCATGAATAATTTCATGACGCCATTTGCTAATTTCTCTTTCCGATCCAATATAAGTTATTACTCATAAGAGTAATAAGTACTCATATTGCGGAATATTAAATCTATTGTATTCCTGCGACTAGGTCGAGGGGGGAAGTGGGTGGTAGAAGCGGGTGCCGTTATTGTACAAACTTTTTTGAATTTATAATTTACGACTGAATCTATTAAAAGCGGCCATACCTATTGTTATTATACCTACGTTGAAGTTTGTACTCGCTTTCTTTGACATCATATTTACTCATATAATAATCACGTCTAAGTGAATGATTTTTTTTACATTGGTATGTTTTTTTATGTAAACTGAATTCGCGCCTTCTTAAAAGTTTTATAAAAGAGTAACAACAAAAGCTTACCATGGTATCATATTATATTATATACCTACATTTTATTCTCTACCAAAGAGCATCAAACTTACCTAGGTAGGTATGTTTTCAAATTCACCATTGATTGTAATGTACGATAATTAAATACATAATACAGGTATGTCATTTATATAGTGGTCACATTCTGACAAACAGTTTGTGCCTTATTTGTGAATCCAACTTGCCTATATATGATATGCTAATGTAAGTAATGTAATGAATGATATATCTACATAATCCAGCATCGAGGGAAAAGCTATTTTAAAAGTTCCTGCTGTTTGGTGGGGTTTAGTCGGGCTTTATTAATTCCCAATGTGTAGCTAACCAATGAAGCGCCGCACCCTGTGCGGAAGGTCGCTCTCGGAGAGACAAGGCGGGTGACCCTTTGAAGCTGGGCTGAGAAACAGCAATGCAATGGGGCGAGTCCTCTTATCTGAAGACGCATCTCACAATAAATCACTTCGAAGACAATTAGACAATCACACTAAGTTTGGACAGTGCGGCATCTCCAAGTTCTGCGGCTGAAACGATTACCACCACAATGTTCACCGCAATGTGCTAAATGAAACTTTAACTTTAAAATATCATAACTGTGAACGGTACCCGAGTCCCGAGTCAGCCGAGCCACTCAAATAAGCGTTCGAATAATTGTACTGAAATAATTGAATCACTTAAGATATGTAGGTACCTAATTATTCTCATGCAAATATGCGCTGTTTTATATCGGGCAATGCAGACGTGCTTTATAGAGCGGCGGATCTTCACCAACAAGAGTTCTCTCACACGGTGGACCACATCTTCCACTACATCTACCTACCTCCCCCCGTCAGCCGCATGGCTCTCTTTTGCCTCAGATAGATACCACACTTGAACATTTCACTGTTCACTGTTGATCTGGGTGTCTGGTGTCTCTCTCTCTCAACACTGGTTGCTCTCTCAGAGCAATTTCTCACTGCAAATGCACACACCCAATGCACACGAATGCGTCTTAAACAAATCTTTTAATTATGCAACGTCATTGACAAATAATTATGATAATTCATTATCCATCGAGCACACTGATTGGTAAATTGAGAAGATGGTTCCGTTCTTAATAATCGAAACTGCAAATGCCAGATGACTATAATACTAACCAAACGTGACTGCACATCAACGTATCGTTTACTATTATTTACACGCCATTGAATTGCCGTTCAAAATTGCTTATGGTTTCCATTAGCAACTCTCACACGCACACAATACCCTCAAACCCTTTCCTTATATTAATTTGTTCGAATAAATAACCCACCTACGGTAAACATTGTTAAACTAGTGATTTATCGCTTAGTGTAGACTCTCGATAATAGCTATTAAAAATGACTATACCTATATACCTAGAAGGTGTCTGCTGCAGTGTACACTGTACAGATAGGTTGATAGGTATCGCAAGTTGAGATAATTTAGCCCAGTAGCTGTGGCTGGCCGTAGACCGTTCCGAGGAGAGGGGAGAGGGGAGAGGGGAGATACAGATAGCGGCTGAGGACACAAACGTAAACATTATAGAAAGCCACCAGCGGCAGTAGTAGTAGTAGTACGCAAGGTTTTGCCGTTATCTTGAAATAAGTTCATATCTCGTTTCTTGCTCGGAACCTGCCATTAAACATGGGATATTATCACCATTGTCTCTGCTCTCCACTCTAACTACAGTCTATAGTGCTACCTACCTATTGCTACCTGTCATTACCATCTAAAGGTGACTCCTGTGGAGCAGATCGAGCCGGATAGCAAACTTATCATTAAAATAAACCCGATTAGGTAACGCTTATTAATACCTACGATAATAATAATTCGGGGCGGAAATCAGGATGTGTTGAATTTCGATAGTGATCCGGTGATCATAATCCGGGTCGTCTCTGAAGTAAGAGTATCTGATATATCCTGGTAGGTGTATAAACATTGCCGCGATATTCGTGTTAATTCAGTAATCACACCGTCCCACGCAGAGTTCACTCGCAGATTTTTTATTGACTTTCTTTTATCTGACCTTGACACTATTCAATATTCTTGTCCGTTTATCTGAAAAGTGTGCGATGTGTCTCGTACTGCGAACTCAGAGGTAGCCAACTTCACGCACTCTTAGGTATTTATTTATTTTATTAATTTATTCTCACTCATTTCAAAACTTGAATTATTTTAGTTGTGACTAAACCACGATGATGATTTTCCTATCGGTAGATTATTTAAAACTCATTTGCAGTTTTTCAATATAGAAATGAGGTAATAAAGGGTCTGCCATCTAACGTGTTTTTTTTTTCAACTAGTGCTTATTTCGTGAATGGTAACACTTAGCTCATGTCTGATTTGACAGATAATTAGTGTTATCCTTCCGCTGAACGAATATGGTTGTGTATACGCTTGAAAAACGCTGGGAAATATTGCGACATTACTTTGAAAATCATGGTAATGTTGCAGAATGTGTGCGAAAATTGGAATTTTTTAAAAATTGAAAAAAAAAATCATTTAGCCACCTCGGAGCTGCGATTTGACACCGTTGGTCTATTATTTGTGGGGTGCCCTCAAAGAAAAGTGTTACGCCGACAAGCCAGAGACAATTGACGCTTTAAAGGACAATATTCGTGAAGCCATTGGTGAAGAGTCCAGTACACGTTGGGCCAACGCGCTCGGCCAAAGCGCTGGGCCAACGTGTACAGGGCTATTTTGTGTGTTTTTGGCGCTTGCGGCCAACGCTCGCCGACGAGCCGATGGGTGTCGGTTTTTCGTGCACAAATCAAAGGAATTTGTCGCAAGCCACAAACAGCGTTCAGACGTTGGCCGAGCGCTCAGTTGTGGGTGGTTTGTATATTTATGGCTCAGTTCATAAATACGCGTCGGCCGGGGCGGACGCTGTTTGTCGCGCTTAATTGTTCCAACGATCGTTTCACGAACATGGCATCTTGGAGTATTGATGAAATGTTTAGGCTAATTGATTATTATCACAATAATAATACATATTTAGTTGTGATTTCAGAGTAATGATAATCACACTAATATAATAATGAGGAATGATTTGTATTTTTGTAGTTTATTACGAATAAACTCAAAACTACTGGATCGATTTCAAAAATATCAATATTCAAAATAATAATTCATATCAATATTAATGGGTTATTTAAATCTCCTGAAATATTATTGGACTGTTCTTTTTTACATGAGCTTAACACAGGAGGCCCTGAGGAAAATAATTTCCCCCAGGTCCTATGCCATCTTTGGGGTTGCTGTGTGGAGGGTTTTTTAAGGAAAGGAAGGAGAGGAGAGTTCTGGGAAGGAAAATGGTTTAAGTCGGACACATAATGATAATTCATATCAATATTGATGGGTTATTTAAACCTCTTGAAATATTATTGGACTGTTCTATGTGGTAATCTGTAAGTATACCTACCAAAAAAAAATTCTATGTAATGATGCTTGGAGTAGAATAGCAGATAATATGAATATTCCACTAACTGAATTTAAAAAAAAGAGACATTAATGGCTACATACAAAATACATCGCATCGCGCTGTAAAAGTATATTGCGGCGGCTCCGCTGACGTCCATCTCCGTCTAGCGATCGACGCAGAATGAGACACGCCAACGTGTGAACGGTAACCACAAAAATCTGGCCAACGCGTTGGCCGAGCGCGTTGGCCCAACGTGTACTGGGGCCTTGAAATACAGCTGTACACAATCGATAATGTGCTTAAAAATTGGACCGATCGTGTAGGCTAGTGCATGGCCAGCCGAGGCAGCCATTTGAATGAAATAATTTTCCATTATTAACCGGAAGGATTGTACTTTCAAATAAAAAAAGAAATTTGAGAAAATATTCAGTATTTTTTTTATAGCATTTAAAAAAAAAACAAGTTATTTGGCGGACCCGTTATTTCATTATAGGCACATTTTATTTTGACTCTTCTACCAATCGGCCCATTGTTTATACAACTCTTACTCAAAAACCACAACAACATTATAACATTTAAATCGCAAATAAAAAAATTCGAGTGCAGTTTACACGCGGTAGAAGCGAAACTTTACCAAAACAATCTCAACCAATAGGTACTTGAAAAGTGAGATCATAAGCAAAGCGACCAATGAGCGCAGACCTAGCGAAATTTCCGTTTCATATCTCAACCAGTAGGAGCCTTTAAAAGTGACATCATTATCAAAGCGGCCAATGAGCGCAGTTGATTCGTCGCAGGTGCAGTAATCGTCATTTCCGGTTCAGACGAAATCGCGAATCTTTCCCAATAAAATAAGTACATTGTTTTATATTAACCCGATATTGAGGTTCCCAGTTCCCACACAATGCCTAATGCCTACTCTGTAGAACAAGATGTACTTTATTAAACACGTTTCTTGTTTTTATTTTCCTAGAAAGCAATCACTTTATGGTTTTACATTACTATTGTTAAATGAACAATTTGTTTTTAACCACTAATTTATCCAAATCACAGCGGGGCTATGGAAGTTTTACTTCAAAAAGCTGGACTCAAAATTTAAGGATACGAGAAATAGAAACTATATTGACACCAAATAATGTAGACTGAATCCGAAACCACTCAACTACACTAAAATGCACTATTTAATTTATTTTATAAATTCTTCGGAAAACCACTATACAAGTATAATAATTTGTAATTACTTCACATGATTCATACTATTAATGAATTTTTATATGCAAATGAAATTCTCGGCACGGGAGATCCCAGTGAGGAGTGAGGACATTGATCAGGGACAGGTTCCCAGTAACATTTTCTCTATTTGTTACAAAAAAGGAAGATAATAAAACATTTTTTCTTATTATTATAATGGATAACTTATTATGATAAATGATTTTAAGATGCCATTGTGGGCAAAGTTTATGTGAACAAGATTTTTACTACCCGGAACCCGAAAATGTTTTTCTTTCTTTAAAAAAAAATTGATTTAAGAAATTTGAGATAATGTCATGAATATTTTGCCAACGGTTGGCGGCCCAGGACAACTGGCTACAGTTTTGTTTTGAGACGTAATGAATAATTCATACATCGATGTCGGTCGTCATGGCTTAAAATAGAGAAACTATCTCGCCGTAAAAGAGCACGAAAAAAGGTGCGACATGACTCATTGTCAGGAGGATCGCATCGGATATAGAAAGATAAAGCGCTACTTCCCATTTGAGATCCCTCCACTGACATGTTTATGAACAATATCTGCTAATGACACACACGCTTTAACAAAGTTCAAACTATCGTCTGGTGTACCACATCTGACCTTTCGCTGTGTATTCCAAATAGCACAATATTACTAGTCAAGTTCTCTCAATCCGTTGTAACCCTAATTAACCCCTCAGGCCTCGGGCCTATTTTTTCGGAAGGTCAAAATATTTCCGCGTTGAAATAAAATTCAAATAAATGGAACATTTCTGAACACACCCGAAAATCAAAATTGATTTTGAAGTGTGATGTAATACGCTTTCAAAATTAATATTTGATAAAATTACTGATAACGGAAAAAATAAAAACATAAACATATTTTATTAGGCAAATGTATTCTAAACGTTATCATCGACTCACTTTTTTGTAGTTTCATGTAAAAAATAGTTCCCAAAGTTTCACTTTTTTTTAAAATAGCGGTTGGAAACTTACGTTTCATAAAGGTTTACATTTTAATTTTTTGCGGATAACTTTTAGATTAAAACTTAAAGCGCGATGTTTTCTCTTTCTAACACCATATTTCTAACCATGATAGTAGGTAAGGGAGATACAACGATTTCTATGAGACCTATATGAGTTGTTCCGAAAACCGAACAAATTAGCCCAAGGGGTTAAGAAAAGTGGGGATTCAGCTGAAGCTCGATGTTTCAAGTCAATCCCTTTCCTTCCACTCCAGTATGTTTCTATGATGGTTTAACACCATTCGAACAAATTAGCCCAAGGGGTTAAGAAAAGTGGGGATTCAGCTGAAGCTCGATGTTTCAAGTCAATCCCTTTCCTTCCAGTATGTTTCTATGATGGTTTAACACCATTCGAACAAATTAGCCCAAGGGGTTAAGAAAAGTGGGGATTCAGCTGAAGCTCGATGTTTCAAGTCAATCCCTTTCCTTCCAGTATGTTTCTATGATGGTTTAACACCATTCGAAACAAATTTCCTTTTATGCCTCATTTATTTATTTATCAATCTTTGGGAAATCCACAGTTAAATACTATAATTTTTTACATTATACCAAAAATACAAACAATTATATATTTCCTCTATAACTATAAATTAACAGATTTGACAACAGAATGATACAAACAAAAACAAAAAGTAATATTATAATATAATAAAAAGACAATAGATAATTATTATATAAAACAACAACATTATATAAAACAATGTTGACAAAAATACACTCTTGATAATACAGAATGATATTTTATTTCAGTGTACATTCCAATAGTCACGGTTGTCATTTATTGGTAACCATAAGACAGGATGTACATAAAACAAATTGTACCTATAACATAAAACAAAACTTTTTAAGATTGAGTCAATTTAGCCGGCCAGTTTCACCTAGAAAGGTTTGATAACAAGGTCACCTAGAACCTGAAATAATTCTGTATTTACCTGTGGCTGTTGGCTTTGGCGGTAGGAACTGTTCATATTGGAAGTCGATTGGTTGTCAGGAAGGCACTTTCAATAATGATAGTAATTTGTCCGTGAAGCCTTCCTAAACAATAAATGCTCTAACCAGTGGCGTAGCTAGCATGGGTGGCACCCGGGGCGGAAAACGCGGTGTCACCCCCCCCCCCATAATTTTTTTTTTTAAGAAATTCAAACACAAATTTTGACTTCCTAAAATATAAAAAAAACATTTCTAGCTAGTCAAATATGTAAAAAAAAATGTTATCCTCAAAATTAAAACACTTTTAAAAACACTAACAGAATAACAGCCTTTTCAACAATCGAAAGGTGATAATTTCCTTCGCGAGTTCCCGTCAATCACAATGTACGAAAGAAATGAGAATGACACAGGGAAAAAGCGAGGAATATTTCACGGGAATCCCCAATAAATCAATAGTAAGAGCTAGGATCGAAAAAAAATAACAGAATTTTTGGGGGATGCTCACTGACCGAGCCATATAGCTACAAATAACAGAGTTCCGTGTGAAGTCTTCAATTCTAATATGCTGCAAAAATCTGAAGAAAAACATTTGCTGTCATGAAAACATAACAACCAATACTAAGGTTTAAACTAGTTTTGTGTTCAGAGTGTAACGATAAAATTTCAATCGTGAAATAGTAAAGGGGGCGTTCAAGTATAACGTAACGCAATTTTTTAAATTTTTTGACCCTCTCTCCCCCCATGCAACTCGCCGTAACATTTGTCTGCACCTCCCCCCCCCTAAACGTTACGTAACACCCAAGTGACTATTTTTACCTAAAAGTCTCAATTAAATTAAGCAAAGTACTGGAAAATCGCTTAAATACCTTTTTCTTGTTTTAATCACGTTTGCAGTAAAAATAAAACAAGAGATTTCAAACTCGCAATAGGTCCATGCATATATTCTTTATTTTATTGTTTTAAATTGTAATTCATAAACAAATTGGGAAAATATTATTATTTTTATCGGCCTTTCATTCCTTCCGGATCTCCATAATTTAATAGTGTCTTACCTTTAATGCTTTAATACACCTACATGGTTTTATAACACATATTTCGTTATACATTAGCTACACTGAGGAGTCCCTGAAGAAAGTAATTTTACAAAGGTTTCCATATGGAGCAACACTTTATTCCGCTATGATTCATAAGCTTACTCAGAGTGGAGTAAAACCTTTTTCATGATCTGAATGCAGTTATACAAGTCCTCAAAACGAAGATTTAAATTTCCACAGTATGATTCACAGAAGAGAAAAACCTTTTTCATGTCCTGATTGTAACTATTCGTGTTCTCAAAAGGGATACATAAGAAGTCAGTTGCTGACTCAGTGTGGAGAAAAACCTTTTTCATGTTCCAACTGCAACTATTCATGTACTTTGAAGAGAAATCTAAAAAATTACACACATACCGACAGTTGAAAAAAAACCTATTTCATGTCCTGACTGCAACTATTCTTATTCTCGAAAAAATAACTTAAACGGCATTAATTATTAAACTATTATTATTATATTATTAAACTACATTAATCACAGTGATGAAAAACCTTTTTCTTGTCCCTATTCATGCGCTACAAAACGGTATCTAAAAATTCACATGCTTATCCATACTGGACAAAAACCTTTTTCATGTCCCGACTGCAGTAATACAAGTTTTCAAAGGAAAGATTTAAAAATCCGCAGTACGTTTCACAGAAGAGAAAACCTTTTTCATGTCCTGATTGTAACTATTTGTGTTCTCAAAAGGGATATATATGAAGTCAGTTGCTGACTCAGTGTGGAGAAAAACCTTTTTCATGTTTCAACTGCAACTATTCATGTACTATGAAGAGAAATCTAAAAATCACACGTTTATCGACGGGGAAAAAAACCTATTCCATGTCCTGACTGCAACTATTCTTATTCTTGAAAAAAATAACTAAAGCGGCACTTGCTAACTCACAGTCATGAAAAACCTTTTTCTTGTCCCGACTGTAACTATTCATGCGCTACAAAACGGTATCTAAAAATTCACACCTACCTACCTTGTTTTTCCAAACTGGTCTTTCAGCACTAATAAACACGCTAACACAATACTAACTTCTTCACTAATTCACGTCAGTCCATAGATAACAATTCACTTCACGAGTCTACATTAATCACAATACACGAACGAAAATAGAATGACGCAAGGAATATTTCAGGGAAATCCCCGACTGAGCTAGGAACAAGAAAAAACATTTTTCGGGAATCCCCGACCAACCAAGCCATAGAGCAAAATAGCAGTCAGTGTTAACGTGTAAAATATTTTTTACGGCCATTTTGCACTTTCGTAAGTTTTTTCTCCACGTTCGAGTGTCACCCCCTCCTCGGGTGGCACCCGGGGCGGTCCGCCCCCCCCCCGCCCCCCCCCCCAGCTACGCTACTGGCTCTAACACCACCACCACAAAAATGGCATGATGCAGTAGGTACCTACCTATTTGGTTTTTTAAAAGGAAGGAAAAGCTATCACTATTGCTACAAAAACATCTAATTTATTAACTGCGGCCTATCTGCATAGCCAAACTCGTGAAAAACCACCATCGTTGCATTATCGAAGACGTGAAGCTAATAAGAACCCTTCAGTTATATGGAATAAAGAAGTGTCTAATAACCTTGGAAGAATGTATAACGTATACATTTCTGCAACTAATAAAATTCAGTTTGTTTTTTATTAAATTTAATTTTATAATGTTATTTTTAAGTTCTGCAAATATTTTGGTTTTTATTTTTGCGAGAACTGTTACCGCATACAAAGCCATTTTCAAACTGTCGTTTCCCCGAACAACTTTGTTCGGGGAAAACAGATATCAAGTAGTATGATAGCAGATAGTTAATTGGTGTTCTATTACTAATAATCTCATATTCATTGTACTTTTTTATTAGTATGCCGTCATAGGCACTCTTCCCCTACCCCGTATAATAGTTTATTGTCTTAATTTTTTCTCGACAAATTTATTTAACCGGGAGTAAATCAATTAAAACACCTTAAAAAAAATTGGAAACATATAGATAAGTCGTCTCAAAGTGATTTAACCACAGTTTGAAAATGGCCCTGTAAGCCGGAACAGCTATCACAAAAAAAACTAAAATACTTTTAGAACTTTATAATAACGTAATTAAATTTTATTTAAATTTAATAAAAATAAATAAATGAAGTTCTACGAATTAAACACAAAACAATTAATAATAACAATCTGGTTACTGGTACGTGATAAGAGACTTCAAATAATACTTTCTAACCTCTAATGCTAATGCAAATATTGTAAGTTATAAGCAACGATACAAAATCAAATTCACACAGTAAAAACATTTACAAAAAGGAAATCATTTGTTATAGGTACGCGAACGAGGCGAAAATTGTATATCGCAGCAGAAAAGTACGTTTCGTGTTTTCTCAGTCTCCAGCCAACAACTGGTGAGATTCAGGTTTTATTCATTTCCAAAGCAATAAATAATTAGCACGACTTAATCTTTCCCAATAAAATAAGTACATTGTTTTATATTAACCCGATATTGAGGTTCCCAGTTCCCAATGCCTAATGCCTACTCTGTAGAACAAGATGTACTTTATTAAACACGTTTCTTGTTTTTATTTTCCTAGAAAGCAATCACTTTGTGGTTTTACATTACTATTGTTAAATGAACAATTTGTTTTTAACCACTAATTTATTCAAATTTATTTATCAACCACTTTTGCTTGGAGTAAACACGATCAGGGTAACAATCTAAATTAAAAATTGGTATAAATTGTTACACTGGTGAATCTTAAAGCTAAGCCAAACCGGTTGGTGAATAATTTTAAATACGTTGGTAGTTAAAAACAAAGTGTTAAATGTAAATACACTTTTTATATATATATTTTTAATTCATTCTATGTTACGTTTTAGAAGAAAATAATATCGATTATTTAAAAAAATATGTAAGTTAGACTTAAAAATACTTCAAAATAAAAATAATTAAAAAATATAAAGTATGTTGAAAAAAAATATCGGGTGCGGTTCACACGCGGTAGAAGTGAAACATTACCAAAAACAATCTCAACCAATAGGAGCCTTTAAAAGCGTGATCATAATCAAGCGGCCAATGAGCGCATACTTAGCGTCATTTCCGTTTCATATCTCAACCAATATAATGAAAGCGGTCAACGAGCGCAGTTTGATGCTTCGCAGGTGTTGTGATGCGTCATTTCCGTTTCATCCGAATTCCAAATCACAACGATGCTAAAGAAGTTTTACTTCAAAAACATTCGATGAATAAATTAATTAATATTGAAAAATGTAAATAAAGGCAAAAATGTAAATTCAAATAAAAAATAGAAATTAAATTGAAAAACATAGAAAAAGGTGAATAAACTCGTAAATATTCCAAGTAAATTGAACATAAAATAAATATTTTAATGAAAACAAATATCTTTATTTTTATCTTAATGAGTAAAACCTCAAATTGTAATATTTAATTAAATGAAGATAATATTTCGCAAAACTTAGTCGAAAATCTGAAAACAAAAAAAATAGCCACAACTATTTAATTAAAATAATCGATATGTTTCAAAACCTATGTTTTCTTCTGACGACGAAACCATTGCTTTTGAAACAAGTCAATAGGCCACTTGCATCACATTCTTTTAATTTCTTTCCGGTTTAGGCAAATATTCTAAGACATTCTATATATTTTTTTTAATCGTGTATTTGAAACCCTAGCGATTTTTTGAAAATTTCAATCCGAAAAATCAGACCATTTTTTATAAACCGGAAAGATGGGACATAATTTTTGGGTGCGAAAAAACGATAATTACATAGTCGAAAATCATTTAAAAAAAGAACATTTTGTTTTTTGAAGAGTTTTATTAAATGTACATTTGTTATTTAAATTTAATTTTTCCGCGACCGGTTTCGATACAACCGTATCATTCACGAACAGAATTAAAACTTTAAGTTTCTAAGTTTTAATTCTGCTCGTGAATGATACGGTTGTATCGAAACCGGTCGCGGAAAAATTAAATTTAAGTAACAAATGTACATTTAATAAAACTCTTCAAAAAAAAATGTCTAGAAATTGTTACATAGTTAATGCCCAAGAAATACAAAAAATTAAAAAAGAACGTTTTCCATACGAATGGCACAGGAGAATAACGAGGCATAACAAAAATATTACATCTCATGAATATTTTTTTCCTTGATCCATCTTATTGATCAAATCATTATAATGTTCAACGTCTATATTACTAAATCCATTGTAATATACTTGTACTTGTAAATTATAATAATAAAAAGAATATTATAAAATTCGATTATGTTAAAATGAGCACCATTACCATTATACCTCTAAAACACTTACAGACAGCATAAAATGTACGGGGTTCTCTTCATAACATCTGTCAAAAAGTCAAACCAAATGATAAGTTCGCAGAGAACAAAGAATAAATCTAGTGAACGTTAAAGGGCGATTCCCCTATAGACGATTCTCGACAGTAATTTTTAAATCTCAGTATTTGTTACTTTTTTTGATATCAGTGCAAAGAAGAAGGTCAATATTTAATAATAAAAAAAAATTTGGATCTTACTTCATATGAAATTTTTGGCGCGCTTGGAAACATTATCTTTCGAAAAATCGGTATATAAACTGCAAAATCACACCGTGCAACACTGGCGCGAAACAGCTGTTACCGATAGTTTGAAGTTATATTTTACTGCTAAACGTGTAGTGACAATACTAATTTATTCTTGTGCCGAAAGATGTAAGTACTTGTAGTTATTTTTTAAGCATCATTGACTGCAAGAAGTCACCGTTAGCTTGTTGCACCCACGATACAAAAGATATAAAAGTTTGTATTTTTCACAGAAATAAAGTGTTAACGTTTTGAAACTTTGTAGAAGTAAGAAGAAATTACAGGCAAACTTGAATAAAACGTTTTTAAGAGTATAATGTTAGCTGAATTGAAATAAACGTTGACTCAAATTGGATGCACCCGCGATTGTGTTGTTAGAATCGCGGGTGCAACTCTTTGACAACCACCCTTATTGTGTGACTTGTCAAATATTTTATTGTTTTTTATGCTTTCAATAATAAAAGATGCTGTGTATTACTAGTGATTTATATTTAATAGGTGTGTTAATATTATATTCAGCTTTTTTATAGAAATTCTATGATTTGGCACGCAGTCTCTCTGAAACATCTTCTTTATATTAAAAAAGCAGTTAAAAAAGATGGTCACATTGGATGATAAATGGGAAGGGCTGAAAAATTAATCAGGCATTCAATCAAAACATTTCTTTTAATCTGAAGACGGCCATAGCATTTCCGTGGCGCGAACCTCACTGCCTCGTCTCAAATGCACATTGGTTTTGAAATCTCCGAAAACCACCACTGAAACAGAAAGTGATTGGGATGATAACAATTCAGAACCTTTTACAAATTACAAAATATAAAAAGAAATTCTACAAAATAAGAAAAAAAAACAAGTTTTTGTTTTTGAAAAGGATTGATGGATGCGACTATGGATTTAGACTTTTCGGCGAATTATGACGTAACCGAAAAGAAAAAATTAACATAAATGACCAAGAAGTGTACTGATTTGTAATAAGCATTGTTGGATTTCTTATTTCGTTCCTCTGTTAGGGTTTATTGATGTTTATAACACTTAAACTAGACGAGTTGCACGCGCGATTGCTTGAAAAGCTTGTTTTTGTTTTCTATATATTTGTTTATTTTTTTAGTTGATTAGTTTAACGCCTTACGAATATCAAGGCATAACATAATAAATGTATCACAAGCAACAGACTTTTGTGTTTTTGTCTTATGATCTGGAAAGGGTGGGCCAAATTGGTTGCACCCGCGATCGCACTTTGAACCTCCCTCCTGACTATTTAAATATTTCAATAAAATTCTTATAAACTAATAAAAAGTAAACACGTTAAAATGTAGCTAAAAATAACCCCAAGTGGTTCGCTACGTTTGGTGATTTAGCAGGGGTGCCCGGGTTCATGGGGTGAGGTTTGTCTAGGTCTTGGAGGCGGATGACCAGGACATACTGAACCCCAGTTTCCTACCCACCCCTTAAACCCTTTTCCTTCCCAGAACTCTCCTCTCCTTCCTTTCCTTAAAAGAAACCCTCCACACAGCATCCTCAAAGATGACATAGGCCCTGAGAGAAATTATTTTCCTCAGGGCCTCCTGTGTGGAGCTCATGTAAAAAAAAGCACTTCCAATAATAATTTCATTAAAAATGTTTTTTTGTTTTATTATTAAGAAGCTTTATATGCATCTAAATGTTGCACCCGCGATAATGGAATCACCCTAAATGTCAAATTCAAAAATTCGCCTGAAATCAAAGTGTTGCCATATAAAAATAAATAAATCAGTGTGGAATATTAGGAACATTTTCGGAGACATTTTCATGTAGTGACGTCACGAGCCCAAATAATGGATTTATTTATTTAAAAAAAAAAGCAGTACATTTCTAAAAATTTTTACTAACATTTTAGTAAACTTAGTAAAAAAATCTATCTACACGATTTTTTCCTAGTCGTTATGAAATCCATGCAAGTGGCCTATTACTGTAATGAAATAATGATGATTACGTCTAAAAGGGATCGAAATAAAAATCTAGTCTTCCTAACGAAAGCAATTCATCGACCACCATAACACGACCATGTGTCTAGTAGCATAGTGGTCGATAAATGTAACCAAATTATGTAACCATTAAAGCAAAAATTAAAAAAAAAAATCTTCCGATCAATCCCTCCATTGTTACGCTTGGTGTAACTCTAAGTGACCAGCTCAGGTACGGGGGCTCCATCGAAGACAGAGTTAAGTTAGCCTTTCACAAACTGGGCGTACTGTACAGGGCCCGCAGATACTTTAATAGCACTCAATTGCTAACCCTGTACAAATCGTAACTGCGCCCCACGGTGGAAGTTGGCAGCCATCGCTGGTCTGGAGGCCCAAAATACCTGAAAAAACCCCTCGACTTTGTAGAGAAACGAGCGGTCCGTTTGGTAGATTCTCCTATTTTGACAAACGGATTGCAATTCTTAGAGCATGGGCGTTGTGTGGGAATGCTGTCCTTGATCTATAGGTATTTCAATGGAAAATTCTCCGAGGAAGATTCTCCGAGGAGCTAGCTTCATTGATTCCTTCGGTGCTGGTGCACAGTCTGGAAACGCGTCAAACAAGCGCCCAACACTAACTTGTAAACAGTTGACATTTGAACTTAAGAGGCCATTACCAGAGAAAACCAGAAATATGTCATTTTCAAATCAGATTTTAGACGTATTAACTCTTTTCCACAAAAAATTATAAATGGATTTCGAAAGATTGTTCCTTTATCTAGCATTCGCATGTAATAAATTTTGAGAAATTTTTTAAATTTTTAGTATAATAAGGTTATTCCATAGGTCGTTGGCAGATTTGATAAATTTTCAAAAAAGTTTTTGTATTATACCACACCCATTTCAAATAATAAAATCATGCAGTAAAATAAATCAATACATTATCTAGCAAACGTATGTTTTAGAATTTTAATTTTAGTTTCAATAAAATCATTAAAAAATATGTACGTACATGTGTTTCTTGACGAAAATTGGTCCATTTGTGTATTTATTTGCGCACTTACAAACTAATATATTTCAGATTTTTTTAACATTCTTATTAAAATTAGACATTATTGAAAAATGATAAATACTTATAATCAAAAAATAACTACAAAAAGTACATTATTTTAATAGTTTTATCATCACGCCTTTCAGCATTTTTGGATGAAGGTATAAATTAAAGCTAATTTGGATTGAAATAAATTCGATATTGAGTTATAATTTAAAAAAGCTGGTACGGAGAATAATTAATCTTTCTCACTGTAACCGCCCTGCACGATCGTAAGAACAACTTTCGACGAAATGTGGATTTTCGTCCGCTGGCTGGTTAAACGCTCTTAAGAACAAATCTTTTCTACGCTTGAGTTCAACAACTTGGCTGTGGAATGATTTGCCGCCTCTGTGTTTACTCCATCACACAACATCCCCTCTTCAAGACCCGGGTTCACTCCTTCCTTTCCACAAAAAGACCCTCCGGATATGGCATAGGCCCTAAGGGAAATTTTCCTCCTGCGTAAAGTTAATGTAAAAAATGTAAGTTATTTATTTTTATTGAATTAATATGACGCCACAAAGTGAATTTATTATTTATTATTTTTAATTGTAAAACTAACGTTTTTAAGACAAGATTTTTTATGCATAGCACAAAGGGTAACAATTATTATAAGCAATACTTATCAGCCTGAAACACTCATCCACATTGAAAAATCTTCCGAGAAAAGATACATGACGCCAACGGGACTTGAACCCGTGTCCTCTCGATTGCCGGTCGAATGCTCTGACCACTGAGCTATGGCGGCTTATCTCGTACCCGCCAAATGATTCAATATATGCTAGTGTTTCATTCAACAATTACTGCTTATTATATTTTTTCCACCTGAAAACAACCAACTTTATTTTTGCGAGAGAAACATTGTTAGTGTTAAATCCCTCGCTAGGTGGCGTCGAGACAAATTATGTCTTCATTTATTGGGGAAATACTAGACGTTAGTTTTACAATTAAAAATAATAATTAATATTTGACAAGTCTCAGTATTTCCCCAATAAATGAAGACATAATTTGTCTCGACGTAACCTAGCGAGGGATTTAACACTAACAATGTTTCTCTCGCAAAAATAAAGTTGGTTGTTTTCAGGTGGAAAAAATATAATAAGCAGTAATTGTTGAATGAAACACTAGCATATATTGAATCATTTGGCGGGTACGAGATAAGCCGCCATAGCTCAGTGGTCAGAGCATTCGACCGGCAATCGAGAGGACACGGGTTCAAGTCCCGTTGGCGTCATGTATCTTTTCTCGGAAGATTTTTCAATGTGGATGAGTGTTTCAGGCTGATAATTATTGCTTATAATAATTGTTGAATTTATTATCTTAATATTTATTATATTTATTTATTATCTTATCTACTTTGACTAAGGAGGTTGTCAAAATGCGTCTGTGGTTTTAATAAGTTATTAATTAATTTTGGCGACCGGCGTGGTCTAGGGGTAAGACTCTTGACTCGCAATCCTAAGGTCGCGGTTCGAATGCCGGCGGGGTGCGAATACATTTTATTTGATTAATTTGTGTTATTTCACAATTAATTCATTTAATATTCAGTATATTTGCAGCACGTGCAGCACAGCAGAGTGGTAGATACCCTCAGTATCACCCTGGTGTAAGAACACCATTCAAAAATTGAAACGTTCCTTGAAATGGCTTTAGCTGTGTTTGGTGACCAATTCTGAATAGCCACCCTTCCCCACCTTCTTTTTCCCCATCTCCTTCCCCTCCCCAGCCTTTAGCCTCCTTCAGCCTCATAACTTACCCCAACACGAGATTCTATAGTCTCACTAGCTCCAGACGGGAGCAGCTAAGACTCTTGTGAGGTGTTCACATGCAAAAAATAGAAACAATGTTTTTTTCGGCAAATTCATTTTTCTTCTTCCGCATGTTGGAGGGTCAAAGGGCTTTAGTTTGGACTTGTACATTGTGTATGTAGAAGTGGCGCCATCGTTCTTTATTCGGACGTAAAAAACAAAAGCGCACCACTCCACGGATATTGTAAACAAATTAACCTGATCTATTTCCAGTTATTACTGTTTTCAATTATTCAAATTAGACAGATATCTGAGATGCTTTTTATCTATGCAGGTATAAAGATTTCAAATACTAGAATGGTATGTCTAATGAATTACCTTGAACGGTAAATAATAATTGGTGAATACTAAACCTGATCTCGGTGTATTTCACTTTCTCCGTCGCAGTTCTCAGTTCTCAGTGGCATTGGATTCAAATTGGAGCATACCGAAGAAAGCACGTTTTTGGACAAATATATTATTGTCGTTATATTTACCTCTGCTCCGACAATACTAAATAAAATACAACATATTCGAATGCTTTATTATTTTTATGAATAAACCTATGGTTTAAAATTTAGAAAAAACATTGACGATGAAAATTTAGAATTTTTTAGACGAGCTGTAAATCAGTTATTATGTCAAATTTCAACGAAATGTTATTGATTACGAGTATAAGCAAAATCTATTTATATAAAAAAATTGTGTCTGTGGCGGGTGGCGGGTGGCGGGTGGCGTGGATTTGATTGTTATACAAATCTAAAGTTTTTTTAGATATTGATATAATTTTGCACACTTTTTCTAAACAAAAGGAAGGAAGATTTTTAAGTAAATTATTTTAAAACCACTGCGGTCCCACTTTCTCGCGGAATTTCGCGCACTTTTTCAAAATTTAAAATAACAAGAAAATTACTGTCTGTATCTGATTTAAAAAAAAACTCTGTGTAATGCACGGTCAGCACCGGGGACTTCATATAATTATTGGGGTGAAAACTCCTTTAGTACCGTTACCGTTGTGATTTGAAACTCGATGAAACGAAAAAGCAACACTAAAAAAAGACGAAAAAGCGATACTAAACACATACATCTGTGGGATTTAGCTTGCTAGAAAATGAGATAGAATAATCGGCCTCCTTTTTGTACGGTGCTTCGTAGCCTACCCACTTTTGTCTACTTTAGTTTTTTGAAGGTTTCAATTCTACCGCGTGTGAACTGCACACTTGTTTTTGAAGTGAAAACTTTTTTACCACCGTTGTGATTTGAAACTCGATGAAACGAAAAATAGCGACACTAAAAAGAGACAAATACATACATCTACAGGATTTAGCCTGCGAGAAAATGAGAGAGTATAATCGGTCTTCTCTTTGTGCGGTGCTTCGTAGCTTATCGGTCTCCTATTTGTTCGGTGCCTCGTAGCCTCATAATTTTAAACGTTTAACGATGAACAAGCATCCTGGACTAAATAATTTAATTGCTGAGATTGCGGGATGATTGCAAATAAAAAATTCACATTCATGTTAGTAGTATGGGTGAAAAAACTAAGTTTAGGTGTCAACAGATTGGTAAAATAATAGAATATCGTAAGTAGGTTAAACAATTAGTATGACACACTAGACATGGGCAGACTCATTCCCAGGGGTGAATCGATTCATTGTGATTCCCTCGGCCTTTTGAATTGATTCATTTTATTCATTCCTTTTATTCCAAAAAAAAAAAAAAAAAAAAAAAAAAAAAAAAAAAAAAAAAAAAAAAAAAAAAAAAAAAAAAAAAAAAAAACCCTCGCTTACTTAAAAAACCTCGGCTACGAAGCGAAAGAGGAGGCCGAAAAGGCTACGATGAACCGCAAAAAGAGGAGACCGATAATACTATCTCATTCTCTCGCAGACTACTTCTACATACTTCTTAGTTCTCCTTTAGGTGCATGTGTTTGCTCTTTTTAGTGTCGTTATTTTTGGTTTCATCGAGTTTCAAATCACAACGGTGATAAATAAGTTTTCACTACGCAAAGCCCTCTTCTTAGTGTAAATTATGTTGTTTTGAAAAATCGTAGGTACTAAAAACGACGCGCGACGAGGTTAATGAAATATTTCAATGTGTACTTAGATATTATTTTGCCCAAAAGACAAATTTTTAACAAGAAAAATGTGTTTATATTAGGCAAGCAATTAAATCTTAAAATTAAACAGTTTTCGTGGTTAACCCTTAAAGTTTTACTAATTTTTATTTATTTATTAAACTTAAAATTGTTTCATTTCACGTGATCTAAACTTCCCACTACCTTCAGCCTCGCAAAAAATCCCAATTGGGGATGCCATAGTTTCATTAGCTCCAGACGGGACTTGTGCGGATTTCACATAAAAAACATACTATTATCGCGCTTTCATAGGTAGGTATATCCGGACCGGTCACCTGGAATAAGCTCCAGTCAAATATATATTTTTTAAATGCACCTACCTCAATGGTGAAGTTAAAAAGACGCGCTGAATAAAAACTAATTAAAAGCCCTGGCGACACGCGTCGTATAATTTGTTACAAAAATAAAGGAACAAATCGCTCGATTATCATTTATCAGTATCACGGTTCGATAGCGACTGATTTTTTGTTTACGGCTAGAGTAGACAGAGACAGATACCACAAAAAAACAATAATATAGATAAACATCATTTTGTTTCTACAAGTATTGCATCACAATTTACGCACGTGTGAGGGAGAAAAGACATAGAATAAACTTTCGCTTTTAGTCCTTTTATTAACGTTCCGCGGTCCGAAGTGGGAAGTTTCACCCTAAGATGACGGCTTGGCCGAGCGGGGACTAACGACGAACCGATTCTCTGCGGGCATCAAGAAATGAATTGGGAACTTCTGACTAATAAGTGTCTTTTGTCTTGCTGTGACTTGAATAACTTGCATTCCGCGGACCGGTCGGATCGACTCGACACGTGGTACCCAGGGACCCGTGGGACTACGACGTCATAAATGAATAAGAAATAAATGTTTTGATTCCTTGAATAAGTGAAACAGAGATTGGGGTTGCGGATTGAGTTCGCACAGACCGAACAGGTTACAGGACTATGACCACGGAGGAACGATTCCTCCGTGACTATGACTGGCGGGACTGGCGGGACACAACTGTGAAACAGACGCGACACACGGAGCTCAGAATTATTTGGATCTTGGCTGACTCGCTTGGCGGTTTTGTCACTTGGATTGGGGACGGGGACTACAGGGTTTTTTGTAGGTATAAGATTTACTGCGCGGGATACTACACAGTACCCGTGAAAGGCAATTTCGCGGCGCGCTTCGCCTGTGGTAGGTGTACCTATCCGCGCAACAAATATCCAGAATAATATTTTATTTAATTCTTACGAAACACTACAATATTTATAGAGTACATTATTATTTTCTTACCTCAATATAACATGAAATATTTAACTGTAAAATAAATTAATCAAAATAAAAATAAATATGGTGCTGTTAAAAAATCGTAAGATGCAAGGCCAAGGGTAAGGAATAAAGATTTAATTCCTTTTGAAAATGAGAATCAGATCGAGTGTGTTACAAGATTGAATTTATTCATTTAATTCAGTCATTCAATTTTGCCCACGTCTATGACACACAACAAATCATGAAAATAATATGTTAATTTGAATACCATTCATAAAGGCAAATAATAAAAACAAAGAAGACAACAATTGCAATATCTATCATGAATTAATTCAACTCGAAAATAAGGTTGGAGGCGTCTCAAATACATATACACTCTGTAACGGGCGAGTCACTTTCTTTCGAGGACATAACGCATCCGGTATATAGCGGCGAGGCGCGGGCGCGGGCCATCGAGCGGAACGCGGGCAAATAATATAAGAACATCAGTCAAAAGGAAGTTATTCAAGTGCTAACCCAAGAACAGGCAAGTATCTTAATTCCGACATTACGATATTTTCACTTTTCATCTACAAAAATCTTGTCTTAGCCAGTACGAGCTTGTTAAGAAACCCGCACAGTTAAGTAGATGTGCTTACAGCGTCTGGTGCTGTAATAAAATTATTAAATGGGTTAGTAAAATTAAACAACGCGATGAAAGCTGGCTTTTCAAGCTATCGGCGTTTTGATTTCAAACAGTTATTGATGTGACATTATTACAAAGTTCCCCGATCTACGAAATAATATATCGTATAAACATGATATCATTAATTTGAATTAAAGTAGAGTAAAAGGAAGGAAATTATAAATACGTGTTTATTTAGATTTCTTTAGGTCAATATTATGTGCTCATAATTATTGATTTGTCTTCAACATTGAAGAGTCATTGAAAAATAAAGAGAGAGGTTTTGTTTGATGGTAAATTGTTTTTGAAGTGAAAACTTATTTAGCACCGTTGTGATCTGAAACCAAAGTAGCGACACTAAAAAGAGACAAACAAGCATTATCGGTCTTCTCTTTGTACGGTGCTTCGTGGCCTCCCCACTCTTGTCTACTTTAGTTTTCTGAAGGTTTCACTTCCACTATGTGTTGCATACTTTGATTTGATTGACTTTTCTAAAACGGGAAGATCTTCCTATTAGGTTAGTCAAAAATTGAATTATTTTTTTTTTATTTATTTATTTATCTATAATAAAATATATTTACAATGGTTTTATTTGTATGCCTGTCTCACTAGGGTATACCTGTGTCGAGACAGGCGTACAGGTATATAAATGAATATAGTAGTTACAAGGATATTTCAGGTAAAATACATATTATGAATAGAATTATAACAGAAGGGTGATTGGAAGGGTGGTAAATCTTTTAAAGAGAGTTATTTTAAAAATGTTGGAGATGAAGTAATGAAATAAATTCTGCCTAATCTATTTATAGGTTAAATTTGACAGGATTCCATTATTTTCATTTATTTTATAAGGGTTAGGTTGTATGTGAATAGTTATTTCTGTCTATGTGTGATTTATTTTACAGATATTTGTGATAGTGTGGCGTCCAATACTTATAATCCTTTTTTTAATATCTTGTTTGAATTTTGTAAAGGAGTCACTTTGTCTGATCGTAGTTGGTAGTGTATTGTATAGTTTACAAGCTATGTATTTAGAGTGTCTTTGCCCGAAGGTGGTTTTGAAAAAAGGAGTTTGGAGAAGTTCGTTGTTTTTGGCTCGGGTATTGTGTATTGTTTGTGTAGCTTTGTATGGTGTTTTGTTGTTTTTGTGTAAATTAAGTAATATGGATCTTGAGTAGAGCTGTTTTATGTCCATAACGTTGAAGGAATTGAAGATAGTATCAGTGCTGGTAGTAAGCGGCATTTTAAGAATTATTTTTATGATTAGTTTTTGTGCTTTCATGATGGGATCAAGGGCATTGGAATATGCATTACCCCAGGCTAGAATTCCGTATTCGATGTGAGATTGGCACAATGAGTAATATACTGTTTTTAAAAGTTTTAGGTTAAGGAAATTGCGTGTTTGTTTGAAAAAGTATATAGATTTTCGGATTTTGTTTGTAGTATTATGTATATGTTGTTTCCAATTCAGGTGTGTATCGAAGGTTACTCCTAAATATTTGATAATGTTTACTTGCTCTAGGCATGGGCAGTCACAGTTCCGGTTTAGAGATGAATTTTTACATTTGTGTATTTTTAATGGCGGGGCTAGGTATGACTTTGGGATATTGGTGAGACTAGACAGTAAGTATTTGGTTTTCTGTACATTTAGAGTTAATATGTTCGAGTCAAGCCAATATTTTACCTGTTGAATTCCTTCCTCCGCTTTGGAATATGCGGTTAGCCAATCTTTTGCTTGGAAGAGAAGGACAGTGTCATCGGCGAAACTGACAATAGTGGCATCGATATCTAGGTTGCATAACTCGTTAATATATATTAGGAAGAGCGTTGGACCTATAACACTGCCTTGAGGGACCCCGTAACTAATGGGCAAATTCTGGCTCTTTGTGGTACTGAGTTAACGCATTGGGATCTGTCAGATAAGAAGCTGGAGAGGAGGCCTAATTCTTTGTTCCTAATACCTATATTAAACATTTTGCGTTTTAATTTGCTGTGTGAGATTGTATCAAATGCTTTACATAGGTCGAGAAATACCGATAGACATTTCAAACCCTTATCCCGTGGCCAGAAATATGGTCAGTGACCGTGGCTATAGCATCATTGGTGTTTTTATGTTTTCTGAATCCAAATTGCCGCGGCGATATTAAGTTATTGGTTTCCAGATATTCCATGAGACTATTATTGACGATCTTTTCGAATACTTTTGAGAGGGAATTTAGCAACGTAATAGGACGATAATTACTAATATCAAGTTTGGAGCCAGTTTTAAAAATAGGGATAATGAGACCTTGTTTTAGAATGGTGGGAAATAGCCCTTGGCGGATGCTAATATTAAGTAGATGCGTTAATGGTTGAAGTATTCCAGGGGCAATTTTTTTAAGAACATTGTTAGATATTTCATCAATGCCGGTTGATGAAGAGTTTTTGAGCGAGTTTATTACTTTAGAAACTTCTTTCTCTGTAATCGTTTTAAGAACAAAGCGGGTTGGGAAATCATCATTGGTCGCGTGGTCACTTGGACCAAGCGTATCGTTATTTATTTGGATATTTTTTGCTAGTTCCGGACCTATGTTTGTAAAGTACTGGTTTATGTAATTGACAATTGTGTTGGGGTTCGATGTAAAATCTACAGTGATATCTTTGATATTGAGAGAGTTTAAGGTGTCGGTGGCTTTATTTGAATTTGTAGCTTCCTTGAGGACTTTCCATATTTTTTTAGGGTCATTGTTGCATTCGGAAAATTAAATTAAATTAAATTAAATTAAAATTACAATATCCATGGTCGAGGGATTCCCAATCTGAAGGTCGCGGGATCGAATCCCGGCGTAAGCAAATGCATTTTATTTGATTAATTTGTAGTTATTATTTCAAAATTAAGTCATTTAAAATAACTGACTGGGAGATACTCTCAGTAACGCCCTGGTGTAAGATCGCCATTCAGAATTGAAACGTTGCTTAAAATGGCTTTAGCCGTGTTTGGTGACCGGATCTGAATAGCCAAGTACTTCTCCACCTTCATCTTCCCCATCTCCTTCTCAGCCTCACAACATACCCCTATTGGGGGTATCATAGTGTCACTGGCTCCAGACGGGAGCAGCTGGGACTCTTGTGAGGTATTCACTTTTAAAAATATATTTTCTATACAAAATGAACTAATAAAATATAAAATAAATAAATGATCGGTTTGTATACGTAAGTACTTATTAATAAAATTTTCTTAGATGGGTATGAAATGTTTGCCATCGTTTATTGATTTTCGCTGACCGCTTCATTATCGCGCGGCAATCATCAATTGTGGTGGTGCTGGTATATAATTAGTTTTCACATATTTATCATGATCATTGGGTACGTCCGAAAATAATGGTGAAATATAAATATGTATTAGAAAATATTACGCTGACTTTCACTACAATAACCAGCAAATCAGCAGAACAGCCTGCACGTTCATTATGTCTTTCACTGCAACAATAAAGTCAAAACCAATTCGTTTATAAACTCTCTTGTACCATGCATACACTACTAGTGTAACCAGAAGAAGCAGATATTTTTAATAGCATGAAAAGAAATTATAAAAAATCATTTTAGACATTTTTAAAACAACTTTTCGTTCACGTTTGGTTACAGTAAAATTGTAAATTAAAGTTAATTTGAATAATATTAATAGTTTTATAGTTTATAGTATACAACTAAAATAGTACAAAAATGCACAAAACAAATGAATAAATTCATGATCTGTGTAGTCTGCCCAAAATAAAGTGATGGAACACCCCTTAGAGTAGGGTTAACCGTAGGTAGGTATTTTCTTTATTTTTTACGTTTCTTTTACTTACCAAATATTTATTTTATGGACTTGGCAGTGGTCTCATACGAATCAGTACGAATGAAAACATAGTAAACGACACCTCAGTATCAGTACCTCACTCGACCTAGATTGTAAATATATATTTTTTTAATTCCTCCCTTCCCCCTACCCCTAAAGGGGTGTTCACCATTTTTTGAGCGGATTCTGCAGATCTTATACTACCAAGCTGAATGTACGACCAAAGATTGATAAATGCACGAATTATCAAACCCTGTTTTATCTGTAGGTACTTAAGTACTATAAAACTGTGCATTTTGTAATAAAATATCATATATTCTGTATATTTAAAGGTACTCGTTACGTAAATAAATAAATATAAAATATCTTGCATATTGATAGTCCCTATCTATATAATTTCGAAATATGTAAGAAACTCCAGTGAAAAATATTATGTATTCAAAAAAATATGTTCATATAGACCAGCGGTCGGGGAACTTTTTTAACCATTACCCCAAAATATTTTTGCGTAAGTCGATATTACCCCTTCCCCCCATTTTGAAAAGAAGAAAATCAATGTATATTTAAATAAACATTATTTATTGAATTAATTTACATGGAAAATAAATAAAAAAAGGTACATGAAAATAGTAAGTATGTAATAGACAAACAAAATAAAATACTCAAATTGGATCAAACAAAAATTCAGATTTTCTGGTTTCCTTTTCAGTTTTTGGAGAAATGATTGTTTCGTGTTTGATACAATTACTGCAAAATTGGGACTTTTTGATATAAGAGCAATTTGAATACAGTCTCGGTGTTTAATCGATTTCTGTTCTTCGTTTTTATGTTCAATGGAGTGGAAAAGTCTTGTTCACAAAGATAGGTTGTTGCAAATGGCAGCAACTTTTTTACCGCCTCCTCATGTGCAATTTTGAAAGTCTTCCTAGCTTTTGACATACAAAAAGACTACAGATTGGATGTGTGCTTCAGTATTAGATCGAAGTTCAAGTATTGTTTTTGCCAAACCCGGAGGTTCTTCTGGTATGTTAGCAATTTCACATGTAAAAGGATCTACAACCCAATATCAAGATCTGGAATGATTAAGTATGATTAAGCTAAGCACACACCTGAATTGATTAAGTTTGTAAAAATACTAACACGTTTATGAAATAGCAAACTAGAAAAATTTCCTTATTACCCAAAAAAAAAAATTTCTGCCCCATTTGGGGTAATTTACCCCGGTTCCCCGACCGCTGATATAGACCAATAAACGCTGATTCTGAATATATAAGTTTTATTTAATAATATAAAATACAGAGTTTTTAAAAAAACATATTAAAAAGTCCATTTTTAATCGGGTCGTAAAAACATGCCGTCAAGTTGGCATTATTGAAATTTTAGTGGTGACGTCACTGTTCGACGTGTCGTGACGTCACCGTAAAGTCATGGTATGGGAATGTATGATATGACACAAGCCATCGTATTAATTTATTCGTTTATTTATATACTGTTTATAGAGATTTAGTTGTTGTGTTTATTGAAACATTATTTAGGCCTAAATAGTGTATAAAAATAAAGGTATCTCTTATTAGTTTATCTCTATTATTGAAAATATTAAAAAACTACTGCACAAAAAAATAGTAATGCTACTTCTAGGAAGAATACATCGAACAACGGAATTCAAAATGGCGGCAGTTGATCAGCTGATCGCCCGATCCTATAGTAATTTTTCAGGAGTGATGACGTCACACGATTCACCATACATTCGATGGTTTTCGGGGGGTCTTGAAAAATTAAAACTTTGACAATTATTTTAACTATTAAAACTAACTCTGAAAATAAAAATAAAAATGCAGTTATTTAAGTTAGAAGGTCATTATTATTCATTAAAAACAAATAAAACAATTGGACTGGAGTTCTCTATTGAACAATATGTTTCCGACGTGATGTAACTAACATTCTAAAATTAAAAAAATAGATAATTCTCATTATTTTCAGCACTCACAATGAATTTTTTTCGCCGTTCTTATACTCGTATTAGTTGGTGGTGTAATGGTCAATAGTGCAGTAAGCATAGTTGCTTTCGAAGCGTTTGATCGTGGTTCGATTCTCAGCCGTGATAATTAAAAAAAAATATATAGATATATTTTTCATTTAAAAAAATGCATGTATTTTAATTTTATATCCCGTGTCTAATTTTATATCACGGGTCTGCGCCAGCATACAATAATGGAAGCGTGTAATACACTAATATATTTGTACTATTGACTGGTAGACTAGTTCCTACGCTGAAGGCAATGGCTGCAGTAGATCGGACAGGACCGCAGGAGTAGGAGATTAGTAGGAGCCCGATTCACACTCGAAGGCTGCGTTGGGAATTAGTAATAAGCTGATTGATGACACATATTATGGCGCGGTTGTAAAACGTGCACGGTTATTGCGCAATGCCATTTCACTCTCAATGAAAATAAAGGAAAGTCCTTCTGTCGGGGGACCGGCTATTGTTTAACAGCCTTTGCTATCGGCCGAGAATATTAATGTCATTATTTATTTGAACCATGAAATCATCCATTATTGTCTATCACTCATCACGCATTCTAATTAATGGAGGAGCGACGCCTTCTACCTACAACTAAAACCCATGAATCAGCTTGTTTCGATCATATTTAGGTATGAAGCAATGTAAAGGTATTTAGAGAGGTTTGTAGAAGAACGGTTTGAAGAAGTTTTGTTTGAACCCTGGGCCTGGAATAAGCAGGTTGGAAACCTGGAATTTAATGGAATTACAACGAAGTAAAATCGAGCACCGTCGGTTTTTTTCATAAGATAATTTAGTATAGATAATTTAGGATTGATATTACAAATAATTTTGGTTGCGGCGACTGAGATCTGTGATGAACTCGCCGTAATGATAATAATACTTGGGTGGTTTCTATGGTGCCGCGCCGTTTTCTAAGGGCGCTCTACAGCTTAAAATAATTTCAAAAATCCAAGTATCTGCGGGGTTGATTTATGGGTTACACCGGCGACCCCAGCAATAGTCACAAAAAAATAGACGAAGACGAAAAGGAATTTAACATTAGCTACAAAGCAGTGCCACATGTTAGGGTCGAGTCCATTAAGTACGTCACAGGGCTCTGTTTAGAAAGTGTTCTGGCTTTCAAGTACATCCAATAAATTACTATTTTGAAGTTTTGAAACTGCAACAAAAACTAACGAACACGGAATAACGTCAGAATTTTACGAAAAATTGTAATTAAATTTGACAGGCTGGTCGATTTAAGTCAAATATATCGCTATGAGATTTAACGAATTTGAAGGATTTTTGGAAAAAGGTAATAAATTTGAAAAAATCTGAGAAACCATGGACCTCACACACACGGGGGATAGAATTAAGATACAGGAAACCAGGGGGAGTTTTTTGAAAGAGGCAGTCAGAGTAGATTCGACCTCGGGGACGGACGGATTTGGGAGTTAGGGATAGATCACGGACGGGAACGGTTGAAATCACGCGGATTATTAAATTTTAAATAAGAGACAGGCAGGGTAATTTCGGTCTCGGAGACGGACGTGTTTCAAAGTTGCAGGGAATGATAACGGTAGTTAGAGCGCATAAAACAAAGTCAAAACATCTCGTTGTAATCGACAAAATTGACTCGGAAACCGGAGATAATTCGTTTATTGGCAGAATTTATTCAGAAAATTGAGTTTTATAAATAGGAAAAGTCATAAGTCAGGAGATATTTTATCCTCGGCGCGAGATTTGTGTTTGGCAGATGCAATTTGAAACTAATGATTGCATGAGTTTTGTGTTTTGCGAAAGTGCATGTGGAAATAAAATCGGATATGGAGCATGGAAAATTTGGTGAGTTTGCTTAAAATTACTTTATTACAATTTGCATTACATATTTAGTGCGGACCTTGCAGACTAGATTCAAATCACGACGGTGTTAAAGAAGCTTCCTTTTAGAAAACCAGCCGTCAGCATTTTAGAAACAAAAATTTACTTTATTACAAATTGCGTTACATATTATTTAGTGCGGACCTTGCAGAAAAAGATTCAAATCACAACGGTGTTAAAGAAGTTTCACAAAAATAATAAATCTTATAGATGTGTTTAGTGTCGCTCGTTTCCGTTTCATCTAGATTCAAATCACAACGGTATTAAAGAAGTTTCACAAAAATAATAAATCTTATAGATGTGTTTAGTGTCGCTCGTTTCCGTTTCATCTAGATTCAAATCACAACGGTATTAAAGAAGTTTCACAAAAATAATAAATCTTATAGATGTGTTAGTGTCGCTCGTTTCCGTTTCATCTAGTTTCAAATCACAACGGTGCAAAAGAAGTTTTCATTAAAAAAAAAACAGCTGTCAGCATTTTAGAAACAAAAAATTACTTTATTACAAATTGCGTTACATATTTGGTGCGGACCTTGCAGAAAAGGGCTCATATTCATTGGGTTCGGAGCGTGTACCTACTCAAGGACATGCTGGGATGTTTTGAAGTGAGAGGCGCGTTTGTTTTCGGTTTGGGTCATAAATCCTTTGACACTTCCTTCGAGCAATAGCTAAGATTTAATTTTGTGTAACTGGACATTTTGGGCGGAGGTTAACAGAGTGCAATTCACTTGCGGTAGAGGTGAAACCTTCAGAAAACTAAACGTCGGGAGAATGACGAATTTAATACGTTAATTGTGGGATTTATTCATTTAATATCGTTACCAAGTGCTAAAATTAGTTCGATGTTAGGCTACGAAGCACTACCCAAAGAGGAGACCGACTAAAGTACTTCATTCTCCGGCAGAATAAATCCTATGGAGGTACGTGTTTTCTCTCCGTTTTGGCGTCGCTACTTTTCATTCTATCGAGTTTAAAATAACAACGGTGCTAAAGAAGTCTTTTAAGGATGTTTGTTAATTTTAACGGACAAGAGGTAGTTAATATGTATCTTACGATTGTGTTGCGAGACATTACATCAGAAAAACAAAGCTAGGGGTTTATTTGAATATAATAAATTGCATTACATTAGGAATACTTAGTCTCAAATATACTTTAGAATTTACTCGGTAATTGAAGTTATTTGTTAGGCAAGGTACGTACTAGGTATATCGGTTTGGAAAAGGGTTGCATTGCATGGCTACTAACAAATTTTATACAATAGAATTATTCCCAATCCCAAAATAAAAAAATAAAAAAAAACCGACACCTTTTACCTCAAACTTTAGGAATCTCAAGAAAACTGTTATGTAGAGGCCTACATAAGCTAGCTCTGACTTCGTTGAAACGCACTCTTGGAAGTGTGCATAATACTTTCGTTAGGTAAATTTTATACAAATTTACAGTTTAGCTCGAATCTTTAGTATTTGCGATTGAACGAGACCGTCAGTAGGTATCCAGATATCACGCGCGTCGCGCTCTGCTATTATTATTTAGCATATTTCCTTCCTTCAAATTTAACCGAACGAGTTGCGGCGATGAAGCTGGCGATTGCTGGAGTAATTTTAAGTTAAGCTTCCCTATTCCATGATTATAGGTTGCACTTTATGCAGTTATGATCAGTGGGCGGAGTGAACGAGATGCCGGTGGGCTACACTATTTCCCAAATGTGGAGGCGAAGCAAGCGACGATAGGAACTTAGTCCAATTAAATTGGAATCCTTTGTGATGGAGACTTGGAAACCTGTGTCTCTGAACGGCCCTGAAGCAGTTGAGAGCGAGGCAGGAGCCCTTTCATGATGTCGACGTATATGCTATCACATGTATCGTCATAAAGGCATTGGGGAACGTCTGGAAGGCAGAGGACGTGCGCCCATAATCCCCCCCTTCAGCCCCCTTCAGAGGTGTCAGCTGATAAGAGTCGCTGTCGCGGGAGGCCAATTAAATACAGGACGGAGATAACGATCTGGCCGGGCTACCTCCGTAATGAAGGAAAAGAAGTGACGAAATTCGCGTTGGCTTCACTACCCTTTGATTACGCTCGTGGGGAGCTACCTTGTCAGCGGAACGAAGAGAACAAGACATACGGAGTTGTTTTAGCAATCGATCGGCGGCTCTTTGTCGGAAACCGGATAAATTTTCATAATCTTCCCCAAAATTAGAATTAGGGCATCATCCAGCATCAGGTTGGGAATGTACTTTGGACAAAAGCGTAGAGGGGGAAAGTAAGGAATGGGTGATATAGAACTGGATTCACGCCCCGGTGCCATTCATTCCTGGACCCAGCACCCTGGAAGCCGAGCTTGACATTCCTTCCCCGAGCTGATATTTGAGATGAGCTTGGGATATCACCTATCGTAGGGCGGAGGTCCGTGAACGCTACGTGCTACGTGGAGGCCCACCTCCGTCACGCCTGCTTCCGTCATGCGAGGGGAGGTATTTTCATTCAAATCAAATACCGATGTTCACCGCGGCTGAAGGCAGACGCATGTTTATAACGTGCCTAGGAAAACGTAAGCATCATTTCTACTGGTTCGAGGCGGTGTGCTGGACGGAGAACGGGACTGTTGAGGAGCTGTGTGACTGCAGAGGCGAGGGCCGATGACATCAAAATCCATCTTTACTAAATTCAAACTTCGCGAGATCAGAGGGGGAGCGGCTCCACCGACCTCCTGACATTGCCGGTTGTCTAATCCACTTCGGTTTAATGTTCATGATTCAATGCTATAGGAGTGAATGGGACTCTAGTCATTGACATGCTGAAAGACTTCATCATCATCATCATCAATTCAGCTTAGAGGATGTCACGACCTAAAACCTCGTGCCACCCACGCATCCCTGAATACTTCCGGACGGCGGCTACCACACCATAAATCGAAGCAGATCCTCACATCAAGCTATATGAGATGGCATTTCATCAAACAACAGTAGCAGTATCACCATTATAATTTAGCGGCGTATTGGTTGAGAACACTCCCACTATCATCCTTCAAACCAAAAACACACATCAAACCCTTTCCCGACAGGAAGCAAAACATGTCGATTTTACATTCGTCGCTTGCGACCATCAAAATATTCTCTGGAGGTGTTGGGATTGGAGGCTGACCGGGCGGTTTTAATTGAACCTCACCAAGTCAGTTGCGGAAATGGAGGAGTCCAATCGAAGCAAGACATATTTTGTTTCATGTCAATCCCTAGTAATCTCCCAAAAATACCTACCATAACTCAAAACTAACTAACAAACTTCACTTACCACTGTGACTGTAGACTGTAGAACTTGTGCATCCCGGGCCTGTTTTGATTGAATTTTGATTGTAAATCCGTACTTAGAGTACAAATCTCAAATTATTTTATATGTTAGCATCCCGAGGATAGCTGAGGATTCGCCGCATTTCACTAAAGGTAGGATCTTCCCAATTTTCTGTATAAAGGTATATTCATGTACTAGGTACTGGGGAGGATGACGCGGGTTAATTCAAAAGAAATAATCATCAACAAACAAGTATAGAACGGACGTTAGTAGGGGAGGAAGTTGCACGAACGGTAGCATTAGTTATTTTCAAGTTAGATAGAGTCAGTCATTGTAAATCGAACCCTAGTGAATTGTAACACGCCATACCTAAAAGAACAAAGGGTTTACCACAAACAAATTATTAATTAAACTGGATTAACCATATCAAACCCTTAAAACAAAAAATAACACAACGTTAGGGGGTTAATTACAAGTTGATTAATTGAGGGCATCTCGCCACGTATCCTTAAAATGTATTACGTAAAGGGGTGTCGAGGCGCTGCCAAAGGAACGAAGGGGATAGATGCTTGAGCGACGGAGATACAAGGCTACGTATACGAATAAGACATGGGAGACGAACTTTACGTACAGAGTTAGTTATTCATAAAGCTTTTAAAAGTTTAATTAATTAGAGGGGGGGTAAGAGTCCATTTATTACAGATCACGTGTTCAAAACTAGAAGAAAGCAATATTAGAAAGTATATTGTTTGTAAGGATTTATTTAATATTTCACTTACATAAACTGTTGAAATAAATTCAATTCTCTCTGGCAATTTTTTCCGCCTATTAATCTGTACCTTCATCTCCACAGAATATAATGGTGATTTCAACGGGTTTTTTGCCTGTCCTGTAGTTGATGTTTTTTTTCATACATTCAATGTTGTCGAGCTTATTTTCGTCATTAAATTTCGGTTGTGTGTAATTCTGATTCAAACTTGGAACCGATCGTATGAAGAATTTAGACAAGGGATAAAGTACCTGGCTATAATATAAAGTTTTAACAGAATTTTTTTTTCTATATTTGAAATGTGTATTTCTTTTCTTTAAATTTATTAGTGTTAATCTCAACAAGAAAAGTCAGACTTCGTGCTTTTTTAATGGTCTGCGCTTTTTAGCTATCATGCAATTATTAATATCTACTACAATTATAATTTCACGTGATTTTAAGTGGACTGCGCTAGTAATATATATTTTTATAGTTACACAAATAAGATGTATAAATTTGTAAAAAAATATTGACAAGTAAATATTATTATTTTTTTTATAAGAAAAGCTCTCTTTTTATAACTTATTTGATTATTATTTATTTACTTTATTATTATTATATTATATTTGACGGAAATACTAATCTTATTTGACGATCTTTTTTGAAATGCTGAATTTAAATATAATAATATCAGTAAAGCAATATAATATTTAGATGAAACAAATTATCTGAAGTAATGGCATTTTATTGAATGCAAATTGGTTGAATGCACCACTTTCATTTTTGCAGTTTTGGGAAATTCTTATTCGTCGCGTTCTACGTCGTACATTCTAACGTTCTCTGAAAGTGAACAAAAAGAAGAGGGAGTTTCGGCTTTGTGTCCGTGTCCAGTCCAGTCAATGCTCTGCGTTTGTTTACCAATACGGGATAGAGTTATGCTCAATTATAATAAGAAAGTGTTTTGTAATATTTCTATTTTTCATACTGACAATTCGTGGTGGAACTTCATTATAATAATATAGTAAAACACACATAAAACTTATTTCCACTTAATTTAATGAAGTGGAAATAAGTATTAAATGCGTTATGATATATTATTAAATTGTTTTTGTGTTGCATTATCTACCTAATAAAGTAAGCTGATAATACATAATATTATCTACATTTTATCTAATCAAACAAATATGAAAAATAAGAGATCTACTACAATCAAACTGAATATACCTAGTCACGTTTTCGTAAAAAGCAATCACTTTGTGGTTTGACATATGGTTAAATGAAACAAATGATTTGTTTTAAATTTTAAAAATTCAGCCATCATAAAAATAAATATATGAACTATAATAATAATATAATAAAGTAGTCAAAATAACATCTTTGAAACACAATCAGGTAGAAATGCTTAGAAATTTTTTCCATAGGAAAGCTAATAGCTCAGAAATGCACAAAATAATTTGCAAGGCAGATAGAAATATTACACCTTTAAATTTATATGACAAGAATGCCAACATTCTTATAAATACTAACCAGGAATTATTATATTCCTGGTCAAATAAAATTATTCACGCAAAACACTTCAATTATCTCAACCAAACGTATGTTGACAAACTTTCGTCAAACAAATGGTTGGGTATTGGAGAGTTGAGCGCAGAAATATAAGGATGTATGCTTGCCATTCAAGATAGAGTCATTGATACTAAAAATTATAGGAAGCATATAATCAAAGATATAAATCAAATTGATAATTTATGTAGAGAATGTTTGGCTTTTCCGGAAACTATAGAACATATTATATCGGGATGTTCTATATTAGCGCCGTCCGAGTATACATTTAGGCACAATCAGGTTTTAAAAATACTTCACCAAAGTTTGGTAATTAAACATAACTTGATTGATTGCCGTAATGTAGTACCATATTATGAATATGAATCAAATTCATTTTTAGAAAATGAATTTTATAAAATATATTATGATAAAACTGTACTAACAGACAGAACAATTAGTCATAATAGACCTGATATAGTTTTACATGACAAAATTAAAAAAATAACTTATATCATTGATGTAGCTATTCCAAATTCTTGTAATTTCAAAAAACTTTTTCTGAAAAAATAAGAAAGTACACAGATTTAGGAAATGAGATTAAAAGAATTTGGCATTCTCAGACTATAAAAATATTACCATTTGTTATTTCGGCTACTGGGTCTCTCATTCAAAATTTAGGCATATTAGATTTGTCAAAGAATTTATAGATAAAAATGCAAAAATCAGTCATTTTAAATACGTGCAGGATTACAAAAGATTTTTTAAATATTTATATTGAGGGATCAGTAGGGTTTATAGGTTCAATTAGGAATTCCACAGAGCCGAACCCTCTGATATGAAAATATCTGGAGTCGGTGAATTTTCCCATTTGGTCTCTGGTAGGTTGACATGTTGTTTTTGTATTGTTTTGTATTTATAATACTTATATAGTGCAATTGCATAGCGTGGATTGACTAGATGATCATTTGAAAAGTGTGTGAAAGGGTTTAGTTTTTCCTGTGGGGAAAATTTAACACGAACATTTAAATCTGGTGCGTAAATATAAGAACTATATAATAAATATATAAAATCGCAAAAAAAACATACAAAAAAAATTGATTGAAGTTGGACGGAAAATAGAGAAAATTATGATAGAAAGACAATACGGGGATTACTCGTATTGTCACTTTTTTTCACTTTTTTATTTTGACACTTTTTTCTTTTTGAAAAGAAACACAAATATAGCCGACTAACAAATTATCTGACAATATTTGATAAACTCCTACTACCATTATTATAAGCGGAAATTGTGGTTTTTGCAACGCTTAACTTGTTTTGCTTTGACTAAGCCAGTGAAATTGAAATTGTGGTTGAGAAGCCGACGCCGTTGTCCACCCAGCTGACATTGCACACAATATTATGAACAAAAAATTTTAACGAAGGTAAATATTGTTCTCAGAAAACTAACGAATTTGAAGAGTTTAATATCTCTAATATATATTTTTTACCTACGACTTAATTTTCCCTTCACCACTTTAGTTTAGGTAAAATTTAAATAAAAATCTAAATTTATAAAACTTTGTGTCAATTACCAAAACCAATTTTACGCTCTATTAAAAAAGGGGAAAAATGTGTACCTAATGTATGTCAACTTATTTCATCCTATATACGTGCCTTTTTTCATGTGAATATCGTACAGAAGTCCCATCCGCCCTTAACCCCCTCGAGCTATTAAGACTACGGCATCCCCAATTGGGGTATGTTATGCGGCTGAAGGTAGTGGGGAGGAGAAATAGGTGTGCCTGCCTATTCGGATCTAGTCACAACACATGGCTAAAGCCATTTAAAGTAACGTTTCAATTCTGAATGGCGGTCTTACACAAGACTAATACCGGGAGTATCCTTCCACTCCGTAAAGTGCCGCAAATATACTTTATATTATTTTAACTATTCAATTTTGAAATCATTCAAATAAAATTTACTTGCGCACGCCGGGATTTGAATCCATGACCTTCGGATTGCTTGCCGAGTCTTTATCAGAAGTTAAAAATTTATCAACAACTGTAAAAATGTTCCTAATAAAACAAAAAATAAAAAGAATAAAGTAGTGAATTTTTTGTGTTCTTATAAGGTATAAAAACACCGGTCTTTTATTGGTAAAGAAAGTTAAAATTTTAGGTCTGACACAATATTTTCATGAACTTATTATAAACTAGGCATATTTAGGTAGTGTTCAAATTCCCCCAATGTTACGTAAGGAATGTGTGCGTCATTTACGGATCTTGAATGAATGGAAGTGAAATGTTACGTTGTATTTTTCCTGCACGTATTTACCGCATTTCACAACAGCCTTGCCAAAGTCTGTCAATATTATTTCAGCAATTTATTCTAGCTTTTCAATGCATCATCCAATAGATCGGTATTTATGACGTTAAGCTATATTTTTTTTAATAGATCGTTTGCGCAAGGGAAAGTTTAGTTTTTGCTGGAAAATAATATAAGCCAACGGTGTGTCAATATTAAGTTGTTGGCAACTAAATTTCCTTTGTTACAATGAGTATGCATCTAATATCGCATGATTATGGTAGGTATAAGCATTTTTTTTACTGCTTTCATGAGGCATGAAAAGAGTTTTTTTCCCGAGGGACATAATAAAAGAATAAGGATAATTTTTACCAATAAGGTATTTCTATACCTTCTCGTTGTCTGAAATGAACAGAAATCAAACTCATCCCCTAGATTTGTCGTAATTAACGCAAATGTTTTTCGGTGTTCATAATTCCTTTTTAGGTGACACGGTGACAGTCATTATGTTGCAATATTTTTTTTATATGATGAGTAATGGTTTACAGAGATGAGAAACCTTTTTATGTGCAATTGGTGCCTCAATTGCGTGGAGCTAATTTTGGGAAAGCTGTGAAGCTGGAAGAGTGCAAGAATGAGAGGAAAAGAGGTTATAATTTTGTATTTGGTTACAGAATGTCGTAATAGCCAATTTGTACTCGTAAAAAATCAAGTGTTATCAAATAATATAATAAATAAGTAATAAATATAATAATAACGTAAACTTTAGCACCGGAAAAAAATGCTATACACAACTCCCGTATTTTATGCCGTCTTCGCTACCTCCTTCTTTAGTTAACGTTTCGGACAGCGTGACAGGGTACATCATCAGGGCAGATGTATTTTTTTCAAATAAAATTTTTTCTTAACTTCCGTATTTTTTCAATAGGTACAACAATTTTTTACAAAAACACCATTATTTTGAATAATTGTTAGAATTTTTGATGATGTATCCTCACGCACCATGGTGTTATTTGGGATGCGTATTTACAATCCCTACCGCGTTTCAGTCACTTTAAATTTTCAATATCAAAATTTAAATATTTAGAAATAAAATTATTAATTTCTAATACACACACTGGAAAGATTATTTTGTCTAGATTTTAGAACAATTTTTGTTTTTGCAAAATGTTAAAAATTATCAATATAGAGGTGTATTTACAATATATGGGAATAATATTAAAATTTAAATATTTAGAAATAAAATTATTAATTTATAATATACACATCAGAAAGATTATTTTATCTAGATTTTAGAACAATTTTTGTTTTTGCAATGTGATAAAAAATAACCAATATAGAGGTATATTTAAAATGTAAATTGTCGTTACCGCGACTGAATCGTTATAGGTTTTGTAAATACGCTTCCGGAATTTGGGCAGAATTTTTCGAAATCAGATGTAAACAGTAATTTTCCTCTTATTTTGAATGACAAATGTGCGAAATTTTACAAAGAATTACCAAAATTCTGTTTTAAGGGGTTGAAAAGGATTGGGGGGGGGGGGGGGGGGGGGTTCTAAATCTAATGTAGAAAGCGACCTTCCTCTAGTTTGTGCGAAATTCCGTCAGCATCTGAATAAAATTGTAGATGTGTTTACAAATCAAATTCACGTCGCCCGCCACAAACACTCTCCTTTATATATAAATTGTCAAATCAATATATAGACTTTAATACACATTACATTTTAATATAAATATTTTCATCATTTTTATAAATTCCACTATTAAGCAATAATGATTCCAGTACAATCCAAAAAACTCGTTAAAATAGTTAAGAATATCTGACGCAGGAGGATCACATCCTATTCGACACCGAAAGAGAAAGTTTGTTGTAATGCTCGAGTTAAGCAGGAAGCCATAGCGGGTTGGAGGGGGGCCAACGTAACAATACAATGCGGAGGACGCTGCCGGATCTGAACCTTAGCCTTCAAGCGGGGGGAGGGGGGAGGGAGCGGGGATTGAATGGACCCCCCTCCCGCCCCGAGCGTCCCTGCCTTCTGACGCACCAGAGTCTCCAGGTACCATATGAAGATCAGGAGTTCGGAACCTGTGGAGTTAGGAGATTTAAAATGATTTTAAACTACGATGTAATGTGAAAACCACTTACATTCACCAACGGTAGCATTTATCTCTTTATACCAGCGCAAAACAAGGTTCGTAGAGAATGCGTTTAATAGGTTAGCTCATCGAGAGGGTAGGGCGGTGATTGACCAAAAAATCGTGACGTAGCTTGAAGTTCATATTCTACTGGGAGATTTGAATAAACTGCAGTACAAGCGGCAGTGTTTTACTTCAAGCTACGTCACGCGTTCGAAATTTCGAATGCTTCCGGACGAGTTTTTTTTTCGAAAAAAATCCGTGTTTTTTCGAAAAAAACCTTCTTAAACGCATTTTCTCTTGATCTTAATTAAAAATTACAAAAAAGTCTGAAAACAATAATCACAATAATTTTCTCTAAAAAAATTTTATGTACCTATTATACGTAGTTACTTTATCGCTTGTCTGAGTTCTTTAACAACAAGTTACAATTTTGAAAATAACGCTTGACATCAAAGCAAATTGAAGTTCAGAGACAACTAAATTAGAATTTTGATTATTCTACTTACAAATTATTGTTAGTTTACAAAATAATACGTAAACATGTGTAGATACCGGATAAGAGTCCCAACTGCTCCCAGCTGTCTGGAGTCAGAGGGACTATGGCGTTCCCAATGGATTACTTTGTGAGGCTGAAGGATATGGGGAGAGGAAAGGGAGGGGAGAGGAAAAATAAGGTTGGGAAGTACTTGACTCAGATTTGGTCACCAAACATGGCTAAAGTCATTTCAAGCAACGTTTCACCAGGGAGAGACTGAAAGTAACTACCATTCTGGAACGTAACGCAAATTAACGTAATATTATTTTTTATTAATAAATTATGAAATAACACAAATTGATCAAATAAAAATTGTTTGCGCACACTGAACTCATAGCCATACTCACGAATAAAGCAATGACAAATTTGTCAGACATAATGCACGTAAGGAAGATAATGTTAAATCCTATTTATATGTATAGAAAATATTCATTAAATAACAAAACGACAGTAAAAACATTCTCATGTAGGAGTTGTACAAGTTGTACTAGCGCAAATCATGTATTCTATTTCATTTAATTTCTTCTTCTTATGAGTAAAAACCTCTAATTGTCATATTTAAATAAATGAAGACAATATAAGCGAAACTCAATCGAAAATCTGGAAACAGAAAAATCAGAAAAACATCGAGTTCCAGAGGTGTCAATATGTTTTTCTGTTTCCAGATTTTCTATTGAGTTTCGCTTAAATTGTCTTCATTTATTTAAACAGAAAACTTACTTTGCTTTCCTTCCCCGCGTTCTCCCCTCCCTTCTCTCGAGAACCTCCCTTCCTTCGTTCCTTTCAGCACTCGCGGATTCCCCTCCCTCTCCCTGCTTCCCTCCCTACCACTAAACTATGAAATAAACATATTTTTCAAAAAATCACGCGCCACCTATTGTAAAATGTGTGTACAAATTATACATAGATCCCTTTGCGGGCGTGCGTACAATAACTCACCAAAGTTTCATCGCAATCGGACGACTATGGAAGGAAATAATAAGGCACCAACAACGAAACATTGATTTTTATGTATACAGGATGTCCGGGGGTAAAGTGCATTAACTTCGGGAGGTGATTCTACATGATGGTAGGAGTAAAAAAGATTAACAACTTTTTCCGAAAAACTAACTTTTTTTTCCCATAAAAAAAGACGTACCTACTAAAAATCCTTAGTGTGAGGTACGATCTTACTTGCTGAGAGCCTGCCCGGCACGATTGCAGCAACATTGCATGGTTGTGATTGGCCCGTATCGTAACAACGGAAAATAATAAATTTGGCCGCACACGTCAGACTAATTTGATTTTTTTACCACAAAACTACCCCTAAAAGTTGGAATTTCGAAAAAAGTTATTTATCCTTTTACTTATACTATCATGAAGTTAATGCACCTTACTCCCGGACAACCCGCATATATGTTACTGTAAAACCCTTAAATTGGTAAATCTTAGGTTTTACTAGTAAATCAAACATTAAGAGTTGGTAAATCTTGGGATTTATTAGTAAAACCTAAGATTTACCAATTTTCGGACTTATATCCCAAGATTTACCGTAGTACGTGCTTTTACGGTAACATATATATAGATAATCAAAAAAATATTTTTAAACGATACTTTGTTAAATTAGTTCCCTTTGAATCAAATTACGTCCTATAACCCCCCCCCCCCCCCCCCCCCTTACAATTCCTAACCTATCCATTCACATCTTTAAGTCTATTGTCGTAATTAGTTTTAATTTTAATTGTTGGTTTTTTAAACATTAAACATTTTTAAACAGTGGTAAAAATTAAGTAAATTGTTTTGCATATAACTTCAAATCGATGAACATTTTCTTATTTCGACTTACCGGGATTAAAAGGTTCTTAGAAAAATCAATTACAACTCCTTCCAATGGGTGTCCTTGGTAGTCAGTCCGATGCGCGATGTGCGATGCGCGATGCGCGACCCCTGCCCCCGGGCCCGGGCCGTTCTGCGGAGAAAGGGGCGCGCGCCTAACTTTCACATCTATATAAGCCACCGCGCAGTGGTCGGTTCAACCCAGTAACAACTCGAGCAGCTCGCATCGCTGCCAACTTACAAGTCACTTTTCCCGCGCATTCCCGTGCGCAGGCCGCGTCCGCAGTCCGCACACATCTCTCCACTTTTCTAATTGGCTCGTTGTATTGTGCGTGTGTTTTGTGTTATTTATTGGAACTGTTGTGCGCTGTAATCAATCGACCGTGTTACCTTCTCCTAGTTCCGTTGGATTATTGCAGTGAGATTCCATTTTTTCAGGTGAATATATATTTTTCTTAAAGTGGAATTAATTGTTTGTTTTGAGTGAAATTTTCGTGTTTTGTGGAAAGTCGCCAGCAATTTAACAGTGCTGACATTAATTAGCTCATTTGGGAGTTATGATTAATGTTGATCTTAAGTTTACTCGTATGTATGAATGATGTGTGTTCTATTTTAGACATTTTAAAAATTGAATATGAAATTTTTATGACGTATGCGATAAATGAGGGTACTTTTTCTTTGAGGTAAAGTTGCTGAATTTCACGCAACTTAAAAAAAAACACTTGAACTGGAAACAACTATTTAAGTCGGAGGAGATGGAAAATCACGAACCAATGGGTTATTTATTAGGTTCTTAGTTTGGGTTATTTTAAGAATTTACTCTTTTTTCTGACGTTCAACTTAATTTTGATTGAGAAAAGATGGCATTTTATTGAATCTTTTATCATCTCCTCCGACATAAATGGTTGTTTGTTCTAGTAATGATAAAATCAAGTGGAATTTTAATTATTTTCTGTGTATTAAGTGTGCTGCGGAATTCTGCAACTTTAGCAAAGTTTTTTCCGCAGAATCCCTTTAAAAATCACGAATACGAATTAATTGGTTAATATGGTGTACATCATTTAACAATTCAAATAACTAAGAAATTTTACTTAGGATAGGTTGTTTAAAAAATTGATCAACTCATGAAATTTTTGTAGTTAATTTTCAAATTCTGTGAAAATTCTATTCGATTCTGTGATTATTTCATTTTATGAAGCAGCCGGCCTATAATGATATAATAACAGAACTTGAACAGAACTTACACAGAACGTGAAAAGTAACTTAAAAAGTTTGATGAATTGTTAAAATTTTAAAAACCCGTCGTTAATATTTTAAGTAGATACTATTAAGTAAGAGTGAATATAAAGTTGTAAAGTTCCACCGTAATTTTAAAATTATTGAAATTTGCTGGTAAGAAATGACAACATAAGAACTGTTTTTTAACGTTGGTTTATCACAGGAGGCCCTGAGGAAAATAATTTCCCTTAGAGCCTAAGTCATATTAGGGGATGCTGTGCGGAGGGTCTTTTTGAGGAAAGGAAGGAGAGGAAGTTCTAGGAAGGAAAAAGGTATGAGGGGTGGGTAGGAATATGGGGGTTAGTATCCAGGAGTGAAAGACATAGGAACAAAACCCTCCAACTGCGGTGCAAAGCAATGGGCTGTGGGCTGGAGAAGAGTCCAAAGGTTTCCCTCAACCAGTTTCTCTCGATCCGGCCTGCCAGGCAGCAGGTGGGTAGACGTATCTACCGCCAAGATCCGGACAAACCCTACCCCACGAACCCGGGCACCCCTGCTAAGTCACCAAATGTAGCGCACCACTTGCGGGTGACCTATGGCGGAGGTGTTGGTTATCCGATAAATGGTTCCCGGGGCGGCGGTACCCATACTCGTAGAATTGTAGAATTATATAACATGAATAATTAAAAAGTATTGTTAAATGCGTTCATTAATCTTTTTAACAACTTGAGATGTTTAGCGTTATCATTTCATTTCCACATCTGGAGAAAGTAACAAAATTTCACCGTGTATAAATGAATGTGCAATAAATATTAGATTTTACAATCACAAAAGAAATTTAAACTGAATTAAGTATTAATAAACTAATTTGTTCGGAGAAACACTCGCGAGCAATAATAGCTACAGTTGGAAATGATCTGATCGCGGAAGAGACGCGTTAAACATCTCTGTAACGGATAAAAAAATATCATTCAGTACAACATCGTATGCAGAAAATTGTTAAAAAAAATATGTCTGTGAAAGAAAACATTTCAATTAGTGAAAGCGCGATAAGGAAATAACAATGTTCACCTACAACCTACATACGAAGCTATTTATGGAGCCATCGTGAATAGTTCTCAAGTATTTTACGATCAATTTAACTAATACGAAAATTGCTAATAAAGGTACAAATGTGAGTATCCCGCGGTGACACAGTTTTCCAAGCGAGAATGTGTTGTTTGTTATCAATACACGTGAAATGATAATTTATGCATGAACACGTAGTTTCTCCGCACTCTTATCTGCGCCGGCACCGGGCACTAGGCACCGGCACCGGGCACCAGGCACCGGCACCGGGCATTGGGCACCGGCACGGAGCGTCAGGCCCCGGAACCGGGCACCGGGCACCGTGCTCACACAGGTGTATCCACCTACAGTTCTACTGTACTCACTAGTAACCAAACCCGAAGTACAGTGTAATGTGTACACAGTACAAGTAGGCTTTGCAACTCCCTAAATTCTTACGATGTTCAATAACAAACATCACTAACTCCAACGAGATTTAGGCTGCTTAGTAGTGTCCGACCGAAACAGGACTTTCTACCGAAACTGAATCTTCGGTAGCTATCTCAGTTTCGGCCGAAACCGAAACTTTTTTAGACACGTTAAAAATGTATTGTTTACTGAAATTTGGCTTATTTTTTACACTTATACAGACGGTTGACACGTGTTAAACGAAATAAAAAAAACAGTAATTGATTTTGTGATTTTTTTTCGATATTACTTAAAATTAACAAACATGTTAATTACTTCTCGGAACAAAAATTTGGTCAATAATCAACACTTGTACACATTATAAAGGAAGGACCACATTGATTGAGTATTTTAATTTTGATTGCGTTTACAATCACAACATTCTTAACACAAACTTTACCATTTATTGAGATCTTTTGTAGAGTTTCGGTGCGGCAGAAAATCTGCCGAAACCGAAACTGATGCCGGAACTAGATTTTTTTGCCGAAACCGAACCTTCGGTCGGTCACTACTGCTTAGTAGAGTAAAGTAGGAATCATAAAAAACACTGCTTCAAGGAGATACTTTAGCGTTTATTACAGAAAATCACCTTTCATTGTTTTGATTTAATTACATTCGGTTCACTTTAACGGCCATCCTGTTTTACCGTTAAGAATTTTAACCAAATTTTATTGATGAACTATTATTTATTACGTTTACTTAATTGAGTTTAATTCGTACAACTACATTTAATCTAGTTTTTAATTTAAAGTAAATCAAATTTAACAATGTCATTATCTGCAAGCATTTTAGTTTTTATTGTTGTGACAGACTTTTCGGCGTTCAAGGCCAATAACAAACTTTATACTAAACACGGATATACTATCATTGTTTAGATGCATGAATATAAAGAAACAACGCTGTTCCATCACATCACTTACATCATTCCTTGAAATATATTAATGAACGATTTTAACTCGTTTCGACGGCGCTAAATATAGACATCAACCAAACGTTTCTAAAATGGCAATTAAATTGTGGCATTATCAATTTAATGGCAACTTAATTGTGCGTCGTTATTACTAAACTATATAAAGTATATTATAATATAGTAAGTAGGGATAGTTAGTATTCGCACCCTGTCAGTGTCATCGTAGGAAGTAGAATTAGAGTGGCTGGCGGGTAGATGGGCAATGTGCATGTGCAAAGCGCGTATCGAACACTGGCTGCACTCTAATGAAGTTAGTTTCCTGTCTGTGTGATGGCACGAACAGCCCAGCAGCCCAGCAGCCCAGCAGACCAGCAGACCAGCAGCCCGGCACATGTGTGTTGTGTGTGGTGTGTGTTGCGAGGTGGTGGCTGGTGGCTGCAGAATGTAGGCCACGAGGCCTCCACTCCACGGCTGGTTTCTTTCAACACCCAGAGAGGTCCGGTAGATTCTTAATCTCTCTCCAATTTCTACTTGTACTGTGCGGATTTACGCGGATTTAAATTCGCGTACTACCTGCAGCAGAATTATGCTCCTCGTCGTGATTTATTTTCCTCTCGATGTCTTTATATGAAGAATTGATTGTTTCAGTTTTATTCAAATCTACTCAAAACCATTTTACATAAGTTTTCATTTTGTTAAATTCAGCTTATTGTATTGTCAGAGTTAAGACATCTGACAATACGCCCACCTTTTCTTATATGTACCAGAGTGGTAGACACGCTCAGTATCTCCCTGGTGAAAGACCACCATTCAGAATCGAAACTATGGTTGAAATGGCTTAAGCCATGTTTGGTAACCAGATATGTGTAGTCAGGTACTTCGAAACAACTCTCTTTCTTATTTTCTTCACATCCCTTCTCCAACGAGCCTCACTATAAAGTACCTATTCTCACTGGTTCCGTACTGTTGAGAGTCTTGTTCTGTGTAAGATTAAAAAGGTATCCATACTAGAGAATGCATAAAATGCTTGAGGAACATTAAAACACATTTGATATACAAAAAAAATAATTTTGGTCGAGTTTTAATGAAATGATAAAATTGATTACAAACAATAAAATCAAATATTAAATAACCGTATTTTTAAATTTTTAATTTGGGAGGCGGGTATGGGTACCGCCGCCCCGGGAACCATTTATTGGATAACCAACACCTGCTTAACCGTGCCATAGGTCACCCAGTGTGGCTCGCTACGATTGGTGACTTAGCATGGGTGCCGGGTTTCATTGGGTAAGGTCTGTCTATGTCTGTCTGTCGTGGCGGCGGTTGCCCACCAGCGGCGAATTGCCCACCTACTACGTGGCGAGCCGGATTGGGAAAGACTGGGTGAGAGAGTCATTTTGACCTCTCTAGCCTGACTCTCTCGATTCATCTTGCACCGCAGTCGGGGGGAGGGATTCATACGTCCGTCACTCCTGAACACATTGAACTCAGAGTCTTATACCTTTATACCTTTTATCACCCCTTATACCTTTTTCTTTCTCAAATTTCCACTCCTTTCTTTCCATGCCTTGAGGGACTTTTTCCTCAGGGCCTCATGTGGGACGTAACTTAATAAAACAACAAATTTGATTAAATAATTTCGTGTAAGATTTCTTTCTTTACCTAACGACCGAAATTTATCCAAAGTCTGTACCCCTTTGCTCATCCCCGTTCATACGTTACTATCCATAGTTTAAGAAATATTATCAATAGTAGTGATAAAAACATTAACGCCACAAATGATGAATAAAAATTTAACGCGTATTAAAGTTTAAAAGTGTTTCAATACATCATCATTATTGTTTATGTATTCGTGTAAAAGAAATGTGCCAGTCGCATCGCCGAATGTTTTGAAGGTCAACTTTCGTTCACCGATGGCAATCATTCGCGAACAATTTATTGCGAGAAAAAGTAAACCCCACCAGTCACCAGTCATGAGTTCGCTAACCTGATATGAGTTCACGCAGATTTCATAGTTTATACGTTATATGTCACCTTGTGTCAGTGTTAATTTAACACACACATACACGCACCCTCACACACACACACACACACACAACACCTACTTTATCCACCTCGTGCTAAAGGAGCGCTTGTACTATCAGGTATTTATAATTAAATACACGTAAACCGTACATTCTTACTAAATACGTTTAAGATGCATTTGACCGTTTAGTGGCTGATTGGCATCGCGTTTGGGTCCCACCCAGGCGTGCCGTGTCCGATTCCTCGGCTGTCTAAGTCTTCCATCACGACACAAGCAACATTTTCCGCTTACTGTGGTGCTAGTAGGAGATTTTCAAATATTGTCAGGTTATTCGTATCCCGGGATGTGTACGGTAACAAATATGGAAAAACCAAATAAATTGAATGAAATCCTTGTAGATTACCCTCTTCCTCTCTCCCATATGGTATATATTTATATAAACTGTAGATTTAGAAACATTTGTACCAGTCTGAAGATGGCTTTAACTTTTTTGAATTACTCACTTCGAATTGGACTGCGAAGTACCAAATCAAGCAACTAGGCAACATGTATATTATTCTGCATACGTGCATCTATTCCTCGCTTTCATTTATTTGGGAACCAATTCACCTCAAATATCGACATTTTAATGTAAGTTAACCAGCATTTAAAAGATACCTGAATAATATTTTTATATAGTATAATATTATTATAACTTTAAGAGGGAATAACCAGAGATAGCCGGAAATATGTCATTTTTAAATCAAATTATATCATTTAAAAAAAAATGTAAATCAATTTCGAAAGATATATTTAATCTAGTAAAGTTATGTTTTAAATTATGAAAAAAGTTCTTTTAATTTTATTCCAAAATCAGGTAGTTGGTCGTTGGCAGATTTATTAATTTTTCTATCATATATAACACGCGTTTCAAATCATGTAATCAAATAGTGAAATAAATCAATAAATTTTCTCGGAAATTTAGATTAAATAAAATCATTAAAAAAACGGCGCACTTGTTTTGTGACGATAAAACTTCAGTTTGTGTCTATTTAATTACGGTCTCATAAACTAATATATTTGAGATTTTTTTTACACACTTATTTTGCTTAGACATTAAAAATTATAAATAGTTATGATCAAAAAATAATCACAAAAAGCACTTAATTTTAAAAATATATCATCACGCGTCTGACCATTTGTACTGCTAACTTGAAGGTAGGTACATCATTAAAACAAATTTTTAAAAACCGAAGTAAAATCGACATTGAGTTATTAGTTATTAGTTAAAATGCTGGTACGGAGAATAATCAATCTATATCGTTAGAATTGCCCTGTTCAGTTGAAAGGGTATGACCGCAAGACTATCTTTCGACGACATTTTAATTCTCGGTCGCTGTGTAATGGGCCGCAACCGGGCTCAAAAAAAAGAAGATGGAGAGGTATGAAATTACGAATGCTAGAGGAAAGCGCTAATATTTAAAATTTAAAACGTAAAAATCGATGCGAAAATTGCGAAAATGTTTAATAAAGCACGACTCGTTTAAAATAGAGCGAAAATCTCATACTTGTTTTTAATAATAATTTTTGGAGCAAACTTTGCGATTTTTTTCTATCGAGGGAATTTCATATAATTTGCGTTTCGGCGTGGGCAGCATCTAGAAATTATCTTCAAAAATAACATAGATTTTTTTAAGAGCTTAAAAACTTCAAATGTTTAAGGGAGATATGTAAGAAACCGGTAGAAATGCGGGTAGCCGCGCCTTAAGAACTATTTTATATACTCGTATTTTACATTCTTCCTTTTGTTCTTTTATCTACTTTAAAAATTATATTATATGCATTTAAATGCAACTGTATGGTGTATAATATCTACCATGTATTAGGTAATTAAAAATGAGTTTTTGTGTTTTCAACACAGTGTAAACTTTTGCTGTCTCTGTATCATTCGGCAATCTTCATTATCATGTAAAATATACAATATTTTAAAAGTCCATCAGGGCGTTTAAAATTAATAAATAAAAAAATTACTCCTCATTAGTTTATTCGTCATTCGGTTTTTAATCTAATTTGAAAACACCCAGTCATAAAACGTTCTCCTTCTATCGGATAAGCAGCTTCTAAGTATAAAATAGGTATAAAATCCAAGTTTGAGAGAAAACGCAATTCATATTGTGCAGATTTGTTACTTTCATTTATGCTTTATAAAAAAAGAATACAATAATTTACATATGAAGATCACTCTGATTTCTTTTGAAAAGCTCCACTTTCTCCGACCGTAAGCAACGATGTTCAGGTTTATACATTAACAGCGTAAATCTTCTGTAAGTTGTCTTCCTCAGTTCTTTCTACATATAGGTATATCGTAATTTTACGTTATATCGTAACGTTTGCTAAACTAAATATAAGCAAATAATAAAAAGAAATCTCAATATTTAGTAAGAGGAGTATGTCAACTCGAGTTTGATGACCCGGATTTTTTCAATCATCGAACGTATTGTACATGGGCACTTAGAGTTTGGAATTTTATAAATGATTATGATATTTGAGTTGTATTAAAGCAAATGCGATATTTTCTATATATGCAACCTTGACATCTAAATGAGGTAGGCACAGCACAGGTCGGTGTCCACCCAGCGTCATGTCGGGTCAAGAGATCGATTGTCGATCGACTTGTCGAATTGAACGATGTTTGTGTGCTACTAATTAAGTAGGAATCTTAAATACTTATATAATATTTTATCTTCTTTGCATAGCTCCGTACAGTGATTAAAACACATCAAAGGCTGTTAATAATAAAAAACCGTCTCAGATTACATGGCATATGTATAAATCTAAGAATATAGATCCAGCAGGTTATATTTATGGACTCCAGATACTAATATCTACAGCCCGTATGTTTGACGAATATCTACAGCTCATATGTTGAACTAATATCTACGAACTTCAGAGTGTTGATTAATATCTACAGAGCGTAGGTTGAACTAATATCTACAGAGCGTAGGTTGGACTAATCAGCTAAATGTGTCCAATAGTCCAATATTAGGGATTTTTACATACATACTTACATAAATTAAGTTTTTTAAACTGCATACGCAATATTACGTTATTCCAATATGCTATACATAATTGCAAATCCAACCTCTGACAGTACTGTAGATATTCGTCAACACTTTGGTTCTCATAGATATTAATCAACAGTTTGAGCTGTAGATATTCGTCAACACTTTGATTCCCATAGATATTAGTTCGATTTTTTCAGTTTTTGGAATTCCTGTAGATATTAGTAGACGCCTCCATATTTATGTACGTCCTGTCACTAAAAGATGCACCACAGCGGAGGGTCTAGAGTCTAAATAGTCTATTTACCATATGTATGCCAGCCTTGGGCGACATATCTAATATAAAGATTGTCCCTCACACAGAGGTGCACTTAGCATGAGAAAAAATTATAACTTTTCTGTGACTTGAATCCAGGATAGCTAAACACTTAAAATATGAGAGAGTTGATAGAATCTGGTAGCACTGCGTATTAGGCGAGCTGAAATATAATCTTGATATTTGAGGCAAATGAGCAGTCACACTTCGCGATGGAAGATTTCCCAGATCAAATGACAGCGTGTCAACATAGCGACTATCAGTCACAGAAGGGAGATCGGCCGATCATGTGATCGCTCTCGGATAAATCACAGTCATATTCTATGGTTTAGTGTTAATGCTTTTCAGTATTTATAGCATCATATGGGATGCAATCAATTTAAATAAGAAAATGTCGAGAGAATGGTAAAACAGAATGATTGTCCGGCTATAGCGAGCACCCACTTTCACGCGTGAACTTTCTCTGTTCCGCCTCTTAAATATGGCCACCGGCAATTAAAACTACGTTCTTGAACAACTGTTATCTTAAAATTATCTTGCGAGTCGTTCAAACTAATTAGAATTTAATGTGAAAATTGGGACGAAAGTTTACACAGTCATAATGATAAACCGATTCCAGCAACTCGAGTTACCCAGTCTCACGCATGCCTCTCATTGCTGTCGCTTGCCGCATGCCGCGCTCGTAAGCTGCTAGTGGTCTGCGTCTATAGTCAGCAGTCAGCACTTCAGCAGCCAACACTTCAGCAGCCGGCAGTCAGCATGACACGACTCTCGCATGATGAGTAGGTGCTAAATAACTGCACCACGAGAAAACAGCACAAAAAACCGTGCATGCGCTGAAGTCAAAGAAAGGGGAATGGATTTAAACCACTAGTAACACGTATTATACATACAGATCGGGAGATTATTATAACATCGTAACTTTGATTCGTTGCCCGTGAAGGTTATGCATAGGTACGTTATTCATTAATGGTTAAAAATATGTTTTAAATACGGCAGATGTGGGGTAAAATGTATTGGAGAAAAACATTTTGTAATACAAAGAGAAAACTATAAAATTTGAAGTAACATTGGCTAAGTAACTTCTAGCTCATCGTAATACGGATATATTAATAGGATTACAGTGTCTTATGTAGATTGGGATATATATTCTATGTGAAGTCTCCAATGCAGATAGAGAGGATAGTTGGGGGAAGATAGAAGAGAGAGTTCGGTGATGGCGCTGCACCAACTCTGCGACGCTTCCGGAGAAACGCGCGATGGTATACATCCATATCCATACTCCATATGACACACAAGATGATCATGACTTTTTATGGAAGTGGATCTAACAGGAAACCTCGCGCGCCGTCTGATCTGGTGCTCGTCAAACTGGCGTTTCTCAACATACCACGTTATGTACTACTACCTCTTTCTACCAGCCACGACTAGAAAATACTCGTTGATCTTCCGAATATCATGTCGTTGCTATCACAGCTGACCACGGCCAGGAACAACCCGGCATTATTTGTAAAATCTACCCTGTTACAACAATACAACATCAAATAATATCAGTTACGTAGTATTTTAATAAATACATACGCAGGCATTACTTTCTTAGAATAATAAATACTAATAAAAAAAAAACGAATAAAATATTAACGCCTTTATGCTCGCACGATTTAATTCCTAATTCCGGGGAGGATTTCAGTATAAGTTATGGCTTGTTACTTATGGCAAAAAATATTGTTAACATTTATGACATATAATGAGGTTAATTTAACGAATTTTTTACACTTCTGTATTTAGAAATATTCTCGTATTTGCTTGAATCCTTTTCTGTATTTCTTGTATTCTCTCTGTTTGATTATATTGTCGTGGACTATTTTTTTCTTAACTCTTGACAGGCCAAGATGCCAAACAGGACGTCCGTAACCGTGGGGGTCGGGCGATGACCCCATTTTTTTTTTTAAACTTTTAAACCAAAGAAAACACTTTTTCTTTTTTCGATGTTTTTTTTTTTGTTTTTTATGTTTTTGCAGGGAATATTACCTACCTATATTTGACAAAATATTTTTTCCTGCGATCAACGATTTTTTCACATTTTTTTTTAAATGGCATATTATGTATTAATCCTTTGCGCAGGAATACCTAAAATACTAAAAATATATTTCATGTATTTAAGTAGATATAAGAAGGATAGTTATTTTGGGGTCTACCTTCGGCCCCAGTTGGCTGCGGAAGGGTTAACTTCGTTGTTTTACTCTTTTACATCTCCTTTGTTTTATGTATCTTTTAACTGATCTCTCTAAAAATATCTCAGTTTTTCAGAAGGTTTGGATTGTTCTCAATGACGTGTGAACAATTTGTAAAAAATCCGTAGGTAGGAACATAATAATAAATAAATAATATTGGAAACTTTATTAAGTCAACTTGTTTTCGTCAGATCGGTTTCTTTTGTTTTTTCTCTTTGAAATTGGAATGGACGCTTTGGATATAGTTTATTTGGTTCGCGAGCCACCTTTAGGCAATCCGCGGGAGTTAATACCCGAAGCCAGAAGCCGAAGTCCGCAGCGTCTCTCTTTTGCAGAATAGAGGCAGTTGATTTATACAGAAATATCTAGTGCGCGTCACTCGTTAACGATTCCATAATACACACTCAACCAGCACTCACTAACTCACCGACTTCACTCGCTACCGCAATATGTTCACAATTATTCGTTGCTAAACCGTTGCCCAAAAACTGAGCTCTGCCTTACAAATCATATATGTACATAATGCATGTGCTCAAAGAATGTGATCCAATTCCATAAATGTTTTTAAAAGCATTTCGTATGTGGCTTAAGAGCGGGGTTAAGGTCTATGGAGAAACGCAGCAGAATTATATTATTGTACGGCTGTGTTCTATTTGTCTATATAGATCACATGAAATCTCCCAGATCGTCTATACTATAGACAGATGGTAAAGCATACGGTGCTAATTTATACAGATTTGTGAAGTACGTATTTTTTAAAACAACACCCAATATTTGCCTATTTTGAATAAAACGATAATGATAATAATAATTGGATAATTTGTACAGCGCCGTTTTGGTGTAAAATCACCTCAAGGGCGTACCGAACTAACTCCAAAGCGTTCATTAAATATATTTCCGATGTTGTTCTGTGAGACGCAATTAGGTCGTCTTATCTTTGAATGGTGGGAAAATATAAAATAAATATAAAACAAAAGGTTTTTATAAAAATTGTAACGCCTACCGAGACTAAGCCACGAAGTGGAGTACAATGGTCCATTGAAACAGATTTAAATATCAGCTGTTCAGAGTAGAATACTATTATAAAGATTACTAATCGGGTATTTAGGTTTCTTTAATCCTCAACCTCATTCTGATGAAAGTTAGTGTACGGATTTAACGTACTACCCCTTTATATGACCACATTGTTAGTGATACAGCCTTGAGGCATGTCACCCACAATTATTTCAAGGCGAAAAAACAGAAAAAATGGGTGTTTATTTGAGTCAAATCTTTATCGAATGTTCAAACTTCGATGGTCGAGTTTATAAGTATTTTCGCCTGAAATTTTAAGTTGTATTAGAGTGTTTTTATAGTTTTACCATGATTTAAAAGTTATATATTATATTTATTATAGTTGAGACAGCCGACAGTTAATAATTGACAGGTTTAGTGAGGAGGATCAAATAACTTTTACCCAGAGTTTAAGAGAATTCTTATAAACGTGGTGTACCACTATATGTACATTGACAAATCTACTTCATATTTAACGATGCACCATACAAGAGTTCCACTGCCAACTACTGCATCCTTTATGGAGAATGTGAAATAAAGGAGGATGTGATTGTCGTGTTTATTTATTAGCTGGTAAATAAAATCATTTTGTTTCTTTAGGGTGCTTTCCCTTCAGACATTTGAAGCTCGGATTATTTTATCTCATGGCCAGAGCTCTAATAACTCTCACAGATTGTAGAAAAGCGCCTAAGAGTAAGGCATATATAGTTAGTTCTATTAACTGATCAATTCATGCTAAAAGTAAGTATTATTGTTTATCATAAGATACGTCATAAATAGAAAAATAGTCTAGTTTGGTTTTGTCAGGCAGTTTTTGGACCATCCCTCAAAAGCTTGATCACACACCTGTACTGTACAGGCGGAGTGTGAGTGCATAGTGTGGAGTGTATACAGTAGAGTGTGGAGGGCGCTCGTGAGAGCTGTTAGCTCACATAGCTTGATCACACACCTGTACTGTACAGGCGGAGTGTGAGTGCATAGTGTGGAGTGTATACAGTAGAGTGTGGAGGGCGCTCGTGAGAGCTGTTAGCTCACATAGCTTGATCACACACCTGTACTGTACAGGCGGAGTGTGAGTGCATAGTGTGGAGTGTATACAGTAGAGTGTGGAGGGCGCTCGTGAGAGCTGTTAGCTCACATAGCTTGATCACACACCTGTACTGTACAGGCGGAGTGTGAGTGCATAGTGTGGAGTGTATACAGTAGAGTGTGGAGGGCGCTCGTGAGAGCTGTTAGCTCACATAGCTAATGACCGCAATACTCTGCTCGCGCACTGCATATGCATCATGTATAATACAGCCACATAGTCTCTCTCAGCCACGCAAGTGTATTGGTGCGAGGAAAATGTAAATAAGCGTCAGTCACTTGCATCAACTAAATCATTTTTCGCTTCAATCTGATCAGTATTATTGGACAATATTTCCTTAATTTCGCGTCAAAAGTCTTATGTCTCCTTATATTCTCATTGAATTTCTTGAGATACTTTAACTGCACAGTACTATATGTGAAAAGGGCGCTACAATAAGCCTTGATTCTTAAATGAAATTTCCAACCACCGTACGAATACTCTATACAGGGTGTTAAGGGACGTACTTGACTTACTTTAACCAGTGATTCCTGGCATTATTTGGTGTAAAAAATGTAAATGAAATTATGGTCTCCGGTGACATTTTTGATTTTTTTTTTTTACAAAAACCGTTCTACAAGTTCTAAAAAAAATTCTACAAGTCCCTTAACACCCTGTATATAATGCTCTACCAAACCCAATAAAAACAACAGCAACTAACATATTTAAAACCAAAGTAAATACATGCCTGATGGAACAGAGTTGAACTTGAAAATATTATGAATATAGTGAAAATACAACATGAGACAAAATATAAAAAAAAATCTACAGGCCGCCTGAAAACAGAAAACCACAGTGAAGAGGATTGTGAACACCGTGACATTATTCTTACATTCTGTTTCATACTCACATCATCCACAAAGTACGCCATTGAAACTATAAAAAATGCGCACGTATCAGGGACCAAACCAGACAGACTTTGAGATTTGATAAGTTTTTACCATTTGACTTTTTGATCAACATTTTGTTGGCCTTCGCAAAACGTGTTTCAGACGAGAGTGAAAAACTGTCTAGCATATTTATCTAACTAATTAAAAATTATGCGGCTTCATTTTAACATATTGGCTACTTTTATACTTCTATGCTGAAAGTGGCTAAAAAATTAAATGATATTTGATGAATTGATTCCAGATTTCTAATAGGAATGCAGTTAATATAATTAATTAATTAAATTAACTTTTGCTGACCGTAAGCGGATCGAGGTGTATTAAACATATTACAAACTCAAACCTCAAAAATTTATTGCTTCCCTCTCCATCGTCTAAATAAATTTCAGAATGAAGATGTGCACCTTGCAATGAAATGCAAGTAAATGTGAAGAAGAATGAAGAAGGTGGCTGAGCGTTCTGGGCACCACCGCGTGCAATAGAAGGCGCGGTGGGTGGGGGGGAGGGGGAGGGGGGAGGAGGCAGATGGAAAGCGAGTCAGTGTGTCACTCTGCGATCTGAGTTAGGGTTGCCGCACAAGTAAATACTACTTTAGGTTAATGCAATAGAAAAAATAAAATTATAACAACAAATCTGAATAAAGGAACAAAATTTAATTTTATTCGTAAAAAAAATTACATTGTGGTTTGTCGTAATTACAATATAAATACGTTAATGCAATTTTAAACTCTTCGTTTTAATACATTACTCTATTACAGTGTCTCCCAAACATTGTTCTGCCGTGGCCCGGTAATTTTCAAACTGCCCCTTCATGACCCACTTAATACTTTAAAACCCAAGCTGGTTCCATTAGGTAAAATAAAACACATTTATTGACAGTAAAAATGTTTTATTAATACTACATACTTTGGTATCGCCTATTTAGTCACTAAGTTTTAGTGCGAAGTATGGAGCTGCTGCTTAATTGTTACTAAAGAATCCAAAAGTTTGCGGAAAATGACGAAAGTTTTATGCTAAGGTCTGGTTCCACTTCAAGTCGGTTTCTATATTTATTTTTAAGGTAAACTAGTGTTGAAAACCCAGCTTCACATTTGTAAGGTAAACTAGTGTTGAAAACCCAGCTTCACATTTTTAAGGTAAACTAGTGTTGAAAACCCAGCTTCACATTTATAAGTTGTGACAAAAGGCATTTATTGCTTGATGAGCTAATTTTGTGTATTCTTCACGACAAGATAACCAAAAATCTATCAATGGTCTTAGTCTTGTGTCAAATATATCCTTGAGTGATGTGTCAGTTGACAGTTCAATTAACGAGTCGACATCTGAATCTGGCAATTCGTGGCAAATTAGTTTCCGAATCTAACTTGCTAATCCTGCGAATCTAATCAAGCTTTGTTGCTGTCGATTAGAGGAAAATATTGTTGAAGATTCCTCTAATAAATGTTCTTTAATTTGAGTTAAGATGTCTTGTGGAAGTGCAATCATGTTGTACTCTTTTTGTATTTCACTTAAATGACTAAATGCTTTGATGTTACCTGTTTCAGCGCGTTGTGCCCACACATTAAGCTTTTTTCTTGCAGCTTCCATCTTGTCTTGAAACAAGGCGGGAATGTTGCGCCCCGGTATTTTATTTTGATGGCCCGGTACCGGGTCGCGACCCGGCAAATGGGAAACCCTTTTCTATTAGTTTCAGAAGGGCCCGTCCTTCGCCAGGAGAATATTAAAACTAACACAACATACAAAACACTGACAGATACTGCAGGCCCCGATGAAGGAAGGAATATTGTAAAATAATCCCGCTATGCGCTATGTAGAGTTTCTCATTCCATTGATTTTTAATGCGTTCTATCCATTTTAATTATCATATACTTTAATAGTCTCTCAAATTAAAATTGTGAGTTGCATTACACTAACTATTAGACGACTAAAGCAACGAAATATGAATAATAAGTAATTAGTGAAGACAATATTAGCGACTCTCAATCGAAAATTAAAACAGAAAAATCAATAAAACAAAACAAAAAATCATCATAAACTTGCAGAAAAGTTAATAGATGTTGAATATTAAGTAAAAGTGGAGAAATTTATCCAAAACACCATTTGGTAGCATTTAGTTTGATATGAATCTTGCAATGATACATAAAGATAGCAGCCAATAAAATATGCGTTAAGAAAATTAAAATAATGTTGGTGGTTCTTAGTCAAAGTATGATAAAGTTAAATATGACCGCAGCGGATAGAATCCCATTAGCTCAGTGGCTTGGTTCGATTCCTGTTCACTTTCGATGTGACTTTTTCTGATTTTTCTGTTTCAAATTTTTGGTTGAGAGTCGCCAAAATTGTCTTCATTAATTAAATATTACAATTTGAGGTCGTTTTACTCACTAAGTAAAAACAAAAACAAATAAAAAAAAAAATATTTGTGAAAAATCTTCACTTATCACAAATGATGAATCGTATTAATTGATAATATTATAAAGGCGAAAGTTTGTATGGATGTATGGATGTCTGGATGTACGGTGTATTGATGTATGTATGTTTGTTACTCTTTCACGCAAAAACTACTGAATGGATTTCAAAAATTCTTTCACTAATAGAAAGCTACATTATTTGCGAGTACTATAGGCTATGTACATTGGTAAGCTATGGCGTTATGAAATTATTTATTATACGTTTATTGTCCGTGTTTGGTGCATTTAGATTTAGATGATGGGGCGCTTCAAACGCCCGGGTTGCCGGCACTGAAACTTAAACTGAACCGTACAGCACACACACCGGCTACACACTGCACACACACCGGCCACACACTGGCCACACACCGGCCACACACCGGCCACACACCGGCCACACACCGGCCACCCACCGGCCACACACCGGCCACACACCGGCCACACACCGGCCACACACCGGCCACACACCGGCCACACACCGGCCACACACCGGCCACACACCGGCCACACACCGGCCACACACCGGCCACACACCGGCCACACACCGGCCACACACCGGCCACACACCGGCCACACACCGGCCACACACCGGCCACACACCGGCCACACACCGGCCACACACCGGCCACACATCGGCCACACACCGGCCACACACCGGCCACACACCGGCCACACATCGCACACACACCTGCTATACACCAGCCATGCACTAGTTACCTATTACCGTGAAATATTGTAGATTCACGTGTTGGTAGAAGACATCTTTCTATAAATTGTGTTTATTTATTAACCTTTTGCATTATTTATTCTCGTGAACATAATATTAATTAAATATTTATTGCACAAAAATATCATTAGTTAAAAAATGAATCTTTCTGTAATTCAGACCACCTACACGCACACACACACACATTACGCGATTAGTTTTATTACCTTTTGTCATCTAAACAATTTACTATTCCAAATCAACGGTTGAAAACTTTTCTACAGGTGACTCACCACCAAAACCGCATCAGGTTCAAACTTGAGGTTTGAAGAAAGTGTTTCAAAAAGAAATCGTATTTTTGTACGAGTTTATATGTGCGGCCGAAATGTTATTATTTATTACAATAATACGCCATCGCCATCGCTATCGCTATTAGCTATCGCTGTTACTATTAACTATTAGCTATGTGCTATGTGTGTAGAATGGAAGCAGAGAACAGAAGAAAGTTGCCGATCAGGTTTATCCGCCTCTCGCAGATAATGGTACTCGTATCAAGGCCATTGGGCCGATTCCACCGAGCGATTCCGGACTATTTCATATTTACTGCTATATTTAGGTGAAAGTTTCACTGAACAACCTATGTAATGTATCGGTTTTTCGTGTAATAGGCCGGAGGGGGAGGAAGTGCATCGGAAGGATCAAGCAGATCTGACGAAGAGAGTATTGACGAGACCACAAAGATGGAAAAAGAGAATTATTAGACTTGAGATCGCTGCTTTTAATGTACGGGCAGATAGTCGTGTGATAAGAAGACGGAAAGAGTGATGTGTGTTTAAGCATTGTATCTTTATCTCGTGTCGGTCAAATGTCGACCAATGTAAAATGATATATTTATATTGGTCGACATTTGACTTGTAATTCTTCCAAGCACATGAAAAACCTTTCCAAGTATAACCGGAAAAGCAGTACAGCTTATTAACCAGAAAAAAAACAGAAGCTTAAAGCTTAACTCAAAATAATTTTTTGACTTACGGATGCATAAAACCGGGATTGGTGTACATAAGTACCTACTTAGGTACCTAGACACGATTTTTTAGATAATATAGTTTACGAGCTGGAGTCCCCGGCGTTGACAGAATTACAGAAATACAGAATTTTCCAAATCAGAAGTGAAGAGTATTAATTTTCCTATTATTTTAAACGTCAAATATTACAAAATTTCATCAAGAAGATCAAAATTCTGCTTTAAAGGTGGAAAAGGGGGATGGGGTGGTATTTTTAAAATTTAATAGAGACAATTAACATTCTCTTGTTTTGAAGGTCAAGCTTGCGAATTCGTCAATCTCAGAATAAAACTGCAGATTTGTATAAAAAACAAATCGGGCCACTCGGCCTTCATGTATAGTTAGGAAGAAGAAGATACCGATAAGGCGCGTATGCATTCACCAGCTTGTTTAGTTTGCTCCATATGGTTCCAAAGATACTCTTGTATTACGCATGATTCAGTCATGATTCGTGACACATGGAAACAAACGTAATGCATGTGTAAATCTCAAACAATTTATGCAATTTCACAAAGAGATAATTGACGGCGATTTCTCCGCGTAAGGTGAAACTTGCGATTTCATTTTTGTCATCTAAGTCGCTTCCTCAAATTGTATTACACAATGGCTGATTGTTAGAGAACACTTTGGTATGGTGACATGTCCATGCATTGTCGTACGACGGCACATGAACATTACAGCGTCCACGAGGCGTATCACACTTAGAAGTAACAATTGACAAACAACCTCGTCTATGTCTATGGCATCATCTCGTCCGAATTCCTTACGATCACTCACTAGTTACTAGTTACCAGTCGCCAGCCGCCTCAGCTGAGATTGCCACTGCCATTGCAACTGTTCCATATCTTCATTCTGTATATCGCGCTTTCTAGCGTGCGGAGAGTGCCATTCGTTTCAACTGTACCTGGATTTCATTTCTGGTAATGCTCGCTTTCCTCATGTCATTCACGCCACTTATTCTAGTAATCAACTGAATATATTTCGCAAGCGACCGATCATTATAATCTTCTGTATTATGGAATCAATCTGCAGACATTTGTTCTACAAAAGCTGATGCATAGTTTTAGGTTTTTAATGCCATTTTAGAAGGATAATTCGAATTTGATCCGCTTAATCTAATTACTTTAAATAAAAATAAACACACAAGAACTCAAATACATTGTAACACATAAAAACAGTTAACAAACACAACAGATAATAAACATGTCGATTAGAAACACTAGATCTGCATCCCTAGCACAGTCGTTCGATAAGGATTGATAGGATAACTTTCGGTAACTTCTCGTCGTTCCCTAGCATGCCTGCAGATCGCCAAAGAATAAGTAACAGTTCACAGTTTTTTTTTAATATATTCGACGTCAATTTTTGTTGGTACGTTAGCGATGTGCAGCTGACCTAGGGAACGATGAGAAGTTACTGAAAGTTATCCTATCAATCCTTATCGATCGACCGTGCTAGCTGTTGCTGCTGCCACTGGCTGCTGCTGCTGATGGTCAAAACATACCTTAAAACCAACTACTAATACTAAATTTAGACAAAAAGTTTCTTATACTAAGGAACTAAACTCAAAAACAAAATTTCATTCTCCTTCAAAAATCATAACAATATACAAACATCAACAACTCAAATACAAAACTGAATACAAAACATAGAAAGATCCAAAATAGAAAACATACTGACACCAAATACAGACTTATACTGAAACCACTCATCTAGTCTTAAAACATTATTATTATAATAAATATATATATATATATATATATATATATATATATATATATATATATGTATATATTATTATTATAATAAATTAATTTAAAATCCATATTACTCTGATAATTATATTAATAGCATGGGAGATTTCAATGAGGATATCATTATCTCAATTTGTAAAAAAAGAAAGAAAATAAAATATAATATTATTATTATAATTACCACTTTTATATTAAATGGATTTCGCCATTTCATCTGAAATCATGAGATTTGTTAGTAGGTATATATCTACCCATTTAATTCACACACAGACAGTTGAAAAAAAACAGAGTACATTTCACACGCGGTAGAAGTGAAAACTAAAGTAGACGAGGGTGGGGATGCTACAAAGCACCGCACAAAGAGGAGACCGATAGGCTACGAAACACTGATGAGATGAGACCGATTATACCATTTCACTTTCTCGCAGGCTAAATCCTATAAATGTATGTGTCCGTCTCTTTTTCTCTTTTTTATTGTCGCTTTTTTTACGTTTTATCGAGTTTCAAATCTCAACGGTGCTAATTAAGTTTTCATTTCAATATAAGCTAAATAGTAGAGTTAAAACAGGGCTTTGCTACGCTCAGTATAGTATTATTTGATAAGTGTATAAATATGGTTTGATTTTTCATTTGTGATAGACGTAGGATTAGAACCCAAACCTTGGATCAGTATTTAGTACATTAAACTCGCGCTGGGATTATGCGGTTGCCTCTATATCTCTGTGGAACAGCTCGCGCTAGTCGGCAAATCTCGAGTCGATTTGATATTAAGCTGGACTGATTAGAAATCGTACCATCAGAATTGGACGGTACAGTATATTACAAGAGAGATCCGGAACACACCATACAGCGTACAGCGCACAGCGGATAGCTCATAGCTTGCAGCGTACGCGTACAATGCGGTCGTTAGTAAGTTGCCTCGCGATACCACGCACTTACTTTTTGTGCCGCACGTACTTTCCAATACAATACTTAAATCGTGCAATTTAAAAATTTATAATTAGTACAGTTGATTTAAATCTACATTTATTAAATTTGCAGAAATCATCGTGATTTATTTTTTCGGGTATTATGGCGTATTGCGCTTTTTATTGTTTTAGCCAACGTTTCGGACAGCGTTATTTGTTTATCTTAAAATTGCTACATATTATAATTTTACTGGTCTTCCATTAAAAGCCTTAGCTTGTGGATGGAAGAAGAGTTGACATTTCATATATTATGTACAAATACAGTCACGTGTACAGTTAATACAATGCAGTTAATACAGTTAATACATTTCATATAAGTACAATTACTATTTACTATAGTCATGTATTTCAATATATATGTAGGTGCAGTTAATACAGACACATGGCAATCAGACCCGGGAAGTTATCATCAGGGAAGATGTGCTCAGATATGAATCGCAATAAACGCTCTATCCGAAACGTTGGTTAAAGAACGTGGAGGCATAACACGGCATAATACCTTAAAAATATTTCATGATAATAATTTTGGCGGTGAAAATCTCAAATCATATGATTTTCTGAAATCATCGATCAAATGTATGGTTTTTCGTTTAAAGACACCCAAAAATTAACATTAGTTGCAGCTAATTACAGTTCAGTTAGCGAACCTCATTTCTTTGGCGTCGGTTTTTTCACAATAACGTACTTGTAACAGACGTCTTGATGTATTGGATTTTTTGTTTACGTGAAACTCGCAGGGAAGAATAAAACGACATAATCAAGTCAATTCTTGCGAAATGTTACATGTTAAAACTAGCTTGTTGTGCAACTTGCACCTGCGGTCATCGAGGTAAACAACAGGTGGCGAAATGAATAACAAGTTTACGTTTTCCTTTAACTAAAATTAGTATAAAAACCGTCTGAAAAATAAATATTGATTCATTATCAAAGGAACTTCTGAGTTATTATTATCTCCCGAAACCGAAGTGGTGACGATCGGAGTCCAGCGCCCCTATTGTTTACAGTATTTGTATGGAACAGAAAAGTGGTCTTATACAAATTGGTCCTTTTCGAGCCAGGATCCCACGTCATCAAATCTTTCTCAGTGGAGATGGCATCACACGCAGCGGCCGTCAAATCCTGGCTTCAACCGAGACATCACGGCCCTGCCTTGCTGACTCAGATGCATCTATACCTACCGCCGATCCAGATGCTACCTTAAGCCTACGCCTCCACCATCAGAGATCTACAGGAGGCTGATAAAGATGACAACAAACTGAGCAGCAACGATATATGCAGCTTCTACACATACAGCAACGGGACATGCAGCAATGAAACATGCAGCAATGAAACATGCAGCTAACAGACGTCTAGCAACAAATTGACAAAAACGAGATGCGCAGCTTCCACATATGGAGCAACGAGATATGCAGCTTCCACATATGGAGCAACGAGACAAGCAGCAACAAACTGGGCAGCAACGAGATATGCAGCTACCACATATAACGCAACGAGATATGCAGCAACCAACTGAGCAGCAACAAGATATGCAGCTAACAGACATACAGCCAAGAGATATACAGCAAAAAACTGAGCAGCAACGAGATATGCAGCTAACAGACATGCAACAACGAACCCAGCAGCAACGAGATATGCAGCTACCACAAATACCGCAACGAGATATGCAACAAAACACTGGCAGCTCACAGACATGCATCAACGAACCCAGCAGCAACGAGATATGCAGCTACCACATATACCACAACGAGATATGCAACAAAACACTGAGCAGGAACGAGATATGCAGCTAACAGATATGCAGCAACGAACCCAGCAGCAACAAGATATGCAGCTTCCACAAATGCAACAACGAGACATGCAGCAATAAACTGAGCAGCAACGAGATATGCAGCTAACAGACATGCAACAATGAACCCAGCAGCAACGAGATATGCAGCTACCACATATACCGCAACGAGATATGCAACAAAACACTGAGCAGCTCACAGACATGCATCAACGAACCCAGCAGCAACGAGATATGCAGCTACCACATATACCGCAACGAGATATGCAACAAAACACTGAGCAGCTCACAGACATGCATCATCGAACCCAGCAGCAACAAGATATGCAGCTACCACATATACCACAACGAAGTATGCAGCAATAAACTGAGCAGCAACGAGATATGCAGCTACCACATGCAGCAACGAGAAATGCAACAACAAACTGAGCAGCACCGAGATATGCAGCTACCAGATATGCGGCAACGAACCCAACAGCAACGAGATATACAGCTTCCACACATGCAACAATGAGACATGCAGCTTATAGACGTCTAGCAACGAGATATGCAGCTTCCACATGCAGCAACGAGAAATGCAACAACAAACTAAGCAGCAACGGGATATGCAGCTACCGGATATGCGGCAATGAACACAACAGCAATAAGATATACAGCCTCCACACATGCAGCAACGAGACATGCAGCTAATAGACGTCTAGCAACAAATTGGCAGCAACGAGATATGCAGCTTTCATATATGGAGCAATGAGACATGCAGCAACAAACTGATCAGCGACGAGTTATGCAGTTACGATACATGCAGCGACGAGATATCCAGCAACAGACATACAGCAACAAGATATACAGCAACAGACATGCAGCAACAAAAATGCAGCAAAGAACCCAGCAGCAACAAGATATGCATCTACGGCATGCAGCAACGAGAAATGCAGCAACAAACTGAGCATTAACGAGATATTCCGCCACCAGATATGCAGCAACGAACCCAGCAGCAACAAGATATGCAGCTTCCACAAATGCAACAATGAGACATGCGGCAATAAACTGAGCAGCAACAAAAACAAAATATACAGCTACCACTCATGCAACAGCGATATATGCAGCTACTAGATATGCAGTAATCCGCATATATGGATACTCGATACCCTGTGGCCGCCAGCCAGCCAGAGAATTCCCGAGCTTGCAGCAATCGGCCCGACCCTTAATGCTAGTCCCGGATATACTGAAAACCAAGACCGTACTCACACTGGATGAACACATCGAAACATAGATCCACATTGCCAGAAGCAAGCCCTATCAGAGAGTACAACAGCTGGCCTGACACGCAAAGCAGATTGCTGACCCATTCGCGGCCCTGCGCGCTGCAACTCCACGCCAAGCTGATCACCCACCTGCCTGAATTTGCAGTCTCATACGAGCCTGAGCCGCGTCCTGCCATCCCATTTTCATGATAAGTTATTCCTTTATATTGTTTATCCTAGTAATAGCAGCAACTAGCCCGCCTCCCAACTTGTTTGTAACTAGATACACAATTCAAGTAAAGGCACCAAACTAGCCCGCCTCCCAACTTGTTTGTGACAAGATACGCAACTCAAGTAATGGCATCACCTAGCCCGCCTCCTAACTTGTTTGCGACGAGATACGCAACTCAAGCAAAGGCAACAAACAGCTAGCCTCCCAACTTGTTTGCGACGAGATACGCAACTCAAGTAAAGGCACCAACTAGCCCGCCTCCCAACAAGTTTTCAACAAGATACGCTACTCAACCGAAGGCCAGCAAGGCTAATTCCATCTTCTAATTTCAATTCCAGCAGTGCCACTACCAGAATAGCGGTGCTCCTCATCACTGCAGCCAGGGTGAGCAAGTCCTCCCCAGCAGTACCACTGCCAGAACAACGGTGGTCCTCATCGGAGCAGCCAAGGCAAGCAAGGCCTTCCAGAACATCGGTACTCTCCTCAGATGGGAGGAGCGCGTTTCCACAATAAAAGGGATAAAATTTCATGGAACTGACTCCGAGATGAAAACGCTCTAGTGGCACTAAAGTCACGAGACAGACACTCAATTCTCTAGCAATACCGTGCATCAATTGGCTTTGCTAACCGCCAATAAAAACCGCAGAATCTAGGAAAGGTTAATACGACCCACGAAGAGGCAATACGACCCACGAGTAGGAGATCAACCCGGCTTTATTTCCTGCCTTACGATTTGGCCCAAAATATAACTTCAAGCCGTGTGGCACTCGAACGTGAGCTGTGACAAACCCAGTGCCCCTGAACATATCCAGAAGTGGACAAATTGGATGATCCTGCAAAAACACATACACAATCACCATCCCAAGACGCTGCTTCAATAACATGCCGCACTCATCTCAGCAAGACTCGCCTGAACCATGTAAAAGGAAAGCCATGCCCTGATAACCCAAGTCCATTTCTGGACAGATTCAACAACCGTATTGTGTTTGCTGCGCACCGATCCACACATTTACCCCACCTTTGTGGCAAACAGACTGGGCAAAATAGATGAAATGACCAACATACAAGACTGAAGGTGGGTGTCAACTAAGCCAAATCCCGCCGACCTTGGTACACGGGATCCAACCACCCAACGAACGAACACTAGAAGCGAGGCCCCACTACATCAGTCTTATGTCAACCCCTAATGGGAACATTGCCGCTAAATTGACTGATACACCACACACGCCCCTTTACACACTGCGGGCTAGACTATTTCGGACCCATGACTATCACAGTTGGCAGACATCGAGAAAAACGCTACGCCGCAATCTTCACTTGCTTCTCGATACGCGCTGTCCACCTAGAACTCGTTTCTTCTCTAACCACCGATCCTGCTATTATGGCCATACAACGAATGACAGCGCGAAGGGGACAGCCCGTAACCATGTACTCAGACAACGGGACTAATTTCCATGGGGCCGAAGCCGAGATGAGAAATGCCTTGAAATTACTAAGTCAAGACGTTAAAATGCTTGATGCCCTGACCACTCAGGGCATCGAATGGAGATTATACCACCAATGACGCCGCACATGGGAGGAGTATGGGAAAGACTGATACGCTCGGTGAAACGAGCACCTAAAGAGGAAATTCTCCTGACTACCCTAATCGAAGCATTCGTAGTGAACAACAGACCACTCACCCATATATCAATGGATCCTCGCGATGAAGAACCTCTAACACCTAACCATTTTCTTCTGGGGTCGGCCGGAAAAACGCTCTCTCTTGTCCATGTACGAAAAAGGGGACGAAGAAATATGTCTCCGCCGACAATGGCGTGTCGGCCAACGACTGGCAGACATGTTTTGGTGACGATGGCTTCGAGAATACCTTCCCACCTTAGCGGCCCGACAAAATGGCACCACCCTGTCACACCCATAAAAAAGGATAACTTGGTGATCATCAAGGATCCTGCACTACCTCGAAATCATTGGCCTCGCGGCCGCGTCATCGAAGAGATAACCGCAGCTGACGGACAAGTTAGAACCGCTCGAATCCAGACTAGTTCCGAAGTGTATCTAGAACCAGCCGTTAAAATCGCCGTCATCTTACCAACTCCTACACCTGCTGAGTCATCTCCCCCTCCTCTTCACAAGGACACATAACAAACCAAGATATCTACATCAAAAATGCGTCCGACGAACTAGCTAGGTGCAATCAAACAGATTACACCGGGAGGAGTGTAACAGACGTCTTGATGTATTGGATTTTTTGTTTACGTGAAACTCGCAGGGAAGAATAAAACGACATAATCAAGTCAATTCTTGCGAAATGTTACATGTTAAAACTAGCTTGTTGTGCAACTTGCACCTGCGGTCATCGAGGTAAACAACAGGTGGCGAAATGAATAACAAGTTTACGTTTTCCTTTAACTAAAATTAGTATAAAAACCGTCTGAAAAATAAATATTGATTCATTATCAAAGGAACTTCTGAGTTATTATTATCTCCCGAAACCGAAGTGGTGACGATCGGAGTCCAGCGCCCCTATTGTTTACAGTATTTGTATGGAACAGAAAAGTGGTCTTATACAGTACTTACTCCTAAAAACAATTAAATGATAAAAAAATAAAAATAACAAAACTAAAACTTGGTTTGTAACCGCGATTGATTTATTTAATTTTTAAATACCGACCGGTTTCGCTTAACACGAGCATCTTCAGTATATGAAATTAAACCGAGCTCAGCCACAAATGAACTCAGATTAATTTTATACCCCGAAAATGCACGTGTTAAGCGAAACCGGTTGGCATTAAATAAATAAATCGTGGTTACAGAAAAAGTAATTGTTTTATTTCAGTTAATATGTCAAACGACAAAGTTTCTACCTAAACGTAAAAAATAGTAATCTAGCTCGATATATATAGGGCCTTACGGCTAAACATGTTTTAAAATTTACACTAATGATTCACAACTATTAATGTATTGTATAATATGATTGTTTATTTATTTATTTAAGGAACATAAACAGTCTTGATAATATAATATACATAAGAGGATAACAAAAAAAGACCAATTATTAATGTTCACAGATAGTTTATCAGTGGTGTAAATTTAAAACATGCTTATTAGTGAAGGAGATAGTATTTAGAATGGTAATAGTAAAAACAGTAGACATTTGGCATGTTGCAATCTGCCCCATTGAGAGAGATAAGGCCCCCATGATTCGGAAATGGGAACGCATTTCACTTTCCGTCAAATATTTGGCCGGTGTTACTTGTCGGTATCCCGGCGCGGCGCGGCGCGGCGCGGGCCACTCGCGGCTGCATCGCGCTGCGGGCTACAAGCTGCTTTCCCCGACTCGCTCCTCTCTAATCACTAGTCGCTAACCACTGATTCGGTGCAATTATTTCCTTACATTGATCATTCACTAGTATTCTGGGCAATGAGGAATACGTATGGAAGTTAGTCCCAGAATTTCTGTACCGAAGTAAATCCCGACTTCTAGTACGCAGTGGAATCCGAAAGCTTATCAATGCGAGCAATTCTGGATTATCAAACGAGTCTTTTTGAATTATAAATAGATACAGGGTGTTAAGGGACGTATTTGACTTACTTTAACCAGTGATTCCTGACATTATTTGAAGTAAAAAATGTAAATTAAATTTTGGTCTACGATGAGTTTTTTTGACGTCTTTTTTTTTCAATCTTCAAAATCAAACAAAAAAATCTTTCACATGTTGTCCCTAGTCACTCAGCCGGGTATCCGACGAACCCCTTACCCCGCCTCCAACTGTTCAACAACGACCATTTTTTTATGTTCTTGTAGAAAAAAAAATCATAAATATCACCGGAGACCAAAATTTAATTTACATTTTTTACTTCAAATAATGTCAGGAATCACTGGTTAAAGTAAGTCAAGTACGTCCCTTAACACCCTGTATACCAAGCCAGTGAAAAATCTTTTTTGAGATAGAGTTGTAGTTCAACAAAATTACCCGCATTACATCATTACATATAAAGTTTTATTTTTATTTATTTTATTTTTATTTTTTATTTTTTTATTTATCTATAATAAAATATATTTACAATGGTTTTATTTGTATGCCTGTCTCACTAGGGTATACCTGTGTCGAGACTTTTTATTTATCTATAATAAAATATATTATTACATCTTAAATATCTACCGTTTAGCGTTAGTTTTCATAGCATGGGCGATTTTATTATTACCGTGACGATCCACGATCACGGTACCGTGACGGCATAAAAAAGACAATAAATATATGTTCCTTATCACAATAATGCTGCAGTTCTCTTAAAAGATGAGAAACATAATGTATGTAGGTCTGTTTCCCCCAAAAGAAAAAAAGGAATCAATTTCTTGCATCTCTCTCACACACCGCACCGTGACGTCTCCGTAGACACCAACAATACTACTAGCCGTGATGATAATTTTAAACGTATGAAACATAGTTACAAGGATAAAATTGAAGTGTGAGTGAAATCCAAAAATTCAAAAACGTCAAATGTCAATGCTCTGATGTTTTTGCTTTTATTCTTAGACATACAATACTGCAGCTCTTTCTGACATACTAAATAACAACGGTCGAAAATGAAACAAACGGTGAACGTATGTTTGCACCCCCCCCCCAAAGGAAACATACAATCATTATCAGAAATCTCCCTCACATGTATAAGAAAATGAAACGCAATTCCCGTCGCCGTAGCTGAGCCGTAATAAGATATATTTGTTTCCTCCAAAGGAAAACTATAGTACTTTGGAGGAAACAGTCACAGGTATTTTGTGTGTCTCATATTTTGTCTCACCATTGTACAATGTGTAAGAAAGGTCATTATTTCCTTTGAGCATCAGCGTCAGCGTCGGCGTCGCGTGAGTCGATAAGAAAACATCCGCGCAAACCTACTTACTTCTCGCACAATGTACTTCACAATGCGTGCAGCAGTGTTGTTGATTGCTCCGAGGGCAGACTGTCAACATAAACAATTCAAAATATTTTATCTAGCTAAGATGTAAGTGCAGCATTGTGCGCGAATCGCAACAAAAATCCGTACCTCTATTCAGAAGTAGAATGCTATTCTTATTTCCCAACAACGATACATAAATGATTCAGAGAGCAGAGATTGACAACCATAGTTGTAGTTTAGTTTTTGGTCAGTTTGACTTGATAGTAAGTAGAGTATTTATACATACCGTAGGTATCTACTCCATAAAATAAACGTTACACTTACCCACTTTCTCCAAATGTTGCTTCTGTAAAGAACATTCAAATCTCCGCTCGATCTTACCGGCGCCGCGTGCCGCTCAACTTTCCTCGGAGTAAAGCCATCCGACGGCACAGACTAAATCCACTGTTTGGAGACTGCAATACATTACATCCGAATGTAGAGTATATTACAGGAATGTAGCAAATGTATGATTGCTTTAGGCTCTAGGCAGTTATTATCGCTGAGTACAGGTGATGTTTATCATTATTAAATTTACTCTAATTAAAGCATTAAAATAATTTTACGGCAATCAATCTTGTGGTAAAGGTCAGAATAAAAATAGTCAAAATAGTAAAAAAAGGCAAAATAAAATTTTGCTAGACATATTATTATGAAATGGGTTTTAACCCCTCAGGCCTCGGGTCTATTTTGTCGAAATGTCAAAATATTTCCGCTTTACAATAAAATCAAAATAAATGGATAATTCGGAACGTTTTCGAAAACTAAAAACTGTTTTTGAAAGGTGATAACAAACGCTTTCAAATTTTTAAATTCGAAATGAACGTGTAATTTTTTAAAATAAAAATTTTGTACGCAAACATAAAAAGTTTTAAAAATGGCTAAAATTGCTGATAACGAAAAAAACACACATATTTTACTAAGCAAATGTATTTAAACGTTATCTGCTTAATTGAATTTAACCCACTCTTTTATCGTTTCATGAAAAAATAATTAATAAAAAATAGCCAAAGTTTCATACATTTTTTTCCAATTACAGTTGGAATGAAGGTGTACATTTTAATTATTTTGTGGTTAACTTTTAGGTTTGAATATAAAGCGTGGTGTTTTCATGTTGTTTAGATCATATTTCTAACGACGATAGTAGGGGAAGAGCCGACCCCAACAGCCTACCTAGGCAATGAGTTGGGACAGCGCAAGGAAGAAGAAGATAGTACGGGAGATACAACGATTTCTATTAGACCTATATGAGTTGTTCTGAAAAGCGAACAAATTAGCTTGGAGGTTAAAACAATACATGTTAATGCACTACATTTACTACATTTACTACATTTACTACATTTACTACATTTACTTCGTACAGAAGACATTTTATACCAGACATTTTATATTATCAATAACTTACATCCATTTTCTAAAACGAATTGAAAACGGTATCTCCATCTTTAGAGAGAAATCACCAGAAAGCTTTTGTATCAAAATGCTAAGAAAACATTTTTGTTCTTAAAAATCATTATATTATATTCCACATTCATATAGATATAACTTACAAATTTACTTTCTTACAAATTTTTATAAAATGCACGTATTTTTGTTAAAAAAAAAAAAACATTTTTAATGACACAAAAAATCAGGAGTGCTGGCGTATAATAGGCGTAAAATATCTACGTTTGTAGGGCGGAAATCATAAAATTTTCATAAGTGTATTCAGAAATTCTAACAACAGTGTAGTTTTTAACATAGGCCTATAATCAGTAGACACGCATAATTATGTAGCAAAAGGGCGATGTGTGAAGACACGTCCGGACCTAAATAGAAACGCGACCAGTTTACTGGAACTTGGTATAAAGCGATCACACAAAATTTTACGTAAAGAAGGCAGTGCTTGTTGCGGGTTGTGTCCCTCTGGCCAAGCATTGCGACTAAAGGGATCGGGAAGCAGGTACTGAAGTACTGAATGCGGGAACTCGGCTCACGGCACATGCCTTCAGTCATCGCCTCCACCGCAAGTGAAAGTAATTGACCTTGCAAGCCTGCTGACTTAATTTCTCTCTGATTGTGTCTCTGGGTACCTCTGAAGATTAACTCCAGTACCCACAGTACATAAAAAATATTATTTATTTCTTACATTTTATTAGCGTACCTATTCATTCAATGCAAACGCTTTTTAGTAGCATGAGCTTTTGTAGGTACTTCTTATTAAAGAAAAATAATAAGTGACGTCGTGCTCGAAGTTAGACAGTGCTTTTTTAATAGTTTTACTTTACAAATCACTGCAATATTATTTAAAATTGTATTTGATCAACCTGGGGCCATATAGTTCCTTTACGGTTCCTAAATCGCTGTCACCTCTATGTGAAAAAAAAACTCGTCACGGAAGTCAACGCATCTGTTGTGTACCACAAAACAGCTTAGGCGAATTTAGAATTGACTCGATAAAAACACCGTGAAATTTTTCGACAATCTAAAATCCAAACTAACTGTAAAATTTGTCTTCAAAGCGATTTACCTAATATGTTTTAATGTTTAATGGTTTCGAGAATGTATTTATGGGTGACCCAACAGTTGATCCGCCGACAGTTGGCCCCTCGAAATGATATCCTATTTCCTATTAATATTATAAAGGCGAAAGTTTGTATGGATGTTTCTTACTCTTTCACGCAAAAACTACTGAATGGACTTTACGCCTTGCCTCTGGCTACTCGACGCTGAATTCCTTAGGGTCGTCGGGTATTTTCCCCCAATCTATACTTTTCTTTGAGGCATCACCGAGGAACCGGCTAAGGGGCGCGGAAGCTGAGTGTGGTTCACGACCAGACCGAAAGTCATGCGCATTCTTGCTGGGACTGCCAATCGATTGAAGAGGACTCCCAACCGTTTGCCATTCCCTTATTACTTATATATTGTGTCTTCTTCCCAAACAGGTGCTTGTAGGATACGCTGGATACAATCACCCAGCGCTTGCCACCTCGTGGACTTTCACTAACATGTCCCATTGTCTTGTCTATATTTTGTCACACTAACACATATTGTATCTGTATTTCCCGCTAAGCACTTGCATACTGCTTACTAACAACGTATACAGAGACATTGGAGGTCTAGTTTCGTTATCAAATGTAGAGTCGTTTTTTCCAAAAAAATTAGAGTCCTTCCAAGAGCCTTGAAGGGGTAACCATCTGTTACCTATACCAGGGCGGGTAAGTGGTGGGTCCTCCAATGAATGGACTTTAAAAATTCTTTCACTAATAGAAAGCTACATTATTTGCGAATAATATGTGCTATATATATTGGTAAGCTCTGGCGTTATGAAATTATTTATCACGCGTTTTCCGCCCCTAACAAAATCGAGTTATTGCAAACGTCAGAAGAAAAGAAAAAAAACGGTTGCCGTGGAAACGATGTTGGCGTCGTAGTTAATATCTATCTCTAAAAATGAATCACCGAAATGTGTGCGGGCGCATAACTTCCGAACGATTGCACCAAATTGGATAATTTTTTTTTTTAAAACTATTGGTGAGTTCTGGCATTATGAAATTTGCATAAAAAATTGCAAAAGGTGGCACGCGAGCAGTTTGAAAACTGAATGTACCGGAAATTAATGAGGGAGGATAGGGGGGGGGGGGAGTGGGAACCCCCTAATACCATGCGAGCGAAGCTGCGGGAAAAACTGGTTTACTATAAAATTATGATTTGCAATTGTCGGCGGATCAACTGTCATGGAACCATTTTTATGTACGTTTTATGCGCGCTTCACGTAAGTAAAGATTTCGTGCGCATCATTCGAAAGGCACTCTATGAAACTCACAAAAAGTCCATCATCATTCTCATGCTCAGATATTGACAATACAAATCTCTCTGTAGGTGATGCGCTTTCAAATTTCTCGTTATTTTCCGCACTATCTCACGAAACCGGAATTCCGGTGGACAAGCCTACAGTTTATAACGTAAGTCTACGTCTTCAGCCTTCAGTGTACAATCTACAACTTACAAACAGTCTACCTGCGCAGTTTCCGTTGTCTCCGTTAGACTGCAATAAGTGGACTTCTCTTCAATAAATAAGTACTTGCTGCATTCTATTTAAAAAAAAAATTACAATTAAATTTAATAATGTTATCAAGTTCTGTAAGTATTTTAGTATGCATTTTTGTTACAGCTGTTAAACTGTAGACAGTTAGACAGTTTGAAATGGTCTTGTAAACCGGAACAAAAATACATTATAAAATATTTGCAGAACTTGATAATGACATTATTAAATTTAATTTTAATTGAATTTAAAAAAAATAAATGGAGTTTTACGAATTAAATATAAAACAATTAATACAGCATTCTATTCGGCTGGCCAATGATACATGGTGCACATATAATTTTCTGCAATTTAGATTAAATTTACGCAAGGTAGTTAACAACTTTTGTACATGACAAAAGTCAAACATACTCTTAGCTCATATATAGTATGGAGCAGTGTTTTTTAATTGCTCTAAATATATTTTTTAAGAAATTTGTAGATAATTGAAAAATATTAAAGAACATTTTAGACGGGTTGTTTAAAAAAATTTGACGTATTCGTCAAATTGTGTAAGTTCTTTTCGAGTTCTGTTATTATATCATTATAGGCATGTTGCTTCATAAAACTGAAATAATTACAGCAGTTGAATAGAACTTACACAAAACGTGAATTGATGAATCGGTCAAATTTTTTGAAACAACCCGTTCTTAGTGTTTGGAATTGTAAATAGACCTAGTAGACCCGCCTTTGGGTGAGAATAGTTATAAACTGAAAACTGGACAGTGCTCCATATAAAATAATAATAATAACGTAATATTTGTATAGCGCAGTTTTGTGATATTTCACTTCAAGTGCGCTTAATTACAATTTTTTATTTTTATTTTATTTATTTATTCAACGCCCAGAGGGCTTTTACATGTTTGGTAGTACAATGATGACAGATGATTTTTCAATAGATAATGAAATAACAAAAATAAGATTAGATAAAAAATGCACATAAGTCACAAAAATACAAAAAAAAAAATACAGCGAATTGATAAGTTTACAAAAATACACATATATTTATTTATTGAATTTCACGCCCGGCTGGGCTTTTATATGCATTTTTTTTAACAAAGAACATCTAAATTTAAATGTGCATAACAAATTTTTTTAAAAAACAAAAAAAACAAATACATAAACAAAACAAAAACAAAATCAAAATCAAAATCATAACCAAATCTAAAACAAAAATACAATAAAAAACAAATTGAAATAAAAACAAAATACTCCACCATGCAAGATGGAAAAAAATGTAGACTGGAAAAAGTAAAGTACATGTGAAATGATCCGAAGCAGAGCTATTCAGTTGGATTAATTAAATTTGTTGTTCTTCTTTTTGATATAAATTCTACTAAGACTTGTTTGTATTTAGTGAATGATGTGTTAAATATATCAACAACATCTTTATAGTCATTACCCAAATTTTGTATACGGCGAACGGGGGTATACAATTGTGATTCTGTGTTGGAGTTGTCACAATAGAATGGTAGATACTGCCTCGATGTTGAATTGCGAGGTATATGGAAAGAAATCAAGTTTAATAGTTCAGGGCTGTCAATTACAGAATTTATGATTTTATGTAAACATGTTAGGTCATATACTATTCTGCGTTCGGACATTTTTAATAAATTAAGTTGACATAGTAGATAATCATAGTTGATACATTCACTTGTGATACCCATTCTGAAATTAATATATCTTAAGAATTTATTTTGAATTCTTTCTATCGTGAGTGAATGCTTAGCATAACTAGGTGCCCATACTGTCGAGTTGTATTCGATTTGACTCCTTACCGATGACATGTACAAATTTTTAATGGTTTGAATATTTTTAAATTGGCTGCAAATTCTTATTACGAAACCCAACATTTTCAAAGCTTTATTTGATGTAATTTCAATATGATTTATAAATTTCAGTTTTTGATCAAAGTTTACACCTAAATCATTCACCTCGGTTACAGCTGTTAGCACTACATCATTAATGGAGTACTCATAAATTATTGGATTTTTTATTCTATGAAATCTCATAATAAGACATTTACTTAAATTTAGTTGTAGATAGTTCTCTTGGCGCCAAACAAAAAGTTTAAACAAATTATTAGACAATGTTTGACAGTCATTAATATTTCTTATAGCTTTATATATTTTCATATCGTCCGCAAACATTAAAACTTGGACATCGTTGAAAATAGTAAGAACATCATTCACAAATATCAAAAATAAAATTGGTCCCAAATATGACCCTTGTGGAACGCCGCTGGTAGCGATAAATTTATATGAAGTAAAGCCATCAATTTTAACGGCTAATTGCCTGTTACTTAAATAACTTTTAAACCACTCGTATAAATACCCTACTATTCCTAATTTGTGAAGTTTTTTTAACAAGAGATCATGATTAACTCTGTCAAATGCTTTGCTGAAATCGGTATAGACTGAATCAACTTGTAACTTCTTAGACATGGATTCGGATATATAGTTTTGGTAAATTAAAAAATTAGACAAGGTAGATTTTCCTGAAGTGAAACCATGTTGGTTAGGTAAAATTAGTGGCTTGATACAGTGGATGATTTTGTTTAAAATAAGTTTCTCAAATAATTTTGGGATGGTTGATAAAAGGCAGATCGGTCTATAATTGCTCACCTTGTTTTTGTCTCCTTTTTTAAATATCGGGGTGAGGAAACTGTATTTCCATTTTTCAGGAAAATTTCCAGTTTGTAACGACTGGTTGAAAAGAAAATGTAGTGGATATGCAAGAGTGGTGGCGCAATTCTTTAGGAAAACAGGTGGGATATTATCAGGACCACCGCTCTTACTTTGATCCAGTTGTTTTAGCTGAGTCAGTACATCGTTATATTCAATTATTACATTAGATAAATTTAAATAATGATCCGAGGAAAAACTTAGCGAGCAATCTTTGAATGTTGTTGGGTCATGGATATAAACACTTTTAAAAAAGTCTGCAAATAGGTGAGCTACGTTTTGAGTGTCGTTGGCTCTTTTTCTTTCGTAACACATGTTAGAGGGTACACTAACGTCGTCATTTTTCAAAGACTTTGTGAAATTCCAAAAATGTTTTATGTCACAATTTATTGAATTTTCTACTTTATTTATATAATTATTGTAGCAGATTTTTGACAATTTTTTGCATTCTTTTCTTATTTTACTGAACTCTGCATAATTTGGAAGGGATCCCTCTTCTTTATATTTTTTATGTAATTTTTTTTTTTAGCTATTAGTTGGATTAATTCCTTACTTAACCATTTTGGATGCTTTGATTCTTTGTATTCAATTAATGGTATACAATCTACGATAATGGCATTTATTTTGGAGTAAAATGAATCTATGTTAAAGCTCACATCGCTTTCCTCGAGAAACGACCAATCCACTTTGCTGAGATGTTCATTAATTTCATCGTAATTGGCATTTTTAAAGTTATAAATAGAACTTGTTAGTTTAATACTTCTTTTTACATTGTTAGGAATTATTACTGACAGTGGAGGATGATGATTATCTATGGGAAGGATGGATTCTGATGCTTTACTAACTACTATGTCCTCTTCATTTGAAAAAACAAGATCTAGTAGGCGATTACTCAAAATTATGCACATTATTAAATTGGGTGAGATTCAGAAATATTGACATGTCTAGGATTTCCCTTTTGCATAATGTTATTGATTGGGAATCAATACAGTTGAAATCACAATTTGGAAGATTGTAATCACCGAAAATGATGAATTTATGTTTTTTATATTTTGATTTTAAAAGTTCAACATCTTCCGAATGTTTTTTATACATAGATATATTAGCTGAGGGAGGAATATACACACAAGCAATGACGTAATTTTGATTTTTATCATTTACCACAATGAAAATTTGTTCAACATCACGATTTTTAGTTTTTAACATTTTTGAGGACATTTTTTTGCAGACTGCTATAAGAACCCCTCCACCTAGCCAACACCTCCACAACCCCTCCATATATGTTTAGTAATAGTTTTGGAATATGTTTTTTACAAGATCCACAAAATTCGCCAAGTTGATGTTAAATATGTCGACATCACCTAAATACTGATTCCCCATAGTGTGAAATCGTTGTATAGGAGAGTGGGCAATGTAGTTCCGCTTGTGAATGCTGCAGTAGAATAGTGTATTTTGTCATGTGGTTACTGTCGGTATTCGTAAGTTTATGAGTTGTAGGAGTTCGCAACAGTCGAATTTAGAGTTAAGTATTTTGAATAAAAATGTTAAGTCGTTTATTTTACGTCTGTCTTCTAGTGTATGTATTTTTAGAATATTTAGTAATAGATTATATTTTAAGTCTTCTAGTGGGATACTTAATTTAAAATTTATAAAACGCAGAATTTTTTTTGTATTCGCTCAATATTATTAACGTGAATTTTGTAAGATGGAGACCAAACTACCGAGTTATATTCCATTTGGCTTCTAACTAGAGATACATATAATAGTTTAATGGCTTCTATGGAACTAAAGTTTTTAGTTGTTCTTAATACGAAGCCTAGTGTTTTCATACCTTTGTTCATAATTTGGTGGATATGATTTGGGAAACTTATAAACTTAAAATTAATCCTATAGTATCCCCTACGAGTCCTTACAAAATACAAAATTGATTAAATAATGTGAAACGAAGAATATACAGTATACAAAGCAATTCTTATTCCTATTTGATATTCAAGATTCTCTTTAATGTGACCTTCTGCAATCATTTACGTGAGATAAGAATCTAATCCGTATGAGCAATTCTCTCTCCGGGTAATTTGTGCAGTGTGTAATGTGTGCATTATACAGCACACGTATTATTGTACCCTGTACCTACACCATTTCCTTCAATCGCGTGCAAACCTGATAGCGGAGATTTACGAGTTCGATGCTTCACATCTCTTGTTCTGTTTTTCCATCAACTCAGTGAGATAATATATTAACTTTCATAATTATTTTATAACCACAAGAAACAGTCGATTGCTCGATACTCGAGGACCATTTCAAGTTTAAAAATTGACTATAAATATCGGGTTTCTCTAGTCGCCGAGTAGAAATACATCACTTCATAATATACAACAGACATATTAATAAATAATATCAAATCACAAAACACCAATGGCAATGCTAAAAAAGTGCTAATCATAATTTTCCCATATTGCATGAGCAATGATAGCATTTTAAAATTTGGCAACTCTTATAAAATCATAGTATTTGGTGAGGTTTTCAATAATAAAATTGATCCACACCTTCTCATGCATCTATGAATTTGAAGAGCTCACAACACACAAAGATGTAGAGTAACAGGTGGGTATGGATGTGTAGTTGTGCGTTGTGCAGGTAGGTCCCTACTTTGAGATTGAGGTTCTCGCGCGGGGAATGATAATTATTAGCATTGTTTAAGGTAACAATAACCCCCGCAACACAACAATGCTCGACGCGACTCACACGCGTGAGGCGTGAGACGGAGGTAGTGCCTACTGCCTGCTCGCGTGAGCCTCGAATAAACACACTCAACACCAACCAAGAGTCTATTCTCATTTAGTCAGGGGGCGCAGCGCCTTCCCGCCGCCCCCCGCCCTCCATCCGCCTCTACTAACGCCACTTGTGTGTGATCAGGTGGGTGACACAAAGCACCTCCGAATGTTGTCACACGTTACGCAATAAGAAGCTAGGACATTTTAGAAAACTTTTATGGTTTGCGACAGATTGAAAACTTTTATTACATAATGCGCCTCGTACGTCGATCAAGTATATTCAAATGAAAGTACACACAAATTTATTATAATGTGTACTTCTGATATCGCCCCATCTTCCTATCTTCTTACCGTGCAATGTTTAGGTAGGTACCCGTTAAGTTAAAGCGATTGCATGAGATTAATGTTTTGGATTAAATAATCGGTATAACCACGAATCGGTTTACATTATGGATGGATATTAAAAAACACGTTTTCTATAAATTAAATATTTTCCTATCGTTTCGCTTGAGTACATTTAAAGTAAAACTATTAATTAGTATAAAATATGTAAGCGTGAACTACTAATTTTTTCAATGAAAACGTATGAACGCAGATAGAATACAATTTGGGAGGCGGGAATGGGTACCGCCGCCCCGGGAACCTTTATTGGATAACCAACACCTCTGCTACAGGTCACCCCAAGTGGTTCGTTACGTTTGGTGATTTAGCAGGGGTGCCCGGGTCCATGGGGTGAGGTTTGTCTAGGTCTTGGAGACGGATGACCTGAACACACTGAACCCCATAATCCTACCTTAAACCCTTTTCCTTCCCAGAACTCTCCTCTCCTTCCTTTCCTTTAAATAAACCCTCCACACAGCATCCCCAAAGATGACATAGGACCTGAGGGAAATTATTTTCCTCCGGGCCTCCTGTGTGGAGCTCATGTAAAAAAAAGAAAACAACTTAAAACATATAACATTATGACTTATTATTTGTAACAGTTTTCTTTGATTAACTTTTTTTCTTTCTTGTTAAATTATCCAATATAAATAAAAACAAATTTTACGCTAAAATCTTGTTTCCAGACTCCATTTGCCATGCGATTATTATGCCTTTTACGTATATTCCACGTGATACAAGGCACACTAAAAATAGAAATTTTTGGGGTTTTTATTTCTCTTTAGTTTCTATTCGTTTTTCGTGTTGATAAAAATGCTAATAAGATATTAATTCTTATTAGAATTTTACGCTGAGTATATAATATATCCAATATTAGTTGTGGGAAACCACGTGAGTTGTGCCAGCTTATTATTATAGACGATTTAGATAAAAGCTAATTTATTCTAGTGCGATTAGTCCTATTTACAAGTTAGTCAGTAAACCGATTGACTGGACGAGCCTACTTCTTACATGGCGCGTTATCGGAAAAGAAAGGTAAAGGTGAAATATTGATTGATCGACATGAGGTGAGTGCGTTTGCGAAGAAAATGGATCAGGATGTATTGAGGGCGATTTCATTTATGCTTAGCCCAGAGACATGTCGGGAGAAGTGAAAAGTAATCCGAAGCCTCGAGCAACGCGTAATGACTTTCCGAACATCTCTAGGTTCCAACAACTGGTTTCCACTTGGAGCGATGCATTCATCGGAAGAGAGATTGCCACTTGCTCGCCGTATCCATTCATATTACTCGTATAATGTTCAAATCATTTTCACCAAGGCTAAGTAAGGCTCGTGCGAGCGCGACTGTGGACTGGCAAACGCAGGGATGAAGTTGTGGACAATAGGACCGCGAAGATTCAATCTAAACTCACTCGAAACTTTATTTTATTTATTGTTTTTATTTCTTGCTAGAGAAATCCCGATTAGTTACAGAACTCATTATAGGACGGGAAGAACTAACAATTCATACGTGGCAGGAAATAGTTACATTTTTAAATAGGTATTTTGATATTAAAAATATATGTTTCACATACAATATAGACAAAAAATAAAAGACAGGTTAAGTAGAAACAATAACATTAGAAAACAATAAAGAAAAAGAACAAGGTTATAAAAATATGGATGACTACAGATCCATGGAATAGAAAAGGAGAGAAAAAACAGGACAGAATAGAACATGACAAGAAAATTATTTATATAGTTTCATCCTTAAAAAATATTCTTTTAAAGCATTACTCTATTTTTTATTTTGCTGGATTCCCTTGCACATATCTGGAAGCGATTTATAGTGTGTAGGCAATATGGATCAGATATTTTAGGTACGAGAATTTTATTGATATTTCGAATATTTTTATTTGTTATTTTAATTTTATTATCAGTATTTAGATCACTACAATGTAAATGTTGCGTTGTTCAAAAATACCAAGGAAAGAATTAACCTTAAAGTAAAATATTAAATAAAAAAATAAAATTTAAACTATGTGAAGATTTAAAACTGACTAATTACCAAGGTAATTTGTTTGTGGCCAGAATCAACAGCTGGCTGTGCCGTATTGTATTGCGGGGCCCCGGCCGGTTGGTTGTCGGTTGTTGTTCGCCGGTCGCGGCGTTGCAGCGCTCTCGACTCTCTGCACTTGTAGCTGTCTGCTATCTTCTGTTCTACTTTCTAAACAAGATCACACAGTCTTGTTACTAGATTAGTGCAGGAGAAGCTGTCTAATAAAGCTCGGTCTCTCGTTGACCCACCTTAGATCCATCTAGCGACAAGTGACAAGAGACAAGCAGATAGTAGCATGTTTTAATTCAAATTATGCTTCAGCTATAATTACATCATCGTCCCTGGGATGGCTGATCTGCGGTGAGTAAAGTGAGGCTCGAGAGGTCTTCTGCAGCCTTTAATGGATCTCGGCCCTCTGCCCTCTTTCAGACTCCTGCTTTTTGCTCTCTACTCGGAATGCAATTAAAGCACACCTTACTCAACTGCTAAGACGCAGTTGAGTAAGGTGTGCTTACCAACGACGCAGCGATGTAATAATGCGCATGTTTCTCTAATTTCATCATATTTCAAATAAGTAACAATAAAATAAAATTAAATGCTGGTATGAACTGTTACAACAGCAGTAAGGTTTGAACATCTTCTTGAAAACCTGTAAAAATAAAGTAAATATAATATAATGCTAATTTATGTGGCCTATGATAGAAATATGCGTTGACGTAGCTTCAGTTTTATAATTCGAGTCCTGGCCCCCTAGCATGGTCGATCGATATAGGTTTTATCGAAAATGTCGGTAACTTGCCATCGCTCCCAAGCACGACTGCAGGCCGCTAACGAATAAACGACAGTTTACGTCAAATATATTAGGAACCCCTAGTCATTGTGAACTATTGTTTGTTCATTAGCGGCATGCAGTCGTTCTCGAGAGCGATGGCAAGTTACCGACATTTTCGATAAAACTTATATCGATCGACCATGCTAGGACCCCTGGTCTGGAGTCCGGAGCACACAGTGCGATGGTGGTAGAGGTGATTACTGATTAGTGGTTAGTGACTTGGCCTGTTGGAGGTGGTCTAATGGCAACTCCATGTTCATTGTTTATTTAAACCGCATTTTTGGGATGTTTGAACTGGGCACCTACGACCTATGAGGGCCTGTATATTAACCATTACATTCTATGGTAAATGCTGAACTAGAAAGTCATATTTCGAATTGCAATAGATAATGTGTAATTTTTTTTTAATTTTCTTATTTCTCTTATATTGACAGTTTGATAATGTCTTCAGAATCCGAAACCGTTATCACGTGTAAAAATAATTACATAGCAGAACTTATTTACAAGAAAACTGTTTTTATAAAATAAATAATAATATTATTGAACATACAAAATATACAAAAATTAAAACAGAGTTCTACAAATTAAACTTAATAAGAGTAAATAAAAGTTATGGGTATTTTCAAAATAGTTTTCAGTAGAACACCAATTATTAAATTAAGTTTAGTAAATATGTAATCATATTAAAGAGTAGAAATAAAAAAAAACTTATGATTGTACGAGCGCAGACCCGTAAAAATCACGGAATATTATAATTTTAGAAATGTTTGCCTAAAAATCATTAGGTTTCTAAAACGACTATTATCGATTTTATTTAAAAAAATATAATTAACTTGGCTATTTTTTAAAAAATTTGAGAAACGATTAGGAACCCACCTTTTAAAGGAATACCGTTAGTAAACCAGAAAAGTCATATGAAAATTTGAGAAACGATTAGGAACCCACCTTTTAAAGGAATACCGAACCAGAAAAGTCATATGAAAATTTGAGAAACGATTAGGAGCCCACCTTTTAAAGGAATACCGTTAGTAAACCAGAAAAGTCATATGAAAATTTGAATAAATGAAGTACATTTTTTTACATTAACACCACACAGGAAAATAATTGGGAAAAAATTCCCCTCAGGGTCTATGTCATCTTTGGGGAAGTTGTGTGGAGGATTTTTTTGGGAAGGAAAGGAGAGGAAGTTCTGGGAAGGAAAAGAGTATAAGGGGTGGGTAGGAATTTGGGTTTTCAGGAGTGAAGGACGTATGAAACCATACCTCCCACTGCGGTGCAAGGAGATGTTCCGAGAGAATACGCCGGAGAGGTCAAAGGGACTCTCTCAACCATCCCGATTCTATCCCGATCCGGCCTGCCATACGGCTGGTGGGCAGACGCATTCGCCACCAAGACCCGGACAAACTTCACCCCTTGAACCCGGGAACTCTTGCTAAGTCATCAAACGTAGCAAACCACTTGGGGTGACCTATGGCAGAGGTGTTGGTTATCCAATAAATGGTTCGGGGCGGCGGTACCCATACCCCCCTCCCACATTTCCAATATTGAATTATTAATGCATTAATTAAAATAAAATAAATTTCTTATTATATTTTGTAGGCAGGAATCTACTTTGTCTGAATTATTCTTCGCATAATCAGTTTCAATTTTGATGATATCGAAGCCACGCGTATTTTTGTATGAAATAAAGTACACCAAATTTAAATATTGTAAGCGAGGATTTTGACCATTTGTTTTAGAAATTTAGCTGTAGGGATTGGAACCTCCGCGAAATCCTTTTTTTTAATGCTAACAATATACAAGAACCTATTTGTTATGAATTTATTCAATTATTTTAATCTCTTATTAAGAGTGAGCACGTTTGCGACTATTAAATTAGACTCCAACGAGTGCACAGAATGTCCGCATGTCGATCAGAAATAACGACTTTCACGAGATATCAACGAGTGGAATCCACTTGTACAAACTACAAACCCCCGTCTGACAGGCAGGAATTAAGAAATCGACATGATTGTGAAAAGTCGCAAATCACATAGTGATAAGTAAATAGTGGTAAGCATGACTGATTGTAGATTGTTAATGTATGCGGGTTCAAATGGTTGACTAAATGGGTAGAAAGTAGCTCAGAACTCGCCCGCACCGCTTCCCATATTATAGTCATAGTCATAACTAGACATCGGATTACACGCAGTTTCATACATTTAACAGTTCATTTTACAATTAATACCTAGTTGAAAATATATCAGACACGCGTCGTGGTCTCTTTTAATCCAATGTCTGGTCATAACTCAGAACTTAACTGGAAGTTATGTGGAGAGTAGACCTCGCAGCCAAAAATGTATGTTTCTAATTTTCTCTTGTATTAAATCAAAATTTGCTCTAAAATCGTAAGGTTTGTAAGTAGGTACCTAAATACCTACTTATTTACAAAGCGTACAATATTTTATGTAACATTTATTAAAATTTCAAATGGGGAAATATACAGTCCAAAGAAACATCAATATCTCAATGACAATTCGTTTTTCCAAACTCTCTTCCACCAGGTGCATACACTGCATACCATAATAATATCAAAGTTAGACAAGGTTAGACATCTAGTCAAAGAACGGCGTGCTTGAATAAAAAGTGGATGCAACAGATTTTCGAAATCAGAAACAAAACATACAAAAAATTTGTGTGCACTTTACATGCGGTAGAAGTAAAACCCCAGAAAACTAAAAAAGTCAAGAGTGGAGAGGAGATCGATTATTCTAACTCATTCTCTCGCAGGCTGAATCCTATAGATGTATGTGTTGGTCTCTTTTTTTTATTTCATCGTGTTTCAAATCACAACGGTGCTAAAGAAGTTTTGATTTTAAAAAAAATTACAAATAGATGAAATGAAAAAAGGTCGAGTTAAAACAGGACTTTGCTACGCTCAGCAAATTACCCATGTGTTTGCATTATTTTAAAATCAGACAATCAAAATCCCGAAGGTCCTTGGTACATATTGATTTCGGTGATGTGAAAGCGAAAATGTAATCATTATTATGTGTTGAATGCAATCAATCAACCAATGACCCCCACTCGACGTGCGTGCTATCCATAATATATACATATTGAAAAGCAATTACAACTATTATATCACTTTCAATTAAAGTACCCCGTCGGAATGTAAAGTGGGTCCTAAACGAATTTAGTATCTATCTCATACAGCGGGCGATGAGTTGGTCGTGATGAATGAATGTGTTGGTGCTCAGAGTGCGCAGTGACGAGTGTGTCAGTGGGTCAGCCCGTCGTAGCTCGTAGCGGCGAGCGTAGCGACCGGGGCCCGCGGCTCAGGTCTACAGCCTACAGTCAGTACGCTAGTACAGCCTGCGGATACCCGTCCATTGCCTTCTATTTGCCAGTCTGCCGCGGTCTCACGTGCGCCGCGCGCGCATCTCTCGACATGCCTTCATTGCCTCTTGCCTAGTTCTGCGCGACGCCGTTACTGAAATTCTATAAATCCACCGGGAAAACCATTCGATATTTTGATCGCAGCTGTCATTTAACTGTGAACGAAATTGCTGTTTCTTAATTGTTTAATATATTTATTGGTTTTAGTGAAGTGATATTGTGTTTTATAGTTTTCGTTTTTATGAAAAGTGTGCTTAATTGAAAATACCATCCTTTTCAGGAATCAGGACGACATCATTAAGGATGAAGCGGACGAAGTATCTGTTCGCAGCCTTTGCGATTTTATGGTTACAGGTGAGCTGAATATTTTAAAAACTTTCTTTTTATAATTGAAGCCGTATAAACATAGAAAACCAGCCATATAAATAGAGCACATCGCTAAAACAAATAAATACGATGATAAAAATTGGACGAATTTTAAATGTGAAAAGTTATGCAGTAAGTTTGTACCCAATGGAGGAATACTCCCTGTTACTTGATAAATGATTTACATTTGAATGATTTTTCTTTCAATATTTTTACAAAACTTGCAAAAAGATTGAACCTAACTATCCATCAAGCCATTTCACTGTGGGATGGATAGAAAAGTTGGAATTTCACATAATATAACTCTTTGTTGACACACAAAACTAGTTTCATCTACATTTATACATATGCTAATACAGTCTTCTTGTCTTCTGTCAATCTTGACAAGACACGACAAAAAATTACTCATTTGATTGTGCGATGTCTTCCTGAAAAGTTTCCGTCTTCCATTTTCATGTAGTTTGCCATCTCTTTTCATCATTTTCAACCATTCTACGGGTTCAAATATATAAAACCTCATCGCCTTGTTGATTATACTCATTTTCCTCGCATAATTTGTCAAGTTTCTTATGTTAATAAATCATTTGAACGTTTTAGGGTTTAACCCTTCACCGTTCGTTGAAATATCTTCCATAGCGGAAGTATTCAATAAAACAGATTTCACTCACATAATATAATACATACATTCCGATTGTAAAACATTCATTCATGGATCAGGAACAAAAAAATCCTAGTTTTTGCTATTATAGATTACAATTTTATTTATATCTTCACTTATACCTTATATTTCTGTAAATGAGAGGAAAGATGGCTACCTCCATTTAACTAATTCGGTCCGTTTTAAAACATAAATACATTTTTTAGCATTTCTTCCGCAGAAAACGTCACTTAATTATATCAGATGAGAATTATTATATAACAAATGATGTGTATTAATTTTGAATTACTTACGTACCTGTCCATAGTATGACATGTTAATCGTTATAGGAATGATGTTTTGGAACATAATAATATTTCACTTCATCTAATATTGCAAAATTATTTGGTGGTAACATTTTAAATTCAAATTATTAAATAACGTTGTATTAACCACTTAATTATTTACAAAAACCGACATGTTTCGTCAGCAAAGCTGACTTCTTAGAATTAATACATTGTAATGTCAATGGCTTTCAGTTGGATAAATTAGAAATTTTAGAGATTAGAAAGAGTGTTAATGCAAATTTAAATATTATTAATAATCAAAATTTGTTTTTAAATGACCCATTATTAAATCTATTCCCCTTTTAAATTTTTAATTGTTCTATATTGCCCCTCGTCCCTTACACATTATTTTCTTTCAAATTTTATTATTGTTTACGTCTATTATTTTTCTCTATTACCTATGTATGTCTATTTTTAAAATTACTTCTGTCAAAACCCTGAGGAAGTCAGCTTTGCTGACGAAACATGTCGGTTTTTGTAAATAATTAAGTGGTTAATACAACGTTATTTATTAATTTGAATAATAATATTTGGAAAGTGGTGACTTTATGATGAAACGTTTTCAATTTTAAAAGCAATAATTACTTTGCGTAAAACAGATTTGTTTGAAATATTCCCATTAGTGTCAAAACTACACGTATCTTCATAAGGTCAAATTCATATGAGATATAATAACACATATTTTTATAGATACTAAAACAGCTTTATAGTAAATTTAAAACCAATTTTTCTTTTGTACGAAATTGTTTAACACTATTTCTGTCTCAATGTAGTACGAGTAACATGATCACTAGATTTTATTGTCTAAGGTGTTGTAAAAAAAATTAAAATACTGAGAGTCATTGTTATACCAACGCGATAAACTTCGGTATTTTGATAGTATTTCTATACCCACTCAGGGCGATTTTCGGAAAACCTTTTCAAAAAGTCTTAATTATCCTTTTTTGGTAAATTGGCACCAAAAGCTACTGAATAGATAATATACATTAGAAATGCATTCTAAATAAATTTTAAAGGAAACTAATGTCGCCATTTTCAAAACATTTTGGTTTTAGCCCCTTTAGCACGCGCTCTGTCTCTTTTACACTAATTGGCTGATATCGTATGTCACCATCCCACCTGAATTTCACAATGATGATGAAACACGGTTTTGTATTGGAAATTTAAGGCCTGTTTGTCCAGACTTTTAGATCATGAAACACGCCCACTTCGCATTTCTTGTGTTCTTCTTTATAACTTTTATGTCTAAAGCCTATTTCAGGTATCTGGTCAATCAGCCTATCTTTACGATCTGCTTCACCAAATAGTTAATTATTCTTGGTGTTGTTTTTAGACAATAATTATATTTTCTTCAAATAAAGCAATCTCATCTGTGGCACCACTTTAATTAAAAATTAATAAACACTTAGTTGTTAAGTGGTTAAAACTAAGTGTTTATTACTGCCTCGTAAACTTTGGTCTGCCGTCAATAGGATGAGGAGTGTTTATTAATTTTTAATAATTGCTTTTCTGGTTTGAGAAAACAGAGATCTTCCGGAGAATTTGAATCGGCGTTTTAAAATAACATGTTTTGACAAATTCTTCATACCGGATGAGCCTACTGATTTACACATTTTATGGTATAATTAGGATATATTTAAAGATGAAAACTTCAGAATCTCAACTTATTTCGAAAAATCCTCATCCACTTTGGCTCTCAGGGCTAACCAGATGAAAATATTCCTGAAATATTAGGAATTTGTGAAGTAAAGTGAAATTTTCAAATTTACGCCAGGATGGTAATGGGAGTATGAGTTTAAGTCTTTCTTCTTCTTCTTGTGCCCTGTCCGTTCAACGGACGTTGGCTATCAAGTTGGCTATGCGGACTTTGTTTATTGCGGCCCGGAACAGCTCTACGGTAGACTGGCCAAACCACTGTCTTAGGTTTTTCAGCCACGGCATTAGGTCTTTAGGCTCTGAAAATGAGAGGTTCATTTTCAAGGAACAAATTAATAATTTCTTTTTCAGCAAGGATTAGAGCGCAGATAAGGGATTTGATGTTGAGCTAACAATATCTATTTCGCGTTTTTTACAAATTATGGTGGGATATTTTCTCTAAGCACGTGAATATCGGATGGCCTTTTTGGAAGTTCACGCGAGAAAATATAATCTACACCATTAGATTCTTGCGATATTTTTCCTCCTTACTAAAATCGAAAAAAAAATATGTACAAAAAACTGTATGAAGGATTAGCTTAGATTCGGTGGCGATAAATATCACTTTAGAAAATACTTTTTTATGTATGAGCATGCTCTGACGGCTTTAAAATAAATAATAAACGATTTTTCAGAGCGCCATTTTTTCTCAAGGTCGCCGAAGTCCAACAATCAATAGGTTAAGCCTGATGCATGGGATGGGTGGAAAAAAGTATGAAAAACTTTATGACCCAAATGTCTATCTTCAAGTGGTACAAGAACGGGAAATAGATATAATTATAAAATTTGGATCCTCGGAAAAGTAACATGTATAAATAATTACATTCAACTTAACTGCTGTTAAATTGGTTTATCTCAAACAAAGAAGCACGAAGTTAAACGGAATACAAAACTCTTTTGTCTTTAGCGATTTAAAATACCACAGACTTTCTCAGAATTCCGAAAAGAAATTTTATTTATTATTTCGTCACTGGTTGAACGAAACTGTAAAGAAAAGTTTCACTCATTGTTATCATAAAGGTGACTAAACTAAAAGTCAACTAATGATAGACCTTTTTAATACTTTCCATTTCACATTTTGCGCTCCTAGCGAATGTAAATGCAGATTCCGTTGTTTGAGGTTTGGAATGCTCGTGAGCAATTCTATGTCGTAAGGGAAAATAATTTGTAAATCAGTTTGAATAGCCGCTATCTGTGTGAATTCATTTCAACGAAAAGAAATGACTGGTAATTATTTAGCGTATTAGTTTCATTGTAAAATTCACCGCAGTCACATTATTAATAATGATCGGGTTGTATGTAGAAGTAGATCGCCTATTACTCGCAACAGTCTCTCGCAAAATAACGCAAATTATTTTTTTTGAAACATGTGATGTGTATGTTAAAAATATAAAAGGGAAAAATAACACTTTTTCTGGATAATACCAGTATTTAATACTTACTTGTATTCGTAAACTTGATTTTGATTTTTGTCAGCTATACGAAGTTTATAATAAAAAACGAACGTTAAAAGGTAAAATTATTGAAAAAAAAATTACCTTAAATTAAAAATACATGTTTTAGGTTTTTTCGGATTTTCAATGCATTTTAGGGAGATAATAATTATAAAAAATTAAATGCATTCTCATTTTTATAGTAAGACGCATCTTTGGAGAATTAGACACACCCTTATTATACACCTTTCTTTCCAACAATTATTTATACATTATCTCTTCAAATATTTACATAGCCTACAAAATTAACATAGATTGGGTAGCAGTATTCCAGGAATATGCGGATTTAAAAACAATCCGAGTGGATTGTTTTGTTGGTGGTGTTTGTTGCGAGTATAATGCACGTACGGGTATGTTAGCCGATACGTAATATTACAAGAGCCCGTAATAAGGCACAAGGTATAAGCGCCCCCCCCTACAATCTCTCCTCGGCAACCAGGATGCGGCGGTAGAAAGTGAAATGATATCCGGATGCCTTCGGGCCGGCCCAGCCGAGTGGCTGACAGCCCGGCGCGGCGCGGCGCGGCAGCCTGATAGCGCGCCGAGGGAAGTGGGTCACCGAGCCGCGCGGTTATACACAACACCTATACACCGTGTATATACACAGTGTACAGTGCACACAGTCGGTGTCGATAGCGCGGAAGAAAGTAGGGGCATCACACTCGATACAACTGAACAGGTGGTCGAACAGCCAATTATCCAACTGCCGCGCAGTTTCTTATTGTCTCTTTTATTTTATGGATTTCTCATATTAGTTCTAATTTTTAAAAAATGTGTTATTAATAACTAGCACGGGACCCGTGAAAAATCACGAGATATTATAATTGTAGGATTTGTGAATCCAAAAGTTTACATAACGAACAAATCAGAGCAAGGACAATTGCTAAGATTGATATCGATAAATAATATTAATTGCAGTAACTGTTTAATAACAACATTTTAGTGATTTTTTTTTCTTGATTAGTTATGTTACTTATTTCAAATCATGTCTGAATTATTGGATCATCAGTTTCGATTCAAAAATAAAAATAATTCTCTATTAAAATATTATATTACAGGTACTTTATCGCTGTATGAATTATTGACCTTTTCATGTTTAAAATCCTCCTTTCATCCTTTCATGTTTAAAAATTACCTTCATCCTTTTCATGTTTAAAAATTACACTCGTCTCGTATTTACTTTGTCCAGAGTTAGAATCACAGTCAGAACCATAACCAAATTGAATAAATTGTCTTAAATAAAATAATTGTTTTTATTAAATCCATTAAAATGAGCGGAGCGCTTTTTGCCATAATATAACACCATTTAAAATACCTCGGATTGCTTTGCTACCAATTTTGGAAAATATTCCCTTATTTGTGAGTAATCAAGGAGAAGTTTACGATTTTATATATTTTTTTAATAAATTCTACGAATATGTGATAATCGAAAAAAGACAGGTGAATTCATTGGCCATATAGAACTATAATCAGTTTGTACGTCTCCATATTAAAATTCAGTGGTATGATTTTTTTAATAAAATATTCAAAATGGACACCAAAAAATCTCGAGCATTCGGAGACAAACGTTTTAAATTGCGCTTTCCCTCCAGTGGATAACTAAAGATGTTCAAATACACGAATATGATGTAAATTATCATTATCTGATTTCAATGATACCTGCTATATAAAAAAGGACATAAGTATGCACAGCAGCAAAATGAATAAAATCCGTCCTTCACTTTGGTTATTAATGAAAATATTAAAATAATATTTATTGTGTTCGCCCATGAGGAATGTATTTGCGAATTCATGGTATAACTATTATCTGCGCTAACTCTTACTTAAATAGAACCAATCAGTGAAATGGTACAATAATTTGTCACATTAGCATCTTATATTGAAGAGGTATACTATTATGGCCTTTCTGTAACTATATTCCGTGCAGAAGCAATCATCATAAACAAAACAAGTTGTCGTTTAATCGAGGAAATTTTCCATTCCAACCAAACGAAACAAAAAGTCCTTTAAAATGTACGATTCGTGGATATCACATCACTCATCTTACTTACCACCCCACTTAAACACACTATTTAAAATCCTACTCTTCTATTATTTTTGAGCAAACGTAGTGAAATGTTTTGTCGACGCCTAAATTAATAATGTCGGCAATCTGCATAGCACACAGACTAAAACCTGTTTTTAATGATTTCATTTTTTTGTCATTATTTACTTTTATTATTACTTACTTCTCTTTTTTGATTTTTGTTTCAAGGTTTGTGGGAGTTAAATTTACAATGTTTATTTGTCGAAATATGTAAAAATTGCATTACCTCCCACTTATGTTTTGGAAATTCCTTCCATCTAAAAATGATTTTTATGACTCACCAGGATGTCCTTGCAGCAAGATATAAAATTTAAAACAATTGAATGTTTTAATACTATTTGCCTCGTTGAATGTATAATAATATAATAAATGTACATAACTTTTTTTTCAAATAGAGTGAAACTAACAGCCAAATAAAACTTTTAAAAATTACACTGATAGATCTTATAACCAAAATTGAATTGAAAATGATTTTAACAAGAAAATACGTTTTATTTCAGGAAGCGCGATGTGACGCTCCTCTTGTGGAGTCGTCGGCCCTACCATTGGAGCACCGCTCCGGGGGCCCCTACCCCGTGGGGCCTGCCGCGCCACCCGGCGGAGCCCTGACCTCCCGAGCTGACGACCCCTGGCCTCTCGCGTCTCCCGACAGCCCGCAGATCAAGCATCTGCAGGTGCAGTGCGAAAAGACACACATGCGAGTTAACATCGAATTCGATAGACCCTTCTACGGAATGATTTTCTCTAAGGGCTTCTATAGCGACCCCCACTGCGTGCACCTGAAGCCGGGCACTGGCCACCTCAGCGCCACCTTCGAGATCTTCCTCAACAGTTGCGGCATGTCCAGCTCGGCCAACCACAACGCGGCAGCCTACGGTAGTCCCGCGCCCAGCGGCAGCTACGTGGAAAACACCATCATCATCCAGTACGACCCCTACGTCCAGGAGGTGTGGGATCAGGCTCGCAAGCTCAGATGCACGTGGTACGACTTCTACGAAAAGGCCGTGACGTTTAGACCATTTCAAGTCGATATGCTCCATGCGGTCACGGCGAACTTTCTCGGGGACAACTTGCAGTGCTGGATGCAAATCCAGGTCGGAAAGGGACCTTGGGCCTCCGAAGTGTCCGGAATAGTCAAAATCGGACAAACCATGACCATGGTTTTAGCGATCAAGGATGACGAAAATAAATTCGATATGTTAGTACGAAATTGCGTTGCTCATGATGGTAAGAGAGCGCCCATACAACTGGTAGATCAATACGGTTGCGTAGTGAGACCTAAAATTATGAGCAGATTCCAGAAAATAAAGAATTTTGGTCCGTCCGCATCTGTAGTATCGTTTGCTTATTTCCAAGCTTTCAAATTCCCAGACTCTATGAATGTCCATTTCCAATGCGTCATTCAAGTCTGTAGGTATAACTGCCCCGAACCCAAGTGCGCGGGTCACGGACACGGTTTGACTTCAGAGTACGGAGTGCCTTTGCTGGGAGGAAACAGTCTGGGAGGAGGCGACTACGGTCCACCTCATTCCGAGTACGGGGCTCCGCCATCCCTGCCCCATTCCGACTATGGCGTCCCACCGGCATTCCCAGATCCGCGCCATCCTGCTGACGCCTCGGGCGCTTTCTCGGAGAACCGAGAAGATAAAGTGCCACCTCCGCAGGCGCAGGTCTCCACCTCCACATCCAATGCTCCGAGCCTCTCTTCACCGAAACCATCGTCTAACAAACACGACGAAGTAAACATCCCGCCTCCACCACCACCGGGCAGATTCCGTTACAACACTGTCAAGAGGAAGAGCGGAATCGCCGACGAGTCTGAAGTAAATCTCGCTTCCTTGGGTGGAAGACCCAGATCGGCAGATGACCTTCCAGATCAGCTGAGGGGTGCTCGCAGGAGAAGAAATCCGGATATTGCCGAGTTTGTCGTTTCCAGAATATACAAACGGGAAGCCCAAGAGATGACGGACGTCAACACGAGCAGAATAATTCAAGTGGTCGCCCCCGGAGACGTGAACTTTGCGCTGAACAACGCGGCCGGTAACGAGACGGTGATTGTTCAGTCGACGCGGGAAGCCGATCCAGAAACCATCTGCATGTCCCTGCCCAGCTTCGTGGCCGGACTGGTGATGCTGCTCCTGGTGCTGGTGGTGGCCTCCTTGGTGGCCGCCTTCCTGCTAGTGCGCGTGCGTGCCGTGGACCGTAAGACTGCCAGCGCCGCCTTCGCGGGGGCGGCCTACGACAATGCGGAGTTCGTCAAGGTGGCCAACTAACTAATCATCAGCCATCAGTGGTCCTACTGTGTAAACAAACAAACATTATTTATGTAAAAGTTCGTGAAAAATGTGAAGAAGACTTTTAAGGATCCAAAGATCGTCGGGTGTAAAAATAAGCAAATCATCGCCAATCAGCGTCCTTCGTTATGTCTCCCGCCCGATGGGTGAATAGTCCTCGACCATCCCCCTGTCCTCCCCTCCCCGCCACTCCTCTCCGTACTTCACGATTCCCTCCCCTCCCCCGCCCCGCCCCCACCCGCGCCTCCTCCCAAAGAACCATAACCGTTTTCTACTTCGGCCGTGACTCTAAAGCGATTTTAAATACAATTTCGCTTTTTCGTCACAGCCGAAGTTAATAAACTAACCAATTCTATTTATTATTTAGGTTTTTAAATATTTTTAGTATTATTTATTATTTCTAAAATAATGTGAAGCGATAAAGAAAAATCTCAAAAGGCATTTAGACAAAACACTAGTAACTTGGATGAAATATTAAGTACCTACTGTAAATCTACGTATCCAAATAGGGTGCATATGTGTTTATATAGAAACCAGTTTTCTTTAGTATATTCAGGAAGATAATCATGTAAATAATAGGTATGTATAAAATATGAAATTTTAGCCTCGATTAAAAAATGTTTTAAAGAGCTGATTAACAAAGGACTAATAAATGTTTTATTTATTGTATTTCATTTGTTTATTTTATTGTAACTCCACAACAGATATAAAATAAAACTAAATTTTTTACAGAAATATACTTAGATAAAAGAAAAATTATGAAAACATGAATAACAATTTTAAAGTCTTTAGAATAAATAATATGCTAATACAAATTAATTCTTTCCGTAAGCCAAGTCTTCAGTAAGTTCACCAATTGTTTGTTTTGGGCACAGTTTTTAATTTCAGCTGGAAGCATATTTAAACAACTGGGAATCATGTAATTTAACGTTCTTTGTCCATATTTATTTGTATGTTTAGGTACAATTAATCCTCCATTAAAGTTAAAGCGAGTATTATGGTTGTGTTCCAGCCTGTTTATATATAAAGGGATATTTATGTGCTGAAATATAATTTTGTACCACATAATTGCTCTCACTGAAAGAATTTTGAGACTTTGATAAAAGTATGGAATATTATGCCTTTCTTTGTATAAATTTTATTCAGCTAATAATTTAACCAATGAATTTTGCACTGATTGAACATGGTCTATATTTGTTTTACAAGAAAATCCCCAAGCTGTTATTCCATATCTTATAACAGATTCATCTAGAGATAAATAAATTATTCGAAGTGTGCAGATAGGAAATTTTTTTTTTAGTTTATACAATCTGCTTACAATTGATCTTAATCATGGACAAACTTGGTTTATTTGTAAATCCCACTTCAAAAAGCAATCAATAATAACACCCAAATAAACATATTCTTTAACTAGTTCCATATTTTCACATGTACACGTTGCTGGAATACCATTGTGTAAGCAATCTGATGTACATATGTGTCTTTATTTCAGGTGTAATACATACCTTAACATTAGGGGATCTTATGTGTAACAATTTCGTTTTTTTGGCATTTATAGTTAAGCCAGAGTCATGAGACCATTTTAAGAGTTCAATGTAGTCTTTTTGTTAAAGATCTATACAAGTTTGCAAATCACTGCTAGAAATAACTAAAACAGTATCAATTGATTGATGTTGATTAATATTGATTATATGTTATAAAGAAGAAAAAATCCACAATTTTAACCCATTGGGAAGTTCTGTGATTATTTCAGTTTTATGAAGCAACCGGTCTGTAATGATATAATGACAGAACTCGAATAAAACTTTCACAGAACGTGAAAATAAACTTGATGAATCATTAAAATTTTTTGAAACAACCCGTCCTTAGTTTTAAGCACATTATTTAAAAAAAAAAAACAACATTAAAAATTAGGAATAAATACTTCTATATCTTTTCACAAAAAAGCTCAACACTGCTCTTTAGTAAGAACATTTTCGAGCAATTCATTAAAATATCTGTTTTACGGGGGCTCCGGTCTCTGGCTCCTCGGTTTATTAGCTACAGCAGGGTTTCCCAAACTTTTTTTGCAATGGAACACTTTGCAAACCCGTAAACTTTAACGGAACACTTGGCTCATATTTTAGATTGGGTAATTGGATAATAATTTTTTTAAAAAAGGTATTACACATTATTTATTAAGTATATAAACAATATATGTTCAACAAAAAATGGAATATACACAACAAGAAAATGGAAAATAGACAACAAAAAATGAAATATAAACAACAACAAAAATTAAATATAAACAACAAAAAATGGAATATAAATAATAAAAAAATGGAATATAAACAACAAAAAATGGAATATAAACACTTGGTCGATGAATATAAACGAACAAAAAATTGAATATGAACAACAACAAAAAAATGGAATAAATGAAACACCTAATTAATGACTTTGATGATTTGTGTCCTTGAATTGCATATCTTGTTAATATCAGGCACAATATTGGTAAGTTGAAGTCTAATATCTGGTGCAGCGTCTGCCTGTTCCTGCACTTTGACTTCGTTGCAGCAAAATTAGAAAATCCCGCTTCGCATAAAAAGGTCGTAGAAAACAGAAGTAAAACAATCGAGTGACAGTTGTGTTTTGCTCTGCTTCCGAAATTAATTGATATTATTGGATTATAAGCGAACAAACGTTACGTGCATTTGTCAACTGATAGGAATTTATTATTTTATTCTTGGACAGTGTTTGTTTTCCACTGGGGATTAATTAATTGAGAGTTTTACAAAGTAAATAAATCTCATTACATCGTAAGTGAACCAAGATTCAAATAAAGGGTAACACAGGCAGTGTTTGATCTTACCATCAAAACCCCGTTTTCAAAATGTCAACATCAGAAAAACCTTAGAAGTAAAGGACAAACAACCGGGACATCGGAGTCCCAAAGTATAAATAATATTGAAGTACCTACTGCTGGAGAAAATGGAGGCTAAGATGGAGAAAAAAAATAATAGCTTGATTTGATAAATTGGGATACTCTTCTGACAAACTCGCCCAGAAATCATTTAAAGGCTGATCTTTGTATTTTTGTTTCAAGTTCGAGTTACTAATTAAATCAATTAGATTTTCATACTCACTTGCGCTCAAGCCTGCAGGTTTGGGTGTCTCGGAAAATGGATTCCGAACCCAGGAATCGTCCTAGTTTTCAGAAAATATTGCATAAGAGGTGCTTTGAAGTTATGTAGGTATTCTAAAAATTCTTTGGAAACCTCTTCATCTACTTTAAAATTTAATTCGTTCAAACATTCATTTAAGGCAGGAAAACAATCAAAATGATGTTTGTGTTCTTCTTTAGACGTAATTGATAACGATTATTTTCCACAAACTAATTTCACACGATTTTTTCACCAACACCATGCGCGTTTATAGTTCGACTAATTACTAACAAGGATGGACTAAGACTGATTTCGGGAAAATATGGTTGGGTTCCTTAGGAACCGAAATTTCGTGACACACGAGCAGATCAGTTATCCCGTCGTAATTGTTTCCACATCGCACAGATGTTCATATTATACAACACAGTAATAAATTTCGGAAATTTTTATTAGTAGGTATGTAAAATGAAGGTTTACTGCGATAACACCATTAGCGGCTCTTTCCATTTCCATAAAGCTTAGTCTCTCTACCTGGAAGTTTCTAAACTGTTGTGAAATATTTATACAAATTATGAGAATTATATCAGTAGTGTTGAAATATGAATATGTGTATATTATATTAAATTAAATTCTATCGACAAATTGTCGCGGAACCCCTGTACAGGTGCGGCGGAACCCTAGGGTTCCGCGGAACACAGTTTGGGAAACCCTGAGCTACAGAATCAAATTAGGTATTTTGATCGATTCTACGTCAATTATGGAATGTATTATTATTATTATTTTAATTTCACTCTTTTCATTATTATATTTATTTATTTATTAATCATCAACGTCCTCGGGCTTTTACACGTTTTTACATTTTTAAGGATTTAGTGCGTACAGGTGTCAAAAACTTTGATGGATCCGATTTCAATTAATGCACGCAATATATCATTGTATACTCGCCTTTCTATCTACAATCACTTTAAAAGGTGTAAAAATAAAAAAAATAAAAATCCTACAATCCTAATTTTTGCATTCCAGCATTCACTTTTTTAAAAGGTTTTTTAAAATTCGACTAAAAACTTACTTTCAAAGTAACTAAATATCAATTATTATTACGAAAATACACAACTACTCCAATAAACCAAACTTTTTTGACGTAATCAATTTGCAGATTGTGTGAAAAAAGTTTGAACCACGGGAGAAAGGTAATACATTCGCTGATTGACAAAGAGAGATACATTTAATACACACTTTAGTATTATGGTAGAAAGTAATCACATTGTGGTTTGACATATTTAATAAAATAAAATACTTTTTTGTTTAAAACCACAAGATTTATTAATTTATGAACCGACCGGTTCCGCTTTACTCAAGCATCTTCAGGGTACTACATAATATTATTACGTATTAGTAGTAGTTTATTTATTTATTAGTACTAGCATTGTACCCTGAAGATGCTTGAGTAAAGCAAAACCGGTCGGTTCATAATTAATAAATCTCGTGGTCTTAAACAAAAAAAATAAATTATTTTACACACTTTAGTGCTTTAAAAAGGATAACGAAATAAATGTTTTAGCATCTTACTTCATTATCAGGTGTAGAGATATACTCGTAGTTAGGGGCAGGAAAATTCTAGTTACCTTCATAAGGAAAATATTTCTTCTCGGGCCTTTGTCGTCTTGTGTATGGAGGGGCTTTTAAGGAAAGGAATGAAAGGAAGTTCTGGGGAGAAAAAAGGTATAAGGGGTGGGTAGGAATCTGGGGGTCAGAGTGTCCAGGAGTGACGGACATATGAATCTATATCTCCCACTGCGGTGCAAGGCGATGTTTCGAGAGTATTCTGCTGGAGAGGTAAGAAGGTCTCCCTAAACCAGTCTCTCCCGATCCGACCCGCCACGAAGTTGGTGGGCAGACGCACCCACCGCCGAGATGCAGGTAACCTCACCTCATGCACCTCTGCTAAGTCACCAAGCGTAGCGGACCACTTGGGGTAACCTATTGCAGAGGTGTTGGTTATTCAGTAAATGGTTTTGGTAAAGGGAAATTCAGTAAATGGGAAATTGTCTATTGCATCCGTGGTATCTCCTAAATAAAAAAAATTTAATCGGAATAAGTTAGTGGTGAAATCCATAGATGGTCATAAAACACGTTTTTTTAAATACGTTAGAAATTACCGGTATTTTGCCTTTTACAAGCGAGATAAGAGGTAGGTATAGTAGGCGCATCTGTTGGTGAAAATTAGAACTAAGTAGTTGTTTATGTAGACTAGAATCATAACGCGACCGACAAGTGTTCTGGTGTACTTTACACCAAAGTCACAGATGTCGCTTTTGGAGCCGGGAGAGTTCGTCACTTCTTTTGGGCTCTAACTTCACTTCACCCTGTTTTGAGATACGAGGTGTCAAAGTTTATAAAGACGATTTCTCATTATCCATTTACCAATTTCCGATTTTGATGAACATATGCATTTTTATTGAACACATTTTCAAGGAAAGTATTATAGGACGTATATTTACCCTTTTAGAACATACCTAAACATGCAGAATAGGACCATAATATGCAACCAGCTAGGCATAATAATTCATTGCACAAGGTTCTTATTACATTTCCTAGAGAAATTCCTAGCTAGGGCCACGTTCTATTTAAATATTTTCCATTAAAATATGATAAACTATTTTTTTAAATAGATTACAAAAATTTGTCTTTCGAAACTTTGAAACCTTAGAAAATGGTAAGGCGTGCTTAGAACCCTATACAAATGAAGTAACGAACCATAATGCGTAAGTGTTTACGATCGAATGTCCGATACAAACAAAATAGAGAGTGTAAGTGATAGTAGAACCTCGTAAAATAAATTATTATTTAAAATGCTTCATCAAAGGACCTACGAAATACAACACAGATGGTACTTACAAATATAACTTGTGTATAGAAATGAGCAAAAGAAATGCTCTGGTTTTCAAAGGTCATTTTTGAAAGAAATGTCAGTTAGAACCCTATCTAAATGAGGTAACGAGTTGTAATAATTGTTATTGCAGACGGTATTTAAGTACATGAATCTAATACATTAAAAATGTTGTACAAATGAGCTGTAATTTGTATCTGCTGACAAACTACTGAATTAGAAAAAAAAATGATGGCATTCTTCCCAATTTCTTCAATCTTCCAAAATAAATAACATCTCTACTTTTATCACTAATGAACAGTGAAGGGGACAGCAAATTTAAAATCATGAAATATCCAGTGTTTTAAATATAATGTCCTCCGCGTATAAAGTCGTATCATCTTCAAGCATAAACTTCCTAATTAAAGTGTGTTTATAGGAAATGACCTGCCAGGTAAGTATGTTTTCTGTATCTTGTTACGTTACGGAATTGTTTCCCGTGCGAGCTAATAGCGAATTGACCCCTTGCACAGGCCCTCCGCCCCTCTCCCCGCACCGCGCGGCGCCCGTGCCAAGCGCCGAGCGGCTCCCCGTCCCCATTCCTTCGCCGGCCTTCGGCAGAATAACTGTGTTCCCCGTGATTCGCGCTAGGCGCTCTCCGTAAACGCTCACGATGTTTTACTTTAATTGTGTATTGTGCTTAAAGAGGCTTACGCCTACCCAGAATCCTGTCTGCCGACCGCCTATCTCCTGCTTGTGAGTACCAATGAACCTTGCTACCCCTCTGTGTGCTAAGAACTGACATTTAAATTCACTAAACACGTGTAGAGAGAGTTGAGAGAAGCTCCCCCCGTTATGATAGAATTAATTAGAGATAGCCAAATACTCATGTGTGTAGTGCCGATGCTGGCCTTTTGTAGAACCCTGTTCACCTTTAATTGAATAAAACCCTTTTTCGTGCATAACAACTGTGTTCTGATTGAGGAAGGAGACCTGGAGATTTTGAGGAAAGGAAGGGGAGTAGGAATTACCAAGCGAACCACAGACACTCGCCCTGGGTTTAAAAGGGACCTTGCTCGCGCCTGCTGTGCAGAGCTAGCCGCCGGCTTGTTTATTGCATGTCCTTTCCAGGTTTTGGGTTTAGCGTTGGCCGCAAGTAGCGCCAATGCTAGCACTGGGCCCAACGTGGTGCTTTTTTTTGCGTTTTAATGCTAGCACTGTCGCCCGACGTGTGGCATTTTTTTTCCTCCCTCTTTACGGTCCCACAGTCTCGTTCTTCAATCAGCAATTGTTTAAACTTCATAATGTATAATGTTTTGTCTTGTTACTCCCAATTTGTCTAGCATTTCCATCAAGAACCCCGGCGCGATTGTAACTTCGAATTGCAATTTAAATTATCACGGGCACGATTCCTTCATTTTCGAGTCGTCACTCGACAAAACATAATCACCGGTATTCCTACGTAAAGTGCTCAACCAAGAAAGTTGCCGTCGTGAATAATATAGTGTTTACAAGTGTCGACCGACTAAATTTGCTAGTTTCAAATACAAGATTAATAGTGGAAATGTACACAAATATTTAAAAACAAAGTTATTCAACAATTAAAATCCTGTATATGATAAACCAATTACCCGCTTCGTTTCCCGAAAGTTAATTAACCAGTTTTTATTAATAAACTTATTCCGCAGTGTGCTGGTCTGTATTTGATATCGACATATTCTGCGAATAGGGGACTATTTCGCAAAATACTGGCCTGTATATATAACGGCATATTTTGCAGCTTAAGGGAAACAAGTGGATTAAATTCTTTCTACCTTTTGACAATGGAGCATTTTTCTAATTTTGCCGCCTGTTTCATCATTTAGCTTTTTTTTCTTTCGTAAGAAACAGACGACATAATTTGAAAGACGTTCGGTTCGCGTTGACGTCGATTCCTCGAGTCAGGCATTACATTACGTATGCACATTTCTGCATATAACTTGTTATGACAAAAGGAAGTCGGCGGATAAATACCAATAATTGGTGATGCTCAAATCAGGCTACAGTCTAGCCACGTAAATAAAGAAACGATTCCCCAAGACATTGTTGAATTTTCAAACAAATACTTCCACGAAAACTTGTATAAAAGAAAAAATATTTCTTTCCTTTTCTGAAGAACCCCCCTTTGGAAAGGAAATGGAAATATTCTAAAAACATGTTCGTTTAAGGCGAACCTCGTTTCCGTTTTTTATTTCCGGACTTTTGCAAATTTGCAAACATTTTTCAAAAACATCGGAATAAATTCTAAAAACGTGTTTCATTAAGGTGAATCCCGGCCCGTGAAATTTTCATATCCGGACTTTGAAAAATTTTCAACAAATTTCCAAAGCATCTGGATTTTTTCACAAAAATCACGTTTTTTAAGGGAAACCGCTGCCCAAATTTTTCTCGTTTTTGGACTTTGAAAAATTTTCAACAAATTTCCAAAACATCTGGATTTTTTCACAAAATCACGTTTTTTAAGGGAAACCGCTGCCCAAATTTTTCTCGTTTTTGGACTTTGAAAAATTTTCAACAAATTTCCAAAACATCTGGATTTTTTCTCAAAATCACGTTTTTTGAGGGGAACCTCTGCGCAAATTTTTCTCGTTTTTGGACTTTGAAAAATTTTCAACAAATTTCCAAAACATCTGGATTTTTTCACAAAATCACGTTTTTTGAGGCAAACCCCTGCCCAAATTTTTCTCGTTTTTGGACTTTGAAAAATTTTCAACAAATATCCAAAACATCTGGATTTTTTCACAAAATCACGTTTTTTGAGGCAAACCCCTGCACAAATTTTTCTCGTTTTTGGACTTTGAAAAATTTTCAACAAATTTCCAAAACATCTGGATTTTTTCTCAAAATCACGTTTTTTGACGGGAACCTCTGCGCAAATTTTTCTCGTTTTTGGACTTTGAAAAATTTTCAACAAATTTTCAAAACATCTGGATTTTTTCTCAAAATCACGTTTTTTGAGGGGAACCCCTGCCCAAATTTTCAAATAAACCAAACACTTATAAAAAAACAACGCGTAGTTTTTTTTTTTTTCAAAACTTGTTTTGTAAAAAATACGCTCCAGTGGTCAGTCTCTGCCCAATTTCTCTCCAATTGCGAGTGTAGTTCTCACTTTTTCCAACATAAGGTCACTCTGACACGATCTTATATACCATGGAAGTCCCTCAAGTCACGCTGGGTATAATCCCACACATTTTTACTTCAAGAAAGGAAGAACTACTACAGGCCCTGAGAAATAGAAAGATTTCTCCAAGGAATAATTCCAAAATGCCTTACTGTGACGGAATCAGTAAATTCCATCACATCAAGTACTCAGGCGTTATCAAATTGGCAAAACTCTTGTCATAAGTGACGTGAGTTATACGTAAATATTAAATGTAAATAATCACCCATATGGGCATTCGTAAGGTAATCCTTACACCCGAAGGCACATTAATGTCAACGGTAGCCTAACTCCTGTACATTCTTATTCTTTTTGCATAATTTTATATGTTCTTGTACATCCTGCGTGCCTTGCCTGCTGTACCACAAGAGCACCTCTTGGGGCACCGTTTTCATACTTGTATGCATCCTCTTCCTGAAATTGATCACTTCGGGAAAGGGCCTCCTTTTCCTCCTACCATCAACGGTTCCGGAAAACTCCTGCTCCAAGACGTCGCTTTCCTTTTCACAATTCTTGCAGCATCCGCGCGTTTTTTTTTTCTCACCTCATCGCCTCATCTTGTCATATCACCTTTTTTTAATTGTTTTGTGTCGGGTTTTTGTCGTACCAGTACGTCCCTACCCTAATGTTGTAAATATAAAATCTTAAGTGCAAGTCTGTATAATAACCATTGGTTTCAGACCATTGCCGCAGCTCACTACTATGGTCACAGCACCATATTGTAAGAATGTCGCGACGATTTCCGTATAATAGGAAATCCTCCCGTTTTTTCTTTTTTCTTTTTCCTCTTCACCCCATCCTAACACATTCATAGTAATGTTGTATATTGGGGATCGTTTCAAATACACCAAATGTACACACCTATCAGGTCACATTCGCTGGATTCGAAACAATTCAAGGGCAACCTTGTTGCTACTTGTGGTTTTTCTTCTTTTTCCAAAAATTAGAATGGCGCTCAACCCAATTGCTCTATTTTTTCCAGAATCGTATTTTGTCGGATTCTGAGAAAAATATTTGTTATAAAAGTGACAATACGTTTCGTCCCTTCATTAACATTGTTCTTTGTACATATACAACTTCATTATGAGGTACAATATTTTAGCATGACATCAGTTTCTTTTGTCCTTTATTGTACCATTATTCTTGTTTGAAGTTTAAAATCTTGGCCAGATCTTCAATAAAATTTGTGTTTATCGCCTTTTGGCAAGTCTTGTAACGTATGCTAATATGAAATTATTAAGCTACAGCAGTGCCGTATTAATTACATCATTGCAAAACCGCCGTCTGTATTGAATGGGGACCCACATTTTCGAACGTAATTGGGCTACTGTCTTTCAATACTGGGCAAATTTGTTGTAAATCGTTCATTCCTGTCACGTGAGACGTGAAAACGTGACAATATCTACCATCATAGGAGAGATCCTCAAAACATCCGCCATGATACGAGAAGCTCGTTATAATTACTTTATACTCATAACTAAATGTTACTAAGTTGGTCGTGTGTCCTTTGGCATGAGAACCGCTTAACCCGCCGTCTGTATTGAATGGGGACCCACATTTTCGAACGTAATTGGGCTACTGTCTTTCAATACTGGGCAAAATTTGTTGTAAATCGTTCATTCCTGTACATGAGACGTGAAGACGTTACAATACTCACCATGAATCGTGCGAACGAAATAATATCTACCCCCATGTTTGTGTGACCTACCAAGTGTAGATCACACGTCTCTTATGTCAGTGTATTCCTTTTGTCCCACACTACCAAATGGTATTGTAATGTGCCAGGATAACTGCTGTAGACCTTGTTTCACCTTCCACTCAGAGGTCGAATTTCGGAAATAGCCGAGTCCTCAGCAGTTTTCTTCGTTCAAATGTTCCCAATTGTCACCCTTTCCCTTCCTCGAAATTATCCGTGAATGGGGATATATGCGTTACGCACTTGGCGTTTCGTTTGTCAAATGGGACAACCTTCATACACGGATCCTTTCAACTTCCTACTCCTTTCCCACTTTTCATAACTTATTTGTACTCAATGTTTTTGTTCTTCGAAAGTAGAAAAAATGCTACCGTATAGACGTGAGCATAGGTCATGGAAGACCAACTTCTTTCGAACGTGGCATTTTGTCATACGTACAAACCCTTACCAACGTGTTCTTGGAAATGTATTTAGTTTTAAAAAAAAAGCTAAATGGGTTAAACAGAACCTTCCTTGAATACGTACCTTTGTAATATGTATAAGTCTGTAGTTACACTTAGTTAACTCTCTCTCCGTCTCTCTCTCTCTCTACACGTCAAACTAATCCAATCTTTCTCAATATGCACACCTTGTTTCTCTCCAAACCTTTTCATCATTGGTCTACCAGGCAGGTAAACTTCAAGAATTTTGTTCTAATAATAATTTTTCGCCGGATTAATAAGAAGACCAGCAGCTCTTCACCCTATCTACACCTGCGCCTCTCTTCATGCTGCCTTCACTACCGTCACGGAGGTCCCATGCCTTCAAACCCTACGTACCAAAAGCACCCGACCACACCTAACATAACCTAGTGTGAGTCGTGCGTGTAGTTGCGAATTGTATCATCACAAAACCATCACTCAAATAAACCCGAGCACGTCAGCTCTAAGTTGGTTCATGTTCCTGTTGCCATTGTACAAATGTTCCTGCGGCACCTTGCAAATGTTCCTGTTGCCATTGTACAAATGTTCCTGCGGCATCTCGCAAATGTTCCTGTTGCCATTGTACAAATGTTCCTGCGGCATCTCGCAAATGTTCCTGTTGCCATTGTACAAATGTTCCTGCTGCATCTTGCAAATGTTCCAGCTGCACCTTGCAAATTGCTCTGTTGCCATCATGCCAATGCTCCTGTGCCCTTGCGCAAATAACAATACCAACAATTGTTCATCCAACAATCCCACAGTATACAAACCAGTGTACCAACCACCATCACAACAACGGCTGTCATGCACACAAACCACCTCCTCTATAAAGGACCAACCACCGATTACAATTCCACTCTCCAGTACCTCAATGATGTCATACTGGCCCACCCACAGGATCCGGAAGCAGCTACCTTTTTGACCTCTGTGACAGGTAGAACCCTCTCCACCACCAAGAAGCCTCATCCTGCGTTCTCGTCTTCGTGTTTTCTTTAAGGCCCTAGTGTTCCTTGAGTGTAATCTCAAACGGGCCAGGTTACTGTGACAAAGTAACCTTATAACTTCAGTGCAACGTTCAAACACCCCAAACATCCTACGCAAACCACGCTACGCAAACTTAGCTCACAGACCAATGATACAATTTAGAGTCATTTTTTTTCTATCACTGCATAACCCTTGTACCTTTCTCCAGCAGGTCCTTGTTTATATTTATGTATGCCACTGCTCTTTCATGTACATTCATGTATAATTCTTTGTTCACCATGTTTTTTTTCTCTTTTGTTTTTGTTTCTACTATTTTGTAGCTAGCAACTTTTTCTTTTTCTCTCTCTCTCTCTCTCCCCCCTTTCTCTTGGATGTTTTTTTTGGCACAAGTGCTAGAAGGGTAAGAGGATTTCTTAGCCCTACTGCTCCATTTACCGCCTTTTTTGCGGCCAGGGGGGAAGTGTTACGTTACGGAATTGTTTCCCGTGCGAGCTAATAGCGAATTGACCCCTTGCACAGGCCCTCCGCCCCGGCGCGTGTTTTGCGTGTTTCCCGACTATGCACCGGTGCCGAGGGGATCAATGATGCTGGTTCCTCGGATCATCTTCCATTTTTTTGTAGAACAAGAACAGCATTCCCACCTGTCGCCTATGCTCTAAAGATTGCAATCCGTTTGTTAAGATGGGAGAATCTATCAAACGGACCGCCCATTTCTGCACAGAGTCAAGGGTTTTTTTTAGGTATTTTGGAGCTCCAGACCAGAGGTGACTGCCAAATTCAACCGAGGGGCGCATTTGCGATTTTTACAGGGTTAGCAGTTATTTTTTTTTTTTTTTTTTTTTTATTTCATACAATTTTTGAAAGTACACTTTTTGTTTTTTTCTTGATTACCATACTAGGCTAATGCCCATGTTAAGGTAATCATACATGATATAAGTTATACAGTGTGAGAACTAGAACAAAATATAGGTTTGAAATAGAAATTATAAGATATTAGAAACAAGAGAAAGAAAAAAGATAAAAATATTTAAGGTAAAATATAACAAGATATGTGTATACGTAAACACATACACATACATATGCATATACATATACAAATACATATAAATATATATATATATACATATAAATACATATAAAAACACACATATAATATATACATACATAATAAAAAAGAAAATGTTTTAAAGAAGTTAAAAATAAAATACTATAAAATACTAAGAAGTAAGATTTAATAGTGTTAATCTATAAAAAAAAATTTATGAAAGCTAAAATTTTTATTGGAAGTTTATCAAGGTAGGTAAATAATCGCCTAGAAGAGTATATATTTAGGTTAGATTAGATTTCAGTGAAGTCAGGTTGGAAAAAGATGTGAAGTATGATATTTTATTTAGTTAATTTAATTATTTTCTTTTCTTTTATAATGGTTAGAAAGTCATATATTCTTTAAAGAAATCTCGTCCCCTTTCGAATATCCAATTTTGAACACGAATAGTAAAAAGAGGTATGGTAATATTTGATTTTATATCGGTGCTCAATGCATTGTATATTTTGGGGGCAATGAACCAAAATTGTCGGTGAGCAAATGTGGTTCTAGTTTTTGGAACCACGCATCCCAGGTTTGATGAAAAGCGGGTTTGGGCTTGATGTTGTGGAGCCACCAGTAGGTTATTTTTCCGTATGTAGGATAGGCTTGTCTTAGTGAATAGTTGGCGAATATCTAAGACCCTAAATTTAGTAAATAGCACATTAGAGGGGTGGGTAGGTTGGCATTTAAATATGATTCTCAGTATTAGTTTTTGAACTGTAATTATTGGATAAATGACGGATTCTGTGCAACCACCCCATCCCAAAATACCATACGATGCAATGGATTGAAAAAGGGCAAAATATACGCTTCGAAGGGTTTTTAGGTCTAAGATGGATCTAAGAGAGCAGAATATATGGCAGAGCTTACGGAGTCTTTTTACTGTGTCACTTATGTGTGCTTCCCAACGTAGTTGATCATCTATTATTATGCCCAGATATTTAACTTCCTTAGATGATTTAAGGGTAGGACACGTGCAATTTGTAATAGGTGGGGTTCCGGGTGGGTGTGGGTGCATGTTTAGTGAACACGAGTGAATTATTGGTTTAGGGCAGTTGTTGGGAAAATTATGTTTGCGTATGGAAAACGTCATATATTGTGTTTTGTCAATATTGAGTGTAAGGAGATTTGTGTCAAGCCAATGCCTCACTTTTATTAGGCCATTATTAGTTTTGTTGATAACTGCTTGCCATGTTTCATCTTCGAATATTAAGACTGTATCGTCGGCAAATGATAAAATCTTACCTCCAATATCCATGGTACATAGTGTGTTGATGTATAAAAGAGATAGGAGAGGTCCTAGTACACTGCCTTGCGGTACACCGTAAGACATGGATAATTTTTTGCTTTTATTTATTTTGTCAGAGTGGATAAGAGTTTGTTGAGTTCGGTTTGTTAGGTAGTTTTCGAACCATGTGTAGGGTATCCCAGTTATTCCGATCTGTTGAAGTTTTTTAAGCAGTAAGGGATGGGAGACCGTATCAAATGCTTTTGAGAGATCGAGGAAAACAGCAAGCGGTTTTCGACCAAGGTCGAGATTAAAGGAAACTATTTTTGTGAGGGCGGCTATTGCATCTGCGGTACTCCTACCTTTGCGGAAACCATATTGGTTGTCCGATAATATTTTATCTAGCCTATCTATTTTATCTTAGCCTATCTCCTGCTTGTGAGTACCAATGAACCTTGCTACCCCTCTGTGTGCTAAGAACTGACATTTAAATTCACTAAACACGTGTAGAGAGAGTTGAGAGAAGCTCCCCCCGTTATGATAGAATTAATTAGAGATAGCCAAATACTCATGTGTGTAGTGCCGATGCTGGCCTTTTGTAGAATCCTGTTCACCTTTAATTGAATAAAACCCTTTTTCGTGCATAACAACTGTGTTCTGATTGAGGAAGGAGACCTGGAGATTTTGAGGAAAGGAAGGGGAGTAGGAATTACCAAGCGAACCACAGACACTCGCCCTGGGTTTAAGAGGGACCTTGCTCGCGCCGGCTGTGCAGAGCTAGCCGCCGGCTTGTTTATTGCATGTCCTTTCCAGGTTTTGCGTTTAGCGTTGGCCGCAAGTAGCGCCAATGCTAGCAATCTATTTGTAAATAATAAAATCGGAGAGAGCCTAAGAATTCATAATAAATTGTACAGCGCCTTGAGGTGATTTTCACAAAAACGGCGCTCTACAAATTTTCCAATTATTATCATTATTTGATCAAATTGAGTGCGTCGCCCCTAGCGGGCAAGATTTGTTGAAAATGCGTTTACAAGGTTAGCTGATCGAGAGGGTAGAGCGGAAATTGGCTTAAAAATCGTGACGTAGCTTAAAGTCCTCATTCCACTGGTATATTTGAATGAATTGCAATACAAGTGGCAGTGTTTGTCACGCGTTCGAAATTTCGTAAGCGATCCGACAAGTATTTTTTTGAAAAAGGCACGTATGAGCTAACCTTGTTAAACGCATTTTCTGTGAACCTTGCATAGCGGGTACCGATTATCTTTCTTTGTAGAAAAAGTAACATGTAATGAAAAGGCAGGTACAATTGTACCATAAATTAAAGAGTTTTTAGTTTCTAAAACAATTATTATTGCAGTTAATTGTGAGACGTGCATTACAAGCTGAAACATTACTAAAAATAATCCCGAAAGAAATAAAATACACACATACATACAGGTTTTTTTTTTTAATTAAATGTATTTTGTAATGGAATAAATTTTACCACGAATTATCAATATTGAATTTTTTATTATAATTTGTTTTACATATTTTAAAGTTTTAATTTCATAAGGTAGATAAGAACACAATCTGGTACGCAAGCTGTAACTGTACTGGGTTTCTGCTCTAGCTTTGTCCCCGTAACCTCAGGAGTACCCCAAGGATCTCACCTTGGCCCCCTTTTATTCAACATTTTTATGAATGACGTTAACAAAACTATTCGTAATTCTCAGCTGTTCCTGTATGCGGATGACAAAAAGATTGTCAAAATCATTAAATCTGAGATGGATTGTATAGAGCTCCAGGATGACCTGAACTCCCTGGTCAATGTGTATTGTTTAGAAAACCGCCTTCTTTTGAATGCAGAAAAATGTTCCGTCATATCTTATTCTCGAAAGAAAAACACTATACTATATCCGTACATAATTAAAAACAATCTTTTAAATAGGGTAAATGTAATAAGAGATCTTGGAGTTCTATTAGATAGTAAGCTTCTTTTTCAATCTCACGTCGAAGGCTTTGAAAATGTTGGGATTTATTCTTAGAGTAAGTTCAGCTTTCAAAAATCTACAAACATTTAAGACTCTCTACATATCCTATGTTAGAAACCACCTGGAGTATGCTTTTACTGTGTGGAACCCTCATTGTTCTACATATAAAGCAAATATAGAAAGAGTTCAGAAAAAGTTTATGAAATATGTCTCTTATCGCGTGCGAAATGATGAAAACTATGTCCCCGTAAACCTTAAATCTCTTGATCAACGCCGAGATATCAGAGACCTATTAATGCTCTATAAGATTATTCATAACTTCATTGATAGCCCGTACTTACTACAAAATATTCATTTCAGATGTCCATTAAGAGTTACTCGATCTCGAGACACCTTTTATATCCCTAAGAGTAAGACAAATTATCTTGAAAATGTATTTGTAAGAAGAAGCTGTAGCACATTTAACAGATTATGCCCAAATATCGATGTGTTTAATACAAACCTTGATAAATTCACAGCATGCATAAAAAAATAACACCATTGATGCCACATGTTCAACTAATAACTTAATATTTCATTGATTTCTGTATTTCTCTTTTTTTATTTTTAGTATCACCACATTTTCTCTCCAACTTTTTGCAGTTGGAATTCAAATAAAATCACTTCCTGAAATATATTATTTATATCAATCAAAATTTAAATGTAAACCCTTGAAAAACCTCAGTTATTTACTTTTTGTAGATATAAGTAAGAAGATACACTTTATCAGAATAATTTATATCAGGTATAGGTATTGTGTATTTTTGCATTACGGTTCTAAATTATTAGTCGTTATTTTATTGGTCTATGACATACTTATTTTTTTTTTTTTTTTTCATAAGAAGCAATTACTTTGTGGTTAGACATTATATTATAAAAATAAATAAAACACTTTGTATTTTAACCACGAATTTACTATATTACATATCGACCGGTTTCGATTACATCAAGCTTCTTCAGGATATAAGTAATAATAACTAAATGTTAAGTGAGAGCTATGGCTTATATATAAGTTGAGTGACAGAGGGAGAAAGAAAATGACCAAGAACATAATTAGAAAGAGACAAAGTATTTGACAGAGGTAAAGTGGATAATCAATTAGTGGGAGGGAGACAACAATACAATAATCAATTAGTGGGAGGGAGACAACAGTATAGATCTAATCACAAATAAAAACCAACAGTTAACGGTAATAAATGAGATATTAAACAAATTTTGATGTATTTTACATTATAAGATAAAGGACGATATTTAGATATATGATAATATTAATAATGAAGGACACCAGACTAACACTAAAACACATACATAATATCATGGGTTAGGATGGATTGCTGGAAATAAGTTAAAAATAGGGCTATAAGGTGAATTTTTTTGATTTGATAAATTGATTTGGTTATTGAGTAAGAATTCTGACATATTTGTATTTAATGATTTCCTAATCTCTAAAGCTTCTAAATTGTCTAGTTTTATACCTAAATTATTTTTATGTAATATGCGAGTTCCTGAAATTTTATTAAAAGTATGATCTGTTGAGATTAGGTGATTTGCAAGCTCAGAGAACTCCTTTCCATTTAAACATCTTAAATGTTCTTTTACTCTAGTGTTGACATTACATGCGGTTTTTCCTATATAGTAAGCAGGGCAATCACTACAGCTAAGTTTATAAATACCGGAGAAACTTAAATGATCTTCTTTGTCTTTAGTATTAATTAAAAATTTGGCAAGGTTATTGTTTGTATAGAAGGCCGGTTTGATATCTACAGGAAGGTTCCTAACGCTTAGATTAGAAAAATTATTTATAAATAAAATTCTACGCCAATGATATTTTGGAATGTCTTGATTGTTTGTCGGGGTGCTTTTATAAAGAAATTTATTTTTAGCTAATTGTTTTTGTTTCTTATTAAGTATTTTATTGATTAGGTCCGGGTCATAGCCATTATTTGTCGCTATTTGCTTAATAATAGATAATTCTTTTGAAAAATTAATGCTAGACAGAGGCACAGAGACTAGTCTATGTATCATTGAATGAAAGGCTGAGTGTTTGTGGGAGATCGGATGATTTGATGTGTTGTGTATGGTTATGTCTGTGTATGTTGGTTTGCGGTATATGTTGAAAGCAAGTCTATTATTTAACAAAGAGATTGTAAGGTCTAGAAAATTAAGAGAAGCATTAATTCCTATTTCTAAGGTGAATTGTATCTGTGTGTAAAAAGAATTTAAAAGCTGGAGGAAGGTCTTTAATTGACGATCTGTACCGGACCAAATTCAAAACACATCGTCCACATATCGTTTCCATACCAACAAGTTTTTAGGAGAGGGGATTTGCAAGAAAAAATGCTATTTTCTAGGTTATCCATAAATATATCAGCTACCAACGGGGACATTGGAGACCCTATCGGCAAGCCCATATTTTGTTCATAGATGGTGTTATTGAATTTAAAATAATTTTGGTTTAAGCAGACATTAAACGGACGAGAAAGATCATTAGAAAAATATTTTGGCAATTTAGAATTATTTAGTAAATTACTAATAAGAGATTTGCTTTCATTTTGCTTTCTTTTTTGCTTTGCTTTCAATGCAAATACATCAAAATTTGTTTAATATCTCATTTATTACCGTTAACTGTTGGTTTTTATTTGTGATTAGATCTATAGTGTTGTCTCCCTCCCACTAATTGATTATTGTATTGTTGTCTCCCCCCCACTAATTGATTATCCACTTTACCTCTGTCAAATACTTTGTCTCTTTCTAATTATGTTCTTGGTCATTTTCTTTCTCCCTCTGTCACTCAACTTATATATAAGCCATAGCTCTCACTTAACATTTAGTTATTATTACTTATATCCTGAAGAAGCTTGATGTAAGCGAAACCGGTCGATATGTAATATAATAAATTCGTGGTTAAAATACAAAGTGTTTTATTTATTTTTATAATACTTATTTTTATCACTGTTGTAAAGTTTTAAGGTAAGGAACTGGTAAAAGAAAGACTCATCTTCAGGACAATTTTTAAGGGACTCTTGAGTTTATTGATTCTATTTTCAATTACATTTTTATAATCGGAAGATGCAAACTGCCCGAGACAGACCAAGGAGTTAGTAGTTAATTAGGTGTGGTTTCAGCGAAGCGACGAGGAGAAAGAGGTATATCCCCTTAAAAAAACGCCATTTATAGAACAATCTCCTTGGCTGGCCAGAGCTTTGTACCTTCCGGAGACATCTGTTGATAATTTATCTAACTAGCTATGAGAGTTCTCACCTAATGCTTTTACGTAGGATCTCGAGAGGTGTGAGTCCTGGCTAAATTCGATTTTTAAAGGTCTGAATTTCAGACAACTGTCATTTATGAATTTTGTACAGTCTGTTTATAACGCTAATAAATAAAATAAAATAAAATGTTATTACCTGAATAATAACGATTTTTTTTAAATATTTTTTTTATATCACATTCCAAAGTATGGTAAGAAACTAGATAAACATGGCGCGATTTCTCCGAAAGAGTATCCAGGGCTTGTAGGTAGAAACCCAATCCACTCTTTGCACCCATCCGCTTCATTCACATTTGTGATGTTTTTCTTTCTTTCCCCTATATATTATTCTTAATTACCGAGCGTTTTCGTCGCGTCTCCCGAACTTTCAACTTTTCACAACCGACCGCAGACTGTCCCTAATTCACGTCCGTTCTCATTATTATACCCCCTCTCAGGTCCAAAAGATTGTACCTGAATTTCCTGTGACAAAACAATCCCATCTCTATCAACTCGTAATCTTTTGAATTTTTTTCACTATTATCGAGTAATGTTACTTAAGCCCTATTTTTATTACATCATCGCTTTCTGTCTCGTATTTCCATATTTACAAGCTACGGATTCAGTTAGTTTGTTTTAAAATGCCCTAATGTCCTTTGTTCTGTTGGTCATACAAAATTAGCTTGAATTTCATAATTTTAAAGTTCTTTTTTTTCTCAATTCGTAAAAGGTCCGTCTTCGATAACTATATTTACGTCTCAATTTTTTTGCATCTCTCGCAAATCGTGATTAACTCTATGTCGAAATCTTTACTATGCATTTTCGAATTGCCACTTCAATAAATTACACTCCATTCCAATGCCACCTGTATGAATTTTTCCATTCAAACCCGTATTTTCTCTATTAACGTCGTATATTTGAATTTTCCCTTTTTCCTCGCATTTTCTTTTACCCACGACATTCCTTCTACTAATTCCCTCCTTTATTCTCATGTTATTGTCCAAATCCTTATAAATTTTTATATTTCAAGCCGTATTTATTTTATTAATTGTTAATTTAAGATTTTCCTCGCTTTCCTTGGTCGTATCTTTTCTCCCATAGTTTCACCGAACCTTCCCCTCTTAACCATATCGTTTTTCTTGTGTTTGCTTCCTCTTGGAAAATTTCATTTTCTATTTGATATTGTAACAGACGTCTCTTGAAGCATTTGCCAGATCTTGTTTACGTGAAAAATCATAGCTGGTCGCCACACGTGTTCCTTAAAAATATTAATTGCCTACCACCTGTTCAGAGAAGAGTAAACAAAATATTGACAAGTCAATTCTTGCGAAATGTTACATGAAAAACTGCAAGTGTTATTTAAAAACCAAAATACCTCGCATTATCACAAACAACAGGTGTGAAATGAGGTCAAACCATGCAAGAAAAACACTTCGTGTCTAAACTAGTTTTGTTTACGTGAAAAATCACAGCTGGCCGCCGCACGTATTATTCAAGAACTAAGCACTTAGCAACCAAAACGCCTTACGTTATTATATTGATGATAAATCCTGCATTTTAAGCCGGTGCGTTCATCCACCTAGAGAAATCAGGTCAACTCAGGCAAGAAAACAATACGCATGTCCAAACAAGTTTGTTATTCAACGAAACTTACACCTGCGGTCATCCAGATAAACAACAGGTGGCGAAATGAATAACATGTTTACGTTTTCCTTTAACACAGATGTACACTAAAATTAGTATAAAAACCGTCTGAAAAATAAATATTCATTCATTATCCAAGAAACTTCTGAGTTATTATTATCTCCCGAAACCGAAGTGACGATCGGAGTCTAGCGCCCCTATTGTTTACAGTATTTGTATTGAACAGAAAAGTGGTCTCATACAGATTTTTTTTTTTATTAGTTTTTATATACATATACATGTAATATAATCATGAGTAATTACATTTTCAGGTTATAAACGGATTAAACTCAAATCATTAAATACTAACATGCAACATTGATTATAAACAGTATAAACATATATATGTATATAATATATAACCTTTACGAGAGTGTAACTACTCGTGTGTAAAGGGAAGAGAAAAAAATATATATATATTTTTTAAATTAAAAAAATTTAAATTAAAAATTATAACACATACATTATATTTACGTACTTACATAAATCGAATGTGTAAAAAAAATAAAATAATTATAAAAAAAAAAAAAAATAATTTAAAATAAATTTTTGAATAAGTATTGTTAATTAAAGGTTAATGCGGTTCTAAGTGGCTAAATTATTTAAGATATTATTGTTTAATTTATTTTTTAATTTATTGTAGTCAGGTTCTAATCTCAGCTCTATTGCTAGTTGATTAAACCACACCACTCCATTGTACGTGTAGTAGTGTTGTGCAAAACTGGTATGCATTAATGGCGTACACAAGCGACCCACTGTGTTTTGGATATTAATTAATATATCATTTTTCACATTTTTATAGGAAGTACTCCCACTTCGGTCCTTAAATTTCTGTCATTTTTATTACGTCACATGGGTCGTCCCCCAGACTCCGTCTCCGTTTTACCGAAAATCACATAAACCATAAGCTTTGTCAGGTGTTTATTCTATTTCTTCTACGTACCAAGCAATAAATCCTCTTTTATTCGAGTATCATTAAATTTTATGTGAATTCTATAATCTAAATATTACGTAAGAGCAATGTTAATTTTTATGGCCCTTTTTAATTGCTAATGGCCTTAATTTAAATAAATCTCGTGTTCGGATATCCCTTGTTTATATCAACAATATACATGTGAGATCGACAACCATAGTAACGTCTCATTTTTACCCGCAGTCTTGTGTAACTTTATGCTATAATCCTTATTACAATTACGTAAAATGACTCCATTTTATGAATTAAATCTACCGCAATGTTTTCAGTATTTTCACCTTACCCTAGGTATTCTATTCTAATTTCCTTTCAAACACTTTTTACTGCACTAAACCTATGTATCGTCTCCTTGTTCAATTGTTAAACTCAAAATTTTTCTGAATTTTTCCTTCCCAATTCGCTTTACTAATATCTCCGCTCCGTCTAGAATTGATAACAATAATTTTCCATTGTTTTTTCAACATTTCTATCTCCCTTAGCACTCTTTCCCTCGATTTGATTATCTCCGGTCGTCACAAACAATCGTATCATAGGTGAAAATTCTCTTATCAGCTTCTTTCAAGTTTTCTTCACTTTCTATTCGATTTTTCATTAAATATTTTCCATCGTTGTTTACGTGTATTTTTTCCAAACCTTAAAGTTTCCAAATTACTTCAAAACTATGGTTTTCTACCTCATAATCGTATCTAAAGTTTACCTTCAAACGGGGGTTCAATGTACTAATGTCCCTGGAATGGTTCTTGTTTCTCATGGGGTTTATTCACCTCTAAATTTGGTGAGAATGAAAAAGTCATTACTTATGTCCTTAATGGCCGAGAGTAAAGGTCAATCCTTTGTTCCTCGGTGGTGTACGCCTTCCCGATTATCGATTGCTTTGTTTAATTCTTTATAGCTTTCTGCTTCAATCTGATTGGCTGTTAAAATATCATTATTTAGAATTGGGCCTCAAAATGGGATGCCGCTGCGTCGTGACGATTTCTTAATACCATCTGTGATTTTTTTATCAATACTCATCTCATTTTGTTAAATTACAGGCCCCTTCTGTCAATATGAATTCAATCTACTCTGATCCGATAGATGTCGTAGGTGTGTCCGTTTTATAAGTAATTGGTATTTTCTTTTTAAATTAAAGTGGGAAGCTACGATATTTTCTTATTTGCACTGTTGATTAATGCAATACATCACACATTCAAGCAATATTTGTCATATTAGCTTACCACACTTTTTGGGTCGTTCTATTTTTTTTAAAGTAGGTATATTAATGATAATAAAGTTAACGTAATTTTTAAACATAAAACATATCCCTTTTAAGGAAGAAAATTTTAATAGTGCCTTTTGGTACCACTTTTAACAAAATAATGATGAAGCACTTATTTTAACCACAGTTTTTATTTAAATTCATAAAACCAAGTGTTTTAGAACCAACTGCTTAATTATTATTACTTTAAAATATATATATTTTTAAAAAATTGTATTTTGCAGAATAAATTCTTAATTTTTATACGTGTTATAAAGGAAAAAATTAAATAGCCTTAACAACGTTAATATTAATTTAAAAAAATATATAATGCACATGATAAATAATATAAACAAAAGTAGATTGATGTACAAAGTGATTTATTTAGCTTATATGTCATTATTAGAAAATGTTTACTTCAATTTTGCAGCCGAAAGAACGAAAAATAAGGGATATTTTTTATCGGCGTTGGTAATTTTTATTTTATTTAAAAAATACAGATAGCTACAAAAAGTTTTTTTTAACAAAGCTAGCATAGAGAAATCAATTATTATTCATTTACAGTTGAGTAACAATGCAGATAGTTTAGTTTAGATAGTTTTTTAACAAAACTGGCTAGCACAGAGAAATTAATTCTTCTGTATTTACCCATGATAAAAATACAGATAGTTACAAAAAGTTTTTTTTTTTTAAAACTATCTAGTATAGGGAAATCAATTCTTATTCATTTACCCATGATAAAATATACAGATATTTACTAAAAGTTTTTTTTACAAAACTAGCTAGCATGGAGATATCAATTATTATTCATTTACAGATGAGGTAAATTACGGATAGTTTCAAAAAGTTTTTTTTAACCAAACTAGCTAGCATACAGAAATCAATTATTATTCATTTACAGATGAGGAAAATTACAGATAGTTACCAAACACGGCTAAAGCCATTTTCAAGCAAGACCACCATTCAATTCTGAATGGTGGTCTTACACCAAGGCGATACTGATAGTATCTTCCACTCTGGAACATGCCGCAAATATACTATATATTATTTTTAAATGAATTATTTGTGAAATAACACAAATTAATCAAATAAAATTTATTTGCGCATGCCGGGTTCGAACCCGCGACCTCCGGATTGTGAGTCAAGAGTCTTACCTACTGGACTACGGAGATGAGGAAAATTACGGATAGTTTCAAAAAGTTTTTTTCAACCAAACTAGCTAGCATACAGAAATCAATTATTATTCATTTACAGATGAGGAAAATTACAGATTGTTTCAAAAAGTTATTTTTAACCAAACTAGCTAGCATACAGAAATCAATTATTATTCATTTACAGATGAGGAAAATTACAGATAGTTTCAAAAAGTTTTTTTTAACCAAACTAGCTAGCATACAGAAATCAATTATTATTCATTTACGGATGAGGAAAAAAATTATGGATGGTTTCAAAAAGTTATTTTTAACCAAACTAGCTAGCATACAGAAATCAATTATTATTCATTTACAGATGAGGAAAATTACAGATAGTTTCAAAAAGTTTTTTTTAACCAAACTAGCTAGCATACAGAAATCAATTATTATTCATTTACAGATTTATTTTTTTTACAGTGAATACCGCACAAGAATCTCAACTGCTCCCGTCTGGAGCCAGTGAGACTATCGCATCCCCAATTGGGGTATGTTGGGAGTAGGGAGGGGAAGGAGGTGGGGAAGAGGAAGGTTGGGAAGTACCTGGCTATTCAGATCTGGTCACCAAACACGGCTAAAGCCATTTTCAAGCAACGTTTCAATTCTGAATGGTGGTCTTACACCAAGGCGATACTGATAGTATCTTCCACTCTGGAACATGCCGCAAATATACTATATATTATTTTTAAATGAATTATTTGTGAAATAACACAAATTAATCAAATAAAATTTATTTGCGCATGCCGGGTTCGAACCCGCGACCTCCGGATTGTGAGTCAAGAGTCTTACCCACTGGACTACGGAGATGAGGAAAATTACGGATAGTTTCAAAAAGTTTTTTTCAACCAAACTAGCTAGCATACAGAAATCAATTATTATTCATTTACAGATGAGGAAAATTACAGATTGTTTCAAAAAGTTATTTTTAACCAAACTAGCTAGCATACAGAAATCAATTATTATTCATTTACAGATGAGGAAAATTACAGATAGTTTCAAAAAGTTTTTTTTAACCAAACTAGCTAGCATACAGAAATCAATTATTATTCATTTACGGATGAGGAAAATTATGGATGGTTTCAAAAAGTTATTTTTAACCAAACTAGCTAGCATACAGAAATCAATTATTATTCATTTACAGATAAGGAAAATAACGGATAGTTTCAAAAAGTTTTTTTTTAACCAAACTAGCCAGTATACAGAAATCAATTATTATTCATTTACAGATAAGGAAAATTACGGATAGTTTCAAAAAGTTTTTTTTAACCAAACTAGCTAGCATACAGAAATTAATTATTATTCATTTACAGATGAGGAAAATTACGGATAGTTTCAAAAAGTTTTGTAACAAAACTAGCTAGCATAGAGAAATCAATTATTGTTTATTTGAATATAATAAAAAATAGAGATAGTTAAAAAAAGTTTTTCTTAACATAACTATCTAGAGAAATTAATTCATATTTATTTACACACGATAAAATAGAGATAGTTACAAAAAGTTTATTTTTTGACAAAACTAGCTAGCGTAGAGAAATCAATTATAATTAAACTTATTCACTTACACATGAGAAAAAATACAGAGAGTTACAAAAAGATTTTTTTAACGAAACTAGCTAGCGTAGATAAATCAATTCTCGTGTTTGAATTGGGGAGAAACGCCTATAGAGTTGAAATGAGATATACAAACAATATATATAGATATATTGGAATCTGGGGTTAATGTGTCCCGGAGCGATGGACGTAAGGATCCATCCCTTCCACTGCGGTACAAGGCAATGGGTCGGGAGAGTCCGCTTGGAGAAGTAAAAAGGTCTCCCTCAACCGGCCTCTCCTGATACGGCTCGCCACGCAGTAGGTGGGCAAACACATGTGCCGCCAAGACGTAGACAAACCTCACCCCATGAACTCGAACACCCCTGTTAAGCCACCAAACGTAGCGAACCACTTTGGGTGAACTATTGTTGTGATGTTGGTTATCCAATAAATGGTTGATGCCTCCTTAATTGAAAATTGAGGAATGCAGTAACTGCACGCACAAGAAAGTATACGGAAATATTAATAAGATTATAAATATCAACAGTTAATTCTAGAAGTGTGCTCAATAATAGAGCTGCGAACAATCATAAGTGGTAATTAATTATAAACTGGAATTGGTACACAATGCAACAATAAACGCGTGCAAATAACAGCAAAATGTTAATCACAAATAATTTCTAAATAATTAAATTGATATTGCATTGATTGTTAGTACGAGTGTCAGCATTCATCATCGATCGAGTACATTCCTACGCACAATCAATCACGGGCTCACACTAAAAAAACATAATATTGCATAAAATTGTATACTGAAAACTGTTATTATGTAAAATGCGTAATTAAAAACTAGGCAGGTGCACGTAATTAAAATTACCTTAGACTCTTAGACTTTTATTTAATCTATTGTTTATTTTTGGAAAATTTCTGTTAAGCTAAGTTTACACGAAGCCAGTACTCTGCCGCCAGTCCTACAGACAAGCCAGCGCTGACCCGGCCCGTGTTGTTTAGACGAGGCCAGTCATTTCTGGATTTTTCTTGTGGTGAGCTTACGTTCGAAACAAAAATACGCAAAAATACGCAGGCGGATGTCAGTGGCTTGAAAAATAGACTCGCGCTCTATTTTAGCCAGTGCTGGCAGCCAGCGCTGGCTTGGCTTGAAAAACTGTTTATACGAGGCCAATACCAAGCCAGCGCTGGCCTCGCGTAAACCATACTTTATAATTGAACAAACGATGTAGCAATCCTACAAAATGTTGGAAAATGTACAAAGAGCAACATTGTAATTATTTGTTAATCAATTTTTCCGAAGAATGAGAGCATTGTCATTTTTGTAATATCCTTCTATGTAAACAATCAACACTACAGCAATCACATATTTTTAAATAGTGATAGGTACATATTATTTATGTTACGGAATCTGTATGAATACTGGATGAATATATGTATGTATTTATATTGTTAAAATATTTTTTTTCATTTATATTATTTTTTAATCTTTTTATATACATGTCTACTTTGATACATATCTTTTTAATAAAAATACTGTGTTATTTACCCGCCTCGGAACAGACTTTGTCCAGTGAGGTGGGTAAAAGAAATCTATGTACATATATAAATGAAAATAAAACAAACGCCCGGATTGCCGGTACTGAAACTGAAACTGAATATGACGTTGTTATTAATTACAATAATAAATAAGATGTAACACGTACGCATTGTATAAAATAGGTAACTCTTATTAGCACTTGGTGTTGTTGATGTGATGGCGGCATGCTTCCTTGCGAAGGTCGCCGATCAGTGGCTTTTTCCCCTGCTAGGGGTTCCACAGGTTCCGTGGTCAAGCGAAACAGGTGCTACGAATAAGCTATTTATTTGTAGGATTAGGAATAATATTTTGTTTCGATTTAGGGTCAACTACCAGGGACTTGGTTAATGTGCTGCTTATGACCGGCATTTGTTTGTGAAGTTCGTTTTTTATATTTTCCGATTCATTGATAGCAACGTTTCTTTGAACCTCAGACAAGGCTTGCACAAAAGAAAATGGTTGAGTTTTACTTTGAAGAACTTCACAAAGATTTTGTATAAACCATGAACCCGATTTGGTATGCCGGTGCGAAGGTGTTCCAGCGTATGTACTGTGAAATACTAACATATCGTCTTCGTCTAAAGGTTCTGCAATTGTCTTAATGACTTCTTGTGGAATGGCTTTTCCGGCATCCGTTTCAACGGTAGGACCGGCGTCTGTCTCTACGCGACCTTCTTTGATATTGTCTGATGTGGTCATAGCTCTTTCTTCACCACCAACTATGTGAGTTTCGTCGCATTGAATTGGCATTACAGAACTTCCAGCTAACGGTACTACGTTTTCTTGATAAGCGTTTGCTTGAAAAAGTTCATCTGTTTTGTTACCAATCGTGATGTCCTCTCGTTCACCGGGGTTCATTCGTAGAACAGGACCATCAAATTGAATGTTTGAAGAATCGGTGGGAACGTCCTTATCTGGTGTGACTTTTTTGTGTTCTTCATTTAAATCACTAACGGGATTATTTTCTGCTCGTTCTTGTGGATTTTTGTCAACCTGGACAGAACCGGTGGCTGTGTCTCCTCGGCAAACCTACAAATAGTTAGAATTAGTAATTAAGATAGTACTCTACATGAATTTACTACTAACATATAAGTGACTATAATTATACAATGGCTATTATTTACATCTTATTATTAGTTTAAAGTGAATAAGAATGCAACCTGTAGGAAGAAGAACTTTGGTTTTCCGATAAGATCAGGATGCCTTTTGTCTGAGAACGGATTGTATAACTCTACTTCAGTGATAGGGATATCAAAGGTGCCGAGATTTCCCTGAACACCATGGGTGAGCACCACCACGGCAACACAGGTGTCATCGGAAAAGTCGTTAGCTAAAAAATAAAGCAACACAATACTGTATTTCATTTGTTCCATTACATTTAAATAATAAACGTACTCCGAGAAAATATTTTTAATTATATATAAATAATATACCAGACATAAGAATTGTGAAAACTTCTAGTTTGGTTAAATCATTCTCCCGTATCACCTCAAATCCAAGATTTTTGAAGCATGATTCCAAACGGTCTGCATCTATATCTGTTCCATCTCTTTTCAGGAATTCTGAAATAAAGGAAAAGCTTTGAAAAAATATGTTGGAATATCGTAGGGTAATGATTTTAGAACAAATTATTATTTTTTTTTTTTACATGATCTCCACACGGAAAATAATTTCCCTCAGGGCCTATGCCATCTTTGGGGATGCTGTGTGGTGGGTTTTTTTAAGGAAAGGAAGGAGGAGAGTTCTGGGAAGGAAAAAGGTTTAAGGGGTGGGTAGGAATCTGGGGTTTCAGTGTGTCCTGGTCATCCGCCTCCAAGACCTAGACTAGACTAACCTTATCCCATGAATCCGGGCACCCCTGCTAAATCACCAAACATAGCGAACCACTTGGGGCGATCTATGGCAGAGGTGTTGGTTTATTATCCAATAAAAATTCCCGGGGCGGTGGTATCCATTCCCGCTTCCCAAATTTAAACACTATTGTAAGATAGGTAGGTACTAAATACCGTTTATCTATATTTTGAGCCAAACCGCATTCGCTCACACAACTACGTAAAATCTACGAGTAGTTTGACGAACTATATATGAGTGCAGACGCTAGAAAAGTTGTCTTGGTTTTTCGAATTGAAATTTTATACCTTTCCGTGAGTAAAAAAAACAATTAAAATTTAAATGTTTGTTTTCTTTTAAAATTAATAATTTCGCCATTAATTTAATGGCGAAATCAAAATTTGATAACTTGAATTATCATTAGCATCGTCATTTAGATAATATTATCATCGACTTTATTTATTTATTAAGGCCCTTTTTCGGGGCTTCAACATTACATATAAATAGAAAGAAATATACAGTATTCAGTGTACATAACTAAACTGCCTCAGTAACAATACTTTATATTTGCTTAAGAGGGCATTACCAGAGAAAACCGGAAATACGTCATTTTCAAAAAAGTTTTTAGACGTATTGACTCTTTTCCACAAAAAAATATAAATGGATTTCGAAAGATTGTTCTTTTATCTAGCATTCGTATATAATAAATTTTGAGAAAATTTTTTAATTTTCAGTATAATAAGGTTATTTCATAGGTCGTTGGCAGATTTATTCAATTTTCAAAAAAGTTTTTGTATTATACCACACACATTTCAAATAATAAAATCATGCAGTAAAATAAATCAATACGTTATCTAGCAAAAGTATGTTTTAGAATTTTAATTTTAGTTTCAATAAAATCATTAAAAAATATGTACGTACATGTGTTTCTTGGCGAAAATTGGTCCGTTTGTGTATTTATTTGCGCACTTACAAACTAATATATTTCAGATTTTTTTAACATTCTTATTAAATTTAGACATTATTGAAAAATGATAAATACTTATAATCAAAAAATAACTACAAAAAGTACACTATTTTAATAGTTTTATCATCACGCCTTTCAGCATTTTTGGATGAAGGTATAAATTAAAGCTAATTTGAATTGAAATAAATTCGATATTGAGTTATAATTTAAAAAAGCTGGTACGGAGAATAATTAATCTTTCTCATTGTAACCGCCCTGCACGATCGTAAGAACAACTTTCGACGAAATGTGGATTTTCATCCGCTGGCTGGTTAAACGCTCTTAAACATAAATTGAAGATGTCCACTGACTTGGTATAATTGTTTCCCTCCATTAGTATTTTGAGCAAAGAGGAATACATATGGTAATTACTCCCAGAATTTCTGCCCTGAAATAAATCTTAACTTCTAGTATTAGGCAGTGGAATCCGGAAGTTTATCAATTCAAGCAATACCGGAATTTCAACTAAATCATTTAGAATTTTATATAGAAATACCAAGTTAATGAAAATTTTTCTGTCTGACAATTTGAGCGTATTCATATCATTTAAATGAGTGTTGTAGTTCAACATAATTGCTGGAGTTCCCATTTTAAATTTAGAAAACGTTACAATTTGTTTTGTATTCTTTCAACAGCTTGTACATGTATATTATAATATGGGTTCCAGACGGGGAATTGTACTCAAGTTGACTTCTAACATAGGCAAAATAAAACAGTTTAACGCACCATACATTGTTAAAATTTCTAGTAAGGCTAGTTATAAATCAGAACATTATTAAGCCCTAATTAGAGATTTATGTTATGTGGTTAACAAATGAAAGATTTGATTGAAAAGTGATGCCAAAGTCTTTAATTTGTCAAGAGCATTGTAATCAACGTTGTAATTAAAGATTCCTGGTTTTTTAAATTCGAAAAAATCTAAGTATTTGATTTGTAAAATCTATTTTCACTACACTATATTAACAATTTGTTGATATTATCTTGAAGAATGTTGAAATGGTAAATATTTTGAAAAATTCTAAAAATTTTGAGGTCGTCAGCACAAAGTAAGATGGATACATCATGAACTATTTTTGTAAGATCATTTATAAACAAAATAAATAAGATTGGGCCAAGGTGAGAACACTGTGGAACTGCACTTGTTGCATAAATTTTACAGACTCACATAAGTTAACAGCCTCCGCTATGGAAATAAGGATTTAAAATTTTTCATCGTTGCTGTAATCCCCCCTTTTCCGCCGCTCAGTGCTACTCAACCATGCACATAATCCAGTAACTTCAGTGTTTAGCGTACATTTTATACAATCTATAGTGTGCGCGCTCACTTATATTGACATATCATGTCCATCGTTATGACCAGCGTGATATTAATCATTTTTTATTATGCACAAGTTGGTATCTCTACTTACCACAACATATTATTAATATCACATTGATAAAAGAGATAATGCGAATACTTTCATAGTATTTTCCAGGAACATAATCTATGGGCCTCAGTTCGGGTAAGCCAGTCAGCCGGTTGAACCCCTAAACCCCTCTCTTGTACACGTCCTTGCGTCCACAGCCATACGTCTAACACTTCAACTCAGTGGTCATATTTAAGTTTAACTTAGGGAACGTATCCATACCACGTGACCTGTTCGGGGGGGGGGGGAGGGGGTTAAAATTCACAAAAAGTTGGTAACGTAGTATGAGTACGTGCTCTTACCTTTGATCGTATTAAAGTCTCGCTTATAAGCTTTAAATTTTTAATGTGTACATATTTTTACTAAAACTTTCAGTTTTGGAACGCCAAAACAGCTTTCACAACTAACATTATTATTAACGGAACATTTAATAAACAAAAATTTTAACAAAACAAAAAACGACTTCAAAAAATGCACTAAAAAGTAAAAAATAATTTCGTATTCTTCTACAACTTCATAATCAACTTACTTTTTCTAATCATCAATATGTAGGTACGATTGTTACTTTTGGAGTCGGTGTCAGTCAAGGTAGGTTTGAAACTACATACATAGTTATAGGTGAGGTGTGCTTGTATCGCACAAGCGACTTGACGAGGTGAGAGGCGAGAGCGGAGCCGCGGCGGCGCGGGGAGCTGTCAAGTGAACCCGCCGGGCCGGGTACCTTTGCTGACACCGACTCCAAAAATAACAATCGTACCTACATATTGATGATTAGAAAAAGTAAGTTGATTATGAAGTTGTAGAAGAATACGAAATTATTTTTTACTTTTTAGTGCATTTTTTGAAGTCGTTTTTTGTTTTGTTAAAATTTTTTTTATTTTTTGATTTTTAGTGATTCTGAAGTACACTAACTAATTTGTCTGAATATGGGTAAACCTACTAAACGTACTGCTCATATGAGACAGACATTATTTGACCATAGCGACGTTAAGGTCAAATTAAGAGATTCGGCCGAGTTTCGTTAATTTGTCATGGATCCGATAATCAGAACCTATCCAAACTCTCATTAAATTACCCTTGAAGTACATCCTTTCCAATAAAAAAAGAATCATCGAAATCGGTTGGCGTGATATTGAGTTATTCGTCCATTTGTCGCGCACATACTTATGCAAATTTAAGACTTATATGGTTTTCTCATGAATGCTATTGTCGGAACTGGACCAAATTAAAATGGGACCACACGGAAAGCATCAGCTTTCAAATAAAAAAAGAATCATCAATATCGGTTCACCCAGTCAAAAGTTCTGGCGTAACAAACATAAAAAAAAAAAAAAAAAAAAAAAAAAAAAAAATACAGTCGAATTGAGAACCTCCTCCTTTTTGAAGTCGTTTAAAAATTCGTTTAAAAGTCATAAAGTTAACTTAGACGCCGTCCGCTAGGGAAAGATTGAACACATCGATCGCAAAAGTTTTTTTCAGTATAAAAAAGCAAGACGTCATAATAAATAATATATATATCATGTTAGCTTACCTCTTCCAGATTTGACGTTATTATAGTTGAAAATGAAAATCTTTCCCAATTTTTTGTATTGTTTGTACAATTCTGGCGGCTTATGGTCAGATTTAAGGGATGAATTTTTGAAGTAGACTGGCTGCGTCATTGTACTGGTAATTTCTGGTAAATACTTGTAGTCGTCTTGTGACAGGATGTTTGTTTTCTCTCGATTGTGTGCCACTTCACTCAAGAAGGAAAGCAGAGCGTCCTCCAAGAGGGTCTCCCCGGTCAGGCCCTGCAGCCTCTCGCATAGTTTCTGCACGAACCAGGAGCCCGAGTCCGCGGGCTGGTGCGACGGGCCCCCCTCATAGCTGCTCCTCAGAGCAAGTATGTCGGCCTCCGTTGGGAGTGTGAAAAACACTGGTTCACCAGATGAATCTTTTTCAGTACTGCCTTTTGGTTTTGAATCTGTCTTTAACTGTTGACATTTTGAAGACTGGAAAATAAGTTCACTGAGTTATTTTATCGATTATTAATGTAAGTTCCAGAATTCTAATTTCAATTTGGGAGGCGGGTGTGGGTACCGCCGGCCTGAGAACCATTGGATAACCAACACCTCTGCCGTAGGTCACCCCGAGTGGTTCGCTACATTTAATTGGTGACTTAGCAGGGGTGCACGGGTTCATGTAGTGAGGTTTGTCCGGGTCTTGGCGGCGGATGCGTCTGCCCGCTAGATGCATGGTAGGCCGGATTGGGAAAGAAAAGTTGAGGGAGTCGATTTGACCTTACCAGCCATACTCTCTCAGAACATCGCCTTGCACCGCAGTGGGAAGGATGGATTCATATGTCCGTCACTCCTGGACACACCGACCCCCAGATTCCTACCCACCCCTCATAATCTTTTCCTTCCCAACTTTAACTTTCCCTCCTTCCCTAAAAAGACTCTCCACAAGATGACATAGGCCCTGTGGGGAATTATTTTCCTCAGGGCCTCCTGTGTGGAGCTTATGTAAAAATCAAATGAAGTTGACTTTTATTCACTAAATTACATTATATATATACACAACTACAAACTCTTGGGGAGATGTGAGACTCTACAACAAATACTGTAAAATAGTAATTAATTAAAGTATCCAACTTTTGACATTTCCCAAAATCCTGATGGCAGTATGCTACACTAGCGCCTCCTAGCAGCCTGCTTTACTTTCATACATGTCGATTTTATGCGTGATTATGACATGGTACACTAGCGCCTCTGGCGGCCGGAGTTGGACGTATTTACTTTTATTATTTTATTAACATTCTGTAATGTATTATTTATATTATGGGGTGTTTTCTAACGTGTTTGTTCCTAAACGTCTACCTACATATTACCTGCAACAGAAAGATTTTTGGTTTCGTGACGAGTCCCCTGCATTTGTCTCCTTTGAAAATGTCAATGATTTCATTCTCATAGTAAAAACCCTTCTTTGTCATCAGTTGTCCGTACTTCTCGTAATGCGTTATAATTATCACCACGAGACAGTCGTAGTCATCAAAGTCAGATAAAGATGCTGAAAATAACACGTCAGTTAGATAATGCCTTCAAAAGGCGAAATAGCTGTCACGCGCAATACTAAATACACGGCTTAACTTGTTTATAAATAAAGTTTTTTTTTTATAAATTGAGTAATAATATTATTGAATGGATAAAAGAAAAAAGATATGGAGTTCTACAAATTTGATAACAACATTTTTATTTAAATTTCTGAAACGGCTGTGATCAAAATGACACATGGAAATTATTTATCGGTTATTTGGTATCTCTTTAAATACGATTCAAGAAAAAAACAATGGGCACGACACAAAGAAAATTTTATTTTAAAAAAAATTCTCGATAATAATCGAAAATCACAAGATTGTTTTCTAATTTTTATCAAAATGATGTTGATTAAAGCCAAGTAGTTTCGCAGAAATTCACGACCAACAAAGTCATCAAATGGCAATTCAAAGTCATTTGTTTTTTTTTGACAGTCGAAAGGTTGCCGTTAAACGTCGATTCTAAGTCCGTTTCAGCTTTTGAAGAAATTTGTGATCAGCAGAAGAGGATAACTAACATGTTGTTAAGCTTGTCAGCTTATTCCAATTTAATAGAACGCTGAAACACACCATCGTTTAACAAGGACCTTCCGAATGTAAAAAAAAACAAAACGGCGGTAAATGGCCATTTGATGACAATGTTACATTGGAATTTGTGCGAGACAACTCAGTCTGAGCTTTTATAAAATCTAATTTTAGGGAGTGCTAGAACTTACCTTCACGTAACACATTGAGAACCTCCAAAGCTGAATAATCTTTGAAGGGATCCAACACTTTTAAGCCGAGGCTGGTGAAACATTTTTTTATACTTTCAAAGTCCTCATCAGCTCCTTCCCGAGGAATGATAGATTCACCTGTAAACACACCAAATATTATGTTATTATGATGGACCTACCCACTGATTGACATTATTACAATTTTTATTCCTGTTTATAACAAATAATGGTTGCATAAAATAATCCTAACATTTTTTTATAATTTGATTAAAAATAAGATATGTACATCTTCAATATTCGCAAAATTCATTTTATGACGTTGTTTTAAAAAATGACAACAAATCACTTTGTATGCACCACTTATTTAATCAATTTTATCAAAATGTTTCGAACCCATTGATCCCATTGGTCCGATCTCTAAAGCCCAGAAACTAATTATAAAGATTATTCTAAAACTACCGATCACAAGCAGTTCGGATGAAATCTTTAGGAGAATCGATGTTTTGGACATTAGGCAACTTTATGCCAAAAACATACTAATTTGTCTATTCAAACATAGAACTGTTTTTGACAATATCCAAACTGTTCGTGATACGAGAACCAAAGGGAAAAATCTCTTACTTATCCCTTTCGCCAAAACAACGTTTGGTCAAAGTCAGGTACTTTGCAACAAAACTTTATAATACACTTCCAGTGACCATTAGACAGCACACTAATCACGTAAAATACAAAACAGATACCAAGTTTTGGATCACTACCAAAGACAGATCATATATCAACAATGTTTTTAGAACCTCCTAATGCATGCTAACCTATTGGTACGATGCTGATTGTCCTTGTACTTTTACTTTAAATGTAAATAACATTGTTGTTGTTATCCTTCATAAACTTGTAGCGACACATCATAATCTTTTCGCCTTCAGAAAGAACGAACGAGAAATATCTAATATTCGCGCGATACGGGCAAGCTACTTACCTGAGTACATACCTACCTACTGCTGCCGCGGCCGTCTCGATGAATGATAATTTCGCCACCGCCTGCAATATCTGTACGGTGCCGAACATTCTCGTCAACTGCCGAAGAGGCGCGTATTACCTACCGTGTGGGTAATTACTCGCCGCGGCTATATAAGCAGCCGATCGCTCGCCCGTTGCAGTCTGTCTCACACTAACCGTCGGTCAATAGCTCGTCATGTAACAGATCTCCTCGACTTAAAGCGTCGAGCAACGGCCTGGAAGAGGTTATCTCCACCGCCATGATGTCGAGCAACTCGCTGACTTTCACAACACCATCTCCATCACCTCCGTACGCCTGCAGCATCTCATCTACGGCACTCTGCTTTACATCATGTTACTGCTTCACCGACCCTTGCTACGTGGCCCAATAAACGACTGACTCACTACACCAACTGACACCTTTCATTTCTGTCTCCCGCTCCCTCAAACTATTTTAAAACTATTTATGTTAAAATGCGCCTGCTCTCAACACAGGAACTCCTGGTGAGACTGGCACAACACAATTACCTATTTAACATAAAAAATAATGATTTTTACGTTAGGAAAAAAATTTAAATTAACAAAAGACAAACAAGTGTACACAAAAATCTTTGTAATGTTTTTGTCCATACTCTACACTCTTTGTAATGTTTTTGTCTATACTCTATACTCTTTGTAATGTTTTTGTCTGTACTTTTTTTATTTTTTATTTTTTTATTTAGTAACAATACATTTATTATTTTTTACATTTTTATATGAAACATGTTAGGTATAAAAAATAGAAAATATACTACTTGTTTATGTTTTGTTATTTTTGTTAATTAAATTAGTTAGACACTTATTCGGTAAATTAATCACCACTCATTTAAATGTTTCAATCGCTACTTTTTGTCTATATTCGTTTGTCTTTTGATATTTTGGTTAATTTTAATTTTATCTTAACGAAGAAACCATTGGTTTCGAAATGTGTTGATAATTTTGATAAAATAAGTGGTGTACAAAAAGGGATTAGTTTTCATTTAATTGATAAAAATAAGATAATCTAAAATTATGATAACTCATTTTTAGACAAAGAAATGGTTTTAAATACCGAATTAGTTGAATTAAAATAGTCGATATCATTTGTATTCGTTTGCTAAATGTAGGTTTAGGCTTTTTAGTGGGATTGGTAAGTTTGCTTCATATTGTGAACGGTGATATTGAAATATGTTCTCATGCCTGGTGTGTCGAGTAGTTAAGTTGACTAGACTCAGAAGTTCGCAACAGTCGAGTTCCGAATTTAATAAGCTAGTCGCTTATCCTTCTTTGATCATCAGGTGGAAGTGTTTGTAAGGTATTTAATAAAAATAATTTAATAAAAAAACGTGTTTTATTTATTTTTATGGAATTTTAACTTAAAATTAATAAAATTTCAACCTGCGTTGAATCCTTTCAACATTGTGATTGTGAATTAATTATGATGAAGTGACCAAGTGACGGATGTATGTTCTAATTGGCTACGAACTAATCCGCACACAACTTATTGTAGTCAGTCAATAGAGTTATATTTCGAAGGCACGGACAACCATTGTACAACCATTGGACTTCAGGACTCTCATTCAAAAAGGAAATCAAAATGATAGACTACGAGGTATGACAAGATATAAGGAGGTGTGGATGTGGGATGAACCGAGAGAATCATACAGGGAATACGAAGAAATTTCAAGTGCAACCTTGTATTGGATACAATTCTCATAATTTTTGCTGGGTGGTGGTGAGGGAATAACATTATGTCATGTTCCAATAGCCAACAGACACAGAATGAAGAATATAACAATAAGAGTGCCTTCCGTGTAAATTTTAATGGAAACAAATGTGCTACCGACTTATCTTTTGGTTCTAGACTTTTTAACGTGCAGTCGGTCTCTCTTAAGCTTGCTTTAAATCGTACATCGCCATCTCATTTGAATTTCGTAATCAAGGTGGAACACAGTTTTGTACGAACACGTACGCCAAAATTAAGCCTATAATTGGATAACGAAACACGACCATAAGGCTCTTCTTGTGTTAATCTTTATTCTATGCTAACCACCAACGCGACATTTTGTAAGGAAAGTATTCATAATAGATTAAAAAAACCAAATAAGTCTCCAACTAAACCGCCAATGATTTCTGGGAATCAGATATGATTATCTAATCGAATATTTAAGACAGGTTAAGGATATGATCAATATTCGGTTGGTACGTGAGATAAAAAACAAAAGAAATGCGGACCATAAGCTGCAAATGGTCCGTTCCAGGAATCTTTAATTTACTTTTATATTCATTTACATTAACTATTTATTCCAGATCTCAGGGATAGCATAATACTACATTGTATAATATTTATTTATTTATTTATTTATTTCAACGCCATAAAATGGCTATTACAATACAGTGATACATGATGCATGATACACAGTGGTACACAGGAAGGTAATTTCAATGATAATAATGTACATTAGACAAAGTACATATGTATGATAACAACTAATATTTTGTTATAGGATTCAAAAATGTTTATGCAGAGTAAAAATAAGTAAATAAAGGTGACTTCTTAGAAAAATTCTCAACATCAAGTATAATATACCTACTTTACTTTTATTTGTACATATTGTTGGATTCTAGGAATTGGCTAAAAAGGAGTAACTTAGTAATGATATTATTGTTACCTTCAGTTGAATAACTGCAGTTTGAAATGACTACAGGTACTGCTAATTAGTTCTGCTTTTCAGGGCTGTCAGTTAGAGAATCAATAATAAATCTTTGGTTTAAAAATAATAATTTAGAAAAAAAAATTATACATTTATTAGCTATCACTTAAGTAGTCTGTCTGATAGTTAATATAAACGAAGTAAGTAGTTTGGAATCTATAGAGTATGATATAGACGCCGTGCAGACGAACACTATTATACCTAACACTAGCAGACCCGGCCGCGTATTTACAATCCCTACCGTGTTTCAGTCGCTTTAAATTTTCAATATCAAAATTTAAATATTTAGAAATAAAATTATTAATTTCTAATATACACATTAGAAAGATTATTTTATCTAGATTTTAGAACAATTTTGGTTTTTGCAAAGTGATAAAAAATTATCAATATAGAGGTGTATTTACAATATAAGGGAATAATATTAAAATTTAAATATTTAGAGATAAAATTATTAATTTCTAATATACACATCAGAAAGATTATTTTATCTAGATTTTAGAACAATTTTTGGTTTTTGCGATGTGACAAAAAATAACCAATATAGAGGTATATTTAAAATGTAAATTGTCGTTACCGCGACTGAATCGGTATAGGTTTTGTAAATACGCGACCCGGCCACACGTTGCTGTGGCTAACGAAACACAACGGCATTATCCAACCTTTATAAAATCCACACCACCCGCTTGCCAGCTGCCCGCTGCCCGCTGCCTGAATTGAATATTTGAACTTCTAGACTTTTCTCAACTATAATAAGCATGTTTTTATACATATAAACCTTCCTCTTGAATCACTCTATCTATTGGTGAAAACCGCATGAATATCCGTTGCGTAGTTTAAAAGATCTATGCGCACATACATTTAGAGCGACTTCATCAAATAAAACAATTCTAATCAAATACCTACTTACTCTAGGACATCTATTTTCCAATTTCTTCCCTAGAACGAATTTCAAAAGTGACTATTGTACGGTCCGCCAGCCGTTTTAAATCGCACAAAAATATGTTTTCTTTGAATTTCTCAGTTTTTCTCTAATATAATTTACATGTATTATACATACAAACATTCCTCTTCAATCACTCTATCTATTGGTGAAAACCGTATGAAAATCCGTTGTGTAGTTTAAAAGATTAACGCGCACATCCATTTAGAGCGACTTCATTTTATACTATGTAATAAATATAATATGTAATATAATATAATAAATAATAATAATTATTATTATTCAGTGCCGGCAACCCGGGCGTTTATTTATTATTAGTAATGTACAACATGATTTTTTTTTTCCTTACCCTCCTCACTAGACTAAAGTCTGTTCTGAGGCTGGTAACTAACAATTTCTAATTACATAAAAACAAGTAAGTGGTAAAAAAAAAAGAAAAAAAAGAAACATATATATTATAGTAAAAATAATAATAATAAAATAAGAGGAAAATTAGAATTTAAAAACAGAGTAGAAAATAGAAAATATATAATATTAGATATTAAGAATATTACTTATCTCTCTTCTTTCCTTGACATTCAACCAGTTTAAAAATGTTTTGAAAACCCAGTTCAAATTATTAGATGCGACGTAGGTCTTTGTTTGGGCTACAAACTTATTGAATATATATGGTGCCAAGTAAGATTCATGTTTTTTTGCAAAATTTGATTTGATATATGGTACTTGTAATTGATTGTGTGTGTTTGCTCTTGTGTATAGCGAGTGAGTTATGAAGTGTGGTGGTATTTTTATGCAGTTTTTGTAGATGATCTTCTTTATGAATAGTTTATTTATGTCTAATAGGTTATTGTTGATCATTATCTGTTCTGTCGGATGTTGATAAGGCTTTCTAAACATAATTCTGATTATTGTTTTATGATTAATTTTAAGTGATTTGAGGTGAGTCTCTGCTGCTGCTCCCCATACAGAAATACCATACATTAGAATACTTTGACAGAGTGCATAATATATATTTTTTAGCTGAGGTAGTGACATAATGTTTCGAATTGTTTTGAAGATGTAAGAGAGTTTCCGTATTTTTTTTGTAATTAGGTTAATTTGGAGATCCCATTTTAAGTTATTGTCAACAGTTAAACCGAGATATTTAATATTTTGCTCATAATCAATTTTGTCACAAACACAGCGTGAGTTAGTTAATGAGGTAACTGTGCAGGGGTGAAGATGTAGTTGTGGGCGACTATCTGGCTGACCAGCTAATGTTTTACTGAAAGTTAAGTATTTTGTTTTAGAAATATTTAGTGTCAGTAGATTATTTATTAGCCATTTATTTACTTCAGTCATCCCTGCTTCCGTGTTTTTGAAGACGTTTTCCCATGATTGGGCTTTGAATAAAATTACAGTGTCATCTGCATAACTGATAACTTTGTACTCTATGTTCCCTAGGCTTATCTCAGTTAGACTGTTAATGTAGATGAGAAACAGTATGGGACCTAAGACGCTGCCTTGGGGTACTCCATACCTGTTGCCTACTTCTTGATTATTGATTTTTACAATTTGTTGTCTATTTTCAATGTAGCTGATGAACCATTTTAGTGGTGGACCTGTTATGCCAATGTTTTTGAGTTTTTGTTGGAGTAATTTGTGTGAGATGGTGTCGAAAGCTTTTGCTAGGTCTAAGAACACTCCTAACATCTTTGAACCGCCATCTAGGTTTTTCACTATGTAGGTGGTTAGTTCCGATAAGGCGTCTTCTGTTCCCATTTTCGCTCGAAACCCGAATTGACGGGTGGAGATCAGTTTGTGTTTGTCAAGGTATGCGAGCAGTCTTTTTTTCATAGTTTTTTCTAGTAGTTTCGATAGTGAATTTAGGAGAGTGATTGGTCTGTAATTTAAGATCAGCGTTTTGTCTCCCGATTTATGTATTGGAGTAATACAACCTATTTTTAGATGATCGGGGACAAAGCCGAGGCTGAAACTTTGGTTGAAAATATGTTGAAGTGGTATAAGTATATGTTCTCGGAGACTAATCAGTATATGATTGGAGAGGTTATCTGGGCCCACAGCGCAATTTGGTTTGAGAGAAATAATTAAATCCGATATTTCCTTTTTACTTATTTTGTGAGCATAAAACGAATGATTTGGTTGCATGGTAGAGGATAGTTTGGTTAAAGAGTCTTCTGTTGTGCCGTTTTTTAAAAGAATTTTTTCAGCCAAGTTAGATCCAACTTTTGCAAATTGGGAGTTAATAAAATTTGCTATTTTACCAGGTTCATTTTTTGTAAGGGGTTTGTTTCCATTTATTAACAGTACTTTGATCTTCGAGTCTTTTTTCGTATTGGAGAAAGTAATATCTTTGACGATTTTCCAGATTTTTTTGGGGTCATTTTTGGCGGATTTTATTTCTTTTTTGTAGTACTTGTATTTGGCTTGTTTGATTAATTTATTACAAAGGTTTCTATATAGCAGGTAATTATTTTTTAGTTTGTCATCATATGGGTTTTTGCGTACTTGCATGTGCATTGTGTCTCTTTTATGAATGCTGCTTACTAATCCTTTCGTGATCCAGGGTGTTATTTTTTTTTCTTTATGTGAGTAGTTTTTCGGGGTATTTTTTGTTGTATGTTTAGCAATATAGGTTCCAACTGTGGTCATAAATGTGTTCAGCGCGTTGTTTGGATCGGGTTCATTTATTACATTTGACCAAGATTCATTATGTATGTCCTCTATTAGGGACTTAAAATTGATTTTGTCTTGTACGGAGTTGTTTTTTTCATCTTTTTGTTTCTTGTTAAGATGTAAGCTTAGTGTAGTAGTGAAATGATCTGTGACCGTTGATCGAATAATGGATGAAGATGTTTTTTTCCTAGTTTTAACAAATATATGGTCAATACAGGATTCAGAGTTTGACGTAATTCTTGTTGGTGAGTTGATTGTCGAATTTAATCCATAGTGAGTAAGTAGACTTAAGTATTCTGTGGTTATTGGTTGCCCGTTTAGTAAGTTAATACTCATATCCCCTGCAATAATTAATTGTTGTGTTTTTTTATTTTTTTAAGAAGTTTATTTAAGGAGTTGAAGAAAGGTGAGAGATTGTTATAGCATGGGGTCTGTAGACGGCAAATATGGAGATGTCTGGTCCGAGGGAGATTTGGATACAGTTTGCTTCGATTAGGTTGATTTCTGTTATTGATGAGTTTAGTGAATCTTTGGCAAAGATTACTATACCGTCGTTTTGATTTAGATGTTTTGTGGAATGGAGAGTTGTAGAGTCCTTTAAGTTTAGGTTTGTGTACGAGTCATCTAACCAGCATTCAGTCAAGATAATAATGTCGAAGCTTATGTTTATTTCGTTTAGGAGGATTGAGAAATTATCGAAGTTCTTTCGAATACTTCTAATGTTTTGGGATATTATGTTTAAGTTGTGTTTTTCTGTGAACAGAAAATTACAATCTGTCGCTTTGCCAAAAGTGTGTTCTGAGTTGTTAAATGTTTCTGTATCAATATTAAGTTGAGTGATCATGTTGCGGTTGCGAAGATACATAAGTTGATCCATACAAAGTTCACACATTTTGCTAGTGGTGGTAAATTAGGAGTAATATACGAGTAAAAATTGAGAGTAAAATTATTCAAAAACTTTGGGTAATAAAAACCTTTAAAAACATAACATTTCATGGTAGAATAATCAGAATACTTTGGATAATAAAATAGAATCCTTTTAAACCATAAAATTTGATGGTAGACTAATTCAAAGAGTTTGGATAATAAAAAATATATAAAACAGTAACATTTGATGGTAAAGTAACTGCAGTATTTTGGATAATAGAAACCTTTAAAAACATAAAATTGGATGGTAAAATAATGAGAATACTTAGGATAATAAAAACCTTGAGATGCACAAAATTTTAAAGGGAAATTATTTAAGTACTTTGAATAATAAAAACCTTTGAAACAATAAAATTTGACAGTAAAATTATTCAAATACTTTGGATAATAAAAACCTTTGGTACAATATAATTTGATGGAGAAATAAGTTGAGTAATATGGGTAATAAAAACTTTTAGAACAATAAAGTAATATGGTAATGATGATGGTAAAATAATTCAAATACTTAGGATAATTAAAACATTTAAAGCAATAGCATTTGATGGTATAATAATAAAAAAACATTGGATAATAAAAACCTTTAAAAATATAAAATTTCATGGTAAAATAAGTAGAATACTTTGGATAATAAAATAGAATCAATAATAATGATTTAATTTAATTAATGTTAGGTATAATCTACAGAAAGATCATGTATAAAAATACCATTTAATGAATAATAAATAAAAAAATCGCACAAAGATATAATAAATAATTAATCGACTCCATTCACGTTCATCATATTGTCTTTTCCAGAAATAAAAATAAAACGTTACTTAATAATTCTTTAAATAACAACAACATTGCAACAGTCTCAGATATTCGTGATCTTGGAATAACCCTTGATAGTAAACTACAATATAACCTTCATATACAATAAATCACAAATAAAGCTGCCAAAATGTTAGGTTTCATCATAAGAAACACAAAACTTCTTAATAGCAACAATGTATTGATATTTTAATATAAATTTTAGTTTTATATACTTAATCTTTTGTTTTATAAAATTTTTGGTCTCATACTCCTAAGGTCTCATACTCCTATATTATTATTTCTATTTTTTTTATATTGTTTAATCAGAAGTAAAGTTACAAGGAGAAAATCCATAATTGGTTTAATTTTGGCTATACAAACATGTACAAACTGGAAAAATGTATACTGTCGATTTCCCGAAAACAAATAAATAAATAAAAATGAACCCCAGCACTTACTGCGAGTCCCGCTATCAGTGGAGTATTTTCAATCATGGCTATCTTCAATCCGGTTCGATGATTTATCAAGGCTCTAGAATATTTTCGAGGCGATGCACTATCAGGGTAGCCCAAACGTATCGGAGATGTTGTTTTACTGTACTTTCTATATTTGAACTCACCTTCGAATTGTTCATGGATGAATGTGTAAACTATCCCTGAGGATATGGGGGGATGGGTGGCAGGCTCCGCGTCTCGGCTGACATCCCCCGAAGAGGAGTCCGACATTTTCTTAGTTTTGAAGACCCTAATAAAATATACAATACATTATTGATGATTTGATCAATTTATAAAAAAAATATATTTTTGAATGTAGCTATTACTTTGTGGTTATCCATTATAGAAAAATGAAATATTTCAACTTTGTATAAACCACTTATTTGATGTGCAAATCCGACCGGTTTCGGAACAAACGTTCCTTCGTCAGGGAAAGCTTATACTAATTTGACAGATTTGAACAATGTTTTATTATGGTAGGGGTGGAGCCGTTGCTAGATAATAATGTAGATTGGGTGGGTAGGTATTAGTGTAGAGTGGGTGGGTAGGGGAACAAATCCATGATTGGGCTATATGACAATATTTTTTGTTTGTTGATAATAGATTCATTATTTTTAAGGGATTTTTTAATTTCCAAGGCTTCTAAGTTATCTAAACGTTTTCCTTTATGATTAATATGAAGAATATTTATCCCTGTATTTTTTTCAAAACTATGGTTATTTTGAATGATATGGTTAGCAAACTCAAAAAAAACAAAAATTATTATTATTAAGACACCTTAAATGTTCTTTGATTCTGATTTCAAAATTACGAGTGGTTTTCGAACTTTTTGTGGTTTTAGTGGTTTTTTTTTTAACTTTTTGGATTTAACTTTATCTATTATAAATAATAAAATCGATTTTAGTATATATCGCAAGCCAACATACACTGACATAATAATTCATAAGACCTCCAACCACCCTGTCTCACAAAAACACTCCACCTTCCATTCCATGATACACCGCTTAGTAAATGTCCCAATGTCTAATAATAATTTCCTTTCTGAACTTTCAATAATAAAACAAATTGCTATAAATAACGGATATGAACCAAAATTAATTGATAACATCCTAAATAAAAAACTTATCAAAATTTAAAAAAATAAATATCTATACAATTTTAATAAAATTAATGATAAAGAATGGCGGAAAATTTTGTATATTAATAATTTTTCAGTTCAATGTTGCAAAAATCTTCCTTCTAATATTAAACCAGCGTTTTATACAAGAAATAATATCGGTAATTTTTTGAGAAATACTAAAGATAAAGACCATAAATTGACTAATTCCGGAATATATAAACTCAAATGCAATGATTGTCCCTCATTTTATATTGGAAAAACCACTCGTAATTTTGAAATCAGAATCAAAGAACATTTAAGGTGTCTTAATAATAATAATTTTTCTGAGTTTGCTAACCATATCATTGAAAATAACCATAGTTTTGAAAAAAAATACAGGGATAAATATTCTTCATAATCATAAAGGAAAACGTTTAGATAACTTAGAAGCCTTGGAAATTAAAAAATCCCTTAAAAATAATGAATCTATTATCAACAAACAAAAAATATTGTCATATAGCCCAATCATGGATTTGTTCCCCTACCCACCCACTCTACACTAATACCTACCCACCCAATCTACATTATTATCTAGCAACGGCTCCACCCCTACCATAATAAAACATTGTTCAAATCTGTCAAATTAGTATAAGCTTTCCCTGACGAAGGAACGTTTGTTCCGAAACCGGTCGGATTTGCACATCAAATAAGTGGTTTATACAAAGTTGAAATATTTCATTTTTCTATAAAAAAAATGCTTAATTTATTAAGGAAGGGATTTTAAATGTGTATTTAATTCTTTAAGGCCATTGAAGATGTATCTAACGCACAATGCAAATAATTAACAAAAAGTAAATTATAAACAAAATGAAATCATTAATATTTTCCCCACCCAGAAGCTAACTGAATAATTCCTTGATATTTTGAGAACGAAAAATTAACGGGGTAATTCCAAGGGAATTTGTATTTCAAAACTTGAATTTCAAGTTATTTGGTAGTTTATCTAGTGCATAAATATCTAAATCTTCTATTGCTGTGTTTAATTTTGCCAAATGTCACAATGAATTACTGTTTTGCATTTGAGTTTGTTGAAATTAAGAGTATCTTTAGGCATTTATGTATGATGTTTAGGTTTTTTTTCAATTCAAAATAAGCAGGAAAGTGAGAGACCGCACATTTTATTGGCGTGATTTAGCAAATTTTTTATATTCATTATTTATTATTCACCATATAAATAATATATTTTTTGTTAATAATAATAATTTTACAGTTGCATTTTCAGTCTTTTGTAATGTGACCACACAGTTTGTTTGAAGTAATAAAAAATGACAATTGTAATGTATTTGCTTTTATTTTTCTACGAATACCCAGTTGTAGTTGCCGAGATTTAGCAAATGTCTTATATCTTCACAAACGGGCAAGTGCCTAGCATGGTGGTCGAAAAATCCTCAAATCATGTAACTAACAATTCAAGTGAAAAAGAAAAAAATCTTTGTTTATTATTTACCATGTAAATAATATTTTTTTACAGTGGCGTTTTTCGAGTCGATTGTAATGTGAGTATGAAATGACCCAATGAAGGAACACTCGTATTATTTTAGCTAAGGTCCGATTCTAAAATTTTCTACTAGAAAGTAAATGGAATTTCTTTCCCTTTTTTCAAAAGGAAAATAAATTATAAAGGGAATATTTATTACCATATCAGTAAGTCTACCAGATATGATTTTAGATTTTCACGGCCAAAAGTACTTTTATTATTTACTGTAGTGTCTGTGGTACCCTTTACCCGGGTGCCGAACGTAGCCGAAGGCTTCCGATCTCGCCCGACTACAAGGTGGTGGTGGGGACTGCCGAGGAGCTCACAGTTCGGCAGGCTGCCACCATTCCGCGTTTATCCTCACTAGAGGAAGCATTGTACTATTCCATAATTGACTTATAATAAATAATCAACTTCGTATAACGAGACCTTTTAATAAATAGAGATTGTAATTGTCGCGGACATTACAACTTGGCGCAGCCGGTTGATATACGAAACAGGAGTTATTTTAAATAAGGCGCAGTCGAGTGTTCACACAAAAATTTGGGTGACTCGGCAGTTTTTTTTCTCAAACGAGAAAAGCGGCAATTGGGAAGGAAGTACAAGGCGGAATCCCTTATTCTGTAAGAAGGAAGTCGGTCACTCCAGACAAAATTCTGTAAGAAGGAAGACGATCAATCCGATCACGAAGGAAGGAAGTCAGTCACTCCAGACAAAATTTTTTTTGAGAAGGAAGGAAGGAAGTCAGTCACTCCAGACAAAATTCTGTAAGAAGGAAGACGATCAATCAATCCGATCAAGAGGAAAACCTTTAACTTGCCAAGCAGCCATCGCCGTGGACCCTTGTGTTGAGTTAAGTAGTTTGTCCTTCGGAGGTTATTGTCGTCGGGCCGTGTGTTTTGTTTTTTTTTTGCTGAGTCACTGTTGGTTCGGGTGCGGGTAATTATGGAGACCAGCGGTATTCCGAGGTTTTGCCATATTCGCGACGATTGGGGAATTTTCCGACTCCGGCTAGAACAGTTCCTATTGATCCGTGATGAAGCGAAAACCGTAAAATTAGATGCTGCCCAGAAAAGGGCATATTTGTTGAGTTCCCTCGAAGCGGAAACACTCTCGGTTGTGATTAATTTATGTTTTCCTACCAAGGTCATAGATACGTTGTTCGACACGTTAATGAATTTATTAGAAAAACATTGTGCGAAACCTAAGTCAGTGTTTAGAGAACGGGAATTGTTTTTTTTCTGCAAAACAATCGCAAGGGGAAACGGTAAAAAATTTTGCCGTGCGTTTACGCGGTTTAAGTACCTTTTGTGAGTTCGGCACGCGTTTAGATGCTAATCTAGCAGATGTGTTTGCTCTAGGATTAATTCCGGGGAGAGCGAAAGAGAAAATTTATCTTGAGGGACCCAGTCTTTCGTTCATTAAGATGGAGGAACTAGCGACAAGTATTGTCGGGTTGGACCATCTGGGCTTGAAGGTGAAAGAGGAGGGTTCTGTAGGTAGATTCGTAAGTGCAATCGGGAAAAGAACGTCGGGGGGTCAGCGATCTGGTTCTAGGGGGAAACCAGGTGTTTCAAGAACGGATTCGCGGTCAGGCAGCCCCGGTCGGAGGGATTTCTCGGGTTTTAAGAAATGTTCTGGTTGTGGTGCCATCCACGCATTTAAAGATTGTAAATTTAAAAGCGCAAAATGTTTCGTCTGTAAACAGGTGGGCCACATTCAGAACGTTTGCAAGAACAATAAAGTGCACAGGGAGCGCGTAGCATTTGTTAGTCCATATAAGGTTGACATTGAAATTAATGGAATTCCTTGTTCAGCGATGGTGGACAGCGGCTCAAGTATCTCAGTTTTGCCGGAAGTTTTTTTTGCAAAGTCATTCAGAAATTTGGAATTGTCGCCTGACAAGCGAGTAATTGCCGGTTATGACGGGTATGCATTAAAAATTGTAGGTAAATCAATTTTTTCGGTGACTTACAACAACACTAAAAAAAATATTTATTTTATAGTTGTCACAAATGGATCTGATTTAATTGTGGGACGTGATTTTATGGAATTATTCGACTTAGGAATCGGTCCAATTAATCATGATTTGGTTTCAACGGTAGTTGTGAAAAAAGAAGAAATTTTTAAGGAATTTCCTCAAGTTTTTTCGAACGAGTTTGGTAAATTTAACAAGCATAAAGTGCGTGTTAATGTTAAACGGGATGCGAACCCAGTGTTTCATAACGCGAGAGCGGTTCCATCCGCGTTAAAGGGAAAAATCGGTTCGGATTTAGAGAGTTTTATTGAGGAAGGAACTCAGTTAAACTTGAGTTCCGTGAAAACTGCAACTAGTACGGACTCTGTATTACAGTTAGTCAGTAGACATTTAAGGCAAGGTTGGCCTAAGACTGTGAAACGTGATAGTAGTTTATGGAATTTTTGGATTAAGAGGAATGAACTTTCAATCGTCGATGATTGTTTATTCTGGAACCATAGGATTATTATTCCAATGTCGTTACAAAATCATGTGTTGTCTTTGTTGCATAGATCACACTTAGGTATAGTCAAGATGAAAGGCGTGGCTAGGGCGTATTTTTGGTGGTCATCACTGAACAAGGATCTGGAAAAGTTGGTTCAGTCGTGTACGGATTGCGCTGTGAATAGACAATCACCAACAAAAAGTCACCTATCCGTATGGCCGAATTCGGGCAGGGTTTGGAGTCGTGTGCATATCGACTATTGTGGGCCACTAGGGGGTAAGATGTTTTTAGTAATTTGCGATTCTTTTTCCAAGTGGATAGACTGCATCGAGGTGTCTAAAGCAGATTCGGCGCACACCATTATTGAATTAAGGAAAATTTTTGCAATTTTTGGTAACCCGGAATTATTAGTGGCAGATAACGGTACAGCTTTCACGAGTGATGAATTTAGGGGTTTCTTACTAGAAAACAACATTAAATTCATGACAGGACCGGAGAGGCATCCTCAAAGCAACGGGGTAGCTGAGAATGCGATTAAGACCGCAAAAGGGTTTCTTAAAAAAATAATGATCGGTTCTAGTTGGCGCAAAGATTATAATGTAAAATTATTGAATTTTTTGTTAGATTATAGAAATTCACCGCACTGTTCGACGGGTATCGAACCCGCTGTTTTATTAGTTGGTAGGAGGCTTCGTTCCTCATTTGACGGGTTAGTTCCACCCAAAGTGGGCGAACAGGACTCAGAGTTGGTAAAACGGGCTAATATTAATATTGCGAAGAGTCAAGAGAGACAAGTCAGAAATTTCGGGGGGGCAAAATCTCGTGTATTTAAAGTTGGTCAGAAATGCCTGGTGCGAGACTATCGCCAGAATAATAAGATTTTGTGGGCTAAAGGGGTAATTTGTAAGTCGCTGGGTAAAAAGGTTTTTATTGTGAGAGTAGGGAACTCGGACGTAACTTGGAAGAGACACTTAGATCAGATCAGGGAGTTGTCAGTAAGCTGGGATGAGGAACTCAATAATTCACAGCATCCCGCGTCTGAGATCAATTGGAATGACCCTCGGGAGTTGGATACCTCAGTGTTGCTAAGTGGTTTAACTGGGGGTACTTCTGGTTTCAGGTTACCTGAGGAGGTGGAGAACGCACCAGGACCATCAGAGGCGACGGCGTCACCTTCAGCACCGTGAAGCCCGTGGGCGGGTCGACTTCGGCCCCGACGTGATACCCCAGAAGAACAAGCTACTTAAACTTTAATTTAACTTAACTTAACTTAATTTGTGTTTTAATGTGAGAATATTTGCATATTATTTGATATATTATTTGTGTGATATAAATATATTTTGATATCAGATCACTGACCTGCGGTAAATAAGTTTTAGAGCTAGGATCGTGGCATAAAGTCCGATAATAGGGACATCTATCTTGTTTTGTAGATAGCGTAGTCTAGGTTAGAGGGAGAAGGGTGTAGTGTCTGTGGTACCCTTTGCCCGGGTGCCGAACGTAGCCGAAGGCTTCCGATCCCGCCCGACTACAAGGTGGTGGTGGGGACTGCCGAGGAGCTCACAGTTCGGCAGGCTGCCACCATTCCGCGTTTATCCTCACTAGAGGAAGCATTGTACTATTCCATAATTGACTTATAATAAACTAGCAGACCCGGCCACACGTTGCTGTGGCTAACGAAATACAACGCCATTACCCAATCTTTATAAAATCCACACCACCCGCTTGCCAGCTGCCCGCTGCCAGCTGCCTGAATTGAATATACTATAATAAGCATGTATTATACATATAAACTAATTAACTCGCCACTAATTATACAATGCTTGCAATGCAACACTGGATATTTGAAAAGGGAAAATCACTACTTACTCTAGGACATCTATTTTCCAATTTCTTACGTAGAATGAATTTCAAAAGTGACTATAGTACGGCCCGCCAGCCGTTTTAAAGAGCACAAATATGTTTTCTTTGAATTTCTCGGCTTTTCTCTTATATAATTTGCATGTATTATACATATAAACATTCCTCTTCAATCACTATATCTATTGGTGAAAACCGTATGAAAATCCGTTGCGTAGTTTAAAAGATTAACGCGCACATCCATTTTGAGCGACTTCATTTTATACTATGTAATGAAATGATGATAATGATGATAATGATAATGATAATCAACTTCGTATAACGAGACCTTTTAATAAATAGAGATTGTAATTGTCGCGGACATTACATTTACTTTTGGGGGGTTATGCCTTGTTGCGCTACCTCCTTCATTAGTCAACGTTTCGGATAGCGTTACAGCGTCCATCATCAGGGCAGATGTGTGATGTACACATCTGATGATGGACACCGTAACACTGTCCGAAATGTTGACTAAAGAAGGAGGTACACGGCGTTACACCCCAAAGATAAATAACGAAAAAAGTAAGTCTACTATTTATAAGTCAATTAATTAAGTCAGTTGTAACGACAATATGGTATAAGTGCAATTAAGAGAAACGGCTGTGAGGTCTTTTTCATACTTAACTTAAATTTGTGTTTAAGACTTGAAAAAAGTGAATAATATTTTTTTAATCAAATTTTGTAAAAAATATCTAGTACGGATGTATGCTACTTTATTTATTAATTCTTTAAATTATAATATATAGGCCCTTAAAGATTTTAGTTTTCATGACTTTAAAGGCAACTTTAGCGATTATTTGAGTTGATTGAAATTATGTAAAAAAAATATTTTGCCCTAACTACCATGCTATCATAATGAAATATAAAATAAAACAAGTGAATTGTTAAGAAAAGCATTTTAATGGACTTAAATTTAAAATTTAAAACGACTGTTTTACGTTGGAAAAAAAATTTATTGCGTATTAATTTTGAATTTCATCCAAAGGCTTTTTCAAAGTTTTCATTTTAATTTAAAAATATATATTTTTCAGTTTGGTATGTTCTGGCCTCAAATACAAAATGAAGTTTTTTATGATACAGGTAGCTCAACCGTTTCTCTTAACGTCATGACATAAACGTATGGAGATAATCAGTATCGCGCCATCCAGAACATACCGATATGTAAGAAGCCAAATGATGGTGAAAGTGACGAACATTTTCCGTTGTTTCCTGTGTCATTGCTGAAATTTAATTGTATTTTGCAATGAATTATGTGACAGTACGCGTAACACACTTTGATAAACAATGAAAGATTGTATCTTGGTAAAAAACTTCATTTTTGACAAATGCTAAGAAAATCAAAATACGTCATTGTATGTTGAAAGTGATTAAGGAGATAAAAATGATAAGATTATTTTTCCCAAATATTATTAAAATAACAAAGGGACCGCGTTTTGGCGACCATTGCACTTAACGTTTGAACACATCTTTTGGACAGAGAAATAATAAATTCCATGCTATAAAATTATACAATGCTCTACCAGATCAAATCAAAAATATAAAGGAAATGAATATATTTAAAACAAAAGTAAAAATATGGCTGAGAGATCAAAGTGATAATAAAATTACAAACATCATGAAGACGATATAAAGACAATCCATAACCAAATACAAATATTTTAAAAAACTACAGGCCACCTCAGAACAGGAAATCCTAGTGAGGAGGTCTGTGAAAAAAAAAATGAATCCATACTTATTATATACATCATACATACATGTACAAACCTTGTTATTGAAATTAAAAAAAAAAAAAAAAAAAAAAAAAAAAAAAAAAAAAAAAAAAATTAAGTTTTCTAAAATTTTTAGATTGGAGAGAGAATATTTATACAAACAAATAATATTTAGACGTTCCGTAATACTTTATAATTGTAAGCAGTAATAAATAATTTACCTTCGATATAATATCACCGTTCGATTACCAGTGATAACATTCTTACTAAAACACGACAGAGACAATAGATGATCAATGTTTCATAAATATATTTTACCCACTAATATTACACCACGTTTCGTCATCGCAGAGACTTTGGATATAAGTATTTTGCATTGATAATAATATACACTATATAGGTAAAATAATATACACTATATTCTAAAAATACGCATTAAAAATTAAGCATCTAATATAAACCTTATTTTTTCAAGTCTGAGAGGTTTTAGTGAGATTAAATTTTTCATTTTTTCATTTCCTCAATAACAGCTTTTAAAAAAATGTTTTTAATTATATCTATTATTATATAATCTATTCATTTCATAAAATGGATTATATTTCTACGAATAAACTTATGCGCCAAATGAAATATTTTAAAATATGGCAGATGGACATATGAATGAAATTACTATTAAAATTATCCTCATAAATGCAAAGAAAGCTACGGTAGATTGGCTCACATCACAACCATTTTTTTATGGTTCTGAAAATATTATGCAAGTTTTGATATTTTTAATATTTTGATATTTTTAATTATAAAAATTTAAATTACATTACTCACCGTTGTAAAATATGATTCGATGAAGTTTATTTCCAATTCGCAACTACTTGCTACTTCAATAATAATGTACCAACTGTCATATCTTAGAAAACGTCAGCTGTATATCTCAGCTTTCCGATAAGAGGCGATAAGATGCCCGATGTATCGAAGTGAAGCAGGGGCGGCGTCGGATGTCAGGTGGGCAATGGGCAAATAGCGCGGGGCACATAGGCGGCCGACTTTAGGGGTATTACAAATTCAAATCTGAGGGAAATTGATTTTTCGAAGGTATACGTTATCTCTATGTTTATAACCTTCTTGCTCTTTGGAAAACAAAATCCATGTTAAATCCTCAGGCCTCGATCATATTACGTCAGAGGGTCAAAATACCGCCTTAGCAATAAAATCCAAATAAATGAAATATTTCTGAACATATCCGAAAATTAAAAAAGGTTTTTGAAAATTTTTGATAAAATATGCTTTCAAATTTTATAAATAGAAATAAACATATAAATTTCGATGCATAAAAATTTTGCAAACAAACAATAAATAAATAAATTCACGTTTTATTAGACAAAAGTATTATTGTCACTTTTTGTCTTTTCATGTAAAAATAAGTAACACAAAATTCTCAAAGTCACATAAATATTTTTCAAATTACGATCCGAGACTTTGGTTTCATCAAGGTGTACTTCTTTTCTGGTTAAATTTTAGATTTAAATATAAACCGGGGTGTTTTATCTGAAGATGCACATCATAAAGCTGTGTCTATTAGTGTGCCATTTCAGGAAACCCTTTTATTGACAAATGCGAAAAGGAAGGTTTTTCTATACAATCGTGGAGACTACGAATCAATTAATTTCGCCCTAGAACAAGCTGATTTGGCATCCATTTTCTCTACCTCTCAAATGTAATATAAAAAATACAAAAATCAGGCTGATTATGATGCATTTTCTCTCCTTCGTAAACGGCACAAAGATTTATGTCGGAAAAGCAAATCTCGCTACTTAGGTAAAATCGAAAATAATATATCCTCAAACCCTAGAAACTTCTGGAGCCACGTCAAATCCTCTAGCAAATCCCAAGGTGTCCCAAAATGTATGTATCTTGGAGAGCTGAAAGCCAATAATGGATCCGACATTGCTAATTTATTCTCTGAATATTTCAGTTCAGTTTTCAGTAAACCTTCCGATCCACTTACCCCTGATCCAACTGACGTCGGGAACCATACTTCCAATATAAGCAATATCGAGGTGATACAGGAAATTGTGTAAACAGTGTGCTCACAATCTAGCCTTACCCCTTTCTTTAATTTTCAATCGTTCTTTAACCGAATGCACTGTCCCTGTTATTTGGAAATCCGCATATGTATTTCCCATCTTCAAGAATGGTAAAAAAACTTATGTCAAAAACTACAGGACAATCTCCAAACTTTGCATATTCAACAAAATTTTTGAAAAAATAATCTATGATCAACTATATGCTGCTCTTAAACCTAGCCTGAATATGAACCAGCACGGTATCATTGGTGGTAAATCAACAAGCACAAATCTTTTAACTTTCACAGAGTACCTCCAGGATAATTTGGATAACCGAATACAAGTGGACACTATCTACACCGACTTTAGTAAGGCGTTTGACAGGGTCGATCACTCAATCTTGTTAAAGAAGCTCTTAGAGATTCGTATTCATGGCAATCTTTATCGTTGGCTCTCTTCTTATCAATTAATCTTCAACCATTATCCATCAAATTAGAAATTAAGGACCTTGGGGTTATACTTGATAGTACACTAAATTTCAATAAACATATCGACCACATAGTCACTAATGCATCTTCTATGCTTGGTTTCATAATCCGTTCCTGTAAACAATTCAAAGATCTTATTACTTTCAAAACACTATACTTCTCATATGTTCGTAGTATCCTTGAATACGTATCTCAAGTGTGGGACCCAGGCTATGCAATACACAAAAATAGAATCGAAAGTGTTCAAAATGGATTCTTAAGGAACCTTAACTTTCGCTCTTTTCGATCTCACGTTAGTAATGAAGACTCTGCAAAGTTCTTCAATATGCAGACTTAACTTGCCGAAGAAATATAGCAGATACGGTTTTGTTATTTAAAATTAAACGTAACCTAATTGATAGTCCTGATCTTCTTCAACGCCTATCATTCCATGTTCCAAATCGCAACAGTGACTGTCACTTACTTTTAATCTCCCTCTTTGCAAGACCAACTCCAAACAGAACTCATTTATCTATAGATCCACACATTCATTTAACTTAAATTATTACCACATTGACATTTTTAATGAAACTTTACATGACATAACACGAAAACTCACTAAGCAACATGACTCAAACTAGAAAGTTTAATCCCTATATATTCCCATCCTTTGCCTCTTAATCCTAATTCCATGTTCCTCCTCCCCCCTCCCCTTTCATATTTGTAAAAAAAAAAAATTAATTTAAGAAAACACCCTTACAATGTTACAATGTCATACTTTATTATTCATTCCCTATCATAAGTGGAAAGTTCATAGTTGGAATAATTAACTATCTTACTATTGTTTTATTGTGTAATCTCAGATTTGCTGTCAACTTTCCCTAAAATAAATAAAATAAAATAAAAATAAAATAAAATCTATCTAACACCGTTTATAGCTCACTCTGATAGTATTTCGATTCAACCAATTCTATGCGACTTATAATATGAGTTGTTCTGAAAAGCGAACAAATTAGTCTAAGTGTTGAGCGTTGGGTTGTCCTATATCTAATACTTAAAATCATTTAGTACTTAGCATTTCACATTTCACCATTTTTTCCTAACTTTCATCTGTAGACTCGGTTACCCATAAATTTAATGTCTGTGTCACCTTTTTTCTAAATATTTCTATGAAATTTTGTCTATGTTCTCATTTATCTGAGGTCGTCTTGTCACTTTTTCTCTTTCTTAATAATAATCTCGAATTCATTTCTCGCAACTAATTCTCCATTGAAAGGCCCTATAGCTTATTTAATTTCTATCCATCTGAATAATTAAAGTTTTACAACAACATCCAGTATACTACATAAGTGTTTTTACTTAAGAAGGGTAATTTCAAACCATTACCCCAATCTCTCTGTACGCACCCCTTGGCTTGGAAACGAAGAAGTCTAACAAAAGCTGCTCATTTTACGCCTGACAGCAGACTGTCTGGAGACCACACCCAGGGACCGTTCAGGAAGAGAGTTCCTTTCATTTTCAAACTTATATATTGTAGCGGTCCCGAAGGGGGCCCCACCTACCTTTTGCTGTCGGCTAGCTCAAGTTGTCGGTGGGCAGGAAATCTCTCCTCGTCAGGGTGGTAGGTAACTAGATTTAAATGGTACATAGGTAATTGCCAAGCACGCTCACGAGTAATCTCATCAAATGAAAGAGGAAGCTTGGTGAAACATAACTATATTGTCTAGTAAACACAATTACAGCATCTTGCAAAACACAATATCGGCCACAAAACAACACAATGCCTAACTAGGTATTTCCTAACATAGGGATCTCTCTCAAAGCTCTCTCCGGGAATGCGATTGTTTCAACCGAAAATTACTGTGGGACACATTGCAATCAAGAGGGGAAAAGAGGTTGACTCACAGCTGGAGGTCCGAGCAGGAAACCGGGGAGGCAGGCCATAGTCAGCGTAGGTAGTTCCAACACTTTACAAGGTGGTGTCAACTCCACATAGAGTCTCACACCCGCGACCCCGTAATTTACTATATTCAAATCGGGTTTAATCGTCAGCCATTGCAGCCGGCGACACGCGGGCCGAAATGCGGAGCGTTAGGACCGACGTGCGCTGTTCGTACCGCGGCTGGCTTATTTCTGGCGAGGGCGGTGAGGCGCGGTATGTTCCCTTTGCTAGTGGAGGGGGGGGGAGGGGAACGCTTCCGTCAGCGGTTGGTGGGGGGACCGCTTCACTATTTCGTTCAACCATTCTCCCGCTCAAAACGCGTATCGTAACAATATATACCTTTACTGTAAAACAATTTATAAGTTCAAGGTTATAGTGATACAGTGTAATATGATCGTCAGTTTACGCAATTTTTTTTGTAGATTTACGATGATCAACTGCCCTGTAAAAAGTTATCAAGTTTGTTATACAACATTTTGTCGATTTTGTGGTATACGTTTTTGTTTTCAGCTTTCCTCTTATTTTATTTGTAAATCTAAGTTTACAAATGACTAATTTATTATAACTTACCAACTATTACATTTTTTATTCCACAATGTGGCCCCTACAACTTCATTTTTTTTTCCTTTTTGGTAATCTGATTTCATTCCACGTCAATCGGCAATTTCATAATATACGATGGTTCCAGGATTAACAACAATCAACACCCCTGCCATAGGTCACCCCAAGTGGACTACATTTGGTGACTTCACAGGGGTGCCTGGGTTCATGAAGTGAGGTTTGTGTAGATGTTGGCGGTGGTTGCTTAAGCCCACCTACTACATGGCTGGCTGGATCGGGAGAGACCGGTTGAGGGTAATCTTTTAATCTCTCCAACCGATTCATCGGCTTGGGAGGAATGGTAGATCCGGCTCCAATATTTTTTGATATTTTTTTTGAAAATGAAATGGTCATGTGTACTACACATTGTGTAGGTACTCCATAAACGGGTATTTGCATAAATTCTTGTATTTAATATTATGATATTCACTTCTTTTCTAATTTTATATATTTTATAGCATTCTATGCATATATTGTTAATTTGTCTCATGTATTTTTTTGATTTGTTTATTAATTTTTATTTATTTGTATTATTTGGAAATATGGAACGTTTTACATTGCACTACTACAGCACACATTCTGAAATCAAGAATTATTTTTATTCAAATGAAAAAAAGTTCTTTGTTTAAAACTACTTTATTTTATTTTGTTGATCTCAGCCTTTATCGGGACAATAAACATATAAACTGATAGACATATTAAATGTTTATTGCCTGATGTAGGTTGAATTAACCGAAACCGGTTGCGTGTACAATTCAAATAAAGAGGTGTTAAACAAAGAACTTTTTTTAAACTGATTCATTGTCATGCCACGAAGTGTTTGCTTTCTTCGATAATAGGTATCTTCTTTTATTATTATTTAGTCTCTCTAATTTCCGGACATCATGTATGTATAATAACGATATATATATTTTTTTAAACCCCATGCCCATATTGGCAGTTACCGTATTTACGCAGTTGTGGTATAATACCAAAAATATGGAAAACGTCCTAGGTTTTAAAAAATGAAGTATTTTTTAACGCACCGCATTTTTCTCATTTTAATGTCGGTTTAACAATAAGTTCAAATAAATAAACAAACAAGAATTTTTCTTCATTGATTAATTTATTACCTGGATTAGATACAAATTACACTCTACGCGAATGAGAGAATCATAAAACCCTTATTACGTGATCCTTAAATTCAACAATAACTAATCTCTCGTGTTTTTAACATGTCATGCTGTAAGGTGAACCATCTGGTTAATTAGTTATGAAATTTCTATTTAGTGGAATATATCGTCGTTCACATTAAAACACCGCCTTTCTCATTTTACACAGGCTTTAAGGAGAAACAATAAAACAGTTTGGTTTACTAAATAAAAATGCACATGTTTGAAAAAAAGGGTGAATTAATATTTGGGGATCAGTGAGAAATATATAATACACTATTCAACTTTCTTTAAATAGTAAAACATATATAAATTAGAGAACGTTAAAAAATTAAAATTATTTTATTTTTATTACTAAATAAACTTTTGTATTATCATTTACTGCTAAATCATAAATAAGTACCAATTATTTTGTTACAAAACTGTGTATTGAAGAAGGCGTGATTAAAACATTTGTTTGTCGTTTCAAAGCATGATATGCGGGGTTGGGTGTTGTAATGTGGGCGACGATATATTACTCCGATATATTACGATCCATGTACTCGTAAACTACTATTAGTCTGCGATCCAAACCTGGGATTTGCGGGGTTGGGTGTTGTAATGTGGGCGACGATATATTACTCCGATATATTACGATCCATGTACTCGTAAACTACTATTAGTCTGCGATCCAAACCTGGGATTTGCGGGGTTGGGTGTTGTAATGTGGGCGACGATATATTACTCCGATATATTACGATCCATGTACTCGTAAACTACTATTAGTCTGCGATCCAAACCTGGGATTTGCGGGGTTGGGTGTTGTAATGTGGGCGACGATATATTACTCCGATATATTACGATCCATGTACTCGTAAAGTTGTTAGTCTGCGATCCAAACCTGGGATTTTAAAGCAAATGTGTGAAAAAGTGCTTTAATAATATAATACATATAGCCAATATTTTTATATCTATGTACATTGTTATCGTATTAACACCAATGAGTAGCGATTATTATAATTTATTAATTAAAGCGTTTTTTTTTTTTTATATGAGCTCCACACAGGAGGCCCTGAGGAAAATAATTTCCCTCAGGGCCTATGTCATCTTTGGGGATGCTGTGTGGAGGGGTTTTTTTTAAGGAAAGGAAGGAGAGGAGAGTTATGGGAAGGAAAAGGGTTTAAGGGGTGGGTAGGAATCTGGGGTTCAGTGTATCCCGGTCATCCGCCTCCAGGACCCAGACAAACCTCACCTCATGAACCCGGGCACCCCTGCTAAATCACCAAACGTAGCGAACCACTTGGGGTGACCTATGGCAGAGGTGTTGGTTATCCAATAAAGGTTCCCGGGGCGGCGGTACCTATTCCCGCCTCCCAAATTGAAAGATGCTGTTCTGACCTTTTATGGCTCTCTTGGCCTAAATATAATATAAATATAATAAGATATGTTTGTGGCCGAAAAATAATCTAAAGCCGACCATCTTTCATAAATCACATTAAGTCACGATAATGATTACACATATTTCATTCAAAGTATATTTGATATAGGTGGCATTTTGAAGACTCCCCATTGCGCCCCTGAGTGTAGCTAATTTTATACTGATGATTCAACTTAGTAAAAAGTACTTTGTACTTCTGTTATTGGATATTATGTGTATTATTAATGTTTTTATTATATGTAAGTTTAAAATATCTGTTTATTTTAACTAATAAATAAAATAAAAAACTAACTTCATAGTTATACATAATTTATGCATGGACATAATAATGTTGGAAGGTTATTGAAATATCTTTGTCGAATGCACCGTTAACAAATTGGCAACTACATATTATTTAACGTTTTTCATATTTTACTTTAAATTTTTATTTATTTATTAATTGGACTTTTGCATGGAATTTCATAATTGTTTATTATCGGAAAGTAAGTGTAAGAGAATGAAAAGAATAAACGGTTAAATATAGAAGGGGTAGAGACACATATGTAGCATAACAGCACATGGCTCCATGTCAACTCAGAATCATGTCAACTGAACACCTCTTTAAAAAGTCATTAAAATCTTAGAAAAATAATTTAAAATAGCCCATAACTCTAAGGGCCTTCGCTCACAAAGAAACTGAAAAAATAACAGTTGTCGACGCAATCGCAAGCAACCTCCTTAACTAAATCGATATTTTTCTTATCTGACATGTCAAAACGAAGTTGATTGCGATTGCGTCAACAACTGTTTTTTTTTAGTTTCTTCATGGACGGCCTTACCCAACGTAACGTCAATAATTTTTTTAATTATTTTTTCATCACTTTTAATGACTTTACAAAGAAAGTTTTGGGTTGATTTGAATGGTCCGGTCACCACAGCACCCAGGTACCTATAAAAAATTTAATACAAATTTTAACCAAAATAAACTTGGCAACTGATTTTGAAAATAAAAAAATTAAGGAATATTTATTTATTTCTTAGGTTTGCGGAAAAGATCAATGGTAATGCTTGTACGACAAAAACGCGAAAGCAACATTTTATGCCAACCAAAACAATCCTTAGTTTATAATTATAATATATAGTCATCGGGTAGTTGTGTAATAGGCGTATGCTATCCCGAAAGTGCTTTTACACAAAGTGGGACATGATTTCATAAGTACTTCTATATACGATTACACACAGGAGATACATAATGACTTTATTCCTTAGAATGGGTTGTTTCACAAAATTAATTTCAAATTGAAAATTCATCCAGTCTCAAAGTAAAATCCAAAATTATGAAACAACTAACTACGATAAATAATATCAGAACTTGTAATTTCACAAAACTTGAATTTTACTTTCAAATTTGATAATTTATTCAAATTTTGAGAAACAACCCATCAATGGAATCTTCGGGAGATTTTCCCTACTTCTTCAATTCAGATTTCGTCATAGAAACTCTCTGTTAACTGATTTTCGGGGGTAGTCGTTCACGTACAAATTATAAAGAAAAATAAAACAACCCAACAAAAAAGTAAAGAAAACTTATATTTATCTATTGAAAACGTAAAAAAATAAATATCTTTCATATCGCTTTAGTAATCATCAATTTAATCACATTGCTATACATAAATGTAGATGAATCACCGATGCGTTGTTATTATACAAAATTGTGGCACGTATTATTGATTCATCATTTTATCTATTGGAAAAATCGCATTTCGTTGCTCTGTACGCCAAACCAGATCGAATGATTTATTCAAAATATTGTAAATCTAAGTAATGAAGCTCAAAATTTGTGGAATGTAAAACATTCAATATCCTACGAGATACAGACAATTTTAACTATAACTTTTCAAGTATACCTTGAATATATACATTGAATACTGTTTATTTTTTTTAAATTTAAGTTTTTATTCCAGCAGGACTGGGAGGGTAGTGCAATCCCAGTCTGCCATATTACATAAACAACACTATAAACTATAAAAGAAAAAAAAATTACATATTAGGTATTACCTATTAGGTATTATTAGTAATTACCTAATTAAAACATAAAATGAAAACAAAATTCATTACATAAATAAAAAAAAATAAGCATAAAATTAAAATAAATAATAATTAAACAGAATTAAAAAATAAAAAGATATTTTTGGATTGTCCATCAGGGTGGTCGCCTCATCATTTGCATCCATCGTTCATTTATTGGGGAACTGAGCCACTCGGATGCAGCCATGACAATGACATTGGTTGAAGTCCGTGTCCTGCTCCAGAAGCTGGCTAGTTGGTGGCGAAGTAAGGCTGGGAATGAGTGCACCCTCCCCTCGGTGAACATCGTGGACGCACCGCAGAACCTCGGTAGTTGCATAAGTTGCCTGTATGCATTGTTGTAGCACACCCTCAGTTTGTCCCATTGTGCTGCTGGGTATTGTGTTCACAGTTCAGATGTATACAGGGCAGTGCAGTATGTCTTGAAGAGCAGTTTTCTGACATCATCGCTACAGTGGTAGCACCGCCTCGAGAGCATGCCGGCCCGTATGTTAATTGCTCGTCTTTGTCGTTCCATATCTTCTATATCCTTCATGTCTTCGGTTAGGATATGTCCCAAATACTTAACCTGTGAGGCCACAAGTAATTCATTTCCTTCTAGATATATTGGAGGAATATTTGATGGCTCCTTATTGTGTTTGAAAGCGACGATGACTGACTTTTTAGAATTGTACAACAAGTTAAGAGAGTTTGCGTACTCTTCGCATATTTGCACAAGTCGTCTCATCACTTTAATCGAAGGTGCAAGCAGCACCATGTCATCGGCGTAATTAATGTTGTTACTTCCTTGTCCGCAGATATGACAACCGATTCGTGTATCGTTCAACTCTTGTAAAAGATCGTTAATGTACACATTAAATAGAGTTGGAGACATATTTCCCCCTTGCCTGACTCCGCTTTTAAGGAATAAAGGTCTTAAAGAAGCTCCTGCCCATTGAATGTGATTTTCCTGTTGTCTGTACCAAATAGCCAGCATATTGACCACTGCTGCTGGAACATCTCGCTTTATGAGTTTTTCCCATAGTAATTGATGGGAAACACGATCAAACGCCTTGCTGAGGTCAAGAAAACACCCATAGACGGTGGTTTTTCTTTTTTTGTAGTAGGCTATTGTTTGTTTTACTCCATAAATGGCCATATCGGTTGATGAGGCGCTCTTGAAGCCGATTTGGTTGTCAAGGGTAAGTATTTTCTCTTTGACTAGCGCGAATAAGATTTTTTCAAATAGTCTCGAAAGCATTGTCGCCAAGGAAATCGGTCGGTAATTTCCTAATACCGATGCATCCAGCTGATTGGATTTCAGGATTGGTACGTTAATAGTTTTGCTCATATCCATCGGCATATGTGTGTGTCTTAGGAGGCTTGAGTACAGGGCGGCTAGAATAGTATGAAGTTGATCTCCTGCGTATTTTATGTGCTCAATACCAATGGCGTCGTATCCTGGACTTTTACCGTGGGCGGTTTGCTTAATTGCGCTTTCAATCATTTCAGGAGTAACATTCATGACCAGGCCATCATTGGCCGCAGGTGGACAGGTCATTATCGAAGGTTTCGTGGTATCTCCTTGATCCTCGCTTAAAGAAAAAAAGTCTCTAATTTCGTTGGCTATGTTTTCATCGCCCATAATGTTGTTGACGCATAGTGGAACTTTGCTCTTGGCTTTCAGCACAGTTGAAGTTTTTTGCCAAAACTTTCTGAAATCTTTGTTATGCATAGACGACGTCTATGCATAACAAAGCATAGCTACGTGCATAGCTACGTCTATTACAATGCATAGCTACGTCTATTAGACGTAGCTATGCTATCCATTCGTGCTTTGTTTTCTGAGTGTTGACATTTTTGGAGAGCAATTTTAAAAGAGTTCTTATTAATGAGTCTAGTTTTTGCACTGATAATTCGTGGTGGAATTCCATTGTATTAGAATTTGAAATTAAAACACTTTTGTACTTTCTTCCACTAATTTATTTTTCACCAGGACCGGTTTCATCCTATTACGGAAATTTTTAGACTGGTAGTTGAAATTCTTATGCTACGGTATTTATACACTCTTAGGCACCTGTTTGCAACAAAGGACAAAAATTAGACCGGTTAGAGTCACTAGAAATTAATCGCCTAACGAAGAAAATAGATCGAAAATACGTCATGAATAAACAGTTGGAACATAATGCTCAATCACCATTAATATACCCATTATAATTCACTTAGAATAATTTTACTTCAGAGAGCAGTGGGGTAATTTAAGTATGTAATTTAAAAACGTAATAACCCAAATACACGGAGAACCCTAATAATAATAAATACCATAGTGCATCAATATTTGTCAATTAAGCCCTAAGCAACAAGGAGGGAATAACCCAATATTACCAAGATAAAATATCAGTAATCACAAACCTTTTAAATTAAATAAATTCATGTATGTTCATTTGAAGTAAAAATATCTATTAAATATGTAACATCATTCATAATTTTAATAATAAACTTTATAATTACCGGTATGTACCTAAAATTAACAAAATAACTTATAATACCTTAAAATTAACAAAATAGAAATATTCATTATATAGAGACAATGTTGTGTACCCCTGCCTAAGAGTATATAAATACTGTAGCATAAGAATTTCAACTACCAGTCTGAAAATGTCCGTAATAGGATGAAACCGGTCCTGGTGAAATATAAATTAGTGGAAGAAAGTACAAAAGTGTTTTAATTTCAAATTCTAGTTCTTATTAGTTTTCCTTTCATCTGCAAAACGGCCTTCCGTGGGCCTTCCGGCTTGAACCCAGCAGAGGAATGCATGTCTTGAATGGCGGTACAAAGTGGAGACTTCATTATTCCACCCGGGAACAATGTCATACATTTTTTTGGGTACTTTCCTCTGAATGTTTTTATGGCGGAGTTTCTTAGTATGTGCACAATATTACCGTAGAGTGAATCTAGTTCAAGTTTATGAGTTTCGTTATCACAGTTAAGTCTTTGACATCTTACGGCATCTGGGGGTTTCATTTTTAACAGTGTAGCGCGCCGTTTTTACGCTTGCCACTACACCATCTCTTTCCCCCGTACAGCGCCATCCTGCTCACCCACCCCTAAGCAAACCAGGATGCGCCGACGCCTTTTGCGCATCTCCCACCCTCGAGCCGCTACATAAACCACACCCCGCAACAAGGAATGGGCTATATAACAGGCTGCGCCCCCTAAATTAGTCAGTTCGTCTGCAGCTCGCTCTTGGCTAGTACGCTCTCTTAGTTGCGCTTCGTCCTCTGGCACGACCCTCTAAGGAGTATTCTACTACCATAAGTAAAGCACCAACCAGACCCCCGACTGCTGCCTTAGTTGCGCTTCGTCCTATGGTACGACCCTCTAAGCAGAACCACAGTCAGCTTTTGTTGTTCCCAAAGCCTAACGGCAAGGTTCCCTCCGATCCCTTGCTCAGTTAATTAGTGAAGTGATACATTGTGACTATTTTTACCATATTATGTGATCTGTGAACTTACTTTCTTAAATAAATAACCTTTTACCAACAATTGTGTTATAAAACTGGCGCCCAACTTAGTGGCCAGACACATAAAGTAAAATTAAAATCAGTGCATCTACAAAATTTCGTCGCTACCACGTCGAAGTCCTCGTTTCACAATGCAGGCCAAGGAAAGTGCTGGCATCTGCTTCACGCAGGAGCAGTTCGCGGAACTAATGAACTCCATGAAGCGGATGCAGTCGGAACCAACACGTACGGGTACATTCACCACCTGTACGGCACGCTTCGATGGTACCAGAGACAGGAGTGCGGTCGAGAGTTTTATTGCCGCCGCATCCATCTTCAAGTGCTCCGAGAACATCGAAGACGCAAGCGCTCTGGAAGGATTACCATTGCTGCTTACGAAAGACGCCGCCGCTTGGTGGCTTGGCATAAAAGGAGAAGTACGAGACTGGGAGAGCGCAACGAACCTCCTCAGGCATGCTTTCGCCGCTAAGAAGCCAGCGTACAAAGTGTACACAGAGATATTTTTATGCAAGCAAGACGCATTAACGTCAACCGATGTGTTCATTGCTAAGCAGCGGATGTTACTCGCGGAGCTACCACCGCCCAGCCATCCAGAGAAGGTCCAGATAGACCTAATATTCGGACAACTGAATATCCGGATACGAGGCAGAGTGCCGCGCGAAGCGATCAATACCTTCGCCGAACTACTACAAAAAGCCCGTGCAGCGGAAGAAAACCTGTACGAGAGCACGAAGACCGTCCCACTACGCGCGATGGAAAACCGAACAGACGGCCGCCTACGCTGCACTAACTGCCGCAGATTTGGGCACCGTTCCGAGGAGTGCCGTTCCCGCTACGATACAGGAGCGCACGTAAAGTACACTCCTCCAGTCAAGAAGCTGGAGACACCCAGTGATGCGAAGTTCGCATGCTACGGTTGCGGTAAACCAGGCGTGGTAAGAAGCAAGTGCCCGCAATGCAGCCAAGGGAGAATAGACACCCCTCACCCACGAGCCGATTTTTGCTCGATACATGAAGTAGGCCTTCCCCGAGCGAGACCTATACTACACATCGGGATTGGAAACTTCCTGGGCACTGCTCAAGTAGACATCGGAGCAAAATTGAGCGTAGCGTCAGCTGAGCTACACCGGCGGCTAATCGCTCAAAATTTCAAAACCCAGCGAACCATAATGGACATCGTATTGGCAGATGGTGTCCCTAAACGTCAGGAGGTCGAGACAATAGCCGCCACCTTGACACTAAGAGGCCGACAGATACCCACCAGCTTCATCGTGCTCCCAGGAGGACACGAGAATCGAACACTCCTAGGCGTCGATTTTATCGAAGACGCGGGGATCGATATAAACATTCCCCAGCGCGCATGGGCATTCACGGACAGCCCCGAAGTACGGTATATGCTGCATATGGAAAATGACGCCATACCACCAAACCGAGGTATTCGACAACGTCAAAAGACTGGCGAGATAGGAGAAGTGAGAGCACACAAACTCCCTAAGGTTTGCCTACCCACCCCACCAGTACAGGACAATGAATGCGAGATCTACGTGCCGCCGTTCATGAGTCCTCTCCCACAGACACCGCCTCGCACTAACATTTGGGCTAAGATGATAGCCCTGAATGAGCTGTTTCCCGAGGACGCGATGGAGGAAGACGCCCTAAGGGAGGTAATGATACGCTCCTATCGGCTCTTCAATGACTCCCCAAGAAAACCCAGAAATGAAGTGGAGCTCTGTGCCTTGGACGCCGAAATACTAAGCCTCCGACCAGATGAAGCCACCCACCTTATACCTACCCAGAGGGACCAGCTGGACCGCCTGCTGTGCGACAACGCCGCTGTCTTCTCGGCCACCCTGTCATCTACGACAAAAATTGAGCACCGAATCAAGACCGGACAACACCCGCCGATTTCAGTAGCCCCTTACAGGCTCTCGCCAGCCCGCCAAGCAGAACTCCGCGCCGAGATTAACAGTATGTTAACCCAAGGGATTATAGAAGAAGCAGATTCACCGTGGGCCGCACCTGTGGTTATGGTGCCCAAAAAAGACGGAAACAAGCGCATCTGTATTGATTTTCGCCTTCTCAATGCGATAACGGTACCAGACGTGTACCCCCTGCCCAGAATGGATGACCTGCTACACTCGGCAAAGCAGTCAAACTTTATGTCTACAGTAGACCTACGATCTGGCTACTGGCAGATCAAGATACTGGAGAAAGACCGTGACAAGACGGCCTTTATAACCCCATTCGGACTCTACCGCTTCTTGAAGATGCCATTTGGACTTCGCAATGCGCCCGGGACGTTCCAGCGCATGATTGACCGACTTAAGATCGAGCTAGATGAAGTCAATATCCTAGCGTACCTGGACGATATAATCATACTTTCGCCCACCTTCGATAAACACCTCGCCGATCTACAACAGGTGTTCACCAAGCTACGAGAATTTAATCTCACTGCAAATCGAGTTAAATGCTACTTCTGCTGTCCAAGCATAAAATATCTAGGACACGTAATAACCCCCGGAGGAATCAGCACCAATCCGGAGAAGATAGAGGCGATCTCTAAAATGAAGGAGCCAAACAATGTCAAACAGCTACAGACATTTCTTCAGACATGCTCCTGGTATAGGCGATTTGTACCCGAGTTCGCCAAAACCGCCAAGCCACTCAGCGACTTGATAAAGAAAGACGCCACCTGGGAATGGAAATCCCCACAGCAGAATGCTTTCGACACCCTGAAAGCACTACTCACTAGCGCCCCCATACTACGACAAGCCGATGGAAGCAAGGAATTCATCATAAAGTCGGACGCAAGCAGCTACGCAATAGGAGCAGTTTTGGTCCAGGGGGAGGGACTAGAAGAACATCCGGTAGAATACGTGAGCCGCCTGCTACTACCAGTAGAGAGGAACTATTCTACCACAGAACAAGAAGCCCTAGCAATCGTATGGGCAGTTGCAAAGTTCCGAGGATACATTGAAGGAACAGCAATCACCGTGGTTACCGACCACCAAGCGTTGAAGTGGTTAATGACGTTAAAGTCTCCCACAGGTCGCCTTGCAAGATGGGCCCTGCAGCTTCAACCCTACAACCTGAAAATCCAATACACACCTGGACGCTCAAACCTGGTGGCGGACACACTATCACGACCACCATTACTTGAAGACCCACCCTCTATTTGCGCACTATGCACGATAACCCTCGACGTTCCAGTACGCAACGCGGCTGACATCCGCAGAGAACAATTGAAAGACACTGCATTGAAGAAAATTATCGAGTATTTTGAAGCCAACAATCCAAACGAAGACCTTAGCTACTGGACAACTAAGGGCTACCTGATGCAAAACGGTGTATTGTACCGATATGCACCCGATATCGAAGAAGAGGACGCTCAACTAGTCGTCCCCGAGCATGAGCAACACCAAATACTCATGGCCTATCATGATGCCCCTACCGCTGGGCATTACGGAGTAGAACGCACGATTCGACGAATTGCCAGACGATACTTTTGGAAGAGTATGCGGACCTACATACAGAAATACGTCAAGAACTGTCTGGAGTGCCAGAGATACAAGCCATCAAACCTAAAACCTGCCGGCCTCCTACAGACTTCAGTAATGAACCAGAGGTTTGAAACAGTAGCCTTCGACCTCTTCGGACCACTCCCAACTTCCGAGGATGGGAAGAATTGGATCTTCATCATCGAAGACGTGGCCACACGCTGGATAGAACTATTTTCCCTCAAAGACGCGACTGCCGAGACCTGCGCCCGCGTCCTGATTGATGAAGTATGCCTACGCTACGGGACCCCACGCCGACTGATAAGCGACAACGGTACCCAGTTCGTGAGTGCCGTGATGCAGCAGATGACTTACTGCCTGGACATCAAGCACACTTTCACACCAGCCTACCACCCAGAGGCCAATCCTGTCGAGAGGAAAAATCGAGACCTCAAACCCCAACTAGCCATCCTGGTTGGCACAGAACACCGAAAATGGGCCGAAAGCCTTCCATCAATACGCTTCGCCATGAATACCGCGTTCTGTCAGAGCACCGGATACTCCGCTGCCTATCTCACATTTGGACGTGAGCTAAGGTCAGCCGATGACGTCGGAAGAGACTTTAGAAGCATTATCTTATCGGAAAACTTCATCCCCGAGATAACGCCGCATCTGCTACAACTAGCCGATACCCTACGTCTTGTCAGGACCCACAATGATGAGAAACAAGACAAACAAAAGAATTACATGGATAACAAGAGGCGAGAAGACCCCCATTACCAGCCCGGAGATCACGTCTTTGTCCACTCCCACGCTCTTAGCAAAGCCGCAAGAGGCTTCAGCGCAAAATTAGGACCACGACGCGATGGCCCCTACCTGATCCTGAAGCAACATGGACCAACGAGCTACGAGATAGCTCCAATGGAAGCACCAGATGTCTCGCTAGGCATCTACCACACCTCAGCACTGACTCCATACCACGGGCACTTGACTCCCACATTGAAGTTATTATATGAAATCAAATTGACTGATTCTATCTGTGACTGTTTTCACTGCGCTTATTGTTTATTTGTTCTATTTGTCTAATAATTATATTTATGTCTAAAATGGATACCGCATATAACCATTCTTAAAAACAGAGTACGAAAATTGACATATATTTTTAGCTGTTTGAGACACATTCTAAGTAAAGAACTACTGAGAATGACGTACTTCGCATTCTGTCAATCCATAATCCAATATGGTATAATAGTATGGGGTGGCGCCTACAAAACTCACACACAATCTCTTTACATTGCACAAAAACTTATAATTAAAATAATATTAAAAAAATCATTTCTTTAACCATCTGAACTCATATTCAAAGAATTTAAAGTCAGAAAAATAAATACTCTCTTTCTGTATCATTCAACCTTACAAGTTTACAAAGAGGATATCCTAAACAAAACCATACCATTCAAAAACACAGTAAATCTCAGGCAAAAATACATGTTACCAATTCCCATTTGTAAAAAAACTTTGGGTCAACAAAACTACAAATACTTGAGAACAAATTTCTTTAATAAATTACCAGAAAATATAAGATCCCTCAAGGACAGTTTCAAAAATTTCAAAACACAATTAAAAAAATATACTGAAAACCTTAACTAAAAAAAATAAATAATAAATAAAAATTTAAAAAATATATACATATATACACATATGTTTCTCTTATTCTGTATATAAACTAAATTTCAAAAAAAAAATCAAAATAACCTTCCTCCCGTACACACAAGCATCTGCTTATTATGGGAGAATATTTTTTTTAAATATGTATATTTGTACTTAATAATTGAGTTAAGTTTTTTTTATATACTTTCATTATATTTATGTATCTATTGTATGTACTGTACCAAAAAAATAAAAAAATTTCAATTTAAAAAAAAATAAAAAATTTCTGTCCTAGAACGGGAGACCTTTCTAGTTGGACAGTCAAAGCTTCTTTATACGGATGTATTCTTTATAAAATAAAATAAATAAATTTCTATTGCAAGTGTTTTCTTTTGTTTATATAGGGTGTCCGGGGTGCGTATTTCCAATCCCTAACGCGGTTGAGTCACTCTAGCGACTGATACGGTGTTTGTAAGGCGTAAATCGCCTTACAAACACTACCGCATTTTAGTCGCGCTAGTGACTGAACCGCGTTAGGGATTGTTATGCATAAATCACCTTACAAAAGCTATACCGATTCAGTCACCTACGCGCTTCGTTGCTCTATCAGTTTCTGTGAGGGCGACGACCGTAATTATAGAGAGGTTAGCAGAGAGGATGGACAGCGTTTTTTTAGTTAGCATTCTTTTTACATTGCAAATTTATTTTAAGTTAAAAAAAACACGGGTTTTTTTTAACTGAGGGTGACGACCGTAATTATAGAAGGGTAAGCAGAGAGGATGAACTGCGTTTTTTTTACTTAATTTTTTTTTTTTATATAGAAAATTTATATATATATATATTTTTAAATATATAGGGTAAGCAGAGAGGATGGACCGCGTTAATTTTTTACTTAATTTTTTTTTTACATAGAAAAAATAAAATAAGTAAAAAATTAACGCGGTCCATCCTCTCTGCTTACCCTTCTATAATTACGGTCGTCACCCTCAGTTAAAAAAAAACCGCTTTTTTTAACTTAGGTAGTAACGTAGGTGACTAGCGCGACTGAAATGCGGTAGTGTTTGTAAGGCGATTTACGCCTTCCAATCCCTAACGCGGATCAGTCGCTAGAGTGACTCAACCGCGTTAGGGATTGGAAATACGCGTCCGGGGTTAAAATGTACGAACTTCTGCAGTTGAATCCACATGATGGTAGAAGTAAAAAAGTTAAACAACTTTTAAATGTCTTTTCAGTCCCAAAACATTTGTGCCATGATTTTGTTTGGAATTTTTAGGCAGATGGGGAATTGGTGTGACGCCACTTTGAAGATTATTTTTTTTCCCAGGCGTGTAATGAGTCACCCACTATCATCTCTAGCCATATTACAGTTCAAAAATCCTCACCTTTTTTCTTGTAGATGTTATTACTTTCATGAGTAAAAAGCGACCTCCGTAGTCCAGTGGCTAAGACTCTTGACTCACATTCCGGAGGTCGCGGGTTTGAACCCGGCATGCGCAAATAAATTTTATTTGATTAATTTGTGTTATTTCACAATTAATTCATTTAAAATAATATACAGTATATTTGCGGCATGTTCCAGAGTGGAAGATACTATCAGTATCGCCCTGGTGTAAGACCACCATTTAGAATTGAAACGTTGCTTGAAAACAGACCAGATCAGACCAGATCTGAATAGCCAGGTACTTCCCAACCTTCCTCTTCCCCACCTCCTTCCCCTCCCCACTACCTTCAGCCTCACAACATACCCCAATTGGGGATGCCATAGTCTCACTGGCTCCAGACGGGAGCAGTTGAGATTCTTGTGCGGTATTCACTGTAAAAAAAAAAAAAAAAGCGGATCACAGCACCTGGCGGGATTTTTTATGACATCTTTCACGCAACTGAACACTACAAAGTGAGTTTACGTACTATCATAAATATACAAACCACCCACTACTACAATGTGCCTGCAATGCTCGCTCTGGTCAGGAGATCCCTTCTACCACTCAGTGTTGCCAACCCTCAAAAAACAAAAAACAAACGCCCGTTATGGTCACAGTAGACTTACTTTCTGAACATGCTAAGTACATGCAAAATATAAAATCAATTGTAAAACTAAATTATTAAAGAATATATAAATAACAAAAATAAAATAGAGAAATGTAAAAATTTTGAAAAAAATATTAACATTCACTATGAAGTAGTAAATTTCAGCAAAGTAGGAAGGCAATTTTTGCGAGTCCATTCGCCTACACCCGAGTCGATGATATTGAGTAAGTACGCTGCTGACCTCAAGTATATGAATATCTAGCTCTAGGATTACATCATACTAGGAATGGTTTACAGCAGACGGGATATCTACCATACTTCGATTATTAAGAAGGAGGTTATAATAATTTCTCTGAACACTGACTAATGAAATATAAACCAGTTGTCAGTCCATCGCTGCTAGATCATGTTTTCCTGAATTTGCAAAATTGGTTTAATATTACTGGCTGATAAGTATTACCAACGCATTGTACTTTGCACAAATAGCTATTAAAATGCATTATTTTGGACTACAGAGACTGAAGTAGATGCACAATGTAATTGAAATGATACGATGTGTTTTAAAAATAATTTGTGTGTAACGGATGTCCAAAGTAACTGGATTGTAATTTGGCAAAAATGCAATATTTTTTAAATCGGTTGTTGGTTTTATAGCAAGCTAATTCTGCCATAGTTTTATAGCGAACCAATTCTGCCTTACTATTCTTTACCGAAACTGCAACTTGTTTTTGATACTTATTTTATTTGAACATAACTTTTATTTACTTCTGACTTCTTTCGAAAGGGAAGATTTATTTTATTTTTCTTCTAGCAGAGTTATTATATTGTTTGTGTCGATATTTATTTAAATGTCATATTTACAATTACCTGTAAACCGTAGAAATTATTAACTAAAATATGTCTTTTTCAAAACTCCTCCAAAAAAGGGTTACCTATATTATTTATTTTATTTATTATAATAAACAGATATCAAAAAATAATAAAAGACGGTAAAAAAAAGAATTTTAGTAAAAAACCCGTTATAAAACAAAATTTAATGTATAAAGTGCATGAATACAATTATTTGTTATTTTAATTTTTTATTGTGTTACAATAAATAAAGCAAAATGAGATATAGAACATTAAAAGACAAGATTTTATAAAAAAGAAGAAAAACAACCAAAGTTAATTATTTGCTGTTAGAATCGAATTACTCGTAGTTGCTTTTTGAAACTTGTAAAAATGTATATATGTAAAAGGTCATGGCGCAATGTTTGTTCGCAAGGCGATGAATTCTAGGAATTGGTGAATAAATAGAGTAATTAGTATTGAGATTATTGTTACATTTAAAAGTAATTAATTAATGAAGACTATATTAGCCAAACTCAATCGAAAATTCGAAACAACTGAAATCTGAAACAACTGAAATATGAAAACGAAAATCTGAAACAAATCCGAAAAATTTAATCAGAAAAAAAACGTATTAGCTCAGTTGGTTGTTTTGCCCGGCATAATATATATGAAATTGGTTTGAACGATTCAGGTATGTCAATTAAAAATGTATTAATTTTGAATAAAAATAATACATCAGTTAACACCCTCCCAATTGGTGCTTTCACGATGTTAATTTAATTCAAAATTAAGTCTAGTTTCGGTAAGTCAGTTATTATAATTTATAAATTCGATTGGAATTTTTATTTTAAAATTGATGAACCGTAGGAATCATAATGTATATCAATTCAAAATAGCACCTTAAAAACTACAGCGTAGGTACTGTTAGCAATAAGATGAAAAAATGCAGAGGAAGAAGAAAAACCAAATTAAGGACGTACGTAGATATGAATAAAACTTGACTGGCCTAAAACAGGATCCATTCCTAGTTGGCTAGTCAAAGTTTCCACATATGTTTCATTGTATAATTTTATGCGAAATAAATATTATTATTATTATTATTAAAAGATCAACATAATAATAATACTACTAAAGGGGATGAGGTTTAGAAATATTAAAACCTGCAATGGAATAGATTAGATTATACTAATAGAATTAGCTAACTTGCTTCAAAATAATATAAATAGATATATAGATATAGAGCCCACAGTTAGACCAAAATTACCAAAATTGCATACGTCAAAGAAATTATCTAAATTAATTTCTGAATTAAATAATTTAATTTTACCAAAAATAATATTTGACGATATTAGTTTTTTAGATCTTCATACAATAGTGTACGCTAGTGCTATCACTATATGTAATAAGTTAGGAGTAAAATTAATGTCCTCTGATGATAGATCATATAGTTATAGTAAACCAGAATGGCAGATTAGATTAGAAAATGATGTAGTATTTTTAAGAAGTAGTATAGCTAGAGTAATTGAATATAAAAATGGAAATAGAAGTAGGAATATTTTGAGATATGTAGATGAAATTGGGAGAAAATTTGGTTATAGCATTGGTAGTAATAATAATGAAAATATAATCAATGATTTATTAGATTTATTAAAACAAAAATTTGACCGAGCCGAAGTGTTATTCATCATATCGTCACACAAAGTATAAATCCTACCGTATTCTTTCGTATATTTTGTGTGAACTCGTGACTCAAACTTTACCGAAGTTCTAACTATCAAATAGAACAATATCGAGCGCTATGGACATCTATGACTGTCACCAAGCCAGAAGACAACTATCGTGAGTACCACTTAATTGTGATATACCTTTCTTGTTTGGTGGTTGGACATAACTCAACGAAATCCATTAGCGTCTTAGCAAGGGTATCCGCAAGGTTACCCTCATCCCCATGCCCCGTGCATGATTCATTGTATAAGTATAAGCTTTCCCTGACGAAGGAACGTTTGTTCCGAAACCGGTCGGATTTGTACATCAAATAAGTGGTTTATACAAAGTAAAATTATTTCATTATTATATATGAAATAATAATAGATTATTTCAGAAAAATGAGAAAATATTTTATTCCAAACTTGACGATAAACAGAATATTATTTCGAATAATAATATTCCGTTGCCATCTGAATCAGATATGCGCGATTTTTGGACAAACATTTGGAGTAAAGATATAAAACATAATGAGGCAGGTAACTGGATAGAAAATGAAGAACTCAATTGTTCAGACATTGAACAAATGAGTTTTTCTGATATATCGGTTGAATTGTTAGCCAAAATAATAAAAAATACTCATAATTGGAAAGCCACGGGTTGCGATTGGATACATAATTTTTGGTACAAACGTCTAACTACTTTACATCCTCTTTTTGCAAAAAATCTTTCAAAACTTGTCAGAGAACCTCAAAATTTTCCTAATTTTCTAACTAAGGGCATTACTTATATGTTGCCTAAAAGCGAACATATTAATAATCCCTCTCAATATAGACCCATTACATGTCTACCGACAATATACAAAATTTTAACCTCTTGCTTGGCAGATTTAATATATACTCATTTGGATGAAAAAAATATTTTATCTGAACAACAAAAAGGTTGTAGCAGAAAACATATGGGATGTAAAGAACAGTTAATTATTGATTCTGTAATTTTAAAACAAATTCAAAATCAAAAGCGTAATTTACATACTTGTTATATAGATTATCAAAAAGCTTTTGATAGTGTCCCGCACTCGTGGCTAATCAAAATATTAAAAATATATAAAGTTAACCCAATTATAATTAGCTTTTTGAAAAATATTATGTCCTTTTGGAATACAGATTTGCTAGTTAATTTAAAAGGTAAGAAAATAGTAGTACCGGGCATTTCAATAAAAAGAGGGATTTTTCAAGGAGACTCATTGAGCCCTCTTTGGTTTTGCTTAGCATTGAATCCCCTTTCTAAAATGTTAATTAAAAGCAAGTTTGGAATAAAAATTAAGGGTAATACAAGAGAGAGTAGTATAGTTTCACATCTATTATATATGGATGATATAAAATTATTTTCAAATTCTGAATCAAATTTAGAGAAAATGATTAAGGTAGTTAAAATTTTTTCAGATGATATTAAAATGACTTTTGGTTTAGATAAATGTAAAACTATCCATATAGAGAAAGGCAAAATTGTAGATGGAGACGAGGGTATATTTAGAAATTTCAAAATTCAAAGTATGAAAGGGGATGAGGTTTATAAATATTTAGGATACCCGCAATCGAATAGATTAGATCACACCAGTATTAAAAATGATATTAGGATTAAATTTCAAACTAGGATCAGAAAAATTTTAAAATGCAATCTATCTGCTAAAAATTTAGTAAAAGCAATAAATACTTGGGCAATACCTCTACTAACGTACTCATTTGGCATAATTAAATGGTCCAATACAGATTTAGATAGTTTAGAACGATTGATTAGAACTACGTTAACAAAATTTAATTGCCATCATCCAAATTCAGCTATAGAACGAATTAATTTACCTAGAAATTTAGGAGGTAGAGGTGTAGTCAAAATAACATCTTTGAAACACAATCAGGTAGAAATGCTTAGAAATTTTTTCCATAGGAAAGCTAATAGCTCAGAAATGCACAAAATAATTTGCAAGGCAGATAGAAATATTACAACATTCTTATAAATACTAACCAGGAATTATTAGATTCCTGGTCAAATAAAATTATTCACGCAAAACACTTCAATTATCTCAACCAAACGTATGTTGACAAACTTTCGTCAAACAAATGGTTGAGTATTGGAGAGTTGAGCGCAGAAATAGAAGGATTTATGCTTGCCATTCAAGATAGAGTCATTAATACTAAAAATTATAGAAAGCATATAATCAAAGATATAAATCAAATTGATGATTTATGTAGAAAATGTTTGGCTTTTCCCGAAACTATAGAACATATTATATCGGGATGTTCTATATTAGCGCCTTCCGAGTATACATTTAGGCACAATCAGGTTTTAAAAATAATTCACCAAAGTTTAGTAATTAAACATAACTTGATTGACTGCCGTAATATAGTACCATGTTATGAATATGAACCAAATTCATTTTTAGAAAATGAATTTTATAAAATATATTATGATAAAACTATACTAACAGACAGAACAATTAGTCATAATAGACCTGATATAGTTTTACATGACAAAATTAAAAAAATAACTTATATCATTGATGTAGCTATTCCAAATTCCTGTAATATTCAAAAAACTATTTCTGAAAAAATAAGAAAATACACAGATTTAGGAAATGAGATTAAAAGGATTTGGCATTCTCGGACTATAAAAATATTGCCATTTGTTATTTCGGCCACTGGCATAATACCTAGGAAACTGATTCAAAATTTAAGCATATTAGATTTGTCAAAGAATTTGTATATAAAAATGCAAAAATCAGTCATTTTAAATACATGTAGGATTACAAAGGATTTTTTAAATATTTATATTGAGGGATCGGTAGGATTTATAGGTTCAATTAGAAATGCCACAGAGCCGAACCGTCTGATATGAAAATATCTGGAGTCGGTGAATTATATTCCCATTTGGTCTCTAGTAGGTTGACATGTTGTTCTTGTATTTATAATACTTATATAGTGCAATTGCATAGCGTGGGTTGACTAGATGATCATTTGGGGAAGTGTGTGAAAGGGTTTAGTTTTTCCTTCTTTTTTCCTTTTTTTTTTTTTTTTTGGGGAAAATTTAACCCGGACATTTAAATCTGGTGCTTAAAAAAGGGAAGAGGTTTAGAAATATTAAAACCTGCAATGGAATAGATTAGATTATACTAGTATTAAAAATTATATTAGAATTAAATTTCAAACTCGGATCAGAAATTTTTAAAACTGCAAAAAATTTAGTAAAAGCAATAAATACTTGGGCAAAACTTCTATTAACATACTCATTTGGCATAATTAAATGGTCCAATACAGATTAAGATAGCTTAGGCTTAGATCGATTAATTAGAACTATGTTAACAAAGTTTAATTGCCATCATCCAAATTCAGCTATAGAACGAATTCATTTACCTAGAAATTTAGGGGGTAGAGGTATAGTCAAAATAACACCTTTGAAACACAATCATGTAGAAATGCTAAGAATTTTTTCCATAGGAAAGCTAATAGCTCAGAAATGCACAAAATAATTTGCAAGGCAGATAGAAACATTAAACCTTTAAATTTATATGACAAGAATGCCAACATTCTTATAAAAACTAACCGTCAAATAAAATTATCCACGCAAAACACTTCAATTATCTCAATCAAACGTGTATTGACAAACTTTCGTCAAACAAATGTTTGAGTATTGGAGAGTTGGGCGCAGAATTAGAAAGATTTATGCTTGCCATTCAAGATAGAGTCATTAATATTAAAAATTATAGGAAGCATATAATCAAATATATAAAACAAATTGATGATTTATGTAGAAAATGTTTGGCTTTTCCGGAAACTATAGAACATATTATATCGGGATGTTCTGTATTAGCGCCGTCCGAGTATACATTTAGGTACAATCAGGTTTTAAAAATAATTCACCAAAGTTTGGTAATTAAACATAACTTGATTGACTGCCATAATATAGTACCGTATTATGAATATGAACCAAATTCATTTTCAGAAAATGAATTTTATAAAATATATTATGATAAAACTATACTAATAGACAGAACAATTAGTCATAACGGACCTGATATAGTTTTACATGACAAAATTAAAAAAAAAACTTATATCAAATATCACTTATATCAAAAATAACTTATGTCGCTATTCCAAATTCCTGTAATATTAAAAAATCTGTTTATGAAAAAATAAGAAAATATACAGATTTGGGAAATGAGATAAAAAGAATTTGGCATTCTCAGACTATAAAAAATTTACCATTTGTTATTTCGGCTACTGGCATTATAGCTAGCTCTCTCATTCAAAATTTAGGTATATTAGATTTGTCAAAGAATTTATATATAAAAATGCAAAAATCAGTAATTTTAAATACATGTAGGATTACAAAAGATTTTTTAAATATTTATATTGAGGGATCAGTAGGATTTATAGGTCCAATTAGGAGTTCCACAGAGCCGAACCCTCTGATATGAAAATATCTGGAGTCGGTGAATTATTTTCCCATTTGGTTTCTTTGACATTTGTTCTTGCATTATTTTGTATTTATTACACTTATATAGTGCAAGTGCATAACGTGGATTGACTAGGTGATCATTTGTGTAAAAGTGCGTGAAAGAGTTAAGTTTTTCCTGCGGGAACGATAAATTTTATCAATATCAGAAGATAGAATAATTATATCCGACCAAAATTTTTTATTCAAAATCATCTCTGATGAAAATGACTACCTAGAAGACATTAATTTCCACTTTCGAGTTGGAAACACACGATCAAACCACCTATTCTACGTCCGACACTAAGAAACTAACTACATACAACATTCATTTTTCAGAAGGACGCACACAAAATACAATAACATCTTTTCGGATGCTGATATTTTCCATACATGTGTAAGATATTTAAGTTTTTTCTCATATTCATTATGTGTTTTAGTCCCTATATTTTGTTTATCTTTGATCATTTTGTTAACATTATTTCGCTTTCATCTTGAAACTTTTTTTATATAATGCGGAAATTTCACTGGTTAATACAAACATAAAACACTTAATTATTTCTTATTATTTTTAATTGTAAAACTAACGTTTTAAGACAAGATTTTTTATGCATAGCACAAAGGGTAACAATTATTATAAGCAATAATTATATGCCTGAAACACTCATCCACATTGAAAAATCTTCCGAGAAAAGATACATGACGCCAACGGGACTTGAACCCGTGTCCTCTCGATTGCCGGTCGATTGCTCTTGACCACTGAGCTATGGCGGCTTATCTCGTACCCGCCAAATGATTCAATATATGCTAGTGTTTCATTCAACAATTACTGCTTATTATATTTTTTCACCTGAAAACAACCAACTTTATTTTTGCGAGAGAAACATTGTAAGTGATAAGTCCCTCGCTAGGTGGCGTCGAGACAAATTATGTCTTCATTTTATTGGGGAAATACTTAAACTTGTCAAATATTAATTATTATTTTTAATTGTAAAACTAACGTTTTAAGACAAGATTTTTTATGCATAGCACAAAGGGTAACAATTATTATAAGCAATGATTATCAGCCTGAAACACTCATCCACATTGAAAAATCTTCCGAGAAAAGATACATGACGCCAACGGGACTTGAACCCGTGTCCTCTCGATTGCCGGTCGATTGCTCTTGACCACTGAGCTATGGCGGCTTATCTCGTACCCGCCAAATGATTCAATATATGCTAGTGTTTCATTCAACAATTACTGCTTATTATATTTTTTCACCTGAAAACAACCAACTTTATTTTTGCGAGAGAAACATTGTAAGTGTTAAGTCCCTCGCTAGGTGGCGTCGAGACAAATTATGTCTTCATTTTATTGGGGAAATACTTAAACTTGTCAAATATTAATTATTATTTTTAATTGTAAAACTAACGTTTTAAGACAAGATTTTTTATGCATAGCACAAAGGGTAACAATTATTATAAGCAATAATTATCAGCCTGAAACACTCATCCACGTGTCCTCTCGATTGCCGGTCGATTGCTCTTGACCACTGAGCTATGGCGGCTTATCTCGTACCCGCCAAATGATTCAATATATGCTAGTGTTTCATTCAACCATTACTGCTTATTATATTTTTTCACCTGAAAACAACCAACTTTATTTTTGCGAGAGAAACATTGTAAGTGTTAAGTCCCTCGCTAGGTGGCGTCGAGACAAATTATGTCTTCATTTTATTGGGGAAATACTTAAACTTGTCAAATATTAATTATTATTTTTAATTGTAAAAAATAAAGTTGGTTGTTTTCAGGTGAAAAAATATAATAAGCAGTAATTGTTGAATGAAACACTAGCATATATTGAATCATTTGGCGGGTACGAGATAAGCCGCCATAGCTCAGTGGTCAAGAGCAATCGACCGGCAATCGAGAGGACACGGGTTCAAGTCCCGTTGGCGTCATGTATCTTTTCTCGGAAGATTTTTCAATGTGGATGAGTGTTTCAGGCTGATAATTATTGCTTATAATAATTCTCAATTATTTCAAACATTGACTGTTTGTTTTCCCAATTAACTAAAATAAACCGAAATAAAATAAAATAAATGATTTAAATAGTGTTTTTACGTTAAATAAAATACGAAATATGTTAGTTGTTATCAGAAATTTAAAATATAATAAAACTTTGATTGGTTAGTTGATCGAGCGATCCAAAGCGTCGGGGTTTGGGGTTCAATTTTTTGCTAGATAAGTCCTCCATTCCTTATGTAATCACAACCAACACTTTCCTCTTATTATGATGGTAGAAGAAGAATTAAAATATTTTTCAGGTTTTGGGAAACCTGGTAATGTAAAACCGTCATCTTGTTGGGTAGGCGTTGTGCAGAAATGTAAGTTCGCCACGGTTTGTAGCGCAGCCATTTTAGGACTTTTAACAGCGTTAACAATGGGATGACGGGCTAAGCCAAGCCTTTCTTGAAATCTTCCTTAAATTTAATGCTTTCGGATGAAAACATGTTTAGTTAAAGTACTATAAATAATGGGCATCTGCCTTTGGCCAAGTTTACCTACAACGCTCTTCTGTACCTCGTGTAAAACATCAGTTAGTGAAACGGAAACACCATCCTGTATTTGGTTGATTTTTTCGCAAAATTTCTGTAAAAAAGGGGTTCCATTGGGCAAGCGATACGATACATTTCCATGGTAAGTACTGTGAAAGACCAGCGTGTCATCAGATTCCAGCGGGAGATTCATCAGGTTGGTCTTCTCAGGCTCCTCGCGATCTCGGCACATCTGTAGGAAGCAAGCAATTTGCTGTTAGTCGAAATCTCTCGTTGAGTTCAAAATCTTCGTTTATTTACTTCTTATGCAAAGAAGAGTGTCTGTGGCGTACACCGAATTTTATCATTATACAAAACTACAGTTTTATTGGACAGGACTATTCACATAAGCTTCGAGCAAATGGCGCGGCGGGCGAGTGTCAAATGAGCCAAATGAATACGAAAACGTATGAAGCAATAGTTGAACATTAATGGAAAAACTGGAATACATTACAACACTTACTATTATGAGTAGGTTATTATGAGTAGGTAGTAGGCATTCTACTGCTGTGCTCGTATCTGATTTCGCAATAAGTTTGAAAGTAAATTATGAAGTTGTTTTTTTTTATTACCATTATTTAGTGGTTACTTGGCACTTCAGCCACGAATCCACATAATATATATACTAAAGCAAATTATAACATTTTTCTTCAAAATATCTCCAAATCAGTAAACAGGTGATGTTTGAAAATTAGTTCATTTTATCCAGACTAAATTTAATGTTTGTATTGGTTTTTTTAAAAAATTAAATGCTTTTTAATTAATGTTACCTGAAGGAAAAACAATTTCGGTTTTCCGGAAAGATCTTTTCTCTCTTCCTCTTTATCCGTGATAATAAGTCTACTTATTACATCCGCAATTTTCATATACTCTGTAGCAGTCTCAAAGTACTGGTGAGAGCCATGAGTCATTATTGCTACAGCCACACAAGTGTCTTTACTGTAGTCAGGTGGATCATACTGATGGTGTCTTGGTCCACATTGCTCTGGTCGTTTGTCACACAGCTTTTTACAATTAGTACCTAGAAAATACGTTAAGAAGAAATGATTACAATTACATCGTGTTTTAGGGGGTAAAAATGAACCTCTATTCTGAAGCGATTTTTTTTTTTTACTTGTGTACCGCACAAGAGTCCCAACTGCTCCCGTCTGAAACCAGTGGGACTATGAAGGTGGGGAAGTACCTGGCTATTCAGATCTGGTTACCAAACACAGCTAAAGCCATTTAAAGCAACGTTTCAATTCTGAAAGGTGGTCTTACACCGGAGCGATACTGAAAGTATCTTCCACTCTGGAACGTACCGCAAATATACTATATATTATTATTTAAATGAATAAATTGTGAAATAACACAAATTAATCAAATAAAATTTATTTGCCACGCCGAGATTCGATCCCGCGACCTTCGGAGTGCGAGTCAAGAGCCTTACCGCTGGACTACGCTTGCCGTCTTTTGGTTACATTTAAAAAAATATACATAAAACTAGCGATTCCCGGCATCGTTGCTATGCCAATTAATAAAGAAATTGTTTCTCCCTGCTTGTCCTTTCCAATTCGTCCCATTCCCCTTCATCTCCCGCGACCCCTTCCTCTCACACTCCCAATCCGTTTTTTCCGCCTTCCCTCTCCCCACTTCCCTCTCCCGCTTCACCTGGCCCATGAGCCTCCCATCCGAGTTCCCCTCCCCCCTCCTGCATTCTATACATTCAGTCCCGGTACATTCATTTTTCAAGCCGCTCGCATGCCACCTATTGCAATTTTTACATAAATTTCATAATGCCATAGCTCACTAGTATACACAGAAACCTTTGCGGTCGTGCTCACAACAACTCACCAAAGTTTCATCGCAATCTGACGGTTTACCAACGCATAATGTCATGAAACCATCGCTGGCAGGGACACATCAAAGAGTTTATCGCAATCGGATGAATAGTTAGCAACGCATAATTTCATGATGCCAGAACTTACTATTATATGTATATAGAAACCATCGCGGGCATGCGCACATCAAATCCCCAAAGTTTCATCGTAATCGGATGAATGGTTTACAACTATCTCTACCTATCTTATTAATTTAATTAAATGTAATGTCTTAGTAAATTAATTGAAATATTATAAACCGTCGTAACTTGTGGTATTATTTAGTTATTAAAAAAATGATTTAACTTTCTTATCTAAAATATTAAAATCCAAATTGGACAGTTCCGAACTCCTGCAACTTGCAGAGGTACTGGAGGTACAATCGATGTATCGGTTTGCCACTTTGACTAATACTTAGGATTTATTAGACATGGTTAATGTTGCAATTTTGTAAACCTCTGACCACCTTACTTTAAAATGTTGTTGTTTGTATTTTTAAATAAATTATATATTTTTTATCGTAACTTATCATTATTATAACTCACTGTTCTTAAAATTTTCGTTGCTTATATTTTTATTTAATTTATGTACTTTTTTTTCTATTGTAACTTTATTTATCTTATTTCCTTCTCATGTTAAAGATGTACTGCCTTTATTTATTTATGTAAAAGCCCTCTGGGCATATAATAAAACAAATACTCATACAAAGACCTACACCCAAGCAAAGATATTTTGATAAATGAAACAATGTGACTTCGTTTGAACCACTTGTATATTTATTTAAAGCCGACCGGTTTCGAAACGACCGTTCCTTCCTCCGGGAAAACGTATATTTCAAACAAAGTAACGTTGTTTCATTTATCTATATGGAATAACCACAAAGTTATAGCTACATTCAAAAGTGGGAAGATATTTTGATTTTTATGTATGTGTACTCGTGGATTCCAACTCACCTTTATCTATTGTTCTTCGAACTTCATCTGCTGTTAGTTCATTGTACACTTCAATCTTAAAACCAATACTTGGAAAGCATTTTTCAATCGCTTTAACATCCTTTTCGGTCTCCGGCCTCGCTAATTCACTTGCTGGAAAGAATATAAAAGGAACACTTTTTTAATGTGAGTATTATTGTGAAGTTCCAATTTTCCGTGAATCTCATAATGTACTAGTCGTTCAGCAAGATTTTTTTTATGGAAAGAATTTTTTTTAAATGTGAAAGTATATCGATTCAAATATAATAACCACGACACAATTTAACTTACACAATAAGGGATTTGAAGGACACTTAAATTTGGAAAGCGTCGATATTCTGAATGGTTTGTTAATGGAAATTGATTTATTAAACTTGTAAAAAATAACAAACAAAAAAATCATAATTTTTCAGCACTTACAATTGGGGAATGCAAAGTTGAAAACCATTTGTTTTCCAAATGATAATGTTTCTTCGTAACAGGAACGATCAAAAGTGGATTTTCCCTTCGAGCATAAATACATTGGCCTTAGCAGTGTACTGGATACTTCCGGCAGTATATTATTCCGTGGTTTTTCAGTCACACTTATTCGGTTAGCCTTTAGCTCACAAAGGACTGCAGTCATGATATTGAATAAGGAAGTTCCATTTCCAATATCCTGCAGATATTGGCAAAACACTTTCAAGAAATAAGATCCATCTTCACGTGGAGAGGCCTCGCGTTCAAATGAGCTCTTGACAACGAAAAAATTAGCCTCAGCAGGAACTCCGTAACGGAATCCGCTTCCGTCAGACTCTATCTCTGGAAGTGTTCCAGGAGTCTTGGTTGCTTGGGATGCCTGAAATTATCACAAATTCAAATAATTAGGTACTATCCCAGATATGATTTTATATTTTTAAGGCTAAAAGCTTTTTCGTTATTTTTTTTGGGGCATTTTGCCACGATGTGCTACTTAATAAAGTAGCGCAACATAGCATAACACCCCAAAAATAAATAATGGAAAGTACTGCGCCAGTAGACTAAGTTTTCTGGGATGATCAGGAAATAATCAAATGCCATCGTTCGGCTTGCTTCAAGAGCCTTGGTCGCTTGGGATCAAACATATTGAAATACAAAAGAGATATGATATTATGTCCGCGTGACTGTCGGCGGTCTATCACCTAACAAGAGTAGTTTGCATACAAAAAGAATTTGTTCATTTCATTGATTTTTGAAGGTGCGCTTTAGTATCGGTTATCAATATATTTTGAATACGCAAATAATTCGTTCATTTAGTTTAACTTTCGTTTAGTTTATTAGTTCATTTAGTTTATTCGTTAATTGGTAAACAATATCGGCGACACCAGGAAACTGACACCAAAAACTGCGGAAAAAACATTCCTTATATTTCAATATCGGGAATCGGGATACTTACAATAATCAAGTGCTTTACGTTGGCATACACCGGAAGTCTTTGAGGCTGGAATGGAAGAAATAATCGCAAATTCCATATCCAAGTACCATCCCCTTGGGTTGAGACTTGAACAGGGTCAGAAGTTGTGCATGATTAAAATATCTGCGGGCTCGTGTGTGTTGTATACGCCAAGCTTTGGAGAGGCTAACTTAACTCTGGTTTCGATGAAAACTCCATGCCTGAGCTTGTCGCTGGTTAAACTCATTCACTGAGCATTGAATATGTCAATGATAGGCTTTTTTTGAATGATTGCTTCCAATGAAGTAGACTAAAATATCATTTCAATCCCTTTTAAAGGGTTGGTTCATTGAAACCATAAATTCGATCAGATCATTCTTAACTCAAGAGAAAATGACCCCAAGGTAGATGTAGTTAACCGTCTATTTTCTGCTTCAAAAACCTCTGAGCTGTGGAAGTTTCAGAGCCCTTTGAAAGTTTGTCAAACAAAAAGAGTACCGGTGAACTGTATTGTCATCCGTCTGTTTATTTCTTCTGCTCAAGAGTCTCAACGTTCCAAACCATCTGGAGCCATTGTGACAATGGCAACACCAATTGAGGTGTGTTGTGATTCTGAAGGTAGTAAGGAACGTAAAGAGATTAGGAAGAGGAAGAAGAGGAAGTACGTAAAAGTACCTAGATATTCTGGATCAAAATTCCTGTCAATGCTCCTAAAATTATGTATAGCATTTTGATACTATCTTACTTTCCAAATTATTAGGAAAACTACATTGTATTTTAAACTACCAGTAAACAAACTGTAAAAAATATTAGCTTTCTTATGGCGTGCCTCAGGGAAGCGTTTTCGGTCCCATTTTATTTTATTTTATTCTTAGTTTATGTAAAAGAATTGTATAAACTGTCCATAGATGCCACAATTCTAAATTTCAGTGATGATGTACATATTTACATATATACACAAATATTTTTAAAAGACGGATAGATAATAATACTAAAGTGACATAAACAAAATATATTTATATCTAGGATTATTCCTTTCGTGTTCGAGTACCCCAGAAAATCTGTTCTTGCCTCCTGACTAATGTTAGTTCCTATACGCGATTGTCCTTACTTAGAGAGCGAATGAATAAATTCAAATACAAGCATTTATTGAACTTGAGTAACAAAAACTGACAGCAACCCTTAGAATCGTTCTCCTCTTCAAAGTTCGGACATCGTAAGACTGCAGTTGTGACCCGGTCAAAGGCCTTAGAAATGTATTTTTTGTCTCATCGAAACATTCCGGTTAGGTGGAAATTAACAACAAAAAAATCTACAAAAAAAGGTATTTTCAGATGATTTTGTAGCCATTTCATGAATATAAAATGACAATATCTCACCTGAAAGACGAAAACCTTAAGCAAGTCCGGATGTTTGTCCCCAATCAAAATACTGATCATCTCTTCATCATAAAAAGAACCATCTTCACATAGAAGTTTTCCGTCGATCGAGGAGTGCGTTATAAAAAATATGAATATGGACTCGTATTGATGCCAAGTGTTTGATTCGTACTCTGAAAACAACCACACAATATGAAGTTTCGTCTGTTTGATATAGTTTTACTCTGACGACTTCTGCGGCTAAATTGAGTAAAAAGTTCAGAACTTAATGTTTATCTTTTTCTTGTCATTTGTACGGGGTTTTATACCCAGCTAAGAATTTTTCCTCATAGTAAAGAAACTAAAAAAATTGTCGAGTCAATACAACCATCAGATGGTAATAGTAATAAAGCCAAATGAGCCGCAGTACTGGTTAGTTAGAAACATGAAAGAATATTGTTAAAAGCCCAAGCTAGTTAGAGGATTACAAAAGAATTATAAAATAAAAAAAGCAGTGTAAAACCGAACAATTCATATTATGGATATAAGACAACTAGATTTGAAAACGACAAAGGAGTGCAATTAAATACAAATAAGGCTTAGGTACCATATGTTTTCCTTAGAGTGCGGCTGACTGCAATAGCAGTCAAAGAAATTCAGGCCCACACTGCGGATGTAGCATTAGCACAATTAACAGCCCATACGAATTGTTCACTTTCGTTGCTGATTTTAACCCCTCCGCAATTTAAGCAGATATATGCGTTAGAAATACGACAGCAGTCAAGTACAATAAGCGTGTTTATACGTCAACGCGTGTGTCTCCACAGAAATCGTTATAACTCCGTTATTCTTTTAGTGACATCCCTAAAACAAAAAGTAAAAGGTCGATAGTGGAACAAGCTGTACATCCCTATTCAAGTTGTCCATAGAAATTCATAACAAGAATATTCTGTCATTCGCGCAATCTGTTACATAATTTTTCCCGTCAAATTTCGGACTGGCGGCTCGACATTGTTAATTTGTGTTTATTATACATTTATACAATAGAATAAGTATTGTTGTTTACATAATCTGTGATTTTAGTACCGTTTTCACATAAAAACATCACGTGAGTCATTTTTACATTTTTTTAATGTTTGCATTCTAAATTTTAATATTTACAAAAGTTAATATTTATTTGTAATACAATAATTCGAAAGCTTATTTTGTAACCTTTCTAAAACGTTTTTTACTATACGGCTACGTTCAGAAATGTTTCATTTATAGAGCCTTAATTGTGAAACGGTAATAACACAAAGTTTTCGTAAAATGTCATTTTGTTTGAGACATCTCAAGCGAATATTCGCGAAAATCCGGAGGGGTTAACGTAAGGTTGTGTAAATTTGACGTTAAAATAAGGGCTGCTAATGCAGTTATCCGCAGTGTGGGCCTAAGTGTCTTTGACTGCTATCGCAGCCAGCCGCACTCTATGGATTAATCATTGAAGACAAAATTAGTGACTTTAAAATTTTCAATTGAGTCGTTAGTGATTAAATACCTATTAGAAATTAAGCTTTACTTGTTAAGTTATTCTAAAAAAAATCATACCTTCAAATAACGTATCTCCAATTTGTTCTTTGGTGTAAGATTTTCGAGGGTCGTCCACATCAAATCCGAGATTCTTGAAACACGTTGTAACATTCACAATGTCTGCTTTGATATCATCTTCTATTCTAGAGAGATATTCTTAAACAAAATTATTACAACGTTTTGATTAAAGTTGAATGTGAAAAATGCAAACTAAAATTCATAAATATCCCTAAAAATAAGTTTTATATTTGTTTTAAGGACACAAAAAACACATTGATAATCTTAGAAGGAGTTTTTGGAGTTAGTTACTTATGCTTGCGTGCCCAAGACATGTTGCGTGATTGCTGTTTGTACGGGTTGAGATAAAATACTAATAGTATTAATTTATTAGTCACTGTTATGCTTCACAGGTAACTTACCTTGAAAATCTCGTTGTAAAAACATGTACACTTTCCCTTGTTTCTTTCTAGGGCCTTCCATCTGAACCGCTTCCTCCATTTCAGAGATATATCCTGACTGGTATAGCGTTAGTGCTAATTGGTAGGAGGTGTGTCTTCACTACATTTAGTTGTCTGAAAAGTAAAAAGCAAAAAACTAATTTATTTGACTAACGGTACTTGGATTATTGGATAAGTTTAATGATTATTATTATAAAGCCATTCCCATTACACATTGAATCTTATCTATTTTGGCATGCAAATTTCCACGTAAAATACTGTATTGGTAAGTATTTGGTAGTGGAGAATGGATGAATTTGTTCCAGACACTCCAGAAAGACAATCTATTTTATTTTGTTTGGGAGACCAATAGTTTACCAGTTTAGATTAATAACAGAGCATAATAGTATCTGAGTCACAATAGTTGAACCATTTACAGGTTTCCACATAATTAGGGTATTATACATTAGTGAAGCGATTTGTGAGTTGATAATAAAAAAATACATTACAAGTTAAACAAGTTATTTAGGTGGGAATCGAGAGGGTGCATGATGGGGGGATCAGTTTAGTTGAGGTATAGGTATGTATGTAGTAATAAAAATAAGCACACCAAAAAAAAGTTCATAGGGTGGTGGCTGCATTAGACGAATTTCTATAGTCATTGTAAAGTATCGCCTGTGTGATTTTAAGGATTGTGGTGTGGAGTTAAAAATGTCAAATTGCGTATAGTGTAATTTGAAAGTGTGTGATGCACGATAAATGAAGGAATTCTGCTTAGAATAAGTGTTGCACCAAAGGGAGGCTAAGAATTATGTCTAATCTGGTTCGTTCATTATTCGTTCGTAGCTGGATTTTGGGCAATCTACGACAGATTTGATATTTTTTGTAGAAAGACTACACATATCATGTCAACACTTACGTTCAACTGAATCAAATACACGAGTCTGGGAATATCTGGGGTCGGAATAACCGATGTCAGGTATAATTAATATTAAAAAACAACAAAATTATGTATACCTAATATTTTTCCGGCACTTTCCAGACTGCTAGATGATTTAAGTATCGTCCTGGTGAAGGACCACCATTCAAAAATGAAACTAGAACTGCAATTGGCGACCAGATTCGAATATCGAGGTACCTTCCGATCACCCATCTTCTTCCCTCCTTCTTCAATGGGAATGCCTTAGTCCAGCTTCGGTCGGACACTTGAGTGATGTTCACATAGAAATAAAAAAAATTACCCCTTGAAACCGATGCGAAACAGTCGGAACACGGAATATAGGTACAGCAACTGTTTTTTTGAGAAATGTAATGTCGTTTTTTTTCAAATTAGACTCTTTTAACACTTGACTTGGGTAATATTTCACATAACTGGTGTTATAAAAATTAGCCAGTAGATAATTTTTATTTTTGGATATTTAAATTAATAATGCTTTAAAGGACTTGGATCATACAAGTCACACACACATACAGTACTAAACACAGTTATGAAAACAGATTTTAATAAAATGACATGTTATCGGTTTATCATAACGACGGCTTATCAAAAACTGCTTATCTTGTGGTATCACTATATTCGCAAGTCAATTTTTAATACGTTTGCTGACATTCGCTAAAATCTATTGATCTTCTTTTTCGTTATTTGTTTTTGGGGTGTTATGCCGTGTTACGCTACCTCCTTCTTTAGCCAACGTTTCGGAGATCGTTGCAGTGTCCATCATCAGGGCAGATCCGGCAGATCCGGTAGATATGTGAATATGCCGGATCTGCCCTGATGATGGACACTGCAACGTTGGCTAAAGAAGGAGGTAGCGCAACACGGCATAACACCCCAAAAACAAATAACGAAAATGCTTTTGGCCGTGAAAATCTTAAAACTTACCCTCCATTGATCTTATTGGTAGACAATTTAAATATTTATGTTGCAACGTAAGGTAACGATGTTTTAATACTTTTTTTTATAGTACAATGCTGAAAAGATTTTTCTTTTAATTGTGTTAATGACTATTAAATATACATGGGAAAATAATGTATTTGCATAAATAATGTTAAGGTAATATTTTAATTAAAAACTTTGGTGGAGTGTCTCCGTGACTTTAACTCCAGTAATGAAATCTAGAGCTGAAAGATGCTTTGAATTGATTGCGGGAACGGTTCAGACCAGCCATGTAGTAGGTACCAACATTTAAAAAAAAAAATTCTGCATTTTAAATTTTGATCAGACGTTGTAATATTCAAGTTTACAAATGGACTTCATTTAAAAGGTAAATTTTTGTTCATCTCTAAAATAAAAAAGTATGGTTTCGAAAAGGATGTATCCTGAGGCAAACAATTTAGATCGGACAGTTATAATATCCCGTTATTTTTTACGGGTCTACGCTAGTTTTTTACTAATTCTGAGGCAAATAATTTAGATCGTACAATTATAACATCCCGTGATTTTTCACGGGTCTACGCTAGTTTTGTATTAATTTTTGGCGTCTATAAATACTCATACCAATACTACAATTGATAGAGCCTTGTCTGCAGAGCCAAGTGGAAATAAAAGTGAGAAGTTCATCCATTTTTACGACACCTCTAAACTCTATCACATTGGCAGCTTGATGCTGGAGATTGTAATTACTTAAGAGTTTATAGGATACCTCTCGGAATACCTTTTCAAATAAAATACCTAATTTGACGAGGAATCTTTAGAAATTCAATGAAGATTTGCCTACCTAGAAAAAAGTTTTGTAAACTATTTAAAGTCAAGCCAACGTCTGAAGGCTTTATTTAAAATATATTCGGTTAAAATTTTCGAAAACCTTTTTCGTCTTAAAGTTATTCCACGGATGTATTTCGACATGTTGGACTGTCGTTTCGAATGATTGTTAATATTATTATTTTTAATTGATAAACTAATATATCCTTGAAGAAGAAGATAACAATAATAATCTAAACGAAAATATGAAAGAGAACAAGACACAGAAAAACAGACAAATGACAATGGTCGCAACTGGGACTCGAACCCAGACCTCTTGTCTAATCGGGACGAGCGCGTTAACCAATTTCGCTATTGCCAACTTCTGTCAAACCGTCATAATTGTAAATCTCATATTTAAAATTTTAGAATTTACAATATCGTCTTTAATTAATATTTTTAATTGTTAAACTAACGTTTTTTAGATTTTTATGCATAGCACAAAGGGTAACAATTATTATAAGCAATAATTAATAAATATTGTCTTTAACAAATTGTTTTTCCGTGTTACATTATTATGGGCAACTGCACTTTTTATTGGAAACAGTCATTCTAAGAATTGGTTTGTATCCTGGATAGCGTCTCGGATAAATATATCCGAATTTATTCATATCCCGCAGTCAAGTAGACATCAGAAGGACTCGGGTTCAAGTCCCGTCGGCGGCATGTATGTGTTGTATATGAGTGTTTCAGGCTAATGATTATTACTTATAATGATTGTTAACATGTTTGAAGTAGTTGAAGCATTGGGTGATCGATTATTATGAGAACAAATAAAGCCAGGAATTATGAGTAAATCTTCACAAAGTTATATTTAACGATTGAAGACTGTAAAAAATTTACAAACCTGCACATACCTTTTGCCTAAATAAAAAGGTAGCGTTCAAATAGAAGATTGCAGAACCTTAAGCAAAAAGCGATTAAAAAATCTTAAAGTAAAACCTAAAATCAAATCATCACCAGACATCAATAATTATTGAAGCATCGAGCGTTCAGAAAATACATGGAAGCCTGTAAATAAAAAAGACAGCAATTCTTGTGCATCGCACGTCTCAAAGACGTAGATTATCTTTCTAGGGTTAAATAAGTGTGAACAACTTCTGGTCATGGAATTTAAAGTCATTCAATGTTCATTGCCAAGTGTGAGAAATGAACAGGATTTAAGTACAGATCAGCTGTATCTACTGAAAATTTGTACAACAATTGTTGTTTATTTTTTTATTTTTTTATATTTTTCTATATTCATTACTTTGGTGGTTACATAATTTGTAGATTTTTCGACCACCATGCTAGGCACAAGCTCGTGTTATGGTGGTCGATAAAACAGTGCTTTAACGATATATGTCCAGTGATTTAAAAAATATTAAGTATATCTATAAAATATAAGTAATCAGTAATACAGCGCAATGGTTTTTTGGGCATCACAAAACATGTTGTTAGCTATGTTAACCGACAATCGAAAATGCGTAAGAGAGTTGGTGTTGAGAAGAATATTGAAAGTTCGGCAAATGAAAATGCAATCAGACGTTATTTCTACCTTATAATTTTACGCCTATTTTTTAATGATACATTTTCATTGCCCACTCAAGCTACAGAGGGATATGTGAAAAAGTGTTATGTGTTAAGTGAAAAGTGGATATGTGAAAAAATGTTACAGAAGCCTGTCTGTGGACCCTTGAGACGAGATGGTTTAATAAAAACTAGGTTGGAGTCACGAAACCTTATGCCTCTTTTTGACATCAAAATCCAGTACCGTTAATAGCAAATATAGAAAAATACTGGCTTCTAATGTGGTCACAGAATCCTAAAAGCCTAATTATAATTATTTTCCTTTTCTCCTTTTTTTACTACGACTTATATTATAGCCTATTATTATATTTTTTCATGTACAATAATATCCACCAGCTTTTCTTTTTTTTTTCTTTAAAATATTTTATATGTGTATTTTATATACCCTTTTGGAATGTGTGGGACTGCATATAGTGCATATCCTCCCCAATTACTGGAATAAACAAACCTTCTACTCCTGCAGTGTGTAATATAAGTTTTTTTCTCATTTTAATTATGTTGTTTTACTCTTTTTATTTTGTTTATCATTGATCATTTTGTTGACATTTTTTTAAACAGTTTAGTTTTACAGTTAGTGAACAATTATACTACATAGACAATACGTATTTTAGAATTGTGTTTTATTAAATTTTCTAAACTAACTAACTAACTAACCATCACGCCGTTTCTCCGCAGGGGTAGGCAGAGAGGACGGACCGCCAAACAACTCGGTCTTGGCACACACTCTTTGCCTTACTCACATTCATACATCGTGTCAAACATTCTCTTCTATTATTCTGACTTTTGACATGACCCGACTCAAGTATCTGATTCACTTGATCGTGCCATGTCTTCCTCGGGCGTCCCCGACTTCTTCGACCATTCACATTTGCGTCGTATATTCTTCTTATACTACTTCCTTCGTTCATTCGCTAAATTTTCTTTTTCTATCAATTTCACTTTTTTATGTGAATCTTGTGTGGAAACTTCACTGGTGCAACACATATTACAAAATTGTATGTAATTATTCTAAATTAACTGTTTGTTACCCTAATAATCTAAAATAAATAAAAATAACCAAAAAATTGTTTCAATATTTTTTTTATTAAGGAAACTACAAAATGTGTACTTTGTGCAAGAAAATTAAAAAATAATAAAACTTTGATCGTTTAATTGGTCACGCGGTCCAAAGCGTTAAGTTACCATCGTGGGGTCTCGGGTTCAATCCTATGCTAGATAAGTACTGCATCCCTTATGCAACCACAACCAATATTTTCCACTTATTGTGAGGGTAGTAGGAGAAATTTTTCAGGTTCTTCGAAACTTGGGAAAGTAAAACCACCGTCCTGTTGGGTCAGTAGGTGTAAAGAATCGACATAAACAGAAGACATACGCAGAAAAGTAAAGTTCGCCAGGGTTTGCAACGAAACCATTGTGAGACTTTTAACAGCATAAACAATGGGACGACGGGCTAAATGAAGCATTTCTTAAGAAATCTTCCTTAAATTCAATGTTTCCGGATGAAAATATGTTTAGTTAAAGTACTATAAATAATGGGCATCTGCGTTTCACCACGTGTAGCATGTTTACCAACTTTATGTACAACACCCCTCTGTACGTCGTGTAAAACATCAATTAGTGAAACGGAACCATCATCCGGAATTTGATTGATTCTTTCGCATAAAATCTGAATAAAAGGGGTTCCACCGCTTCCACGATACGATACATTTCCATTGTAAGTACTGTGAAAGACCAGAGTGTCGTCAAATTCCAGCGGGAGGCTCATCAACGGGAGGTTGGTCTGCTCAGACGACGTCGGCACATCGGCACCTCGCCGCATCCTCTTACTCCGGCACATCTGTAGGAAGCAAGCAGTTAGCTATATTAGTCGCTCTAGAAGTTAAAAGCCAGTTTTATTCAGAGGTTGATAAAATTTTGCACACTTAACCTCCAAACAAGAGGAAGTTCTCTGACTTCATCAGATTTCTAAAAACTCTGTGTAAAACCCGGGCGTCGACGGACACATTAAGCTAGTGGATTCTTAAAATGAATGTAAAACAGCCGTTATTCATTTACTTAATCAGGTCCATCCTCGCACTGCAAGGCCTACGATGCATGCCAGAGACGAGTGCGAGCAAGTATCAAGCTATTTATGCAAATAAAGCAAAGGCCCAAAATATTATTACGATCACAATTGAATTCTTACTTATTTGTTAATGGCGAACTGCCCAAGGTTTGCTTTTTTTATTACTAGATAGTACCCGGCGTGCGTTGCAATGTAACTCAAAGAAATAAAGTGTTTGTGTTTTTGGATACACATTTTTTTTCGTTTTTCCATGTGATGTGTGCACCAATAGATCAAAAAGTTTCTGACACGGGAGCACGCCACATACAGCTTTCCGTGTGATAAAATGGATTTACCCAAGTTTTCCCCTTTCCGCTATTCCTTACCGCTACTATGTTCTTCCTCCGACCCTCCCTCATCCCCATACCTCCGTCACCACTACCTTGCGTTCTTCTTCCACGTTCCTCTTTCACTTTCCCCGATTTCCCCGCTCCCTCGACCCCCACCCGCGAAACACCACTCCTTTGTTCCGCTCCCCCTTTCCCGGATTCTACTACCTTTCCCTCCTTCTCTCCCTGCCGCTAAACAACATTGAATACACACACTTCTCGCAGCTGTTCGTGTGAGAAGCGTGAATTTCCCAAATTTAATCTCTGCTATTCCTTATCGTTACTACGTCCTTTTATATCCCTTTCTCTGCCCGTCCCTCGTCCTCCAACACTTCCCCGCGTGTCTGTTTCTAAGTATTACCGCCTCCGTTCTCCTCCCGCGTCCCCTGCCCCTTCGCGTTATCTTTCCACCTTCCCGCTTTCCCCCTCCCACGTTCCCATTCTTCCCTCTCCTCCCGGGATCTCCACCTCTTCCGTATTTCCCTTTCTTCCCTCTTCCTATGTGCAATACACAGATTTATCAAACTTTCTCTGCAAACATGCTCGCCACCTATAGTACCTTTTTTGTACGAATTTCATTCAGCTAGATTTCCAAAGATCACCATTATAATATAATGCATATAAGTGCACGCCTTCAAGGGTTTCCATGGGTATACTTGATCGAAGGTTTCGATTTATTATATAGAAATCCTTGAAGGCGTGCGCTCAAAAACTCACCAAAGTTTCGAACAACATCTCACAAAAGTCGCAATCGGATGAATGGTATAGGAAATAATAAGGGACAAACACACATTAATTTAAGTGTACATAGATTTAGTTTTCACCTGGCATTTCAGCTACATGCGAACATATTATTATCATTCTTGAGTAAATTATAGCGTATTTCCTAAAAATGTCTCCGATCAGTAAATAGGTGAGGTTTGAAATCTAGATAATTTTAGCCAGACTAAATATGTTTGTTGTGTTTTATATCTATTATATTATTAAATGTTTGTCAACTAATCTTACCTGAAGGAAAAACAATTTCGGTTTTCCAGAAAGATCTTCTCTCTCTTCATATTTATCCTCTCCTTTTTTCTTTTTATTCGTAATAATAAGTCTACTTATTACATCCACAATTTTCATACGCTGCTTAGCATTAGCATTAGCATTAGCAGTCCTAAAGTACTGGTGAGAGCCATGAGACATAATCGCAACAGCCACACAGGTGTCATTACTGTAGTTAGGTGGGTCATACTGACGGTGTCTTGGTCCACACCGCTCTGGGCTTTTGTCACACTTTATTTTACAATTAGTACCTATAAAAAATGTGTAAGTGAGATGATTATAAACACATCCTTCGATAAAGTTTTAATAGCGTTTTAGAGGGTGAAATTAATGTATCTCTAAGTGTTTAACCTTTATCTATTGTTCTTCGGACTTCATCTGCTGTTAGCTCATTATAGACATCAACCGTGAAACCAATCCTCGAAAAGCATTCTTTAATTACTTTAACATCCTCCTCGGTCTGCGGCCTCGATTTAGGTGCTAGAAAGAATATAAGATACCATTTTTAAGAATATGAGTATTATACGTAAAGTTCCAATTTTTCAAGAGTACCACTACTCGAATATAATAATACCACGATAAGTTTTATACTTTAAAAAGATTATCATTTCGTGATATAAGGGTTTCAGTGTACCAATTTGTCAAACGTCGATATTCTGATTGTGAGGGTGGTTTATACATTGGAAATTGATTTATTAAACATATAAAAAAACGTAACTAATAATATACGAGTATATTTAAAAAAATAATAATTTTTCAGCACTCACAATTCGGGAATGCAAAGTTGAAAACCATTTGTTTTCCAAATGACAATGTTTCTTCGTAACAAGAATGATCAAAAGTGTACTTTCCCTTTGAGCGTAAATACATTGGCTTTAGCAGTGTGCTGGATACTTCCGGCAGTATATTATTCCGTGGTTTTTCATCCACTTCAAATCGGTTAGCCTTTAGCACACAAAGGACTGCAGTCATGATATTAAATAAGGAGGTTCCATTTCCAATATCCTGCAGATATTGGCAAAACACTTTCAAGAAATAAGATCCATCTTCGCGTGACAAGGCCTCGCGTTCAAATGAGCTCTTAACAATGAACAAATTGGCCTCAGCAGGAATCCCGAATGGGAATTCGTTTCCATCAGACTCTATCTCTGGCAAAGTTCCAGGAGTCTCGGTTGCTTGGGATGCCTGAAATTATAAAAAAATCATATATATCAAGTATCCATGTACGAGACTGTAGGCCTCCACAAAAACTGTAAATAATAAGCACCGCAGGGGTACTGTACTGTATTGCTTCCAATGAAGAAGACTAAATTGTCATTTCGGTTCTTTTTAGTCGTAATCAGATACCTGTTGATTCGTTGAAACAAAAAATTCGACCAGTTTATTTTTACCCCAAGATAAAATGTTCTCGAGGTGTCGGAAATCGTTTATTTTCTGTGCCCTTCGGTGACAAAAAGATTAACATGAAGTGTACTATCATCCGTATAGTAATTTTTGATTATTTTTTAAACGTGAAAACCGCACAATAGTCTAAACTGCTCCAAACCGTCTGGAGCCAGTGGGACCATGACATCCCTAATTGGGGTGTGTTCTGAAAGCCGGTAAGGAACGTAAGGAGATTAGAAAGAGGAAGATGGGGAAGTAAGTAAGTAAATCAAAATTCCTAACAATGCTCTTAGACCCATGTAAAGTATTTTGATATTATCTCATATTTCAAACTTTTACAAAAACTTTCAAATATTGGACTAAAAATGAAAATGTACTTAGCATTATTTGAAAGTATCAATAAAAAAACTGTAAAAATAATTAAAGTTTTTGTCATTTAGGATTAAGTTTGGCGTGCCTCATGGGAGCGTTTTGGGTCCCACTTTATTTTTAATTTATGTAAATAAATTGTTTAAACTGTGTACTGTGCATAGATGCCAAAATTCAAAATTTCGCTGATTATGTATACCTACATGTACACATAAGTCAAAAGATGGACAGACAATAATACTAATGTGATATAAACAAAATATATTGCGTCTAAGATTAATCCTTCCATGTGCGAGTATCCCAGAAAATTTGTTCCTGCTCGAAAATTTTATCTTTAATCGAACACGGTTTTGTAAATCGGAGAGGAGTGACCGCTACCACCATTGTGATCCCATCTCTAAAGGTCAGAAACTACCGATCACTAATAGTTCGGACGAAATCTTTATGAGAATCTGTGATTTGAATATTAGAAAATTTTACTCCAAAACTACTAGCCATCTCTTTAACCACAGAACTCCATTTGATATTAATTTTCAAACTGATCATGATAATAGATCCAAATAATATAATCTCTTTACTTATCATTTTTGCTGAAACCACATTTGGCTATTGAACTTTTGGATAATTTATTAGTGTTTTTATAACCTCAATCCTATAATCCAAATATAAACTAACGTGATTTATTTTGGGGTATTACGCCTTTTTGCTCTGTTTTTGGATACTTCGATACTGTCCAAAACGTTGACCAAAGAAAGAGGTAGCGGAACACGGCATAATACCACAAAATTAATCACGATAATACTTTTGGCCGTTAAAATTGTAAATCATATCATATATTTAAACTGTTTAAAAATTATGCATTTACCGTATGTTAATCTGTTATCCTTACAAATGATGAAATGATGTACACTCCTCTTCCTTCCGCAGGAATATACTACTGGAAGAGCAGTATACATCATAAGACACAAAATAACACATTGCATAACTCCAAAAAATTATACGTACGAAAGATTTATTATTATTAAACAGGTAAATAAAAACTTTTTTTTTGTAAACCACGCCTTCTCTTAAAACAGTGTTCCCTAACTAACGTGGTAAATGTTAAGGAAGCTAAAAGTCTTGAAGTTTTTCGTAGGTAGTCCAAATTCTAGGAAGTATTATTATTATAGTAATTTTAGAATAGATATACACTGGATACAAGAAGTAAAAATATTATAGCAAAATAAAATAAAAAAAATATGTATATGATAATGTATTTTTAAAAGATTAATAAATACACTTAAAAAATCAAATCTAGTCACCAAACATCGCTAAAGCCGTTTCACGCAACGCTTCTATTCCGAATGGTTGTCTTTCACTAGAACAATACTGAAAGCATTTCTGTGATGAGCACATAAAACAGAATCAGAGCCATAACCTATCTCTTTATAACTTGAGAAGAGAAACCGACAGCAACCCACTGAATCCTACCCTCAAAACATCGGAATCTTTAAGATGGTAAATGTAACCCGGTCGAAGACCTTTTGAGTCTCACCGAAACATTCCAAGCAAAATCAAATTTATAAAAAAGGACATTAGGTGAATATTATTAAATTATTTTTCCCCCATTTCATGAATATAAAGTGTGTAGCGCGCCGTTTTTACGCTTGCCACTACACCATCTCTTTCCCCCGTACAGCGCCATCCTGCTCACCCACTCCTAAGTAAACCAGGATGCGCCGACGCCTTCTGCGCATCTCCCACCCTCGAGCCGCTACATAAACCACACCCCGCAACAAGGAATGGGCTATATAACAGGCTGCGCGCCCTAAATTAGTCAGTTCGTCTGCAGCTCGCTCTTGGCTAGTACGCTCTCTTAGTTGCGCTTCGTCCTCTGGCACGACCCTCTAAGGAGTATTCTACTACCATAAGTAAAGCACCAACCAGACCCCCGACTGCTGCCTTAGTTGCGCTTCGTCCTATGGTACGACCCTCTAAGCAGAACCACAGTCAGTTTTGTTGTTCCCAAAGCCTAACGGCAAGGTTTCCTCCGATCCCTTGCTCAGTTAATTAGTGAATTGATACATTGTGACTATTTTTACCATATTATGTGATCTGTGAACTTACTTTCTTAAATAAATAACCTTTTACCAACAATTGTGTTATAAGTGTACTTTTTGTATGCTACCAATTTAAAACCATTTATTGGATGACCAACACCTCTGTCATAGGTCACCCCAAGTAGTTCGCTACGTTTGGTGACTTAGCAGGGGTGCTCGGATTCATGGGGTGTGGTTTGTACCGGTCTTTGGCAGGCTTGACTGGCCGGATCGGGAGAGAATGGTTGACGGAGTCCCTTTGACTTCTTCACCTGTACTCACCTGAAAGACGAAAACCTTAAGCAAGTCCGGATGTTTGCCCTCAATCAAAATACTGATCATTTCTTCATCATAAAAAGAACCACCTTCACATAGAAGTTTTCCATTCGCCGAGGAGTGCGTAATAAAAAATATGAATATGGACTCGTATTCATTCCAAATGTTTGATTTGGACTCTGAAAACAACCACACAATATGAAATAGCTTGAACCTGTCGACTTCCAATGATTGAGTTAAAAGAAGGTTCCGAAATAGATCAGAATATTGTATATATATATTTTTTTAAAGAAAGACAAATATTCCCGGGTTACGAATAACCCGACAATATTTGAAAATCTTCAACTACCACCCCGGAAAGCGGAAATGTTGCTTGTGTTGTAATGGAGGACTTAGCCAGCCGAGCTATACTGAGCCATTGGCTGGTCGAAGTTTTTCTTGTTCGTCATTTGCATGGGTTTTGTTATCCAATTAAAAAAATTTCCTCATTAAACGCAGTAATGTAACTTAAAATCAGTCAAGTAAATACAACCATCAGATGGTAACAGTAATAAGGACAAATGAACCGCAGCGCTACATAGTTACTTAGAAACATGATCTTCGCGCCCTTGAAGTGATTTTTCTGACGAAAATGGCGCTATAGAAATCATCTAAATATTATGTATTTTTAGGTTTCATATTTGTTTTATTATATTATTATTTATTATTATTATTAAAGGATATGGCTATAAATCTTAGCTATTTAGAGGATTACGAAATATTTATAAAATAAAAAAGGTGAAAACTGAGTAATGCAAATCATGGCATATTCGATCGAAAATGTCCAAAACACGACTAAAATAGTGCCATTTTTTTTACATGAGCTGCACACAGGAAAATAATTTCCTTAGATAATAAAACCTTAGGAAAATAATTTCCCCCAGGACCTATGTCATCTTTGAGGATGCTGTGTGGAGGGTTTTTAAACATTAAAAACAGATAAGGCGTACGTACCGTTCCATTAATCATTGAAAACAATATTGGAGACTCCCAAATTTGAGGTTTTACTCATTAACTTATGCTAAAAAAAAAAGTTACTATACCTTCAATTAATGCATCTATAATATTTTGCTTGGTGTAATATTTCCGAATATTTTTAATATCCACATCAAACCCGAGATTCTGGAAACACGTTGTAACATTCACAATGTCTGCTTCGATGTCCTCTTCTTTTCTAGGGACATATTCTAAAACACAATTATTATAACATTATCTATTCATTTATTTATTAATGCCCTTTTTCGGGGCTTTTGCATTACGTATGAATAATAAGAAATACACAGCATTCATTGTACATAACTGAACTGTCTCAGTAACAATATTTTATATTTGTTTAAACATAAATTGAAGATGTCCACTGACTTGGTATAATTGTTTCCCTCCATTAGTATTCTGGATAAAGAGGAAAACAAATGGTAGTTAGTTCCAGAATTTCTGCACTGAAATAAATCCTGACTTCTAGTATTACGTAATGGAATCCGGAAGCTTATCAATTCTAACAATACCGGACTATTAACTAAATCATTTAGAATTTAATATAGAAATACTAAGTCAGTGAAAATTATTCTGTCTGACAATTTGAGCATATTCATATCATCATCATCATCATTATTCATTACATAGTATAAAATGAAGTCGCTCAAAATGTATGTGCGCGTTAATCTTTTAAACTACGCAACGGATTTTCATGCGGTTTTCACCAATAGATAGAGTGATTGAAGAGGAATGTTTATATGTATAATACATGTAAATTATATTAGAGAAAAGCCGAAAAATTCAAAGAAAACATATTTTTGTGCGATTTAAAACGGCTGGCGGGCCGTACAATAGTCACTTTGGAAATTCGTTCTACGGAAGAAATTGGAAAATAGATGTCCTAGAGTAAGTAGGTTTTTGATTTGAATTATTTTTTTTTTTTGTATTTCTTGGGCATTAACTATGTAACAATTTCTAGACATTTTGTTTTTTGAAGAGTTTTATTAAATGTACATTTGTTACTTAAATATAATTTTTCCGCGACCGGTTTCGATACAACCGTATCATTCACGAGCAGAATTAAAACTAACTTAAAAATTAAATGCAAGTACCAAAGATTAATTAGGTGGGAGTAGTGGGAGGGATGATTTTGGAGGGAGGGGGAAAGCGGTGGGAGGAGTCAATATTATACGGAAACATGGTTAGTAAGGTAGATTTGCAAGGCGCTATTATTTTATTCACTAAATTAATTTAAGATTTCATTTATTTGTTTATTTCGAGAGTTTCTAAAGCGCAAAGATTAAAGTATGAGTTTATATTGCAATGTTTAAATTTTGTTTTTTCTTTATTGAAGCTATGGCCTGACTCTAATAAATGATTCGCAAATTCGGAGTAATTATTATTTCGTAAAAAAAGTTCATGTTCCCTGATTCTAGTTTTGAAATTTCTAGTTGTCATACCTACATACTGTGCGTCACAGTCGTTACATTCTAAAGTGTATATCCCGTTTTTTTCAAATTTATTAGAAACATCCTTATTATTTATCAATTTTTTTTATTTTAGAATTAGTATAGAAAGCTGGAGAAATATGATCTGGTAATAAACGGCATATTTTTAAGGATAAATCGCCTGTAAAAAGGAGTTTTTTATATATTGGGTAGTTACCAGGTTTGCTCATATTATTACCACTGTAAATGTACTTTTTTGTTAACAAATTTGCTTGTTTCTTATTAACTAAGCGGTCAATTATTTCAGGTTTATATCCATTGTTCATGGCTATCTGTTTTATAAGGTTAATTTCATTATTATAATTATCATTGTTTAAAGGGACATTAATAGCGCGATGTATCATTGAGTTGAAGGAGGCGAGTTTATGTGATAAAGGGTGAAGTGAAGTAGACGGTATAACACAATCAGTGTGCGTAGGTTTTCTGTATATATTAAATACACACTTATTATTATCTAAATTGATATTTAAGTCTAAGAAATTTAAATTGTTGTTATCATTATGTTCCAGTGTAAATTTTATATTTTGGTGAAGGTTATTAATAAAAGTGAGAAAGTTGTGTAATTGTCTGTTACTACCTGACCAAATTACAAATACGTCATCAACATACCTAAACCATACAAAAAACATTAGATAATAGGGGAAGTCCACAATCGAATAATTTGTTTTCAAAGGAGTTCATAAATATCTCAGCGAACAAAGGAGAGGCGGGATTCCCCATTGGAAGGCCATTATGTTGTTTGTATAATTTATCTTTATGTATAATTTAATCTTTGCGCTTTAGAAACGCTCGAAATAAACAAAAAAATTAAATCTAAAATTAATTTAGTGAATAAAATAATAGCGCCTTGCAAATCTCCTTTACTAACCATGTTTCCGTATAATATTGACTCCTCCCACCGCTTTCCCCCTCCCCCCAAAATCATCCCTCCCACTACTCCCACCTAATTAATCTTTGGTACTTGCATTTAATTTTTAAGTTAGTTTCAATTCTGTTCGTGAATTATACGGTTGTATCGAAACCGGTCGCGGAAAAATTATATTTAAGTAATAAATGTACATTTAATAAAACTCTTCAAAAAACAAAATTGAATTATTTTATTTGATGAAGTCGCTCAAAATGTATGTGCGCATATATCTTTTAAACTACGCAAGGGATATTCATGCGGTTTTCACCAATAGATGGACTGATTCAAGAGGAAGGTTTATATGTATAAAAACATGCTTATTATAGTAGAGAAAAGTCGAGAAGTTCAAATATTCAATTCGAGCGGGCAGCTGGCAAGCGGGTGGTGTGGATTTTATAAAGGTTGGGTAATGGCGTTGTGTTTCGTTAGCCACAGCAACGTGTGGCCGGGTCTGCTAGTACAGTATAAAATGAAGTCGCTCAAAATATATGTGCGCATTGATCTTTTAAACTACGCAACGGATTTTCATGTGGTTTACACCAATAGATAGAGTGATTCAAGAGGAAGGTTTATATGTATAATACATGCTTATTATAGTAGAGAAAAGCCGAGATATTCAAATACTCAATTCAGGCAGCGGGCAGCAGGCAAGTGGGTGGTGTGGATTTTATAAAGGTTGGATAATGGCGTTGTGTTTCGTTAGCCACAGCAACGTGTGGCCGGGCCTGCTAGTTTAAAATATAATTGTACAACATAATTACTGGAATAACCATTTTAAAATTTAGAAAACGTAAGAATTTGTTTTGAATTCTTTCAACAGATTGTACATGTAAACTTTAATGTGGATTCCAGACGGGAGAATTGTACTCAAGTTGACTTCTAACATAGGGAAAATATAACTGTTTAATACACTTTATATTGTTAAAATTTCTAGTTAGCCATAAATCCCAAAATTTTTAAGCCCTTGTTAGAGATTTCTGTTATATTGTTAACAAATGAAAGATTTGATTGAACATTGATAACAGTGAGAGCATTGTAATCAATGTTGTAATTAAATATCACTGGATTTTTTATTCGAGAAAATCCAACTATGTAATATTTTGAGATATTTAGGTAAAGTCTATTTTCATTACACCAAATTAACAATTTACTGATATTATCGTTAAGAATGAAAAGAGTATCGTCACTTGTTTTGGGTTATTATGCCGTGTTGCGTTTCCTCTTTCTTTAGTTTATGTTTCAGACATGGCTACAATGTCCATCATCAAGCAAAACAGCATAAAAACAAAAAAAATATTTCATCAGTATTTTATACCACAGTGATCACATAATATTGGGAGCATGCAAGTAGGAATTACTATCTCTATTTTTGACAAAAATTGATATTCGAATGTCATTATGTAGAGAAAGAATCCCGCTTAACTGGTAAAAGTCACTTTCTGTATATATTTTTTTAAATTCCAGGTATTTTCTGCGTTGTCAAGCAAACACCGATTTTTAATCCAATTTTAGACAATAATTTTATACCCATTTTTAAAGTACGCTTCTAAAAAATTTTTTAAACAGTTTGATGTTCCAAGCATACAGAAAATCTATGCCAAAAACCTTCTACTACATCACCACAAAAATGATTCAGAGGCAGACATGCTCATAAAACCAGAACCAAACAATCAGACATACTTAATATACCAAAGTGTAACTCTTCATTTGGACAAAGAAGTTCTGCATTTTTAGCAGTAAAGTTATATAACAAACTGCCACTTAGCATCAAACAAATTAAAACAAATAGCTACATTAAGGACATTAAATGTTGGCTGATGGAACTATCGGAAAACGAACTTACTAGAATAATTAAAACATCGTCATAGAAGTTTCTGGAAAACCTTATCCAAACAATGAAGTTAAACCATAGAAGTCGCTGAAAACTTATCCAAAGCATAGTCCCTCTTAGCACAGGACCTCCTAGTGAGGAGGACTACGAATATATTTTATATAACACTTAACATATTTCATATAAAAATGTAAAAAATAATAAATGTATAGTTACTAAAAAAAAAAAAAAACTAAAAATATGCGCTTCTTGGATGCAAGAAATTGCTAATTCCATTCATTTTCTAAATAATAAATAATTATCACATATTTTGAAAAATTAAATGTTATAATTATTTTTGTCATGAAAAACACACATTTTTCTTAGAAGCGGGTTTACGGAGTTAGTGACTTATGTTGTATGCCAACGATATGCCGTGTCACTGTCGAGCTCCACATGTACTCGTAACTTACCTTGAAAATCTCGTTGTAAAAACATGTAGACTTTCCCTTGTTTCTTCCTGGGGCCTTCCATCTGAACCGCTTCCCCCATTTCAGATATCGATTCAGATATCGATTTTCAGATCCCCGATTCAGATCGGATATTTCCTGACTGGTGATAGCGCTAGTGCTAATTGATAGGAGATGTGTCTTCAATATATTTAGTTGTTCAAAATCTAGTAAAGCATAACAAAACAAATTTAATTGTTTAACGGCACTGGATAAGTTTAATCATCACAATACAAGCACTCCCATTATATATCATCATTTGCCAAGCAAATTTCTAAGTTAAAATACTCTATTTTTAATTATTTATTGGTGAAGAATGGATAAATTGGTTCCAGACAACCCAGAAAGACAATCATATCAACACTTACGTTCAACTGAATGAAATACACGATTCAGGAAATATTTGAGAATCGATTTCATGATTAATTAATATTTAAAAACTTAAAATTATGGATATCTAGTAAACCGATTACACACCTCCTTCCCCACCACATTTCCAACGGTCGGGCTTCACAAAATACCCCAAGCGGGGTTGCCTTATTCTACTAGCTTCGGTCGTTAGGACACTCGAATGATGAAATTTTCACAGAAATAAGAAATATGTACCTTTTAAAGCCGATGCGAAATGTTCGGAACATTGAATATAAGCAACTGCCTGATTTGTGAAATGTAATGACGGTTTCTTTTTAAATTAGACGCTTGAATTCACTTAATACTTGACTTAAGGTAATGACTGAAATGTAATGACGGTTTCTTTTTAAATTAGACGCTTGAATTCACTTAATACTTGACTTAAGGTAATTACTGAAATGTAATGACGGTTTCTTTTTAAATTAGACGCTTGAATTCACTTAATACTTGACTTAAGGTAATTACTGAAATGTAATGACGGTTTCTTTTTAAATTAGACGCTTGAATTCACTTAATACTTGACTTAAGGTAATGACTGAAATGTAATGACGGTTTCTTTTTAAATTAGACGCTTGAATTCACTTAATACTTGACTTAAGGTAATGACTGAAATGTAATGACGGTTTCTTTTTAAATTAGACGCTTGCATTCACTTAATACTTGACTTAAGGTAATTACACAACTAAGGTGTTATAAAAATTAGCCAGCAATTTTTATTTTTGGCTATTATAATCAATAACTTTTTTTCTTTGTTCACAAATAACTTTTGAGTACGATACTAGGCACATGCCCGTAATATGATAGTCGGTTGAATACCAAAACTGAAGTCAATAAAACGACTTATGGGCTTATCATAACGACGGTTAATAAAAAAATCTTATCTTGAGATACCACTCTATTTTCAAGACATCGATACGATAACAGAAATTCTCAAAACTCTATCTTTAGAGGTAGACAATTTATATATTTATGTTGCAAAGTAATTTAAATTTATTTTTTAGTATAATGCTTAAGAAATTGACTTGTGACTTGTTAAGTTGATTGTTAAATAATTTATTTACATAGATAATATAAAGGTAATGTTTTAATTAAAAATACTAACTATGATGGTGTCTGCATGACCGTAACTCTAGTTATGAAATGTAATGGATTTGCTGTGATTTTCAAAATTGGAACTGATTGCGGGAACGGTTCAGACAAGCGATGTAGTAGATACCGAAAGTGTCATATTAATTACTAATTCTAATTTTTGTTTGTCTCTAAAATTGTCAATGTATGTTTTTGAAAGGAAATTATCCTGAGGCTAATAATTTAGATCCTATAATTACAATATCCCGTGATTTTTCACGGGTCTTCGATAGCTGTGTACTAATTTGTTGGCATCTGTAAATAGTGGCAATTGATAGAGCCACGGCTGCAATGCCAAGTGGAAATAAAAGTCAGGAGTTCATCTATTTTTACGACAAAATATCTATCCATCAAGTGGTTAAAGCAGGGTTTACAAATTCAAATATCTATTTTTCAAAAAAAATTTAGATCAGATTTTTCAATACACAAAACATAACTGTCTATAAAGGTGATAAAGAGTGTCGGTAGGAACACAAAGAAAGGCAAAACAAAATCTAGAATTTTAGGATTAGAGCTTAGGGATTACAATCGGACCAAAATACCTAGCTATAACATAGTGAACCAATAATACTAAACTTGAACCAATGCAAAAAGAATAATGAAAAGAAATATTTACAATTTACACTGCTCGGGAAAACTTTGCTGTAAATAAACAAGCAATAGGTACTTATCGTAATCTTCGGTGATCGATCTTATCTTACCGATAGTCGACACTATTAAAGGGGAGTACAATCTAAATCATTTGATTGACCCTAGCAATACAATTGCACAGTAAAACACTGGTATTAGCAGTAAGTTGCAAATACAAGGATTATACTTATAACTAAAATATATACATAAAATAAGCTCTCCCGTGTTGGGGTAGCCCAGCTAGTATTTAATAATTGAAGATAATAATTTTAATTTAATAATTTTAGAGACTCTCAAACAAAATTTGAATCAGAAACATTAGAAAAAAAAATCGGTTCCATCAAAGAATTGGGCCTAGGACCTTTGCCTTACCGGGGCTCTGCTCTAACCACTGAACTAATTCGACTTTTTTTTTTTTTACAGTGAATACCGCATAAGAATCTCAACTTCTCCCGTCTGGAGCCAGTGAGGCCGATTGGCCGGATCAAATGTCGGCCGGATCAAATGTCGCCAGACCAAATGTCGCCAGACCAAATGTCGCCGGACCAAATGTCGGGTCACCGATTAAATATTACAAATTGAGGTTTTGTAATGTCCAATGTTTGCAGGCAATACTGGGCCCTTTATCTCCAGTATTCCTCTAGGATGTTTTCAAGGTTATTATTTAAACACTTAGTACTTTGATACATGGAAACTGTTTAATAGAATATAATAGTACAATGTTGGCTGTAAGCCGTCTGACGAGAAAGAGGGCGCGCGAGATCTCCGCTCGCTATTATATCGTATTAGGGTAGTTCTTAGTCGAAGTATGAAACAGTTAAAAGTGACCGAATTAATATGGGTTCCGTAGCTTAATCGGTAGAGCTGTTTCCATGTAAGAAAAGGGTTCTGGGTTCGAGTCCCAGCGGAGCCAATATCTTTTCTGATTTTTCTGTCTCCAGATTTCGATTGAGTTTCGCTAATATTGTCTTCATTTAATTAAATATTATAATTTGAGATTTTACTCATAAAGTTTAAAAAAATAATAATAAATATTCATCCTAGACTTGCAGAAAAAGTCAATAAATGTCGCGCATTACAAATAAAAATGGATAAAAATTTATCCAGACACCATCTAGATTGCATTTAGTTCGAGTTGAATCTTGTAATCATATATCATTAATAATGTTCTATTAAATGCAGTCACCACTATAAGAGATCTAGGAATCACTCTTGATTCAAAGTTTATGTTTGATGTACACATCAGTAAAATTATAAGTAAATCATTGAAAATGATTGGATTCATCCATAGAATATCAAAACCATTTAAATACCCCCAATCCATTATAACCTTGTACAACTCGTTGGTCAGAAGTAATTTGGAATATGGGAGTGTTATCTGGAATCCACATTATTTAAAACATTCTAAAACAATTGAATCTATGCAAAAAAAAATTCCTAAGACTGCTATCATTTAAACTTGGATTTAATGCCATGCTCCAATCCTATGAGGAACGATTACAACACTTTAATTTGACAACATTGGAAAAAAGAAGACAATTTGCTGACTTAATATGTTTATATAAAATTATTCATGATAAACTTTTAACCACTCATTGTCTGAGCAACATACATATTAAAGTTCCTAATAGACGTAACTTAAGAAGTCAAAATATATTCCATATTGAAATATTTAATAACAATATTGCATACTTCAATCCACTGTCTCGAATGTGTCGTTTGTACAACACAATTGAATGTGACCTTATTGATATCTTCGCAAACAGTCTCGAATATTTTAAAAAACAAATTAAAAATCTTCTACCATGATATGTCATGGAAGAAGATTTTTAATTATTGTTAATTGATGATATGTCACGATTGTTAATTGCTTTATTATTATGTCTTTTCTTTATTTTAACTTTATTATCCTTTCCAGAAACGTTTCTTTCTCTGTACACTTACCATGTTTTAAATTTCATGTCTTATATTTCTTTTTTATTATTATTATTATTTCTGTTTTTTTTCACTACTAGCATCTCCGTCTAGCAACAACTAAACCTTAATTACGCATGCTGTTAACATTTCTGATTGGAGTGTTAATATCAGTTCATATTCCAACGTAATAATATTAATGCAATAATTTGTTAACACTCTGTAAATGTTTCAAACAATAAATAAATAAATAAATAAATATATAAAGATAGCAGCCAATAATATGTGCGTTAAGTAAGTGAAGATAATGTTGGTAGTTCTTAGTCGAAGTATGATACAGTTAAAAGTGACCGAATTAATATGGGTTCCGTAGCTTAATCGGTAGAGCTGTTTCCATGTAAGAAAAGGGTTCTGGGTTCGAGTCCCAGCGGAGCCAATATCTTTTCTGATTTTTCGGTCTCCAGATTTCGATTGAGTTTCGCTAATATTGTCTTCATTTAATTAAATATTATAATTTGAGATTTTACTCATAAAGTTTAAAAAATTAATAATAAATATTCATCCTAGACTTGCAGAAAAAGTCAATAGATGTCGCGCATTACAAATAAAAATGGATAAAAATTTATCCAGACACTATCTAGATTGCATTTAGTTCGAGTTGAATCTTGTAATCATATATACAGATAGCAGCTAATAATATGTGCATTAAGTAAGAGAAGATAATGTTGGTAGTTCTTAGTCGAAGTATGATACACTTAAAAGTGACCGAATTAATATGGGTTCCGTAGCTTAATCGGTAGAGCTGTTTCCATGTAAGAAAAGGGTTCTGGGTTCGAGTCCCAGCGGAGCCAATATCTTTTCTGATTTTTCTGTCTCCAGATTTCGATTGAGTTTCGCTAATATTGTCTTCATTTAATTAAATATTATTTATAACCTTAATAAACCTATTAAATCTCGCCGGCCGACATCCAGGAATTGGTCTAGCGGTTAGTGTCACTCGCTAAACTGTCAAAGCCAGCCGCTGAGTAGAGAATGGGTTCAATCCTCGGTCCGGAAAAAAATAAATATTTTTTTTTCGCATTTATTTTTATAATTAATACAGAGAAGGCGATAACTTATAAAAAAATGAACCCACATCAATTTATGGATTCTGCGAAGGAGGCAATTGATGATTTGCTCAATTGTGTTCAAGATAAAGTTTATAAATTCAACAAGGAACAAATTCACCTAATTACAACGAAAACAAGTGCTATATTAAACTGGATGGGACATTTAACTATTCAATTGTCTGAAGCAAAAGAAAAATAATTGAACCAACATTTGGATACGGGAAAGTAGCTGAAAATCAAAATAAAACATTGAAAAGTGATTACAAATTAATAGTTTCATCCAACAATGTTGAAGAATCTTCTGAAAATATACAAAACAAACACGTTGCACAGGAAGAAAATTAGCTTAAGTAAGATTGGTGCCAAAGTGATTGGTGTTAATGCGATATCTAACAATAGAATACTTATAAAATGTTCGACAAAGTACGATGCGGAAAAAATGAGTAAAGCTATTGGGGACGAGTTCAAAGACATCAGTGCTACAGAAATTAAAAAGAAAAGACCAACTGTAATCCTTAAGGGCATTACTAATGACTATAATAAGGATGATATTTTACAAGATATTATCGAACAGAATGAAGATATCGAGGCTGTAATGATAGATAAACCAGAAATTGAGATGACGTTAAAAAAGATCTTGAAAAACAAATATAATAACACATCTAATTACATAATAGAAGTTAGTACTAAAATAAGAAGATGGTTAGTTTCTACCGGTAAAATCTATTTGGGGTACCAGAGAATACAAGTAGAGGATGCCCGCCCTGTGGTTCAGTGCTTTCACTGCTTGGGCTTTGGACATACTTCTGTCAGGTGTCTGCATAAAGAAAAGGACAAACCGTCGTGTACACACTGCGCTGGTGATCATTCCTACAAAGATTGTGCTAACAAAGATAAAGAACCTAAATGTAAAAACTGTGATAGCAAAAATAAAAAAATGAACTGGAATATTGACATCAGGCATTCTGCAAACGACAATACGAAATGCAATGTGTATAAAAAAATGAGCATTTTAGCAAAAGAAAAAATAGAATATTGACTAGAAATAACATTAAACCTGTCTCAAAGTAGATATAGTGCTATTATAATACATATGAATTTTTCTCGTAGAATTTGCTACATTTCAATAAATACAATTTACGTTATTATTGCTAAACATTACACATTTCTATTTTTATACTATTTTAAAGAAAAAAATCATTGTGTAAAGACATTAGATTTCCAAACGTCGTCATATTCTGTTATTAAAAATTCATTTTATTACATAAATATTGTTATAAAAGTTATAAAAGATCACCAAATAACTAACAAAAATAAAATTATTATATTACATTATTTTTTGAACAGTAATATCATAACGACACTTTCAATAATATTTTTTGTTTACTTAAACATGCATATATTCACTGTGTACTATATTTCACATTCATAAATATAACAACAGCTTTTAAAAAAATTTTTAAATATCATAAATATTCTGAAATAACACTAGATGTGAACATACAGTTTATGTAACAGACGTATCAAGTCTTTACAAGACTGTAAAATAGAAGCACCGGTTTTGTGCACGCCTTCCACTAGCTCACGCTGATGATGGTGATTGTAGTAGGCTGGCCTCCCTACATCCAGTGGTATAGGTCCTGGATGCGCCTAGTTTCTGCCTGAGCGGTGCCTTGGCAGTGCCCCGAGTCAGGGCCGACTGCAGTGGTAGGCACCGGGTTCCCGTTCAGGCAGAACTTCGGCAGGAGGCAGCAGCTGGCAGCAGGTCGCAGACTTCCAGAGGTAGGTAGAAAGGACCACTTGTAGAGTAAATAAAATACTTGTTTGAATGTTGAAGAATAACTTATTTATTATGAGAAATGGCCGGGTTTATATACCCGATTTCCGTGACAAAACCTGTCACGTGGTACATTTTTGTGGTGGGAGGTTTTACCTAGCCCTTTACCTATATAAGGTGTGCCTTTCTGTGGGCCACCCATTTTGGCAAACACTTGCTTGAAAGTGGTCGTCTAAAATTGGTTTCTTAAATTAATTATACAGGTTAGGTTAATGTATTTACAATGTTTTCCTTAAAACTAGAGTGGTTCTACGGATATTCTCTATCCGTAGAATTTTTGTTTGCTGAGTTTGGGTTGATTTTAAGGAAGTTTGACTTTTTGTCGGTAGGTATTTGTTTTTTAACAAAGTGTTTGAATAGTTACAAAGAAGTTAATATTTTTCCCAGGTCCCCCGTAAGCTTGGCTATCGAAACCTTTTGGTTCCGTTGCTTTACGAGGTCCTGGGATTTTTAAAATGGAGAAAAAGTGAAATGATGCTAAAGTCTCGAAAATCTGCTCAAGTGCTGATAGCGCTGGCAGTTTAAGAGTTACAATGTTTATTTATGGCTCTATGGATGCCCCGTAGGACTCTGCACTGAAACGTCTTAGTTTCAGCGTCCTACGGGGTGTTTAAACGAAGTTATATTAAAATATGGTGTATTTTTGACCAATATAAAGGCCCTTAATAGGGACGCCCAAATTGGTTTTTTGGCTTTGTAGCCGGAAAAATAGCCCTGAAGGCGATGAAATAATAAGTTTAGGATGTCTCCTGGTGGCAACTTGGTAACCAAGTTTTTACTTGTGTCACCAGGGCATCTGTGTATTAAGAAAAAGACATTTAAAATTGATAAAAATGTGTTTTGAAAAAGATCGTTGCTGCCGGCACGGTATTATTGAACTTCGTGGCCAGGACGAAAAAGGCCCTTAAAAGGGCCGCCAAAAAAATAAAAGGCAATCTGCTTGGTGAAGCCGACTGCGAGCCAGTATAATAATGGCCCTTGTTAGGGCCGCCTAAAAAGGGAGGCAAAACAGCCTGCTTGGTGAAGCCGACTGCGAGCCAGTATAATAATGGCCCTTTTCAGGGCCATAACTAAAAAGGAGGCTAGTTAGCCTGGTTGCCTTTGGAGGCGTAAATAATCATAAATAAGTATTAATTGTTAAAATTATTAAATTATAAGAGTCTAGAATGTCTCCCGGTGCAACTTGGCACGCAAGCTTTATTGGTTGCACCGGGGCATTGTACATAACTAGCAAATTATAATTTAACAATGAGGGAGAGCAACACGTCCGTTACAGTTTATTTTATATTTTTTAAGTCTTTATCAAAAAGTACTTGTACCAATTAGCTCTAGATACAATCACTTTTATATTGTTAAATATTTAACATTAAATTCTTTAATCTATACTCAAAATACTTCTCTTTTTAAACAAAAAAAAAAAAAATTTATTCTTACGGGCTGAAACCTACAAAAGATATTAATTATAGTTTAGGTTTCATAAATGGAGTTACTTTATATTGCTCTCTTTTCATGTTTACTGGACTGATAATAAAAATATGTGTTAAATATATTTTTTATGTATGGGATATAATCAACCTAACAAAAATATTAAATTTTATTGTTTTATCTAAAAACCAAATATTTGTAATATTATTTCATGTTAAAAGCATGGACAACTCTTTTGTATCATTATATTATACTAAGGGCTTTTACTTTAAGAAAAATAATTGTGATGTCTTTGATAAAAACAAATGCTTTATCATAATATTAACTTGTATAATAACTGTTTATTGCTGTATTACGCTAAGTATAAATACGGGTATTAGAAAAAAAATGTATGTAATTATATCAAGTATTAAATTGAAGCTTACACTGTATTATAATATAGAGTTATTTCTTATAGAAATATTTAAATATGTAAAATCAACAAAACTTCGTATCACAATCTTATTGTATTGCATAAAATTTAACTACGAATTCAATGGCTCAGAATAATTTCTCGTATATAGATAATGATAATGAAATAGAATGTAGTACAGTAAATAATTTAGAAGATTGGATAAAAAAAGAAAACGTAAATGCGTCTGATAATCTTGTTTGTTTTCTATTAAATATAAGATCTATACAAAAATATTGGAATATACTGCATATATATTTACTTAAATGTTTGAAGCATATTGATATTATAATGCTATGTGAAACATCTATTCAAATTGAAAGTACGTGTTTGTACAATATTCCCGGATATAATGCATATAACTACTGTAGGAGTGATAAGTCAGGAGGAGGGATTATATTGTATATAAGAAATAAATTTGAATTTAGGCCAAAATCGTTCCAATCACTACATTTTTAAAATATAACAGGAAAGCTCATACTCCAGGACAAAACTAAAGTTAATATAATAGCTATCTATAGACCTCCTAATTTCAGTAAATCTTCATTTTTAACGGAATTATCATCATATCTTGATACAATTAATAGTAAGGAAAATATTATCTTACTTGGAGATATAAATCTTAATTTGCTTAATGACCAAGATTATATCATAACTTCATATGAAAACTTACTAACTAACCATTATTTAACTAAATGCATTAATGTAGTAACCAGAGAAGCTGTATTAAATGGACAAATTACTCGCACGTGTATTGACCATATATTTGCCAAATTTAGAGGCAAGAAAATAACTGCTTGCGTCTGTGAAAATAATATTGCCGATCATTTTATCACTGCTATTAATATAAAATCTCATAAACGTCAGGTAGACTTTGCAAATAAGTATATTCAAATCATCTCACAAAAGGCTGTTGATCGATATATCAAAGATTATAACTGGAGTAAACTTATAGAGGAGAGGGATTGTATTTCATTATATGAAAAAATAAAATCTTTATTTAACAAATTTTACAAGAGTAGTTCTAAAACGATTGTGCAAAAACCGAAAACACGACCTTTTGCAATAAATGAATGGGTAAGCAGTGAATTATTATGTCATATAAATAAAAGGGATAAACTTTATAAAAAATGGAAAAGTACACCAACAAACAAAACATTTGAAACAGAATAAAAAAAAACACGAAACCTTGTCAATAAACTTATAAATAAAGATAAAACTAACAACTATAACAATAAATTTAAAAACTGTTTTAATGATACAAAAAAACCTGGGACGAGATAAATAATATTTTAGGACGTAAACCCAAAAACGATTGTGATGAAACTATAACACGATATATGTTAAAAGATAGAACTGAGGATTCTGTTTCAAATGATTTTGTGAATTACTTCTCGGATAGCATCAGCAACATGTTACATAAATGCAATCACAAAGCTACTAATATAGTACTCGAAGAACTACCTCATAGTTTATATATACCAAGAGCTACTATAACTGACATTGAAAACATTGTTAAAAAAATGAAAAACTCTAAAAGCACAGGTATTGACAACATAAGAATGTTTGATTTAAAAAGAAATATAAAAACTCTTGGGCCAATAATTACTCATTTAATCAATATGATAATAAAGCAAGCAAAAATTCCAAAAAAATTTAAATGTAGCATTACAAGACCAATATTTAAAGGTGGAAAACACATTGAACTGGGAAATTATAGGCCTATTAGTATTCTACCAGCATTAGAAAAAATTGTCGAAAAATTTATATCAAATAAATTAAATAATTATATTGAAAAATTCACTATCATAGATCCAAATCAATACGGCTTCCAAAGAAAAAAAAAACACTGAAAAACTACTGCAAGATTTTTTCAATTATATAAATACTCAATTAAATAATAAATTACATGTTATTGTTTTATTTATCGATAACTCTAAAGCTTTTGACACAATTAACTCTAAAAAACTTCTGAAAACTCTAGAAAAAATTGGAATAAGAGGAAATGTGTTAAATTTATTTAAAGATTATCTTAGAGATAGGAAAATATGTACCAAAATAAATAATACTTTTAGTAAAACAAAAAATGTATCTGCAGGAGTTCCACAAGGTTCCATATTGGGGCCTACACTATATATAATTTATGTAACTATAATGAAAAAACTTTTCTCTTTTGTTAAACATTTTGTATTCGCAGATGATACAGCATTGGTCATTTCACATAAAGATCTAAAAATTGCAATTGAACTCATGCAAATTGACTTTAATCAACTTTGTAAATGGTCACATGATGCAGGACTATTAATAAATGCTAAAAAAAACCAAAGTAATGCATATAAGATCACCTAATGCCAAATTTCTATTTAATCCTAATATTATTTCTCACGATTTTAATTGTATACATAAAAATATTCCAACTAATTGTAAATGTGAAAACTTAGAATTAGTTACAGAATACGTGTATCTTTGTGTCACAGTAGATTGTTTTTTAAATGGGACAAACATAATAAAAAAACCTGTAAAAGACTCGGATCAATTGCTGGCAGAATGTACACATTAAAATTTTTTCTTTCAATTGAAACACTTAAAATAATTTATATGTCACTGGCAGAATCTATTATAAGATATAGAACAATATGGGGAAATACTTCTACAACCAATCTGAAACAAGTACAAGTTGGACAATACGCAATTGTAAAATTATTAGTCGTCCCTAATATTTTCAAACAGAGACATGATACACCGTTGCTGTTTCAGAGTGCCAAAATTTTACCTGTTAAAGCAATACTATGGCACAAAATTATAATTCAACATATATTTACCCCGCAGCATAAAGAGAAATTAGATCATAAATACAGCACTAGATTCACGCGCAACGACGGGTTAATAGTTCCGAAATTTAACAATAAGTACGGACAGAGAACGTTTGAATACATCATACAGAAGATTTTTAATTTATTACCTGACAATATAAAGAAATGTAATTCTATGAATAAGGTTAAATATATGGTGAAAAATTGGTTATCAGAAAAAAAAAATTTATATTGATATTGATATGTATAAAAAAAATGTTGAATCTGTAGATATAAGATGTAAATTTTAAATGTAAAAAATCTATATGTAACTAAAATATAAGCACCTGCTGACAAGCCAATTCAATTGGCTTAGCAGGACTTGTTTGTTGATTTTAATATGTATATCTATTCTTTCAATAAAAAAAAAAAAAATAAAAATAAAGTCTCTAACTCATGAGGCTCGTTCCTCAAAATTTCAGACGCGGGATGCTGCGCAACATTGCCATCTTCCTTCCAGCTCACTGACATTTCCCTAATTTGGTCCACATGTCTCTTCCATGTCACATCAGTGTTTCCTATTTTAATAATATAAACTTTTTTACCTAGCTTTCTAGAGACTACACCCTTAGCCCAAACGACTTTATTATCATGACGATAATCTTTTGTAAAACATTTTGGTCCAACTTTAAAAACCCTGGTTTTTACCCCTCTGTAAAACCTAACTTGATCCGATTGAGCTTTAGAAATGTTAACGTTAGCTTCCTTGACTTTTTCCGAAAAGTCTTCTCCATTTTTCACTGGCAATAAACTGTCGAACGTAGAACGCAGCTTTCTTCCTAATAACAGAACCGCTGGTTCAATACCTGTCGAACAATGGAAAGAATTTCTATAGTCCATTAAAAAATTCAACAGCTTGACATTAAAATCTAGTGGGAATTTACCGTTTATTAACAGTTTCTTGAGGAACATTTTCGAAATTTTTACTGCATTTTCTGCCAATCCGTTTGACTGGGGGTGTTTCACCGGAGAAGTCATAAGTTTAATATTGTTCTCCTTTAAGAAACCTCTTAATTCCTCACTTGTAAAAACTGAGCCATTGTCAGATACAATTAACTCAGGGTTGCCAAAATTAGAAAAAAATTTCCTCAATTCCATAATCGTATGAGTTGAATCTGCCTTCTGCACCTCGATACAGTCTAACCACTTCGAGAATGAGTCACAAACCACGAGGAACATCTTCCCCGCTAGGGGCCCACAATAATCTAGATGTACCCTACTCCAAGCTTTACCTGGATTTGGCCAAACCGTCAATTGACTTTTGGGTGGTGACTGTTTTGACAACGAACAATCTGAACAAGACTGAACGACTTCCTCCAAGTCTTTGTTCAGAGAAGTCCACCAAAAATATGTTCTAGAAATTCCCCTCATTTTCACAATACCTAGATGTGACCTGTGTAATAAATCTAACACTTGCCTTTGGAGAGTAACAGGTATAACTATTCTATGTTGCCAAAACAAACACTCTTCTACGATAGAAAGTTCATTCCTTTTTAACCAATATTTCCATATACTGCTGTCACGATTTACTCGTTTGGGCCATCCCTGCCGCAAATACCTAAACACTAGCTGTAATTTGCTATCTGCTGCGGTGGCTAACACAACTGCTTGAAAATTAACATGGTCACAATTCTCAATAAAACAAACAAAGTCAGTCCCGCAATCATCCTTAAAATCCTCAACTGTGTCCTTCAACGGTAAGCGAGAAAGAAAATCTGCTTGGTTATTACAAGATTTCACAAATTCCGTTTTGTACGAAAACCCTGCCAGAATGATGCCATATCTCTGCAAACGGTTTGCCGCGAGAACCGGAATATTTTTATGTTCCCCTATAATTAATTCTTAGTAACGGCATATTGTCAACGCATAACGTGAACTCCCTTCCAAAAAGGTACTGAAAAAATTTATTTAACCCGAACACAATTTTTTATTTTTTATTTTTTATTTTTTTTATTTCATACAATTTTTGAAAATACACTTTTATGTTTTTTTCTTGATTACCATACTAGGCTAATGCCCGTGTTAAGGTAATCATACATGATATAAATTATACAATGTGTGAACTAGAACAAAATATAGGTTTGAAATAGAAATTATAAGATATTAGAAACAAGAGAAAGAAAAAAGATAAAAATATTTAAGGTAATATATAACAAGATATATGTATATGTATGCACATACAAATACATACAAACACACATACATACATATATATACATATATATATATATATATATATACACTTACATACACATACACATATATACATATACACATATATATATATATATATATAATTATAAAAAAGAAAATGTTTGAAAGAAGTTAAAAATAAAATACTATATAAAATATACATAAAAAATAAAATACTAAAATATAAACTTATAACTATATAAAATACTAAAATATAACTATATAAAAATATAAAATACTAAGAAGTAAGATTTAAATATGTTAATCTATAATTTTTTTTTTTTTAATGAAAGCTAAAATTTTTTCTGGAGGTTTGTCAAGGTAGATAATTAATCACCTAGAAGAGTATATATTTAGGTTAGATTAGATTTCAGTGAAGTCAGGTTAGAAAAAGATGTGAAGTATGATATTTTATTTAGTTAATTTAATTATTTTCTTTTCCTTTATAATGGTTAGGAAGTCAGATATTCTTTAAAGAAATCTCGTCCCCTTTCGAATATCCAATTTTTAACACGAATAGTAAAAAGAGGTATGGTAATACTTGATTTTATATCGGTGCTCAATGCATTGTATATTTTGGGGGCAATGAACCAAAATTGTCGGTGAGCGAATGTGGTTCTAGTTTTTGGAACCATGCATCCCAGATTTGATGAAAAGCGGGTTTTGGCTTGATGTTGTGGAGCCACCAGTAGGTTATTTTTCCGTACGTAGGATAGGCTTGTCTTAGTGAATAGTTGGCGAATATCTAAGACCTTAAATTTAGTAAATAGCACATTAGAGGGGTGGGTAGGTTGGCATTTAAATATGATTCTCAGTATTAGTTTTTGAACTGTAATTATTGGATTAATGACGGATTCTGTGCAACCACCCCATCCCAAAATACCGTAAGTTGCAATGGATTGAAAAAGGGCAAAATATACGCTTCTAAGGGTTTTTAGGTCTAAGATGGATCTAAGAGAGCAGAATATATGGCAGAGCTTACGGAGTCTTTTCACTGTATCACTTATGTGTGCTTCCCAACGTAGTTGGTCATCTATGATTATGCCCAGATATTTAACTTCCTTAGATGATTTAAGGGTAGGACACGTGCAATTTGTAATAGGTGGGGTTCCGGGTGGGTGTGGGTGCATGTTTAGTGAACACGAGTGAATTATTGGTTTAGGGCAGTTGTTGGGAAAATTATGTTTGCGTATGGAAAACGTCATATATTGTGTTTTGTCAATATTGAGTGTAAGGAGATTTGTGTCAAGCCAATGCCTCACTTTTATTAGGCCATTATTAGTTTTATTAATAACTGCTTGCCATGTTTCATCTTCGAATATTAAGACTGTATCGTCGGCAAATGATAAAATCTTACCTCCAATATCCATGGTACATAGTGTGTTGATGTATAAAAGAAATAAGAGTGGTCCTAGTACACTGCCTTGCGGTACACCGTAAGACATGGATAATTTTTTGCTTTTATTTATTTTGTCAGAGTGGATAAGAGTTTGTTGAGTTCGGTTTGTTAGGTAGTTTTCGAACCATGTGTAGGGTATTCCAGTTATTCCGATCTGTTGAAGTTTTTTAAGCAGTAAGGGATGGGAGACCGTATCAAATGCTTTTGAGAGATCGAGGAAAACAGCAAGCGGTTTTCGACCAAGGTCAAGATTAAAAGAAACTATTTTTGTGAGGGCGGCTATTGCATCTGAGGTACTCCTACCTTTGCGGAAACCATATTGGTTGTCCGATAATATTTTGTTATCTTCAAGGAACTTGTAGAGTCTATTCTTCACCGCTTTTTCTATGATTTTAGATATTGTGCTAAGTAAAGATATCGGTCGATAGTTATTTACAGATAGTTTGTCTCCTGATTTGAATATTGGGATTATTTTGGCCTGTTTTAAGGAGTTAGGAAATACACCAGTTTTAAAGCTTAGATTGATTATATGTTTCAGAGGTGAGGCTATATATTTTTGGATATGTTTGATGATTTTTGTTGAAATGTGATCTATACCTACAGAGTTACTGTTTTTAAGGGATGAGATTAGTTCTAAAATTTCTGTGTCAGTAGTGGGAGTGAATTGGAAAGGGTTATAGCTAAGATTAGTGAGGGGTATATTGTTTGCAAGATCTTTTTCCGAGACGTTGTGTCTGTCTAAAATATTTTTTGCTAAGTTAGATCCAATATTGGAGAAAAATTGATTGAAATGGTCGGAAATTTTTTCGGGGTCGGAATTGACATGTAATATTTGATCTTCGATGTTAATCTTAACAATGGGTGTATTGGTTTTATTAATATTGGCTATATCTTTAACGATGTTCCAAATTTTTTTATTATCACCGGTAGCTTCACTGATTTGTTTATGGTAGTAATCTCTTTTAACACTGTCAATTATTTTTTTGCAGTTATTTCTGTAACGTTTGTAGAATAAGAGAGATTCATAATCGTGGGGATTTTTTCTACAGAAGTTATGAATCTTATCGCGCTTTCTGATACAGTAGAGAATTCCTGCAGTGATCCATGGTTTGAGTTTTGTGTCAGATCGTTTTTTTTTACTTTTTGTGTATGATGTAGCATCGGTTAAGTGGTTACGTAGGGTATTTATAAATAATTCACATGCAGAGGTGACATCGGCACAAGAATAGATAAGTTCCCAGTTTTCTTTAGAGACACTGTTTAGGAGAGTTTCATATGAGATCTTTTCTTGAGGGGAAGTATTTTGTGGTGATTTATGATTTTTATGCGAGAGAGAAGTGATGATTGAATAGTGATCTGTAACAGTTGATTGATAGACAATGGATTTGGTGTCTAATTCACTCTTAACAAATACATGATCTATACAACTGCTAGTGTTTGAGTCTGATTCTCTAGTTGGTGCTGTAACAGCTGGAAAATATCCTAATAAAGTTAGTGCGTTTAGGTATTCATTTGCTTGAGGGTGCATTTTATTAATTATATTTATGTTAAGATCACCTATTATAAAGGTGTTTTGGCGGTGTTCAATGTTTGATAAAATTTCTTGCAGTGAATGTATGAATGGGGCTATGTTATGTGTATTCGGAGATCTGTACATTGTAAGAAGTGTTATATGATTATCAATTTGAATTTGTAGACAGTTTGCATATTTAATTTTGATCTCTTTTACTGAGTGAGAGATATGATTTTTAATGTATACAATGACTCCGTCGTTCTGAGTTTGGTTGTGTAGAGTATTATAGTGATTGTAGTTTCTTATCGTTTTAGGGATGAAATTTCCTTGAATCCAGCATTCACTCAAGACAATTATATCAAAATCTGAGACAAGATCAGTGAGGAGAATAAGAAGTTCATCAAAATTTTTGTTTATACTTCTTATGTTCATAGAGAATATCGTAAGGGTTGAATTAGTTAATAATAATTGACGTACTACTTCGGAATCATTGGTAGATATACATTGGATTTGTGTTGTGTTATCTATTAAATCTGCTATGTCTTCCATTTTCTGGTTTTTGGTTTTGCATAAATTATTAACAACCAAGTTGTAGTGACATTGGTACGTTTATGAGATAGAGATTTAGTTGATATAAATATATAAAATATACATAAATATATAAAGTGTAAATATAGTTGTTGTGAATATATAATATAAGCACATAATGAATATATGACATAAGCATAAGAATATAGTGTTAGCTTTGTGAAATAAGGTTTTTGTTGTTGTGAATTTATAATATAAGCATATATAGTATATATAACACAAACATAGGTATGTAAGGTATACAAATAGTTGTTACGAAAAATACAATATAAGCGTATAGATAATATATGATACGAGCGTATATAGAATATAAAATAAAAATATGTATGTAAAGTATGTATAGTATGTATAACATAAACATAGGTATATAAGGTACACATATAGTTGATGCGAAAATATAACATCAGCGTATACAAAATATGTAGCACAAGCATATATAGAACATAAAATATAGGCATATAAAGAATATTAAGTAAATAAAACATAGGCTTATAAATAGTATAAAACATCAGCATAAGCATAAAAAGTACGTAAGTGATATAAGAATTTAGTTGTTGAGAATGTTTAACATAAGCATATAAAGTATTTATAGTATAAGTATAGATGTATAAAGTGTACTTATAGTTTCTGCGAATGTATGACATAAACATATAAATAATAAATAACATAAGAATATGAAATATGAGCATACAAAGAAAATAAAACATAAGCTTAAAAAGATTATAAAACGCAAGCATATAAAGAAAATAAAACATAAGCATATAAAGTATACCAGTGATATATGTATTTGGTTGTTGCGGATATTTAACATGTATAACACAAGCATAAGTATACAAAGTATGCATATATTTGTTGCGAGTATATATCACGAGCATATAAAGCATAAGCATATAAGGAGTATAAAACATAAGAATATAAAACATAAGCACAAGCATGTAAAGTACACAAGTGCTATAAGGATTTAGATGTTGCAAGTATTTTATATAATTATAGCAGGTATATATTGTAACTACGAATTGAAGATACATAGTACAAGATTTATATTTGTTAATGTTAAAACTAAATGTAGTGTTTGTGTAAAGATATAAAAGAAAACTAGAAAAATACAAATTAAATAATTTAAATTCCCCTGTCGCCATATACCTGTGCCCTTCTGGTTCATATAATAGGTTGAGTTTAATAGATAAAATAGTGATGTTAATGATTTTTGGGTAAAATAAAAAATATATAAACATAAGTACAATAGTTACAGTTTTTTTACAAGTTATTGAGTGAGGGAGATAAGAGGTGTTTGTTTTTGTCATTGATAATAATGACTGGTGTCCCAATTTCTTTGCGGACGTACACTTGCCCTCCACGGGTCCAGGCGAATTTAAATAAGTTTTCCCGTGTAGCCTTACGTGCAAGGAACCACAAGTGTTTCGCACGAAACGTAAGGTGTTCCAAGACGTATATGTGGGAGCGAGGTCCTGCAATTCCGACGAGGGTGGTGTTGAGTTTTTCCTCTCTATTGTTTGCTTCTTTGTTGAACTTTTTTATGTCTGTCAGGAAAACATCACGGTCGATACTGGTTTTAAATGATATGATTATGGGCCTGCATTGATCTTTAGGTATTTTTTGGGAGATGCGGTAAGCTGCGTCAATCTTGTTCATTTCCACGTTTGAATTAGTAGTTTTTTTGATGTTGGATATAAGGTTTTTCAAGTTTTCCCCGTTATTTTCTGGGACCCCCCTGATTTCTACGTTTTTAGACCTATTTTGCCTATCGATTTGCTCCATGTGATTTTCTAAAACTTCAATTCTTGCTTCGAGGCTGGTGTTTTTTTTCTCCAGTTTGTTATTAGTGTCCTCAAGCTCATGGACGCGAAGGAGAATCTCCTCATATTGCTTGCTCATCCCCGCTAGAGTGGCAAGAATCTGCGTGTTTTGTTCGAGGAGTTTAGAGAGTAGTTCACTATCAATAAGTGAACTGCCGCTGGGTTTGACAGTCGGTGTGACACAAATGCATTGTTTACATTTTATGAGGGCACGCCGCTCCTTAGAGAGGCGACGGTAGGTAGTTTCCGCTACACCTCCACATTGCAGATGAAATGTCTCCTTGCAGGTTATGCACACAAAAATAGACTCTGCAGAAAGTGTAGGTTCGGAACATTCTTGGCATATGTTGTTCATGTTGATGATGTTTCACTGTTATTTGGAATAGGCAGTGAAAGTTTTGTAATAAGCAGTCACAGTTCTTAACACAAATAAACACTGGAGTTCACAGCAACTGTCACTTTATCGAAAAGACACTTGAAATCACTGTAGAATTAATGAATCAAAGCCAAGTTTGAAGTTTGTACACTAAATGTGACCCAAAAAATTACCTCCAATATATTTAATTTTCAATATGATGGTTTTAGATATAGATTTTGTGATTTTATTGGTAGAGCAAAATATCGTGGTACACACTGTTTATTGTTGTATTGTTGATTCTGCCAGAGCTTGCCAGAGCTTCGAGATCCAAAATACTATATTTCTTTTCGGCGGTTGTTAAACTACCAGAAGCGAACGCAATTGGACGCATTGTGCCGTCCTTAAACACATGCATCAAGCAAGCTCCGAGTCTGCATGTACTCGCGTCCGTATACAGTTTTACCGGTAAGTCCGGAAAATAATTTGTTGGAATCGTGTTGTTGCCCATTAACTCTTTAATGGTATCGACTGCTACTTTACAGTCTTCTGAGAAATTCCACTCTACCCCTTTTTTCAAAAGGTTATGTAGGGGTTCCAGTATCGATGACATCCTAGGAATGAAATTCCGATAAAAATTTAGAAAACCCAATAAACTTTTCAATTTATGTACGTCCGTAGGATACGGAGCATTTTTTATAGCTTCAAGTTTGTTTGGCTGTGGTTGGATTCCGCTCCCTGAAATTACATACCCCAAAAATTCAACCGATTCTACAAAAAATTCGCATTTATCCGTGTTGACCCTCAACCCACACTCTCGTAAACGCGCGCACCTTGCCTGTATATTATTCACTAAATCCAGTTCGTTGACCCCCGAAATGATGATATTGTCTAAATAGAATTCCACTCCCTTCAACCCCTGAAGACAGCTTGCTATAGTCCTAGCGAAGATCGCTGGCGCTGACTTAAAACCAAAAACTAGTCTGTTATATTGAAATAACCCTAAATGCGAATTTATTGTAGTATACTTTTTGCAAAAGTCAGCTAATTCTAATTGTGAGTAAGCCTGTCTTAAATCAAGTTTAGCGAACACTTTACCCGAACTTACTTTTATTTTTATTTTTATTTTTTTATTTTAGTTTATTAAGGAAACAAACAGTTATACATATTTTCATAATAGAGTAACATATTACATGGTTGCATTAACCAGCGGAAGTTTCCGCTAAAATTTATAATATACATTTATAAACATAGATTAAAACATAAAAGAAAACATAAAGTGGTAGAAAAAAAGAAAAAAAATATATATGTACAAAAGAAATGAAAAAAAATACACAAATTAAAGCATGTGGGATATGTAAATCATCCAAATATTATTATTATTATTATAAAAAGAAGGAAAACATGCAGCAGGGGTGGAGAGTTCATAATTAACAATTTGTTTTGATTTTTTCTATTATGAATTTAATAAATTGGCCTGAGGACAAATGGAAAATATCAGCGTCGTAAAAGATATCATTGTATTTTGTGCACGTCCTTCGGAGAAATGAATGTTGTGTGTAATTTGTTTTTGAGTGTGGGATGTGGAATAGTTGGTTTGACCTTGTGTTTCTTATTGGACAGTGGAAATTAATATGTTCCAGAAGATAGTTGTTGTCAACAACGTTGTTAATAATTTTGAATAGAAATTTCTGGTCGGATATATTTCTTCTATCTTCTAAGGTTGATAAATTATGGAATGTTAATGAGTCTTTTAGGCTTTCTGATGTTCGAAAGGATTTAAAGTCTAGGTGTTTCAGTATCTTTTTTTGAATTCTTTCTAACCTTTCAATATTAACTTTGTATTGGGGATTCCATATGACTGATTCGAATTCTAATATTGAGCGAACAAAAGAGACATACAGTATTTTGATTACGTGTGGTGACCTGAATGGTTTGGTCACTCTTATGATGAATCCTAGAAGTTTGTATGCCCTGTCACAGATGGAATTTATATGTGTTCGGAAAGACATTCCGGAGTCCATAATTATTCCTAAGTCCTTCACTTCACAACATCTTTTTATCTCTACGTCCTTGATTTTGTACGGAAATATTAGGGGATTTATGCTTTTGGTGAATGATATTGTGTTACATTTTTCTAGGTTAAGGAACAGTTGGTTGTTCGCACAATATATTCCAAGCCTATAATATTATCTTGCAATTCTAGGCTGTCATTAATATTAGTGATTTTTTTGTAAATTTTAGTGTCATCAGCAAAAATTTGGAATTTGGAATTTTTAAAGCATTCACTCATATCATTGATAAATAAAATAAACAAGAGAGGTCCGAGATGTGATCCTTGCGGGATTCCTGAAGGTATATTGAAAAAATGAGAGGAGAAACCCTTAGCCCTAACTGCTTGACTTCTGTTTGTCTTTACTTTACTTACATACGATTTGAACTTTACTTTGTGAACAACTTCATTTATGGAGGGAAGTGGGTACCTTTCCAAGTCCGTCATGAGATATAAAGATCTCTTGTAGTCCACGCAAATCCTAACATTCCCGTTCTTTTTAATTACCGGTACAATTGGAGACGCGTATTCACTGCTGGTTACCGGAGAAATGATACCATCAGCTACCATAGTTTCTAATTCTCTCTCAATTTTTTCCTTAATAGCGAACGGAACCGGCCTCGCATTAAAAAAACAGGACGAGCTTCCTTGTTCACTTTGAAACTCACTTTATGTTTACTGAATTTTCCCAGCCCCGGCGAAAACACTTCTGGAAACTCGTTGTAAATCATTTCAATTTTGTCTTTGATTGTTGAAACCGAATTATCCATCACTGGAACTATCTTCAGATTAAAAGTCTCGATGAAATCCCTACCCACTATCAATTCCGAGCCATTAATCACAACAGTAAATAATAAATTATTTTTAATATTATTGTATTCTACGGTAAAACAAGCACTACCTACAAGATTAAGTGGTTTACCATCGTATCCAGATAAAGTACGCTTATCAGGTGACAATGTTACATCCCTAAAATATCGGTTGAAAATAAAATCAGGTATGACCGACATACTTGCGCCTGAATCAATCATATCGGAACATTTTAATTTATTAATTATTACATTAGCCCTAAACGGATTAATGTAAGAAATACTATTAATAACCTTATCCCGGGATTGTTCAAAAATCGGATAAACATTGTGATTCCTACAGAATTTCTTCAAATGCCCTACTTTGTGACAATTAAAACATTTTGCATTCTTAAATTTACAATATTTTTCTAAATGTGTTTCACCGCAAATGGTACATTTTTTATTATTCGAGAAACCCCTCGGCTCGGGGCTTTTTGACCGCGAAGGTGACCTTCGGAAACCTTGAGTTTTATCCGGATGTGAATGTCTCCCCGGCGAATTCGAGCGTTTAATGGAATTCACGCCGCCCGACGTCCCTACGGAAACTTCTGATTTAATTTCCGGAACCAGATTGTCTAAAGCTGAAACCGTTATTGCTAATTCTTCCATTTTGTTAAACGTTAATTTAGTTCCCTCGAGAAAAATTTTCTCCTTGGCTCGGCCCGGCAAAATGCCGATTGCGAAAACATCAGCTAAACATTCCGGTAATCGCGTTCCGAACTCGCAAAACGATGATAATCCCCGTAAACGCACTGCAAAATCCCTGACTGATTCACCATGTGATTGCTTGGCCTGATAAAAATTTTCTCGTTCCTTGAACACCGATCGCGGCTGTCGAGTAGGTTCGGTATTTCCGAACCTACCCGACAGATTAACATATTACCAACACTACAGGTTTACTCGTTAAGTTATTCCTGGTTTTATTTGTTGTCATAATCGATCGCCCAATGCTTCAACCACTTCGAACATATTAACAATCATTCAAAACGACAGTCCAACAGGTCAAAAAATATTAAGACAAAAAAGGTTTTCAAAAATTTTAACGGATTTTCTTTAAAATGAAGCCTTCAGACGTTGGCTTGACTTTACATAGTTTGTAAAACTTCTAGATAGGCAAATCTTCATTGAACTTCTAAAGATTAAAGTAATTCCAATCTCCAGCATCAAGCTGCCAATGATATGTTCAGATTTTCTAAACTGCGTCAGTTTGATAATGCCTTCCTTCTGATAATGCCGCCTTCTGCGAAACAGCTGTCGCGCCTATTAATAATTACATAGCAGAACTTCTTTATAAATTAACTTGTTTTTATAAATTGAATAATAATATTATTTAATATAAAAAAGAATCTATAATTAAAAATAATAACATTTAATTAAATGAAGACAATATTAGCGAAACTCAATCGAAATCTGGAGACAGAAAAATCAGAAAAGATATTGGGTCTGCTGGGACTCGAACCCAGGACCCTTTGCTTACATGGCAACAGCTCTACCGAATGAGCTACGGAACCCATATTAATTCGGTCACTTTTAACTGTATCATACTTCGACTAAGAACTACCAACATTATCTTCATTTTCTTAACGCACTTTCTTGGCTGCTATCTTTATATATGATTGCAATTGTTGCCTCTGTAATAATTATTGTCCTGACCAAAAAACCTCTTCTGACTTATTAGTTATTAACCGATTGATAATTTATTGCCTCCTGGCTAGCTATATAATTAATCAACCGCCTTTATTTGGTTTTATCGATTGGCAACTTTGCGAGTTCGTTTTCCGGTAAAGGTACTCGTACTTCTTGGATGTTAGAGGAGCCGACAAAGGGGCCGGCCGCGGCGTGCATCTGATTGTGTCACATATTTTTTAAGTTATGGGGATATAAAATCCTTGAGATGTATAGAGTATAATGCCGTAAGTCAAGTCTAATGCTACGAGATCCTAAAATATGATCCCAAATAAAATATATCCTAATAATGGGCTTTCACAATATAATTTTACAATTGATTACAGTATTTTAGTTATAACGTGATACCTTAATTTATTTATTTATTTAATTTCAACGGTAAACATATACCATAAGAACTGATTACATGTCACAAAATGACAAATAATAATACAGAAATAATAACAAAAATTGTTTAACAGATGATTGTGGCATTTGAATTAGAAATGACACCAGATAGACAATTACATACAAAAATCTATAGTACAAAATAATAGAATTAATATTGACTGAAAAGGTTTGATAACATAGCCCTCTTGTACCTACCTTCCGTGCAGTTAAATAGATCTGCAACATCTGCATATCAATTAGTAACATCATGTAACCTAGGTAAAAGGGAGTGTTTAGTATACTCAGTCTTATTATTGTTACATTTAAACAGGATTTTAGATCGAGTGGTTCTCGTGGGAATATGAAATTCAATGAGCTTAGTTAAATCAGGACTGTCTATGCTACCATTTATAATTTTGAACAGTGAATATAGTTGTAGTACTCGGATGAAAACAACACATATGCATATAATAAAATTTCATGTTATATATATTGTTTGCGCATTTTTATATGGGATTGATTGGGTATTGCATTCGCAGACTTGGTGGGTAGATATGTCAAAATTCTGAATTTATCCCACCTACCTAATCTTTCCTTCCCAAATGTCACCATAAAAATTGTTGCAAGAAAGTACTAAACATGGGAGAGGTGACAGTGTGATTTGCTGCTCAGAACAAAATAACATCTCAGACAGGGCGCATGTATCGTAACTTCTTACTGTAAGAATATTGCGATTTTAAAATTAAACAGTGAAAAGTGTACACCAAAACTGGAGAACAGCGAGGCCCCATCTGCAACGGTGAGTCCTATTTTCCTTATTCCAGTCTGGGCTTATCTGATTTTCCAAAAGCCCAGATCTGAACTATCGACTGATTATCCATCATCATTATCCATCATCCATTGAGTTTCTACCCAGCCTTCAAGCTGATAACACGTATAAAAATCGCTCCGCGTTTTTTTAATTCTAAAAAATAGTAAAGTTGAAGTTTTCAAAAAAATTTTTTTGCTCTCTTATACAGCTTGTGAAGGGCTATATGGCTCTATTGTTTTTTTTCTGAAAATTCCATTTTTTAACCTAACTTTGTGTAAAAAAGTGTTAAAATCTAATTTTATTTTTTATCGGGCGACCACGCCAGGTCTCCCGATATTCATTATCACATATGTGTACGTATCTGTGAGACATTCGTGCCACAAAAAACTGTGTTAAATTTGACTCATTTTTCCCTATTTTATTAACAATTTTATATTATAACAACAAAAAGTGTGTTTTTTTCATATTAATAGTGTCGCATGTGTTGTTTTTTGTGTCGTTTTTAGCATCACCGGATGCAGAAAAATTTTCCGCGTACGCTGATACCTTTGGACCTAAAATCAGTGCAGGTTTAATGTCAATTTTTATCAATTTAGTTTCTCCACGTGGAATTCCTTCTAGAACCTTCCATAGATTTTTCTAGACGTGATTAAAGAACTATTTAATTTTTGTACGAAGAACTTGTGTTTAACTTAAAAATATTTTTCAATTTTGGATATTTTGTATGGATAAACAAATTAAATTTGAATTATTATCGGACCATATCCACTTCAGTGACTATATAATATTCTTTATGTTCCATCTTTGATGGAATGTCAAAATCTGACCTTTGTGTGTTAAATTATACTTAGGTGTTCCTCAGGGACCACGTTTGGACCCCTTTTTGTATGTAACTTTTTTACGGGGCGACATTTTGAAGTTTTAATCAAAGTTTTAGTTAATCATTTTCCCCATTTTTTTTCCCCATTTTTGGGGAAAATTTCAAATTTCTAGGGAAATTCCCTCAATTTACCCCATTTTTAGTGTGATATGCCATCCGACGTGGAATCGACTCAGGATTCGACTGGTGCTGGTCCCGATCAAGAGAAACGAAAAATTGATCGTCAATTTGCCATTAAAGCTAGAATAGAAGAACTTAGGAGTGAAATGGAGTCCTTAAGCTCAAAAAAGAAACGACCCAAATCCAATAAGAAACTGTTTGGGGGCGAATTTGTGTCCCAAGTAGTGGAAAGTGACACCGATGAATGTTCGGATATAGATACGGTCCCCCCCCCCGCGGCTGGCACAAGTGGACACTCTTTTACCGCGATTTCTATACCTTCTCCTAATGCCAGTTTACGTAAAAAGGTCAGGCATAGCGATTCTTCTAACGTGAACCAATGGAAGCTAATCCCAGCAATGTCAAAATGCCACAAAATAAGATCTATTATTACTGATGGATCAAATAAGCTCAATAAAGGAGACAAGAGTTCAATCAATGAACTTTTAGATGACTTGATGTCTGACATAACTAATCTCATGTTAGACTTAAACACAGTCACTACCAGGAGTTCAACTATTGAGGACATACTTATTTCTCAAAATCTTATGTCTAAGAATATTAATAACTTGATCCAAGCACGTCCGAATACAAGTATACCTCAACCTGTCACCATAGCTGCTCCTTCATATGCGATGATAACTGGTTCTGCACCTAACTCCAAAACACTTGTTGTAAACGGCTTTGAGCGCCCAATTCCGCCTAAACCACTTACAGTGCTAGTCTACCCAGATAAGCCGGAGGGTACTACCTCCGAGGAAACGAAAAAGAACCTGGAGAAGACTATCAACCCTCGCACGGATGGTTTTCAAGTAGTTAGATTACGCAAAATAAAGGGTGCCGGCATGGCCATTCAAGCAAAAGATAAAAGGGATCTTGATAATATTAAAAAAACCGAGGCTAAACTAGCAGCTAGCGGCCTGAAAATCGTGAGCCCTCTGGGTAGACTACCAAAAATAGTTATTTATAACGTACCTCGTGGTGAACCGTCTGCAGACTCGGAGCTCTTTAAGGAGATCTATTCGACCAATCTGGAGGGTAAAACCTCTCTTTCACTGGAAGACCATCTAAGGACCATGCGCCGAGTATCGCTCTTTGGAAAGCGTGACTTGCCTACCATGAACATGGTGGTGACATGTCACCCCAACGCCAGGCGTGTACTAATAGATAGCGGATTGTGCTTTCTTGGCTGGTCTGCCTGTCGAACGCGTGATTTCACTGGGGCTACCAGATGTTTCAAATGCCATCAATTTGGGCATATAACCAAAACATGTAATCAAGTAAAAATCACCTGTCGTCACTGCGCCGCAGAAGGACACGACTACGAGGAATGCCCCATGAAAGCACAACCTGCTGTCTGTGCCACCTGTACGAGATTCAAGAAACCGGCTGACCACCCGACTGGTGACAGGATGTGCCCCGCTCACAAAGCCGCTATAGAGGCACAAATTAATATGACTGATTATGGCTCTAGTTAATCCAATTTCTATTGGCCAGATCAACTTGCAGCGTTCCCGGATGGCCACTTTGGAGGTGCTGCGAGTCATGTCTGACCGCAATATTGACATCATGCTCATACAGGAACAGTACACTTGGCAAGGTAAAACTCCAATTAATTTTCCGGGGACAGTACTCGAAGTTGGCCGATCTCCGGGGGCGGGTGTCCTGGTCAACACCTCATTGATCAGTCCCCTCCTTTTGGACGGTTATTCCGACGAGTACCAAACCTGTGTATGTATAAGATTTGGTGATACTGAAATCTTTTTGATCTCAGTCTATTTTAAGTTTGGGAACCCGGTTGGACCCCACATCCTGAGTTTGACGCGCGCACTCAATGCGCTGAAAGGTCGTAACATTGTTATCGGAGGTGACTTTAATGCTCGCTCACCATTATGGTTTGACACTAACGACTGTAGGACGGAACGTTCAGACGCCGTGGAAGACCTGATTGCTGCGCAAGGTCTTAGCATAATTAATGAACAGAGTTCTCTTTTTACTTTTTCAAACATACATGGTGAGAGTAACATTGACTTAACTCTTTGCTCTGGGTCAGTTGCAACCAGGATTTCAAGGTGGACAGTCCATGTGTGCGAAATTATTTCGGATCATAGACTAATTACATTTACGGTTGGTGTTAATAAAACTGAGATTCCAAGATCCTCCTGGTATTTCAACACCACTAGGGCGAATTGGGATAACTTTGGGATAGCGCTACGAGATTCTTTAAGGGATTTTTACCATGTAGCCGCTACTGATCCGGATAATTTGGGAAACTTTTTTAATAAGGCGGTTGTATCTGCTGCCAACTCGTCCTTGGGCAGAACAAACCCAAATATGAGTATTCGGACGCCGTGGTGGTCACCTGAGCTGACTTCGCTAAAGGGGGCTTACAAGAGAGCCTACAGGGCGATGGGATCGGCTAGGAGTGGCGGTCGTACGGAGGAGGAAACAGCCGCTCTCCTGGGTGACCTAAGATCTGCCAGGTCGGCTTTTAAGCGGGCCGTTCTTCAAGCGAAACGAGCTGCCTGGCGTAATTGGGTCCAAGAAGTGGGTAACGCCAACCCGTGGAATATCCACAGCGCAATTAAGAAATCCGGTAAAGGATCTGATCGGTTTTTGTCAACTGTAATTGGGAATATTGATGGTAGGAACGCTGAGACGGTAGACGTGGCCTCTACCCTCGAGACACTTCTGGGCGAGTTAGTTCCTGTAGATTCAGTAATTGGGGAAAGTGACCACCATACCCAAATTAGAAATCTGGCACGGCTGCCTCCTAGTAACCTCGCCCAAGAGGATAATATGTATAGAGTCACTAAGGCAGAAATTGAAGTTATAATTAAGGGTTTGGGTCCTAAGAAGGCACCAGGGCATGATAGGCTCAACGGCGTAATTGCAAAGCAAGTCTGGGTCCACGCCAAAGAGGAACTCCTCCAGGTGATGGACACATGCATGAGAAGAGGAGTTTTTCCCTCAGAATGGAAGCGTGGCGTGCTCCGGATTATACCCAAGGGTAATGATAAACCACTATCAGATATCAAAGCATATAGACCTATCACCTTACTCCCAGTTCTAGGTAAAATTCTGGAGAATATCATCAAGGAACGTCTACGGAGAAAGCTCTCACCGGCCAGCGAATTGCAGTTTGGTTTCGTCCCTGGGAAATCCACGGTGCACGCCCTGTCGTATGTGCTTAACTGGGTGAAGGTTTGTCCAAAGAAGTATGTTGTGGCAATTTTCCTTGATATAACTGGTGCCTTCGATCACGCGTGGTGGGCAATGATACGTATGAAGGTGAAAAACAGGCAGTGCTCCAAACTTTTATTTAAGATCATTGATGACTATCTGGCTGATAGAACTATAACTATCTCATTTGGTGACTATTGCATCGAACGGGAAACTGATATGGGATGTCCACAAGGCTCCATTCTTGGACCTGACCTGTGGAATATTGCCTTTGACGACTCCTCCAGGTTACCCTTGCCTGAAGGATGTATCGCTGTCGACTACGCTGATGACAAAATGTATCTGGTCTCTGGGGACAGTAGAAAGGAAGTTGAAAAGAAAGGCAGTGATGGTTTGCAGATGTTCCTGGAATGGGGAACAAGAAACAAGATGACCTTTGCTCCCCATAAGACCAAGGGCCTCCTGATGAAGGGTTATCTCAGCAGAGAAAGAAATCCAACCATCAAAATGGGAGAGTCCAATATCCGTTTCTTTGATAATGTTAAATATTTAGGTGTCACACTTGATCGATCGTCCTCTTTTTTGGCTCACGTCAAGGATGTATCCAGCAGGGCTCAGGCTCTCTTTTTGAAGTTAAGGAGACTCTCCACAGCTGAGTGGGGATTGCGTAATCCGGCATTGCGTATGCTTTATAGGTGCGTTTATGTGGCGCAAGTTTCATATGCTGCATCTGTTTGGGAACACCGCCTGGATAATTCGCTTATACTCTTGGCTTTGAAAAGAGGCCAACGTACCCCTCTCCTGGCACTATCTGGTGCGTATAGAACCGTTGCTTCGGACGCTTTGCCTGTTTTGGCTGGTATATTACCAATCGATCTTGAAATTAGGGAAGTGATTACTAAGCAAAAGCTCACTAGAGGAATCCCGGCAACTCATCTTGGTGTTATCCTAACTCCTGGTGGTTCGGGGACTCTCCCTGGTCTGCTTCGTGAAATGAGGGAACTGTCACTTCAAGAGTGGCAGCTGCGTTGGGATAGGTCGAATTTGGGGAGATGGACTTTCTCCTTCTTCCCATCAGTTAAATTCAGAATGGAAGGGGCCTTTTTATTACTGGACCATTATGTGACCCAACTTTTGTCTGGTCATGGGGAATTCAGGGGGAGACTTCATTCTCTCTCCCTATCCCCTCATCCCAACTGTGCGTGCGGTTGCACCAACCAGTCGGCCGAGCACATTCTGTGGCATTGTGAGATTATGATGGATGCTAGAGAGGAAATGCTTGATGGTTTGGACGTTCCTATTAGACCAGTATGGAATACTGATCTAGTATCGAATAAGGTGAATTTCGAGTGCTTGCGTAAATTTGCAAAAATTTGGGTTGAAAGATGGCCTGCTCTTAGAGTTGCTGACTAGCTGAATTTAGGTCACCAGGTGTACTTGTTCCTGTAATTTCCACGGACTACGATCTGATCTTTCTCTACACTATTGCTTGGATGTACATATTTTTTCTACCTTTTTTTGTGTTAATTATGTTATTTGTTATATTATTTCGTTATTGTACTATATTGTTATACTGTGATATTGTTATTTTGTTTCTTTTGTTTTTTTTAATGTGTTTTGCTGAATTTAGATCACCAGGTATACTTGTTCCTGTAATTTCACGAACTACGATCTAATCTTTCTCTTACACTATTGCTTGGATATACATATTTATTCTAACTTTATTTGTGTTAATTATGTTATTTGTTATTTTATATTGTTATTGTACTATATTGTTATACTGTAATATTGTTATTTTGTTTCATTTATTATATTGTTACTTTTTTTTTATTTTATTTGGAGGTTGGATAGAAACTCCTTTGTTTATTTTGTAATGTCCTTTTCCCCATCAAAGGGGTTGGACTTTGGGCCTTGTCCCTATTAACTTACATATAGGTCTACCTTTTTGTGATGTACTATTGTTATCTCCTTCTTCTGCCTGCGCCACCCCCCCTGACATGATAAGGTTGGCGGAAAGATTGAATGGCATCTAGAGGTTTGTCCGTCCCTCCTCCAACTTCCCGACGCTTTTCTCTCTAGGGTCTTTCAATTGTAGTCCAATTACTTCTTCTAAGCACAACCGGCTAGCTGGCTAAAGGACGACTCCACTAGGTCCGTGACGTTGGACTAATAACCTTATACATTATCTGGGGGACTGCCGGGCAAACGACGCTCATGACGGTTATCCTCTATTTTTTTTTACCTTTTTCAAATGTTATATGTTTTATTTACTACACTTTTTTTTCTCTTCACACGCAGATGCCTGCAGTCTCAGAGTGTGTGGTCTCCCTCTGTTTATTTTTCATATATATTCTGTTTTTTTTTTCTCTATATTATATTTTCATGTTTACTAACACCAGTAGTATTAGTTTTTCTTTTTGACTATTACAGCTTAGACTGTAGGCGATCCTACATTTCCGCCACCTAACAAAGCATGTAGGGACATTGAAGGTCTAGATTCGTTTTAATAAATGTAGAGTCGTTCAAAAAAAAAATTAGATTCTTGCGAGAGCTCCGAAGGGGCGACCATAAGTCGCCTATACCGGGGCGGGACAGTGGTGGGTACTTCAATGATTATCCATCAGGTTTTGCGAGTGTATGCTATCTAATCGTCCCGTATAACTTAGCGATTTCACGTAGTTTCGGGACTGGTCCTTCGAGGGCTGCATAGACTTTGCTTTGCAGCATTTACCGCCAATTAACAGTGGAGTCGCAGTTTCGCGACGCCATATATATAAACACATCATATCCTTGTTTTTAGTTTTTGTTTTATTAGTTGAAAAACGTATAATTGTAGGCATATAATAATAATAATAATCATTGGATAATTTGCAGAGCGCCTTTTCTGTGAAAAATCACATCAAGGGCGCTGTACAATTTATTAAGAATTCTTAGGTTCTATCTAATTTTACACACCTTACATTCCAGCATTTATACATTACACTTTGTTTTATGCCAGGTCTTATTATTTAAATTGCATTTTTTTGTTGTTGCTAAGTTGCGTTAGTTTTTTATGGTACGACTTTCATATTTTTTTAAAAATCTCTGCTTTAATTTTCTATGCGAGTGTTTAATATTGTTAGCGTTTACTAACACACTTGATTTTCTATGTTATTCCTTATTTTACTTACTATTCCAGGCTTACATTATTATTATTCAATCGTACAATTATTCATGTTTTCTTACAAGTACTACGACTATATTCATCATGTTATACTAATAAAGTACTGTAATCAATAAATTGTAAAATTTTAAAATAAAAGCCGAGTAGAATGTTAAAAAATAATCCATAAAATAAATTTTATGGGTAACACTAACTTTACTCGTACACACTTGATAACGTGGACTTCACTGGGTGCTTCATTTGTGTTGAGGAATATTAAAAGAGAATATTTTATGAAAAGAAAAAAATTATAAAATTTAATTATTCACAGATAGAATCGAAATTAGTTGCCTTTTGTAACTTTGTCAACACCACATACATCTATAAGTTCGCAATGTTTATTCACAAGGCGTTGAATTCTAGGAATTGGAGAAGAGTAAAATATATATATTTTAAGTAATTGGCACATTTCAAAGTATTGGGAGTTTATTCAACTTGGGAGACGGTTATAGGTATCGCCGTCCCGGGAACCATTTATTGGATAACAAACACCTCAGCCATAGGTCACCCAAAGTGGTTCGCTACGTATGGTGACTTAGCAGGGGTACCCGGGTTCCTGGGGTGAGGTTTGTCTGGGTCTTGGCGGCGGGTGCGCCTGCCCACCAGCTGCATGGCACCAGCTGCAGGCACGGATGGAGAGAAAATGATTGAGGGAGTCCCTTTGACTTCTCCAGCCGTACTCTCTCAGAATATAGCCTTGCACCGCATTGGGAGGGATGGATTCATACGTCCGTCACTACTGGACACACCGAGCCCCAGATTCCTAACCACCTCTCATACCCTTTTCCTTCCCAGAACTTCCTCTTCTTCCTTTTCTAAAAAGACCCTCCACACAGCATCCCCAAAGATGTCATAGGCTCTCAGGGAAGTAATTTTCTTCAGGGCCTCGTATGTGGAACTAATGTAAAAAAAATGTAGCACGCTTAAATGAGGGTTTTGAATTCGCCGCCAATAAATCCTTAGTATGCGACCCACCGATCGGAGCTGTAGTGGCATTGGTTTAGAATCCGCCTGGAAGCAAGCCGCGTTCAGCGGGGGCTGAGGGCCTTTTGTGCCGTTTCGGTGTGCTTTCCTTGTGGGAAGGATCTATCCCACTAAATTAATATAATGCTCTAAATGATATTTGGGGCTAGCCTGCCCTGTGTTGTTGAACAACGATGGAATCCAATTACGGTCCCGACATCGTTGGCGTACGAGATCAAACTACGTCCGGTAATACGGCGCACAGTGGATTATTTAACGATTCTAGCGAGAAACAATTAAAAAAAGTCAGGTTAAAATAATTATATTTGCATAGTCTTATATTGTAACTAAATAACACTGCACGTTAAAATTGGACGAATTTCATGTTGAAACACTAAACGGACGCGTGGACACGCTTTCAAACTCGGCATTGTCAGTATTCAGTCGACCACCGTCACGGAAGGACGCGCGTTACGCCCTAATCAGATAGCTGCAGTGTGTTTGTTTAAAAGTTTTGTTATAAGTTTCGCCATGGAAAATAGAGCTGGAGGTATGTACATAAATATATAAAATTTTCAGATTTATATATTTTTAGTGTGTATTGTTTTTAAGGGTCGCAAAATGGTGTTTTATTTTATTTATTTTTTAACAATCTTTGACTTTTACGAGAGTGCATCTTTTTTCGTGCAAATTGGTGCATCGTCTCACGCACATTTTATTGATTGGGTGTTAGTTTTGAACTATAAAAACACATCTACCGGATCTGCCGGATCTGCCCTGATGATGGACACTGCAACGATGTCCGAAACGTTGGCTAAAGAAGGAGGTAGCGCAACACGGCACAACACCCCAAAAACATATAACGAAAATATAAAAACACTGTTTCGGCGTCAACTCTTGTCAACTCTTTAAAAAAACTCTCTTTTTTTAGGAAGCCATCTACGAATTGTTCACAGAGAGCTGTTCAACTTTTTACTAGCAGAAAGACTTTCGTCTCCGAATTCACTTAGATCCCGAAGAATATTACAGGACTACGTCATCCGGAAATTTGCTTTAGAAAATTGTTCATCGAATATGAATTCAGCGGTCGTACATGCTATAACTTCATTTACACTTACACTCACCAGGCAATGGAAGAGTTGTAAATCTGTAGAGAAATATTTTCTGCGCAAACATAGCTTATGGCTACAAGATGAAATTATCATCAAAAATATCGACCTACCCAGCCTTAGTAACCTTTCGGAGCCATGCAAATCGGCCGGGCGACCGGCAAAAGCTTTTAAACAAAGTAGCCAAAAATCTAAACGACAAAAAATTGATTCGTTGATTAAAGATCGTTCTTTAGAGGAAATTTCTTTTGCATCTGAAATGAAATTGCGATCATCGGGAAAAAGAGATGCAGCAAATGTATTGAAAGCCATTACATATTCTCCAACACGAGCTACAAGAATGAAAAGGATTTTTAACGTTTCATCCCAAAAAAATATTTCATCTTATTCTCCGGAAGAGGCATTAGTCATGATTGTGTCTGCAAAACTTACCAAATATCAATATCTAATGCTCCAATAAGGCGCCAAAGAAAAAAGTTGTAATTTGTACCCATCTTACAACAAAATTATTGAACAAAAGCAAGCTTGTTATCCTCACGAAGATTCTGTCATAATAACCGATAGATCAGCGGAGATAAAACTTCAGGCTTTGGTTGATTTAACAGCTGCGCGACTATGCCGAGTTCAATCGGAGGTTTTAACAGCGTTCAACAATTCTGGCGATTCCATCCTTCAGATGATTTATAAGTGGGGAAGCGATGGGAGTGGCGGACAAAGTCGGTATAAGCAGAGAGCTTCTGATTCTAGCTCAGAAATTGAAATAGATGACTCCAATGTACTGGCTACATCTTTGGTTCCACTTAAGTTGTACGGAGAGAGTACAGAAAATAAACAAGTTGTAATTTGGCAAAATCCGCGAATAGCATCAACTCGGTTTTGCAGACCTATACGATTTCGTTATATTAAAGAAACTAATCAAGTTACAATTGATGAATTTCAATATATACAAAACCAGATTGATACCATTAATCCAACTTCTGTACGTATCGGTAATAGGCACATGCTTGTCTATCACAAATTTTTGAAGACCATGGTGGACGGAAAAGTTTGCAATGCGCTTTCTCTAAATAATTATACACAGCAATGCTATATTTGTAAAGCAAAGCCTAAAGATATGAATAATTTAGAATTGTTAAAAGAGAGAAAATGTATCACTGAAACTTTTTCGGTAGGTTTATCGACCCTACACGCCTACATAAGGTTCTTTGAATGTCTCCTTCATATCGCGTATAGGTTAGATATTAAAGAATGGCAAGTACGAGGTACCGATAAAAAGGAAGCAGTTGCCGCAAGGAAAAACATGATCATTACGAGATTTCGAAAAGAAACTGGCCTTCTAGTGGATCTTCCGACACAGGGCACTGGAAACACAAACGATGGAAATACTGCCCGAAGATTTTTTAATAATCCCGCACAATCTGCTTGCATAACAGGCATTGATGAGCAGTTGATAAAACGTTATGCAATTATTTTACAAGTGTTATCCTGTGGGTATGATGTAAACAATGAAAAATTTGAACTATTTTGTGAAGAGACTGCTCAACTGTACGTTCAATTATATAAATGGTTCCCAATGCCTGTAACTGTGCACAAAATACTGACCCATGGGACTGCAATTATATCTACATTTTTACTTCCCATTGGTCAATTATCGGAAGAGGTACAGGAGTCACGGCACAAAGAATTTTAAAAATTCAGAGAATGTTATTCTCGTAAATCATCAAGGTGCAACACAAATGAAGATGTTTTGCACAATTTGTTGATTTCTTCGGATCCGGTCATCTCAAATGTGAGACCCTTACCTCGCAAAAATATGTCACCACTAAATAAAGAGGTATTAGATTTACTGAAAGATCCCGAGTGAGGAAAATTAATAATTATGACCCAAACTACTCCTTTGATACCGAAAACCAGCTCATCATATTTTATTTTTTACACCGCATACTTATATTATGTAGTTCCAATGCGAACGTCAATAAAAATAATATTCCTACAAATATTTGAAAATATGTATTACGAGTATTATTATCCAATTATAGTATTGTCACATATTTCATAAATCCATAATTAAATATGCACTTACCATATACCCAAGGTATCGTATTTAATGCTAAATAAAATGTGTTTCATAAAAAATTCAAAAACTTTTATTTAAAACCATGAAATAATTGTTTCCCGCTAGAATCGTTAAATAGACCACTGTGCGGCGATACGGCGGCGTCGGATCATCTGTTCGACTCCCGCTATTTTGAAATTCGGAGTTCGAAGGATTGACCCTGGAACATTACTACTTTTTATTACAGTAGTTTTTTAAAAATAATAAGAGATACCTCTATTTTTGAAAGTGAATTATTTAGGCCTAAATAATGTTTCAATAAACACAACAACTAAATCTCTGTAAACAGTATGTAAATAAACGAAGATGAAATATTGTTAATACGATGGCTTTGTCGTACATTTTGATAGAATGACTCGAAGATAATGATGAGCAGTGACGTCCGCACTAAACCATTCAATAATACCAACTTGATAGTGTGTTTCAATGACACGATTACAAATGGACTTTTTAATAATTTTTTAAAAACTCTTTGTTTAATATTATTTAATAAAACTATTCAGAATCAGTGTTTATTGATCTATATGAACATATTTGTTAAAGTCATAATATTTTTCACTGGAGTTCCTTATTGTGAACCCTCTATCCCCGCTGGGTATAAGATATTTAAGTTTTTTTCTCATTTTCATTATGTATTTTTGAATTGTGTTTTATTAATTTTTATTTTTCTATCAATTCCACTTTTTGTTCTTATTCCACAATGTGAATCTTAAGAGAAAACTTCACTGGTAAATGCAAAAATGTAACATGTAATTATTTTAAACACAAAATAAGTGTAACTGTTTGTTTCCTTAATAAACTAAAATAAATACAAATAAAACGAAAAATGTTTTGTATAGTTTTTTATTATTAAATAAATATGTACGTTGTTTACAAAAAACTTTAAAAAAATAACAAAACTTTGATCGTTTAGTTGATCGAGCGGTCCAAAGCGTCGAGTTCCCTTCCAGGGGTCTCGGGTTCAATCCTATGTTAGATAAGTCCTCCATACCTTGTGCTACCGTAACCACTTATTTTCCACTTATATAAAGTTAGTAGGAGAAATTCAAAATATTTTTTGGTTTTCCTAAACCTAGGAATGTAACTCCGTCGTCCTATTGGGTTTGTAGAGATAAGGAATCGTTTGCAACGCAGCCATTGTGGGACTTACAATGGGCCGATAGGCTAAGCCAAGTCTTTCTTACGAAATCTCCCATAAATTTAATGCTTTCGGATGAAAATTTGTTTAGTTAAAGTACTATAAATAATGGGCATCTGCATTGGGCCACGTTTATCCACAACACTCTTCTGTACGCCATGTAAAACATCAGTTAGTGAAACGGAAGCGCCATCTGGAATCTGATTGATTTTTTCGCATAAACTCTGAATAAATGGGGTTCCTTCTTCCGAACGATACGATTCATTTCCATGGTAAGTACTGTGAAAGACCAGCGTGTCATCAGATTCCAGCGGGAGGTTGGTCAGCTCAGGTACCTGGCGATTTCGGCACATCTGTAAGAAGCAAGCTTGCTATGTTAGTAGCTTTAGATTTTCAAAATCTGTCTTCTTCTAGAAAGTGGATTTGATTTTGATAAAGAGAGGAAAAATAAACAGAGGTTGATAAAATTTTGCATTCTTGACCTCTTGGTTTGCTATAAAACTTTATCAGGTCCGTCCTCGCAGTGCAAATCGTGCAACGCATTACCTAGACAAGTGCGAGCAAGTATCAAGCATTTAATGCAAGTAGAGCCAAGGCCCAAAATATTATTACGGTGACAATTGATTTCTTTTAACCTTTTGACTGTTGGTTGGCAACTGCCTCATACGCTAGGAGCGTGATGATGGACAGGGCTATTCGCGTAAGCTTTGACCAAACGGCACACTGTTTACCGCCCCATACAAGCTAGAAGGTATCAGATAAATCACTTTAACGAATTCTTGAACGTTGATATCACGGGGATATTTTGAACGAACAACCATTAATTTTTATGAATAAATGTATATATTCTTTGTATTATTTCATGAGCAAGCAGCACTCTACTGATGTGCTCGTAGCTTATTTCGCAATAAGTTTAAAAGTAAATTGAGTTGATTGTCTAGTTTTTATTAGCATTGTTGAGTTGTTACTTGGAACTTCAGTCTCATAATCACATATTATCATTCTAGAGCAAATTATAAACCAATTCCTAAAAGTTTTCCCAAACCCAAATGTACAAGACTTGTAGGCCTGCACAAAACTGTAAACAATAAGTGCCGGTACACAGAGACGCCTGACAATTCCAATGTCTTGATAGAGATGTATTCTCGCTTTGACAGCTATTGACGTTCCGCAGTAGAGTATCTGGTTACCGAAGCATCCATGCTGGGTATCTTCCGCCACGCATCGTGAGATGGAATGCTCTTGCATCGGAGTATGTAGGCTGCGCTGGAAGCTGGTTATGTATTATGTGAGATGGGCTGCGCTCCAGATGATGTATATTCTCGAGTTTGTTATGTATCCAAGGGAACAGAATCCTAGGCGGGGGCGGTCACAGCAACTCTTAAGTAGGCCGGCTTTTCATTGCATGGCGGTGGGTCGCTCGAATCCTAGGCTAGGGCGGTCGCAGCAACTCTTAAGTGAGCCGGCTTCTCATTGCATGGCGGTGGGTCGTTAGCATCCTAGGCTAGGGCGGTTGCAGCCACTCACATCTTGATTGGCTCCAGGGTATCGGTCTGCATTCTATTGGGCGTGCTGCACGTGGCGTCATGATCAGGAAGGTCTGCGTTTAAAGGAGCCCAAGGATGGCCGTGGGGCTTAGGCATTATCATCAGGGCAGAAAGATGCAAGGGAGCCCCGGGCTAGCAGCCCGGAGCCAGATGGTCAAGGGTAGCGCAGCGACTTCAAGGGCTTGGTAAGAATCAGCAAGTTCAAAGGAGTCCAAGGATGGCCGGGGCTTCGGCGTTGTCTTCAGGGCAGAGAGATGCAAGGCTCGATGCAAGGGGACCCCGGGCTAGCAGCCCGGAGCAAGATGGTCAGAGCTCAGGCGTCAGCTTTTTGTAGGTATTATAAATATGATATGATAGATAATAGATATGACGAACTTACTCTCTCTACATCAAGTCAATCAAGTCTACAATAAATATAATCGGCTTCTGGATCTGGTATTCTGTAGTGATCTCTCAATTCATATTGTTAAATCGGTTGATGAGCTCCTGCCCCTAGACTGTCACCACCCCGCTCTAAGCATAACTTACTAACTAGCGACAACACGCGATGCACGTCTTCTGTCATCGGCTCTCGATAGTATTCATTTTAATCGTTCGTTCTAGTCTATTTACAAAATGGAAGAGTATGGTGATATCATTCAGTCCCTGATTAAAACGGTCGATGTTTTGAGTGGCAAAATCGAGGGTTTCGGTAGCGAACTGACCACGATTCGTTCAATTTTAAGTGACCAAAGTGTCGGTAGTGCTAAAATTGTGTGCCCATCATGCAAATACTCGTACAACGTAACTGCAGGTGACATCGCACGACAAGGTACTCCCCAGGTACTAGCGCCGGCGCCAGACTTCAATGTGTGTGTGCGCTCAGCGTACGGTGATATTACTAGGCAGCCGTCTGGGACACCTCCACTGCCCGGGCCCCCCGGCCCCGCCCCCGCTCCTGCTATTACCTTAGCCGCTCTAGCCGGACGCCCCGGACAATTGGTTAGCGGCGTCCAGCCGCCCACTACCCGCAAAATGACCACAAGATCTACTGCTAAAAAAGGAAAACCGGAGGAAGATCTACATTCTGCTTCCACATCTGCTGCAGCGGCGTCTTCTGCTCCACAACCACAGAGTACAATACAGCCTCTTGTGCCCAAGCTGCCAACCCAGCCAATAACATCGTATAGCGATGCCCTCATCAACGGTAGACGACGATCTCGGCCAATCTGTAAAGGGACAGGGTCTATCGACGACAGCTTGGTCACTATTCCCAAAAACCTACATCTGCATGTATTCATGTTTCATCCGAATCCCACAGAAGAAAACATATCTTCATTCTTAAAAAAGAAGAAGCCGGATTTAATTTACACTGTCGAAAAACTGCTCACGAGGCATGAACGTTATGCTGCCTTCAAAATAGGCATACCGGAAAATTACTTCCGGTTTTTCTTGGACCCCACAATCTGGCCTGAAAATGTGGCCTTCAATGAGTGGTCATTTCGGAGACCACGACCCCAAACTAAAACGGTCGATACGACGTCCGAAAAAGATAAACATTAGTGGAATATACCAGAACGTTCGAAGTATGAATAATAAAATTATCGACTTCATGACAAACGTAATGTCCCAGAAACCACTTCTGATTGCTCTTACCGAAACTTGGCTAACTTCAAGCACCTTTTCGTCGGAACTATTCGAAAACCTATACCACGTCTACAGGAAGGACAGAGGCAGTCGCGGAGGAGGGACTCTCCTAGCCCTCCGAGCTGACAGCCACTCACACGCGGAAAGAATGGACTGCATGGAAACCCAAGGTGAAGATTTATGGGTGAAAATATCGCATAGAAATGTCATCATTTATATATGTGTTGTATATTTTCCTCCAAATACAACATCTGAACAGTATCAATTATTTTACGACAAAACTATAAGTGAAAGTGTAAAGTTACAATCAAAAAATATTATTATTTTCGGGGATTTCAACTTTCCCTCAGGGAAAAATCCAATTGACGTTTTCGATTACTTTTGTTCTTTTTATAATTTAACACAATTCAACACTGTTTATAACATAAATGCACACATGTTAGACTTAGTATTAAGAAATATAAATTCTAAAAATGCTGTTATCTGCCGCCATGACTCCCCATTAGTCAGAGAGGATATTCATCACCCTTCACTTTCATTCACGTTCGATTACACAACTAAATCACATATACAAACAGACACATTGCCTCCAGACATAAACATGGGTTGGATTTTCCACGAAAGCTCAGATAATACACTTAAAAATGCCTTAGAACAACATCACTGGAATCATTACGATTGCCTTGACGTAAATCTAGCTGTCGAAATGTTTTATGAACAGCTCAATAATATTTTCAACATTTGTTTTAAGAAAAGATCTACACGTATGCTCAAAGATATTAGACAATATCCGAAATGGTTTAATGGGGAAATCATTCACCTCATACGAGAAAAAACTAAAATGCACCGTCTTTGGAAAAAAACAAAATCCGTACATGCCTTAGCTTACTTTAAAACTTTGCGAAAATCAATCAAACGGTTAATTGGTCAAACCTACACTGACTTTACACGTGAGGCCGAGAACAGTATAATAACAGACCCAACTCGATTTTGGTCTTACACTAACGATAAACGCCGCGGCTGTGACAAACTTAACCACATGGACTACAAAGACAATAAATATGATGGATCTTCTGAGATCGCCGCAGGTTTCGCACACTATTTTCAATCAGTATTTAGCGACAATATCCCCAAACTTGACATATCCTCTATAGCTTCATCGTCATTTAATTCTTTACCTGTACAAATTCATGAAATTAACGATGACGATATTATTACAGCTTTCCATAAGCTAAAACCTAAATACTCCGTCGGCCCAGATTGTATTCCACCTATAATCCTCAAAAGATATGCAAGTTATTTTATTCAACCTCTAAAACATATTTTTAACCTATCACTTCGCAAAAATATCTTTCCGGAAATGTGGAAACTAACGAAAGTAACGCCTATACACAAAAAAGGAAAAAAGTCAGAAATAGATAATTACAGACCTGTAGCTGTGTTGTCAGCACCCGCAAAAATTTTAGAAACCATAATTTATTCACAGATATATAATCAAACAAAACACGCACTCACCGAAAATCAGCACGGATTTCGTCCCACACTGTTACCTTCAACGAATCTTATGAATCTCACCACCTATATTAATAATTCATTCTAAAATTTTGTACATGTTGATGTGATTTATACAGACTTCGAGAAAGCATTTGATAAAGTCAATCATGATATTTTATTAAAAAAATTAAGTGACATCGGATTCTCTCAGAATTTCCTCGCTTTTGTGGCTAGCTACTTACGCAATCGTCGTCAGTATGTCAGTTACGGACACCATCTCTCTCACGAATACAAAACTAACTCCGGGATTCCCCAGGGATCGAATCTAGGACCCCTTCTCTTTCTCTTATTCATCAATGACATTGGCAACACCATAAACCACTCAAAATATCTCCTTTTTGCTGACGATATAAAACTTTTCAAAGCAATCAAAAGTTACATCGATTCCATTCTTCTGCAGAACGATCTTGATTCTCTTGTCAAATGGTCGGAACTGAACAACTTACCCTTCAGCATTCAGAAATGCAGTGTCGTTACATTTACAAGATCCAAAGATATATTCCTGTTCCCCTACCACATTAATGAATATGAATTGACACGTAAAAGTGAGATTCGAGACCTTGGCGTAATTTTTGAAGCAAGTCTCTCTTTCAAATCCCATATATCTGATATTGTCTCCCGTGCCAACAAAATGCTTGGATTTGTTCTTCGTAATTCAAGATCATTTACCAACGGAATCGCAATCCGAAGAACGTATGAAGCACTTGTTCGTAGTATCTTGGAATATAGCTCCATTATTTGGGCCCCTTCTGAGCAAAACCATATTCTCGAAATAGAAAAAGTACAAAAGAGATTCATGCGTTACCTATATATGAGAGAATATATGTACTACCCTTTCCTGTATCCATCCTTATTCTTAGCAGGAATGCTCGATCTTAATACATTAGAAGCCCGCCGAAAAATATTTTTAGGAAAACATTTTTTTAAGATAATCTCTGGAACTATACATAATCCACCTATTTTGAAAGAAATTAACTTATATGTCCCAGAAAAGTATACTCGTGGAAGGTCCCATACCCTTTTTTATGCTCCAAAAGCGAGGAATTCTGCCTATCAGAACGCGCCAGTAAACAGAGCGACTGAACTGCTCAACGAGTCTGCATTGACCATTGACATTTTTAACGTAACCTACAGGCAGTTTAACAATTATCTTTTGACGTATGTCACAAAGTAGTGAAACTGACCTTTTTATGTGTTTTGCTATACTTTTTGTCAAATTTGTAATCTTCTCCATAATGTATTGGTGAATAACCGTTTTACGGAGAACATGAAAAAATAAATAAATAAATAACCATCACGACGAATAACTCACCAGACAACACAACTATTCTACCTAACCTTACTTATAATTTCTCCAAAGCTGACTATCCTAATATGAACCAATATCTTGCAAATGAAGACTGGTCCTTTCTTCACCACAACAATGATATTAACTATAATCTTGAAATTTTTTACACAATTATTAACAGGGCCATTGAAAACTATGTACCACTTTCACACTTCAAAGAAGCAAAGTTCCCGAAATGGTTCAGCCGTGAGCTAATTAACCTAGTTATCTGTAAAAAAATTGCACACAAAAACTTCAAAGAATCCAACTCCCTTAACGACTATAAAATATTTCACAACTACCGAACTCAATGTAAAAAACTGTCAAAAATATCGTATTTTAATTACATAAATGATATCGAAAAATCGATTCCCTCTAATACACAAAACTTTTTCACACATGTTAACTCTCTTAGAAAAAACAAACAAGGTTTACCCATCTCAATGCACTTCAAAGAAAAGATTAGCACTGATATGAAAGTGAAGGTTAACTATTTTGCTGATTATTTCAAAAGTGTCTATGACGAAAATATCCCAGACAATTATGTACCACCTCCTTCCCTCAATGAGAGCATACATATCCCTGCTGTTCACATCAATATAAACGACGTTATAACTAAAATTAAATCTCTAGACAAAAACAAGAAGGCCGGACCTGACAATGTGCATCCCAATATACTTATTAATTGCATTGCTTCACTGGCTGAGCCAATTTGTTTATTGTTTAATCAATCCCTCAACACAGGATGCTTCCCTGACATTTGGAAACGTTGTTATCTAACACCTATATTAAAAAAGGGTGATAAAAGTGATATCACTAACTATAGACCAATATGTAAGCTTTTTTTTTTTTTTTTTTTTTTTTTTTTTTTTTTTTTTTTTTTTTTTTTTTTTTTTTTTTTTTTTTTTTTACATTAACACCACACAGGAGGCCCTGAGGAAAATAATTTCCCTCAGGGCCTATGTCATCTTTGTAGATGCTGTGTGGAGGGTCTCTTTGAGGAAAGGAAGGAGTGAACATGGGTCTTGAAGAGACCCATGTTGTAGGAGGGAGGAAACACAGAGGCCGGCAAATCGTTCCACAGCCGAGCCGTTGAACTCAAGAACGAGTCATAGAAACGACCCGTTCTCATGTGAGTAATGTCAACCGTGTACAAATGTTGGGCGCGTGTTTGGCGTGTTTCCCGACTATGCACCGGAGCCGAGGGGATCAATGATGCTAGTTCCTCGGAGCATCTTCCATTGTAATACCGGTAGAACAAGGACAGCATTCCCACCTGACGCCTATGCTCTAAAGATTGCAGTCCGTCTGTTAGGATGGGAGAATCTATCAAACGGACCGCCCGTTTCTGCACAGAGTCAAGGGTTTTTTTTAGGTATTTTGGAGCTCCAGACCAGAGGTGGCTGCCAAATTCAACCGTGGGGCGCACTTGCGATTTGTACAGGGTTAGCAGTTGGGTACTATTAAAGTATCTGCGGGCCCTGTACAGTACGCCCAGTTTCTGAGAGGCTAACTTAACTCTGGTTTCGATGGAGCCCCCGTACCTGAGCTGGTCACTTAGAGTTACACCAAGCATATCAATGGAGGTCCTGTTCGGAAGGTTGCTTCCGTTGAAGGAGACTAGATTTTCATTTCGATCCCTTTTAGACGTTATCAAACATGATTGGGTCTTTGAAACATTAAATTCGACGAGGTTATTCTTACCCCAAGAGAAAATACTCTCGAGGTAACCGTCCATTCTTTGCTTCAAAGCCCTCCGAGCTATTGGAGTTTGTGTGCCCTTTGGGGGCTTGTCAAACAAAAAGCTATCATGGACTGTACTGTCATCCGCGTAACAATGAATCGGTGCACATGACAAGAGGTCATTGATGTGCAACAGAAACAAAGTCGGTGACAGAACCGATCCCTGTGGGACGCCAGCATTTATCGAATGCGAAGAAGAGGTGAAACCGTCAGCAACCACCTGAATCGACCTCTCCCTCAAAAAGTCGGCAATCCACTTACACAAGGATGCGGGAAGTCCGTAAGAAAGCAGTTTGTTGACAAGCCCTCGGTGCCAAACCCGGTCAAAGGCCTTGGAAATATCCAGTGCAACCGTTTGGGTCTCACCAAAACGTTCCAGGCACCGCCCCCAAACATGCGTCACATACGCGAGAAGATCACCGCACGAGCGGTTCCGCCGGAATCCGTATTGACGGTAAGTATTAAGTTATCTGTAATCCCAAAACTCTTTGAAAAACTATTGCTTGATCAAATTTCCCCATGTATTAACCATCTCATTGTTCCAAATCAACACGGATTTTTGTCGGGCAGATCAACTCTAACAAATCTTTCGTTATATGAAAACTATATATCAAACGCATTAGTTAACAAAACTCAAGTCGATTCTATTTATACGGATTTCATCAAGGCCTTCGACAAAGTTTGCCATAAAATTCTACTGGCTAAGTTACGGAAGCTAGGTATTGATGGAAAACTTTTAGACTGGTTTGCAAGCTATCTATCTGACAGAGTACTACTTATTAAAATAAATTTGTTCCTTTCCAATCAATTTATAGCTACCAGTGGTGTACCACAAGGGTCTCATTTAGGCCCAATTTTGTTTCTTCTGTTTATAAACGATATTGTTGATATATTTGATAAAGATGTAAATGTGTTGCTTTTTGCAGATGATTTGAAAATATTTAAAATAATTAAAACTGTTGAAGATTGTCTCTGTCTACAGAATAATTTACACAAGTTAATTAATTGGTGTTCTGTTAACAAACTTTTTCTGAACATAAATAAGTGTCATGCAATAAGATTTTACAGAATAAGTCAACCAATTATTCATCCGTATGTACTTAATAACTCTACCCTTACCTCTGTCGAAGAAATTAACGACCTGGGCATAATTTTTGACTCTAAATTAAACTTTATATCCCATATAAACACAATCGGTAATAAAGGAATGAAAATGCTTGGCTTCATTCTTCGAAATTTCAGAGGTTTTAGGAATATTTCAACACTAAAAATTTTGTATACATCCTTAGTACGTAGTCAAGTCGAATATAACTCCTCGATCTGGTCCCCCCATTTTAAAATTCATTCAGATTCAATCGAAAAAATTCAACATAAATTTCTAAGACATATTAATTTTAAGCTCGGTATTCCCATTGAAAACATTAACTACAATTACTTGCTGATAGAATTAAATTTATTAAAACTCTCAGATCGAAGAATTATATCCGACTTAATATTTATGTTCAAAATTGTAAATGGTAGCATAGACAGTCCTGATTTAACTAAGCTCATTGAATTTCATATTCCCACGAGAACTACTCGATCTAAAATCCTGTTTAAATGTAACAATAATAAGACTGAGTATACTAAACACTCCCTTTTACCTAGGTTACATGATGTTACTAATAGATATGCAGATATTGCAGATCTATTTAACTGCACGGAAAGTAGGTACAAGAGGGCTATGCTATCAAATCTTTTTAGTCATTATTAATTCTATTTGTACTATAGATTTTTGTACGTAATTATCTCTCTGGTGTCATTTCTAATTCAAATGCCACAATCATTTGTTAAATTTTTTTTTTTTATTATTTCTATATTACTATTTTTCATTTTGTGACATGTAATCAGTTCTTATGGTATATGTATACCGTTGAAATTAAATAAATAAATTATCCCATCGGGTGCTTGAGGTGAAAAAGTTGCGTCCTGGAGCCTCGAGAGGTGATGGCGAGACTGACGTTTTGAAGTTCCAACCGGTGTCGGCGAGACTGACGTCTTGAATTGAGCAGCGTTTCGATGTCGAGGATCTTGTGGTAGTAACTGTGTAGAGATGTTATTCCGATCACTGATGGTGAAGACTGAATGCCAACTGCTTTCTTCGCAGACCTTTTATAGTGGCAGGTGAGTCGGTTTCACAATGTTATAAATATGGTAAAACCATTGTGAAACTATTGTGAAATAATTTCTATTTCCGCGTGAGTCATCTCAGATTGAAAGTGTTGCGAAATCAATATTCTGGTGATAAGCCGTTCAAATGAAGAATATTTCCTCTTCGATAAAAATGCATGATGTTAAGAGTTTGCCATGGTTTTATATAACACGTTCGATATACCAAAAATAGGTGATGCCTGAATACTAGTTCATTTTGTCCCCACTAAATTTAATGTTTGTCGTAATTTTATTGTTAAATGTTTGTAAATTAATATTACCTGGAGGAAAAACAATTTCGGTTTCCCAGAAAGATCTTCTCTTTCTTCCTCTTTATCTGTGATAATAATTCTACTTATAACATCCTCAATTTTCATATCCTCCTTCGTAGTCTTAAAGTACTGGTGACGGCCATGAGACATTATCGCAACAGCCACACAAGTGTCGTTACTGTAGTCAGGTAGATCATACTGATGATGTCTTGGTCCACACTGCTGTTTGTCACACAGCTTTTTACAATTAGTACCTAGAAAAAACGTTGAGGTGAAATTAATGATTGCATGATTCTTTAATTCATTCAACTTTATCGCATGATCTAAACAGATCGTGCAATAAAGTTTTTTTATCGTATTAGAGGATGAAATAAATGAAACTCTTATTCTGAAGTATTTCTCTGCAATACGAGTATAATTAAATATTTTTATTTATTAAACAATCGCAGAAAATTTTTAATTCACCTTCATCTATAGTTTTTCGGACTTCGTCCGCTTTTAGCTCATTATAGACTTCAACCGTGAAACCAATAGTTTTAAAGCATTTTTCAAACGCTTTAACATCCTCCCCGGTCTCCGGTCTCGCTAATCCAGGTGCTGGAAAGAATATGAAGGGGGTATTTTTTTAAGAATGTGATTATTATACGTGAAGTGTTAATTTTCCATGAATCGCATAATATACTAGTCCTTCAGTAAAAAAATTATTGTTAAAATGCACATTTTTAAATATAAAAGAATCATTATTCACCTTAATAAAACCACAATACGTTATGTTTTAAAGATATAGATAAACGATTAATACTTCTAGAAATAAACGTCTATCAAGACGGCGTTTAATGTACCAATTTGGAAAGCAACGTTATTCTGATTGTGACGGTGGTTTATTTATTGCTTTGTAAATGGAAATTGATTAGTGAAGTTATTTACATGAACATAATATAACAAATATAATAACATTATTCAGCACTTACAATTGGGAAATGCAAAATTAAAAACGATTAGCTTTCCAAATGAAAACGTGTCTTCGTAACTGGAAACATTAAAAGTTAACTTTCCCTTCGAGCGGAAATACAGTTGCTTTAGCAGTGTGCTGGATACTTCGGGCAGTATATTATTCCGTGGTTTTTCAGCCACACTTATTCGGTTAGCCTTTAGCTTACAAAGGACTGCAGTCAAGATATTGAATAAGGAAGTTCCATTTCCAATATCCTGCAAATATTGGCAAAACACTTTCAAGAAATAAGATCCATCTTCACGTGGAGAGGCCTCGCGTTCAAATGAGCTCTTAATAACGAAAAAATTTGCCTCAGGAGGAACCCAGTCATGTACGATATCGAATGCCTCTGCGTCAGACTTTATCCCCGGAAATGTTCCTGGAGTATTTGTTGCTTGAGATGCCTGAAAATATTACAGATTTAAACAATCAAGTTCTATCCTTTTTACTGTTCCAGTAGCTTTAATTTATTGAGATGCCTGAAATAATCAAGTGCCGTTCCTTGGCTCTCTCTAAGGGTCTTGGTTGCTTGGGATCTTATTCTGTAATAAAGCTCCAGGAGTCTTCGTTGCATAGAATGGCTGAAATGAACACAAATTCAATGATCAAAAACTATCCCTTGCCTTGCTCCATTGGATTTATACAGGATCACAGGTTGTACCTTATTACCGTTTCCACAGGGCTCAAATCTTGGTCCAATCTTATTTATCTTGTTTATAAATGATCTTTTAAAAATATTTCATGGTGTCCATCTTGCTTTTTCCTGACGATCTCATAATTTTAAGAATTATTCAAAATATTTACCATTGCAATTTTCTTCAAGATAATATCATCAAATTATTAATTTGATGTAATGAAAATAGACACTAATTAAATATCAATTATTCATATTTTCTATAAGAAAAAATCCACTGATTTAATTACAACATTGCTAACAATGCTCTTGAGACACTAACACAAATTAAAGATTTAGGCATCACTTTTCAATCAAATCACATAACGTATATCTCTAATAAGGGCTTAATATTTTGGAATTTTTAACTAGGCTAACTAGAAATTGTAACAATACAAAGTTTATTCAATTTTTTATATTATACCTCTGTTAGAAGTCAACTTGAGTACAATTCTACCGCCTGGAACCCACATTATAATATTCATTCATTCAATCACAGCTGTTGAAAGAATAAAAAACAAATTCTTACATTTTATAAATTTTAAAATGGGTATTCCAGCTATTATGTTGAACTACAACACTATTTTAAATGATATGAATATGCTTAAATTGTCAAACAGAAGCGTTTTCACTGACTTGGTATTTGTATATAAAATTTTAAATGATGTAGTTGACAGACTGGTATTCATGCATTGATAAGCTTTCGGATTCCACTATTTTAGTGCAGAAATTTTTGGAAACTACCATATATGTATTACTCTTTGTTGTCCAGAATACTAATTTAGGGAAATAATTATACCAAATATTTTACCTGAAAGACGATAACCTTGAGCAAGTTGGAATATTTTTCCCCGATCAAAATTCTGATCATTTGTTCATCGTAAAAAGAACCATTTTCGCATAGAAGTTTTCCGTCAGTCGAGGAGTGCGATATGAAAAATATGAATATGGACTTGTATCCAGTCCAAATGTTTGATTTGTACTCTGAAAATAATCACGCAATTTGAATTTTGAACTATTTGAAATATCTCGATCTTGACGACTTCCGCAGCTGAGCGGGAAACTGAGCTTTGCATACTGTGGATATAAGATTATTTTATCAGTTTTGAAAATACCCAAAACATGACTAAAGGGGTACTATTAAATACAGATAAGTTGCAGATTCGATACCTTTAACTAGTGTTTCTGTAATTTTTTCCTTAGTATAATATTTCCGGGGTTCGTCCACATCAAACCCGAGATTCTTAAAACACGTTGTAACATTCACAATGTCTGCATCGATGTCATCTTGTTTTCTAGAGACATATTCTAAAACACAATTATTACAATGTTATCGTGACTGCATAATGACTCATTACTTCTTTAGCCTGTGTTTCAGACATCGATGAGGTGTCAACGCAGCATAATACCCCAAAAATAACTGCGATATTTTCTACCACATATGATTACATAATATTGCGGACATGCAAGTAGAAATCACTAACTATATTTTAGAATGTTTTAGACAAAAATGAGATTCGAATATCATTTATATCATTTACCGAAAAAGTAAAGCTGTTCCACTGGCAAAAGTCACTTTCTACACGACTTTAGATTTTTTTAATATCCGGTATTTAATGCGGTGACATCTTTGATAAGCAAACATCACTTAATTTAATATCCATTTTAACAATACGCTTCTAATTAAAACTTAAACATTTGCACATCATTGATATAAGAAATTGCTAACTCCATTCATTTTCTAAATAATATTTACAAAATCTTTTTAAAAAATAAATTGTTTGTTCAGCAATTCAATTCAACAAGTATAAAATAAAGAAAAACTTATTTCAATTTTGATTAACGTTAAATATACCTACACAATGAAAAATAAAGTTAATAAATATACTTAAATATTAAATTGTTTTAAGTACACAAAACACTTATCGTAGAAGTGGGTTTTTGAAGTTAGAGACTTTTGTTTGCATGATATGTTGTGTGACTGCTTTCTGCGTGGGTTGAGATTAAATATGAAATTTTCTTAGTCACTGTCGAGCTCCACGTAACTTACTTTGAAAATCTCGTTGCAAAAACATGTAGACTCTCCCTTGTTTCTTCCAGTCGTCCCAAGCTTGTACCACCTCCTCCATTTCAGAGATATATCCTCACTGGTGCTAGTGCTAGTGCTACTGCTAGTGCTAGTGCTAGTGCTAGTGCTAGGCTAGTGCTGGTGCTAGTGCTGGTGCTAGTGCTAGTTGGTAGGAAATGTGTCTTCAATACATTTAGTTATCCAAAATCTAGAAACAAAACAAAACAATTTTATACGTTTAACGGTACTTGGATCCATGGACAACTTTCATGATTCTCATTCTTCTTCTTTCGTATGGTGGGGGGTCAGAGGGGGACATCTAGGTCTGCGAGCCAGTCTAGGGCCTCAGGCGTTGTCCTGTGGACCTCATCAATCCCACCGGGGAATAAATGGAGCGGGCATTCGTTGACCACATGTTCGGTGGTCTGCACCGCACCGCATTCACACATCGTCGACTCTTTAAGGCCCTATCTATGCATCATGTGAGCACATCGGCTATGGGAGTACCTTATCCTATTGATGGTGGTCCAGAGTTTGCGAGGTGATGAAAACCCAGGCTGTCTCTTAGTGAGAGTTGTTCGAAGGAGTCTTTCTCCTTCAGAAGGGTTTTCAAGACGACATCATCGTGCAAAGGTATTGAGCTTTTTTGCAGCGCTTTTTCGAATTCCCTCAGTGTTGCTATCTCTCGCCTGTTATTTGGCGGGGTAATGTTTGCAAATAAGGGGAGCCAAGGAAAAGGAATCGATTTTAAGGTTCCGCTGATGGTTCGCATTGTGGCATTAAGATGAACGTCGACCATGGAAGTGTGGGCGTTTCTAGTTCATACTGGAGCACAGTATTCAGCTGCTGAGAAAACCAGGGCAATGGATGTCGTTCTGAGCATGTTGGCGTCGCATCCCCAGCTAGTACCAGCTAGCTTACTGACTAAGTTTAGTCTTGTCCTGGTTTTTTGCCCACTGTTTTCATGTGTTTCCGGTAATTCAGGCTCCTATCCAAAGTTACTATAAGATAGCGGGGATGGTAAATATTTTTTCCATCAAACTGAACACAGAGTTTTGCGTTTGCCTGTGAATTACTGGGATGGAAAGCTGTCACAACTGTTGTCGACCTATTTGGCTTTAGTCGCCAATTGAGGAAAAATCATTTCATAGCCCTGAGATCAGAATTAAATATCTCTTCTGCTGCATTGAGGGTTTTGACTTGGGCTGTGATGGCGAAGTCATTTGCGTAAGCAAATTTTCTGCCTTCAATATGAGGAAGATATCGAGTATAGATGTAAAAAAGCGATGGGGCCAGCACTGAACCTTGGGCAAGGCCATTATTCAGGTGTATTTTTTTGCCTTTTAGCTCGCCTAGAAAAACCCTGAAAGTACGGCCAGTTAATAGTTGCTCAATAAGTCGTACTGTATCCTCTATGGTGTCGTAGAGCTTGACAAGGAGACCTTTGTCCCACACCGTGTCGTAAGCCACAAATAGATCAATGAACGCTGCTGCCGTCTTAAACCATTCCTGGAAACCTGATTCGATGTGTGTCGTCAGAGCTAGCCTAGTCTGAAGCCAGCTTGCTCTTGTGGATCCACTTTCTCCAGAAGTAAGGTAAGTCTGCGGAGCACCACTCGCTCTAGGAGTTTGTACATGGTACTTAAAAGCGAGATGGGCCAATAGCTGTTTGGATCTTCTGGTGGCTTGTTGGGTTTGAGGATCGCAATAACTTTTGTTTTTTTCCAGATATTTGGAATTACTCCAGTTTTAAAATTTTCAGTAAACAGATTTGCGATCCATAATTTTGTCCATGGCCCAACATGTTTCAGAAAGTCTGGAAGAACTCCGTCGCATCCAGCTGCTTTCCCAGCTTTTGTTGAAGTGAGGGCGATGTCTACATCATCAGCTGTAACGGCGACCACATCGACCACATCACCGGCCATTTTAGCCACGCCGCTTTCAGAGATTTTTTTTATTTGATTTGGCTTATGTTAGACCTTATTGTCGTTTTTAAACTGCGGAGTAGTTGGTGAGCAACAGCATTTGGGGACACTTTGGGGGTTGTCTTAATTGGCTGATTTGCAGCTCCGAGTCGCCTGAGTGATTGCCACGCTTTTCTGCTGGAGTGTTCGAAACTGATTTCTTCCATTAGTTTATTCCACCTGTTCATGCACCCGTCATCCAGAGACTGGAGAAGATCAGAAACAGTGTCTGGGTCGTTGTTTCTCTCGTATTCAGCTAGAAAGCGTTTGTTTTCTGAGCTCCATGTTGGAATATTCACTTTTCTGTAGCCTCTAGGGATGAATTTCTTCGCAGCTACAAATAAAAGGTTCGAAAATCGGCCGTAGAAATTTAGCGTTGATGGTATGTTATCCAAAACCCTGTCAACATATTCCTTAAATGATTCTTATAAAACCATTCCAATTATTTACCGATTCGTATCAATTTTGCAGCAACTGTCAAAGTAAAATATTCTTTTTGAGTATTTAGTAGTGAAGAATAGATGATTTAGTCAAGGACACCTCAGAAAGACAATCATGTCAACACTTACGTTCACGTGAATCAAATACACGAGTTAAGAAATGTCTGGGGTTGGAATAACCGATTTCCATGTATGATTAATATTAAAAAAATATTACGTATTTATAGTATTTTTGCGGTACTTTCCAGAGTGCTAGATAATCTAAGTATCGCCCTGGTGAAGAACGACCATTTAGTTGAACTGGTATTAGCCTGTTTGGCGACCAGGTCTGAATAGCCAGGTTTCTTCTTCTTCTTTCGTATGGTGGGGGGTCAGAGGGGGACATCTAGGTCTGCGAGCCAGTCTAGGGCCTCAGGCGTTGCCCTGTGGACCTCATCAATCCCGCCGGGGAATGAATGGAGCGGGCATTCGTTGACCACATGTTCGGTGGTCTGCACCGCACCGCATTCACACATCGCCGACTCTTTAATAGCCAGGTACCTTTCGATTACTCATCTCCTTCCCCTCCATATTTCCATCGGTCGGGTTTCACAAAATACCCGAAACGGGGATGCCTTAGTTCACTAGCTTTGGTCGTTAGGACACTTGAGTGATGTTCACGTAGAAATAAAAAAATTACCTTTTAAAACAGATGGCAAATGTTCGGAACACTATATAAGCAACTGTCTGCTTTGTGAAATGTAATGATCTCACTTGAAATGTAATGATCTCACTTGAAATGTAATGATCTCACTTGAAATGTAATGATCTCACTTGAAATAACTTGACACTTGACTTGGAGTAATATATTTATGGCAAAAACTGTGTTATAAAAATTAGCTATTTTTATTATTGGCTATTTTAATTATGAATGCATTAATGGACTTCAATCATACAAGTAATTGACACACAAAGTACTAAACGCACTTAATAAAACTGATTTGAATAAATCGACGTAGGTAGCTTATCAAAAACTCCTTCTTTATCGTGTGTTATCTCTTTATTCTCAAGATAATTTTTGATACGATTACTGACATCCTCAAAACTCCAATGATTTTATAAATTATTGGTCATTTTTATATTTATGTTATAACATAAGTTAATAATGTTTTTACACAAAAATGTTTGATTTCTTTTTTAATTTTAATTTTGACTATCAAAGATTAAGATAAAGTATTAAAAGATAAAGTATTTACAAATAATATGAAGGTAACGTTTTAATTAAACTATTAACCACGGTGTAATTCCAGTAATGAAATTTAGAACCGAAATTTGCTCTGACAATTGGAACTGATAGTGGGAACGGTTCAGACAAGCAATATAGTAGGTACCAAAATTATTTAATAATTCTGTATATTAAATGTGTATAAATTTGTTCCCATTCTTGTAAGATGTTGTAAGGTAATGAAGGTTCATTCAAAGGATTAATTTTTGTTTGTTTTTAAAATTGGAAAGATTAATTTTTGTTTGTCTTTAAAATTGGCAAATAATTTAGATCCTATAATTATAATATCCCGTGATTTATCACGGGTCGACAAATAGTCAGCGATAAAATTGAAGAAGAATCGAAACGAATAGCAGAACCTGAAGAAAATTGCCCTTCAAAAATCTAAAAACAGAAGCAGAAGTCAAATCAACACCAAACATCAATTATTGTTGGAGCAATGAGAATATACATGAAAACCTGTTATAAATTTAGCAAAAGCAAAAATAGTCTGTACTTTGGAATCAGTAATAATCACGATTAAGATTATATAATTATAATACTTATGTTTCCCTACAGTTCTATTTATCATAAATATTGATAAAAATTATAAAGTCGCATTCAGGTTTACGCAACGTATTACTAAATCCGAGGTCACCCGATGTACGCACACTTCCCTTGTTAGCCTGTTAATAAATTTGAATGCCACAAACCGTCATTTGAGATAGTAGGTGTGCACCACTTTGATAGTGAGGGTGGGGTGGGGGGGGGGGGGGGGGGGGAGAGGTACGCCGGCGCGGCGAGGCGTAGCGGCGTAGAGGCGTCGCGGCCCGTTGCTACGGCCGTCGGCCGCCCAGTCCCCCGCAGGCGTCGTAGCGCCACGGACGCCCGGCTGCGCCGATCGTCTCTGATTCTTCGCGGGAATGTTGTATTCGATTTCCAACAGTATTTTAAATTCCGCAATTAAATAAAGCTTTCTCCCACTCTTCGAAAAATTGTTCAGTATCCATCTTTTTGTTAAAGAATGAACCAATGTTGAATTTATAGGATATGTTTTTCCTGACCAAATAATAATTTTACGTAAACAATCGTTTTCGTGGATTGTTTTTAATACAAAAAAGAGAACATACGAAGTAAATATAAAAAATACCGATGATGTAATACGTGATTTATTAACCCACGATGGTCTCGATAAAGTTTTTGTTAATTCTACTTCCTTCAGTGGTAGCTCATCTCAACGTGTTCATCAGCCAGCCAGAAGTTATGAAGCTTTTAGGTGAGTCTAGGGAAGGGGCAATATAGCTAATTTTATAAAAATAATTTTATTAGTGGAATCTTATTTCACGTAAAGAGCGTTCTGCCAGATGGAAGCTACGATTAAAATTGGCTATATATTGAAAATACCAAAAAAATTTAACTAAGTCAAAATATTTCAAATACCTGTGTGTAATATTGTTTTCCAATAATAATTAATAAAGCGATGGAATTTATAAAAAGCCATGAAAAAAATGTTGTCACTGAAAATAAAACTGATATCTTCCTAAGACAAATCTCTATTGCAGCCATTTAAATGGCATATAAGTGGTTGTTGATGAAATATTTTCAAATAATAAACAAATGGATAACCTTCAGTAATAGGCCACTAGTATGGATTTTACAACGACTTGGAAAAAATCGTGTGGATAGATTTTTTTTACTAAGAGTACGAAAATGTTAGTAAAACTTTTTATAAATGTACAGTTTTTTTTTATTTTTTAAATAAATAACTCCATTATTTGGGCTCGTGACGTCACTATGTGAAAATGTCCCGTCTTCGAAAATGTTTCTATTAGTTTTGCAAAATTCCACACTGTTTTGTTTTTTTTTATATGGCAACACTTTGATTTCAGGCGAATTTTTGAATTTGACATTTAACGTTCACTAGATTTATTGTTAGTTCTCTGCATTCTTTATCATTTGATTTGACTTTTTGACAAATGTTATGAAGAGAACCCCGTACATTTTATGCTGTCTATAAGTGTTTTAGAGGTATAATGGTAATGGTGCTGATTTTAATAAAATCAAATTTTATAATATTCTTATTATTATTATAATTTACAAGTACAAGTATACAACATTGGATTTAGTAATATTTATAGACGTTGAACATTATAATGATTTATGATCAATAAGATATTATACAACGAAAAAAAATATTTGTGAGATGTAATATTTTTGGTATGCCTCGTTATTCTCCTGTGCCATTCGTGTGGAAAACGTTCTTTTTTTAAAAATGATTTTCGGCTATGTAATTATCGTTTTTTCGCACCCATGAAATTATATCCCGTCTTTCGGGTTTATAAAAAATGGTCTGATTTTGCGGATTGAAATATTCAAGAAATCGCCAGGGTTTCAAAAACACGATTAAAAAAAAACAGAATATCTTAGAATATTTGCCAAGAACGGCAATTTTTTTTTTTAAATGTGATGCAAGTTTCCCATTGTAAATTCACTTCGTGAGTTGGGTTCCATATCCGTTGAATAATCAACACCTCTAGGTTATCTCACGTTATTTACAATGTTTGGTGACTTAGCAGGGGTACACGGGTTCGTGAGGTGGGGAGGGGGGTAAGGTTTGTCCAGGTCTTGACAAGGGGTGCATCTTCCAACCAACTGCACCCCGATGGAATCATACGCCGTCACTACTGGAACACAGAATGTCAGGTGCCCACCCCTACCACTCATATATTTTTCCTTACCTCGTACGCATTGTTCTTTTCCTTCATTTCTTTAAAAATACCTGCCACGCAGCATTCCTAAAGATGAAGTAGGCCTCAGGGGAAATTATTTTCCTCAGGGCCTACTCTATGGAGATGAGGTGAAAAAATAAATTTGTTCAAGCCACTAATTAATAAACAAATACGTTGTCGATAACAAATATGTATCTAATGAAGATATTTTAGTGTTTTTTGACACTCATTGCATTTATTAGAATAAAAGTCACACACCTGGTGACCTGTGGTGAATTACTCCGTAACTAGTTAATAATGAGCGAACATCTCTTCCAGGATTGAATGCAGAGTTATACTACGTGAGGGATGGGGTAGTCAACACGTACGCGATGAACTTCATAGTTCCAGTCCCGGCTCACATTTCCGACCTGGAATTCTCGTGGCAGAGTTTGACCAAGCAACCTGTAAGCAAAATAATTGTTATTAATCCATAACGCTTCCAGTCAGACTCATTGAAGATCCAGTTGGAATTAACATTTCTTATTTTTCTTATGTTATTTTATTTTATTTATAAAATACGTGATATTCAATATTTATTTATTTTCACATTTTATTTTATTATTTATTAACAAAGATAATATTACAATATACCTACATATACATATACATATTAATATTTTTTTTGTATATACCACCTCACTAAGCTGAGCCTGTTCCGAGGTGGCAGGAAATTAATCTAATTTTGATATCTTAATCTTGGAAGATAAAAAATATAATTTTAAATTAAAAAGATAAATAGAATAAAAGAAAAATATAAAGAAATGAAAAAGAAAAGAGGTGAGAAAAATAAAAATAACGAAAAACATAAATAAAAATAATTGAGAGAAAAAGAGAAAAAATACAGGCGTTGAGTGTGTTGTTGTAGTGATCAAGTTATCTGCCCGCAGTATGCAGTGCCTTTGTTTACTATCCACGCATTAATTTTGTGCATTAGATTTGCATTTTTTGTTTCTTGAATGTCTTTAGCATCTTTTTCAATTAAATTAAAAAAAATTGAAGCCAGATTATGATAATGTCCTTATCCAAATGTGGTATTTGATTTCGGAGCCATGTGTCGATGTCTACGTCTTGTGTCGTAATTGTGTTGTGCAGTATAATGGTTTAGTTTGTCTTTTTGGTAATGTATAGATTTAATTTTGATGTGCAGTTGCTGTATGATCAATACAGCAAAGTCTTTAAATAACTGTATTGTCGAGAATCTAAAAGATTTTTTTGTAATAACTTTAATTAAGGCCTTTTGCGCTTTGTCGAGAGGGTCCATATTAGTTTTTGCAGCACCACTCCAACCAATCACACCGTGGGTGATAATTGTTTGGCCTAACGCGTAGTATATAGTTTTAAAGTCTTCACTGGCATTATGTTTCAAATGTTCTTAAAAAAATGTATAAGTTTTCTGACTTTACCCGCTGTTTTATTTATTTGTTCTGTCCATCTAAAATGGTTGTCGATGTAAATGCCTAAGTATATGATTATCTGCAGTTTTTTTAGATGTGATGTCGTGTATGGTTAAATTTTCACTGCGTCTTGGTTGTTTTCTGGGATCTATATTAAATGTCATGTACTTTGTTTTGTTTATATTTAGTGTTAGCAGGTTATTGTCTAGCCAATTTTTAAAAGTGTTTAACCAGCCAGCGGACGAAAATCCAAATTTCGTCGAGAGTTGTTCTTCCGATCGTGCAGGGCGGTTACAATGAGAAAGATTAATTATTCTCCGTACCAGATTTTTTAAATTATAACTCAATATCGAATTTATTTCAATCCAAATTAGCTTTAATTTATACCTTCATCCAAAAATGCTGAAAGGCGTGATGATAAAACTATTAAAACAGTGTACTTTTTGTAGTTATTTTTTGATTATAAGTATTTATCATTTTTCAATAATGTCTAAATTTAATAAGAATGTTAAAAAAATCTGAAATATATTAGTTTGTAAGTGCGCAAATAAATACACAAATGGACCAGTTTTATACATATTTATTATTACAATTACGTACATATTTTTTAATGATTTTATTGAAACTAAAATTAAAATTCTAATACATAACTTTGCTAGATAATGTATTGATTTATTTTACTGCATGATTACATTATTTGAAATGGGTGTGGTATAATACAAAAACTTTTTTGAAAATGTAACAAATCTGCCAACGACCTATGGAATAACCTTATTATACTAAAAATTTAAAAAAATTCTAAAAATTTATTACATACGAATGCTAGATAAAAGAACAATCTTTCGAAATCCATTTATAATTTTTTGTGGAAAAGAGTCAATACGTCTAAAAACTTTTTTGAAAATGACGTATTTCCGGCTTTCTCTGGTAATGCCCTCTTAATACGGTTGATTCCTTGGGCAGCTTTTTTATATACATTTGTTCGGGAGTCAGAAATGAAAACGAGAACAGTGCAATCCACAACGCAAATCACATCTCCACTAATATCTAACTGACACAGGCAATCGATGTAAAGTAAAAGTAGGATGGATTCCTTGGGGAACACCGTAAGTTATGTATCTATTTTGGGTTGTTACGTTGCCCAATTTTAGTGCGTGGCTATGATCAGTTTTATATGATTTGAACCAGTTATATGCAGAGTTTTTAATATCTATGTTATCCATTTTTAAGGAGAATTTTATGGGACACTGTATGAAGGGCTTTACTTAGATCCAGAAAAACCACAATGCAGCTTTTTTTTTTGGTCAACATTTTTTATAATGGTTTTTGTCACTTTTAATATTGCATTCTGTACTCCCATATTCTTTCGAAAACCATACTGATTTTCTGATAGAATTTTATGTTTGTCTAGGTAGTCTACCAGTTAGATTTTCACTAGATTTTCGAGTACTTTTGTGAGAACCTTTAAAAGTGATATAGGTCTATATTTAGAGGGATTATTTTACCCCGGATTTGTAAATAGGTACTATGATTGCATTTTAAAACGGTTGGAGAATATACCGCTAGTAATACTCAGATTACAGATGAAGTGAAGGGATATTGGGGGGTTTTATTTAATTTATTAGTTTAGCCTCAAGTTTTTTGGGTCCAGTCGCACATTTACAGAGAGTTTTTTTACATAAGCTCAACACAGGAGGCCCTGAGGAAAATAATTTTGAAGGAAAGGAAGAAGAGGACGTTCTGGGAAGGAAATAGGAATGAGGGGTGGGTAGGAATCGGGGGGTCAGTGCGTCTAGGAATGACGGATATATGAATCCATCCATCCAGGTGCATACATACATACGATACACATAAACACATACGCATATATACATATACGTAGATAGACACATACGTATAAATATATATATATAGATAGTCCCCAAGCGCCTTCCTGAAACTGTAGTATTTTGCAATTAATATTATTTCAATTGTTAAATTATTGAAGATTTAAGGAGCAAGAAAGTTAAACTGTGACTGTGCCATTGAGGGTTTTTGTTGCCGGATTAACAAAATTGGATTGATATATTTTTTTTATATTTGAATTTAAAATAGGAGGATATAAGTGTTTTATATTAAATACTTTGAAATCCTTAAATAAGTCATTCGTGGAGTAAATATAGTATTCATTGTAAATAGTTCTTATGTCTAAATCAATTTTAATGTGATATTGATCAAACGTTGAAGTTCCTGCCAGTGACAACTTGTCGAGTGGCATGATCTCATAAATCTAAATCTCTAAGTGCTCCCATCTTTCCTTTTGCCGACAAAATTCATTCCACCGCACGAATCACTCAACAAATGAATCACGTTAGAAGAAGTAGTTTTTCATTTTTGGAGTATTATGACGTGTTGCGCTTCCTCCTTTTGTAACCAACGTTTCGAGCAGCGATACACTGTTAGTGCCGGATCCGAAATCCCGAAATCTGGCGTCCTGTGCAGTACAGATGACGCCCCCTACATTTTATTTATTTATTCGGATTAAAAATTTTTACTCCCTAAAAAATAAAATGCTGCCGAGCGAGCTATAAGGACATATTTTGGTGTTACTAGCTCAAAATAATTATCCCATGTTATGGGTAATTTTTGAATATTTTGGGAATTTCTTAAGATCATTTATATATTATGATCTTTATTTTCTCGCAGCGCCCCTCCAGAAAAAGCGCCGGGTTATTTGCACAATTTTTCTCGGTATGGCAGATCATCATGTCAGAAATGTTTAAATTAACATTTGACGAAATTGTTTTAGAAACTGAACATAAATAGTAGGTAAGTCTAAAAGTAGATAATTTTGTTAAAAAAAATCAAGAGTTCATAAACGCAATTGTAAGGATTGCAATTCCTTATATATAGATAGAAATAATAAAAACTTTGAGGTAAGATTTGAAGAACATTTCAAAACTTTAAATGGCAACAGTGAATCATTTATTGAAAAATAATCACATTTCTGATAAAAATTTAGGGCTTAAAAAATTAAATTCCTAATTCTCATAAACTTCCCCCACTCTTTCCCCCTTCCATTCCTTCTACCCTTTACAGAATGGAAGGGGATCATAGGTGATCTATACATAATTTATAACTTAAGTGAACATTTACTCCTGGTGATGTGAACATTGTTCACGAAACATGTAGTTTGTGTATATATAAATAAAGTGAAATATAATGTTTTTTTATAATATGTGGCAAGCCAAGCTGAGTTCCGTTGGGCTGAATGCCCTAAACTGGCACAATATTACATTCAAGTAGGTAGACACTACTGGCTGCATAAAGCCACACCTCGGGGTGTTGCCGCTTAAGATAAGGGAAGCTGAATTATTAATTCCAAATGTGTTTCATTGTGCGGGGAAAGATAACGAGAACAAAACATAGCAATTTATTGTTAATGTACACCAATTAAACACATTCCTTGATATTTAGGTTCACAGAGTATTCTCGACGTAATACGACATTGCACATGAGAATCTTATTTTTTATACACTCTTTATAATTATTACTTATTACGGCAATTACAATTCCACCCAACTCAGAAACTATCTACTATGCCAAGGCGAGCAGTTAAATTATTCACTGTTTTCAGAAGTACCTACACATCATATCATATAGAAAGGGGATATAATGAAATTGAGAGTAGAAAAAATGTAATTCTACATATTGTCTAATAACACTATTAAGGACGGTGAGCCGGAATACACACAATAAATTACACATATACTTTGAAAAATTAAGCAGATCCTTGATTAAAGATATTGTCAAAAATATATTACGCATTTAAGAAAAACGAATAGAGGAAAAATCATAAATAATAATTTCGTATCGACTCACTAATAATCATTTATGATTGACATTCAGCCCCAAACTTCACATGTTCCCCTCCACTCTGAGAATAAACCTTTATCCAAAACACAGGTGATGCTTTTGTCTCTTTTGTATGAGACTTAATCGCCTCGTAGTTATTAGTGGTGACAAAAAATAATAATAAATACAAACGTAATTATTACTGCTTGCATATCGTACTCATAGAATTCAGTAACCTGCTTTAGTTTATATCTGTTAATTTATATAAGTGATTCCAATATCTGTTGATTTTTCCACTTGCGAGTTCATATAAAAGTGATTCCATCACAAAGTTAGGTACTCATTTTTCTATCGCAAAAATAAGGATATAATGCGGCCTAGAGTAAATTATCCAATATTATGAAAGAACCTTTCAGGGCATTTAACTTAATATTTGATAAATTGGAAATTTAATGTCCAAATAAACAGGGACTTAGAATAATCTCCAAAATCTAGGGATTTATAAGTTAGGAAATAGAAGGCAAAACAAAATAAATTGCAAAGCGTAGATAATTTATGCAACCTGTAATAAAGAAAAAACCAATCTGTGAGAAATTAAAGAAAAAATTTCCAGCAAGTAATTCCAGACAACCCTGTCGTTTGTTGAGTGTGAGCACACTACGCAGGCAAACACTTAAATGGAATTAAAAACATTTTAAATCGAATAAGGTGAAACGGCGCGGGCGCGAGGAACTAGCAGAAAGGTAGCTCCACTCCCGAGAGAGATTCAGTTTGCATTTTAAAATAAGGGGACACGAAAGGACAGAATCAGTAACACCGTGTACATGTTATTGATTGATGGCCGTTCAATGAAGGATGTCAATATTTCCATACTTAACGTGTATTATCAAACTACGAGTATGCAAAGCATTCAAAAACCGAGTGGTTGCCTAAGTCATTGGATTAATCCATGGGTGTCAGTGTCGATGGTGAATAATGTACCTATACACTATGTGTGGAAAACTTTGATACTTGTTTCTTGCTTATTCTTAAAAACTTTTTTAACATATTTTTCAACCTATTTGAATACCATGCAATCTGTCAAAAGCACTTCGTACCTGTACCAAGAACATATTATATCTCATGAAACATTCCATTTATGAATACGAGTCATTTGTATCATCTTGTGGTTCATGGTTCATAAGGTGGGGTTTGTCTAGGTCTTGGAGGTAGATGACCAGGATGCACTGAACCCCAGATTCCTACCCACCCCTTAAACCCTTTTCCTTCCCAGAACTCTCCTCTCCTTCCTAACCTTAAAAAACCCTCCACACGGCATCCTCAAAGATGTCATAGGTCCTGAAGAAATTATTTTTCTCAGGGCCTTCTGTGTGGAGCTCATGTAAAAAAAACTTTTTATTGAGAGATTGACTCCCTTGCCGGACCTCTCCATTGAATGGGAATATTCGAATCAAAGATTTTATATACCTACCTGGAAAGATCTATTCATTTTTATTTCTGGTTCTTGAAAATGGTTTATAGTTACTATTTATGTCCCAATATAATCAAATAGGGAATGGGACGTTTCTACGCCGCCGGTTCTTCGCCGCCAGTTCATCGCCGCCGTTTCTACGCCGGGACGGTTCTACACCGGCCGTTTCTACACCGGCCGTTTCTACGCCAGCCGATTCTACGCCGCATTCAAATTAAATTAACAATTACAATTAAACTTTATTGTTTAAACACATACATACAGTCATAGAAAATAAAATAGAAAATACAAAAATTATCGAATCATTTAAAAAGTAGCATTAACATTTATTTTAATTTAAAAGATATTTTGTACATGCAAGTTACAATCGCCGCACAGTGGCTGAAATTGGAGCGCTGGCTGGCGCGACATCCCTCTCGGCGTTCGACCATTTGGTTGTTTATTGTTGTTTTTAAGTGTTTATATGAAATATTACAAAATTTTTGAAAGATTCTCTATAATAACTTCATAAATTGAAGGAGAATCCCAAACAATAAACATAACATTGTTAATCGATGTACATAGCAATAATACTTAGGATTTTCCAGACAGTGGGGAATAACGTTAAATAATGATAATTGGGGGTAGAATGGTTTAATGGGGGTAATTAGTGTAATTACACACAATAGGTAATCTAATTATATATTAACTCCTGCTAAAAATGCTCACACGCAAATTGAATGTATTTATAAACATTTTATAGTTGGCAGGTACCTACTTAAAAATATATTATACATTTAATGACATGCGCATTAAAATAACCAAACGGAAAAGACTCCAAAAGATAGTACAGGATATTTTATATTTATGTAATAACATAAATTAAAAAATATGTTATTACATAAATTACAGAATAATTAACTTTCTGATGTTATTTTCAATGAAATTTTTAATTTTAGTGACTAATTGAAAATAAAATTCATTTTGACGTTTTATTAGTTATAGTAATAAAGGTAACATTATGTTAATCTTTCTTAGACATAAAGGAATCAAAGATTGAATTCAAAAAAATAATTGATGAAAAATACAATCATTCCTTAAAAATGCAATTACTGGAGTGGCTGGTGACGGCTGGTGATAATTTTTATTGTTCCATGTACAAAAAAGATACATCAATAATATTCTTTTAAAATTAGAGTGGAGAATCGTGGAGTTTTTTTTCCTACTCCATTAAAGAAAATAAATTTGAAAAAAAAATTTGGAAAAAAGACGTCAACTTTAAATCAAGATTTCCGATATAATTTATGACATAAATATCTTTTTACTGTTACTTTACTAAAGCTCATACCTTTAAAAATATTTTAAATGAATTTATAAAAAAAAAAAATCGATAATAAGTACACAAACAGCTAGATTCTGCACACCTTCAAACTCACCTAAATACAGCAGCGTAAAAGTGCGCCCAATAATCCTCTGTTCTGCGACTAATTACAGAATAATTAAGTTTCAGATGTAATTTTCAATGAAATTTTTAATTTAAGTGAGTAACTGAGAATAAATTCATTTTGACGTTTTATTGGTCATAGTATCAATGGTAACATTAGGTTAATCTTTCTTAGACATAAAGGAATCAAAGATTGAATTCTAAAAAAAAATTGATAAAAAATACAATCATTCCTTATAAATGCATTTTGGGAACATGCTGATCAGGGGCCGGTGACGCGCCAGCGTTCCAATTTCAGCCACAGAGCGCCGGGATTACCAGATTGGGACCCATTGACAAAGCAGGTAAGCAGAAGTTTTAATCCGGGTTATCTTAATGGTGTTATGGTTATCAACACAGGCCCATTAGCACAAAGGAGGTAATGAGAAGTTTTAATCCGCTTAAAATTCTAAAAACTGTTTAACAGTATTTGGTATAAATATGGGGCAGGAGCCCTTAACACATCACTCTAAGTGTATTCGTCACAAAGTAATCATTACGTTAGTTAACAGTGATCTTAATAATGGAACCAGCAGTTCTCAGCAAGAAAGGAAACGAGAAGTTTTCATATAACGGATATTTGTACGTTTTCGACAAAGTTAGTAAAAGGGACGCTAGTTTAAAATTTTGGCGGTGCGAAGAAGTGGGTCGCTGTAAAGGAAGAATTCACACGAGGGCTGGAGAAGTGGTCAACGAAATCAACAATCATTCTCACCCTTCCTCGGCAGCAGCCATACAATCAGCAACTGTTTGCACTAACATGAAACGTCGTGCAGAAGAAACTATGGAGGGCACAAGTGTAGTTATAAATCAGCGTATAGTCGACGTGCCTGAAGCTGTTTTAGCATCGATTCCAAATAATGCAGCCCTGAGAAAAATAATCAGAAGAAAACGGAATCAAATTAATGCTGCACCTGCTGATCCCGCAGACCTAAACGATTTGGTGTTGCCAAATCGATATAAGCTATATGTGCCTCAACCAGGAACAGAAGAAACTTTTTTGCTAAGCGACGATGGAGAGGGAGCAAACAGAATTTTAATTTTTGGAAGAGGGAGCTGGTTGCAGCATTTGCATAATGCCAATACATGGTACACTGATGGTACCTTCGCAATAGCACCGAGGCTATTTTCGCAAGTTTATATTGTTATGGCAACAAAACACGGAGGAGTGCATCCTATAGTGTATGCTCTGTTACCTAACAAGCAGCGTGTTACATACACACGTATGTTCGAACTAATTAAAACACTAGTGCCAAATTTAAGTCCAGGATCTATCATTTGTGATTATGAATATGCAGCTTTTAGTGCCATGAAAGATTGCTTTCCTGAAGTAAATGTAAAAGGTTGCTTCTTCCATTTAGCACAAAATATGAGGAAGCATTTAGCTCAGATTGGTGTTATTAGTCAATACAACAATGATGCTGAATTTGCATTGAGAGCTAAAATGGTCATTGCATTAGCATTTGTGCCAATAGCTGATTTAGATGAATACATTGATGCTTTAGCAAATGATTTGCCAGTAGAACTTCAGCCGCTTCTAAATTGGTTTGAAGACAGCTATGTTGGCCGTTTAAATCGACGCGGGAATGGTAGGCGCCCGCCTATGTTTCATCCAACAATGTGGAATTTATACCAGAGAACAATCGATGGAGAAGATCGCACCAATAATCATGCAGAGGCAGCCAATCGTCGATTGCGTTCTGAATTATGTATGCATCACCCAACTATTTGGAAATTTATAGATGGATTGCGACAAGTACAAAAAGGACGAGACGCTTATTTTGAGCAACTTATCGCCGGACATTTACCACCGATGAAGCTGAAAAAATACCGTGACGCTGATGAACGTATTCGAAGAATTGTCTTAGATTATGAAAACAGGGAACCTCTAGATTATTTACGTGGCCTAGCACACAATTACCAAATGACGCAATAATCTTATTTTTCCTATTTATTCTTTTAATTTAAAATAAATGTTAATGCTACTTTTTAAATGATTCGATAGTTTTTGTATTTTCTATTTTATTTTCTATGACTGTATGTATGTGTTAAAACAATAAAGTTTAATTGTAATTGTTAATTTAATTTGAATGCGGCGTAGAATCGGCCGGTGTAGAAACGGCCGGTGTAGAACCGTCTCGGCGTAGAAACGGCGGCGATGAACTGGCGGTGAAGAACCGGCGGCGTAGAAACGTCCTAGACCCATCAAATATGTGTACAAACATTTTTTTGAATAAATTATTTACCTATTTTCGAAATTTAAGTTTAAATTTGTTTATATTTTCTAGTAATTTTATTACTAACTAACTAACTAACTAACCATCACGCCGTTTCCCCGCAGGGGTAGGCAGAGAGGACGGACCGCCAAATATCCCGGTCTTGGCATACATTCCTTGCCTCGTTTACATTCATACAACGTCTCATACATTCTCTTCTATTATTCTGACTCTTGACATGGCCCGACTCAAGTATCTGATTCACTTGGTCGTGCCATGTCTTTCTTGGGCGTCCTCGACTTCCTCTACCATTCACATTTGCGTCATATATTCTCCTTACACTCCTTTCCTCGTTCATTCGCTCTACATGCCCAAACCATCGGAGCGTTCCTTTCTTGATCTTACTCATTACGCTTACATCAGCCTTGCATTCTTTGCGGATTTCCACATTTCTCACACGATCATACATGGTTTTACCACACATACGCCTCAGGGATCTCATTTCTACAGCGTTCAGTCCCGCGTTAATTACCCCGTATTTCAACGATTTTCGACTTGGGTTTTTTTGAAGGGCTGTCTTATTTTATATCTTTTCCTAGTCTCATGTTTCACGTCTCATTTTCCTAGTACGTTTGTACAGTAGATTACCAAAGTTTCTTAGAAATTCACTTGATGACCATTCATTATTTTGTATATTTAAAATGATCCGATCCATGACGTCATGGTGAATATGCAATGTGTATTGTTGAATGCTTTGTAGCGCCTGAGTAGTACTACAAAGTTGTCATATTTGTTGTCGATATTTTGATTTGTTAATACCTACCTGCCTACGAAGAGCCACTAAGTCGACCCTTTCTCAATGGACACAATATTAGCTAGGTTTTATGAAGCAGTCTTTTTAACTATTAAGGATAGAATAACTATTTATTGCGAATCGGTGAGGGAATGGAAATGAGTTTCATGTCAATGATTTGCGTCAATGGATAATTAATGATGTTTTGCAAATGTATTATCAAGTTATTGTTGGGCCCCGTCTGTCCACAAGTGCACCCTCACTTTTTATTCGCCTTTACGTGGGACGGCGGACGCTAGGGGAATTCAATTAACTTCGGCGGATATCGGGTTAGAGTGCAAATTCTGTTGTATAGTATTGGTCGTCATGTACCTGCATCTGCAATATGCACACTGATTTTATTGTGTTTTCATCCTAGAATAATACAATATAATATCGAATTTCTGTGCTGGGTATGAACAGCAAGATAAAATATATATTTTATACCTAATACCTACATTGAAATACCAATGTTACATTCATAGTCTATTTTGTAATAGTTGTTTAGCTTTGCGGTCGTATCACCGTTTACCTGCAGACCAGAAGCAGTAACCAAAAGAAGTTTCGGCTTCGGTTTCGGCCAGTTTCGGTCAATAAACGAGTTTCGGCTGTGGTTTCGATTTCGGTTAAAATTTGCCGAATCCTGCGATCGTGATGTGTTGGATCACGTTTGCCTTTACTCGGGCGGGTGTGTATTACTGTGCACGCATAACTTAAATATTATTTTAAAAGAAGTTGTTACATAAAGGAAACTGTTATAAAAGTTGGATCAAAATGTGTATTTAATTTAACATTATTATTTATCTCCGTAACCTTCGTAACCTGGTGGTTTGGCGATGGCCGACTCTCACACTCAGCACGCAACGTACATGCAAAAAACATGGACATTTAATGCAATTCAATGTAATTTTTGACGGCAAAACGCTGAATGAGAACTTAACTAAACCTTGGAGATGTCTTGAGCAAACTCTGGGATTCCTTATTTATTATTATACTAGGAGACCCGGCCATACGTTGCTGTGGCTAATGAAACACAACGCCATTACCCAACCTTTATAAAATCCACACCACCCGCTTGCCAGCTGCCCGCTGCCCGCTGCCTGAATTGAATATTTGAATTTCTCGGCTTTTCTCTACTATAATAAGCATGTATTATACATATAAACCTTCCTCTTGAATCACTATATCTATTGGTGAAAACTGCATGAAAATCTGTTCCGTAGTTTAAAAGATCTATGCGCACAAACATTTTGATCGATTTCATTTTATACTATGTAATGATAATTATGATTTAAGTCATGACATTTAATTTAGTTTAAAAAAATTAACACCTATTTTGGTTTTTTCAATCATTTTATTGAACGTGAACAATCATTCTGCTATAATGGACTGCATGCAGCTGCTAGCAGGCTCTACAAAGATTTTTTCTACTTTTTTCCTCCATAAAAAATATCTAACAATTGTTAAACGCTGCCTGTTTTTACGATCCATTTATTTTCAGAGATTGGTAAGCTAAAATTTCACACAGTGGGTTTATCAGCTATTTTCTCAGCAACGTTTTAAACATAAACAAATTTAAGGGCGTTGAAACGCAGCGCGTTCACCAGGGCGAGAATCAAAGTTGACATGACACAACTTTTCCCTTAGTGGTGGGGTGTTTGGTATTGAGTGTTATGGTGACTTCAACGTTCATCTCCATTTCTACCGGGTTGAAGCAATCTGTAAACGATTTCACTCACGCTCTTGGAATTGAATTCGTGAAACTAGTTTTTTTACTTACTTTGTCTCATATTCTGTGTACCTATCAATACTAAATGTGAATTAATACAGAAATAATTACTATGCAGAAAATGATCACAATATTTTTCTAAGTTTTCGGGTGAGTAACCAAATGTTCAAATAGGTTTATCAGTTGAATTGGTTTAATTACCTACTGGGTTGCTAACTTGGTGTATCCGGTAAAGCGATTATGGTTGATGGGTAAAAAGATTTCTTTTCTAAATTCGGATTTCGACGATTATTTTAATGGCACTTATAGTTGCTACAACACCCGCATGGCGATATTTAGGTAAATGGTATGCAGTCATAGAGTCCTCCAGAGTCCTGGAGATTTCATGTTTGCGATGAAGCGATTCGTAATTTTTAGGGGAAAATGCAAATTTGTTCATTTTCGGGCAAATAACGTTTTTTTTTTTATTCGGCGATTCTAGATTTATTTTAATATAAAAAGTAATTTTATCCAATTGTTTTTTTTTTAATTTATCTGTTTATCTACATATATAAAACATGACTGTAAATGATTTTTCGTTGCTTATCTATCTTTTTTTACATTAGCTCAACATAGGGGTGAGGCCTGTCTAGGTCTTGGAGGCGGATGACCAAGACACACTGAACTCCAGATTCCTACCCACCCTTTAAACCCTTTTCCTTCCTAGAACTCTCCTCTCCTTCCTTTCCTTAAAAATAACCCTACACACAGCATCCCCAAAGATGACATAGGCCCTGAGGGAAATTGTTTTCCTCAGGGCTTCCTGTGTGGAGCTCATGTAAAAAAAACACAGGAGGCCCCGAGGAAAATAATTCCCCTCTGATATATTTAATAATTCTTCTTTGGGAATGCTGTGTGGAGGGTTCGGGAAAGGAAAAGGGAATAGGGGTTGAGTATGAATCCGAGGGTCAGTATATCCAGGAGTGACGTACGTACGAATTCATCCTTCCCACTGCAGTGCTTGGCCTTGTTCCGAGAAAGTACGGCTGGAGAAGTCAAAGGGACTCCATCAACCACTCTCTCCCGATCCGGCCTGCCATGCATCTGGTGGGCAGACGCATCCGTCGCCAAGACTCAGACAAACCTCACCCCCTGAACCCGGGCACCCCTGCTAAGCCACCAAACGTAGCAAACCACTTGGGGTGACCTATGGCAGAGGCATTGGTTATCCAATCAATGGTTCCCTGGGCGGCGGTGCCCATAACCGACTCCCAAATGATGTACCTTTGGGATAGATAAGCAACGAGAAAGAAAGAGACGAGAACTGTAGACGTAGACGCAGGAGGTAGATCGTTCGAGGCTCATCATTTCTTGATTGACAGAAGATTTTTGAAAAGATATAAGAAATGTAGGTTATTCTATAAACGAGAATAATATAACAAATGAAAAAAAGCGATGAAAAAAATAAACACAATTGTATGGAACTTAAGTTTTAAGATATTATATTATTAGATGTAAAGCTATTATATAGGTTAGGTAGGATGTAAACTAATGTTCACATTTACGTATGTTTTACACTAGCGTGCAATAATGCGACGACCCATTTTAACATTCCGATTCTTTTTTCATGTTTGAATTTAAGTATTTCTTTGTCTACGGTTTTTCCAAACTTGAAAATCCGAAAAATGGAACGCACAAGATTTCATGGCCGAAGAAACACCACACGCTATTGAAAAAAAAATTTTAAAAATATATTAATAAATTAACTTAAAATTTCTTTTGTTGCAAAATACTACCGTTTTTACTAACTACGCCACTTTTAACAAAAAATTTCGCCCCAAAATAACGCCACCTTTTCAGGTCCCTGGTCATTGTCCTCGTATACTAAAAGGTTGAACGAGTCGTCCTCGTATGCCCGCTCCGCCTAGGTTCACAGCACGAGGCTAATTGCATTTATAGACGAAGTGAATTTTTAAGAGCAGGTAAAAATGTACCCCAGTGGAATCATGGATTGAAGCTTCTATTTTGTAAAATTAATTATACTCAGTTTCAATTATGACTAATTTTATTTTTTGCAGAAACAAACAGTAGGTGCATAATTACATATAAGAAAATAGTTACTGGATACGCTCCATAAATATATTTGGATCCATTTGGGCATTAATTTCTTTAAATTAATAATTTATGCCATCTATGGTTTTTGTATTGTATTGAATTTATTCAGTATATTCATGCATTTTTTTACCTCTGTGAATCAGGCAATTACTTCCGACGGGAGTGTTAGTGAAAAACAGATGTCACTCCTAGTCAGTCATTATCAAATAATTCACCTAATAATTGAATTATTGTTGTTACCTAAGATTTGGCACGTATTATTAATAGGCAGATTTATATTTCATTGTTGAAACTTCCTTGCTGTGCGAAACATCTGTTGAGATTATGCAATACCGCCTTGGCAGAAATTGATATTTTTAATGAAAAGAAGTGTCTTTTCTGTTGGACATCGTGCATGAGCTGCATTCTCTGAGTGAGTATTGTTTTGTTTTCACTTTGAATTTTGGAATTGCTGGGTCAACTGTTCTGTGTCACATAGGGAAGAATTCAATTTTCCTTGATTTACATAGGGTAGTCATTCCCCCGTGTCAGGGGCTATTTACACGCCCCTACAGTTACAAAGTTGTAGAAGTTAATAATACAATAATTGGTATCAATGAAATGTCGCTGTTATTTATATGTATATATATTTTTGTGGGATATATTATACATTTTACCTAAATTAAGTTAGTAAGTATATTATGGAAGAAGAGATGTATGTGTGTGTGTGTGTGTGTGTGTGTGAGGGTGTGTGTGCGTGTGTGTGGAGGTGTGCGTTATGTGTGCGAATTCAGTGTGCTAGAAAAGTTTTTCTTAAATAGAGGGAGGGAATCAAAAAAAAAATCGGTATTTGTGCTTGTTTGTTTTTGTGCCAATATTATTTTTCATCGACAAATTGGTTCTAAATTTTCTATTTTAGCTTTTTTATCCAAGTACCACCATAATAGAAACTTTATTAAAAAATTTTTTTTATTTAAACTGAAAAAAAAACATATATGTATACTCCACTGCCCAACATAAATACTCAACCAGGGCAGTAAGCAATAACCTCCTGGTTACTCCCAGTTTGAACACATCTTTTGGACAGAGAAATAATAAATTCCATTATGAAATTATACAATGCTCTACCAGATCAAATCAAAAATATAAAGGAAATAAATATATTTTAAACAAAAGTAAAAACATGGCTGAGAGATCAAAGTGATAATAAAATTAGAAAAATCGTGAAGACGATATAAAGACAATCCATAACCAAATACAAATATTAAAAAAAAACTACAGGCCACCTCAGTACAGGAAATCCTAGTGCGGAGGTCTGTGAAAACAAATAATCTATACTTATACTATACATTATACATACATATACAAACCTTGCTATTGAAACGAGGCCCGTGTAGCGATGGAGGAATTAGGCTAAGCTAGTAAGAGATTTTATTATCCGTCTGAGAACTGTTTGGTTACATTCACGTAAAAACTTAAGGTGTAGAAGTAATGTTGCCTCTGAGCTACTCTTAATATCAAACATTAATGCCAAAACCATTAACCCAAATAATGGCAAGAGGTATTCACACGAAAATAAAGTAAGTACATAGATATGAGTTGAGATTTTCACGGTCAGAAGTATTATCCTGGTTGTTTCAGACAACATTACATTGCAGGTCATCAGTGTTTCACATCTGCCCTAATGATCGACATTATTATAATCCTAAACTTTGATTAAATAAGGCTAACGGCATATTAAATAACCAAAAAAATAAATTACCATAGAAAATAACGGCCGTTGATTCCAACTTTTCGATTGATCAATCTGAGTCTCCGATCTGCTAAGTGATTTGTTTAGTAACACTCGTTATGCCGTTGGTCGGAGAGTTGCGTTGGGAAGAGCGTATTTGTGTATTTGAGGAGTGTTGAGACGAAATTTCGGCTCAACAGTTGATCAGTAGAATTGGGAACAACGGCCATAAGAAATGTGTTCGGTTGACTATTATGCGATTATTCACATCTCACCGTCTTGAGCGTGAAAAGGGCCGGTCCAATATAAGATTACTGTAGTATTATAAAAGGGATGGCTCTATGAATCACTATTAACAGGGCCGGACAGGAATGCATTATTGCGGGCCTGTCACCGAGGCCCGGCGCGGCAGTGAGGCAGTGAAGCAGGGTGGCGCGGCGGCAAGCGACGCCCAGGTGTAGGGGCAATAGGTACAGATTGGTCCTCATCTTTTGACGTGGTGACATTTTTTTCAAATTGTTCAGGTTGTTTGACCTTTCCATGTTTTGTGATTCAAACGAATACATTCATGAGCCAAGTTTATGTCATCTGTCTAATGTAATATAAAGAGGCGTGAAGCGAAGCTATGTTTATCAAACTGGTTTATTGGAAGTTTACGTATTTGCAATAATAATGCTGCAATCACACGACCTGTCTATTCTAGTGGCTAATTGAATCTGGTCCGTAGGCTGGTCAGAGCCAGTCCTGGCGGCACTCGCCTACTCGGGTTCCCTTGTCGGCCATCGATAGAAGTACTTTCCCTGCTGGCATCTGACGGCATCGGTTAGAAGATTTTTCAATACATTACAATTATTTTGGTCAGGATTGTTTATTTTTTAATATTTTGGTTCGGTCTGTATGTGTTACACCCAAGGTTGACTTATGCAAATGTGTCCGTAGTAAAATATACACATATTGTTTCATTATTGTACTACACTTTTAAAATTTAAAGAAGATTTTAATGAAATATAAAAGAGATGTAGAATTTTTTTTAGTCCTCCTCACTAGGAGATCTTGTGCTGAAGGGAACCTTAGAGGATCTTGGATGGAGAGAGTATTATTTTTAGTCCTCCTCACTAGGAGATCTTGTGCTGAAGGGAACCTTAGAGGATCTTGGATGGAGAGAGTATTATTTTTAGTCCTCCTCACTAGGAGATCTTGTGCTGAAGGGAACCTTAGAGGATCTTGGATGGAGAGAGTATTTTTTTTAGTCCTCCTCACTAGGAGATCTTGTGCTGAAGGGAACCTTAGAGGATCTTGGATGGAGAGAGTATTATTTTTAGTCCTCCTCACTAGGAGATCTTGTGCTGAAGGGAACCTTAGAGGATCTTGGATGGAGAGAGTATTTTTTTTAGTCCTCCTCACTAGGAGATCTTGTGCTGAAGGGAACCTTAGAGGATCTTGGATGGAGAGAGTATTATTTTTAGGATATAACAGTTTAGTCATAAACGCGATTTATTTACACCCATCAAAGAAGCTTTACAAAGTTATCCAAAGATCCTGCCAGTTTTATGTGTTTTCTTTACCCCACTCTTAGGGCGGGCGGTGTTGGGTCACTGACACTGGTACTGGCACTGGTCAAACCATTGCCGCGTGTCCTCGTTGCTTACCAGACTAACTTGTATCTTAACTTTAACAGCCCTTCATTTCCCGTCAAATGTGATGAGAACGCAAAAGACACACATTTTATAAATAGCATATCGTTAAACTGCATAAAATGTAATGATATATTATGTACTACCTCTTGTTTTAATAATGTAATAGCTTTTAGTTGTTATAAGATAATTGTTTAATTTTGAGATACATATTACAATTGTATAATGAGGAAATTTATAATTGGTTTCTCGGTTAGGTGAATTATATATTTATAAATTAATCTCATTGTATACTGTTGATTTCCCTAAAATGAAAAAAAAACAAACAAAAACAAAAATACATGTATTCAAAATAATATATTCTTTTACAGAACTGATGCCGAAAGATTGGTTGACGGATCTAAGAATTCGAAGAAATGGTAGAAAGGTCTAAGCGGAAAATCGCACTAAAGTGCCAACGGTTATAACCAAAATTTCTCACAGAACATTTGACATTATAATATAGATTTAAAGGACTAGTGCAGTAGTCACGAATGTCTTTTCTCAGATGCATTCTCAACGTTTGACTGATTCCATTCATGAAGAAAATCTCATAATTTTATGTTCATCAAAATAATTTGGAATGTTTCATTGCATTTGAATATATCTTTTGTGTATCTTGCAGATCATGTCGCATTAGGTAGCTTCATCTTATAGTCCGTTTAGATTTCTAATGAAATATTTATTTATTAACGCCCGTTTTCGGAGCTTTTACATATGAATAGTAAGAAATATAGCATATTTATTGTACATAACTGAACTGCCTCCGTAAAAATATTTTATATTTGTTTAAAAATAAATTCAAGATGTCCACTGACTTGGTATAATTTATTCCCTCCATTAGTATTCTGGGCAAAGAGGAATACATTTGGTAGTTCCAGAATTACTGCACTAAAATAAATCCTGACTTCTAGTATTACGCAGTGGAATCCGGAACCTTATCAATTCGAGCAATACCGGACTATCAAATAAATCATTTAGAATTTTATACAGAAATACGAAGTCAGTGAAAATTCTTCTGTCTGACAATTTGAGCATATTCATATCATTTAAAATAGTGTTGTAGTTCAACATAATTGCCGGAATACCCATTTTAAAATTAAGAAAACGTAAAAAATTGTTTTGTATTGTTTCAACAGCTTGTACATTGTACCAGACGTATCAAGCCTGTACAAGACTGTAAAAAAAGGGTACCGGTTTCAGTACACGACCAGGATGAAATGATTGAAATAATAATAATACTGACCTCCCGTGCACCCAGTGCCTGATGAGTTGAGGACACTGGATGTGCCTACTCCTCTGCCCAGTCCTGGTGCGTGGCGGTTGCCTGAAGTAGGGCCGGCTTTCTGGAGGAGACTGATGGCACCAGGAGCAAAGTCTAGGCAGAGGTCGGCGGGAGGCAGCGGATGATAATAACTTTTCCCAGAAGGAAATAATAACACGAGTTGACGTTGATGGAAGAACTAATTTATTTTCAAAAAATCACGCCTTTTATACCCGTTTTCGGGTGAAAAAACGGTCACGTGGTACATTTTTAGAGTGGGGGGATTTACCTATCCCGTTTCGTATATAAGGGGCGGTTTTCTGTTGCCGCTGGTTTTGCCGACCATTTCCTCGAAAGTGGTCGATTAAAATTGATTTCTTAAATTAATTATACAGGTCAGGTTAATGTATTTACAATGTTTTCCTTAAAACTACAGTGTTTCTACGGATGTTCTACATTCGTAGATTTTTTGTTTGATGAGTTTGGGTTGTTTTTAAGGAAGTTTGACTTTTTGTCGGTAGGTATTTGTTATTTAACAAAGTGTTTGAATAGTTACAAAGAAGTTAATATTTTTCCCAGGTCCCCCGTAAGCCTGGCTATCGAAACCTTTTGGTTTCGTCGCCTTACGAGGTCCTGGGATTTTTAAAATGGAGAAAAAGTGAAATGATGCTAAAGTCTCGAAAATCTGCTCAAGTGCTGATAGCGCTGGCATTTTAAGAGTTACAATGTTTATTTATGGCTTTATGGATGCCCCGTAGGACTCTGCACTGAAACGTCTTAGTTTCAGCGTCCTACGGGGTGTTTAAACGAAGTTATATTAAAATATGGTGTATTTTTGACCAATATAAAGGCCCTTAATAGGGACGCCCAAACTGGTTTTTTTTGGCTTTGTAGCCGGAAAAATAGCCCTGAAGGCGATGAAATAATAAGTTCAGGATGTCTCCTGGTGGCAACTTGGTAACCAAGTTTTTACTTGTGTCACCAGGGCATCTGTGTATTAAGAAAAAGACATTTAAAATTGATAAAATGTGTTTTGAAAAAGAACTTGGCACACAAGCTTTATTTGGTTGCACCGGGGCATTGTACATAAGCAAAACATATAAGATTAAAAATTAAGAAATGAGGGAGAGCAACACGTCGGTTACACTCCCCCCGTGTAGCTACGCTGCACTAGTCTTCACGACGTGTTGAAGGTCGGTCAGTAGGGGTCGCATCAGTAGGCGGGGCCGGCAGGATCACAGCAAGCTTCACGGCAGGTCGAACGTAGACTCCGGTGCTCGTCTGGATGCGGGCGGTCCTCACCTCGCCGTCTGCAGCAGGGGTAGCGTCCAGGACTCGGCCGCGAGGCCAGCTGTTGCGGGGCATCGCGGGGTCCATGATGACCACCAGGTCGCCCTTCTTAATTGGGTTGACGGGGTGGTGCCACTTCTGTCGGGTGGCCAAGGTGGGGAGGTATTCGCGGAGCCAACGCCTCCAGAACATGTCAGCTAGCTGCTGACTGATGCGCCACTGGCGGCGGAGGCATACCTCCTCCTCCTGCTTGTCGTACAGCGAGAGCTGGGGCCGGTTGCCTGCTGCTCCCAGCAGAAAGTGGTTGGGAGTGAGGGGCTCCTCGTCTCTCGGGTCTACGGAGATGTGCGTGAGAGGACGGTTGTTGACGGTCCACTCAGCTTCAGCCAGTGCTGTCCTCAGGGTCTCTTCTTTGGGGGCCCTCTCCTTCAGTATGGCTTGCAGCGCGTGTTTGACTGACCGCACCAGGCGCTCCCATGCTCCCCCCATGTGAGGAGACATTGGCGGGATGAATTGCCAGTCGATCCCGTGCGATGTCAGATGATCCCTCATCCGGGCGTCATCTTTGAGCGAGTTCAGGGCGTCCCTTAACTCGTTGTCCGCTCCGTGGAAGTTGGTCCCGTTGTCCGAGAAGATTGTCTTTGGTTGACCTCGGCGTGCCGTCATGCGTTGGAGGGCCATGATAGCAGAGTCGGCAGACAGGGAAGTTGCCAGCTCGAGGTGAATGGCGCGCGTGGACAGGCAGGTGAAGAGGGCTCCGTATCGCTTCTCCCTTCGTCTGCCGACAGTGATGTCCATGGGCCCGAAGTAGTCCAACCCGCAGTTTGTGAAAGCGGGGACATGGTGGGCGAGCCGTGATGGTGGCAAGGGTCCCATCAGTGGTGGGGCAGGCTTGCTTCTACGCATCTTGCAGGTGGGGCAGTGGTGAGTGATGCGACGTATGTTTGTCCGCAGTCGCAGCACGAAGTAGCTGCCTCATACCTCCGCCATTGTCCTCTCAGTACTTGGGTGGTCCGCCTTCTGATGATGGTGGTTGACTAGGAGCCGTGTGTAGGCGTGGTCTCCATCTAAGATTATGGGCGTCCGCACATCTCGGGAGATTCTGCTGGTGGCTCGTATTCTGGAGTCCATTCGCAGCAGTCCATCGGGTCCCAGGAAGGGGTTCAGCGATCTGAGCCGGCTGTTGTTGGGTACGGGGGTTCCTTGGTGAAGAGCACTCAATTCACTGCTGAATGCGTCTTCTTGGGCTGCTTTCACCCACCGGAGTTCCGCTTCACGGGTCTCCTCGGGCCGCAGGTGTCCGTCCAATGGTTTGTGGGGTCCCGCACGGCATCGGCCTATGAAGCGGTGGACCCAGGCGGTGGCTCTGATGAGTCGGTGCCAAGAGGAGAAGCGGCTTATCTCTGGAAGCGCATCTGCCGTGGTTGAGGTGAGCCCGACATATTGGGCCTTCACTTCAAGGGTGTTGTCATCTGGCTGGGGAAGTCTGGACCTTTCGCGCGGCCATTCTGCCTCGGCCAGGGTGAGGAAGGCTGGGCCGCTGAACCAATGTCCCGCCGGTGATAGATCGGGAACCTCGACGTCGCGGGTGCCGATGTCAGCAGGGTTTAGTTTGGTGGGGACCCATCTCCAGTCGTCAATGCGAGAGAGCTCATCGATCTCGCCAAGCCGGTTGGCCACAAAGGTAGAGTAGGTACGTGGGTCCGTACGAAGCCAGCACAGCACCGTCGTAGAGTCTGTCCAGAACACCGTTCGCGCAATGTTGCTGCGACACTCCTTTTTTAGGGTTGCTGCTAGTCTGGCGGCCATGAGAGCGGCTTCAGGGGGGCCACCTTGCATTTACTGGCCAAGAAGTTTGCTGTAGTTTCTCCATTGACTTCCTCCGTGTGGTAGGCGACCGCGCAGCATGCTTGTTCCGACGCGTCGCAAAACAGATGGAGCGTGACGCTGCTGTGTTTGCTTCGTAGGCAGCGCCTAGGTATGGCGACTCCGCAGCTTTGGAGGAGTCCCAGCCAGTCCAGCCATCTCACGTTGTGCTCGGGTTTGATGGTGTCGTCCCATCCGATGCTCGACCTCCAGACATCTTGGAGCAGCATCTTGGATCTGACTGTGAGGCATGCCACAAACCCCACAGGATCAAAAATTTTCATGACAATACTGAGCAGCTGACGTTTCGTAGGGCTGCTGACCAGTTCTGGCTCGGCGGTGTCCCTGAAGGCGTACAGGAAACAGTCAGTCACCGGGTCCTATAGTAGGCCGAGGATTCGTTCGGTCTCTGCTTCTCCGCTGCTGATGCGTATGGCTGATCGGGCGCGGTCTTCAGGCGGGATGGTGGCCATCACCGCTGGATTATTTGAGGCCCAGTTTGTGAGATGAAAACCTCCTGATGATAGGACTGTCGCCACGTCTTTTGCGAGGCTAGTGGCTTCACTGACGGAGTCCACCGCGTCCAAGTAGTCATCCATGTAAAATTTATGTTGGATGGCGTCTGCAGCAGCTGGGAAGCGCTCGGTATTTTCTAGGGCCACCCGGTTTCGCACGTACTGGGCACTGCTTGGAGAACAGGTAGCGCCGAACATCATAGACGTCATCATATAGGTGCGAGGCTCTTGTTGAGGCGTCGGTCGCCACAGGAACAGTTGTGACAGCTGGTCCTCAGTCTTTATTTTAACTTGCAGGAACATCTCCTTTATGTCGGCGGCGAGAGCTATTTTTCCCTCTCGAAACCGGAGGATGTTCCCAAGTAGGGACGTCAGCAGGTCGGGTCCCGTCAGCAGTTGATCGTTGAGGGAGGTTCCTCGGCAGCGGCTGGCAGCGTCAAACACGACGCGGATCTTCCCCGGCTTGTTGGGGTTCACCACGGCGAAGTGCGGCAAGTACCACTTGCGGGCGGAGTCTTTCGCCGCCTCTCGTGCTGTGAGTTCTCGCGCGTGGCCTTGTGATATTAGTCGGTTGATCTTGTCTCGATACGCCACTGCGAGGTCGTCCTCCTTCAGTAGTTTTCGTTCGAGGGACCACAGCCTCTTCAGCGCACATTGTCTGTTGTCGGGCAGCGTGATTTTGTCAGCCTTCCATAATAGGCCGGTCTCCCATCTGCCGGTAGTCATCTGCCGGGTGGTGTCTTCCATCAGCTGGTTGGCACGTACAACATGTGCGGTTTCACGGGAGGCTGAAGTGATTCCCAGTGAATCTATGGCGAAGTTTGCTCGAATAAGGTCGCTCAGCAGGTCATCCTTGTGGCTCTCAGCGTGCAGGGCCAGAGTGGTGATGGGGCCTTCATTGGTAGAAGGAGTCCCTCCTCCATGAGTTATCCACCCCAGGGCAGTCCGTGACAATATTCGCGTAGAGTCGCGGGCTTCGTGCACCTCCCTCGATACAATGAGGTGTGCGTTGTCCTGCCCAATGAGAATGGTGGGGGTGATATACCCGCCAGGGATCCTCTGCTCAGGAAGGCTGAGGCCTTTCACCGTGCTCGCCTTGATGTGGTAGTCGGTGCTTATACCGGCGCCGCGCAGTGTGACCTGCACGCGGCGCGACAGGTGATCTGATGAGCACATGCCCTTGGCCCCGTGGAGTCGTAGTCCTTGTATGGGTCCATAAGCGCCAATCTGTTCTGCTGCTGAGGTGTCGATCAGTGTTATCGTTGATCCCTCGTCCAGCAGCGCGTAGGCGGTGATCTGCTCAGCGGGGCCTGTCAGCACCACTGGCACCACCTTGAGCACGGCGCCGTCGGCCTGGCGTCACATGTGGTGGACGTTGGCTGTTGCGGGGCTTCTCACGTACGTGGGGTCGTGAAGCAGCTTGTGATGGGGAGAACGGCAGTCTCCGATGCCGCACCAGTCGCGAGTTTTGCATGCTTTTGTTGCATGTCTCTCCAAGCACACGCGGCAGAGTCGGGAGCTTTTCACCATTTCCCAGCGCAGCTTCACGTCCTTTCCGACGAACTCACGGCAGTCTCGTAGCAGATGGCCTCTTTCGCCACACTGTAGGCACCCGTCGCGATTTGTACTTTCGCTAGGGTTCGCGTTACGATTGTTCGAGTCATATTGTGGTGACTTTCGCGCACTTTCATTTTTTACTTTTTGTGAACGGTCATATTGTGGTGACTTTCGCGACAAACTTTCGGTAGGTACTTTTCGACTGTCATATTGTGGTGACTTTCGCGACAAACTTTCACTTCTGCGCCCGAATTGTTCAGTCGTGGCGAACGACTGTTCACGACGTGGTCTAGACCTCGCGGGGTCGACCATACCCGATTTGGTGATGGCGTTCGCGATGGCCTTCAGGAAGGCGGCGTACTGGCAGATCGTAGCTGGTGATCAGCCACGCCAGCCGCATCGTGCACGGCATCTTCCCCGCGATGTCGCTGAGGAGCGCCGGGTTGGTCAGGTACCCATCGTTGTTGAGGGAGCGAAGTGATGCCACCAGGTTCTGCACCGTGCCCGAAAGGTCTGCTATGTCCTCCAGTGAGGCCTCTGCTGTCATCTGTGGGAGCCGCTTGGCCTTGTCCAACATCAGGGCGGCCAGCGAAGTCGTCCCTCCGTAGCGCTGCTCCAGCACGTCAAGGATCTCAGGTACCTGAGTGGGGTCCATCAGGAGGGGTCCCACGGCGTCTCGGGCCTTCCCTTTGAGGGCCCGCTGCAGTCGGATGAGGTTTTCACTGCTAGTCATCCGGCAGGTAGCAGTTGATTGGTTGTACTGCGCCCTCCAGGTGGGCCACTCCAGGGGGTCCCCAGAGAAGGGAGGCAGGTCCTTGGCCATCGACTGCCTGGCGATGAGAGCAGCCATCCGGGGGTCATCCTCAATTGTGGGATGAGGGCTGTCCTGAGCCCTTGAAGCTCTGATGGCCTCTGTGAGCGCGTTGGTGAACTGGGCCATCGGGTTGTCCGTCTGCTGGACCCAAGCTCTGGTTTGGCGGGCCGTCTCCTCCGCACTTGGTTGCGGTGGGAATAGCGGCAGGCCGGAGCTCGGACTGGCAGCGGATGGAATCTGGTCATCAGGTTGCGCCGGCTCATGATGCGCCCACTGGGCATATGCAGATGGTCCCTCAATGTGGTAGTAAGGGGGCGGCGGCGGAGGGCCTTCAGGCCCTGGCTGCGCCGGTGAGGCGTACCTCTGGTCCACCAGAGGCACAGGTTGGACAGGCATCTCGCGTACGGCGCTGCTCGGCCTCTGGTCCACCAGAGGTGCAGGCGGCACGGGGCCGGAAGGTCCAGGCTGCACCCATCCTTGACCCTCATGATGATGATGAGGGGGCGGCGGCGGAGGGCCTCCAGGCCCTGGCTGCGCCGGTGAGGAGTACCTCTGGTCCACCAGAGGCACAGGTCCGACAGGCATCTCGCGTACGGCGCTGCTCGGCCTCTGGTCCACCAGAGGTGCAGGCGGCACGGGGCCTGAAGGCCTAGGCTGCATCCATCCTTGACCCTCATTGTGATGAGGGGGCGGCGGCGGAGGGCCTCCAGGCCCTGGCTGCGCCGGTGAGGCGTACCTCTGGTCCACCAGAGGCACAGGTCCGACAGGCCTCTCGCGTACGGCGCTGCTCGGCCTCTGGTCCACCAGAGGTGCAGGCGGCACGGGGCCGGAAGGTCCAGGCGGCATCCATGATGGACATCCTTGGCTGCTTGGCTGCGGGGCTCGGCTATCTCGTGCCGGCTCAGGAGCGTTGTGTTGTGCCAGCCCTGAAGTACTGCGTTGTGGCAGCCCTGAAGTACTGGGTTGTGTCAGCCCTGGTGCAGCATGCTGAGGCGCGTTCAAGGCTGCCATCAGCTGTTGTATCTGCTTCCCTTGGTGGCGCAGCTGTCGTCGCAGCCGGCGCACCGTATCCTCCGTGGCTGTGGAGGGTGGAGGCCCCTCATCGCTGTCCTCTGCGGAGCTCGTCACCGGGGTAGTGCTGGATGAGGGCCGGGGCGTGGCGTCAGGGGAGACGTCAGGCACGCCCGGGGGCTCGTCTCCGGCGTCCGGAGCAGCAGCCGGGGGCTCAGCAGGGGGTGATGAAGGTCCATCGTCTTGCGCCGTCTTCTTCGATCGTAGGGCGGGCGGAGACATCCTGGAGTCGTGCAGCGGATCCGGCTCGAAGGACCACTTGTACCAGACGTATCAAGCCTGTAAAAAAAGGGTACCGGTTTCAGTACACGACCAGGATGAAATGATTGAAATAATAATAATACTGACCTCCCGTGCACCCAGTGCCTGATGAGTTGAGGACACTGGATGTGCCTACTCCTCTGCCCAGTCCTGGTGCGTGGCGGTTGCCTGAAGTAGGGCCGGCTTTCTGGAGGAGACTGATGGCACCAGGAGCAAAGTCTAGGCAGAGGTCGGCGGGAGGCAGCGGATGATAATAACTTTTCCCAGAAGGAAATAATAACACGAGTTGACGTTGATGGAAGAACTAATTTATTTTCAAAAAATCACGCCTTTTATACCCGTTTTCGGGTGAAAAAACGGTCACGTGGTACATTTTTAGAGTGGGGGGATTTACCTATCCCGTTTCGTATATAAGGGGCGGTTTTCTGTTGCCGCTGGTTTTGCCGACCATTTCCTCGAAAGTGGTCGATTAAAATTGATTTCTTAAATTAATTATACAGGTCAGGTTAATGTATTTACAATGTTTTCCTTAAAACTACAGTGTTTCTACGGATGTTCTACATTCGTAGATTTTTTGTTTGATGGGTTTGGGTTGTTTTTAAGGAAGTTTGACTTTTTGTCGGTAGGTATTTGTTATTTAACAAAGTGTTTGAATAGTTACAAAGAAGTTAATATTTTTCCCAGGTCCCCCGTAAGCCTGACTATCGAAACCTTTTGGTTTCGTCGCCTTACGAGGTCCTGGGATTTTTAAAATGGAGAAAAAGTGAAATGATGCTAAAGTCTCGAAAATCTGCTCAAGTGCTGATAGCGCTGGCATTTTAAGAGTTACAATGTTTATTTATGGCTCTATGGATGCCCCGTAGGACTCTGCACTGAAACGTCTTAGTTTCAGCGTCCTACGGGGTGTTTAAACGAAGTTATATTAAAATATGGTGTATTTTTGACCAATATAAAGGCCCTTAATAGGGACGCCCAAACTGGTTTTTTCTGGCTTTGTAGCCGGAAAAATAGCCCTGAAGGCGATGAAATAATAAGTTCAGGATGTCTCCTGGTGGCAACTTGGTAACCAAGTTTTTACTTGTGTCACCAGGGCATCTGTGTATTAAGAAAAAGACATTTAAAATTGATAAAATGTGTTTTGAAAAAGATCGTTGCTGGCGGCACGGTATTATTGAACTTAGTGGCCAGGACGAAAAAAGGCCCTGAAAAGGGCCATAATTAAAAATAGAGAGCAGCCCGCTTGGCGGAGCTGCCGCCTCCTGCAGTGCCATAACAGCAGAACGGCAAGGGAGGGAAGGCAAATGGCCCTTCTCAGGGCTTCAGCCTAAGGCTGGAAATTAAGGCCCTCAAAGGGGTCTTAATTAAAAATAAAAGGAGGCTAGTCAGCCTGGTTGCCTTTGGAGGCGTAAATAAGCATAAATAAAGTATTAATTGTTAAAATTATTAAAATTATAGGATTCTAGAATGTCTCCCGGTGCAAACTTGGCACACAAGCTTTATTTGGTTGCACCGGGGCATTGTACATAAGCAAAACATATAAGATTAAAAATTAAGAAATGAGGGAGAGCAACACGTCGGTTACATACATGTTTATTGTAATATGGGTTCCAGATGGGAGAATTGTACTCATGTGGACTTCTAACATATGCAAAATATAACATTTCAATACACTTTATATTGTTAAAATTTCTTGTTAGGTTAGCCTAGTTATAAATCATATTATTTGTTACTAGCTAAAACCACGATCCCCGGAGAGTTTCTCACAGAGTTTTTCGAAATCGGACGTAGACAGTAATTTTGCTGTCATTTTGAACGTCAAGTGTGCGAAATATCGTGAAGAAAATTTTGCTTAGAGGGCTGAAAAAAGGAAAAGGTGGTGGTTTTTTGAAATCTCACGTGGACAGTGACCTTCATCTTGTTTTGAAGGTCAAGTGTGCAAAATTTCAGCAATATTTGAATAAAACTGTAGATTTGTATAAAATCAAATTCTCGCCGCCATAGACACTCTTTATATAAATAAATAAATAGATAGAAGAAATACATATAATATATTCGTTATAATAAGTATCTACAACATATGCTCACCAACAAGAGACACCACATTGTTTCTCGCATGATTTCCGTTAATGAATTGTTTTTTCAAACCCCGTGTGGGCAGTTGGTGGTGTGAGATGGGTGGGGGGTGGTGTGAGATGGGTGGTGGGTGGTCCTGCGGTGGCTGGTCCCGACACACGTCGCTCGTCACTCGGGCCCGACGCCGACGGCCGCGGCGCTCGACTAAACCAACCAACTCTTATTTGTCATAAAAAACAAACGAAGCAATCGCTCCGTGTAGAAATTGCCATAAAGCCAACTTAGCCGAGCATTTGATTCTGAAAATAAGGATAAAAGTAGGAAGTTGAACAATGATGCGTTAATTTCATGGAGCTTGCAAAATAATTTTCACTTGGATTAATTGCAATCCATCTTTAAAAACTCTATGAAGCAAGATATAGTATGATAATAATCAGAATATTTATTTTTGAGAATATTTGAGTCACCACCCGATGCATTGGAGCATCTAAATTCAAGCCTTTCGATAAACAAACTTCCCGACATTTGATAGAGCTGAAACTACGCAGATTCACTGGTTGTCGATGACATTGCATTCTATCATTCTATTTTGGTGGCAATCCCGCATAAACACATGGACGTACATGCATTTTTCTTAAAATAGATGAATTCAAAATTGTTAGTGCGGTTGATTCGCATTTGAGGAAGATTCAAGCCTCGGTCAAAAAATTTTTTTAAAGATACGTTTTCAGATTTTCACGGCCAAAAGTATTTTCGTTATTTGTTTTTGGGGTGTTATGCCGTGTTGCGGTACCTCCTTCTTTAGTCAACGTTTCGAAAAGCGTTGCAGTGTTCATCAGTGTAGCGCAACACGGCATAACAACCCAAAAACAAATAACGATTTTTTTTAAGTTTAGAAAATACTAGTATGTTAAAATTGACGTATTTGATTGATTTTTATAATTATAAATACATTTGTGTTTTTTTGATTATCAGATAAGCTGTTAATTAAAAAAAAATAGATGCAGGTTCTTTCAGTTGCAGGAAATAAGGATTATCTTGAAAGGTTTATATATGACGATACAATGGAAGGAGTTCAACATCAATAAATCAGCAGGTAATCCACTCGCTGTGTCATTTATTTTGGATCAATAAAAATGGTTACCACCGACACCGACATTATGTCTGCAAGGCTCTCCATCCAGGGGCGCTGCATGCGTGGCGCGCGATCTTCTTCCTGTTCCAACTGCTCCCAACTGTCTGGAGCCAGTGAGACTATGGCATCCCCAATTGGGGTACATTGTGAGGTTGAAGGTATTGAGAGGGAAGGGAATGGGGAAGAGAAAGGTGGTCACCAACACGGCTAAAGTCATGTTAGGATTTAATATTAAGAAATGCTCTATCATGTGCTACACCAAGGCGAACAAAACGATTTACTTTAACTACAAAATGTCTTATTCGTCTCTTCAGCACATTGTTATTTTGAGAGATTTGGGAATCACATTTGATGCGCACCTAACATTTCACGTCCACATAGAGACGATATGCAGCAAAGCTCTAAGAATGCTAGGATTTGTGCTAAGCAACTTCAGACACTTTTGCAGCTCAGCCGCGATTCGTTTGCTATACTATAGCTTAGTACGTAGCATTTTGGAAAGTGGTTCAGTAATATGGGGACCAGTGGATTTAACATACTCTCAAATGATTGAGAAAGTGCAAAAGAAGTTTCTGAGATATTTGTATCTTAGAGACTTCGGATATTATCCCTGGTTATATCCATCAGCCTTTTTGTCCGGCATGCTGGGTATTAATAGCCTCGCCGAAAGAAGGAAAACTGCTTTGCTGACAACAGCATATAAACTTTTAAACGGTAACATCTGTATTCCCGATATATTACAAAAATTTGAGTTTTATGTCCCCGACAACTTCACAAGAGCACGCAGACACAGAACTTTTGTTTGTTCCGAGATGCAGAACTAACTTACCATTATTAATGCCGCTCGGAAAAATGATTATTTTACTAAATTTCCTGCCCCCTGATATAGATATTTTTAAACTAAATATTGATCAATTCAAAAACGCTATTATTACTTAATAAAATAAAATGTATGTTTATTATTGGTTATGTAACTGTAAATGTGCATTTAAAATAAAATAAATAAATAAAATAAATAAATATTATTTTTAATTAATAAATTTTGAAATGATACAAATTGATTAAGTAAAACACGAGCAATACCGGACTCATAGCCAAAAATCCTAACCAGTCAACCATGGAGGTTGTCAGAGTTAAGTACTCTTCAAGTAGGTACAGTTAAATTCGGAACTTGCGACCATAAGACTATGCACAATGCATATGCCGTATTATGGTTGTCAAATACTAAATCACATTAGTGGATTATAATTTAAATTGGATCATGTCAAAAGAAGAAATAATATGACATCATACAAGAATATGGATAAGGCACAGATAATTTTTCAAGAAATACACAGATAAGATTTTCATTCTCATTGCCAGCAATGATTAGACGTACTCGTAAATATTGAAAAAATAAAATATTTTTCTGCTAGCCTGTCTCTTGACACCATATACCTTGAGAGAGTGACCCGACAATTCGTCCTGCGACAATTCATCCGGCGACAGTTCATCCTGCGACAGTTCATCCGGCCGACAGTTCATCCTGCCGACAGTTCATCCTGCCGACAGTTCATCCCGCCGACAATTCATCCGGCAACAATTCATCCTGCCTGATCATTTCGAAGATTTTTATTAAGTAAGTATGCAAAGAGGATATACGGCCGTACAACCAAAATCGATATACTTATATCTGAAGGCATCTTGAGTGGAAATCCGCTGTAAAAATATTTTTGCTAACAATAATTTCGACTCTCCGAAGAAGCATGCGTGAATAACAAATACGACATACTTACACTTATAGGTTAGGTTAGGTTGAATTGTCGCCGGATGAATTGTTGGCGGGATGAACTGTCGGCAGGATGAACTGTCGGCAGGATGAACTGTCGGCCGGATGAACTGTCGCAGGATGAACTGTCGCCGGATGAATTGTCGCAGGATGAACTGTCATGGAACCACCTTGAGAGAGACCGGCACAGTAAAAATATGTGTAAACCCTACTTCAATAGATGTACCCAATAAATAAATTAATATAAATTTTTCGGTAAGTACTTACAGTTTTCAGGTAGTATATTTACAGTAGCGAAGACCCGCGAAAAATCACGGGTTAGAGTAAATTCTTGACAAATCAATTCCATTATGGAAATGACGTAGGTAGGTAATTTATCGATTTTTTAAAAGTGAATACTCCACAAAAGTCCCAACCGCCCCCAACCGTCTACAGCAAGTGAGACTACGGCATCCCAAATTGGGAAAGGCTGAAGGTAGTGAAGAGAGAAAGGAGATGGGAAAGAGGAAGGTGGAAAAGTACCTGGATAATCAGATCAGTAAAAGCCATTTCAAGCGACACATTTCAATTGTTTACGCCAGGGTGATTCTGAGAGTATTTTCCACCTCAAGTATTCTTGGGGCTATCAGTTTCAATTTCGAAAATGATACTTATATTCAAAGGAAAATTTGATTCTCTCAACCAGAGTTTCGCAGGACGCTTTGACATCCGAAATTGGTTTCTCAGTATTTTCGAGAATGAAACAAAGAGATTAAAATTTAGTCGAAAGTTTGTAGACTCCTAGCTAAAGTATTGATTGATGGCTTATCCACCTAATACATTTATGGGAATTCGTAGGCCGTATCGACTCCCATTTGCCATACGCTTAAGTCATTAGGAAAAAGGAAAGGACTCGGCTTCATTAAATATTTAGAAGTGAACTATGCGGTGTAATACAGCGAGGGCGGAACTAGCTTCCAGCCCACTCACTGTTCTACTGCACTATACAGCACTATACACTACATACAGTCGTGACGTATGTTTGTGTAAATGTATGAGAAACTAGTACTGTGGCGTGGAACTTAAAAACAAGTCTGCAATTTATGCGTTTGATAGCTAGTTCTTTTTTATACCTACTAAGTTGCAGTTACCTTTTTTTTCATGAGCCTCCACAGGGGGCCCCGAGGAAAATATTTTCCCTCAGGGCCTATGTCATCTTTAGGGAATCTGGGTTCAGTGTGTCCTGGTCATCCAAACCAGATCTGGACAAACCTCACCCCATGAACCCCCACCCCTGCTAAATCACTAAACGTAGCGAACCGCTTGGGGTGATCTATGGCAGGTGTTGGTTATCCAATAAAGTTTCCCGGGGCGGCGGTACCCATTTCCGCCTCCCAAAATAGCTAGAACTAGGAGTATCGTGAAACTTGCTAACTTAATATACTTAACGTAAATAGATACATAAAATCATTCTTCGTACGTACATAATTTGATTTTTAAATTTTTACTTTTCATATCGGACACACTGACCCAAGATTCCTACCCACCCCTCATCTTTTTCCTTCCCAGAACTTCCTATCCTTCTCTTTCTTTAAAAGACACAGCATGTGACTCCCCACAGCATCCCTTAAGATGACGTAGGCCCCGAGGAAAATTATTTTCCTCAGCGCCTCGTGTGTGAAACTGATGTAAAAAAATCGGATTAATTTAGAATTGACGTGTTATATTCGAAATAAAAGCTGATTTAGTGAAGAATTGACACAAGCGATAAAGTACCTACTTATATTACAATCGTGTAATAATTTTTTTACGACAAAACTATTTTAACTCTATCGTCTTTTATCATAATCTTTTTCGTTTAAAAATCTCAGAGTAAGTCTTGACAAGTCAGATTTCATCTTTTGTCTAGTGTCCGCCCTTTTCCATTTTCATGAAAGGTTTATTTACTAACACAATGTCCTGTGATTTTTCACGGATCTGTGCTAGTACATAACTAATATGGAAACAATTGAAATTAAATTTGTACGACAGCATTTTCACTAGTAAGTACCTAAATGATCCTATGTCGGGATTAGGGACAAAATGTGTAATACGAATAAGCGTAACATGAAAGGGACGATGAAAGGCGTCTATAAAGGACAAATAAAGGACACTTTAATGGAGGTTGATGAAGTAGTATGACATGGTAATAACGCGGTAGAGTCATTTTCTATAAATATGTCTACTGGGAATACGAAGGGATATAATAGCAAGGTACAGGGTTTTGAAATTATTTTTCATATTACGTATTTTACTGGAAAAGCAAAAGACAAAGAGTGGACAACATTTTATTTATTATCTTTATTGACTCGCCGAATAATGGTCATCGTAGGTATTAGCCCTGTTTCCATTTGTATTATTTCCACATTCGACTGGTTAGTATTTTTTAGTTAATCATTTCCGAAGTGGGTCAATTATTATCATTTATTTATTTCAATCAATCAATAAATTATGGTTACCGTAAGCTTTATTATTAGATAGCTTAGTGAATATGTTGCAATGCAGTATTATAGGTTTCCTCAGAAATCATAAGATTTGTACGTCGGTACTTAAACACCTATCAATTTAATTCTGCACTATATACTTTATGTAACATTAAAAAAAAAAAAATTAATAAATCACGCAATTTATACAAAGTCATGTCACCGCCCTGGTCACTGCCTTAATGATAATTGTTTTTAGGCAGATAGGTACCTACCATACCTACCATAATATTGAATTATGAGAAGCACAAAGGCCAAATAAATACGATGATTTTACATTTGAAAAAAAATAGTAAAAGCAATAAATACTTGGGCAATACCTCTACTAACGTACTCATTTGGCATAATTAAATGGTTCAATACAGATTTTTTATTATTATTATTATATTAATAATAATAATAATAAAAAAAATTTAAAATGCAATCTATCTGCTAAAAATTTAGTAAAAGCAATAAATACTTGGGCAATACCTCTACTAACGTACTCATTTGGCATAATTAAATGGTCCAATACAGATTTAGATAGTTCAGAACGATTGATTAGAACTACGTTAACAAAATTTAATTGCCATCATCCAAATTCAGCTATAGAACGAATTAATTTACCTAGAAATTTAGGAGGTAGAGGTGTAGTCAAAATAACATCTTTGAAACACAATCAGGTAGAAATGCTTAGAAATTTTTTCCATAGGAAAGCTAATAGCTCAGAAATGCACAAAATAATTTGCAAGGCAGATAGAAATATTACACCTTTAAATTTATATGACGAGAATGCCAACATTCTTATAAATACTAACCAGGAATTATTAGATTCCTGGTCAAATAAAATTATTCACGCAAAACACTTCAATTATCTCAACCAAACGTATGTTGACAAACTTTCGTTAAACAAATGGTTGAGTATTGGAGAGTTGAGCGCAGAAATAGAAGGATTTATGCTTGCCATTCAAGATAGAGTCATTAATACTAAAAATTATAGAAAGCATATAATCAAAGATATAAATCAAATTGATGATTTATGTAGAAAATGTTTGGCTTTTCCCGAAACTATAGAACATATTATATCGGGATGTTCTATATTAGCGCCTTCCGAGTATACATTTAGGCATAATCAGGTTTTAAAAATAATTCACCAAAGTTTGGTAATTAAACATAACTTGATTGACTGCCGTAATATAGTACCATATTATGAATATGAACCAAATTCATTTTTAGAAAATGAATTTTATAAAATATATTATGATAAAACTATACTAACAGACAGAACAATTAGTCATAATAGACCTGATATAGTTTTACATGACAAAATTTAAAAAATAACTTATATCATTGATGTAGCTATTCCAAATTCCTGTAATATTCAAAAAACTATTTCTGAAAAAATAAGAAAATACACAGATTTAGGAAATGAGATTAAAAGAATTTGGCATTCTCGGACTATAAAAATATTGCCATTTGTTATTTCGGCCACTGGCATAATACCTAGGAATCTGATTCAAAATTTAAGCATATTAGATTTGTCAAAGAATTTGTATATAAAAATGCAAAAATCAGTCATTTTAAATACATGTAGGATTACAAAGGATTTTTTAAATATTTATATTGAGGGATCGGTAGGATTTATAGATTCAATTAGAAATGCCACAGAGCCGAACCCTCTGATATGAAAATATCTGGAGTCGGTGAATTATATTCCCATTTGGTCTCTAGTAGGTTGACATGTTGTTCTTGTATTTATAATACTTATATAGTGCAATTGCATAGCGTGGGTTGACTAGATGATCATTTGGGGAAGTGTGTGAAAGGGTTTAGTTTATCCTTCTTTTTTCCTTTTTTTTTTGGGGAAAATTTAACCCGGACATTTAAATCTGGTGCATAATAAAAATAAATACTATAAAAATATTGCCATTTTAAAAATTATTTTTCGGCCACTGGTATAATACCTAGGAATCTGATTAAGCATATTAGATTTGTCAAAGAATTTGTATATAAAAATGCAAAAATCAGTCATTTTAAATACATGTAGGATTACAAAGGATTTTTTAAATATTTATATTGAGGGATCGGCAGGATTTATAGGTTCAATTAGAAATGCCACAGAGCCGAACCCTCTGATATGAAAATATCTGGAGTCGGTGAATTATATTCCCATTTGGTCTCTAGTAGGTTGACATGTTGTTCTTGTATTTATAATACTTATATAGTGCAATTACATAGCGTAGGTTGACTAGATGATCATTTGGCGAAGTGTGTGAAAGGGTTTAGTTTTTCCTTCTTTTTTTCCTTTTTTTTTTTTTTTTTTTGGGGAAAATTTAACCCGGACATATAAATCTGGTGCATAAAATATTTGGATGATTTATATAGCTCCGTTTTTGTGAAAAATCACCTCAAGGGCGCTATATATAATAATAGTAATACTCGTAGTATATCATTATTCAATCATAATTCATCACTATTCAAGAAAGTACATGTTCAGTGTAGTTTATAATGGTTTATAGATTACATTTTTACACACATTTATAGTTATATTGTTGGGGATTGTTACCACCCGCCTCACTAGGCTAGCCTGTGTTGAGGCAGTAATTTAGTAAGTTAATCTAGAATACTTACGAACATACCTACCCCTGTATTAAATATATTCGTTGCATTAATAATAAGTTCGAATAATACCAACCAATGCTTTGGTATCATTAGAATTTCGAACATTAGTATTGAACAATAACCAAAGTTAGCCACCGGTCAACGCGAGGCCCGGTTCGATAATAAAGTAGATTCAGCAGAGTTTTTAGAAAACGGAAATACACGAACAAACTTACAGGCAGAATAATTGATGAAATACAAAACAATTAATGAATATGATATAATTATTAATTCACCTCAAGGAATGTAAAAAGTTGTAATGTCCGTCTGAACCCGTTGTGGCAGAGCTAAATCAGAGATGCGGACTTACAGATGTGGAAGACGAAGTATTGTAGTGGGTAGTACACTAAATGAAGAGCGTAACTGTATTCTGTACTAGTATTTATTAGGGAGCTGCCTTAAGCCAAAAAAGGACGAATCTAGCATACATCGCCTTATATAGATTCACACAAGCATGCTATCTCGCTTGCACTCATACATATTCACACAGACATTACACCCCCACACTTAAACAATAATTACATGGAATATATATTTTACCTACACTTACACAAAACAAATAACTACGTATTTCATTTTATACACATTTTATTTCTTCATGTAATTATATAATATAAACTTTATTTTCACTTTGGATAACGTGTGCGTGGTTGAGGTCTGGAACGCAGTCTCCCTTCCCATGGTGGCTGCGATCTGCAAAGAACAGGGGAATTAGTATTGGTCCTGTCCACGTCTGAGAGTGGACCAAAGTCCAACAAATTATCAGAATAGTCACTCTCCCTCCACCTAACCTTTCTATCAGAAAGCTGATCGTGGTGCATTTTCCAAACCTGGCCTGTTGAATGTATCTTAACCATATAGGTTCTACTCCCTAATCTTTTGATAATTGTACCCAAAATCCAATTATTCTTTTTATTTCTAAAATCTTTGGTCAAAACTTTTGATCCCAAATCAAAGACTTTTTTAAATTTTCTTCCCCGGTAATAATAATAATAAATTTGGATAACTTATATAGCGCTGTTTTTGCGAAAAATCGCCTCAAGAGCGCTGTAAATGTAATATTTTTTTGACTGTTTTGACTAGCTACCATTTTATTTTTTACTTTATCATCAATTTTTTTAAAATCACTACACTTGTCATTATTCATTTTTGGAACAACCGTATTAAAAATTGAACGAATTTTTCTACCTAACATCAACACACTAGGTTCAATTCCCGTACATAACGAAGGTGTATTCCTAATATCAATTAAAAATGACAGTAATTTATCGTCCAGATCCCTTGGAAATCTGTTATTCACTAATATTTTTATTTTTTATTTTTTATTTTTAACTGTTTTGACAGCGTTTTCTGCCAAACCATTCGAAGCCGGGTGCTGGACTGCTGACGTCATATGTTCAATATTAAATTCACGACAAAATTCCTGAAATAAAGCTGACGTGAAAGCTGTTCCATTATCACTAACAATTTTTTCCGGTACACCAAAGTTAGAAAACATTTTCTTTAATATTTTGATTGCACTAACTGAATCCATCGTTGGTACTATTTGATAATCCACTCACTTTGTGGTAGCGTCTACCACCACAAAAAAATTTAAATTACCGAAAGGACCTAGATGATCTATATGAATACGGTTCCAAACTAAATTATTCACTGGCCAACTCGCCAATTGCACCTTGGAAGGAGTATGTAAACATACTGCACACCTAGTACACTGTTTTACCTCCTTCTCAATATCAGCATTTATACCTAACCAGAAAAAATAATTTCTAGCTAAACTTTTCGATTTCACTATACCCAGGTGCGAACGGTGAATAAATTTCAAAACTGATTCTTTTAATTCCATTGGTACTAGCAGTTTACTATCATAAAACAAACATGCATCATGAGTTGATAACTTATCTCTAATATGCCAAAATTTTAATAAATCAGAATTTAAGTTTTTTTTTCAGGCCATCCTGTATTCAAATAATTGACAATCTCTGATAAAACTAAATCCTTTTCCGAACTCCGTTTAAATATTTCCGGATTTATTTCCGTTTCAACAGAAATATTATTTAACCGTTCTATTTCCAATAAAGTCCTACTTGCAAATGCTATTGGGCGTTCTATCCCGTTATCATACTTGTGACAAAGCATTGCTGAAATCCCAATATTACTGGCGTCCGTAATGAGTTTCAAAGGGATACTGGGATTGAAGTGAACTAGAATTTTTTCTGACATCAATTGTTTTTTTACAAAATTAAAAGCATCACTACATTCTTCCGACCACAAAAATACGGTTCCCTTTTTCAATAAATTATAGAGTGGTGACAGAGTGTCCGATATATTCCGTAAAAACATTCTATAATATGAGATTACTCCCAACAAACTTCTTAATTCTGACACATTCCTCGGAACTGCCAAATTCTTAATTGCTTCAATTTTACTTTCTAGCGGCATTATACCTTCCTGAGAGATTTTAAAACCTAAGTATTCAATTTCCTGTATATTAAAATAACATTTTTGGTCATTTACGGTCAGACCATGATCATTTAATTTCTTAATTACCGCGTCACATACCGAATTTAATTCTTCTTTCGAATTACCAAATAATAATATATCGTCTAAAAATACACGCACATTTTTTAAACCACCGACGATAGTTGCTATGACTTGGATAAAAATAGCCGGACTCGTCGTAAGCCCAAACGGCAAAACTTTATACGCAAATAGACCTATGTGAGTTGAGAAACACATAGTTTTTTTGAACTTTCATTCAAAACAATCTGAGAAAAAGCATTTTTTAAATCAATTTTTGCGAAATGTTTCGCGCCATTTAACGAAGAAATTAAATCTTCTACTCTAGGCAACGAAAATTTTAAAGGTGCCAACATTTGATTCAAAGTGTTTTTGAAATCTGTACATATCCTAATCGTGCCATCTTTTTTTTTACAATAACAATTGGACTTGCATTTAACTAATTTCAACTTTCTCAATAATGCCGTCGTTCACCATTTTTAGCAATTCATTTTCCACTTGCACCCGCAAACAATACGGAATGGGTCTTGGGTTAACGAACCTTGGTTTAAAATCCGACATAACCTCAATATTAGCTTCGTAATTTTTCAATCTACCCGGTTTATCCGAAAACACGTTAGGGTATTTTAATTTTAACATCTCGCGAATATTATTATCTGCAACACTCTTATTCACCAGATTAATTCCGTGTAATGTAATATCGAAACACTTGAGAAACTTCCTACCCACAATACATGAACTACCATTATTGATTATTATAAATTCGGTCGGCACGCATTTATTTTTAAATTCCACGTTACATATAATTTTTCCCAAAACTTTTAATGATTTATTATCATACCCGAATAACTTAATATCGCACACCATTAATTTCTTTTCACTAAAATATCTATTAAACATTTCGTATGGAATCGCATTTATGCTGGCTCCCGTATCGACCATAACCTGCAAAATAATATTATCTACGCATAAATTTAAAAACATAGGATCATTATTATTATCTAGCGACACCGTATTTATCGTACTACCTTCACGCTTCGTACTAGGCGAGCGTGAATATTTACTACTTGATTTATTTTTACAAGTCGAGCTAGTGTGCCCTACCTTCTTACAAATATAACATTGCAACTTCTTGTGCCAACAATCTTTTTGCTCATGATTATTCCTACCACAAATAAAACATGACATATTATTATTTATCTTGTGGGGTGATTTACTACGCAATACTACTTTTCAATCCTTATAATGGCTTACCTGCCTAGATTTATCGAAGTTATGAACTGCATTTAAATTCGACTTTGCATTCTCCATACCAATACATGTTCCCACGTGGAAGCTATATTAATGCATTCTAGAAATGACTTGTTTAAACCTTCCATAAAAAGTTTGTGCTTCATTTTCTCATTGAACACACCCATAATAAATATGTCTTTCAAATACGATTCTAATCTTGCTTCAAAGTTACATGACAAACTAATATTTTCAAGCTTCGCGGCAAACTCTTTAATAGATTCATTAGCCGATTGTTTACATTTATAGAACATTTCCCGTGATTCAAAAATAATGTGAATAGGCTTACAATGGGAATCTAGAAATTTACACAAATCCTCAAATGAGGTTTCCGACACTTTTTTTGGAAAACACAAATCGCTTAACAATGAAAAGGTATCTTTGGTGAGATTATTTAAGAGGAACGCTCTTTTACGTTCTGGCGACAAAATTTTCTCATCATATAATATGAGAGCTTGGTCCAGTCTCTCCTTGAACAGGGACCACACTCCTGTCTTGTGACAGAATGCCCTCAGACTTTTACAAATCGCATCCATCGGGAATAAGAGCTGAAACAAATTTTGATTAATAAACTTATCTCAGCGCTTCCGGGTGAATCCGCTCCAGAACCTCGCTCCAAAGCGTCTCCCCACACAGCTTACGGATCTCCGTCACCAGCCGTCTCTTTCGACCGCTGATTGCCCGTGTCCGTCTCCCCGCAGCTACGGATTCCAGAACTTTGTCCGGTCCCGCTTCTACAGCTGCAGCGACAGAATCTGAGCCCTTGCCCCAGATTCCGGCTTCTTCCGTAGATGGTCCTCTTGTCACCGTCTTCTTCTTATGCAATGCTAGCATGCCACGCCAAATTTGCTCCCTCAATACTGCAATATGGATGCAGGCTCTAATGCACGTCTTCTTGACATACGTGATGGCGTCTTCTTGAATGCGTCTTCATGCAACAATTTTTTTCTATTGTCGCAACACTCTGCTCTTCCGTAATCTCGTCTTCAGGTTCTTCAATTTCGTAGCTTGAAATGTCAGCTACTACCGACTGCGCCAGTTGTAATGTCCATCTGAGCCCGTTGTGGCAGAGCTAAATCAGAGATGCGGACTTACAGATGTGGAAGACGAAGTATTGTAGTGGGTAGTACACTAAATGAAGAGCGTAACTGTATTCTGTACTAGTATTTATTAGGGAGCTGCCTTAAGCCAAAAAAGAACGAATCTAGCATACATCGCCTTATATAGATTTAAACAAGCATGCTATCTCGCTTGCACTCATACAAATTCACACAGACATTACAAAAGTAATCGAGTTTTCATAGCTAGCGCGAGAAAGTTATTACTTTTCTGTAAAATCGTTATTTTTTACAGAACAACTGCTTTAGAATTTTTAGTACCCAAGTACTAGAATATTCCGGGAAATTTTATTAAAAAATAAATAGGTTATCAAAATACATCAAACAATGTTTTACCCACCGATGAGTGATTAATTTGGTATCACTTATCTATAGGAATCACGAGAGGGAAATACACACGCACTGTTCAGTTGTTCACTGTTGTAGGGCGCGATGCGTATCAGATCGGGAATTAATTACTGGGATTATAGGCGTTGTGTTTGTTGATCTCTGCGAAACCCGAGCAAGGCTCTGCTTCTGAGAGGAGAGGAGGGAGAGGGAGTGAAATAACGATGGAAACGACGGAATGTTTGTTTACGGAACGTGGACTATTAAGAGAACGATTAATTCAGTCTAAGAATTTATTTTAATTAGGCGAGTTATTCAGTTAAATAATTATTATTTGTTAGGTATTTATGAGCTGGTTTCTGCTTCTTCATAGTTGGAAATTGCAGTCTATTAAATGCTGCCGCAGGTCATAGACCTCTTTATAAAAAATAGACTAATTTAATTTTTTAATTGATTTTTTTTTAATTTGTAAGACAAATATTCCCGGCTTACTAAGCCGACATTATTTGAATATCTCCTACTACCACCACAGAAAGTGGAAAATGTGGTTGTGTTGTGATGGAGGACTTAGCAGGTTCCACGAAATTTCATCCCGCGACAAAATATTCCCGACAAAATATCCTCCCACAAAATATTTAATAAAACCTAACCTAACCTAACATAAAAATGGGACAAAAATAATTTAGACATCCTGGAAATAAATCCAATAAATTATTGCTCAAAAATAGTCAAATGTAAAATAAGATTAGGTTAGGTTAGGTTTTAGTAGATATTTTGTGGGAGGATGTTTTGTCAGTAGGGTATTGTGTCGGGGATATTTTGTCGCGGGATTAAAACGCGCATTACCGACTTAGCCAAGGAATCGAACACGCGACTCCCGGGTGGCACCCAAACGCGATGCCAACTCAGCCACTGACCGGTAAAATGTTTATGAAATAAAGAATTATTAAAAATATTAGCAAGACATTTTCTTAAAGAAAGAAATACGAATATTCCCGGGTTACGAATATCCTGAAAACATTTGAAAAACTATTTACCACCGTGAATATGAATAGCAGAATAGATGTTGTTTGTACAATGAGGAAATATGTTTTTTTTTTAAATTTGGGAGGCGGGAATGGGTACCGCCACCCCGGAAACCTTTATTGAATAACCAACACCTCTGCCGTAGGTCATAGGTCACCCCGTGTGGTTCGCTACGTTTGGTGATTTAGCTGGGGTGCCCGGGTTCATGGGGAGAGGTTTGTCTAAGTCTTGGAGGCGGATGACTAGGATACACTGAACCCCAGATTTCTACCCACCCCTTAAACCCTATTCCTTCCCAGAACTCTCCTCTCCTTCCTTTCCTTAAAAAACCCTCCACACAGCACCCTCAAAGATGACATAGGCCCTGAGGGAAATTATTTTCCTCGGGGCCTCCTGTGTTGACATCATGTAAAAAAAAAAGTAAGCCAGCGGATGAATAGGGTGGGAATCCGATTTGCGATCTCGGAAACTGACCAATCAATTTATTAATTTATTACCATACTTATTTTGCACGATCGTGGGTTCCTTGCAGCACTTCTGTATTTCTTCCAACAGATATTTTAAAGCCCTAGATTTATCCTATATGTAGTTCCATCTTGAATTTTGCATTCACGATATTGTATACACTTCCTACCACAAGCACCAATTATTTACGCATTGACGTGGTCTGCCATTTCATGAATGTTCCAATTGTTGTACGTTGTAGACCTATTTTTTCGCGATTCTTTTCGGAAAACGTAGAGAAAATAAATGTCTGTGCTTCCTGACCGCGACTAGCTCGGTGGTTACTGGTTCCGGTGTCCAGGTTTTCAGTCCGGTGTCCACTGGGGTCGGTGTCCATCGTACCCGGTGTCCTATGTCCGGTGTCCAGTGGCCACGTGCACATTCCATGATAAATTAGCCATCGCAGTTGTACAAACAGGAAGAGTAAACATTCATGTTGGATGTGAGTTGAACACGAGTATATACACGAGTGCGTAGTTGGATGGTGGGCAGAAACAATGGATTTTTGAAAAATGCAGCCTTTGCATTAATCGCGGATTTGTTCGGGTGGAAATTTGCATTGGAGCTCAGATTAATGTTATCATTATCATAATCCGCTTTGTGAATTCATGGAATATCAATTTCATAACACCGCTGTAGACTGATTTGAATTATTATTGAATCCAATTAAGCCTAATTCATATCAATTTAATTAGTTTGATATTAGTAACAGTTAATTGGACGAATCAATACATCCAAAACATTCATTATAAAAGCTAATGGATAAATCCACTCGAATATGACTCTTTTATGAATTAGGAAACCTTTTTATAAAATTATATTCGTTCAGTGGAAGAAAGTTATAAAGACATTTTAATCCACATAAAAATGATTTATTGATTTCTTTAACTAATTTATTGTAAATTTTAAGTAAATCAAATATTATAATGTTATTACATACAAACATACTATATCACATTGATCTCAATATTTGAGTCGGAACGCACGTCCTTTTCGCCGCGCTGCAATTTTATTTCTGTTTCCTATTATCAGCGCTTGATAATACCGAAATGGGTGACAGTAATGAAATTTTGATTGGGCTTCACCTTCTAACGAAAACGATTGAAAGTTTGAGTGACAAAATGTTGTTTTTTGAAAGGGAACTGAATTCCCTTAAAAACTTGCTGACATTGCATGTCGGTAGTGCTAAAATGTGTTCTTGTACGTGCAGTGTCTCCGTCCCCGCAGATCCGGTCCTCCCGGACCCGCGCGTCTTGCCTACCGCGCCTACCGCCGCACCGGCACAAGCGGCCACTACTTTACTACGCCCGTCCCCCCCCCCCCCGCCCCTCAGCTCTCAACGGGGCCAGCGGCTTACAGCCAAACAGAGCGGCCAGCCCACCGCCTGATATCACCGTAGCTGCCTTAGTCGGCCGCCCCAACGCTCGTAAGATTACCACGAGATCTGCTACAAAAAAGGGCAAATCGGAAGTAGACCCTCAACCTGCTACAAAAAAGGGCAAATCGGAAGTAGACTCTCAACCTGCTATAACATCTGATTCAACGGCATCCTCTGTTCCTGATCCATCGGTAGGGACTCAAACTACCGAAATTGGTCCCAAAGCCTCGACCTCTTCCTCCTATGTTAACCGCTATACCACCGGACATACCTACTCCACCTCTGAGCCGCCAGTCAACAATACCAGCGATTGGAAGAAAGTGACGCATAGGAGTAAGAGACGTCCTATTCTACGTGGTACCGCTCAAGAACCTACCGGTCTGGTTGCCGTCGAAAAGCTGAAGTACATTCATGCTTGGCAATTCGACGCCAGCACCTCAACCGATGACATTGAAAAATTCCTGCGCAATACTGACATCACTTTAAAGTGTGATGTTGCCAGATTACCGTCTCGGTCTGAGAACGCTTCGTTCCGTATCGGGATCCCGGAATCAAAATTCGCCACATTCATGGATCCTAACTTATCGCCAAACCATATTTCATTCAACGAGTGGTTTTTTCGCAGATCAAACCATACCAAAAAACCATAGCCCTTCACGCATAAGAAAGGAACGGAAAGTAATATCTACTCTATCCGTTTACTATCAAAACGTGAGGGGGTTGAACTCGAAATTGAAAGTATTTAAGAATAATCTGTTTTCTCGATGTAACGTCGATGTATTAGCAGTGACCGAATCCTGGCTAACATCAAGCGTATACGACTCCGAATTATTCCCCGAGAATTACATCGTCTTCCGCAGAGTCCGTGGTACGCGTGCCGGGGGTGTTCTTCTGTAGTGTCTTAAATATATATGACTATTTTAAGTGCTTTTATGGTCTTAAGGAATACAATACAATATGTAATGATTTTAACAACATTCTAGACGTTGTACTATGTAGTGCTGAAAACTTTGTAAATTCTGTTGAAAAATGCTATGATCCTATTGTAAATGAAGATAAATTTCACCCATCGTTAACTATAAACATATGTTATGCTCCTCCCACCTCTAATCCGGGTACAGATTCTCCTCAGATCAGGGCAGGGGTTGGAAGTACCTGGCGCTTCCACAAAGGAAACTACCAGGTATTATACCAATTGTTATCGGAATGCTCGTGGCAACCTGTCTACCAAAACTCAACAGACGTGAATACTCTAAGTGAAATCTTTTACAATCTAATTTATAATATATTTGACAAATATATACCGACTTCTACACCCCGTACTTCATCGCTCAGAGTATACCCTAAATGGTACTCTCATCATATTATTAGTAATGTAATGTAATGACGACTAATGACGACCTCCGTAGTCCAGTGGCTAAGACTCTTGACTCACATTCCGGAGGTCGCGGGTTCGAACCCGGCATGCGCAAATAAATTTTATTTGATTAATTTGTGTTATTTCACAATTAATTAATTTAAAATAATATATAGTATATTTGCGGCATGTTCCAGAGTGGAAGATACTATTAGTATCGCCCTGGTGTAAGACCACCATTCAGAATTGAAACGTTGCTTGAAAATGGCTTTAGCCGTGTTTAGTGACCAGATCTGAATAGCCAGGTACTTCCCAACCTTCCTCTTCCCCACCTCCTTCCCCTCCCCACTACCTTCAGCCTCACAACATACCCCAATTGGGGATGCCATAGTCTCACTGGCTCCAGACGGGAGCAGTTGAGATTCTTGTGCGGTATTCACTGTAAAAAAAAAAAATATATTAAAAAAAAATATATGCTACATAAAAAATGGAGAAAAGTAAACTCCTCGCAGACTACGCTCAATTCTCACATTACCGTAATTTAGTTAAACGTCAAATAAGGGACTCACAAAAAAATTATTTAAACTCCATCGAACTATCATTAGCTTCAGATTCCAAACAGTTCTGGACTTATGTAAAGGCGCTTAAAAAATCAAATAACGCATTTAAATCTAAGACATTTGATGGCAATGAATTAAATACGTATGATGATATTGCACACAGCTTTGCAGTATTCTTTTCATCGGTCTATAGTACTAAACAACCAACTCTCGACGTTAACGCCATCCTAAACACAGAGCAAATAGGTCAGCCGTTTGACTTAGTCAAAATCACAGAGGAGGATGTTAAGACGGCAATATATGCACTGAGTAAGCCCAACTCAATGGGTCCCGATAACATACCAACGTTCATTCTTAAAGGTTGTTCTGACTTTTTTATTTTACAATTGTGTCATTTTTTTAACACTTGCTTAAAAACTGGATCTTTTCCGGACATATGGAAACTTACCAAAATAACCCCGATACATAAAAAGGGTGATAAATGCGATATCCGTAACTACCGGCCGGTTGCAATTCTTTGCTCTGTAGCGAAAATATTCGAAAAAATCCTTCATCGTCATTTGTACAGCCATGTCAAACCTCTTCTTGACGATCGTCAACATGGGTTTAGACCCCAGATGTCAGTATCATCAAATCTACTATGCATTTCTGACTTACTATCAAGAACTCTTGACCAAGTAAACCAAGTAGATGTTACATACTTTGACCTTGAAAAGGCCTTTGACAAGGTCAATATCGATGTCCTATTAAAAAAAATAGCTACGTTTGGATTTTCCAAAAAACTTTTATTACTTTTTGCTTCATATTTCAATAATCGCAAACAATACGTTTTTTATAAGGGTTCTCGTTCTGCCGAATTCCTACTGCCGAATTCTGGAGTGCCGCAAGGATCAATTCTTGGACCGCTATTATTTTTGTTGTTCATCAACGATATTGGCTCAATCATCACTCATTCCTCTTATTTATTGTTTGCTGATGACCTAAAACTCTACCGCATAATAAAAAATCTCGCTGACTGTGTCCTCCTACAAATCGATATGAACTCTGTCGCAAACTGGGCAAAAATTAACTGTCTAAGCTTCAGTGCACCTAAATGCAATGTAGTCTTTTTCATAAGGGCAAAACAGACGATCATATTTGAATATTTAATTAACGGTAACATTTTTCATCGCTTTAGTCAAATAAAAGATCTAGGGGTTACTTTTGACAGCCAAATGACATTCCACCAGCACACAAATGACTTATGCAACAGAGCATATAAACTGCTGGGCTTTGTCATTCGCAATTCATGCTCATTTCAAAACCCACTAACAATTAGGCTACTTTACAACTCACTGGTGCTAAGTATACTGGAGTCGAATTGTATTATCTGGCCCCCATTTGAAGCATCCTATATTTTGAACATTGAAAGAGTTCATAAAAAATTCCTACGTTTTTTATTTTTACGCCTCTATGGAACTTATCCATATTTGTATCCATCGAGATTTATTCTAGGTATGACTAACTACCATTCTCTAGAAACTCGTAGATGTTTTGCAAAATATTTCTTTCAGTTAATCAATGGCCTCGTCTCTAACGGTGAGATTCTGGCACAAATAAATTTATTTGTACCAGAGTCTCACTCTCGGGCACGTCGCCATAACATATTATATTGCCGATCGAGTCGTACAAATCTGTACCCGAATTCGCCCGTGGGAAGAGCGATACGCTATTTAAATATATTAGATAAAAATTTCGACATATTCTTCAAAAGATTCAATGAGGTGCAGACGACACGGCAATAATAGTGGATGGTAATCATTGGAAAGAAACTTTTTCGAAAGCAACTGATTGTATTTCACTGGTTTCAACATGGCTAAAATACAACAAACTCGTTTTAAACTATACCAAAACATTTTACTTACCTTTTTATAAAACCATTAAAAATAAACCTAAAGACAACCTTAAAATTAGAATCCATAATACTAGTTGCAATCAAGAAATGTGCTTCATGTGCAACGAACTTACTAATGTCGAAAATATAAAATATTTAGGAGTATCAATAGATATAAATCTTAATTGGAAATCACATATTAATCAAATCACTTCTAAATTAAGATATCTGACATACATATTTTATAGACTTTAAGGAAGTACTAAACATTGAAAAATTGAAAATGATCTACTTTTCCCTGGTGCAATCATCAATCACTTATGGCATTATAGGATGGGGTGGTGCACTTGATACATTTATTAAGCCTCTACAAATAATTCAAAAACACATAATTAAAGTCATATATAACAAAAATAAAACATTCTCGACCAACTTATTATACAAAGAAACTAAAATATTTAATATACGTAAATTATTTATATTACAAACTTTGAAATATGTATTTAAAAACAAAAATAATTTCGAAATAAATGAAAACAGAATGAGCAAAAGAATAAATAATATATTTTTCACCCCACAAACCAATACTAAATTATTGCAGACACATAGCAGTTTCATTGGTCCTCGAAAATTTAACCTTCTACCACTACAAACTCAAATGATAAATTTATTTTATTTATTTTTTTATTTATTTATTTGTTTGTTTATTTAGCACAATAATATACATCTATATACATAATTTATCAAATTTTGACTGCCCAACTAGGAGTATTATCCCGTTTTAGGACAGTCAAATAATTATGGGTATGAACATGTTGAACATGATTTGTACAAAAAGAAAGAAAGTTGATGAAATAAAAAAAGGAAATAAAAAGAAAAGAAAGAATATAAAATAAAATAATAAAGAAAGTTTAAAATATAGTTCCTAACTGTTATTTGTTTGGCATAGCAAAAGAGAAAAAAAGTGAAGGGAAAGAATAAAATAAAAATGAAATAACCAATTGAAACATAAATGTAAATGAAATAACCAATTAATAACATAAAGGTATATACAGATAGGTAGATACATATAATAATATAGATTAGAAGGAGGTATCTTTTACATAGTTCATAAATTTTTTGTTGGAATTTTTGTTGTTGTTTTTGGTTTGTGTTTGATTTTATTTTTTATGTAGTAAAAGTTCACTCTCCTTTCTCCCTAATTGTTGAAACCAAGTAGTGGTCAATTTACGAAGAACACCTGTGCTTTCCTTTTTCCAAGCATCAGGCATGAAGTTGTATAGTTTTGGACCTAAGAAAGTGAAGTGTCTTTGAGCGAGAGATGTTTTGGTTGTGAGTGTTACAATTGGATTTCTCCGTGAGTGTCGGGTGTTGTGAGAGTGGTTAATAGATGGGTAAAGGTGGCGTTGTTTATGGGTGTTTAAAATTAATTTTCTCATGTACAGTTGTCTAACATCCAGAACTTGTAATTCTTCAAATAGTGCATCACTGTGATATCTAAATGGTTTTTTGAGGATTACCCTTAGTAGTGATTTTTGAGCTTTTGCTAGTTTGTCCAAAACAGTTTTTACACATCCACCCCAACCTAAGGATGCATAGTCTAGAAGTGACCCGCACATAGCATCATAAATAAGTTTCAATTCTTTTTTACGTAAGATATTTCTGATTTTCATAAACATGTACGTGAGCTTTCTAACCTTTGTGGTGACTAGATCCACGTGACCGTCCCATCTAAGATATTTGTCTACTACGACACCAAGATATTTTATATTGTCCACGCATTCTAATTTATAGCAAGTACAGGTAGTTGAGTCAGTGCATTTGTGTACAAAAATATTATATGCTTCCTTGGGTTGGCCGGCTTCTGTCGCACTAAATCGTATAAATTTTGTTTTTTCCGAATTGAGTGTTAACAGATTACTGTCTAACCAAAGTTTTAGCTGTTTTATTCCATCTCCTGCTTTGCAGTGTACATCGTTCCATGTTCTTCCTTCAAATATTAAGACAGTATCATCTGCAAATGTTATAATGTGATTGGAAAAATTGCTGTTACACAGATCATTTATATAAATACTGAACAAAATAGGTCCTAAGGTACTTCCTTGGGGTACACCAAATTCTACAATGGCCGGATCACTAATAGTATTATTAATTTTAACTTTTTGGTATCTGTTAGCTAAGTAACTACCCATCCATTTGTGTAGCTGTCCCTGAATACCTATAGCCTTTAGTTTTTTTAGAAGTATTTTATGCGAGATGGTATCAAAAGCTTTGGAAAGATCTAAGAAGAGAGCAATAGATTTATTTCCCCGGTCAATATTATTGGAAATAATATCCGCCAGTTTGGCAATTGCATTTTCTGTTCCTAGACCTGGTCGAAAGCCGAACTGGTTGTTTGATAAAATTTTATGAGTTTCTAGGTAGAGGGTGAGACGATTTTTTACGATTTTCTCAATAATTTTTGAGAATGAGTTGAGCAGAGATATTGGCCGATAATTATGTATATCCGATTTGATTCCATTTTTGTGAATCAGTATAACAACTGATTGTTTTAGGTGGTTTGGGAATGTGCCTGTCTTGAAACTAAGATTACAAATGTATGCAATAGGATTCGCTATGAGTGGTTTCAATACTTTCAGCAGATTTGAGGAAATTTCGTCTGGCCCACAGGCATTAGATGACTTAAGCTCATCTATCATTTTCATGACTTCTTTAGTCGTTGTTTGAATCTCGTCTTTTTTAAAATTAAGAACAGTTGTAGGTATGTTGGCTAGTTCAGATTCAGTTTTATTACATTTTTCAAGGATTTTATTTGCGAGAGAGGCTCCTACTGAAGTGAAATAATGATTAGCAAAATTAGGCATCAATTTGGGATTAGTAGTACTTGTATTTTTAATATCCAATGATTGTATGAAAGACGATTTGCTGTTTTTTGTTTTGGTAATTTTACGAAATATTTCCCAGAAATGTTTTGGAGTTATGGTGTTTTCGTATATATATTTTTTGTAGAAATTTTCTTTAGTGGAATTAATTAGTTTTTTACATTAATTAATAAATTGATAAAATATGTAAAAGAGGTAAAATTATGGTTGAATAATGTAGATATTGAAACGCTTTTTCTATAAACTTGTCCTTCCTTCTAAAACTCACTTTTTGTAACTTTCTAAACTGAAGTATAGTTTGGCAAGAAAGTGTAGAAATTAATTCAATTGGAACTAAACGTGTTCATTACTATGGCAACACCGAATTATATGACGTTTCCTATGGCTGTCATATTATGTGTTATCATATTGTGTGTATCAACGTGTTACGGTTGATTTATTGTCTTAAATCTGAGTAGAATATCGCTGATTTGATAATATTTTTATTCATTGTTTGCCTGAATTTAATTAAAATGAATAAATTATTACATAGTGATACAAGAGGGGTTATTTTCTGCGTTTTTCAACGCTGCCTAGCCGAGTGTCACGCGAAGAAGCTTCTTTTTAATTTAGAAGATGTTTGCAAACGAACTGCAGAAATGACTGGTACGTAGTATAGTTTGTTTAATAAATGTCATTAGTATTACAAGATTTATGCCAATTTTCGAGCGATAATAACCATTACAATCTGATTTGAGGTTATGGTAAAAAAATCTGATTTTGACACTTCATTTTGACAGTTAATATGCGGCCACAAGAAAAAGGAAATAACTCAATAAAAAAAATAATATTAAACTCGTAGAAAAGTTACCTTTTTCTCGTTTTCTCTTTCTTTCTTTCCAAGTGAATATTATCTAGTGTGTGTTTTTAAAACTCCCTTATATAATAATAATTTTAATGATTTTTCACACACAGGTAAATCTGAATCAACGGTAAGACGAATTGTCAAGGAAGGGGAAAAGGCAGGTGGAAAATTTGAAACACCGGGAAAACGGAAAATGGGCATTATGTAATAGCATAAGTGCTGATGATTGGAAAAATTGTTGCAAATACGTGATGAAAATTGATGCAGAATATTATGCATGAGGCAGTAATATATATGATGATATCGATGAACTGCGTTGACGACCTCCGTAGTCCAGTGGCTAAGACTCTTGACTCACATTCCGGAGGTCGCGGGTTCGAACCCGGCATGCGCAAATAAATTTTATTTGATTAATTTGTGTTATTTCACAATTAATTCATTTAAAATAATATATAGTATACATATTTGCAGCATGTTTCAGAGTGGAAGATACTATTAGTATCGCCCTGGTGTAAGACCACCATTCAGAATTGAAACGTTGCTTGAAAATGGCTTTAGCCGTGTTTAGTGACCATATCTGAATAGCCAGGTACTTCCCAACCTTCCTCTTCCCCACCTCCTTCCCCTCCCCACTACCTTCAGCCTCACAACATACCCCAATTGGGGATGCCATAGTCTCACTGGCTCCAGACGGGAGCAGTTGAGATTCTTGTGCGGTATTCACTGTAAAAAAAAAAAAAAAAAAAGATGAAGATGAAGATACGGAAGAAGAAGAATCACACGAGGACGAAGACAATAATTACATGTCGGGTGTTGAATTAATAGACTTAAATTTTTAAGTACCTACGTTTTTATATCGGAATAAAAGCCCACTTAAAACTTGTTTTGTTTTATTTTGCTTCTATTAAATTACAGTTTTTTGTGCAAATTTTTTGAAAATACAAATACGCTATGAAATATGCATTTTGCCAGAAGTATTTTTTTAAAACATACGTTCTTTGTCTTATGAGCCATCTTGGTGTTGCCATTTAAAACTAGAAAACGATCGCAGCGCCATCATTTATTTTCTACACTTTCTTGCCAAACTGTACAATATGTTTTTCTGATTATTTTTTTGTAATAACTAAAAAAAAAAAAAAATGAAAAATCACTATGTTTTTCTCCATATTTTTATTTTATTTTTATAAAAGCTAAAAAAAATCTTTCTCACTTATTCTACCAATATAATACTAACTTTATAATTTATTTGTTTTTTAAGACTATTTTATACTTTGCGTACTTAGAAATATAGTATTTTGTTTTAATATTACCCACACTCAGGCAGTGCCTTAGTGGGTTTTCATTCCTTGTTCATACTATTTGTTATTATATATTATGTTATTATATACTATTTGCTATTATACATTATATGTACAAAGAAATGGAAATAAATAAAGTTAAAAAAAAAAAAAAAAAGTTTGTACGGTTTTTGGCGCTACATACTCACTGTGAAAATGGTACTTTTACAATTAATTAGATTAATTATCTGTAATGTTGTAAATTTTTTGTACACAAATAAAAAAAAAAAAATAAAAAAAATAAAAAAAAAATATTACATAGTACCTTCTGTTTCTTTTGTACACATGTTATAAACGCTTACTGAATTCATTTCTAAAACTGTCTATGGTGATGTAACTACATACTAATAGTTTACATACTTATATCACTAATACTTTTTTTATATCGCCAATATTTAAAAAAAATTTAAACTCCCAGATTGCTTTTAAATATAGAATATCTTTTAAAAAAATGCACTTGTTGTTCTCTTTTGTCAACATACCCACGGCCGTATTATCCATAAAGCGGTGTAGGCGACTGCTTAGGGGCCCCACATTGGCTAGGGGCTCCTAGGGTAAAGGAGCCCCGAGACGTGCATTGCATACGGGCAGTGCCGTATTATCCATAAGGCAGTGTAGGCAACTGCCTAGGGGCCACGATATGTTTAATCCGGCCGTGAACATACCTATACAGTATTACAATTTGGGAGGCACAGCATTTTATGGTATTGGTACCGCCGCCCCGGGAACCATTTGTTGGATTTTCAACACCTCTGCCGTAGGTCATCCCAAGAGGTTCACTTCGTTTGGTGCCTTAGCAGGGGTTCCCGGATTCATTGGGTGAGATTTTTCTTGTTTTTTTTTTTGTTTTTTTTTTACAGTGAATACCGCACAAGAATCTCAACTGCTCCCGTCTGGAGCCAGTGAGACTATGGCATCCCCAATTGGCGTATGTTGTGAGGCTGAAGGTAGTGGGGAGGGGAAGGAGGTGGGGGAGAGGAAGGTTGGGAAGTACCTGGCTATTCAGATCTGGTCACCAAACACGGCTAAAGCCATTTTCAAGCAACGTTTCAATTCTGAATGGTGGTCTTACACCAGGGCGATACTGATAGTATCTTCCACTCTGGAACATGCCGCAAATATTCTATATATTATTTTAAATGAATTAATTGTGAAATAACACAAATTAATCAAATAAAATTTACTTGCGCATGCCGGGTTCGAACCCGCGACCTCCGGATTGTGAGTCAAGAGTCTTACCCACTGGACTACGGAGGTCGTCAATTTTGTTTGGGTCTTGATCGGGATCTGGTTTAGGGAGAACTTCTGACTTCTCCAGCAGGGCTCTCTCCGATCATCACCTTGCACGAATGATGGAATCATACGTTCGTCATTCCTGGAGGCACTTGCCCGCAGATTCCTTCTAACCTCTCACACCTTTTCCCTTCCCAGAACATCTTCTTCCTTTCATAAAAAGACATTTCACACATCATCCCCAAAGATGACACAGGGCGTGAGGGAAATTACTTTCATCGGGGCCTCCTGTGTGGAGATGTTGTAAAAAAATACTAATGTATCTATGTATACGTAAAAGCATTCAAGGCGTGAAAAATTAATTAAATAATTTCTGCAAGAATTGTAAACAGTAAAAAAAAACATTAAAAAGTCGTATTGAAATGAAATTCTAAAAGTTTCAAAATTAGAAATGGCAAAACTAGCACATAATTTTAAACTATTTTAATAGTATATTAAATATCTCAAAAACAGTTGCTGAAATCACTTCCAGAATAACTCTCAACTTCAGAGTGGTGGACTTTGATTTGTGAAGCTTGCATTATTATCAGTCATACATATTCGTCACATTGAATCCGTTCAACACTGGTTTTTAAGATGGTTGCTAGGAGGTTAGGATTTAAAAGAGACCATAATTACTCGTGTGATGAAATTTAACTAATTCTTACCCTTTCTCAATGAACTGCTCGTCCTCAATTACCTCCAAACTAACTACGAATACTATTATATTACTGAACAGAATGTGTAGACTGGTCAGCTCAAGACAATACCCTGATTTTTTTATAGTCCAAATCATTTTGTCTGTCACTAAATGATCAAATGGTTTGATAGTTATGACTTCCAGCGAATTCTTGGCTTGACTTGTCACTTCTATTTTCTTACGCTTGACTTGTCAATTCCATTTTATATCTTTACTTTACTTAATCCATACTCCATACTTATAATTTAAAGTTTTCTTCTAATGTTAACTACTTCCCTACCTACTTACCACTCACTAGCGTTAAGGCATAACCGAGAAACCGGCTAAAGGGCACGGACGTTGAGATTCGTTTACGGCCAGTCCAACAGCCACACATATTCTCGCTGGTCTACCACATGACGAGAGTGGTATCCCACCGAGACGTTAGCATTCTTTAGCGCCTTTTATGTTTATCTACTTTCTTTTCTAATTATTTTATGTTTGAATTGCTTTATACTATTGACAATATATTATTCGCATTTCGAATTTTATGTAAGCCCTTGCATACTGCTTCGTGACACCGTATGCAGGGACACTGGAGGTCTAGATTCGTTCAAACTTAAATGTAGATTAGTTCACTCAAAAAAAAATAATTGAGTCCTTGCGAGAGCCTTGAAGGAGTAATCATCTGTTACTTATACCAGGGCGGGTAAGTGATGGATAACCTATAATCAAGTTAACTATTTGGCGTAAGTCCGGTGATAAATAAAAAAATCACACTCAACGAGCGATCCTCAAATCGTGCTAGCTGCAATTGCTATAACCTGTTCGTCTGTTTGTCCGCAGCTACCCTACATCATGTCCGTCTTGTACGACAGCCAAGGGGCTCTCCTCCCGCCGCAGGTTAACATTTCCGAGAGAGGAGTCGTTCCCGTCACCGTACAAACATTTCGGTAAGTTTTTAAAAGCCGCCACTACCCGAATTTCTACCGATTTCTTACTTATCTCCCTTAAACATTTGAAGTTTTTAAGCTCTTAAAAAAATATATGTTATTTTTTAAGATAATATCTAGATGCGTTCTACACCGAAACGCAAATTATATGAAATTCCCTCGATAGAACAAAATCGCAAAGTATGCTCCGAAAATTATTATAAACACGTTTGTTTCAGTTATTTTACAAGTTATAGTTGTGAAAAAATTCTCAATGTTTCTTTAAATGATACTTAAGACGCCTTTCATGAGATTTTGGCTCAGTTTTAAACGAGTCGTGTTTTATTAAACATTTTCACAATTTTCGCATCGATTTTATCGCTTTAAATATTAGCGTGCTCCTCTAACATTCGTAATTACATATCTCTCCATCTTCTTCTTTTGTGCGCGGAAGTGGCACCTTAAGAATCGATTTCCTGGTCAATTGAATCTATTCAGAATAGAATTCCCAACACCTATGAAGTGAAGTACGTTGGCATTAGATGACCAAAGTAACTACACTCTTTAACGTTTGATAAAATTATGTAGTACTTTATTAGCTACCTTTCCCACATGAGTGACTCTCTGTGCCTGTGCCTGTGCCTGTGCCTGTGCCTGTCTGTCGGGTCACGGGGTGACTGGGGCTTTCCTCCATGAATCACCGCTTTCGATCGGCCCCTGACCTACGATTGAATTTTAATTATTTTTATAATTTAATTTTGTTATTTGTTTATTATTGGTAACTGTAAGTAACACACTATTACGTTTTATCTTGCTTAATATGGTTCTTGCAATTTATTTTGAATTTATTAATTGGTGTAGTTTTTATGGTTTCCGGCCGCGCATTATAATATTTTACCCCGTTTTAGAATATTGTCTATGGGCTGTATTTGATTTCATTGCACGTCCTCGTGATTTATCTGTTAATGTCCTCGTTATACATAACTTTATTTGAAAAGTTTTTCGGTATCAGGTTGTCTATTATTTTATGTCTAAATATCATCGAGTTAAATGCCAGCATAGAGTTCACTGTTAGCCAAACAAAAGTTTAGCATTTTAGTTACTCTTGACTGTCTACATATTTCGCCTAAATATTATTCTCCTTGGTCTATTTTGTAGAGTTCTCAACTTATTTTGTTCTCTGCCGTTATACAAGAATCGTTTGCAAGCAAATATGGAGAACAACAAGTTTTATATATAGTGACTGCTATATAGTTTATAGGAATTTTTTGACGAATTCTTCCCTGAAAGAGATATTATATTTTTAGGTTAGATTTGAATAATATAACTTCAAAGAATTTCATATTATCATCCCTTCCGATAATTTCATTTTTAATTTTAATATTGCTTTCACTGCATGTCTTCTTATATTCAATTTTAATATATTTTATGGATTTTGAATTCAATTTTTTTTTTTTTTTTTTTTTTTTTTTTCTTTTCTTTATTCATTATATAACTTTTTATACAGTTTTTACAGGTGGTTCGACTACCATGCTAGGCACATGCCCGTATTATGGTAGTCGAATTATTAATATATAATTATATAAATGTAAGAATTGTTATTGGTTAATTACTATATAGTTTAGTTAGGTACAATGTTTTTATATAACAACGACTCCTTTAAGTGGTTTCAATAAGGTAGATTTATATAATAATAAACATAAAAATAAACTATTCTTATTGTAGGCTGCTGTTTTGCTAAATAAAATAGGTACGTAAATACATGATAAGTAGATAAATAAATAATGACTCTACTTGTGGAGATGTTGAAAATAAATCATCCAAATATAAATATTATTATGATAATTATCAAAAGTTTTTTTTTTTTTTTTTTTTGAATTTGAATGTAATAAAAATTTAAAATAATAGTGATAAAGCAAATTTACTAACTTTAAAGTAAACTTAACTCGTTGACTTCAGGCATTTTTTTAAAATAGTTCCTCCCCTTTGTAAATAACCAATCCTGTACACTTTTGCTATAAAGCTTATCAGTTTTCGATTTCCTAGTCTCAATACTCAGTGAGTTGAACATTTTGGGGGCAATGTAGGAGAACTGTCGCTGTGCGAAAGTTGTTTTAGTCGTAGGAATTATGCATTTTAGGTGTGACGAGTACCGAGTGTGAATTTTGTTTTGTGTTTTTTCCATCAAATCATTTTTCCATAGGAATATGAGAATTGTCTTTATATATAATTGTCGAATGTCTAACACTGTGAATTTTTTATAAAGTGGTTCTGATGGGTGTGATGGGTTACATTTGAATATTATCCTTAGCAGAAGTTTTTGAATTAGGACTATGGGATATAGAATTGACATTGCACACCCTCCCCATCCCACAATACCATACGTAGCAATTGATTGAAAAAGTGCAAAGTAAACACATCTCAGTGTTTGTAAGTTAAGAATAGATCTGAGAGAGTAGAAAATGTAGCATAATTTGCGAAGTTTTTTTGTTGTAGAATTGATGTGTGCCTCCCAACGCAGGTGATCGTCAATAATAACCCCTAAGTACTTAATTTCGTTTGATATTTTTAGGTCATTGCATGAACAGTTTTTGTGAAGTGATGTAGGCGTGTTAGGGTTCTGTGAACATGAATGTATGGTAAGTTTATGACAGTTTTGGGGGAGATTTGGTTTGTGTATAGAAAAAATTAGGTATTTTGTTTTATCAATATTAAGAGTAAGGAGGTTGGAATCTAATCAGTGTTTTACTACATTTATGCCATAGTTTGCTTTTTCAAAGGTTGAATTCAAATTTTCACCTTCAAATACAATAACTGTGTCATCAGCGAAAGATATTATAGTGCCACCAGTATTCAAATTGCATAAAGAGTTAATGTATATTAGAAAGAGAAGTGGGCCTAATACACTGCCTTGGGGCACGCCATACGTGATTGGTAAACTTGAACTTCTGTATTCTTTAGCGGAATTGATAATAGTTGACTGGGATCTGTTTGTTAGGTAGCTCTTGAACCATTCAAGCGGAATCCCTTTTATTCCAATCTGCAGGAGTTTTTTCAGAAGTATACGGTGAGATACAGTATCAAAGGCTTTAGCTAGGTCCAAGAATACAGCAAGGGGTTTGCGACTTTTATCGAGATTATCAGATATTAATTTAGTAAAAGCTGCAATTGCATCTGAGGCACTACGACCTTTGCGGAAGCCGTATTGATTGCTTGACAGGATTTCATTGTCTTCAAGAAATTTGTAGAGTCTTCGTTTTACCGTTTTTTCAATTATTTTTGAGATCGGACTCAGCAAAGATATTGGTCTGTAGTTATTCACGGATGATCTGTCCCCTGATTTAAAGACAGGAATTATTGTTGAATGTTTTAGTGTATTTGGGAAAAGGCCAGTTCGAAAACTTAGATTCGTAATATGTTCAAGGGGTTTAGTGATGATAGGTTTGAGGTGTTTAATTAGTTTAGTAGATATGTTGTCAATTCCCGTGGAGTGTGTATTTTTGAGTGAAGTGATGATTTCATTGATTTCTTGTTCTGTTGTTGGAGAGAGAATGAAAGGGTTATAACTCATATTGTCCAGAGAGATATTGTTTGCAAGGCTATCTTCAGATGCTTTATTTTTATTAAGGATATTATTTGCTAGGTATGATCCGATTGTGGAGAAGAATTGGTTGAAATGATTTGTGATTGTTTCAGAGTTTTCAGTTGCATTTAATGTTTTATCTGCGATGGTGATCTTATTTATGGGCGTTGTCACTTTTTCTGTGTAGCATATTTCTTTGAAAATATTCCAGATTTGTTTGTTATCATTAGCAGCTTCCTCTATCTGTTTCCTATAATAGTCTTCTCTGGCCGTACATGCTATTTTTTTACAAGCATTTCTGTAACGTTTATAGAATAAGAGAGATTCATAATCAGTAGGATTATTTTTACAATACTTATGGAGTTTGTCACGCTTACGAATGCAGTGTAAAACACCATTTGTTATCCAAGGTTTTAGTTTTATGACTACTTTGGTTGTTGTTTGTGTTGGATGTAGCATTTTTTAGATGTTTATGAAGGATGTCGATGAGAGATTCACAGGCTAAATTTGGATCACCTAGTTTATAAAAATTTGACCAATTTTCCTCGGAAACCAGTTTGTAGAGGATATCATAAGAAATTTTCTTTAGTTGTATTGTAGATGCTGGTGGTTTTTGTATTTTATGGGAAATGGAGGTGATAGTGGCGTAGTGGTCTGTAACAGTGCATTGATATACTAAAGAATTGATATTTAGTTTGCATTTGGCAAAAACGTGGTCTATGCAACTGGCGGATAACTCTGATACACGAGTGGGGGCTGTAATAGCTGGTAGAAATCCTTGCAAAGTTAGTAGATTTATGTAATCGTTGGCTTGAGGATGAATTGTATTTATAATATTGATATTAAGGTCACCAATAATAAGGACATTTTCACGATCTCTAATACATACCAGAATTTGATTAAGTGCTTTTAAAAATGGTGTTATGTTGGATGTGCTCGGTGATCGGTATATACATATAATAGTAACGCTTTTTTCTATTTCGAGTTTAAGACAATTCGAGTTAGTTAATGTGAGTTCCTTTACAGAGTGTTGTATGTTATTTTTTATGTAAATAATAACGCCATCATTTTGTGATTGGTTATTATGTGTGTTGTAATGGTTATAGTTTTTTATGTTTTTAGGAATATAGTTATCTTTAATCCAGCATTCGCTCAAGATAAGCAAGTCAAAGTCTGAGTCAAGTTCTGTAAGTAATATCATAAGTTCATTGAAGTTTTTGTTTATACTTCTAACGTTCATGGAAAATATTTTTAAGTTAGATTTATTTAGGGTTTTTTTAACTTCTATGGAACTATTGGTTTCAATACATGGAATCTGCGACATGTTGTCCAAAAGATTTGTTATATTATCATCCATTTATATAAAATTAGTGTAGTATATATTACATAATAGATAGTTGGAATTTTTTTTGGTTTTGTATGAAGAACAGAAGCGGAAGAAATAATTTGCGAGTAATCTAGAAAATAAATTTTGTGAATAGTTTTTACTGCTGGCGGCCGTAGAAAAAAGTTTTGATATTTCAATGCATTAAAAATAAAAAGAATAATAATAAAAATAATAATAATACTAAAAAGAATAATAATACTATGGGGAATTTTCAGAGAGTAAAGCCAGTTTGTCTGCATTAGATACAAGAATTGCGGGTGTTCCGATATCTCTGCGTACGTAAATTTGGCCCGCTTTGACCCACGCATATTTAACTTTCTTATACTTAGCAGCTTGGCGAGCCAGGTACCATAGATGGCTACCACGAAATGTCAGGTGTTCCGAAATGTAGACTGGCGAGCTCGGTCCGGCAATTCCCATTTTCAGTTTATTAAGCTTCTCTTCAGGACTCGATGCTTGTTTATGGAAACTTTTAAGATCCGATAGCAGTTGGTCCCGGACATGATTGGAGGTCAATTTAAATATAATCGGTCCATTTTTATTTTTTTGCGAAGTCCTGTAGGCCGCTTCAATGTTTGAGGTATCCACTTTTGAGTGGATAGTCGTGCATATATTGTGGAATATATTTTTCAGATTTTCTCCGTTAGTTTCTGTGATTCCTCTCATCTCCACATTTTTGGCTCTTGAAGTTCTTTCGATGTTTTCGAGTTGGCCTTCTAGAAGTACAACTCGGGATTCGAGGGAAGAATTTTGTTTTGTTAAAGCAATGTTTTTTTCTTCTAAGTCCCGAACGCGGCAAAGAATGTCTTCGTATTGCTTGCTCATGTAGGTGATTATGTCAAGTATTTTATTATTTTGTGCGATGATCGCATTTTGGCTTTTCATAAAGTCGCCATCCACTCCTGTAGGTTTGTCACCACTGGCATCGCAAATCGGCGACTGCGCCTGAGTACCGGTGGTACATTTCTTGCACTTGAGTTGACTGCGCCGTTCCGTTGTTAGTCGTCGGTATGCAGTTTCTGTGATTCCACCACAGAGAAGATGGTAGGCCCCTTTACACGCTCCGCACACAAAGGTCGTTCCCGACGAGGTGCCAGTTTCAGGACATACTGAGCAATTAGGCATGATTAGAAATTTGATTTCTGGTAAATGTTGAAGTTGGTATTTGTTTATTATTTAAAAATAAAACAAAATAATATGGCTACAAATAAATATGCTTTAATAATATTAAAGCATATTTATTTGTAGCCATCTTCTGATATTTTCCAGTTCATTAATAATAATAATAATAATTGGATTATTTGTAGAGCGTCGTTTTTGTGAAAAATCACCTCAAGGGCGCTGTATTTAAAACATTGAAAAATTCTTCGCAAAATGACAGTCGGATAGCCGAGATACGTTTCTTTGGGCTAGCAAAGGTGAAATCGGATCGATATACTGATACGTGTTCGATACGTCTACGGTCCACTGTGGGGGTAACCTATTATTCTGTTCTATATCTACAATATGAGAAGTAAGAGAATGTGGTGTCCTCAGGGTACGGCTGCCATGCAGCGGAGTGCGCAGCGCAGAGGTGGAGGTACGGCTGCAGCTGAACATCACGGCCGTCAACAGGATGCACGAGGACACGTGGCTCAACTTCAAGAGGAACAAGATCTGCCTCAAGGGTAATAATTCATTTATTTACCTTTGTTTTACGAATTAACCACCGGAATGTCGACGAATTCGCGGCATTTGCTGGGAACTCACCACCAGTTGCCTTGATTTTACGGTATTTGATATGCGATTCATATCATGTTTTTGTTCATAATTTCAATTCTAATTAACAATTTACCACCAATGTCTATATCTAGTACATAAAAATACATTTATTTTTATTTGTGTGACTTTAGTTTGTTTCAGTCAAGTAATTATACAATGATCCGCGTGTTGTAAGTTGAACTTCAGTGTTATGTCACTTACACGGTTGTTCATCAACTGTATAAAATATTCACAAGTTTTTTTTGTAAGGCTGTAAGAATAAAAGTTATTAACAACCACATAAACCTAAATAAAAGTCCGATATTAAAGTTGTTCCCTATCGATAAAGAGTAATCACGTCCGTTTTCTCTTACTTCCTCTCCTGGGGCTCAGTCGCCCTATTTTTAACCTCCTGTAAACGCATCTGTAACACATGTTTAGATTATAGATTGTATTATACTGATGTGAAGAAGCTACAGTAGTAGCGAACACTTGCCGGTAATAAGTAGATATTTAAAGAAAAGTTATTTAAACAAATTTATTGTTTATTTAAAAAAAAAAACTTCGAAAAAATTCGAATTTGGTGCGGCCTGTTGAAAGAATCATAAAAAATTCCAGGTGGGGTTTTATCACTCTAACGCATTTCGTAAGAAACCATTCTCGTGTGTGAAGTGCATAAATATAAATGTGTGAAGTGCAAATATATACAGTTATAAATTTTTAGTTGCATATGTGCTGTCTTTCAAGCAATTTCACGTTCTGAGTATAGTTTTAATTCCCCGCGTACAGATTCAACCTGTAATTAAAACCAGTTCTGTGTTAAGAATGCAACGAAAACGCATCAGGTTTGATTTCATTTGCTGACACATTTCTTATGTTGGAAGTGCATTTATAAAATTCTTGTTTCATAGTTTATACAGCCAGAATTAGAGGAAAGTCATTTTCATGTTCTGAGTGTAGTTTTAATTTCCCGCATGAAAACTTAATCTAAATTGAAATTAGCTCCGTGTTCAGATTTCAGAATGCAACGAAAAATTTCAGTTGTGATTTCATCTGCTGATGCATTTTGACGGAAGCCGTTCTAGTGTTCAAGGTGCAGTTATAAAATTCTGGTTGCAGACTATACGCAGCTAAATTTTAGGAAAACCATTTTGCATGTTCTGAGTGTAGCAGTTAAATAGCAATTAAAGAGTGTTGGCAGTTACGTAACTATTACTATACTATTAACTATTACGTTACTATTAACTATTACGTAACTATTGTTCTATCTCTAAACTTACTATTAACTATTACGTAACTATTGTTCTATCTCTAAACTAACGAAAATTGGTAAAACCAATAATGCCTTAACATGGATTAAAAATTACCTACTTCATAGAGAGCAATTTGTCAAGTTAAATGGTTTTCTGAGTGATTCACAGACCAGTAATTTTGGAATCCCGCAAGGGACAGTTCTAGGACCAATTCTTTTTATCATTTATGTGAATGATATTTTTAAACTCACCATAAAGTCAAAAATAATATCATATGCTGATGACACAGCGATTTTAACTCATGGACTAAACTGGAGTGAAACTCAGAAAACGGCTGAATTAGATATAAATTTAATAAAAAAATGGTTTGATCAAAATCTACTATCTCTAAATACAGAAAAAGCTTTTGTAATACCATTCACTCTGAATAAAAATGCTACCCCTGAGAATCTAAACATATGTATACACTCATATAATTGTAATCCAAAGTCATATCTATGTAAACCTAACTGCTCTATACTCACTGTTAAAACAAATATAAAATACCTCGGTGTAATTATAGATAGTAACATAGAATGGAAATTACAAATCAATACAACAGTAGAACGGTTAAGAAAATTAATTTACATTTTTATTAGAATACGTAACATTCTAAATATTGGATTATTAAGAACCATCTATTTTTCCCTAATTCAATCAGTATTACAATATGGAATTGTTGGCTGGGGTGGTGCTTTCAAAACTTCTCTTTTGCCTTTAGAAATTATCCATAGAATATTAATAAAAATAATTCTAAAAAAGCCATACGATTATCCTACCATCAAATTATTTCAGGAATTCAAAGTCCTTTCACATCATATTATTTATAAAAAAATTACGCTTTTACAAATACACAAAGATTATCTCAATAATGTTAACACTCTTTTTTCGAACAGCAATAGAACAAATATCCTTGGTTCTCTGACTATACCGCGCTGTTACACCACCACAGCCAAACAATTCTACAAATATATTGGAGTTAAATGGTTTAACGAATTACCCTTGAAATTGATTGGAAACAAATTACACAAAATTCAAAAAATCAATAAAAACTCTTTTTATATAACTTATCAACATAACAACTCAAACATAACATTAGTTATCCTTTTTCTCTCATTATTTTTTATCTCCTCCGCTTCAATCTGTTGCTTTTCTTATGTATTATTTGTTTTATACATATATATAAAAAAATATTTATATATATGTACAAATATGATTTTTTCTTATTTTCTGTTAATTATCTATTTTTTGTTTTATATATTTAAAAAAATATTATTTTTCGTTTGTTAAATTGTTGCGTTTATCCGCCTTTTTAACTCGAGCTCTGCTCTTAAAAAGGGTGTAAAGCGTATTATTAAATGTATTTTAATAGAAAACTTTATTTAATGTATGTAAACATGTAATTGATACTATTTTATTAAATAAATAAAAAAAAAATTAGTTACCTAAAACTAGTTCTTTGATTCGAATGCCCCGCCCCCCCTCCCCCAGAGCCGGAAAATGGAGTGCGGCCCACGGGTTAAAGTATGAACATCCAAATGGCCCGCGACGCTTAAAAGGTTCCCCACCCCTGCTTTAGAGCATAGGCAACGGATTTTTTTACATTGACTCCACACAGGAGGCCTGAGTAGAATAATTTACCTCAGGGCCTATGCCATCTTTGGGGATGCTATGTGAGGGATGGGAATGCTGGGCGGGAGTGCTGTCCTTGTTCTATCAAGGAACTGGCATCATTGATTCTGGGAAACACGCCAAACACGCGCCCAACATTTTTACACAATTGACATTAGTCACATGAGAACGGGTCATTTCTACGACTCGTACTTGAGTCCAACAGCTCGGCTATGGAATGCCTCTCGGTTTCCTCTCTCGTACAACTTAGGTCTCTTTACGGCATAGGTTCACCCATTCCTTTCCAAAAAAGACTCTCCATACAGCATCCCCAAAGATGACGTAGGTCCAAACAGAAAATTGTTTTCCTCAGGGCCTCTTATGTGGAGATAATCTGAAAAGAAAACAGATCTGTCAGTATTCCAATATTCTTTGTGAAGGATCAGCAGAACATAAATAAGTTACTGATTCATTGTTCTGGTTATGGAATTGATTTATTTTTAAATTTAATATTTATTATGACGAAATTGCCTTTATTAACGAATGAATTGGGGTGAGGCGATGAACTGTTTCCCCTTGCACCCCCCCCCCCTTTCCAACACCAACCCCCTCCCTCCCGCGCCGAGGGCACTGCTACCAATCAGACTGTTTAATTTAAGTACTTACTCTCTTCGCCCTGCTTCAATGGGCAAAAGAATACACAGGATATATCATATCAGTAATACTATTGAATCTCATATTTTGCCAAACCACTTTACATGCGGTACATGCATAATTTACGAGCTGTATATTCCAATAAAAATTCCAACAAAACCTTTAGGTGCATGCTGTGCAAAACCAATGAACAGTTTCTATAAATTAAATAATAATATTTTTTATGACTTTATATCTGGGTTAAATCTTCCCCAGTGGAAAAACTAAACCCTTCCACACACTTTTCTAGTCAATCCACGCTATGCAAGTGCACTATATAAGTATAATAAATACAAAATAATACAAGAATAACATGTCAACCTACCAGAGACCAGATGGGAAAATAATTCACCGACTCCAGATATTTTCATATCGGAGGGTTCGGCTCGGTAGAACTCCTAGGTGGACCGATGATCCCTCAATATAAATATTTATTCAAAACCTACATGCATTTTAATTGACTGATTTTTGCATTTTTACATATAAATTCTTTGACAAATCTAATAAACCTAAATTTAAAAATGAGTGAGTTTTGGAGGTTATCCACCACTTACCCGCCCTGGTATAAGTAACAGATGGTTACTCCTTCAAGGCTCTCGCAAGATTCTAATTCTTTTTGTTGAACAAAGCTACATCGATTTATTTTGAACGAATCTAGACCTCCAGTGTCCCTGCATACGTTGTTAGAAAGCAGTATGCAACTTGTATTGCCCTTTAAGATTGTTCCTAGTCTTGAGATATCAAACACCATCTTAAATATTATTCAGTGCAACACCCACACAAATATAAAACTGAACTATAACAACGACGTTCAGAAAATTTGGCATCTTTTTCGATGCTCACTTCCGATATATGCCACATCCCACATACTTATTTAGCTCAAAATAAACAATATATGACATAAAAACATCTCATGAACAATAAATTTGATGTAACCTAAATAAAGTCAGCACATTAGAAAAAAATATTACTTAAAATAAACGTAACAAGTTGGTGCTTTTCTTTCTCTGTTCTGGATCCTGCGCGTTTAGTCGATGGAGGCCAGGCGGTTATTTCGTCATCACCCCCTTTCAGGTCGCAATCCAGTTAATTTGTTTGAGTGTCGGACATAACTCTCAGCTTTCTAGTGGCCTCTCCGGCTCCCTCGACAGATTGGCGAGGTAAACTACTCTTCTAGCTCTCATCAAAACTATGTGGAATGTTTAAATTGTATCTTCATTTCGCCATGAGTTCAGTATGGGATGCACTGATTTCCTGATTAATAATAATAATAATACTTCCAGGATGTGGGGAGGATAGTGCAATCCCACACGTCCAATATAGTTACACATATTTAAATATTTACACAGTAAAGAAACAAGTACATAAATAGAAAAAAAAGATTAAGCACTTATATTTTCGGGATGCAGAATACCATTCCGAATAAAATGTTGTTTAAGTTAATATGCAATTTCGAAATATTTCTTTTGTATATTAATGAATATAAATATTGTTTTGTATATAAATATTGTATATTAACCCGCTCCGTAGGTTTTTACTGCCAGGCCCTGCGGACGGCTTTTGGTTCGGCTTCGCCCAGTTAGTGTTGGTGATCATTTTATAAATCCAATAGGAACTGGTTCCAAAAATAGCCCGTTCAAAGTCTCCAGGACAATGTCACCGGGACAGAGTCACCGAGACAAAGTCATTGGGACAAAGTCACCGGTACATAGTCACCGGGACAGGCCATGACGTCATATGTAATATATAGCCGCATGATTACAACTAAGTATTACCGTTAATCTTTCCATATCCGGAGAGATACCACATATTCACAAATTCGTGGCAGTTATACCTAGGGGGACATGTCCCCATCCGACCTGCTGACGGAAGGGGTGACATCTTGTGACGATTTCTTGAATTTGAAACCGAATTACATCGGCAGCTTTGTTTGAAATTCCACGTACACAGATGTTATTTGTGGCGCGGCGCGTATGGCGTGGCGTCAGACATGCACTCGAAGCCGGGTTCTGAAATTCAACCATGCAGACGCAAGCCTATTACTTCTATTCGATTATTATTCAATTTAAAAAAAGTTTATTTATGAACTCGTTCCGCTATATTATTACGCGTGATAGCTGTTTCGCCTTCTGAAGGAATTATCAAACTGTTTAGTTATGTCTTTAGAAGGCGAAACAGATGTCGTGCGATTGTAAAAATACTATATTTGAGTATACATATATAAGAAATAATTACAATTAAAACGGAGTTCCACAGATTAAAATAATAAAAAAATATTTTATGATCATCCCATGCACGTTTTATCAGGTTTTAAATTAAGTATTTAATACCCACGTTTGTCTACCGTAGCTACCTCGTTCATTATTTTTATCCCGAGCTAACCATAAAATATCATCCATAATTGATTGTTGCTGCCCGCCATGATACTGGACCCCTTTATTATAATTGATTAAAACAAATTGGTCGATGATGAGGTTCAAATAAATTGCAATGTGAGCAATTATAATGTGGAGTATAGACAGACAGTGCTTTCATCTACACAAGGTGGGAATACTTACATTTGGTATAGGATTTCTTGTATTATTGATTTCTTATCGTAACGTTCATTAGGAAATGGTGATCAGCGGATAATCGAAACGCAGTTATGAAATTTTGATGGCGCAAAAACTGGAGGCTTTTCCTATTCCAGATTATGAAATTGGATTTGGACAAAATATGCAATTAATGTTAATTTAAATTTATTAATTTTTTTACATACATATGGAATATCATCGCAGTGAGATAAGTTTGATCTTTAAGAAATTAGAAAATGTTAGTATTAATATTAGAACATGTTTTTTTAAACGCACCTGATTTTATGTCCTGGTTAAATCTTCCCCACAGGAAAGACTAAACCCTTTCACACACTTTTCTACAAATGATCAAGTCAATTCACGCTAAGCAATTGCACCATTAAATACAAAATAATTCAAGAAAAACATGTCAACCTACCAGAGACCAAATGGGAAAATAATTCACAGACTCCAAATATTTTCATATCAGAGGATTCGGCTCGGTGGAACTCCTAATTGGACCTATAAATCCTAGTGATCCCTCAATATAAATATTTTAAAAATCTTTTGTAATCCTACATGTACTAAAAATGACTGATTTTTGCATTTTTATACATAAATTCGTTGACAAATCTAATATGCCTAAATTTTGAATGATAAGAGTAATATAATTATTAACCTTTTTTTTAAATAGCCATCTCCCAAAATTTATTTTCACATTTACATAATATTTTTTGTTATAATTAGGTATCATGATTGCTCCTTGATTATATTGGATTAATAAAAGTTTAGTTGAGCAAATACAATTATAATCTTATTAATTTTACATAATTATTTTACAAAATAATATTTATCATCTCCCATCGCTCATTGAAGTGAAAAATTCTTTAGCACCGTTGTGATTTGAAACTCGATAAAACGAAAAAGCGACACTAAAAAGAAACAAACACTGACATCTATCTTCACAGGATTTAGCCTGCGAGAGAATGGGATAGAATAATCGGTCTCCTCTTTGTGTGGTGCTTCGTAGCCTTCCCACTCTTGACAACTTTAGTTTTCTGAAGGTTTCACTTCTACCGCGTGTGAACTGCAAACTTCTAATTTTTGTTATATTTTTGTCTAACCACTCAACCAAGTAGGCCGTCATATACTTTCTATCCTGATGAAGAGACCTTTGATTTAGAAAATTATGAAAATTTTGATTACATAGTGCATTGGACAAAGTTCATTATTTTAATTGATTTAATTTGGGAAAATGAACAGCAATCTTAAAATTAACGTATGTATCGTAATAAATAAGTAAATTATGTCAATTATAAACTTTCCACTGCTGATAATAAATGATATGAGTGAAGTATGAGCATATAAAAATATAAAAAAAATAAGACAATATAAAAAGTTTTAAAACTCACCTAAAAAATTATACTGAAAACTTAAACTGAATGATATTAAAAAAGCAATACAATAACACCCCCCCATACACACAAGCCTTGCTTAATTATGGGGGTACATCAAATATTCTACTATGTAATTAATTACTGTATAAAATTTATTTGTAATTTATGTACCTTATATTACTAATAAAAAAAAAAAAAAAAATAAAAAAAAATAAAAAAAATAATTATCAGGTTAAGTGGATTTGATGATGTCACGGAGATCTTCTCGAGTCCTTTGTATTTACTGTTTTTGCACAATATTTATTAATCGCTCAAGTGGAAAATTAACCAAATGATTACGCACATCATTCAGAGTTGAACTTACCCGCATATTGACCCATCATGAACAGCAATTTAGCACAATTAAATAGATACTCTGTCTTGTCGATACTGTAGACTCCAGACAACATTATAATATATCCATGTATGATAATGGTGAACCATGTTTGAGAAGGTTATAACATAACATATAACTAAAGTGCTGTATAATGCAATGCACATTTGGTTTGCAGCCCTCATAGAGGATAGTAGATCTGATAAAATAATCTTCATCATTCAAAAACGGGCAATCAGTTTGTTTGATTCACCTACATGCAATCTGTAGTAGAACATTGATGTCACTTGAGATTGCTGTGCTTTTTCTATCGGTATTTCGATGGAACACCGTTCGTATTGTACATGATTATATAGATGATGATTATTTAAAGAAGAGCAGGTCGTTTTTAGTTTACGCTCTTGTACTCCTTACTACAAATTGGTGAACGTCTTACTACAAATAGGTCTTCTAAACCTGTGAGGAGTTATAAAAAACCCTGGATGCATGGATAAAGCCCAGCTATTTTGCAAAGGGAGTTGATGGTGAAACGGATCAACAAATAACGTATTTTCTGTTCTGTCCAGATTTTATTCTGCTTTATATATTTCCAACCCCTGTAAAGTATTTAAGTACTCTGTTAAAATGCCGAACATAACAAGATGCGTAGCGTGCATTTTCCTCAGCTTCTCCCGGATGTTTTATAACTTCCCCCCCTCGATTTCAATAGAAAAGTTTCCGTAGACACTATAAAATGTTTCTACAAAAGAACTTGTATAAACAGATCGCTCTATTAGGTACATTTTACCGCAGACATCCCCCTAAATCTGAAAGCAAAAGAATTATGGATTTTATTGCCCGAACGTGCGGGGATCACACGAGTAGGTTGAGTCGCCGCAAACTTACTAACTTTTCACGTAGCTCAATCGCGAGTGTCATTATATTCGTGATAAAGTAAAAAAGTCAAGCTCGCAGAACTAACATTACTAGTGTCAGCAGTCGGCTGGAAGGATATACGTTCTTTCGATACAATGCTTTTATGATTTTATGGTCCAGGAAAAGTTTCACGGAGTTCCCCGTGTGGGCTAAGTTATAATATGATATTTTGTTAGTCGCCCTTAACTTTATGGAGCGTGTTTATAAATAAATTAAAAACCTTTTTAATGATGAATATATATAAAATTTACCAGTTCTCCTCCTCTGCTCTTTTTTAGTCAACGTAGGTCAATATCAGAATTGATATTATTTAATATGATAAATTCACTGATGTCCCCAAATTATGTTCTTTCATGTTTTTTTTTTAAATTTTTCTCGTGTTTTTATCATAAGAAATTTATTATACAACAAATCTTAGACATCATTCAGAAAGACATCTTCTTCTCTACATCTCTATCTCTACATATTATAAAGTAAAGTCCCCCGCGCCGTCTGTCTGTCTGTCTGTCTTTCTGTTCGCGATAAACTCGAAAACTACTGAACGGATTTTCATGCGGTTTCCACCAATAGATAGAGTGTTTCGTGAGGAAGGTTTAGGTATGTAATTTGTCAAGGATTTGTGTAAATTGGTTGAAACATAACAACATAACGATAATTGTTAGAAGGGTCGGAAAAAAGTCCAGCCGCCTGGTAGTTTTCATCAAAAAGGCTGTCTAATCCTTTTGGGATATAACAAAACAATTAATGGTGGGATATTCCTCTTTTATAGATCTACAAAAAAGTCCGCGAAGGCATATATCTATCTTTTACGGATAGCTTACTATACACATTATATCTTCTTATCTTATTATTCATATCATATATTACATAAGCTTTTAGGTCTAGGAATTCACGGTGATCTCTATAGATGGATCGCATCTTATGTTAGTATTCGACACCAAACTACGATTGTCAATGGTTTCGCATCTTGCTTAATAGAAATCGTCTCAGGTGTGCCCCAGGGGTCGCATCTCGGACCACTCCTATTCAATATTTATATAAATGACATTCTTGTATGCTTCCCAAATAGTTACTTTATATTGTATGCGGACGACATGAAAATTTTTAAATCTATACAGTCGTTATCCGATTGCATCGAATTACAAAGAGATCTTGATCATTTGTGCACATACTGTGAATCAAACTTATTGTCCTTAAATATATCCAAGTGTCACTCGATTACGTTTACTAGAAATAAAAATAAAATAACCTATCCTTACAACTTGAATAACAAACCTCTAAAATATTTGTCTACATGTAAAGATCTAGGTGTTCACTTGGATAGCAAACTAATATTTGATAAGCACATCGAATACATTATATCAAAATCTTATAAGATGCTAGGTTTTCTATTAAGAGTATGTAAAGTTTTTAAAAGTGCTAAGACTCTGGAAATATTATTCTGTTCATTAGTCAGAAGTCCACTGGAGTATGCTTCCACCATATGGAATCCTCAATATAAGGTATACATAGACTTAATAGAGAGTATACAGAATAAATTTTCGAAATATTTAGTCAAGAAATACAACAAAACTTCAAATAATATGTTATCTTTACAAAAAAGACGCACACTGTCAGATCTGATATTTCTACATAACCTGCTTAATAATAAAATAGATAGTCCCGAATTGCTATCTGTCATTGGTTTAAATGTTCCAATGAGGGGTACCAGGCACACTTCACTTTTTCACATAGGATTCAATAGTACTAATGCAGCACAAAACTCACCAATCTCTTGCGCAATCACATCTTATACACACTATGAAAAATTATTACACTTAGACATTTTCCACAACTCCCTGCAAACATACAAAACTAATTTACTAAATTTGTTGGCGTGATATAATTAATTTTAAAACTTCTTATTTACACTTATATTTTCATTAAACTTTAATTACTACTCATGAGCATGTATTTATTGCTATAAAAATACTCATCTTTTCACTAAACTAATTACAATTTGTTAGCATGTAATTCTTGTTCTAAAAAAAAAAAATCTCTTTTATCTTTGTATACAATTTTCCTTTATATTATTCTTCTCTTTCATTCATTAGTTATGTTTTAAGAACTATTCAAATCCCAGGCGTATTATCCCAGATATTATACGGACTTACGTAATAGGTACTAAATCATGTAATTACTTTATTTAACATTCCTTATAACTTGTAAACTTATGTACTGTGTATGTTCCTAATAAACAAATAAACAAATAAACAAATATCAATTGCTGTTCGTTTGTCTCGCTAAAACTCGAGAGCGGCTGGGCCGATTTAGGTGATTTTGGTTTTGAAATGTTTGTCGTAGTCCAGGGAAGGTTTAAGAGGACATAGGTAGAGAAACCCAGAAATATGTCATTTTCAAAAAAGTTTTTAGACGTATTGACTCTTTTCCACAAAAAATTATAAATGGATTTCGAAAGATTGTTCTTTTATCTAGCATAGTTATGTAATAAATTTTTAGAATTTTTTTTAATTTTTAGTATAATAAGGTTATTCCATAGGTCGTTGGCAGATTTGTTAAATTTTCAAAAAAGTTTTTGTATTATACCACACCCATTTCAAATAATGTAATCATACAGTGAAATAATTCAATACATTATCTAGCAAAGTTATGTATTAGAATTTTAATTTTAGTTTCAATAAAATCATTAAAAAATATGTACGTACATGTGTTTCTTGACGAAAATTGGTCCATTTGTGTATTTATTTGCGCACTTATAAACTAATATATTTCATATTTTTTTACATACTTATTGTGCTAAGACATTATTGACAAATCATAAATAAGTTTGACCGAAAAATAATTTTGGGAAGCATTTAATTTTAATTAATTAACAGCTTCGCATTTGACGATTTTATCATAGCGCCGAAACACAAAATTTCGCAGTTCATTACGGTCCGAAACGTGGCCAGACGAGGACGTGTCCGCGTCGCTCTGAATTACAACAGTTTGAAATAATATTTTGGAAACGAAATGTAAATACATACGAATTCCTTGTTTCACGTTCGTAAAATCTACAGGGTTGACCGAATTTCATTTTCATTGAATATTTTTATGCAAAAAGTTTTATATTTAAAAATAAATGTTTTTATTTGTCCCTTATTATACGATACAAAAAACAAGAGTCCCAAATGCCCCATTTTTTTAAAGTAAAACACGCATGCTCGACACATGGGGTTAACTGGTGAATCGTTACGAAAAGTGGTGATTGTTACGAAAAGTGGTGCTGGTTACAAAAAATGACATGCGAACGGTAATCGATGCGAACAGTGAGCAATTGCTAGGCGGGTCGGGCCTTTAGGCTCGCTTGTTATTCGTGTTATTGTTATATTGTTAATGGACTATTTGTCCGTAAATAAATAAATAAATAAATTATATACAGCGGGTACCCGGCATGCATGGGTTCGGAAGTTATGCGCGTACATACATTTCGGCGATTCATTTTCATTTATATACTAGCTGGTGCCCGGCATGCGTTGCTATGCCGTTCAACAAAAAATTGTTTCTCCCTGCGTGTCCTTTCCCATTCGTCCCGTTCACCTTCCGCTTCCCCTTCCTCTCCCGCGTCCCCTTCCCCTCAAACGTTCCCACTCCGCCTCCTCCGCCTTCCGACTCCCCACTCCACTCCTCTTCCCCCGTCCCGCCAACTCCCCTCACGAATTCCCTTCCCCCCTCCCAGGTTCCCCTCCCCCTCCCTGGTTCCCGTCCCTTTCCACCCGCGGCACCAATACCCAAGTTCCTATCCCCCCTCCCGCATTCCATACATTCAGTTCTGGTACATTTAGTTTTCAAACAGCTCACGTGCCACCCATTGAATTTTTAGTATACACATTTTATAATGCCAGAGCTCACCAGTAGTTATATACAAACCTTGTCCTGGCAATAACAAACACAACAAAAAAAGAATTATTCAATTTGGTGTAGTCGTTCGGAAGTTATGCGCGTACATACATTTCGGCGATTCATTTTCATTTATTAGCATTTATATATATATGCCGGGTACCAACCTTTGCCATTTAATAACGAAATTGTTTCTCCCTGCGCGTCCTTTCCCATTCGTCCCGTTCACCTTCCACCTCCCCTTCCTCTCCCGCGTCCCCTTCCCCTTTCGCGTTCCCACTCCTCCTCCACCTTCCTTCTCCTCACTCTACTCCCCCCCTTTTCCGTCCCGCGATCCCCCCTCCCGAGTTCCCCTCCCCCCTCCCATAATCACCTCCTCCCTCCCGCGGATCCCCCTCTCGAATTCCCCTCTCCCCTCCCGAGTTCCCCTCCACCCTCCCGGGTTCCCCTCCCCCCTCCTGCATTCCATACATTCATTCCCGATACATTCAGTTCTCATACAGCTCGTGTGCCACTTATTGCAATTTTATTATACAAATTTCATGATGCCAGAGCTCGTGTCCTTTCCCATTCGTCCCGTTCCCCTTCTGCCTCCCCTTCCTCTCCAACGTCCCCTTCCCCTCTCCTCACTCCCCTCGCCCGCTTCCCCTATCCCTTAAACCCCCACCCGTTTTCCTCTCCCCCCTCCCGAGTTCCCCTCCCACCTCCCGGGTTCCCCTCCCCAACCCATCCCGCGGGCCCCCTCTCCCGAGTTCCCCTCCCTTGTCCCCCTCCCCTTCCCTCCCTCATCCTTCACCCCTCTCCCATCCGCCACCTCCTCCCGCATTCCATACATTCACTCCCGGTACATTCAGTTTTCAAACAGTTTGCGTGGCACCAATTGCAATTTTATATACAAATTTCATAATGCCAGAGCTCACCAGTATATACAGAAACCTTTAGTCCAGTCAAGGAAGGGGGTGTAGAGTGCGTGAGCAGGGACCTAAGCGATTCCTTCAGAAACTTGTTTAGGGTGCTTAGGATGTGAACATACTAAAAATCCTGACGTCTAGGTGGTGAGCTAGGGGGGGGGGAGGGGGAGGGGGAGGTCCCAATTTTCGGGTTTCCGCTTATATCTCAAAAACGGTGCGCCGCAGAGGAAAATTTTTTGACAATAAGTAAAAGCTGATAAAATTATCTACAACTTTTATTCTATACGTAATTTTCGAAATCCCAGCCATTTTCGAGTTATTCGCTCCACAAATGTAGATATTTTCGAAAAAATCATTTTACCTCACATTTTTCATCAAACATTCCTTCATATCGTCTAAAATATTCATCAAAGAAAAAAATTTATTCGAAAGAAGTTGTAAAGAATTTAATTTTCTTTTAGAATATATAGACATATGTAAATTTATCTTCAACCGTTCAACATTTACAGCAATTTGAAGTTTTTTCGTAAAATGTTGTCATTTTCAGAAAGAGCTGTTTTTATCTTATTACTGACACACAACACTTGTTCGTTCGCCTAATAATATGTGTGACCACACTTTAAAACCAGTTATTAAATAAAATAGGTAAAAATCATATTACTTGAAAAATACATAATTGTATTTTATAATCATAATGTTTATTCTATTTCGTTACATTAAGCACATAAAATTATAGATCTCATTGTTATCACTGTTCTCAATAACATCATGTTACATTCTCATCCTCCTTGGACGTGGGGGTCCTCGCAAGCGTTGTTCATCCATGGCATCTTCATCCTCAGTATTGGATGGTTCTTGCTGAATGGGCTCTATGTCGTCGTCATCGTCGTCCTCGGCAACAGGCACGCTATTGAGGCATCTCCCTTGGCAGGAGACTCGGAGACACGCTGCAGAACAGGTCAGCATTGCTTTTCGGCATCCACATTTGCCAATTGCACAATCCCTGGTGCAGCGGCAAAATATCATATTTAGAAGGACCTCCGGCGCTGGTGGATCTTTTGTTGTATTTGGCATCAGGGTCTCTCCTTCATGTTTCCACCCCCATTATTCAGGGGGCAGCTCAATCGGTGCACTGGGAATGCTGTTTAACTGCGTTCTCTGTTGGAGGGAGGGAGCTGATGTCAGGCTTCATATTTGCCACCAACCCTGTGAACGACTAAAAGCGGTACTGGTTAAGGAAGGTCTGTCTTTTTGGCGCCGCATACCATTTCAGGAAACATTTATTTCCAGCCTCTTCAACCTCGCCGTGAGTAGAGGAGGGGTTATAAAGATCATTGCCGCTTGCTTGATGAATTCTGACTCCAAGTACAATTTTGAGAAGCCCACCTTGCTTCTCCTGAAAGTTGCAGATGTTGTGTCGCAGCCGGTAAATGAATGTAAGAACAGGATGTGTTCAAATGCACGGTGCTGCATCTTTTGGATGGACAGTGGCATTGTTTTGGTTTTCCCTCGTCCGTTGTCAGCAGCAGAATATCTTGGGTGGGAGGAGTGGAAGCAATCAAAAGGAAGTGAAAGCTTCTCACAAAACTGTGATAGGAATGTTCCACAGCAATCTTCACAACAAGGAAGTCAGCATTATGTCCTGAAGAGTCTGTATCCCATTCTCCCGAAGCTTCGTCTGTAGTAAAGAGATGAAGTTACTTTTGTTGGTAGGATTGGATAACAAATCTTCCTTTTTAACGGGTATTGAAGTGTTCCAAGTCAAATTGATGTCAGCTGACCTTCTCAGTCTGTATCATCGCATCTGTTATTGTGATTTTGTACCGTTGGCTGGGTTTGGGTACCAATCAAATACCACAGTGTGAGTCATCCAGGATAGTGGTGGTTGACGTAGTTGATGTAACGATCACAAATTGTGACAAGGAAGGCATCTTTTTGCCAAATTACTCTGTGTAGTAGAAATTTTCCGTCCACAACTATGTTCACCTGAGACAGTAGACCAGTTTTTTGGTAGGCTCGAATAAGCTGTACAGGACAAATTTAGTTGTCTTCCACATCCCACCTTCATTGAACAGTGCCAAGGGAAATGGGGCCAACTCATACTCAAAGAATTTCTTCAAATCCTCATCTGATCGTTTGCTTATACACATCCGGTGAAACAGAAATGTTGGGTCAACTGCAACCTTTTCATCGTGATTTTTTATCGACGAGCTGACAGAAGACATTGGGAATTGACATTATTTCATTGGCTTGTGGGAAAGGAGGATGTGCATCAAACCACTGACTGAGTTTGAAAATGTCTGCTGCATCTTTACTTCGGTGGGCTTGTCCGAGGTCCTTGTGTTGTTACTGGACGTGAAGACTCCACAATACTCTTCAAGGGAAGTGCAGATCTCATGAGTTGCGCTCATACCAACTAACCACTTCTAGTACATTGTGCAAAATACCTCTGCCTCCTGTTATGCCTTCTCGGCTTTTGAATGATAGCATCAATGTGGTTTCCATGGTCATATCTGATCATACGCCTTACTAAAAGAGCGTCGCATAATCGTCGTTGCACGTCGGTGTGTCAGTAATAAGATAAAAACAGCTTTTTCTGAAAATGACGACATTTTACGCAAAACCTTAAAATTGCTGTAAATATTTACTGGTTGGAGACTTATTTGCATATGTATATATATTCTAAAAGGGAATTAAATTTATTACAACTTCTTATAAATAAATTTCTTTCTTTGATGAATATTTTAGACGATTTGAAGGAATGTTTGATGAAAAATGTGAGGTAAAATAATTTTTTTCAAAAATATCTACATTTGTGGAGCGTGTAAGTCAAAAATGGACGTGATTTCGAAAATTACGTAAAGAATAAAAGTTGTAGATAATTTTATGAGCTTTTTTTACTTATCCTAAGAAATTTTCATGTGTGACGCACCGTTTTTGAGATATAAGCGGAAACCCGAAAATTGGGACCTCCCCCTCCCCCCCTTCCCCCTAGCTCACAACCAAGACGTCAGGACTTTTAGTATGTTCACACCCTAAGCACCCTAAACAAGTTTCTGGAGGAATCGCTTAGGTCCCTGCTCACGCACTCTACACCTCCTTTTGGAGCATTTATTGACTGGACTACTTTGCGGGCGTGCTCACAACAACTCACCAAAGTTTCATCGCAATCGGATGAACGGTTAGCAATTCACAGGAAAGTATGTAGAACAGTTTATATGGGAGAATTAAATTGTTGATTTTACTATCTTCCTCGCAACTTTTCCATATTTTCTCAACGTTTAAACCTTTCCTGGACTACGACAAACATTTCAAAACCAAAATCAGCTAAATCGGCCCAGCCGTTCTCGAGTTTTAGTGAAACTAACAAACAGCAATTGATTTTTATATAGAGGGGGGGGGGGGGGTAAAAGAGGCGGGGGGGTGGAGGGTGGTTAGAGGTTGTGGGGTGAGAGGGGGAGGGGGTTGAGAGGGATGGGGGGTAGGCTTTTTTATATCCATTTTTCGTATTACAAAAATAACAAACATGAGAATCGGGTATGGGTACCACCGCCCCGGGAACCATTTTTTTGATAACCAACACGTCTGCCGTAGGTCATCCTTAGTGGTTCGCAACGTTTGGTGACTAGCAGGGGTGCCTGGGTTCATGGGGTGAGGTTTTTTCAGGTCTTGGCGGCGGATGCGTCTGCGCACCAGCTGCATGGCAGGTTGGATCTAGAGAAAGTGGTTGAGGGAGTCCCTTTGACTTCTCCAGCCTTACTCTCTCGGAACATCGCTTTGCACCGCAGTGGGAGGGATGGATTCATACATCCGCTCTCCTGGACACGCTGACCCCCACATTTCTACCCACCCCTAATACCCTTTCCTTCTCAGAAAATCCTCTCCTCCCTTTCCCTGAAACGAACCTTCACACAGCATCCCCAAAGAAGAGATAGGCAATGTGTCGAGCGATTGTAAAAAAAGGTCTCTCCCGATCCGGCCTTCTACGTAGTTGGTGGGGCAGATTCCACCGCCGCCGAGATCCTGACAAACCTCGCCCCATGAACCCGGGCTACCCGTACGGTGTTGATAATCCAATACATGGTTCCCGGGACGGCGGTACCCATACCCGCCTTCCTAATTACTGATACTATTTATTGACGGCCGGCGTGGTCAAGAGATAAGGCTCTTGACTCGCAATCCGAAGGTCGTGGGATCGAATCCCGGCGTGGGCAAATAAATTTTGTTTGACTAATTTGGGTTATTTCATATAAAAATAATATATTTGCGTCACGTTCCAGAGTGGAAGATACTTTAGTATCGCCCTGGTGTAAGACCACCATTCAGAATTGAAACGTTGCTAAAAATTACTTTGGCCGTGTTTGGTGACCAGATCTGAATAGCCAAGTAATTCTTCGCTTCCTCTTCCCCATCTCCTGCCCTTCCCCACCACCTTCTGCCTCATACTATACCCCATAGTCATGTCATAGTCTCACTGGCTCCAGACGGGAGCATTTGGGTCTCTTGTGCGGTATTCACATAAATATAAAATTAAAAATTATGCACACGAATAAATATTACAAAATGAGATATTTTTTACAATTCAACTGAATATTAGGTACTCTTTTTTTCATGAATACCGCACAAGAGTCCCAACTGCTCCCGTCTGGAGCCAGTGGGACTATCACCCCCAATTGGGGTATGTTGTGAGGCTGAAGGTAGTGGGGGAGGGGAAGGAGTTAGGGAAGATGGAGGTGGGGAAGTACCTGACTTTTCAGATCTGGTCACTAAACACGGCTAAAGCCATTTCAAGTAACGTTTCAATTCTTCCACTCTAATGGCCGTAAAATAAAATGAAAAAACAAAAACCAAAATATTAAAAAAATATAACAAATTGTTTTTTTGTGTAGGTATCTACTTTATACCTACTGTGTTTATGTATCTATTTATGTCTACGCACTTCAATACACAAATTACAAATAACTACTACTTATTAAAATTCTGGAAGCGAGAATTCAACAACTTTATCTGAACCATACTGTAGGTCCAGCTTCGCGTGAACTATAGGTATGTGAAACCCGGCTTCTAGCGGAACGAAATCTAGTTCCAAAAACGTCCGCTTGCAACGGCTGATGTGTGAGCGGTGCAGTCGGAATCGAAATTATGATTTGCTGGTATGACAGCCTTAAACGGTGATAATATGAAAAAAATTGCGAGGAAGATAGTAAAAACAAAAATTTCATTTTCTTATATAAACAGTTAGAATTTTTTCTCATACAATCTAGAATTGGAATGCAAAAAAAAAAGAATAACGATTGTCATATTTCAGTCGCTGTCAAACGTTACCTGTAATGCTGTTACCATTTAAAATCTTCTATCATCAGTTTGTCAGTGCGTGAGAACTTTTTTTTACTGTTTTAATATGCCAAGGAAAAGACGAGCTGACATAGATCGTCGAAGTCAATCAAATGGGCGACGAGCTACGGGTACCTCACGTGCAAACCGCACTGATGATCTCTTCGCGATGAACTCAAAGACGGCGGTGGTTACAAAGGTTGGATTTTACAAAGTGTTTTATTAGCCACAGCAACGCGTGGCCGGGTCAGCTAGTTCAGAATAAAATGCAAATACAAAAACATTTATCAACTTTACGTTCTACTCAAGACAAACTTATGGAAAATTATTTTTGGATGTGTTTATATTCCTTCCGGAGCAATTACACAAGTATACGAAAACCACAATAGAGATGTGGAGGCTCTAAGCTCAAATATCCGGAAGCTAGAACGATCCTAATCGGTGACTACAATATTCCGACAACAGACTGCATTACATTCAAGAAGTAATAATTCAACAACTAATTTTAATTGAAGAATAAAACACTAATAATCTAAACGAAAATTTGAAAGCGAACAAGACACAAAAAAATAGAAAAAGATAATGGTCGCAACTTGGGCCTTTATAATATTCTAAAAAAAAATGAAAATATGAGATTGACAATTATGACGGTTTGATATTAGGTAGCTTCTTCTTCAATGATATATTAAATTGATGGGAATAATCTTCAAAAGTTATAAGAAGAGAGTTGTTCTTATAAAAAAATTTAATAATTTTAATACCTCTGCTAACGCCTGTGAAAGTGTAAATATGTGAAATTTCCAAAATCTACAACAAAATGTATTTAATTCTAATGACCATCTGTTAGACGTCGTATTTAGTAGACTTCAAAATTATGTAAATCAACAGTCCCCATCTCCCCGTAGATTCCCACCATCCTCCCTTGAACATCACCATTATGAACAATTACCTTGAGCACACTCTAATACTGTTATTAATTATTATTCATATAATTGTGCTAAAGCAGAATATTCACTGAAAATAACATACTTAGAAAGAGCAGATAGGTCTTTTGTAGACAAAAACACAAATGTTAACCGTAATCTTGATTCCTTTTACTCCACCATCAAAACGGCTACCGAAAATATACACCATCAATTTGAATCAAGCCATCAAAGTTCCCCAAATAGTTTAACAATGATTCAAAATACGCAATAAAAAAATCTGTCACAAAAATTTCAAGAACAATAACTATATCTTAGACAACTAAATAGTTTACAAATATATAACTTATTGTAAAGTACTCGCCGACAAATTACATAAAAAATAAAAACCCATAAGATAAAATATACGTTGCTATCTACTTACATGTATTTCGAAGAAAAAGTAGTAGTGACCCTAATAACATTATTAACGTCTTCGCAGCTAGAAATATAAATATCAGAATCACAGAACATTTAAGATGCTTAAATAATAATAATTTTTCAGAGTTTGCTAATCACCTAATTTCCACAGATCACACTTTTAATAAGGACACAGGGGTTAAAATTCTTCACCGTAATAATAAAAGCAAAAAATTAGATAATTTATAAGCACTAGAAATCAGAAAATCCCTAAATAATAATGCTAGTATTTTGAATAACCAAATTAACTTATCTTTCAGTCCCATTCTAAATATTTTTCCAATTAACCGCTCTGTTCTTTCCGGAAATCCCCTAATTACCCCCACCCCTTTGCCTACCTCCCACTCAAACACCTGATTTGTATATCTGTCAACATTCTGTATCATAGTTTAGTTATAATATTCTCCTGACGAAGGAAGGGTGCTTCCGAAACCGGTAGAGTGTGTATAAAATAAAAGTGGTCTACAACAAATTTATATGTGTTTTTATTGTAAAAAATTACTATTTTGTGGTTTAGATTATTTGTGGCAGTTTCCTTTTTGTTAATATGTTTTATTTCTTATCAAATTATTCATAAAATAAATAAAAACCGCATTTGCGTTTAAATCGATTATTTCCACACTCCGCTTGCCAAGCCGTTTTAATGCCTTTTTAATTGGTGGTGGTGTAAGACGCATCAGTTTAGATATATTTTTGGCTTTTTTTCGTTATTTGTTTTTGGGGTGTTATGCCGTGTTGCGCTACCTCCTTCTTTAGCCAACGTTTCGGACAGCGTTGCAGTGCCCATCATCAGGGACACCCCAAAAACAAATAACAAAAATACTTTTGGCCGTGAAAATCTTATAATGTATCTTTTTTGGCTTGTATATTCCTCAGATTCAATTTCTCGCGCACCCTTACGAGTACACCAAATATGAATAAGGCTTCTTCATTTTAATATTCGCCTTATTATTTAGAAAAAAATGATAAATCGTGTATTTTTTTAGACAATTCTAACAAGTGATATTTTATCAGTTAACCACGCCACGGGAGGGAGTGTAATGCACTCAGAGAGCGGTCGTTTATTTTGACTGGGGATAAAAAACACTCTTCTCGTTTCTTTTCCAGCATGTCATTTGTTTTAATAAAAGTCCTCACGCCGCGGGAAACTCACTCCTCGGCCCTCTGCCCCTCCGGCCTCACTCCCTTCACCGCAGCTTCTTGTTACATCTCATAAGGCTCTGTCAAGCCATCAATTTCACTCTGGACCTTCATTTTGATAAACTTATAGTAATCTTCTGGTTTTAAGAATAAAAGCGTTCGTGACATCCAATTTCGCGTAGGCGGGAACTAATAATAAATATGATAAATTCTAAGTGATCTTAAAATTCAGAATTGAAGGCGTTTACATTATTTTCCTGACATAACGTCACGAAATTGAATTAGACAATATTCTTATAATGTGATCATTTTAGCAAATTTCTATGTAGGCACCTAGTCTTTCAAAATACCCTTGCATATATTAAATCCTCTAGCCGTGAAATATCAGAAAGATAATAATAACTAAACATCAAAGCCGAACCGAAAAAATCGTTTCATCGAACAAAGTAAACATTTTAGATTAGGTATGCAAATCGACTTCAATCGGGGTTCAAGTGAAAATTTTGTTTATTTCATCATAAGTTTATTTTAAAAGCTGAAAAAGTGTTTTTTTCGAAAGAGGTTAACCTCGAGTTTAGTAGGCTTTAGGGATAAAATGGAGAAAATAACACAACGAAACTAGGCGAAGGGAAGCTGATCACTGATCACAAGCAACTAGCAAGAAGGATAACTTTAATAACACTTTCCTGATACTTTTTTACATCGCGGTTATTTACATGAAAACGCTTTTATAGCTTATGTTATAGTTATAGGGACTTTTTGAAATGGCAAACTATGAACTGAATATTATATGAATATCTATTCACAAAAAAGCTGACTGTTTGGAAAGATTTTTGACTTATTTGTTACATCATACTGATAAAAATGTTTCAAATTTTACAAATCTGAAAAAAATTCAATTTGGTGGCCGGGTACGGGTACCACTTTCCCGGGAACCATTTATTGGATAACCCATACCTCTGCCATAGTTCATTTAAAGTAATTCATTGAATTTAGTAACAGGTGTTCATTGGATGAGGTGGGTCTAGGTTTTGGCGGCGGAAACGCCTGCCCACCGGCTACGTGGCGGACCGGAGCGGGAGAGGCCGGTTTGGAAAGACACTTTGACCCTTCCAGCTGGTCTCTCTGAACCCTTCGTCTTGCGCCGCAGTGGGAAGGATAGATTTGTACGTCCGTCACTCCTGGACACACTGAGCCCAAGATTCCTACTCACTCCTTATATCTTTTTCCTCCCCAGAATATCATATTCTTCATTTCCTTAAAATATCCCTCCACAAAGCATCTCTGAAGATGACATGGGCTGTGAGGGCAATTTTAAAAAAACACCCGTTAAATCTACATTAATGGGCGTTTATCAGTTGCGTAAAATTTAAAACACGTTTATTAGTAAGTCCCTAAGCGTTTAGTTTGGTAAACTACAGAAATCATTAGATACGCTTACTACGAATATTTTTTAGAAAAAAAACTTTTAATTCACCTTAATTACAGTAAAATATAACTTTTTTGCATTTGAAGCGATGGATACTACTGCAGAAAAAAATGCTATCGTGTTACGAAAGCAAATTTTGAATGTGAATGAAAAGTTTTCATTTATATTCTCCGTCCAAAATAAGATCAACCCGTGACCGCGCATGTCTCCACCCCTCCCCCCGTCTGCTGCTTGAATGCGCGTTAACCCATTAGATTCCCGTGTTTAAATAAATTAACTAAATTATTTAATTATTATTTTCCACCCACCTGCAATCAAAAGTTTTAACAATTTATTCATTTAAATAATTATTGTAATGGTTCTCCAATAAACGCAATGCATTTTATCAATTTTTGAAAATATGCTCAATGAAATCACCGATTTTTGTATGATGTTTGCGAAATATCATGTTCTCCAGATATTTTTTTTTACAAATAATAATTAATCAATAATAATAATTGTGAGTTGAGGTTTGTGTACGGCCTATAAAAATAAAACTGATTAACACCAACATTCCGTAATTTTATAGTACAGTACGTAACACCATTGTTTTATAAATATGCATTGTTCATATTGTTGCAATTCGAATATAAGGACATAATTGTATATTATTACATATTATAACTATTGCTTGATCAAATTTCCCCATGTATTAACCATCTCATTGTTCCAAATCAACACGGATTTTTGTCGGGCAGATCAACTCTAACAAATCTATCGTTATATGAAAACTATATATCAAACGCATTAGCTAACAAAACTCAAGTCGATTCTATTTATACGGATTTCATCAAGGCCTTCGACAAAGTTTGCCATAAAATTCTACTGGCTAAGTTACGGAAGCTAGGTATTGATGGAAAACTTTTAGACTGGTTTGCAAGCTATCTATCTGACAGAGTACTACTTGTTAAAATAAATTTGTTCCTTTCCAATCAATTTATAGCTACCAGTGGTATACCACAAGGGTCTCATTTAGGCCCAATTTTGTTTCTTCTGTTTATAAACGATATTGTTGATATATTTGATAAAGATGTAAATGTGTTGCTTTTTGCAGATGATTTGAAAATATTTAAAATAATTAAAACTGTTGAAGATTGTCTCTGTCTACAGAATAATTTACACAAGTTAATTAATTGGTGTTCTGTTAACAAACTTTTTCTGAACACAAATAGATATAGATAGCAATAAGATTTTACAGAATAAGTCAACCAATTATTCATCCGTATGTACTTAATAACTCTACCCTTACCTCTGTCGAAGAAATTAACGACCTGGGCATAATTTTTGACTCTAAATTAAACTTTATATCCCATATAAACACAATCGGTAATAAAAGAATGAAAATGCTTGGCTTCATTCTTCGAAATTCCAGAGGTTTTAGGAATATTTCAACACTAAAAATTTTGTATAAATCCTTAGTACGTAGTCAAGTCGAATATAACTCCTCGATCTGGTCCCCCCATTTTAAAATTCATTCAGATTCAATCGAAAAAATTCAACATAAATTTCTAAGACATATTAATTTTAAACTCGGTATTCCCATTGAAAACATTAACTACAATTACTTGCTGATAGAATTAAATTTATTAAAACTCTCAGATCGAAGAATTATATCCGACTTAATATTTATGTTCAAAATTGTAAATGGTAGCATAGACAGTCCTGATTTAACTAAGCTCATTGAATTTCATATTCCCACGAGAACTACTCGATCTAAAATCCTGTTTAAATGTAACAATAATAAGACTGAGTATACTAAACACTCCCTTTTACCTAGGTTACATGATGTTACTAATAGATATGCAGATATTGCAGATCTATTTAACTGCACGGAAAGTAGGTACAAGAGGGCTATGCTATCAAATCTTTTTAGTCATTATTAATTCTATTTGTACTATATATTTTTGTACATAATTGTCTCTCTGGTGTCATTTCTAATTCAAATGCCACAATCATTTGTTAAACAATTTTTTTTATTATTTCTATATTACTATTTTTCATTTTGTGACAGGTAATCAGTTCTTATGGTATATGTATACCGTTGAAATTAAATAAATAAATAAATAAATAATTATTAATGTCATACTTTCCTATTTTGTTATTTGCAATTAGTGACAGTGATATCTAATGAATTAGGACTTGGCTGAAACATTGATGTTTGAATAATCGACCACCATAACACGGGCATGTGCCGTAAAATGTAAGCATTGTCGTAAAATCCGCAAAGTGTGTTACCATAAAAAGCAATGAATAAAGAAAAATTAGTAATAATAAATATACATTTATTATTACTAGCCGACGAACGACTGATCTAAGGGCAGAGTAACACAGCGGTGGTGAAGGGGGCGGGGTATGCGCAATACGAACCAAATTTCGTACTCTCCCAAGTTGATCTAAAGGTGGACGGAGAATAGTAATTAAGGTGAATCAAAAGGTTATTTCTAAAAAATATTCATATTAAACGTGTCACAATAAATTTAGCAGCTACTCATGTTTTCACCTCTGTCACCATGAAATAATATAAATAACCCCTTTTAAAAATGTAATATGTAAACTGTGTGTAGGAAAAATATCGGTGAAACTATCAGAATATTTTTTTGGCTTAAAGAAAATCTCATAAGGAAGTCTAAATATCATTTTATTTTATTTTCTTTCGTACGTATTTAGGAGGGTCTACCGCTAAGTCTCTAGCAAACATGGGGATATTTGATTAGTTTTGCTGTCTTTCGGTATGAAGTTATCTTTCATAGTACATATTACGTCGAGGAGAAATTGATTGCTAGGATCTGTGTTATTAAAAGAAAGTGAGCGTTTCCAAAGTTGGAAGCCCCGCGCGTCTGGTGGGTGGTGGAAGGCCCGAGTCAGGCTAATGGCATCATATATATGTTCCTTATGTGACGTAGTAAGAAGACATTCTTGTTTCCAATTACTGAACAAATCAATGAAACCTACCTAATCCGATTTAGATGAAATCACGTGCCTCATTTCATCAAACCCATATGAAATTGAACAAAAGTTTTAAACGACGTGTATGGCTTTCCGAGATGAAAAAATGGCTAAATGAATTATAAAAATACTGCACTTTTAAGAATCAAAAATGGTACAATGAACTCGGATTTGCAGTGAATTTAAGTGTCATTTTCACAATTCGAACTAAGCTATGATAATGATAATCAATTTTGAAAAAGTAAAAATCGATTAAGTACCCACCACACATTATCAATTATTTTTTAACAGATTTCTTTTGTATAAATTTCTTCATTACTAGTAATAGTAATAATAATATTTGGCTAATTTATTTATCGCCGTTTTTGTGAAAAATCACCACAAGGGCGCTGTACAAATAAGTATTTAAAAGAATTAATATTACTGGCTTACAAATAAGATTTACAATGATAACTAGTGACTTACATATAAGACTTATAGCTAGTGACTTATTTTACTGGCTTACAATTATGATTTACAATTATAACTGGTGACTTACATCTAAGACTTATAGCTAGTGACTTATGACTAAGACATATAAATGCTGACTTAAAGCTTGTGACTTAATAAAATAAATATTTACAATTAGATTAAGATTAGCGCCAGAAGAAGTAAGAAGAAAGAATAATATATAATATGTTTATATTATAGAATAATATATATTTTGAAAACAAAACTAATCAAAACAACAACCCTAATACTAATTTCTACTTATAATAATATAATCTTTGTTCACCAGAAAATTTAAATTTAAAAAAATCGAGTGCAGTTTACATGCGGTAGAAAGGAAACTTTACCAAAACAATCTTAACCAATACTAGAAAAGTGAGGTTATAATCTAAGCGACTAATGAGCGCAGACCCCGCTTAATTTCGGTTTCATATCTCAACCAATAAGAGCCTTTAAAAGTGACATAATAATCAAAGTTGCCAATGAGAAGCAGTTGACGCGTCGCAGGTGCAGTAATCGTCATTTCCGGTTTATCCGAAATCCAAAAGAAGTTTCACTCAAAAAATAAAACATTCTGTATTTGAAAAGTGTATTTCTTTTTATCGTGACTTATGTAGGGGTAAATGGACACGGTAACATTTTCCGAAATGTTGATGAAGAGGGAGGTAGCGCAACACGCCGTAATACTCCTAAAATAAATCAACGTATTTCTTATGGCCTTGAAAATGAAAAAATCAAATTCGTATTTCTTTCTTTTAAATGTGTGAGGGTTAATCTTGCCCAACATTTTACACGGTCGACATTTGTCACATGAGAACGGGTCGTTTCTTCGACTCATTCTTGTATTCAATAGCTCGGCTGTGGAATGATTTGCCGGCCTCTGTGTTTCCTCCTTCCTACAACATGGGTCTCTTCAAGACCAATGTTCATTCTTTCCTCTCCTCAAAAAGACCCTCCACACAGCGTCCCAGATGACATAGGCTCTGAGGGAAATTATTTTCCTCAGGGCCTCCTGTGTGGAGCTAATGTAAAAAAAAAGAAAGTAAAGTCGGATTTCGTGGATCTTTATAGTTCTGCGCTTTTTACAAATTCAGGAAAGCATATTATAAAACATAATATCCCGCGGTTTTTCAAGGCGCAGGCTTTTGGTCAGTAGTTGTATAAAAATTATATCAAATTTAAAGACCTTCAAAATATCGTATTTTTATATTGATAAACCACAAAATTACTACTTTCCAAAATATTACTTCGATCGAGATTACGTACATTTTATTCAACGATAAATATTTATTATTTTCGTTTTCAAAATGGTTCTCATTTGTCGTAAGCTAACATGCCGCACACCATTTCGAGAAACCCTCGACAACGAAATATTTCTATATTTATATAATATGGTGTAAAATTCTTAGTATTTCTGTACTGTTGATGTTTTTTTAGTTTTAAATTAAAATTCCGAATAAAAAAAATATATATTCTAATATATTCCTTTTAGTTTCAGTTAAAAGTAATTTTTTAGGTGCGTTTTAAATTCATTAAGTTATTTTTAAGATATCTTATGTTTTCTTGATAATTTTTTTTTTTGATGTATTTATAGTTCTGTTGATTCAACTTTTTTTTTTACATGCACAAAAATCAGTGACATGTATTTTTTTTATTTCAGAATGATACCGCATTATTTTAATATCTTCTTTATTTGGACGTAACATTTAAGGAACTTACTATTTAATTTTCTAACCTTAAATTCTCTAAAAATGAGTTCTGAAGGATATAAAAGATTATTAAAATTATTAGGTTTAGGTTATTATTTCCTTTGTGTATTACTGTCTTACAGTAAAGTTTTTGTTTGTAGATTTGTCCAGCCAGCTGTCTCCGAATGAGGAGTCCGTGCCCAGGGCGGGACCGGCCAGGGCGGGGGCTGGGGCGGGGGCTGGGGCGGGGGCGGGCGGAGCGCTGTACGCGGCGGCTGCCTGCGCCGTGGGCATGCTGGCCATCCTGGTGACCGCGGCGGCCGCCTCCGCCCTCTACTTCCGCACCAAGAAGTCCAGAAACAACGACTCCATTCAGTAATACTATTTCCTTATTCTATATTATCAACTTTGTGTTTATTAAGTGTAAGGCTATTCCTGATAAATTGATTGTTACCGTGTGAATTCAATAATAAATCCACCAAACTGTTGTTTTTTTAATAACAAAAATGCCTTATGCATGTGTAGGGAAATATAAATTCAAGAAATCAACGATTATATTTATATTTCATAAACAATTAATACAAAATGTCATTTTGTGTTCTGATCTTATTAAGCTTCTGAAAATTATTATCAATTATAATTGTTATTGTATAAACGGGATAAAAAGTGAAGTGACAGTTTTCTTGCAGATTTCCTAAATAAAAGGAATGTGTTTTCCAAATTTCATATTTCCTACTAATTTTCGACGTTTGGAGAAAAAATAAATTTCATTTCTTGTTTGAATTTAAAATATTTTAGTTTATATAAACTGAAGAATATTTCCAACATAAATCTAACAGTTGAAAATCGGTCTCCTTTGACATACACCTCATAGAAGATCTGATCAGGATCCAGGCAAAGTGGTTTGTTGTTTTGGATACTTACTTCGTTGAATTATCTATTTTGGTAGTAAGCTTTTCTGTATATGATGAGGTCGTACCTTGAAACCTAACAAACCGTACATCTTGTTCCCATGTATCTACCGACACAAGCTAATAAATTAGAAAAGCGTGTGTACCGTGTGTGTATCGATTGGCCCCAGCACTGGGCGCTCTGGGCAGTGAGAAGCCTGACGCAGCTAAGCTTCCCGAGGTTCGCTGGGCGGCTGGGGGTGGTTGGTGGTGGTTGGAGGGGGCCAAGGGTGCCAAGGGGAGGTGATACAGAAGGCGGTCAGCTTTCCGCTGAGATTTCTGAGAATATTGCTCGCATTTTCTCGGATGGGATAGCGAATTCCGCTGCCGCAGCCAAATAAAAGATTCGTTATTTTTCTCTCGGATACCGGGAAACTCGTAAACGTGTATTTGCCGTGTTTTATTTATCATCAGACCCCTTCGCTACTTGACAACTGAGATGATTCGGCATTTGTTGATTTGATTTACACGTGTTTTTTGCAATCCGCCATTAAAATAAATTTATTGTCGAAGCGCGTCTATTTACTCAATACTAAAACTTTGGTTAGCAAAATAATTAATTTTTTGAATGTACATAAATATTCACCGCTTTATTTTTCTCGTTATATTTGAAACTAGTGTTTTAGAAAAAAGGTATTTATGCCATGAAAAGGTCACACAAATCTCCAAATTATAATCGGACATACATTTCATTAGATTACTAAGATTATTAAGATAAACTTTTAATAAATTACTTTTAACTGTGGGTATCGGAAAATGAAAGCGGGTCTAGTGATTAGTTTCATGCTAACTCAGAATCAAGTCAACTCAACACCTCTTTGAAAAGCCATTAATATTTATGAAAAAAATAACCACTAACCCAACCTAACCTATTTAACCATTTTTTTCATCACTTTTAATGACTTTTTAAAGGAGGTGTTGAGTTGAGTTCTTTCTGAGTTGTCCGGTCACCCCGGTGATTACCTCGATGATGCCAAAATGAATCTTTGTAAATTTTTCAAGAATTATTTTCACATGAAACGACAAAAAAGTGGTTTAACAGCAATGTTTTCAAGTCATTTGTTTAATCAAAAGTGGGTGTGTTTTTTTTAGAAATTATAGTTAGTAAAAACGTAATGTGAGCCATTTTTTAATGTTTGAATTCAAAATTTTTATACTTAAAAGAATATATGATTATTTCTAACTAGCTTTTTCCCGCGGCTTCGCTCGCATGGTATTAGGGGATTCCCAATCAGCCTCGTCCACCTACCCTCTCCCCACTCCACTCCCCCCATCAACCCCCCTCTTTCTCCACCCCCCCTCCCCCTCCACTCACCCCTCCCCCCACTCCACCCCCCTATCAACACCCCTCCCCCCTACCCCTCCACCCACTCCTCCCCCCACTCCTCCCCCTCCACCTTCCCTCTCCCCACTCCACTTATCCATCAATCCCCCTCTCCCTCCCCCTTCTTCTCCACCCACCCCCCCCCCTTCCTTTTTCTCCCCTTCTCCCACCCCACTCCACCTCCTCCGCTCTCCTTCTCTCCCCTCCACTCCCCCCATGAACCCCCTCCCCTCACCCCCTACCCCTCTACATTCCATCTCCCCACACCACTCCCCCCCATCAACCCCCTTCCCCCTACCCACTACATCCTTCCCTTTTCTCCTTCCTTCCCTCCCCCCTCTCCCCCCCTAAACCCTCCCCTTACCCTCTTCCCCTTACCTATCCCCCTCCACCAACATCCTCCCAACAACTCCTCCCCCCCTCCCCACTCCCCCCTCTCACCTCTCGCATTCCACACTTTCATTCCCGATACATTCAGTTTTCAAACTGCTCGCGTGCCACCTACTATAATTTTTTATACAAATTTCATAATGCCAGAACTCAACGGTAGTTTTATGCAAAATAACGAACAAAAAAAGAATTATCCAATTTGGTGCAGTCGTTTGGGTTTATGCGCATACATACATTTCGGTGATTCATTTTTAGAGATAGTTTTTAAGTACGACGCACTCGATTAAAGCACTCTTTTTAGGATGAATTGCGTAATTAAAAAATAATAAAAAACATCGTTTCCAAGACGACAATTGGTTGACGTTTGCAATAAATCGATTTTGTTATTTAAAGAAAACGTATGATAAATAATTTCATAACGCCAGAGCTTACCAATACATATACTCTATAGATCTCGCAAATAATGTAGCTTTCTATTAGTGAATGAATTTTTAAAGTCCATTCAGTAGTTTTTGTGTGAAAGAGTAACAAACATACATCCATACAAACTTTCACCTTTATAATATTACTAGCTTTTTCCCGCGGCTTCGCTCGCATGGTATTAGGGGATTCCCACTCAGCCTCCTCCACCTTCCCTCTCCCCACTCCACTCCCCCCATCAATCCCCCTCCCTCTCCACCCATCTTTCCCCCTCCACCCAACCCTCCCCCTCCACCCACCTCTCCCCCCACTCCACTCCCCCCCAACAACCCCCTTCCACCCCCCTCTCCCTCCCCCCACCCCTCCACTAACCCCTCCCCCCATCACTCCCCTCACTCCTCCCCCCTCCATCTTCCCTCTCCCCACTCCACTCATCCATCAACCCCCCTCTCCCTTCCCCTCCTTCTCCACCCACCCCTCCCCCACCCAATACCCTACACACTCCACCTCCCCCCACCTTCCTCCACCCCTCCCCCTTCCCATTCCTTCCTTCCCCCCCTCTCCCACCCCACTCCGCCTCCTCCACCTTCCCTCTCTTCACTCCACTCCCCCATCAACCCCCTCCCCCTCTCCCTCCACCCACCTCTCCCCTCACCCCCAAGCCCTCTACATTCCCTCTCCCCACACCACTCCCCCCATCAACCCCCTTCCCCCCATCCCCTACATCCTTCCCCTTTCCCCTTCCTTCCCTCCCCTCTCTCCCTCCCCTAACCCCCTCCCCCCACCCTCCTACCCTTCCCCTTTCCCCCTCCACCAACATCCTCCCAACACCCCATCCCCCCCTCCCCACTCCCCTCTCTCACCTCTCACATTCGACACATTCATTCCCGATACATTCAGTTTTCAAACTGCTCGCGTGCCATTATATATATTATATTTTTATATTTTTATACAAATTTCATAATGCCAGAACTCAACGGTAGTTTTATACTAAATAAGAACAAATAAAAAGAATTATCCAATTTGGTGCGATCGTTTGGGTTTATGCGCGTACATACATTTCGGTGATTCATTTTTAGAGATAGTTATTAAGTACGACGCCAAGAAAGCACTCTTTTTAGGGTGAATTGCCTAATTAATAAATAAAATAAAAAAAACATCGTTTCCAAGGCGACAATTGGTTGACGTTTGCAATAAATCGATTTTGTTATTGACAGAAAACGTATAATAAATAATTTCATAACGCCAGAGCTTACCAATTTATATATCCTATAGATCTCGCAAATAATGTAGCTTTCTATTAGTGAAAGAATTTTTTTAAATCCATTCGGTAGTTTTTGTGTGAAAAAGTAACAAACCTACATCCATACAAACTTTCACCTTTATAATATTAATAGGAGGATAGTAAAATTTGAAGGCGTATTTCATCACCTTTTGAAAACAGTTTATAGTTTTCTGATACGTCCACAAATATTCCGTGTATTTGGATTTTATTGCAAAGCAATAATAAATTCAATAAAATATATATCTTTTGCACATCATTCACAAAACACCAACTACATCCATCCATAATCATCATTTCAACATTCCATCAGACCTGCATACAAATCACGTGGAAGGATTGTTTTTATTAGCCGGTTAACTTCCAGTTTAGCTTTTATAAATTAACCGAAGGGCAAAACCAGTGTCACATAAATAATTATGTGATTAATGCAGTTCTTGCTTAGGTGTTTATTTTGTCTATGGTGTTTTTTGGACACTGGTAATTTTTTGGAAAAAGGAGAGGTTCCTTTTGTTTATGGGCACTTCCTTCCGATCAACTGGGGCGGTTGCATCGGAGATTAGTTACTCACCATCAAGGTGTTTAAATTTTAGTTTAAATCATGAGAATCTAAGTGGATTAAAACTTAAAAGAACGCGGGTTGTTTTTACGTAACACGCGAGGCTCGTGTACGTGTAATTTTTAATGGATGACTTGAAAGTCCCATTCTTTCTCGATGTGGTTGGCCGACGCCGGCAATGATATTTTCGGCCTTGTTTTAATTTTAAAAGTGTGATTAGTTGTCTGTCGATGTATTCTTGGAAATTGGAATAAAAAGAATTACCGACAGTTAAACGGAGTGTTAAGCCCGTGGAATTATGTTTTCGGTCGTGAGTTGCATAACACGCGCTCAGAGTACGGCCGGCAAATTAAGCCGAATCGTATCGTGATTTAACAATCCTCACTCGTCTTGCAATCGTGGTTTTGCCAAAATCAGGAAGACGCTGATTTTCATCGGCCGAGATTGTTATTTATTTGGGACAAGTTCGACACCCCATTAATCTCGCCACGTTGTCTGGGAGCCTGTACCTTCCTCGTGTGGAGACTTTCTGGGTCATCATCACATCACCAATCCATCCTCATGGAAAGCCCTAGGCTGACTTTCGTCCAGGCGCGGACTGGAACGTGCTACCCGCACTTTCCTGGTGGGCCGGCCTTCATCCTGGTGCGGACCTTTCCAAGGAACATCATCACGGCTTTCTTTAGTTAGATAGTTAGTTTAGCGTGTCCATAAGGAGTCCATCTGGTATGTGTATTTTTATATATTCCTTTTGTTACCCTGGTAAGAAGTTTGCACACTTCTATGTTGCTTTTTGTTCAATACATATTTTTAAAGTTCATCTTCTTTGATTTTTCCGAAACCCTACCTACATGATAGAAAACTACTTGGCCCACTATCCTGAGTCCTGATCTCTGCTCTGCCGCAAGGTTACATTTCATACGAGCATGATTCGTTACACCAGTTAGAAACAAATTTTCCAGAAGAAACTGCTATCTTTGCCTTGGTAGACTTCCTTTCATTCACTCAACTACACCAATTTAATTCTGTAATCAATACAAACAAACGAATTCTTGATTTAATATGAAAAATATTTCAGAATGCAGTATAACCTACTGTACCGAATCTCTGACTCCCGGAGATTCACACCACAGAGTATTAGAAATAGAGTTATTCCCTGTTACTGTACCGTCTCTCACCGGCTCATCTAGGACAGTTAAAATGTTTCACCGAGGTGATTACGGTCAAACGACTGACGAATTATTCAAAATAAATTGGAAACTCCAATTTCTAAGTAAGGATACTAAAATAGCCTATTAGATTTTTACAATATCATAAATGATATTATTCTCAAATACATTCCCGAAAAAAAAATAACGGTAATTTCAAAAGGTTTCTCCCCTCTACGCTTTTAAAATTGTAAAAGAAAAATTAAAATATCACAAAAAAATTGAAAAAATACAAGAACCTGGCTGACTACCAATCATTTTCAGAACTAAGAAATCGTCAAAAGAAGATCTCGCTTGAATGTATGAATACTTCATTATGAAGGCAGAAGATTCAAATAAAAAGTGCAGCAAACAGTTCTTGCCATTCGTCAAATCAAAGCAATCGTCTTCCGGTCTACTAAAGCAAATATATCTTTGCGATATTTCCTGTACTGATGGACAATCCATATGCGACCATTTTAATGATTATTTAAGATCGGTTTTTGTAGAAAATTCCAACCCTTGCCTCAATCCTATAAATTCTGAGAATGATGACACGTCAAATCTACATATAATAAATCATGCGTATTTAATTTTTTTTAAACTTGATCCGAATAAAAGTGCGGTATCTGACTTAATGAATGCAGGGACAAATCGGCTTATCCTCTCTCCTTGCTATTCAAAATTTCATTTGAGGACGGCAACTTCCCCAACGTTTGGATACAAGCACTCATTACACCAATCCACAAAAGCGGAGACAAAAATTACAACAACAACTACCAAGGGCGGCTGGTTGAACAGTGTGTTTGTGTGCAGCACTGGTAAATTATATCGTCTAAAATTACTTTATAATATCTTACCCAAAAATATAAAATCTATGAATTTCATTAAAAATATCACCTACCAATATAATGCATAATATAATATGAATCAGGGAGAGCTAATTCTCAAAGTTCCGCGCGAATTCACCCTGTCCGGTGTGCAGGACATTTGCAAGCGGAACGAAATATGTTTTTGTATCGAATATCCCAAACATCGCCAGCGCGCAACGCCGGCCATATGTATGAAAAATTAAGTTAAATCGGTGTGCCACCAGGCGGCCTTTATCATACAAACTTAAATTTGGATTTAAGGCCAAAATACTTAACCAAACTGAATAATTTTTTTTTTAATCAAAAGGTACAGGTACCTAAATTTTACATATATTTGCTTTTTTATTGATTGATGTTTTAAATTATAAAATGCAGATCATTAAGGAATACAATTTTTTCATAGGTAACTTTGACAATTTTGCCCTTGTGATGTTTATACATTGTTTATAAATACTGTATGTATCCTTTTCGTAATTTGTTTTTGGGGTGTTATGCCGTGTTGCGCTACCTCCTTCTTTAGCCAACGTTTCGGACATCTTTGCAGTGTCCATTATCAGGGCAGATCCGGCAGATCCGGTAGATGTGTGTGATGTCCGAAACGTTGGCTAAAGAAGGAGGTAGCGCAACACGGCATAACACCCCAAAAACAAATAACGAAAATGCTTTTGGCCGTGAAAATCTTAAAACTTATCTGTTTGTATCCTGTTTAAAATGAAATATAAAACTAACTAACCAACCATCACGCCGTTTCCCCACAGGGGTAGGCAGAGAGGACGGACCGCCAAATAACTCGGTCTTGGCACACACTCTTTGCCTCACTCACATTCATACATCGTCTCATACATTCTCTTCTATTATTCCGACTTTCGACATGGCCCGACTCAAGTATCTTATTCACTTGCTCGTGCCATGTCTTCCTCGGGCGCCCCTGACTTCTTCTACCATTCCCATTTGCGTCGTATATTCTTACACTACTTTCAAATTTTTTTTATTTTATGAAACATAAAATAAAATAAATTAAACATTGTAAAAAAAAATGCGTTTTTTGGGTTGAAATTTAAGATTTATTTGCGAAAAACTAGTATTGCGTTTTTATTTTCTTAGTACCGAAAAATAAGATTTTTAGTTAAAAAGCGATATGTAGAAGTTTTCGCACTTCGAAAACAGCTTAAAATAGATCTTCTCTCCAAATAAGATTAGTGGGATCATTTTACCTAATGTTGCTTAGTAATCGTTATCCCATAGTTACGGATTATCAGTGAACCGCCACGTTTTCAGGGCAGCGGCCGCCACTGCCAACTACACAGGCCCATTTCCAAACTCCCAATTGTCAGCAAGATCAAGGAAAACATAGTTCTTGATCAACTTTTTCCTACAGTACAAACAATCATATCTAAAAATCAACACAGCTTTTTCAGAAAACGGTTGGTCGAGACATACCTGCTGAAATACACAAAATTTATGCTAAATTCTATCGGTGGTAAAAATCAAATAGACTCTATTTATACAGATTTTTCAGAAGCCTTTCATAAAAATTAACATCTAACTGCTTCTGAAGAAGCTGTTAAAAATTGGAATTAATGGTGACCTTCTGAGGTGGATCAAATCATGTCCCAAACAGAAGTCAAGCAGTTAGAACTAAGGGTTTCTCCTCTCGTTTTTATAATATACCATCAGGAATTCCACAAGAATTACATCTCGGACTTCTCTTGTTTATTTTGTATATCAATGATAAAGGCACATGTTTTAAAAATTCCAAATTTTTGCTGAGGACACTAAAATTTATAAAAAAATCAATGACATTAATGACAGCCTAGAATTACAAGAGGATATTAATAGGCTTGGAATATATTGTGCGAACAACCAACTCTTCCTTAACCTGGAAAAATGTAACACATTATCATTCACCAAAATCATTAACCATTAACTTAATCATTAACATTCCCGTAGAAAATTTTGAAAAAAAAAATATTGAGAAGTAAGGGACTTAGGAATAATAATGGACTCCGGAATTTTTCTTTCCGAATTAGTCTTTCCGAACACATATAAATTCAATCTGTGACAAGGCCTACAAATTTCTAGGATTCATCCGAAGAGTGACTAAACCATTCAGATCACCACAAGTATGTTTCTTTGGTTCACTCTATATTAGAATTCGAATCTGTCATATAGAATCGCCAATACAAAGTTAATATTGAAAGATTAGAAAGAATTCAAAAAAAGATATGAGTATTGAAACACTTTGTCTTTAAATCCTTTCGAACATCAGAACATCTAAAGGATTCATTGACATTCCATAATTTATCACCTTTAGAAGATGAAGAAATATATTCTAGAATTTTTATTCAAAATCATTAACAACGTTGTTGACGACAATATTATCTTTTAGAAAACATTAATTTCCACCGTCAAACACGAAATACAAGATCGAATCAACTATTCCACATCCCGCACTCAAAAACAAATTACACACAATAGTCATTTCTCAGAAGAGCGTGCACAAAAATAATAACATATTTTCAGACGCTGATATTTTCCATTTATTCTCAGACCGATTTACCAAATGCATAATAGAAAAAATTAAAACAAATTTGTAATTTCGAACGCTCTACCCCTGCTGTGTATTATTTTCTCATTCTCATTAGGTTGTTTTTCCCTTTTTATAATAATAATAATATTTTGATGATTTTGTGAAAAATCATGTCAAGGGCGCAGGTAAATCGTTAATTGTGTTTATCCTTGAACATTATCTTATGATGTGAAAATGTGTTATTTTTATATAGGTTCACAGTTTTTATCTATCCTACATACTTTAATCAGTGCTTTGTATTTCTTTTTTATATATTCTTTTCTTATTTTTCTACCACTTTATATTTTCTTTATTGTTCTGATCTCTGTTTTTTATATAACACTATGAATTTTTGTAGAAACTTCGCTGGTTCGTGCAACCATGTAACACGTAATTAATTTAATGAAATATGTGTTAATGTTTGTTTCCCTAATAAACTAAAATAAAATAAAACAAAAGCGGAAATATTTTTTCCTACTTACAAAATACGCCCCTTATAAAATACGAATTTTTAATGGAATTAGCACCCACGAAGATAAATGTGCCCTTGAGGTGATTTTTCATACAAACGACACTGAAAAATTATTAATGTAATAAACAAAAAAATAAATAACACCTTGCTAGAAGTTCAAAAAAATCTAAAAATTGCATGAAAATAATATACAGCCACGTGGAGTTTTAAAGTAACTAGTAAAATAATGTCTGTCTCTGAGCCAGCTATCTAATTAGGAGCTTGTGATCTCGGCGGCGACTGTGACTGGCAACTGGAAGCATCACGCTTTCTGATTTCTGCGGCGTTCATAAATATTTACGGAGGCTCTCGCGGTCGGCGCCCGCAATTACGTTCGCTGCAACCAGCTCAACACCACCCGGTAATAGCTACACCCGCCATACAGGGGTACACTAACGTCATCCTTACAGACACATCAAAAGATATTTTTTTACTTCGTGCATTTGTTAGCTAATTCAGCTTTGGTATTTACTGCTTGCAATTTGTAATTGTATGAATATTTCGACCACCATAATTCGGCGATTCGCCTCGATTCGTGTTTGGTTTTGAGTTTTGTGAACTAAATATAAGACGTTATTAAAATTTACAATTTAAATAAATACATATATTTTTAGAAGCAAGTAGAAACTTCAATAGATTATTGAAGGATATATTGTATCAATAAGGTTGCACTTTGTAATCATTTGTAAGATACTGATATGACCATGGAACTTTGTAGAGGGTTCAAATACGTATAATAACGCTAGTTAAGGAACTACTTTAAGATAAAGCATAAACTAGGAAGATCTTCAAACTTAAAAGTTTGTGCTGATTAGGTTTGCAATGGCTGCTTCAATGAAAAGTTGACGGCAACACCCTGTCATGTCGGTTTGAAGTCGATAGACGCCCGACGGCGACGCTCGGAAAATTGCAATGCTCCCTAAAAGTGACGTCATCAGCCAAACGAACCGTAGCTGTAATTAAGATCTGTTCAATTCTCCCGTTGCATTGTCCTAATTTGCACAGTTTGTTAACAAGTTTTTGTATAATATTACATAATTAACAATACAGAATTCACCTAATTGTTTGCGGAGTATATTTTCATGCAATTATTTTTGGTTCTAGATTTTTATTATTTGTCGAGAAGTGGGAATCAAATCCCAGTTGTTATCTTATCGTCAGCAATTTATTGTCATCTATTTTTTGACATTTGAAATGTCCCCGTTAAACGCTGATTCCAGGTGCGCTTCGGGTTTTTATGAAATTGTAATTAGCTCACTTTCAACTGTCAAAAAAAAATGGTGCTGAATAGTCATTTGATGACTTTGTTGGATGTGAATCTGTGCGAAACAACAGAACCTTAGGGAACGTACCCATACTACGTGACCAACTTTTTGCAATTTTTAACCCCCCCCCCCCCCCCCGGTGACCAAAATCCTAAGCAACCCGCCGGGTTGGAGCTTGACATTTTGACATTTTTGGAGCGTGACATTTTGAAGACCCCCCCATGAAGAAATTTAACTCGATTTGTTCCTTATATAAATAATAGACCGACGCGCTACATCCATAACGCCCCACAATTTTTATCTCGTGTGGGTTTTTAAAATATTATCTGGCTATTATTAACTTACATCCTCTTGTCCCTTGATTCCTTATCCATCGGAGAACGAGTATTTTATATTTAAGATTTTTTAGTATTTATGAAGAGGATGGTGAAATACACCCCTAAGGGATACTCCCCCTTTTTGGGAAGGAAAATAAATGATTCTAAAAGTTTCAAACCTATTTGGTTATACTGTATTCATGACGACGATAGATTTATGGAATTTTCACAAAATATTGTGAAAATTAAAACTTGGTGTCATTAATTTTCTTCTTCTTCTTTTGTGCCTTGTCCGTTCAACGGACGTTGCCTATCATGTTGGCTATGCGGACTTTGTTTACTGCGGCCCGGAACAGCTCTACGGTAGACTGGCCAAACCACTGTCTCAGGTTTTTCAGCCATGAGTTTATAGTTAGTTAATTAGTGATTGGTGATTAACAGTGGTGTTAATTAGTAATGATTGATTTTATGGTTAGTTAATTACTTAATAACTGAATATTCCACTGTTTGTATAAATGAAAGTTTACGAAACACCCTTGAGGTTAAAAATTGTTACCTGCTCTTATGTCATAATAATCTGCTATTATGTGATTTGTTCTTGTGTCATGTAATATGTAACTCTATTAATGGAGGACTGAACGCCGTTGGCACCAACAAAAAACTGTCTAAAGACGCGAAGCTAGGCGTCCATAATGTAGTACTGGTACCTACCCTTATGTATGGCAGTTAGGCATGGAACTGGCAGAGGAAGAATGAAAGTAGACTGAATGCTGTAGAAATGAAATCCCTGAGGCGTATGTGTGGTAAAACCATGTATGATCGTGTGATAAACGTGGAGATCTGCAAAGAATGCAAAGCTGATGTAAGCGTAATGAGTAAGATCAAGAAAGGATGGTTTGGATATGTAGAGCAAATGAACGAGGAATGTAGTGTAATATGAATTCCAGAAGAAGTCGGGGACGCCCGAGAAAAACATGGCACGACCAAGTGAATCAGATACTTGAATCGGGCCATGTCAAGAGTCAGAATAATAGAAGAGTATGTATAAAACTATGTATTAATGTGAACGAGACAAGGAGTGTGTGCCAAGACCGAGTTGATGGCGGTCCGTCCTCTCTGCCTACCCCTGCGGGGAAACGGCGTGATGGTTAGTTAGTTAGTTGCTCTTATGTCGCATAACAGTTCAACTACTACCTGATCTGGTCTCCCTTTTGAAAGTGAACACCCTTCGGAAGAGGAGTGTGAGTGAGGCAAGAGGGGTGGTAGTAGGAGGGTAGCCCCAGAGCCAGGGGTAACAACACAGCTCACTAGTTCAGCTTAGACTTGTTACCGAGTCCAACAGCATCCAACTTTGTTGACAGCTGCAACAGTTACATTGCGGAATAATTCAATACTTGGTCACACCGTCGGTAAAAAACTTTGTTTTTTCAGTAGAATTCAGAAGATAAAATATGCTTTCGAGTAACTTCTACTATATCCAGCTAGTAGGTAATTCTGTATTCATTTAATAAATAAAAATGTATTGAAACGTTTTGCCTTTGCATTTTACCAATAGAAACACCCACGTTTCTTGTCATGCCTTCAAGATAACCTCCGGAAATGGAGAATCTTTTAAAACTTACAAGTTATATAGAATTTAGCCTGCGAGAGAATGAGATATAATAATCGGTCTCCTCTTTGTGCAGTGCTTCCCTACTCTTCTCTATTTTAGTTTTCTGAAGGTTTCACTTCTATCGCGTGCGAACTGCATACACTTTTTTTGTCCTTGAGCGTTTTTTAAAAGCACGAGTATTGAAATTTTTGTAACGGTTACAGACACGGCGTTTTGTTGTGTTTAATTAACAAGGGCTTTACCAAATAAAAATAATAATATTTGGATGACTTGTATTGCGCCGATTTGGTGCTTTAGACCACACGACTGATATCATACTTCACTAACTTTTAAAAGAGCATATGACATTGTCATTGACATTGATATTGATATTTACATTAACATTGGGGTGTCAAATGACATTGGGGTGATATATGACCATGGGGTGACTAATGACCCTGGGGTGACCTACGATCGTGGGGTGACCTACGACCTTGGTTTGACCTACGATCTTGGGGTGATCTACGACCTTGGGGTGACCTACGACCTTGGGGTGACCTACGACCTTGGGGTGACAACGACCTTGGGGTGACCTACGACCTTGGGGTGACCATCCTTATCCTTATCCCTCCCCTGGTCAAGCGTGCGTAAAGGCCCGACCGTTCGCATAGCCATCGATCACCGTTCGCATCGATTACCGTTCGCATCACACTTTTCGTAACATCACACTTTTCGCAACCCATCACCACTTTTCGTAACACATCACCACTTTTCGTAACGCATTCACCAGCTTACCCTTCAAGTCGAGCGTGCGTAAAGAAGTTTTACTTCAAAAATCACCTCAAGGGCGCTGTACAAACTTATAACATATCTCAGCAATCTTACTTCTAACTACATAATATTTAGTATTTAGTTCTCCGCTAAATATTAATCGCAGTTTGCTTGCGAGCTCGTGCCCGAGGTCCCTCTGAGAATAGCGCCGCCCGCCGCCCGCAGTGCTGATATTTATGGCGTTTCCGATTACACTAATTTGGCCACCCAACGATTAATGGCCCTTTGCCCCGAAAAAGAGATAACCCTCGACGAATCGGACGCTTTGTCACGTGGGTATTACTTTTAATAGAAAAGGTCATGTGGCGCTAGGAACTACATTCTTATTGAATGTAATTGAGAGATATCGACGAAAGAAAGACATCTTTTTTATTATTTATCTTATTTTTCATCATCTTCATTTATCCGAATCGGAAAACGTGTTTTATGAACATGTCTTCCACATTTAACGTTCGCAGCAAAATGTTAGTTTATAAAACGACTTTAACATTATATTATCTATACACGGTGTTTAGGGAAGTACTTGACTTACTTTCCTCAGTGATTCATTACATTATTTGGAGTAAAAAATGTAAATGAAATTTTGGTCTCCGGTGACTTTGACATTTTTTTTTCTTGAAAATAAAAAATAATAGTTTTCTTTCCCGTGGCATCACTGGTCACTCAGCCGAGTATCCGCCCAACCTTTTACCCCGCCCCCAACTGTCTAACGTCTACTATGTTTTAATGTTTTTGTCGGAAAAAAAATCAAAAATGTCATCGGAGAACTAAATTTCATTTAAATTTTTTACTTCAAATACTGTCAGGAATCACTGGTTAAAGTAAGTCAAGATCGTCCCTTAATACCCTTTATACGAAATAAATTGTATTAAATAATGAAAATGGTTCGATCATTTTGAAAATACGTCAAAGATTTTAGATGTGGGTAAATAAGTATTCGAAAGCACTGAAACCAAAATGCGAACATATTTTTTTACACTAATTCCACACACGAGGCCCCGAAAAAAAAATTCTCTCAGCCTTTGTCATCTTTGGGGATGCTGTGTGGAGGGTCTTTTTAAGGAGAGGACAGAGTGACATGGGAATGACCCATGTTGTAGGATGGAGGAAACGTAGAAGCTGGCAAATCGTTCCACGGTTGAGCTTTTGACCTGTTCTCGTGTGACGAATTTCAACCGTGTACATATGTTGGGCGCGTGTTTAGCATATTTCCCGACTACGTACCGGTCCCGAAGGAATTAATGACGTTAGTTTCTTAGGGCATCTTCCATTGTAATACCGGTAGCACAAGGACGGCATACCTACCCGATGCCTGTGCTCTAAAGATTGCAATTAATTGAATATTAAGATAGGGGGAATCTATCAAACGGATCGCCCGTTTTTGCACATTCATGGATTTTCCCAGGTATTTTGGGATCCACACCAGAGGTGGCTGCCAAATTCAACGTGGGATGCACTTGCAATTTGCACAGGGACAGCAGTTACATACTATTAAGATATCGGGCTCTATACATATTCAGTACGCCCAGCTTCCGAGAGGCTAACTTCGATAGAGCTTACTTCACGTGATACGGATGAAAATTAGTTTATTGTGTATTTTTTGGCACCGTTAAAAGACTCGATGAAATAAATACAAAAGTAGCAAACAACTCCAACCATCACACGATATTAATCATGATGTTTGCAAATATAAACTGATATGGGCGGACCTTTATGGCCAGTAATTTGAGTAATTTGGTAGGAACTATGTTTCAAGGATAATGGCATCACACTTGGAAGGAATTTCTCATTTTCTCTGTCTCACGATTTTATCGATGATGTTTTTTCATCGGAAAGAAACTCGTTAAAACTTTTTCGCCTCCAGATAATTTTTGATCTCGGGGTCTGAACCAAACGCGCACAAACTTTCCCGAAGATAAACTCAATCTCACTTGAAAAATTGTAAACGAATATTTACTATGAGAATACGAAGTAATAATTTTTTTCAAATTACTTTTATTCGGAAGGTTCTGATTCGAGAAGGCCTAATAATATGACTTCATTTCAAGCGTATCCTTTTACCCTAGAATAAAAGTAAGACAGTGGCGACATTGATTTCCATTCCAATCTTTGTAGAAGTAAGATTCTTGTAAACGGTAACTCAGAATGTAGGAAATTATTAATTTTAATGCGATTGTGTTAAATTGTTTTGGAACTTTGTACACTTTAACTCGGTGCTTTGGCCAGGAAAAGTGATATCTGCTGCTAACCACAACTTATTTTGCACTTTTCAAATCTGTTAAAATGTTACCTTGTTAATATATCCACTTGTCATTGAAAAATGTATATTATACAAAACTTTTTTGGGTTTTCGCTTGTTATTTTTTTCCACACTTATTTTTTCGCGCTTTCACTGCGCCATTCTTTGAAGACCTACGAGTATTTTATCGAAACCAGTGTGGTCCCTATAAAAAATCATACAAAACTAGATAGCAAAATGAACGGACCGTTTTATGCATACTTATGGAATGCTAATAATCGCTTCTTGCTACTCAGGAAAAAAAACTTGTTAAATAAGTGGAAATATATTATTTTTCAAGTATAATCAAAATAATTATGAAAAATCACAATTCAGAAAATCGAGGCATTTAAAAACAATAATTCCGGGCGGAGAACATAAGCAAATTAAAACACATCAATAATATTGGTATGTACCTACCTTAAACCCTAATGTTCACAAGAATTTTTTTTTCACTACAACTTAAAAAAGATGATGTAGAAATTACGACTGAGAGCGTTACAAAACTGATTTAACCAACTTACTTATGTTTGACGAGCTCTCAAGAATTGTGCTGTGCACCAATTACTTTTCTGTGAATTGAATGTTGAAAGTAGATATCCAATTGTAAAGTTGTTGGGTTTTCAGAATTTGTAACGATCAACATAATTCCTTGAAAAAGTTTTGCTCCCATAGTGTGTCACTGTCGATTTGATGGTAGAGTGATATGGTAACATGACAGTGGTTGTTTCAGCACGAGCTACACCACTGCCGCCTACGGGAGCCACGGCAACGTGTTCATCAGACTAGATGCCTTGGGGAGGCCAGCCAGCGCTGGTAGCGGCTCTTACGCCACCATCGCCAGCATACACAAGTTTCCTCTAGGTATGTTATACGATATTATAATATAAGTGCTTAGCTTCCCTTACCTTCATGGGTTACCCCAATGTCTTCAAGGAGTTTCTCATCTCGTCTTCAATTCAGATATCTTCTTGCGATCTCTCAGTGAACTAGTTGGGGATAAGCATTTGTTTATTTTTTTAACAGGCCGTTTAGAACGCTTATTCACGATGGGAATGCCCTGTGAAGCGAGTCAAACTGCTCTAGCTCTTTTGTTATTTCTTATAAGTGTAAACTTTTTTACTTTTCCTGTTCCTCTTTAGATTCGACAATAACAAGGAGAAATTAATTAATAATCTGTATACGTATTTGTTACTGAGTGCAAAGATGTGCACAACAAACCCTGTACGTAGGGGCCTAGAGTCGTTGAAAATAATTAAATGTGGCTTCCTTTTATAAAAAAACTAGCTGATCCGGCGAACTTCGTACCGCCTCAGAATCAAAAACTGTTGTCAACATATTATCTGAATTGATTTAAATTGTTTCTCCCTGCGGATACCATACCTTGATCTAAATTGTTTCTCCCTGCGTATCCTTTCCCCTCTCGCGTTCCCTCTCCCTCTCCCCACTCCACTTCTCCCCTTCCCCCGTCCCGCTATCCCCCCTTCCTGAGTTCCTTTCCCCCCTTCCCCCTCCCCCCCCTCCCCCCCCCCCCCTTCCCCCGGTTCACAGTTCAACAATATTGCTGCAGTTCTTTCAAAATAGGAGAATTCGTTCCATACAAAATGTATGGGGAAAATAATTTTTCGGAGTGGAACACCCTTTACTTTTAGGGGTATGAAAAATAGATGTTGGTCGATTCTCAGACCTACCAGATAAGCACACAAAATTTCATCAAAATTGGTCCAGCCGTTTCGGAGGAGTATGGTAACAAACACCGTGACACGAGAATTTTATATATTAGATAGAATCGTAATAAGAAAAATAGAATGTATGTTGAAAGAGGTAAACACTCAGTTTCATCGGCAATGATCTGATATTCATTTATATAAAATGACTTGTATTTTTTTCGACTGCGCTCATGCGGCCGCCAAAGAGAAGTTCTTTATGAATGCGGTAATAAGGTTTTCAACAGTCAACAATTTTGACACCTTAAGAACTTGAATCTTTCTCCATTTCTTCTATATTGCACGACGATCCCGTCACAGGGTAATAACCCTAGCCTATCAGATCTGATATTACGGAAGAGCGTATGTTGAAGAGATGATTGATGGATTGAGAGTAATATGTGGTGGTGATTTAGGAAGCCGCCGCTCGCCGTCACCGTACGCCACGACGCAGCTGAGCGGGAGCGGAGGCGGTGGCGGGGGCGGGGGCGGGGGCGGGCGCGGGCACATCTACGCGCGCCCGGAGCCGCCCGCGTACTTCCCGCCCACCAGCTCCTACTGCGCTTCGGATAATCTCACGTGTGTTTCCCAGGTGAGTGATTATTGACTCATTTTAACTTTTCTGGATTCAAACAAGTTCTTGAAACCTCTAATTGTTTCGCTTCGCTTTCCTGGTATAAAAAAATGCTTTTGTTCGTTCGGATTAAAAGCAGAAAATTATTAAAAAAACACATCTCCAACATAATAATATACATTGTAATTGGTTTAATTCTGCAAGTTTTAGGTCATATCCGAATTTTAAAAAAGAACCAGGGGAAGAGTGTCTACGACGGCATATTTTACGAAAAATATTTATTTAAAAAAAAAGTACAATGAGCATAAGGTTATTAGTAGTAGAACACTTTTCTATGACCAATTAGCTATCATGAACGGTAATAAAAAAACATGCTTGGTTTTCATTTAACAAAATATTTAATCGGAACACTTCTCAAATTTCCTCATTTTATCTATTGATGAGATGTCATAGACTAAACCTAGGTTACAAAATTTTCAAAAATACTAACAAAATTTTAGAGTTGGAACATACGTCATAAATATTATTTTTTGCTGTTCTGGGAAGGCCAATGCATTTAGCATGGTACTCGTATCATTTCTTACATATTTGGTTTTGAAGCCACCATTCTCTAGCTGTGAAATATACCAATGTATGGAGCCGTATCTGAACAAAAGTAGTTAAATTAATTTATGATCAACTAATACCTTTTTATTCGAAATTATGTCAATTCATAAATCCCGAACGGTGACAATATCCAAAGCTTACAGCATTCTCCAAAAAAACACTAATTCAACGCAATCAAAATAGGTACATATGATATTAAATTAAATTGAGAAAGCCAAATCGTTTCGAAATAACTTCTTGTGAAGATACCTTAATGTAATAGCTACTATACACTCATCTCACACTCAGCAATAAGAGTGTAAGCGACACTGTAATCAAATTGTCACTTAACGTTGAATGTAATATGTCGTATCTTTGCAACAGAGAATGAAAGTTTCGTGTAATAAACATCCCGAATTGCCGGCAAAATGCTAAGTTAATTCTTGAAACTCAATACACTCCGCTCACTCTTCAAGACGCCTCTGCTTAATTCTATTTAAAATGAGAAACCTCTCGTACCCATTCGTCGGGACTAAAAGATATTCATTATCACTCCTCTTATTTGAGGATTCCGCTTATTCAATTACTTTACACCCTGTTGAAGGGGTTTTAATTGAGTTCCAATAATAATTAAACGTGTTATAACGACTGTATTATGTAAAAATACTAATTTTAGTCAGATTTGAAATACTGAAATCTGTGAACAAATATAAACAAAAAGATTTTTTTTTTAAATGAGACTTGTACTGCACGATGTGAATTTAATGCAACACAACTGAGAATTTTCAGTTTCATCCCAGAAAAGTCGGCGATAAAGATTAGAGAGACCTGGTTGGCTGTCATTTGTTAATTTAGTGGTGTTTAGAAAGTGCGTTTTTTAATTTAATATATAATGTCACATCCCATAGTACTTGCTTCCTTTGAAAAAAAATATTTTATAGTATTGGCCATTTTGTTTAATTCAGACCAGGTGTTTGCTTTTAGTAGTAGGACTGTGTCGTCAGCGTAGGAGACAATGTCTCCATATTTAGAAATATTGAATATATCATTGACATATATAATAAATAACAATGGTCCCAAAACTGTACCCTGGGGTATTGAGAAATCGCTATATTTTGAATCGCTGACTTGATTTAGTAATTTTACTTGTTGTGGTCTTTCATGTAAATAACTAGCTATCCATGCTAAGACTTTCCCATTAATTCCTATAGATTTTAATTTATTTATTAATTTTTTATGTGATATGCTGTCGAAAGCTTTTTTCAAGTCTATAAATATTCCGATACATTTTTTATCGGAATCTATTACATATTATATTCTCATATATATATACAAAATACGTTTATGTTTTATAACTACCTTTGTTATTAGTAGACGTAATGTTACGGGCAGGTTATGACCCATTTTGTAACAAATTATTATGATGTTTTTGTGATAGGATTGTCATAAAAATAAGGAAGAAGGTGTTGCACTCGTCCATCCAACTTTGTAGTTTGTTTCACTACGCGCCAAATCTTGTCACCAAGATATGTTGGGAGGCCGAAGCCAACCATTGAGCCTTTATGAGAACTCCTTTCAGGGAAGGGGGACGATACTTCAATTGCAATGACACAAGGAATGACGGGTAATTTTAATTAAAAGAAGTTTGTTTTAAAAAACAGAATATCATTACTATATTTATGCTCGGGAGACAATGAATAATTAATAATAATTTGAGACATGACTCACCACAAATCAGACCGTGTAAAGCTATGATTTCTATCTAAAACTGACTGAAGTTATCGTAAATGATGCCCGACGGAGAAGTTCCACAGTGTCTCATGGACGGAGCCATTACAGGCCTTCAATCCACTGGTGCTGCAGCATCACGAATAGGCCCGCCAGGGCGAAGCCGGCCCAAGACTTGGAGGGCTCCGATACGGGGATGATGGTCCAGGCAGCCCTCTCACGAGGGAAGTTCAGGACCCAGACAACGTGGCAGGATGGATGGGAAGCAAATATGGGGCTTGTTCCAAATAATAGCTTTATATATTGGATTACAGCAAACATCGATCGCGGAGCGAGAAGGGATTGCAGTTTACCAGAAGGGATTGCAGTTTACCGATTAGATTAGTAAATTAAGGCCGCCGGCCATTTTCCGTGCACTCGTGACTAAACTGTATTTATCGCGTATGCCACTTCGACATAATTACACGGGTGATCATTTGATCTCCAATCTCCAAGGTCAGAAATAAAATTCGGTAAAATTACGATCCAGCGATCACTTCACAATTTCAAAGCTTAAACATGACGATGTCACGCCCCGGTCAGGTCCCTTGCCCCTGAGGCCCGACCGGAAAGTAAAATCCGCCCAAAAATGGAAATCCTTTCTACCCACCTGTTGCGCCCAAAGTATGGTTGTTAAAAAACCCATAGATAATAATAAAAAAATATGCGCCGTACTTATTTTCATAACAGTGGGCAAAATTGAATGACCGAATTAAATGAACAAATTCAATCTTGTGACACACTCGACCTGATTCTCAATTTCAAAAGGAATTGATTCTTCATTCCTTACGTTTGGCCTTGTATCGTACGATTTTTAATGGCACCATACATTTTTAATTTCCATTTATTTTACTGTTAAATTATTTTAATAAATAATGTGTTCCGTAAACGATTTAAATATTATAATGTTTCATAGATATTTAAATATTATTCAATGGGCAGCGCGCCGCGAAGTGGTCGACGGTATTGTGAACGACTCGTATCCCGTTACCGCCGGCCGCCATTCGAAAAACCCGTAGATCATAATGTGGCCGCGATTCAGCCGAGTTGTCCGAGCGTCCCTTTCACGCAAGGAATTAAGAGGGCATTACCAAAGAAAACCAGAAATATGTCATTTTAAAATCAGATTTTAGACGTATTGACTCTTTTCCACAAAAAACTATAAATGGATTTCGAAAGATTGTTCTTTCATCTAGCATTCTCATGTAATAAATTTTGAGAAAATTTTTTAATTTTTAGTATAATAAGGTTATTCCATAGGTCGTTGGTAGATTTGTTAAATTTTCAAAAAAGATTTTGTATTATACCACACCCATTTCAAATAATATAATCATGCAGTAAAATAAATCAATACATTATCTAGCAAACGCTTGTTTTAGAATTTTAATTTTAGTTTCAATAAAATCATTAAAAAATATGTACGTACATGTGTTTCTTGACGAAAATTGGTCCATTTTTGTATTTATTTGCGCACATGCAAACTAATATATTTCAGATTTTTTTAACATTCTTATTAAATTTAGACATTATTGAAAAATGACAATACATCTAATCAAAAAATAACTACAAAAAGTACATTATTTTAATAGTTTTATCATCACGCCTTTCAGCATTTTTGGATGAAGGTATAAATTAAAGCTAATTTGAATTGAAATAAATTCGATATTGAGTTAAAATTTAAAAAAAGCTGGTACGGAGAATAATTAATCTTTCTCATTGTAACCGCCCTGCACGATTGTAAGAACAACTTTCGATGAAACGTGGATTTTCGTCCGCTGGCTGGTTAAACGCTCTTAATCATTTGACGTAGTCAATAGTCCTGAGATGGTCCTAAGGTCCCCGCGCCGCGCCGTCCCGTCCCGTCCGCGTCCCAGGTACTCGTATCTGTTCTGTCACCATCGGAGATTGTCCAAATCGCTTTATTCAGGAATTAAAACTAAAGTCTTTTTCACTTGTGACGTTATTGTCTCTAGTTAATCTCAGACCCAAAAATGACGTCAGATGTCATTGTCTTGCATCGTTCCACGTCAATCTCGGCTCGGGTCTGTCCAAAACGCAGCTCGCGAGTTGATCAAGTCTCTGCGAGGTAAGACACAAGACACTAGTCAAAAGTTACTAATTAATTCCTCAATGCCGGCCCTCAATCTGTCCGGGCGGTTCACCCATTCCACCGCGGGCCAAGCCTTCAATTTCATTACATAGTTAGTCGAAAACTTTCGACTTTGAATCCGAACTTCGCGGTATCGCATCTACTAGAAAAGTGAGAAGCAAAAATAGTGAGAAGCAAAAATAGTGCACCTGTTATCGTATGAAAGTAATTGGAATACAAGTACCAACCTACTTTTAGACGTAGATCTTGGGTAGATGTAAATTTAAAAACGTATGTAAATTTGCATATATTATATGGCCATTATATCTCCCCATTCATGTTCAAGTTTTTTTTTTTTGGGAATTAATTGAATTAAAGGAATAGACGGAATCAATTCAAAAGGTCTGAAATACTGAATCTATTCACTCCTGTCCTGGGAATCATTCTGCCCACGTCTACTTATTAGTACTTGTTCTGTGCAATAATTTTCTTATAATGGCCACCAGCTGCCCAGGATAAAGGATAAAGGAGTACATTATTTTGTTTGGCAATATTGATATTGTGTAGCCGTGAAGCGGTCCCAAGGAACTCGCAAGCAGTTTACTCTACCGTTCGTAATTGCACAGCGTTAGGTTTGTTCTCCTGTAAAACCAATACAACCCCGCACAATCTTGCTGTCTTGGTCGATGCGGCAAAGGAAATGTTATTTCATATTGCCTGGATCCCGCCGCGCAACCGATGACCAATAACGGACACCTCTGCTAGGTCACCCCAAGTGGTTTGCTAAGTTTGATGACTTAGCAGGGGTGCCCGGGTTCGTAGGGTGAGGTCTGTCCACGACTTTGCGACGAATGCGTTTACCTATCAACTGCGTGGCCTGGCATCACATCACAAAGGTTAAAATTCAACCACATTAAAATTATTATTTAAAAAATTATACCAATCATGAATCCTAACATCTTTTCAATATATGCACGTAATAAGCCATTTTCTCAAGTTTCCAGTAATTATTTGATTTCGGTTTCCTCCTAATTGTACTTTTATGTTTAATGTCAGAATATTTCTAATTTCAGAATGCAAACTGTCTTTTGTTAGTATATTATATTTTAGTTTCAAAATTCTTGTTTTGTCCTGTGCTACAATAGCACCGTTATTGTCTATTATTATTGACCTGTGTGTGCTACGACAGCACTGTTATTGTTAAGTTCTGTTCTTCTGTTATTTTTTAAATTATTTACTTTACTGGCTGACCCGGGGAACTTCGTGCCGCCTCGGAATCAATAACTATTGTGTTAACTTATTGGCTGAATTAAATTCAATTTTTTTGTTGAGTTAAAAATTACACAATGAAGCAATTATCGATGCACAACTGTCCGTGTTTTGTTTTTGTCAGTATCAGAGATAGCGTTGTGTAAGGATTTATATTTTTTATGATTTTCTTACTTTTCCACTTACTTACGGGAATGGCGTTTCATTTTCTTTATACGTATAAGGGAGAATTATTATGATTATTGTATTTTTCCTTTGGAGGGGTGCAAACATACGTTCGCCGTTTGTCTCATTTTCGACTGTTTTCATTTAGTGTGTAGGAAAGAGGGATAGCATTATATGTTTAATAACAAAAGCAAAACAATCAGCGCATTGATATTTGGCATTTGTGAATTTTTGGAATTCACTCCCTATTCAATATTATACTTATCATAATATTCCTGCAGCTCTTTCAAAAGCTGTTTTTCAAATGCTCATGCATTTTGTTCCACACAAAATGTATGAGGAAAAGAATTTTCTTCATAATTTATTTTTCGTGAATTTTTCCGATGTTTTAATAGCTATTCTGCTATTCGGGGCGGAGACAAATCCAACAAATCAAAATAATAAAAAATGGTCCAGCTGTTCTGTAAATGGTGTAACTAACCCGAATTTGTTTTATATAAGATAATTTTTATTTATTTATTTATTTATTTTATTTATTAATTTTCAACGCCCTGATGGGCTTTTTCATTATAAGTTTATAATACAGAGGCATTTTTTTTTAAATAAAAAAGATAAACTATAAAAATATAACTAGTAAACATCATATGAACGGTAGGTATACAGATACATTTAGGAAAGATAGTGCATTATAATAAAAGAGAATGTTTCTAAGTTGTAAATGGCATAGAAATAAACTAGTAGGTATGTTAGTAATTTAAATAAATTACAGGTGATTGATTAAATGTCATGAATAATACATGACAAAATGCAAGATACATAAAAAGAAAACGTTAACAAGTTTGTACATTGTGGATTAATATAGAAATACACAAATATATGCAATAGACCCTAGTTGATGCTGCTTAGATATCAAAATATTCTACATAAAAATATTGTTCAGATATTTCTTGAATATAGGTAAACTTGTATTGATAATGCTTTATTTCATATTATTTTATCAATATTTTGTAATGGACTCGTAAGAAGTACTGTAGGATTATTTTTAAATTTATTATGGTTAAGCGCACTTGAAGTGAAATGACCCAAAACTGCGCTATATAAATATTAGATCCTTACATATGAAATTGGTGTTTTGCCGTACTGGCAACTTTGATCTCAAATATCTTCTCTTTGGTTAGAAATTCCAAATTCAAATTTATACAGCTATTTACTCACGTATTTGTGTTTCGAAAATTATAATTAATTTGTTTTTTCCTTAATTGTTTTTTTTCTTTGCGTCACTTAGTTTACAAAATGGAAAACTTGAAATATCGCGTTATTTACGAGTACGAGTTCCACTGTGTGCGACGGTGCCGCAAAAGAAAACACAGTTTTTTGTTCCAACGTTTTCGTTCTGGAAATTTCGACCTGCAGAACAAGCCCCGTGGACGGCCGGAGATCAAAGTTGATAATGAAGAATTGAAGGCTATTTTGGAAGCGGATCCATCGCAAACCACGCCCGAGTTAGCTGCAGGCTGCGGAATTAGTGATAAAACTGTTTTAATTTTAATAAATACTTGAAGCAAATTCGGAAGGTGAAAAAGGTTGAAAGGTGGGTACCTCACGAATTGAGTGAAGCAAATCAACAAACGCGCGTTAGAACGCTAGACCACACACACACAACAGACGGCTACCAAATTAGAGGAGCTTCAATTAGAATGTCTAAGACATCCACCGTACTCTCCGGACCTTGCCCCAACAGATTACCATTTTTTTCGAAATTTGGATAACTTCTTGCAAGGGAAAAAATTCAACTCCGATGGGGCAGCCCAAACCGCCTTCAAAGATTTTATTGATTCCCGTCCGAATGGTTTTTTTTAGTAAAGGAATCGATGAACTGTCCGAATGGATTTTTTTAGTAAAAGGATCGATGAACTACCTATGAGATGGCAAAAGTGCATAGATAGCAATGGTACATACTTTGATTAAATGAATATATTACATTATGTTCCTCCCATACAAAACGCCAATTTCATATGTAAGGAACTAATATAACGTTATTATTATTATTGAAGGAAGAGAGACCAACTCTCTTCAGCCGGACTACGATTGCCTCTGGACTAGAGCATGCAATACCACAGTACATATTCAATACCTGCGATATTGCGGTATCGGACATATAATACCGCAAAATTTGCGATATTGCGAAATTAGTAACAAAGACCGTATATCTTTTGAACTTATAAAAACTTAAATGGTTATCCATCTTTTGCCTATCCCGCCCCTCATACCTTGTGATAGCATGATTTTACTAGAATACTACACTTTTTTTAATGGAATGTCAAATTAGATTTTTGATTTAGGGGTCGTGTTATTCGATTTCCAGGTTTTATTACATCCTTCACCAGTCGTACATGGATCACTAATTATACAGCCCATTTAAACCATGAGAGTAGGTTCATATTTAGCTTTCGTTACTGTTACTAATAATGTTATTATATTTCCAGGGTCGATAGCAAATAGACCGGTAACTTTCCACCCGAGCAAGTTTAGTGACATCTATCGATGGCAATGGCCATGTGAAAGCCGATCTTGTCAGTAGATAGATTGAATTGGTGGTACACTACTCGCTCGCTACTTGCTACTCTCTACTCTCTACTCGGATGTGTGGCAGAGTAAATATCATTAGGGTGTGTCCACACTCCGCGCCGGGCGGTGCGGCAGGAAATCGATTACGTCACTCAGGCGCTAGTGCTATTCTCATGCCTGAATTGGGAAGTGTACATCACCCCTTACATACATCTACAGCCATAGTTCTCGGAGGTGTCCTTGTCCGGCCGAACCAACTTTCCAGGGAAATCCTCCGTCCTGTTTTACTTGGTTAGCGAATGACATTCACTAGTTATTATTTTACCACGAAAATAAATCGAAATAACTGAATGTTAAAGAAACAAAAAGAAGAAGCTAGAATAAATCATGTTCATTCATTGTTCTATTAATTTGGTGTTAATGTAAAGCGACTGATCGATTTGAAGTCGGAATATTTATTTTTTTTTTTTTGGTTTTAGGCAATTCACCCTGAAAAGAGTGCTTTGTGCCGGTAATAGTTAAAGTGGATAAAAAAAATCGGTTAATCTATTGGTAAAATAATAAACCAAATTAAATATTGGACTCATTTAGATCACTAAAACAAATTAAATATTGAATTCATTCAGGTTAATATACTTACATAAAGCTGTATGAACACGAGAATTGTTAAGAGATAAAAGGTATGAGATGTTAAGGGGGGACTGGTGTGTGATTTTAATAAGCCGGCGGTATATGTTCTTGAAAGATGAATGGTTTTTACAGTTAAAGAAAACGTGGTCGAGGGTTTCCTCTTCCACACCGCACTGGCAGACCGGATCATCTAAAACTCTAATTCTAGACAAGTGAGATGCAATTGAACAGTGACCAATTCTAGTGTTCTTAGAAATCTATTTTCCCGACAACAAATGTTAGTGTTATTAATTGTTTAATAATAACGTGACTGTTATTGACTTATTTAAAAGTATAATATTGTTTAGGTGTTGTGAGATACTGAGAAGTGGGAAATAAATCATTTTCTTTACATTATTAATTTGCTTCATATTATTCTCGTTCGTTTATTTATTTCTAATTGTTCAAGTAAATTTGAACAATTAGAAATAAATAAAGTTGTTAAGTGGAAGGTGGTTAAGAAATTAAAAATAATTCACTAAGAAATTTCTGCGAATTTTTAAAAAGTGCTTTTATTATTTTAACGTCGAAGATATACGTTCGAAAAATCTAGTTGAAAATACCCTTCCCGTCTGTCCGATATTAGTAGCTTGACAGTCGTTACAATATGGTCACAATCACAAAACAGCTGTCACAATAATAAAAAACTAACATATTTGCAGAACTTAATAAAAACATTTTTTATTTGATTTATATTAAATAAATAAATAATTGAGTTTTACGAATTAAACAAAAAAACAATTGATTAATGAATTGTATTAGTGTTTAATAATCACTTGGGGTCACAATTCCTCGATAAGAAAAATCTTTATTCTCTAATTATACTAAAAACATGAATAATAACCCAGTCTAACATTTTTCGTTTTTTTTTTGTTTTTGTTTTGTTTTTTTTTTTTAAAGAAAGACAAACATTAATTATGGGGAATAACCCAACAATGTTTGAAAATCTCCTACTACCACCACAGAAAGCCGAAAATGTTGCTTTCGTTGTGATGGAGGACTTAGCCAGCCGAGGAGACCCAAGCGCTATGCCCACTCAACCACTGACCAGTCAGATAAGACACTTACCAAAAGTAAGAATTACAACTTTTTCTCATGAGGATTTCGGAACAGAAATAATATACGAAATACTCGCACTGTACGCCATTGAAAGCGCCTTTCTGTAGTGTAGTGTCACCTTCACAAAACTTCCCAAGAAATTTCGTCAAAAGTTGGATGTAAATCAATGTACAACAAATTATGAGGCCATGGAACTATAATATCCATACTCCTAGGATGGGGCAAGTTTATCCTAATAGATTAGCTTGTGGTAATCTTCATGCATTGGTATCAGTTTGCGTTCGTTTCATTCTAATCATTCGATCGAATGGTTTCTCCTCTCATCCCTTCTTCTGTGTAAACTAACCGAGAGCAGGGAGCCGAGTCCGCCGACTGTTTGCAGAGAGACTCCTTAAAATATACTAAGACACGATCCCGTCTCGAAGATTGAATCCCGTTATTATTCAAGAGGCTGCAAGGGAACTGTTTAAACAAGAGTAATGGAAATGAAATGATGGCAAAAAATAGATTCATACGACAACTCCCTCCACGAACTGCTTTTGCTGAGTGAACATAATTTCATAATATTACTTAACTTCTAAAGATATAACATTTTTAATTATAACAAAAATAAGGTTTTTTTAAACTTTCACCTTTTGAAATATGAGTGGTTGAATAATCTCGGGAGATCCCGTGTTTCAAAATCCGGTCGCGCCGATATTCGTTATATTCTCTGATTTAAGATGTGTTTTCCGATATTATATATTTTTTTCAATGCTAAATAAGTTATTGAAGTGATGAATCACTGTAACTTAGTGAATCTACCTATATCTATCTAATTTAAAGAACACAAAAAATAATATTGTCAACCTTTTATAAACAAGCATTTTCTTTCAAGTGTCGTTACTGGTAACTCAGCCGAATAACCGCCCAACTCCTTACATTGACCCTAACTCTCCAACACTTAATAATTTGTTTTAGTTGAAAAAAAAAAAGCTTTACACAACTTTAGAATGTAGCTATAACCTTGTGGTTATCCATTATAAAAAAATGAACCAATTTTACTTTGTTTGAACCACTTTTATATGCTGGTGGTTTTTTTGAAATTTTAAATAGACAGTCACCTTTCTCTTGTTTTTAAGGTCAAAATTTCATCAGTATCGAGACTGTGGATTTGTTCATAAAACAAAGCCACTCCGCCAATGTCACTCTATTTGATATAATTCTAGCGAGTACCCGCCATCCGGCTTGCATAGCAATGCCGCTCTAACAAAGAATATGTTTGTGTTTTAATTTTTTTTTTGAAGTGCTTTTGTTTTTTATATTATTTTGTTTTTGCGATATCAAAAGGTTTTTCGTGGCATGATTTCCGAGGCCATATACGTGTGAGAAGCATGGATTTTCAAAATTTACCCCATGCTATCCCCTACCGCTACTATGTCTCCTATGCAATTCCTCCCTCTGCCTCTCCCTCGTCCGCCACCTTTTTGTCACCCATCCTCTCTTCCCGTCCCGCTTTTCCCTTCCAAATTCCCCCTTCTGCGTTCCCATTCCACCTTTCACGCCTTCCCGCCTCCATCGTTCAAGCGCACCCACCCACTCCTTCATTCCCCTCTGCCGTAATTTTTATACACATTTCATAACGCCAGAGCTCACCATTCTATATATACACACCTTCAAGGGCAAGCGCACAACAATCACCAAAGTTTCACCGCAACAGGATGAATGGTTTAGGAGCGCGTAAGGGACAAACAAAGAAACATTCATTTTTATATATTCAGAATATATGGAGAAGAAAGATAATAACATCACCCTTAACTAAATCAATAAAGTATTAAGGATGGGAATTACGAATCTAATATAAAAAAAGATTATAATTAAATCTTTCGACTTAAAAAATAAATCCGTTTTGTGCATTCTTGGGGGAAAAGGAATCTCACGCTCTTCGGTATTTCCAATCAACCTGCCCCGCGTCGCACACCGCACACTGCATAAGCATGTAGGGTATACTATACCTTCACACAGACTCGAGTTGGTGTAAGCATAGTAATAATAATTGTTTTGTCTTTGATCCTCGTCTTTCAAGGGAGCCAATAACGCTGGAATCCCAACACGAGGCGGATGAGTGGCTCCGGCTCCGGCTCCGGCTTGATACGGGTGCGGTGTTCGGTGTTCGCTGTTAGTTGTTCGCTGGGGGAATGTTGCGCCCTTCCGAGAACAGAATTGAAATTTAACTTTTCAATTTGGTATGACAATTGAGCTCCGCGGGGGTTTTGGAGGGGAGTATATGGACCTGGGGAACGAGACTAGTTACGGGCATTTAAGTGATCTTTGAATGGATAGGAAAAAATAAAGCCTAGGATTTACAGAACGGATATTACTGGCACCTTATTTAAACTTAAATAATCACTTTTTTAATTTCACTTTTTAATTTACATGAATACTTTTAGACGTTCAAATAACAAATTTTCAATGCGTAGTTATCAATATTAATCGATCCCTAATCTTTTCTTAATCATTAACATTTTGTATTTTTTAGTTGGAATGTGGAAAATGTTGACATCAGGCGATAGATCATTTAATAGCCCAACCTTTTTCCGAGAGGCATTACTAATGTTAGATTAGTTCTGGATATTGCAACCTGGTCAAAAAATTGTATAATTGTCGAGTGATTTTTACAAAAATTTCTGGATTGGTGACTTGAAATAATACATATTGGACAATAATGAGGTAAAATAGGAGTAGGTATATTAGATAGTTAAACGTTACAAAAAGAAATTTAAAATTAAAGAAATACTTATCAGATACATTCAGAACTCACTCAGACCGGGAAGTGTCGATTAATTTAATCTATTAACTAACAATTAAGAATCGAACCTACAATAATAGGTAGGTAATAATAAAAATATGATTTATACAGCGCCATTTTCATTGAAGATCTCCTCGAGGGCGCTGACGCATAATCTCATGACAATAAAATCGGCTACGCCATATAATTAATCACCGGTTATATTTTTTAAGTTGTAAGTTTTCTTCTTTGAGTAGTTGTTTTCGACCCCAATGCCAATAGTCTCCTACTAATATGAAAGCACCTGTCACCACTCAGTAGATATTTCTTAGTACTACTTAAGTCTTCTAATGTATTCAAGGGTGAATTTGAGACTTTCTAGTCTGTACTCGGACACTGACCAATAATCTGTTAGAGTCGTTATATAAAAAAATCTACATCAATGTTATCATATTTATTTATACCGGAAAATATGTTATTTACTGAAAATGTAATATTTATAAAGGCTAATGTAATAAGTAAGTATTTGCTCTGGTTTATTTCCACGGTTAGAAAGACTTTCTAGTTGATCGAGTTTGGCCGTATAATACTTAGAGCAAGTAAGTTTAATAACATTTCCCAAACACCCTTTGTGATAATCAGGATCAATGTCTATCGCTAGAGTAACCCTGTCTGTGTGGCGGTGGGCTGGGGGTGCTGGGGGTGCTGGGGGTGCTGGGAGTGCGGGGGTGCCGGGGGTGCGCGGGGGAAGAAGGTGGCAGAGGGCGGTAAAGGGGGTGGGGGGAAGAAAAGCAACAGGCGGAAAGTGCGTCCGGTTTCCTAGAAAGGTGTTTTGTAAGCTATTGGGCTATTTGTCAAAGGACTCTAGAGCCCTTATACTTTATTATGAGTTTGGGAAGATTTCGGTCTTGATATTGTTTTACTCGTAAACTTTTAAAATTAAAATCTTACTCGGATTAGTTTGTGTTGCACGCTAATATTATATTGTTAGAACCACCGCGACGTTCAGTTAAAAAGTTAGATTTATGGATTACTATCGACGATACGTGTAACTACGATGAGTGCTGGGAAAGAATGGAGGTATTTTCATTATTTTATTGATCAGTCTTCCATAATAATTATGAGATATTTTGGCCCAAACTATTTCCCAAAAATATACTTTGGAATATTTCAATTACTGCCAATTAGTCAAATATTGAGAACCGAATTTAATAACTGTGATGGTAGAGATTTTAAAATATTGTTATTCGTAATGACTACATAAAACACTAATATTAATGGGGTAATTAATTTTTTTTACAATCCTTGGGGGCTCTTTTTCACTGAGGTTTTAAAAATACTCGTAAAATACATTGAAGGCAAAGGTGCTTATCTGCCTTCTCTCATTGGAACTGTAATATTTATGCCCCTTTCTTCTCGAATAGCTACAGCGCGGATTTTTTTTTAATCCTGGGAAAAATGCAGTACACGATTGCGCCTTTTATGATAACTGTGACGAGAACCATCCTTCTTCGTCGGGGTCGGTTCATACATATTTATGAATCCAATTGACTGAACTGCGTTTGAGATAGATTGTTCCGTAAGTTTTTGGTCCGTCTAAAAGCGAGGGATTTTTAGGAATTAATTAAAATAAATAAACGTCCGGATTTTTTATTTCACGATAAAATTTGAGATTATTCAAGTTGAGTGTGTCGGCTGCGATCATTCATATTTTCAAACGCACGCATTACTTCTAAATTCTAAAGAGTAGAAGTGTAGAAATTAATGGTTATGTTCTGTCGCTATAAGTTAACTACCAAGCTGCACGCGAGGCGCTTTCATCAGCATCACACTAAATAAAGTAGATGTGGAAATTTGTTAAAAAGTTGACAAATATTAATTGCGGTTTGATCTCGGTGTAAGAAATTATATAACAATTTTGGAAAGGTCACCTAACATTCCCCCAATAAATTGCTTTTCGTGGTCATCTCTAGCAATAACTCTTGTCTCTCCTACTAGTGTAGGTGTGTAGGTACTGTATACGCGCGGAGAGGAGTCTTGCTACGTGGCAGTTGGAAGTTGGCAGTAATTGCTTCACAAAAGAAGGAATTCCAATACCTCCTTTGATGTCCTTTGCTTCTGGTCCCAGTATAACATTTCAAACCATAATGAATTAAATTCGGAAAATGACAGACCAGTGACAATAAATCGTATTTAAACGAAGATAAAAACGTTTCGTAAGAAAGTGTTCGTCAAAGACGTTATTATTCACAAAAGTCTGAATTTAATTACGCAACAGTTTGATGATTGAAATTTCTTGCGTTTTCGAAATGAAGGTTGAAATGATTCATATTTAATTAAGATTTAAACTGACGGATTGATGTGAGATAAACATAATTGGAATTGCGTATTCTGGAGTTGGTACTAAATAATAACAAAATTTCTTACCGAATTCTTTATAAGTAAACCACTAGAAAAATACAATGTCTTTCTTCCCACAGTCTTTACACAATTTTCTTTCGATCTGAAATAAACGGTCTACGGTGTTGAAAAGTTAAATAAAGTTTCTCAGAATTAAAGTATTTTTGTAAATAACAAAATGACTATTGTTTTAAATTTACTAGTATACACACATCAGTATCCCACGGGTACCATGTTTGTATTTCTATGTATATACATAATGTGTTCGCTAGCATTATATATTTTAATAATTACTAATTAGGTACAACCAATGTACCCACATTTCAACATACAAACCAACCTCGAAACAAACTGCTCACATACCTCGAGAAGAACAAAACTATTAACGACCGTCAATACGGATTCCGGCGGAACCGCTCGTGCAGCGATCTTCTCGCGTATGTGACGCATGTTTGGGGGCGGTGCCTGGAACGTTTCGGTGAGACCCAAACGGTTGCACTGGATATTTCCAAGGCCTTTGACCGGGTTTGGCACCGAGGGCTTATCAACAAACTGTCTTCTTACGGACTTCCCGCATCCTGGTGTACGTGGATTGCCGACTTTTTGAGGGAGAGGTCGATTCAGGCGGTTGCTGACGGTTTCACCTCTTCCTCGCATTCGATAAATGCTGGCGTCCCACAGGGTTCGGTTCTGTCACCGACTTTGTTTCTATTGCACATCAATGACCTCTTGTCATGTGCACCGATTCATTGTTACGCGGATGACAGTACAGTCCATGATAGCTTTTTGTTTGACAAGCCCCCAAAGGGTACACAAACTCTAATAGCTCGGAGGGCTTTGAAGCAAAGAATGGACGGTTACCTCGAGAGTGTTTTCTCTTGGGGTAAGAATAACCTCGTCGAATTTAATTTTTTAAAGACCCAATCATGTTTGATAACGTCTAAAAGGGATCGAAATTAAAATCTAGTCTCCTTCAACGGAAGCAATCTTCCGAACAGGACCTCCATCGATATGCTTGGTGTAACTCTAAGTGACCAGCTCAAGTACGGGGGCTCCATCGAAACCAGAGTTAAGTTAGCCTCTCAGAAACTGGGCGTACTGTACAGGGCCCGCAGATACTTTAATAGTAGGTACACAACTGCTAACCCTGTACAAATCGCAAGTGCGCCCCACGGTTGAATTTGGCAGCCACCTCTAGTCTGGAGCTCCAAAATACCTAAAAAAACCCTTGACTCTGTGCAGAAACGGGCGGTCCGTTTGATAGATTCTCCCATCTTAACAGACGGACTGCAATCTTTGGGGCACAGGCGTCAGGTGGGAATGCTGTCCTTGTTCTACCGGTATTACAATGGAAGATGCTCCGAGGAACTAGCGTCATTGATCCCCTCGGCACCGGTGCATAGTCGGGAAATACGCCAAACACGCGCCCAACATTTGTACACGGTTGACATTAGTCACATGAGAACGGGTCATTTCTATGACTCGTTCTTGAGTTCAACGGCCTGGCTGTGGAACGGTTTGCCGGCCTCTGTGTTTCCTCCCTCCTACAACATGGGTCTCTTCAAGACCCGTGTTCACTCCTTCCTTTCCTCAAAAAGACCCTCCACACAGCATCTTCAAAGATGACATAGGCCCTGAGGAAAGTCATTTTCCTCAGGGCCTCCTGTGTGGAGTTAAAGTAAAAAAAAAAACCTACCGAATGGTCGCTGTGGACATCTCAAATCTTATTCAGTTTGTTGAAAACCCTCGCTGGTCACAAAGCAACCTTTTCTAAACGATTAAAGTTGGAAGGGTCTTAACCAATTTAATTTAAAATTCAAAAACCATTTTTAAGCCTGAATTTGAAGCGTCCCGCTTTACAAGAGAAGGCTCTGCCCACTTCGTTAATGACACACTGGGCAAGGGCACTCTCTCACACTCTCTCTGGGCACGGTGAACGTTTACGAATATTTAGAATATCAAGGATGGTTTTTGGCAATTTAGCGGTGGGCGGGAATAGGTGCGGGGGTGTAGTGAGGGTCGAGACAGGGAGGGGACCGCCCGCCAAATTGAAAGGGCGGCCAGGCGAGGGTAAGCGGCTCTAATCTATCTACAACTCACAGACCATCAATAGGCGCCCACATGTGTTGGGCGATGTGAGATGCGCTGGACTCTGTTCGCTTTGGTATTATGTTTGTTGATGTTTTTGGCCCTGCCAACGTTAAAGGGAATATTCCATCCTCAAGTGGCTTGATGATGATACAATACCGATTTGCTGCCGTGACCTCTACGCCGGCGGTTGAAAGGCAGTACCTATGGCGGGTGTAGGCGTAGAGGTGGTGGGCAGTGGCCGTAGTGGATAGCTGTTGTAGCATTTGAGCCTGGAATGGTAGTGGCTGTAGCAGTAGTGGCCGTAGTGGATAGCTGTTGTAACAGTTGCAGGCCTGGAAATGTAGTGGCTGTAGCGGCAGTGGCCGTAGTAGAATGCGGTTGAAGCAGTTGCACCTGGAATGGTAGTGGCTGAAGCAGCAGTGGCCGTAGTGGATAGCTGTTGTAGCAGTTGAGCCTGGAATGATAGTGGCTGTACCGGCAGATACCGTAGTGGATAGATGTTGTAGCAGTTGCTGCGCCTGGAAAGGAATATTCTATCCTCAAGTGGCTTGATGATACAATACCGATTTGCTGCCGTGACCTCTACGCCATGTCACCGCGAGAAGTGGCTAGCTGGTGTAGCAGTTGAGCCTGGAATGGTAGTGGCTGTAGCAGCAGTGCCCGTAGTGGATAGCTGTTGTAGCAGTTACGTCTGGAACGGTACAAGGTTGTAACGGCAGTGGCCGTAGTGGATAGCTGTTGTAGCAGTTGCTGCGCCTGGAACGGTAGTGGCTGTAGCGCAGTGGCCGTAGTGGATAGCGGTTGAAGCAGTTGCGCCTGGAATGGTAGTGGCTGTAGCAGCAGTGGCCGAAGTGGATAGTTGTTGTAGCTGTTGCGCCTGGAATAATAGTAGCTGTAGCGGGCGACTGTAGTAGCTGTAACGGTAGAGCGACGGAGTGTTATTGGCTTACGTGGCAACTATTCATACTCATATACTCATATATTTATAAAAAACATTCACTTTTGCATTTGGTTGTTTATTTCATTCATCTCTGAATTAAAATTTGCTGGATTAAAAAACAAAGCCTAATAATTTTGGAAAACTTTTTTCATCTAAAAATGATTCGGCAGGGGTCCCCATCGTCTCGCCCATTATCCATACTTTTTTTTAAATTAAAAGTGAAGTGAAGGGGAGATGTCAGAGAAGCGAAACTACACAAGACAAGTATTTAGGCTAATCAATGATTAGAAAAAAAATAATGCGTTCTTTGCAAGCTATTACAATTTTGAATAAATGCTTTTATTTCTACTAATCGCATGTATGAAAAGTTATTGAATTATTATTTCAGTATTGGGATGTGAAGTATTTATAGCCTAAAAATGGCTTCGTAAAATGAAACACCCACACATAATTATTGCATCAGTCAGCATCCGCTTAGCAATTCGAAGTGGCTTGACCCGTGCGAACTTGTGTCCACCCCTCAAGAAGAAAACCACTTATAAATTAATAAATTATGTCCAATTTTTTATAAGAACAACTCCCTTTTTACAACTTTTGATGGCTATTCTCATCAATGTAATATATCATTTGAAGAAGAAGATAGCAATAATAATCAAAACGAAAATATGAAAGAGAACAAGACACAGAAAAATAGAAAAAGATAAATAATGTTTACAACTGGGACTCGAACCCAGAACCTCTCGTCTTACCGGGACGTGCGCTTTTACCAATTCAGCCATTGCCTCCTTCCGTCAAACCGTCGTAAATTTTAATCTCATATTCTAAAATTTTAGAATTAACAATATTATCATCGACTAATTTTTCCAGAGAGGTTGTCGGTTCGAGTCCCAGTTAAGACCATTAAGATTATTAGTGTTATCTTCTTCTTCAATGATATATAAATGATGTTCTCACGCACTCGAGTTTTGCGCCAAGTCACAGTAAACCTCATAAAATCCAAGTGGGTTATGTCCAACACCGTCGCAGCATTTTTTAGCCCCGCTTTAGCAGCGTCCTTTCACCGAGAACTTCGGTTTCAATACAGTTACAATACAGCGCAAAGAATGTTTGACTTATATTTCCCGGTTATGTACCCAGAGTGCTGTCAGTTAACGATTTGCTAATATTAATTACAGACTCCCCTCGACGTGTTAAATTCCTCGAGTGCGAGTTGAAAATTACTCGAAATGAAATTATATATATTTTTTTTCAAAATACAAAGCAATGAGAGCCGACTTTAATATTCCGTTTGAACAATTCTCCGGATTCATTGTTTTACTTTTGCAAACGATTATTGTGAGACTTAAAAATAACGAGGTCTTTTGTTTTCTTTTGGCATGAATTTTACGAGGGCGGTTTAATAAGACATCCCATTTTTCAGCAACGGGCGTGCAAAGTGATGCGTGCTTCTTCATGGATAACGTGCAAAAAGAATATTTTATTTTGTCGAATCTTTCATACGATTGTCTTAAAACATGCCTTTCTGATACAACGTTTAAAGAGAAGTTGAAATTTGTATGTTTGTAATAAAGTCACGCTGGTTGACTCAGTTGAAAAACATCGGGTTTTTGTTTCGCCGAACTGATTTTTTTTCTATTTAATGACGTTTTGTGGACGGGGATTTTCTATATACTGGCACTCAGCGAATATTATGATGCTGGTATGTAAATAAATCTAATCAAGCGTTTATTTTCGCGAGCTCCCTCTTTCCTTTGAGCCGCTAAAAGCCTGAAGTTTGCTGATGGCAAATTGCTTCCCTCGCCTCGATGGCCTGGATGCGAAAGATGGGAGGTCGAGAGACGCGGTGGCGGTGGGTGCATGAGAGACGAGAGACGGTGACGAGTGACGAGACATCATTAGTCGGCCGCGTCGGGGACACAACAGTATCGAGTCGTCCTCCCCTGTCCCCTGTCCCCTGCCCACAGTGCCCACCCCATCCCGAGGTGACAATGTCAATAAGCAGAAAGGTAAAAGTACACCGTGAACCTTCACGTTACAAGGCAATGATATTAAATTCCCCTTTTAATGAGATTCTCGGGGTTTAATCGACCCGTTGAAATGTGTGGGGCCGTTGTAGTTAGCGTGCAAATAAGGTGACGTCACGCGCCAACACCCCTTCACGGTACTCGACACCCTTTACGCAGTCACTTTGTGCAACAGGATATTGACTAAGTACTAATACTTTTCACTACAGGGAGACCAATTGCGTGTTAAACAAATTCATCGGTGATTTGAAAAGTTTATATTTACCTATTCATAACGAAAGTAACGCTGTCCGAAACAGTGCTTAAAGAAGGATGTAGCGCAACACGGCATAACATCCCAAAAATAAATAACATTAATACTTTTGGCCGGGAAAATCTTAAATAATAACTTGCCTATTCATGTTAAAAAAAGATGTATACCACTTACTCTGAATATACTTTGATTACAAAACCTCTAACTTAAACAATCCCATAAATCAACGGAGAGCTTCTTGATTCCGACACAAACCATTTGTCTTGGCTTGCATCCTCTTGATCGACTATTTTTACGGAAGGAATATAAAATACGGGTTTTTTCTAACGTACGAGAAATATGAATTGGTGATTATGAATTTGAATATGTATGTCGGTTCACTGCTTGATTTCCACAAAAATACTATAAACTAAAGTAATACGTACAGACGTATGAAGTATGAATGTGTCTTCTCTATTACACTTACTTTATTACAGTTGTCATAGTCAAACTGTGATTTGAGAATGTCGGTGGCTACGAAATGGCTCCACGAATCCGTGTGTTTTTGTTTTGATAAGGTTCTCATGCTCCTCTGGTTAGCATTAACTTCTCGTAAAGTTAGCGAAGAAATTAACATTTTCATTTATTCTCTGAAAAATGAAGAGTTAAAACTTTTCACGTTTGTTTTTCCTAGAGGTACAAGTCACAATAGAGGAAACAATGGATGCCAGTGCTTTATGAGGCGTGATCGTGTAATGTTTGTTGGCAGAGAAAACTTGGACTTGGCTCCTTTTTGAAATTTTCCCTGCCATAACGGATGTGATTAATGTGGTTTTTATTCATGATTTTCCGTTTCCAACTGAATTTATAGTAACAATAAAACGCTGGTGTTTGTACACGCCACACATACCTACGCATATTCTATAGTTTAGTGTATAATGTTGATATAATAATATCATATTTGTTCAGGGTTTCGGTTGATTTCTATTGTGTCTCATCGATATGACGTGCACAACATGCCATCATTGTTTGTCAGAGAGATTTCTTCGTGCTTAAAACAGTTTTCACATAAAACACAGTTCAATAATAGAAGGGAGTGCCAATATAATGCTTGTAGGAATTTAATGGATTTAATTATAGTGCATATCGGAGTCGTGTAGTATTTAAGATAATTGTCTGAATACCTTACAAACGCATTAGCGTTGGTTCCGGACCGATTGGGGGCTGGCGCTGGCAGCAAGCTGACCTAATTTACAAGGTTAATTTGAAATGTTATAATCGAAGGATGATTACGATTTGAATTTCATCGGAATGAACCGCCCTCGCCCGGTGAAAGCAATTTCACCCAGTCATTGTTGTTCAGATGTTAGGTACTAGAACTACGCGGTTCGGCAACGATCCGGTCAGTAGTTACATCTGCAGGATAGGAAATCCTATGGTAATTTATGTTACGCGTATACGGTAAACAATTTATGGAAATGTGACGACACTGGTTGGTGCGGTGCGGTTCTCGGTGCGGACCTCGCTTACATCTGTCTCGTAGCTTTCCGGAGCAGGACCACAATTGCTTTGTATCCAGCTGACACTATATCCGGGTCCGGTCCTTATTAACATCCCCGTCCTCGGTCGCATAATTTGCCGCTCTGCTTTTGTATTCCGGCCATACTTTGTATATTGCCTTGTGTTGTGAATTGTGACCCTCGCATGGGGTGACACATTGAATTTTAAATTGTCAAATCGTGAGGTGAGAATAATAAAAAAACGAAATTATACAAATGAAATGAGACTGAAAAAGCTTCTTACCTTCTCTATTGAGCTTTATCGAGTCTTAAATCGAAGCTTTATTTAGTCTGTTTTGTTATCTAGTAACGTTACCGTCTTTGTATATAATATTGTATATAACCATATTTTTTCCAAAAATTTAGGTATTTTATGAATACATATAATGTAATAATGTTTATATTCTATGTAGCTGTCTCAATTTAAAAAAAAAAATGTTAAAAGAACCCGCTGACAAACTAATATCAATCAGTTTAAACGGTATATTCGTTTATCTAAATTTGTCTTTGAATTGAAATGTAAATAAATAATAAAATTTACCAATAAAAAAAAAAATTAAACCCTTTTTAAGTTTTTTTCCTGCTAAAATTCAAATATTGCTCTCATAGCCACTGTCCTGGAAACATGTTGAATTTTGCTCATCGTACAATTATTTTACACAGGGTCTAAGAAAAAAATAGGAATTTAAATAAGTGTACATAAATAATCATTGCTTCAGAATGGTGTATGAAATGAGTTTATCACATAAGTAAAATATAAGGTAGGATGTAGGAAGAGGAAGTACGAAGTAGAAAGGGCGTGGACTACTTTCCAATTACACACGTGACGTGCTATCGTAAGTACCTAAATCAGTTCAGATTGCGCGAGCGCTTCTAAATTGGTTTGTTAGAATCGAGTTAAAATTAGGAGGACTTTGAGAATCTTAAAACGGAAGATGGAGGTATTTACCGACTAAGCTCACAGGCGACGAGGGACGATTAGAAGACAAAACCATTTTCTTTGTACCGGATTCAAATTGGGTTGAGTTTTCAGGAAACCCGCACCGAACTTCAAAGCTACAATCTCAGAGAAGGCGACATTGTAGAAAATACGTTGCCAAATAATATGGCCGTGTTAGGTTTTATACTATTATGTATTCCGTTTTATTCTAATTTGGCAAGATAAGTCTGATGTCTAAATGATTTGCAAGTTTAAAACATATCTTAAGTAAAAGAGCTGTGTCAAAAGAAATATAAGTGGGATATTTAATTTTTTTATTTTTTTTGGAATTTTCCTAAGGAATTTCTTTGATTTGTCTATGCCATAAGTGTGGAGGGTCTTTTCAGAAAAGGAAGTAGAGGAAGTTCTGGGAAGGAAATAGGTATGAGGGGTGGGTAGGGTCTCTCGATCCAGCCCGCCACGCAGCAGGTGGGCAGTCGCATTGCCCGCCAAGACCTGGACAAACCTTACCCCATGAACCCGGGCACCACTTCTAAGTCACCTAAGGTAGCACTTTAAGTGACCTATGGCAGAGGCGTTAGCTATTCAATAAATGGTGACCAGGGCGACGCGCGACGGTACCCATACCCACCTCCTGAAATGTACAAATATTATATTAATAAAAATATTTAAAGGTAGGAAAATGTCTATTTTCATGTTACCAGCTTTTCCTAGATTTTGAGAAGTTTAATTTGAAAAGGTTTGCACTGAATATTATTAACGAATTTCAGTGCTTTCATAATAATAATAAAAAAAACGTTTATTCGTCATTAGGTTTTTTACAGTATATATTACATTTTTTACATTTTGTTCTTTTATCATTGAGTCTATTGATGAAAAGGTCACTGCTCAGCTACAATTCAGGATATCTCCTGGAATGCAGCTGGTTTTCAGCAGTGAATAAATTTATTTATTTATTTATTTCTTTACATGGTACCTAGGTATGTTTACAATTCAGTTTGTAACCTCACTAGGTCAAGCCTGTGTTACCTGATAAGCTGAAGGCGATAGTACATTACAATGTTAACATGTAGGGTGACCATAATGTTGCGATTTGATTTTTAGAAATATTTTTTTTTTATTTTAAAAGAATTAAGATGAGAAATATATATATATATATATATATATATATATATATATATATATATATATATATATCCTGCTACATTTGTTACGTCCACCCCCTCAAATCTCCATAGCATTGTTGCGTCCACCGACTTACGGCGTCCGATATACGGACGCAACAATGTTTTGACCTCAAAATTGGCCAGATTGATGCTTACCCCATGTAGAATCATTTGGCAAAAATTGTCATGGAAGCAAAAAATCTCTCAGAATGTCTGGAAGCGAATATTGAACGTTTGACGATTCGCCGCCAGGTTCGCTACACGAAGTATATTTTGAGCAGCGTATATTTTCATAAATATTGGCGGTCCTTCTGCGTCCACGCAGATATATTATTTTTAAGACATAATGACGGTCGTGCTGCGTCTACACAGTTGGTCCTTATTACGTCCACGCAGCAATACTATTTTTAAGACATATCAACGGCTGTGCTGCGTCTACACAGTTGGTTCTTATTGCGTCCACGCAGCAACATTATTTTTAAGACATAACAACGGCCTTTCTGGGTCTAGACAGTTGGTCGTTCTTGCGTCCACGCAGCAATATTATTTTTAAGACATAACGACGGTTGTGCTGCGTCTACAAAGTTGGTCCTTCTTGCATCCATGCACAAATATTATATTCAAGACATAACAATGGCTGTGCTGCGTCTAGACAGTTGGTCCTTCTTGCGTCCACGCGGCAACATTATTTTTAAGACATAACGACGGTCGTGCTGCGTCGACACAGTTGGTTCTTCTTGCGTCCATGCAGCAATATTAATTTTTAGACAAAACAACGACCGTACTGCGTCTAGACAGTTGGTCCTTCTTGCGTCCACGCAGCAATATTATTTTTAAGCCATAACTAACCTACCATCTTATGGCGGGATTCACTTTCTGTCTACATAGTGAAATGCTTTGAACCAAGAATAGCGGCAATACAAGTAACGGTAAACGGCGACACAATATTAATTTTTTCAATTTATATGTCGACAATTAAACCAGAAAATCTTGAGGAATTTACAAACTGCATGGGTAAGGCAAACGCAATAATCAATGCTAGGAACTCGTCGAGTGCGATTATTTTGTGCGATTTCAATGCAGATCCCAAAAGTCTGTTCGGCCGAGAACTGGAAAAGTTCTGCGAAGAGTTTAAGCACGTTGGCGCCAATACTAAGGTGATGAACTGCAAGGGCGGATCCAGGGGGGGGGGGTTATGGGGGTCTTGACCCCCCCCCCTGGGCTGGGTCCAGCACCTAGGTGGACCACTAATTAAAATTGTTAAACATAATGTTTTTATATATTTTTTTTATTTATTATTATCAAAATTACCTAAGTACCTACTTTTTACTTGTATCTATTATTATCAAAATGAAATTATAACTTCTTGTGACTTGACCACTACTATGTGACCCCCCCCCTGGCGCTATGTGTCCCCCCCCCCCCTGGCGCCAAAGCTGGATCCACCCTTGATGAACTGTGATACTTTTACATATGTGAGTGATGCCCAAAGCACCACTAGCTGGTTGTTAGATCACTGCGTCGTCTCAAAAGCACTGGAAAACCCTATAAATAGCGTAAATGTACAATATGATGCAGTGTGGTCTGATCACTTGCCAATGATTATAAATCTAAACCTTCAATTTTTATCATCCTTTGTGTAGATTACGCTATATAAATCGAGGTGTTATACGAATCATCAAAATATTATTATTAACATTTTTAGAAGTTTGAAAGAATATTTTGTATACGTATTATATTCTGGACGCAGGAGTACGACAGTATTGTCTGCCCTTACTCAAAATGTATAATTTCATAACGCGCCGGTTCGCGCCATTATCACTATAGCATGTTCTTAGTTCTGAATGGCGATCGGCATCATTGTAAATGAACCCATTGTTGCCAAATCTGGCGATTTAATTCATCAAGGACTTAAACAATAAATAACAATATACCTAATATCTACTCGTAATGGCCACGAGGACGCAATACTATCGTTGTTATGGCTGTAATGACTGACTGTGAAAATTTGAGTGGGAGGACACAGCACGGCCGTCATTGTGATTAAAAGTAATTTGACACAGAATAGACACAAACCATCGGTATGATTTAAAAATAATATTGCTGCGTGGACGCAAGAAGGACCAACTGTGTAGACGCAGCATGACCGTCGTTTTGTCTTAAAAATAATATTGCTGCGTGATAATAGCGTAATACTAGCGTGATAATAGCGTGGACGCAAGAAGGGCCAACTGTGTAGACGCAGCAAGACCGTCGTCATGTCTTAAAAATAATATTGCTGCGTGATAATGGCGTGGTAATAGCGTAATAGCGTGGACGCAAGAAGGACCAACTGTGTAGACGCAGCAAGACCGTCGTTATGTCTTAAAAATAATATTTCTGCGTGATAATGGCGTGGTAATAGCGTGATACAAGCGTGATAATAGCGTGGACGCAAGAAAGACCAACTGTGTAGACGCAGCACGACCGTCGTTATGTCTTAAACATAATATTGCTGCGTGAACGCGAGAAGGACCAACTGTGTAGACGCAGCATCACCATCGTTATAATAATAATAATAGTATTTTATTCCAGAATTTATGCAGGGGTAGTGCAATGCAATATATTCCAAATTTTGAAATAACAAAAGAAATTAGACAAATAATGAGTTAAGGTTAAAAGTAAATAACAGCACATAAATAAAAATAAAAACGAATAAGCATGAAAAACATGAGAAATGAAACTGAAAAAATAATAAACAATAAAATTAATTCATGCAACTGTTTACGGAAGGTATTTCCTCGTCGTCTCCCGTCTCCAGAGGGCCATCAGGGGGGACTCCATATAGGCAGTCATGGCGGTGATGATCGCATTCTTCGATTGGCGTAGTCTGCACCATAAACCTCCCATGCGGTGGCAGACAAGTGCTCGGAAAGTGTGCACTCGTCCCTCCAGGAACATTTCCGTAGCACTGCAGTATCTCGGTAGGCGGAAAAGTTGACGATATGCTTATTGTAAGCAACCTTCAACTTATGCCATTGGGATGCAGTGTAGTCAACCCACAGTTCTGATGTGCACAGCGAGTGCCCGTGAACATCAGAAAAGAAGGTTCTTTCTACCTTCTCGCGCCGATATAAGGTTGTTAAAAAAACCATAGACAATGATAAAATTGGTATCCACAGTACCTATTCGCGATTGTTATTAAAACATTATATACAGGGCCCGCAGATACTTCAAAAGTACACAACCCTGTTCAAATCGCAAGTACGCTCTACGGTTGAATTTTTCAGCCACCTCTAGTCTGGAGACCAAAAAATACCTAAAAAAAACCTCAACTCTGTACAGAAACGGGCGGTACGTTTGATAAATTTTCCTAACAACTTAACAAACAGATTGCAATCTTTAGAGCACAGGCGTCAAGTAGGAAAGCTGTCCTTGTTCTACCGGTATTACATTGGAAGATAATTCGAGGAACTAGCGTCATTGATCTCTTTGGCACTAATGCATAGTCGGGAAACACGCCAAACATGTGCCCAACATATGTATACGGTTGACATTTGTCACATGAGAACAAGTCGTTTCTACGACTCGTTCTTAAGTTCAACAGCTCAGCCGTGGAATGATTTTCCAGCCTCTGTGTTTCCTCCCTCCTACAAAATGGGACCCTTCAACTCAATTTTTATACAATACATATAATAGATACATAAAATAATGAAAAGTATATGGAAAAAGCTTAAAATAATAAATGTATGAGCAAAAAAATCCCACAAGGCAATTCCTGTGCGTGGGTATAATATTGATTTTTTACTTTTATTTTTATTTCTATGGTTATAGTGAATATTTAAAGTATATATAAATTAGGTATTTAAAAAGAACAACTGAATAAATGCATTTATAAGGTACTTTGTCCTTTTATATTCATTTTGTATAAAAAATCACTTTCAAATATTTTCCAGTTTACATAATCTAATAAATTTCATTATTCTCGATATGGCATGAAACTCGGTTGAGGCTATTAAATTCTGAACTTCCGATGAGTTCGAGGTCATTAGTATTTTCACTTTCTGTTACTTGTTACTGTTTTTGTTTGTTTATTGAATCGAAATGGGAGATTTGGCCCACTATGCGACAGTTGTGCTGCATCTACACGGTAAAATTTTCACAATCACAGTCATATCTTCACAGTCACTGCAACTGTGAAGCTTTGGAAGATATGAAAAACATCAAATATCTTGGTGTTATTATAGACAATCATCTTAAGTGGAAATATCATATCGACAACTTTTTAATAAGGGTAAGAAAATTGATTCACATATTCTTTTCATTACGAAATATAATTAAACAACAGACCTAAGAAAAATATATTTCGGATTGTGCAACCCCAGCTTAACGTATGGTTGTATTGGTTGGGGTCAGGTAGAACAATTTTAGGTCTGCTTATGAAGGGCCAGAGATCCATAAATAATGTCATTATATCGCGTTCATTGGTCAAAACATTGCACATATAATTTCGTATCAGTGATCAATGAACCGGTGGATGCAATTTTTAGCCATACATTGTTTTTTTTTTTTTTAATTTGTCTAGTTTCTAGTTTTTCTAGATATTAGAAATATATTATAAGTTTGTACAGCGCCCTTGAGGTGATTTTTCACAAAAACTACGCTTTATAAATCAAATTATTATAATTATTATTTTGTGTACAGGTTCTCTAGTGATCAGCTGTACAAAAAAATTGATGTAAAAAGAGTTATTATTCGCGTACACAAAAAATCTAGAAAATATTAATAAAATTGATCATAAATATTACAAGAAGTCACACCACAAAGGATGTCGTAGTCCCAGGGTGAATACGGCAAAGTATCAAAAGACATATAAGTTTTAAGATTTTCACGGCCAGAAGCATTTTCGTTATATGTTTTTGGGGTGTTGTGCCGTGTTGCGCTACCTCCTTCTTTAGAAGGAGGTAGCGCAACACGGCACAACACCCCAAAAACATATAACGAAAATATCAAAAGACATATACATATCTGAGACTGAAATTATATAATAAAATCCCCCCCAGAATTAAATATTAAAACATGCAAATTGTCCTACATCGCATCGGTTCAATTAAATAACTAAATGGCTGATTGGCTTTGGTAGGGTGGAGTCTGAAATACTATTAAATAATGTTAATTAATAGTTCACATGGTTACCTAATAATGGTACATTTAGTAAAAACTTAGTATCATCATCGTCACTCTTGGCTCTACAACCCCTGGTGGGTCTTGGCCTCCTCGAGAGTCTTCCTCCACTCATCACGGTTTTGTGGCAGTTCTCTCCAGTTTACAATCTCCGAGGCGGATATATCTTTGAAAAAAAAACTTAGTATACATGTATTTAAATAAAAAATAAAAAAAAAACATTTTTTACAGAATAAATTTTTGGCATTTCATTAACGGCACATTTAATAAAAAAAAGAGTAGGTACATTTAATTTAGAAGAATAAAAAACAGCCTTTTTTTACAGAATAAATTTTTGGCACTTACACCAGCATTTAGTTCCTTATAACGGGCAGTCTGCCTAGCTAGGAACTAATATCGACCTACATGACATAATAACACTTGTACACATTTTTAATATTTACATTTATTTTGCAATATTATTACTAGATGTTATTTTTGCTACTTATATGTATTTATCTAATGTAATGTAATAAATAAAAAAATGTCTGTAAAGCTAGAAATTTTTTTAGTGATGAGTAACAGCATGCTAAGTGTGAATGGCGTTTGGCATCGTTGTATATATACCCATTGTTGGCAAATCTCAAAATCAAAAATACATAACAATAATATAGGTATCTACTATCTACTCGCAAATGGCCACGAGGAAGCAATATTATCGTCGTTATGACTGTAGACCAAGAGCTACTTTACACTTTCAAAAATATAGGAGCTGAGCACGTGCAGGACTGATGCCTGCTAGGTTATGGTTATTGTACTTATGCTATGACTATGGCTCATATATACAGTCATAACGACGATAGTATTGCGTCCTCTTAGCCAAACGCGAGTAGATAGTAGATACCTATAATATTATTGTTATGTATTATTTGAGCCCTTGATGAATGAAATCGCCAGATTTGGCAACAATGGGTATATTTACAACGATGCCAAACGCCATTCAGAACTAAGAAACGTCTGCGCGGGTGGACATTCTCATAAGATTTTTTTAGAGTGGGTGGTAAATTAATGTCCCGGCCTAAAAATGTTCAACCGCGCACTACCTATAAGGGCGCGAACCGGTGCGTTATGAAACGATACATTTTGAATAAGGGCAAACAAAACTGTCACACTCCTGCGCTCAGTAGGTACGTGTGTATACAAAATATTCATTCAAACTTCTAACAATATTTATTATTAATAGGATTTGGTATATTTATGGACAGTTTGTTGTGAGTTTCTGAGGTTAAGGTGATCTTGCGCCCTTTCGCTTTGTTTATGTTGTGACAATAAACAAAATCACAATATATAATAGTGATAATATTATATTATGCCATACCTTTTGGTTGAAAAAAAAATCGAAATAATAAACAAAATTTTGTGTGAAACAGGCCTCGTAGATGTTCCTTTTTATAAAGAACAGTAATAAAAAAGTTAAGTTAGGTACTTCCCATTTTTCGGTAGGTACTCGTAGTAACTTGGAGCAGGTGGATGAGTTTGTGTATCTGGGTAGTATGTTTACGAGAAGGTAAGGCTGATAGAGGTATTGAAAGAAGGGTAAATGCCGGTAACTCCATTAATGGAAGACTGAATTCCGTTGGCACTAATAAAAACAACTGTTAAAAGAAGCGAAGCTAGCAGTCCACAATGGAATCCTGGTACCTACCCTGATGTATGGCAGTGAGGCATGAAACTGGCAGAGGAAGGATGAAAGTAAACTGAATGCTGTTGAAATGAGATCCCTGAGGCGTATGTGTGGTAAAACCACTTATGATCGTGTGAGAAATGTAAATATCGAAAATGGAATACGTTTTCATAGAATGAAAGAGAATCAATATTTTTTTTACATTACCTCCACATAGGAGGACCCGAGGAAAATAATAACCCTCAGGGACTGTGTCTTCTTTGGGGATGCTGTGTGGAGGGTCTTTTTTAGGAAAGGGAGGAGAGGAAGTTCTGAGTAGGAAAAGGGTATTAGGGGTGGGTAGGAATCTGGGGGTCAGTGTGTCCAGGAGCGACGGACGTGTGAATCCATTGCGGTGTAAGGCGATGTTCCGAGAGAGTACGGCTGGAGAAGTCGAAGGGACTCCCTCAACCGTTCTCTCCCGATCCGGCATGCCAGATGGTGGGCGGGTGCGTCCACTGTCCGGAACTGCACCAACCTCACCCCATAAACCCGGGTACCCCGGCTAAGTCACCAAACGTTGCGAACCACTTAACCTAGACCTACAGGGAGGCGAGTATAGATCATCATCTTTGGAGATGCTATGTGGAGGGTCTTTTTGAGGAAAGGAAGGAGTGTTGTAGGAGGGAGGAAACACAGAGGCCGGCAAATCGTTCCACAGCCGAGCTGTTGAATTCAAGAACGAGTCGTAGAAACGTCCCGTCATGTGACTAATGTCAACCGTGTACAAATGTTGGGCGCGTGATTGGCGTGTTTCCCGACTATGCACCGGTGCCGAGGGGATCAATGACACTAGTTCCTCGGAACATCGTATGCGCCTGTCTACCAACTGCGTGGTGGGCCGGTTCGAATAGTATTATTTCGACCCATTCATAGCGTACCTGTGGTCTGACATTTTAATATGGACAATTATTAACATTTTGGAGACGGTTATGTGTACCGCCGCCACGGGAATCCTTTTTTGGATAACCAACACCCCTACGATAGGTCACTCCAAGTGTTGAGTTACGTTTGGTGAATTAACAGGGGTGCACAGGTTCTTGGAGTGAGGTTTGTCTAGGTCTTGGTCGCGAATGCTTTTCCTCACCTACTGCTTGGAGGTCCAGGTCGGGAGAGGCTGCTTGAGGCAGACATAACACATTCACCTCTTATATCGTAAGTAGATATAACGTATAAATACACTAAACATATAAGTATGTCGTATTTTGTTATTCGTCAGTATTCATTCAGAATTGAAACGTTCCTTGAAATGGCTTTAATGTGTTTGATGATTAGATCTGAATAGCCACTTACATTTACCATATCTCCTTCCCCTCCCCACTATCTTCAGCCTCGCAACGTATTAAAATTGGGGATGTCAGAGTCTCGTTGGCTCCAGACAGTTGAGAGCTGTTGGGACTCTTGAATTGTAGTCGGATTAAAAAAGTTAAACAGAATGAATTTTTGAATTTTTACGCTGGTGTACAGTGAATTTAGGTTAAGTCTTATTACATGAAATGAGTTTAGCCGTGGTAGGTGACTAGATCTTAATAGCGAGGTACATTTTCGATTTCTTTTTTCCCTGCCCATTACCTTCAGCATCACACCATACCGAAATTGGGGATGCCATAGTCCCACTGGCTCGAGACGTTTGTGAGCAGTTGGGATTCAAAGTTTATTTTCACGTTCTATGAAAGTTCTATTCGAGTTCTGTGATTATTTCGGTTTTATGAAACAACTGGCCTATAATGATATATTAGAACTCAAATAAAATTTACACAGAACGCGAAAAATAAATTAAAAAACTTGATGAATCATTAAAAAAAATCCACGCACGTGTTTTGTGTCGAAAATACATCAGTTTGTCTATTTGTTTAAGGTCTTACAAATAAATATACTTAAGTTTTTTTTTTACATTCTTATTTTGCTTAGACGTAAAAATTAAATTAGAGTGCATGACGTGAAACCTATCTTAAGAAAACGGTAAGCAGCTTACAAGGAATGTACACTCGGAAGCCGAAATAAATAATTTAGTACGCACGTGAAACCTTTATTAGAAAAGTTAGCAATATGCGGAAGACGTAAAAATAAATGTATAGTGTAAGGACGTGAAAAATATATTAAAAGCGGTATAAGAAATACAAAAAATATACACTCGGACGCACAAAATACTTTATTCAGTATGGACGTGAAACGTTTACTAGAAGAGTAAGACGCAAAAAATAAATTAGAGTGAAAGGACGTGAAACCTATACTAAAAGAAACCTACAATATACAAAAAATATACACCCGGACGTTATTATGCACGTGACGCAAGAAGTGTATGAATGTATAATAAACATCAAATCCTGAATTATTATGAATATTAAAAAATCATGATATTAGCAATTATTGTGAGCATTATAAAAGGCAATATTCATAAAAAAAATCTGAAAAAAATAACTAGAAGTGATGGACGCCCAAAGACGGATTTACGCACGGACGCAATAAGTGTAGTGGGACCTATATATATATATATATATATATATATATATAATAATTCATAAGAATTAATAAAACATACAAATATCTCGCAAAGACAACTATATATTTTTATTTTATTTATTCAACGCCCAGAGGGCTTTTACACGTTTGGTAGTACAATTAATTCATGACAGATGATTTTTAAATAGATAAAGAAATAATAAAAATAAAATTAGATAAAAAATGTAATCAAGTCTCAAAAATACAGCGATTTGATAAGTTTACAAAAATACAGATATGTTTAGGAATAAAATTTTTACAAGACCCACAAAATTTGCCAAGTTAATGTTAAATATGTCAACATCACCTAAGTACAGATTCCCCATAGTGTGAAATTGTTGTATCAGAGAGTGGACAATGTAGTTCCGCTTGTGAATGCCGCAGTAGAATAGTGTACTTTGTCGTGTAGTTACTGTCGGTATTCGTAAGTCTATGAGTTGTAGGAGTTCGCAACAGTCGAATTTAGAGTATTTTGAATAAAAATGTTAAGTCGTTTATTTTACGTCTGTCTTAACCCTCAATATTTGCGATCACGTTAAAAGGAACGGCTGCGTGGCATTTTTTACACAAAAATTTATTTTCGATCTGAGGCCAGAATACCCAACCAAACTGCTTTTTAATGAAAAGGTAAAGCAAATATCTAGTGCGGATGCGAGCTATTTCATTTTAAATAAATAAATAGTAGGGTCAATGGGTTTGAGTTGAAAACAGGTAGTTCAATTAAATGATTTGGAGGTATTTTAATCTCCGCAATACCAATTCACATTCTTATCACTAGGTATTGTCGGGATTACTTAATCACACCAAATATTTCTATGGATAATCTCCACCCGGTTCAGTGAGAGATTACCAGTCGTCCTCAGTGTTGGGGTTGAAAGCCTCGAAGGGAGGGATGGGGGGGTAGGTGGATGATGGTATCGGGCGGTCACGCGGTTCGGCTTCCGCTTGACCAACTATTCCAGGTGGTTTAAGATGATATTCAGTAGCTAGTAGGAGAGGAGGAAGTGAGAGGCATGCAACTCCGCTCGGTCGACGTATTAAAATTGTTTTTAAATAATTATCAGTAATTGAGAATAATCGCCATTAATTGAGAGGCGGGTATAGATACCACCGCCCCGGGAACTATTTATTGGATAACCAACCATCCCCAGGAACAAATTAATTATTTTCCTCAGGGCCTCCTGTGTATCCAAAATTAAATTTGAATGAAAAAGGCCGCGTAGTCATTTCTCAAGGTGCTATCCTCGGCCAACGGCTGTCTTGGCGTTTGCGGATTTATCCTTAGCTAAGGAATATACTTATCTCCCTCATTTTAACTTTGGCATAAAGCAGATCGAGTGAGATAACCGCGTGCGGATATCTCACTGGTTCTAGTTTGTGCCAAAGCTAAATAATTGAGGGGGATAGGTATATTCCTTAGCTAAGGATAACAATGGAAATCTGCCTCCTGGTGTGCCTGAAGTAGAGTTCTGATGTTCTGGAGACTCAAATCACGGCAACACTGATAGCCCCTTATAACCGTATTTATAGAATGAGACATCCCGCTGATGTGAACCTTCAAAGCTTTACTTTTATAGACGCATTTACATCCATTTTTACGAAGACATTAGTATTCAAGGACTTTTCGATGGCTACGATTTGATTTTATGTTTATTTTACTTACATGCGTCTTCGGGATACGGCGTTCAAGACTTTAAAAAAAAACTCGCCCTTTCAAGTTACACTTAAAGTAGATTACATCTAATAAATGATTGATTCAGAAAGCCGTTTGGAAAGTCAACCACGCCATTTTTGAAGCTACAATATTATATTTTTGTTATTAGTTTTTGGGATATTATGCCGTGTTGCGCTACCTCCTTCTTTAGCCAACGTTTCGGACAGCGTTACAGTGTCCATCATCAGATGTCACACATCATTATATATTAATATTATATCCTAACTCGTAATTTTTTTGAGTAAGGATATTCTAATAATAATTAATTTAACTAACTAACTAACCAACACGCCGTTTCCCCGCAAGGGTAGGCAGAGTATTAGTATTAAATCTGTATATATATATAAAAATCAAAATATGCTTGCTTGAGGGTATATATGTGAGGATATGAGTAAGTATATGAGATGTCTGTGTATTGCTATATTAAACATAGGAAATCTTTGAATTTTTCAAAATATCTTATGTATACCCCCGCAAAGGTTTCCGGGTTATTACAACCACATGGCAATATATCTGAAAAGATTTTTAATCATTACAAAAACTCTTGCAAAACTGAAAAAATATCAAAATTTAAGAACGAAATTTCTCAAAACAATGATTCTTAAAATAAAATTCAATTTTTGAAACTCTTTGAATTAATGAATTTATTTGAAGTACTCATCTAACACTTTAAATAGAATCAAAAATTATAGATATTTTAAATAGGTACCTATATTAGGCTTCAGAGACAAAGAACTTTTCGACCCTCGGTACTATGTATATCGTAGAGATCGCGACTACGCTTCCACCGGTCAACGTCTTGTCGGTGGTGTAGTATTAGCTATTAAACAGGAGCTGATCAGCATCGCCCGACCTGAATGGACCTCTTGTACTGAAGACATTTGGGTCACCATTCGCACTAATAGTACACCTATAGTTCATATTTGATGCGTATACATCCCCGGAGGGACTCAACATCAATATTTAATTGAAAATTTCCTAAACATGTTATTTTATTTATTTATTTTTATTTTCTTTATTAGGAACATTTACAGGTTTATAACTTTACATGCATTAAAAAAAATCACAAATTACAATAATTAGGTTATAAACCCAATAACGAATGTTCACATCATGCACCAATAATAATTAAAAAGTCTATAATTATAAAGTTTTTTTTTTGTTTAGCTTAATAATATATAGTTAGGAACTAGATATGTCTAGGGATAACCTAGCTATACTGTCTAGTATATAAAGATAAAGATACAGACAAGATAAGATAAGATAAAAAACAGAGTAGAAAAATAACTAAATGTATAAACATATATTATAATAATAATGAAAATTGAAAAACACCAGACGTAATGTCGAAAGCGTTATATGTAAATATATATATAAAAATATAAGGAAAAGAAAAATAAAAGGGAAATGAAAGTAAAATATTAAAATAAAGTGTTCCAGTTTTATGTTAGATTGAATAAGTATTTTTAAATAAGATAATTACAAAATATATTTTAAAAAAAACTGAAAAACACCGGACGTGTTTAAAAGTGTAAGATGGAAAAGTAATATATAAATGTACACATACATACACATATATACATTCTTTTAAACTTTCAGTATAAAAATACATAAAAAAAATTCAATACAAAGAATACATAAGAAATTACGGTATCAATTTCGTTACAATGAATTAAGTTATTTGTTAATTGATGGGTAATTATAAGGCTCCATTAAGTATTTGTCTAAAAGTGCTTAAAGTGCAAGAAAAAATATCGGTATCGATACATTTTTTGTTATAAAGATTGCATGTTCTTAATAGGAAAGAATTTTGCCTGAGACTGGTTGAAGCACTTTCGATATGAAACAATGACTTGTCTCTAGTTTTCTTACTCGGGATTCTAATATTAATTGATGACAAAAGAGCTGGACAGTCAATATGACCACTCAAGACTTTGTATAAGTAAGTCATATCCGCGATGTCTCTCCTACTTCTTAGAGTTTTAAGTCCATAGTGTTTTATAGAGCTGTCTATGTCATAATGACGCACATGTCTCTTAAAGTTCAAGTGATGTACAAATTTTCTTTGTACAGCTTCTATGCGCTTTGTGTGTATATTATACAGCGGATTCCATACAGGAGAAGCATATTCAAGATGACTACGAACGTAGGAGTAATATAATATTTTGAGGGTATGGATATTGGTGAACTCTTTTCCAATACGGAATAAAAATCCTAACATGCTCATGGATTTCTTAACAATAGTATCCACATGTGCCTTAAAAGAAAGTTTATTGTCAATAAGAACACCGAGGTCTCGAATTTGATTGATTTTTTTAAGTGCTTGACTGTTTGTAATAAGATAATCATGTTCGATTGTTTTTTGTTTTTTTGTAAAGGTAATAACGTAACATTTGTCGCTATTCAAGTGGAGATAGTTGGCAGTGCAATAAATATTAAGTCTATTAAGATCTTCTTGAAGTTTATAGCAGTCAAAAATAGAGTTGATAGAAATAAATATTTTCATGTCATCAGCAAAGAGCAAAACTTTAGATGTTATCAAATGTAGTATCAAATAACCCATGGATTCTTTAATTATCTTAAGTGACCTTAATCTTGCAGAATTTTCATGGACCCAAACTACGTCATCTGCTCACTATGCAGCTAGTAATTACTCTAATCATGTAAGTAATAATTTCGTAGACTGTATGCATCTTTTGGACCTCTTGCAATACAACGGTGAACTAAACTCAAACGGCCATATCCTAGATCTGATACTGTCAAATCTATTAATCTCTGTATAATCTAATGACGGCCCGCTAGTTCCCGAGGATGCACATCATAAAGCTTTGTCCATTAGTGTGCCATTTCAGGAAACCCCTTCATTGACAAATGCGAAAAGGAAAGTTTTTCTTGATAATTGCAGAGACTACGAATCAATTAATTTCGCAAGCTCTAGAGAATTTTTCTTTTAAGAAAAATCCAAATATTTTAGCAAATATAAAAAATATAAAAATCAGGCTGATTATTACGCATTTTCTCTCCTTCGTAAACGGCACAAAGATTTTTGTCGGGAAAACAAATCTCGTTACTTAAGTAAAATCGAAAATAATATATCCTCAAACCCGAAAAACTTCTGGAGCCACGTCAAATCCTCTAACAAATCCCAAGGTGTTCCAAAATGTATGTATATTGGAGAGCTGAGAGCCGATAATGAACAGCCATAGCAAATTCATTCTCAGAATATTTCAGTTCGGTTTTCAGTAAACCCTCCAATCCACCTGCACGTGTCCATAATTTAACTGACATCGGAAACCATACATCCAATATAAGCAATATTGAGGTGACACGAGAAATCGTCTTAAAATACCTTAAGGAAATTGATACTTGCAAAGGTATCGGTACACGAAATACCTTCAATCCTTATTAAACGATGTGCAAACAATCTTACCCCTTATCTTACAGCCTTACCCCTCTCTTTGATTTTCAATCATTTTCTTACCGAATGCACTATCCCAGTTATATAGAAATCCGCATTCGTATCTCCCATCTTTAAGAATGGTAAAAAAACTGATGTCAAAAACTACAGGCCAATCTTCAAACTTTGCATATTCAACAAAATTTTTGAAAAAATAATCTATGATCAACTATATGCTGCTCTTAAACCTAGCCTGAATATGAACCAGTACGGTTTCATTAGGTGGTAAATCAACAAGCACAAATCTTTTAACTTTCACAGAGTACCTCTAGGATAATTTGGATAACCGAATACAAGTGGACACTATCTACACCGACTTTAGTAAGGCGTTTGACAGGGTCGATCACTCAATCTTGTTAAAGAAGCTCTTAGAGATTGGTATTCACGGCAATCTTTATCGTTGGCTCTCTTCTTATATCTCCAACCGTAGCCAAATAGTAGTGGTTGCTAGATTTAAATCAGATTCTGTTGCTGTTACATCAGGAGTTCCTCAAGGCAGCCTGTTGGGACCATTATTATTTAACATCTGTATCAATGATGTTGGTATCTGTTTCCTAAACTCCCAAACTATCCTGTATGCAGATGACAATATTTTCACCCATAAACTCAATCGAGGACTGTCAGAAGCTGCAAGATGATTTGTAACTTTTGAACACGTACTGTAATGCCCATTGTCTGGAAATAAATATATCCAAGTGCTTCGTCGTGCGCTTCACCAGAAATAAAAAACATTTTTATCCACGAACATTCAATTAATCTTCAACCATTATCCATCAAATCAGAAATTAAGGACCTTGGGGTTATACTTGATAGTAAACTGAATTTCAATAAACATGTCGACCATATAGTCACTAATGCATCTTCTATGCTTGGTTTCATAATCCGCTCCTGTAAACAATTTAAAGACCTTACTACTTTTAAAACACTGTATTTCTCATATGTTCGTGGTATCCTTGAATACGCATCTCAAGTGTGGAACCCAGGCTATGCAGTGCACAAAATAGAATTGAAAGCGTTCAAAATAGATTTTTAAGGTACCTCAATTTCCGCTCTTTTCGATCTCATGTTAGTAATGAAGACTCTGCAAAGTTCTTCAAAATACAAACGTTAACTTGTCGAAGAAATATAGCAGATTCCGTAATGTTATTTAAAATTACACATAACTTAATCGATTGTCCTGATCTCCTTCAACGCCTATCACTCTATGTTCCAAATAGCAACAGCAGGCAGTCGCTTAACTTTAATCTCCCTCTTTGCAAAACCAACTCCAAACAGAACTCATTTATCTACAGATCCACACACTCATTTAACTTAAATTATTACCACATTGACATTTTTAACTCAACTTTACGTGACATAAAACGAAAACTCACCAAGCAACATGACTAAAACTAGAAAGTTCAATCCCTATATATATTCCCGTCTTTTGCCTCTTTATCCTATTCCTTTATTCCTCCTCCCCCCCCCCCCCTTTTTATATTTTGTAACTAAAAAATAAAACTAAATATAATACTCTTACAATGTCACACTTTATTATTAACTATCATTAGTGGAAAGTTCATAATTGGCATAATTAACATCTTATTATTGTATTACTAGCTGGTACCCGGCATGCGTTGCTATGCCATTTAATAAAGAAATTATTTCTCCTGCGTGTCCTTTCCCATTCGTCCCGTTCCCCTTCCGCGTCCCCTTCCTCTCCCACGTCCCCTTCCCCTCTCGCGTTCCCACTCCACTCCACCCCCCTTCCCCCATCCCGCGAACCCCCCTCCTGAGTTCCCCTCCCCCTCTCCCAGGTTCCCTTTCCCCCTCCCGGATTGCCATCCCTCCTCCCACATTCCATACATTCAGTCCTGGTACATTCAGTTTTCAAACAGCTCGCGTGCCATCTCAATTTTTTATACAAATTTCATAATGCCAAAGCTCACCAGTAATTTTATACAAACCATGTCCTGATAATAACGAACATAATACAAAAAGAATTATCCAATTTGGTGAACTCGTTCCGAAGTTATGCGCGTACATACATTTCGGCCATTCATTTTTATTTATATAGATAGATAGAAGATAGATAGATAGATAGATTTTGTAATCTCTGATTTGCTGTCAACTTTCTCTAAAATAAATAAAATAAAATAAAAATATAATTAGGTACCAAATTTGATTGATTGTTCTTACAATATATAGAAAGATTGGAAAGATGTAAATAACTTAGATTTTCACGAAAAAGCCGAAACTATAGTAACCAATATGAATGATGCAATAAATAAAATAATGCCCGTACAAAGTATATTAATTAAAAACAATAATCAATGGTATTCTAAAAAACTAATACAAATGCAATATGAACGAGATACTTCTTATAAAATAGCAAAAATTACAAAGGATGACGAACATTTGAATAAATTTAAAACAATTCGAAACAAGTACTCAAAACTGATAGTACAAAAATTAATATTTCATCAAAAAAATTGAGCAGGAAAGGGAAGATCAACAACAAAACACTTAAGTCACTTATGAAAAATAAATGTGAAGATGTGGAAAAAGATATCATATTCCCAAAAGAATTGGCTGACGAGAAGAACATTGCCGATAAGTTTAATAAATATTTTGTAACAAGTATAGAAGAAATTAACAAAAAATCCCAATCATAAAAGAAGAAGAAATTTTCTATTTTGAAGAAAAAACTTGCACATTCAAGTTCAAGAAAATAGACGGCCAGAAACTCTAAAGAATACTGTCCAACGTCAAATCAAAGCCCAGCCAAGATAGGATCACAATTCAAATATTAAAGATGCACTACCTTTAATAGGAGAACAGTTTCTTAGTTTAATAAACGAATCTTTAGAAACAGGGAAGTTTCCCGAATCATGGAAAACGTCTATGGTGATACCGATCCCAAAGATTTCGAACTCAAAAAAATGTGAAGACTTTCGACCTGTAAATATGTTACCAAAATATGAGCAAGTGATGGAATACATAATTAAATCTCAACTTGAAAAATACTTGGAAAATAATAGCATCCTTTGTGACGAACAATCTGGATTTAGAAACAATAATTCATGTGAAACAGCGTTAAATTTAATTATTGATGATTGAAAGGAAGATACAGATAAAAACTTGTACACTGTTGCGGTGCTTTTAGATTTTCAAAGAGCTTTTGAAACAATCGATAGAAAAGGAGTTATTAAAAAAAAATTTAAATGTGGAATAAAGGGAATGAATTGGAATGGTTTAAAAATTATTTAAGCAACAGACAACAAAAAACAAAGATAAGAAACAATGTATCAAATCCGATTGAAAATATGCTGGGGGTACCGCAAGGATCGGTATTGGGTCCGATATTGTTTATACTCTACATAAATGATATGGTAAAAATACTAAAATATTGTAAAATAAGACCGTTTGCAGACGACGCACTGATTTATATTGCAGAAGATAATTATGAGAAAGCAATCAAAAAGATAAATAGTGACTTAGAAACTTTGTCAAAATGGCTCAAATTAAATAAATTGAAACTACATGTAAATAAGACAAAATACATGCATATAGGTAGAACAAATACGGAAGATGAACCAAAGGTTTCTATAAATGGAGAAATCATACAAAAAGTGGAAGAAATTAAATATCTTGGTGTCATCATAGACTCAAAATTGAACTTCTCAAAAATGCAGATTACACAATTAAAAAAATTGCAAAAAATGTCATTTCTTGGTAGAATCAGAAACAAAGTAAATAAAGTAACATGTCAGATTTAAATGTCCGGGTTAAATTTTCCCCACAGGAAAAACTAAACCCTTTCACACACTTCCTCAAATGATCATCTAGTCAACCCACGCTATGCAATTGCACTATATAAGTATTATAAATACAAAATAATACAAGAACAACATGTCAACCTACTAGTGACCAAATGGGAATATAATTCACCGACTCCAGATATTTTCATATCAGAGGGTTCGGCTCTGTGGCATTTCTAATTGAACCTATAAATCCTACTGGTCCCTCAATATAAATATTTAAAAAATCTTTTGTAATCCTACATGTATTTAAAATTACTGATTTTTGCATTTTTATATACAAATTCTTTGACAAATCTAATATGCTTAAATTTTGAATCAGATTCCTAGGTATTATGCCAGTGGCCGAAATAACAAATGGTAATATTTTTAAAGTCCGAGAATGCCAAATTCTTTTAATCTCATTTCCTAAATCTGTGTATTTTCTAATTTTTTCAGAAACAGTTTTTTGAATATTACAGGAATTTGGAATAGCTACATCAATGATATAAGTTATTTTTTTAATTTTGTCATGTAAAACTATATCAGGTCTATTATGACTAATTGTTCTAATATATTTTATAAAATTCATTTTCTATAAATGAATTTGGTTCATATTCATGATATGGTACTACATTACGGCAATCAATCAAGTAATGTTTAATTACCAAACTTTGGTGAATTATTTTTAAAACCTGATTGTGCCTAAATGTGTACTCGGACGGCGCTAATATAGAACATCCCGATATAATATGTTCTATAGTTTCCGGAAAAGCCAAACATTTTCTACATAAATCATCAATTTGATTTATATCTTTGATTATATGCTTCCTAAAATTTTTAGTATTAATGACTCTATCTTGAATGGCAAGCATAAATCCTTCTATTTCTGCGCTCAACTCTCCAATACCCAACCATTTGTTTGACGAAAGTTTGTCAACATACGTTTGGTTGAGATAATTGAAGTGTTTTGCGTGAATAATTTTATTTGACCAGGAATCTAATAATTCCTGGTTAGTATTTATAAGAATGTTGGCATTCTCGTCATATAAATTTAAAGGTGTAATATTTCTATCTGCCTTGCAAATTATTTTGTGCATTTCTGAGCTATTAGCTTTCCTATGGAAAAAATTTCTAAGCATTTCTACCTGATTGTGTTTCAAAGATGTTATTTTGACTACACCTCTACCTCCTAAATTTCTAGGTAAATTAATTCGCTCTATAGCTGAATTTAAATGATGGCAATTAAACTTTGTTAACGTAGTTCTAATTAATCGTTCTAATCTACCTAAATCTGTATTGGACCATTTAATTATGCCAAATGAGTACGTTAGTAGAGGTATTGCCCAAGTATTTATTGCTTTTACTAAATTTTTAGCAGATAGATTGCATTTAAAAAATTTTCTGATCCAAGTTTGAAATTTAATCCTAATATCATTTTTAATACTAGTGTGATCTAATCTATTCGATTGCGGGTATCCTAAATATTTATAAACCTCATCCCCTTTCATACTTTTAATTTTGAATTTTCTAAATATACCCTCGTCTCCATCTACAATTTAATACAATTATATCACCTCACTTTAATTACTGTTCAAGTATTCTTTTTCTCTGCAATGAAGAGAAAATGAAAAAAATACAAATACTGCAAAATAAAGCAATGCGAATAATACTTAAGCGCAACATATACACACGAATACGAGACATGCTAAAAGAGCTAAATATATTGACGGTGAAGCAAACTGTGTATTTGAATGTACTTATTTTTTTAAATAAAATTAACATGGGGATGATGTCTAAGGAACTAAAAAGAAAAATACATTATAATAACGAAACACATGGACACGGGACAAGAAATTCAAAGCAAATTAGACTGCCGACAAGAAAAAAATCAAGCACCCAGAAATCTCTGATGTACCAGGCCGTCCAACTGTATAACAACATCCCGAATGAAATTACTGACATAGAAAATATAAATAAGTTTAAAAAAGAATTACGAAAGTATGTCTACCTCAATTATTTACGTGTAATATTTAAAGAATGATTATGTTTGCCAACCAATGTAAATGTTTATATCTTTATAAAATACTAGCTGATCCGGCGAACTTCGTACCGCCTCAGAATCAAAAACTGTTGTCAACTTATTAGCTGAATTGATCTAAATTATTTCTCCCTGCGTATCCTTTCCCCTCTCCCTCTCCCTCTCCCTCTCCCTCTCCCTCTCCCTCTCCCTCTCCCTCTCCCTCTCCCCTTCTCCCTCTCCCTTTCCCTCTCCCTCTCCCTCTCCCTCTCCCTCTCCCTCTCCCTCTCCCTCTCCCTCTCCCTCTCCCTCTCCCTCTCCCTCTCCCTCTCCCTCTCCCTCTCCCTCTCCCTCTCCCTCTCCCTCTCCCTCTCCCTCTCCCTCTCCCTCTCCCTCTCCCTCTCCCTCTCCCTCTCCCTCTCCCTCTCCCTCTCCCTCTCCCTCTCCCTCTCCCTCTCCCTCTCCCTCTCCCTCTCCCTCTCCCTCTCCCTCTCCCTCTCCCTCTCCCTCTCCCTCTCCCTCTCCCTCTCCCTCTCCCTCTCCCTCTCCCTCTCCCTCTCCCTCTCCCTCTCCCTCTCCCTCTCCCTCTCCCTCTCCCTCTCCCTCTCCCTCTCCCTCTCCCTCTCCCTCTCCCTCTCCCTCTCCCTCTCCCTCTCCCTCTCCCTCTCCCTCTCCCTCTCCCTCTCCCTCTCCCTCTCCCTCTCCCTCTCCCTCTCCCTCTCCCTCTCCCTCTCCCTCTCCCTCTCCCTCTCCCTCTCCCTCTCCCTCTCCCTCTCCCTCTCCCTCTCCCTCTCCCTCTCCCTCTCCCTCTCCCTCTCCCTCTCCCTCTCCCTCTCCCTCTCCCTCTCCCTCTCCCTCTCCCTCTCCCTCTCCCTCTCCCTCTCCCTCTCCCTCTCCCTCTCCCTCTCCCTCTCCCTCTCCCTCTCCCTCTCCCTCTCCCTCTCCCTCTCCCTCTCCCTCTCCCTCTCCCTCTCCCTCTCCCTCTCCCTCTCCCTCTCCCTCTCCCTCTCCCTCTCCCTCTCCCTCTCCCTCTCCCTCTCCCTCTCCCTCTCCCTCTCCCTCTCCCTCTCCCTCTCCCTCTCCCTCTCCCTCTCCCTCTCCCTCTCCCTCTCCCTCTCCCTCTCCCTCTCCCTCTCCCTCTCCCTCTCCCTCTCCCTCTCCCTCTCCCTCTCCCTCTCCCTCTCCCCTCTCCCTCTCCCTCTCCCTCTCCCCTCTCCCTCTCCCTCTCCCTCTCCCTCTCCCTCTCCCTCTCCCTCTCCCTCTCCCTCTCCCTCTCCCCACTCCACTTCTCCCCTTCCCCCGTCCCGCTAACCCCCCTTCCTGAGTTCCTTTCCCCCCTCCCCCCTCCCCCGGTTCACAGTTCAATATTATACCCCTTACAATATTGCTGCAGTTCTTTCAAAATAGGAGAATTCATTCCATACAAAATGTATGGGGAAAATAATTTTCTTCGGAGTGGAACATCCTTTACTTTTAGGGGTATGACAAATAGATGTTGGTCGATTCTCAGACCTACCAGATAAGCACACAAAATTTCATCAAAATTGGTCCAGCCGTTTCGGAGGAGTAAGTGGCAACAAACACCGTGACACGAGAATTTTATATATTAGATTAGATTAGCACACACAAAGATGTGAGCTAACTTAAGATTAATAAATAAATAAATAAATAAATTAAATAGTTTAAAGTTCTTGTTCACACAATCAATGTATTTTTAAGAGGTTCACAACTACAAAATAATTAAAAAACTTACAATATTGTAAAGATAAATCAAATACATTGTTTTTTTATTTATTTATTAATACATTTATTACATACAAGATATAACAATATAAAAGGAAGCTTTGACTGTCCAACTAGGAAGGTTTCCCGTTTTAGGACAGTCAAATTGGCAGGTTGCGTGTACATAATTTCATATTAATGGATTCAATAATAATTAACAATAATGGTACATATTGGGGGAGTTACTTAGATATTAGGTACAATATCAGATATAAGTTGTGTTATTCTAGGTATACATCAGTAATAAACAATAAAATCCAGGTAGGTACATGTAAAATATAAAATAAAAATATAACATATAAATGTAAGAAAGAAAAATAAAAAAAGTATTTTTTTAGGAAAATACAAATTAGCAGTAAAAAACAATAAAATCCAACTAGGTACATGTAAAATATAAAATAAAAATATAATATATAAATGTTAGAAAGAAAAAAAATTAATTATTTTTTAGGAAAATACAAAATACAAAATCGAAGAAATCAACTCAGACTACGTTTTTTAATAATTTTTCGGAATCTGTCCTACCTAAGTCTAATAACCATTTTGTAATTTTAGTACCGAAGGATGATAATTCACACAGTTTAAATTGAGAGGGGATTTTGTTGTATATTTTTGGTCCCAGGTATGAGAAAACTTTTTGATAAGCCGCAGTATTGCTTGTTGGAATAGAAAGGTCGTTTCTGCTCTTACTTCTGGTTTGATGATTATGATCGACTGTTATCGTTTTGTTTATATTTTTGTGGACGCAGATTGTTATTTTTTTTTATGTAACACATTAAACTCCTTGAAGAGAGCGTCGCTCGAGTATCAGGGTGTAGGGGCGTGTAAATAGCCCCTGACACGAGGGAGTTACTACCCTATGTAAATTAACGAAAATTGAATTCTTCCCTATGTGACACAAAAACAGTTGACCCAGCAATTCCAACCAAAGTGAAACAAAACAATACTCACTCAGAGAATGCAGCTCATTGGCGATGTCCAACACAAAAGACACTTCTTTTCATTAAAAAAACATCAAGGCGGTATTGCATAATCTTAACAGATGTTTCGCACAGCAAGGAAGTTTCAACAATGAAAAAAATAAATCTGCCCATCAATAATATGTGCCAAATCCTAGGCACAACAATAATTCACTCACTGGGTGACCATTTAATAATGACTGACCAGGAGTGACATCTGTTGGTTTTGACTCACACTCCCGTCGGAAGCAATTGCCTGATTCACAGAGGTAAGGAAATGCATGAATATACTGAATCTCAAGCCACATAGGTAAATTCAATACAATACAAAAACCATAGATGGCGCCCTCATGGTCTCATAGCATAAATTATTAATTGATTAAGAAAATGGATACAAATATATTTATGGCGCGTATCCATATTCCCCGACTTGGAAGTTCGTAGAGCTTACAAAAGAAAGAGTATAAAAATACAAATGAAACAAGAAATGAAATAGAAATAAAGTGACTGTATTCACCGGTAATATTCAGGAATGACACGCATTGGAAATTCGCAGAATCTCACAAAATAAAGAAAAATAACAAAAAAATATAATGTAATAAAGTTCAATTGACCAAGATAACGGGTATTAAGTAATGCCATGTCTGGGTCAGAGATCATTGAAACAATGACTAAAAAACAAAAAATAAATAAATAAAAATAGATAAAATATAAAATTATTGCGTTGGAATGGGATATAATTTGACAACCGGACGTTTAAAAGAACCAAATCGTGTCTTTACCGTCGCAACGCGAACAATTTTATCCATTCCGGGATGGATTTCAGTTATCACGCCTAAAGGCCAATTTAACGGAGGGGAATCTACCTGTCCCACTAGTACGACAGTTCCGATATCAATCGGATGATCAGAAGTAGTCCATTTCTGCCTGACTTGCAAGGTGTGCAGATACTCTGAACGCCACTTCTTCCAGAAGGACTGAACCATGCTGTCTAATAATTGCTTACGCTGAGTCAAATTGATTTTACCGTCTGCCAGGACAGAAGCAGGCAAGTACTGCAATGGTGTCGACATTAAAAAATGCGCAGGCGTAAGGACTTCTGGATAAGGGTCAGAAGACATAACTGTAAGTGGACGCGAATTCATTATGCACTCAATTTGAACTAGCACAGTCTGTAACTCCTCATAGGGGAGAAGCTGAGTTCCAATCACACGGTACAAGTGTGTCTTCATGCTCTTTATGTTCGACTCCCACATACCCCCAAAATGAGGCGCGCGTGGTGGAATCATTTTCCACTCTATACGACGCTTAGCGAGTTCGCGCTTTAATGAGGGCTCATATTCAGATTCAACCAAAAACTTGTAGAGGTCATCTAATTGTGCCTTCGCACCCACAAAATTAGTACCATTATCTGAATACAAGCATGTTACCGGGCCACGCCGAGAAATAAAACGGCTGAAAGCAGCCAGGAAAGCATTTGAAGTTAAGTCAGAGACCAACTCAATATGAATAGCCTTGGTCACAAGGCATACGAATAGACAAATATATGGCTTTTGAGAATGTTGTCCTCTCCGACGAGTCAGCGTAATACGGAGGGGACCTGCGTAATCTACACCGGTATGTACGAAGGCCTTTGCTTCTGCAACACGATATGACGGTAAATCTGCCATCTTCGGTGTAGGATGCGATGGATTTAAGCGGAAGCAACAATTGCATTTCCGCACCATCGCCCTAATAACAGTTCTAGCATCTAATATCCAATAGCGTTGACGTAAGATAGACATAAGAAGTCCTGGGCCTGTATGACAGTTCACGACATGAAAGTGAGCGATGATCAGATCGACAACACAGTCATGTTTGGGAAGTAAAACCGGATGTTTAACCTCAAAAGGTAAATCTGATTTAGAAAGCCGCCCCCCAATACGTAACAGATTATCTCCATCAAGAAATAGAGATAAACTCTGAAGTCTTTTGGAATGAAATTTGCCTTTCTGGAGTGCAGCAATATCTCCTGCAAAATGAATACTCTGCACAGCACGAATCACAGCCTTTTCAGCAGTCATAAGATTATTGACCGTTCCAGAGGAAAGTGATATCTTTTTTATGAATCGGAGGACATAAACAACAATCCTTAGTAGTTTATCCCAAGTGGATATACGCTGAGCCAGTTCACTCAGGACCGATTTTTCACCCTGAAATGTTGCAATGAGCACATTAGCTTTGTGTTCAGGCATTTTACCAGTATTGGTAGGGTGAAACGGTTTTAATGGCCATTCCAAAGGTGGGCTGCGAATCCATGATGGGCCGTTCCACCATAAATCATGTGAAACGAGTTGGGAAGGAAGCATGCCACGAGAAAGGCAGTCGCTCGGGTTTTCACTACCAGCAACATGGTAAAAGTTCTCTGGAGACAAATTTTCTTGGCACTGAGCTACGCGATCACTAACAAACACCGACCAGCGATGCGGTGAAGAATGTATCCAAGAGAGCGCAACGGTAGAATCGGAAAACGCATATGTTCCTGCAATAGGAAGACGCTCAGAATAATTATCTTGAACCGTCCGTATTAATTTGGACATCAATACTGCGGCACAGAGCTCCAAACGAGTGAGGGTCGTCACTTTGGTGGGAGAAACCTTTGATTTTGCGCACAACAATCTCACTGTAATTTTCCCAAACAGATCAGTGGTGTGCAAATAAATCACACAGCCGTAACCATTCATGCTTGCATCGCAGAAAGCAACAACGAGCACCGTACTGTCTTTCAGGACACCAACATGGCGAGGGATTTTCATCATTGAAATTAGAGGAAATTCCTGTGTAAGCGCCGAAAACCGACGAATAACGCTATCAGGGGGTGTATCATCCCAACCAATGTTGCACAGCCATAGCTCTTTGATAAGTAATTTAGCGTACAGAATGACAGGGGCGACCAAGCCGAGGACATCAAATAAGCGGGCGACTATGGAGAGTATGCTCCGCTTTGTGCACTTCTCCTGAACATAAGATGTCGTAAAGAAGAAGCTGTCATCAGCTGGTTCCCACGAAAGGCCCAACACCTTAGAGGTATTGTTAGAACCAACAGTGAAGTCCACTGGGCTGCGATGAGAATCCGGGAGGTTCTCAAGTACAATTTGAGAATTACTAGTCCATTTTACTAAATCAAAGGCACCGGACTTAAACAATGAGATTAATTCTCAAGAAAGACGTATGGCGCTGGGCTCATCTGCAATAGAATAGACCAGGTCGTCCATATACAGCTAGGACTCTGCCACTTTGGCAGCGTCCGGGTAATGTGGTCTCATATCCTGGGCCAACTGGCGAACCGTCCGCATTGCTAAGTATGGACTTGCCGTCAAGCCGAAAGGAACTCGATTGAACTGAAAAGTTCGTATGAGACCATTATTTGGGAATCAAAATAAGATCCTCAGGTATCTGCGATGCTTGCTAGGAACTTCAATCTGTAAATACATTTGCTTTATATCCGCAGTCATAGCGATGGGAAAAAGACGAAAGTCAAGCAAGAAAGTAGATAAATACTTAAATAATCTGAGTATTATTGATGAATGCCAGTATGGCTTTCAAAAAAATAAAAGTTGTGATAAATTGCTCGAAAAATTTTCTAATCATATAAATTCAGAACTAAACTGTAAACAACATGTATTGGTTCTATTTATTGATTTCTCAAAAGCTTTCGACACACTTAGCCATTTACAAATAATTAAAGTACTTGAATTTATAGGTATCCGGGGTAAACTCCTCTTATTCTTCAAAAACTATTTGAAAAATAGAAAAATGAGTGTTAAGATTTTAAATATAATAAGTAAATCAAGATACATCAAATCGGGAGTACTGCAAGGGTCAATTCTAGGTCCAAAATTATATATTATATATGTAATTGCTATGTGTAAGATTTTCAAAAAAGCTCGTCGATTCATTTTTGCTGATGATACTGCTCTTGTTGTATCACATGAAAATCCTGAAATAGCTATACAAGAATTACAAAGAGATTTTAACGAGCTTCTCAAATGGGCTCATGATGTAGGATTAATTATTAATGTGAAAAAAACCAAATGCATGTACATAAAATCACCAAGTTTGAAAATGTGGAATGTTCCTAAAATAACCGCTCATAGCTTTGACTGTATACATAGAGGAATTGTTAATGTTTGTGACTGTGAAAAAATAGATTTCACAAATGAATATACTTATCTGGGAATAATTGTTGATAACAATTTTAAGTGGGATAAACAAGTGGCTAAAATTTGTAACCAGCTCAGATCCTTAGCTAGTAACTTTTACAAATTAAAATTTATTTTGCCTCATTGTACTCTTAAACTCATATATTTTTCTATGGTCGAATCCATCTTTAGATATGGTATTCGAACTTGGGGACATGCAAGCACTACTTACATTAAATATATTGAAAATTTACAAACTGCCATAATAAAAAAAATTGTCACAACAAATATTTACAAACAGAGACATAACTTAAAACTACTGTATGGCTCAGAGAGCCTACTTACAATAAAAGGTCTCCACTGGTTCACTACTATTATGGATTATATGGGGGAAAGCCCTTACAAACACCTACTTGTACACAAACATACCACAAGATTTAGAGAAGGAAAGGGCCTAAAAACTCCTCGAATATTAAATAAATATGGAAGCCGTACTCTTGAATATCTAATACCAGTGATTTTCAATAAAATCAATAAAAACATAAAATTTGAAAAAAATGAGAGACTAAGTCCTAAAATGATAAAACTATGGTTAATGAACGAAAACTCCATGTATCTTTGAATATCTTAATATAGCTGCCTACATATCTTGTTATTAGGCAGATATGTTGAAATATCTTATATATTATGATTGTAAGTTAAAATATCTAATATTACTATGTGATCTATTCTAATGTTTCCTTAAAACTATAAATGTATTTACAAATTTTTTCTCAGATATTATATTAAGAATGTTTAAATTGTTAGAACCTGCAGACAAGCTGTCATATGACAGCTTTGTGGGTCTACTCAAATTTTTGTACTAAATGTATATGTAATCTAATAAATAAAAAAAAAAAAAAAAAAAAAAAAAAGCAAAAACAGAAACAAATCGGCTTGCAAATTGGGACCAGCATGAATAATATCATTCAGTGACAGCCCTGTGTGTGTTTTAGCACTAGCATCGAGCACAATACGAGGCATTGGTTTGTCTGGACGAGTGACAGTATGATGTGGGATGTAATATCCATCTTCTTGATATCAGACTCTGAGACTTCTGATAGGTATTTATTTTCAATATATTCACTGATAATCTTGTTATAATTCTCCTGCAAAGCAGGGGAATGCTTAAATTTTCGCTCCAATGCCAAAAATCGGCGTTGGGCAGCAATACGAGAATTACCCAATTGTCTTGGATCTTTGCAGAAAGGTAAAGCAACAGAATATCTACCATCATCAGTGCGAGAAATTGATGAAATAAAGAGATTCTCACATTCTGTCTCCTCCGGACTTAGAAATTTTATATTAGGTATCTCTTCTAACAGCCAAAATTTTTGCACTAAATCATTCAGTGCGAGTGCCGAAAATGATGTGTTTGTGTTGAGCACATTATTGGGGTAATCACCCATCAACACGAAACCGAAAGCGGTTGATAACGCGGGGGGTGCACTCAGTGGCGTTGCTAGCATGGGTGGCACCCGGGGCGGAATACGAAATTCAAAACACAAATTTTGACTTCCTAAAATATAAAAAAAACCTTTCTAGCTAGTCAAATATGTAAAAAAAAAAATTGTTGTCCTCAAAATTAAAACACTAACAACTTTTTCAACAATCGATTGGTGATAATTTCCTTCGCGAGTTCCCGTCAATCACAATGTACGAAAGAAATGAGAATGACACAGGGGAAAATCGAGGAATATTTCACGGGAATCCCCAATAAATCAAAAGTAAGAGCAAGGGACGAAAATAAAATAACAGAATTTTTGGGGAAAGCTGACCGACCGACCCATATAGCTACAAATAAAGGAGTTCCGTGTGGAGTGTTCAATTCTAATATGCTGCAAAAATCTGAAGAAAATCATTTGCTTTCATGAAAACATAATAACCAATACTTAGGTTAAAACCAGTTTTGAAAATATTATTATTTTTATTGGCCTTTCATTCCTTCCGGATCTCCACAATTTAATACTGTCTTACCTTTAATACACCTACATGGTTTTACAACGCATATTTCGTTATACATTAGCTACACTGAGGAGGCCCTGAACAAAGTAATTTTACAAAGGTTTCCATATGGAGCAACACTTTACTCCACTATGATTCATAAGCTTACTCAGAGTGGAGTAAAAACTTTTTCATGATCTGAATGCAGTTATACAAGTCCTCAAAACGAAAATTTAAAAGTCCACAGTAAAATTCACAGAAGAGAAAAACCTTTTTCATGTCCTGATTGTAACTATTCGTGTTCTCAAAAGGGATACATAAGAAGTCAGTTGCTGACTCAGTGCGGAGAAAAACCTTTTTCATGTTCCAACTGCAACTATTAATGTGCTATGAAAAGGAATCTAAAAATCACACGTTTACCGACAGTGGAAAAAAAAAACAATTTCTTGTCCTGACTGCAACTATTCTTATTCTCGAAAAAAATAACTAAAACGGCACTTGCTAACTCACAGTGATGAAAAACCTTTTTCTTGTCCCGACTGTTACTATTCATGCGCTACAAAACGGTATCTAAAAATTTACACCTACCTACCTTGTTTTTCAAACTGGTCTTTCAGCACTAATAAACAGGCTAACACAATAATAACTTCTTCACTAATTCACGTCAAATGAATTCACTTTACGAGTCTACAATATACGAACGAAATTAGAATGACACAAGGAATATTTCAGGGAAATCACCGACTGAGCTAGGAACAAAAAAAAACATTTTTCGGGAATCCCCGACCAACCAAGCCATAGAGCAAAGTAACAGTCAGTGTTAATTAACGTGTAAAATATTTTTTACGGCAATTTTGCACTTTCGTAAGTTTTTTTCTCCACGTTCGAGTGTCACCCCCTCCTCGGGTGGCACCCGGGGCGGTCCGCCCTCCCCCGCCCCCCCCCTCGCTACGCTACTAGGTGCACTAGTACCCGATTCAACCCTGTTCCCTAAATAAATATATGGGAACAGTTGCGCACCGATGACGACATCCACGCATCCAGGAATATTCCACGTTAAGTCTGCGAGAGGTATGCCCTCTAAGTACCTCATGTCACCCTTGGCTATATAGTGATTAGGTAATTGGTCGGTGATACTGTCAACGACAAGCGCATGTATATTATATTTATTCTCTGGGTATACGCGAGACTCAATATCCAAATACACGTAACCGAAAATTGGTCGAGACGTTGATCCAATTCCTTTGACAAACGAATTACCAAAGGAATTATTGGTAAATTCAGTGACTTACAATAATCTATCGTAATCAAATTATTTTGAGAGCCATTATCAATTAGGCACCGAACAATAACTTTATTTCCGTTTTTAAGCTTCGCGTATACTTGTGCGGTCGAAAGTAAAATAGAAGAGTTCGGCGTTACTTTGGCAGAAAGCGAACACGAAGAATTGACATTCGCAGTCCCCTCCACTTGCTTATCACCAATGCCAGTTCCATTGATGCTGGATGACACTGGAAGGGGGACTGACGGTTCTTCACTGGTAGGTACTTGCGACGTATGTACATGAGTATTGGTTTTCATATTACTCACACTGCCGAAATGTAAGAATGTATGATGACGTTTATTGCACAAATCACAAACTAACCCCGATTTGCATGACTTGATTGTATGTGAACCACTAAGGCAATTTACACAGGCATTTTTCGATTTTATAAATTCAAATCGAGCCTGTGGGGAACTCATACATTTAAACTTTGAGCAAACGTTGACTAAATGATCAGTTTTTTTACAACACATACAAGATTCCAAGGGCATATTCTGAGTCGAGAATGTACGTGCCGAGGCTAGTATCAGGTTACGAGTTCGTTTGACCGGTAAAAACAGATCCACAAAGGCATTCAATGATTCAAATTCCGGTTGAAACCCTAGATTTAAAGTCAACTGATAATAATTAATATCGTCAATAATGTTTTCAAACTGAATGTACATTTCATCTATTAATCCGGTCTGATCCATGAAAGTTTCATTATTCCTAAAATCGAAATCAGAGACATTCTTTATCAAGTTAAATAGATCATTAATACGTGAAAAAAGTTTTTCCTTTTCCGCTGTTAACGAAATAAGCATTCGATCATATTGATCATTTGAAATTTCTTCCGTAATTCTTGGCATTTTTTATATATGCGAAAAGATTACCACAAAATTTTACAATAATGTTACAATGTTAATAATAAATTAATAATAATGCTGCGAATAATTGTCAAAAAATTACGACAATTCCGCGAACAATGTTAACAATTAATTAATAATAATAATGTTGCGAATAATTATCCAAAATTACGATAATTCTGCGAACATCCAAATATGTCATCCAAAAGCAAAAAACAAGACCAGCTATAGTTCTCAAAAAATGAGAGGTACTTCAAATTTACCAAAAAAAATACGTAAATTCGAACATCCGTGTAATATCAGCTATAATCTCGAATTGAATGTATGAATGAATAATAATCCAGGCTACGAAAGGACCATTAAATGTGTAGGGGCATGTAAATAGCCCCTGACACGAGGGAGTTACTACCCTATGTAAATTAACGAAAATTGAATTCTTCCCTATGTGACACAAAAACAGTTGACCCAGCAATTCCAACCAAAGTGAAACAAAACAATACTCACTCAGAGAATGCAGCTCATTGACGATGTCCAACACAAAAGACACTTCTTTTCATTAAAAAAAATATCAAGGCGGTATTGCATAATCTTAACAGATGTTTCGCACAGCAAGGAAGTTTCAACAATGAAAAAAATAAATCTGCCCATCAATAATATGTGCCAAATCCTAGGCACAACAATAATTCACTCACTGGGTGACCATTTAATAATGACTGACCAGGAGTGACATCTGTTGGTTTTGACTCACACTCCCGTCGGAAGCAATTGCCTGATTCACAGAGGTAAGGAAATGCATGAATATACTGAATCTCAAGCCACATAGGTAAATTCAATACAATACAAAAACCATAGATGGCGCCCTCATGGTCTCATAGCATAAATTATTAATTGATTGAGAAAATGGATACAAATATATTTATGGCGCGTATCCACAGGGTTTCTTCATAATGACGCGTAGAATGGATTTCTGTGCCTTCAGTAGCGGGTATAATATTGTTAATCCTGTTCCACCCCATCCAATGCAACCGTAGGTTATGACGGAGTTACAGAGCCCGTAGTATATTTTTTTAATGTCTTGAGTTTTTATAATTTCCCGCAATGCTATAAATATATAAATAGGCTTGCGCACTTTATTAGCTGTGTTTTCAATTTGTTGTTTCCATTTAAGGTGGTTATCCACTATTATACCTAAATATTTAATAGATTTAACACATTCAAGGGTTTTGCATTTACAAGTATGGTTATTATTTCCAAGGCTACACTTAATATTATGTATTGTGAGGTGATGAGGTGTTTTGGGTTGACCTGCAAGGGTAGCGCTAAATGTGAGATATTTTGTTTTTTGTATGTTTAGTGTAAGCAAATTACTGTCCAGCCACTGTTTTACTCTGTTTATACCTGTGTTTGCAAGGTGGTGTGTTTCTTTTCAATCATCTCCTTCAAACAAAATAACTGTGTCGTCAGCGAACGTGATAATTTTGCCACCAATGTGTTGGTTACAAAGTTCGTTTATGTATATAATAAAGAGAAGGGGCCCAAGTGTACTTCCTTGTGGTACCCCAAAAGTGTATTTTAGTGAAGTGCTAATAGCCTCGTTAATTCTCGTTTGTTGAAATCTATTAGATATATAACTTTCTATCCATTGAAAAGCTTTTCCCTTTATTCCTATATTTCTAAGTCTCTGTAAAAGAATTTTATGAGATATTGTGTCAAATGCCTTGGCCAGGTCCAGGAAAAGGGCAATAGTTTTCTTGCCACGGTTCATATTCCCTGCAATAGTTTCCGTGAGACATGCGATGGCATCATCCGTTCCCTTACCCGACCGAAAGCCGTATTGGTTTGGACTTAGAATGTTATGTTCCTCCACATATTCGTTTAACCTAGTTTTGAAAAGCTTTTCAATGACTTTGGATACCGCGCTTAAAAGTAATATTGGCCTATAGTTTTCTACAAGAGATTTAGGTCCACTTTTGTGAATTGGGACAATTATTGATTTTTTAAAGTGATCTGGAAATATTCCTGATGCAAAACTCAAGTTGTAAATATATGATAGCGGAGCAGAAATCTGATTTTTAATTTTTTTTAGTATTTGTGTATTTAGACTATCTGGACCCTTTGCATGTGTAGTATTAAGGCTGTTGATTATTTTTAAGACCTTTTCTACAGTAGTTGGTTTAATATCAAATGAAAAAGATTGTTCCTTTGTTTCAATTGTCGATGCTAAAGAGTCTTCCGTTTTCTGGGTTTCTAATAATTTTTTTTTTGCTAGATTTGACCCAACAGATGCAAAATATTGATTAGTATGACATGCAATTGATCGATTGTCAGTTATAATCAAATTTCCGGTATTTAATTCAGTTACAGATGTACTGGTATTTCTTTTACTTTTAGTTATGTCTCTGACAACATTCCACATGTTTTTGCTGGAATTATCCTTATCAAGTAAGAATTTATAATAACGCTCTTTACATTTGCGAATAACGGTTTTGCAAATATTATGGTATCGGTAATAGTTTTGCTGTTTAGTATCGTTCAATGGGTCTCGTTTAGCTATTTTATGAAGGTGATTTCTTTTGTGTATAGATTTAACAATGCCGTTGGTAATCCATGGGGTGAGATGTATTTTACTATATGGAATGCGTTTAGTTATTGTGTGTTTTGTTATGAATGTATTGATTTCATTAATAAAATAGTTTAGAGCATTGTTAACTTCAGTCTCTTTATAAACATATTCCCAATTTTTATTATTAAGATCATTTAATAAAGCCTCATAATCGATAATCTGTTTGTGATTAATTTTATGTTTTTTGGGTGTTGAGTTTGGGATACTGATTGCAGTGGTGTAATGATCAGTGATTGTATTATGTATTACAAATGCATTTGAATTTGTTATATTTCTGGTATATATATGATCCAAACATGAGCTTGAGCTACCTTGTACCCTAGTTGGAGAATTAATATTGGAAATAAAATTACTTTCAGCCATAGCACATAAGTAGTCGTCGGACTGCCTATGCAATACTTCTCCTATAGTATTTATATTCATGTCCCCGATCAGTACATATTGTGCATAATCCTTAGTTTTTTTAACTCACCAATAAGATTTTCCAGGAAATCTTGGATGTCATTGAACGATGGTGATCGGTAGATAGCTAGGATACCTAAATTCTCATTAATGTTGATTTTTAAACAATTACACTGATTTATGTTTATTTCTTGTACTAAGGAATTTAATGTGTTGTCGATATATACTACTACTACGCTATTTTGGTTAATATGCATTGTCATTGCATATGACATACATATACATATGTATTCGTTATAGCCTGAAATTTGTTTGGCTATGTATGAATCATTTAACCTGCATTCAGTGAGAATTAGTACATGGAACTTTACCACAGATTTTATTTCTTCCAAAAATATAAGAAAATCTTTCAAGTTTCCCATCGTTCTAATATTTTGATGAACACTATTAATCCTATTTGATTCCCAATTAAATTGCATAATTTTGTTAATGTTTTCAAAAATTATTTCAGTATTTGGCACTATGATACTATCGATTTCATGTTGAAGATCGTTTATTACCATTAGAATTCAAAAATTAATTGTTGTTTTCTGGGTAAAGTTTTAAAACAGTATTTTATTATCATATCAATACTTGTAGTACGAAATATGTAGCGACAAAACTGTAAACAAAATGATGTAGTTAGGAAAAATAAATAATATCTGAGTAAGAAATAATATCTGAAATAAAATCCAGGAAATAAATAACGTATGTAGTTAGTGTGTGGCATTTTCTCTTTCAAAAGACAGTAAAAAGTAGTATAAGTATGAAAAATAAGTAATATCTGTGTTATATAAAATATGTTGATTAGAGTTCTCTTTTGCCGAATTATTAGTAATATTACTAATAAATCAATTAATAATCTTATAATAAGTGTAGTTACCATTCTAGAGAGAATAAAGATTAAAATTAAAGTTAAAGTTAAAATTAGAATTAAAATTATTCCAGTACAAATAGGAGTTATGCAAAATCCTAGGTGTTCATATAATATAGTGCTGTTATGTAATAGAGTATGAAATGGCGATATAAAGCGGTAGTGAGTAGTTTTATCACGATAATTAGAAAAAAGAGCAGGTAGTCAGAGCTTCGGCATAGCTTGTTCTGAATCTATTAATGTAGGTCGAGAAGAGTCATCTTTTTTCATGTAGATTAGACCTGCTTTCGTCCAGACGTACCTATATTTACATTCAGTCGCACGTTGGCGAGCTAGATACCAAAGCCGTTTGCCTTTAGACGTGAGGAGTTCTGAGACGTAGATGGGTGTAATGGGGCCAGACAATCCGATTGTTCCCGTGTTTAGTTTGTCCCCAATCTTTTCGCAAGATCTGTTATATTTTTTTATAGCATTAAGGAGCTCCTCTTTTAACGCTATTGAATTAAAATTAATTACCACTGACCTGGGTTTAACTGTTGGAGGAATATTTTTATTTCTTTGTGATACTCTATATATATTATAAATATCATTTGTATTTAGTTGGCAGTCTTTGTAATGAACTATTGTACCACACGTTAATTACAACCGCATACTATTCTTAGCCAACGATGGATAAATGAAACAAATGACGATTCTGCAAAATAGAGCTATGAGAATTAATCCGAAGAAAAATAGATGTACGAAAATCAGGTAAATGTCGAAATAAATATCTTGTTATTTGTAGCAGTTACTTAACCCGCTCTGCTAAAACCATCGCAGCGCCACTGGTTAACGATCACACCAAAAATAAATATCTAGGTGCGAGCCGCTGCCGGCACTGTAAGTACGTCTAACGCCCTGTAGCAATTAACGCGGCAACCTACTGGAAAGTTCCCGACTACACAATACTTTATCAACACAGTGACTCGACTGTTCTCGAACGTTCTCACCTTAGGCGCGGCGGTCGAATTTCACACGCCGTTCTCGAAACTACTTGCCCGACCGGCAGAGTATAAAAGCCAGCGCAGCCGCATGCAGCTCAGTCTCAAGTCTAGTCCCAAGTCACACACACAGTTATACAGTGCATACCTTATCAGTGAATTCGCTCCAGTGCGGTATCGGCTGAACGGCCAGCCCCGGCGACTCAAAGCCGGCACCTGTGCCCGTTGCGCCCGCAGCCTTCGAGGACCCATCATCTCGCAGCTAACATGGTCCACCGCAACATTAGCTTTGGAGAATCCTTTACCCGCGACTACAAGGCCCGCCGCGTCTTCTGTCAAGGGTGCAGCAACATCTCAGGCATATCGAAGCCCGGCGCGCTTCGCTGCCACTGAGACTTTCTCCTCACAAGGTTCACCGCTATCCATCTCCGCGATTCAAAGCGTCGAGCGACATCCTGGACGTCATGGTCTTCTCCACCACCACGGTGCAGCGTTACATGCTGGTGACATGCAGACCCGTGGTCTGCTCCACCACAGCATCTTCGACCATCATCATCAATCACTGCCAACACCACTTATGACTTGCACTCACTACTACTCGTGTCAACACCATCTGACTGTTTGCTACGTAGCTCTCCAATAAAGTCTTCGACTCACTACACCGACTGACGCCTTTCATTTATTTATTTATTTATTTATTTATTGTGAAAAACAGTTAACATGTATATCCAATTACATTTCACAATTTTTAGTTAATAGTGTAAAACATTAATTATATAGGTACATTAATAATGACAGGTGCTAAAGAATACCTTTATTTCGCTCTTGAAATGATTGTAGTTCGATCGAAAAATGTCAATTTCAGAAGAAAGGTTTAATAGTGAGGTCATTCTCCCCAGAGGCATAACCATTGGTAGGTTGGTCCTGCCTCTAGGAAAAGTAAAAAGTCTGTGTTGCCTTGCTCTGGTGAAGTTATCGGGGACATAGAGTAAAATCCTTTCCAGGACATCAGGATTACAAATGTGCCCGTTTAGCAGCTTGTGTGCTACTAGTACCATTGCAATTTTTCTCCTAACGTCGAGACGATTTAGTCCCAGCATTCCCGCGAGAAAATCAGAGGGATACAACAAAGGGTAGTACCCAAACTCTCGCATGTACAGGTACCGCATGAACTTTTTTTGCACCTATTCAACATCATTTGCGTATAGGGCATCTTCGGGTCCCCATATTACTGATCCACTTTCGAGAATGCTGCGAACCAGAGAGAAGTAGAGCATTTTTATGACTGCTGTGTTGGAAAAAGATTTTGCGTTGCAGATTACAAAGCCTAGCATTCGCATCGCAGAGTTGCACACCGAATCGATATGAGAACGGAATGTTAGGCGTGTGTCAAAAGTGATTCCTAAATCCCTCATTTGTGAAATATGTTTTAACGAGGTACCAGACATTTTGTAGTTATAATATAGAGTACTCCTAGCCCTTGTATAGCACATAATTGTACACTTTCCGCTGTTAAAATAGAGTTTATTCAGATTACTCCATTCTCAACAGTGATATATCATTAAACATAGAAAATAATAGAGGTCCTAAATTAGACCCTTGCAGGACCCCAGAGTTTGTGAAGTAAGGTTTTGAAGCAAACTGCCCATAAACTACATATTGTTTTCTGTTAGATAAATAATTGTGGAAGAACAGAAGCATTCTATATGAGAGACCAAAATATTCAAGCTTTTTTAGTAATATGAGGTGATCTACTTTATCAAAAGCTTTAGCAAAATCGTTATACGATACGTCTACTTGTTTGTTGTTATCCAATGTATTTGCGACATAATCGGTGAAAACCATTAAGTTGGTCGTTGTGGATCTGCCTACTCTAAACCCGTGCTGCTGATTTATGAGAAAAGGTTTTACTTTACTATAGATGTGTTTATGTATAATAAGTTCAAATAATTTGGCCGGTGCCGAAAGAATCGCCACAGGTCTATAGTTCGATACATTTGATTTATCGCCGCTTTTGTGTAGGGGCGTGACCTTAGATATTTTTCAACGGTCGGGGAATTTACCTGAATTTAGAGAAATATTAAATATATGTAAGAGAGGTGACATTAATGGTTCGGCATATCCCTTCAAAATAATTGTATTAATAAAATCTGGTCCAACAGATTTTTTTGGTTTAAGTTTTTTGACTGCCGCTAGGAAATCATTTTTATGCACACGTATCATGTCTACATTATGAGCTAATGAAGAGTAACCTCCGGGAGTATAGGAGTCAAATTCAGCAATTTGTTCGCCATATACAGACTTAAAGTATTCTGCAAATGCTTCCGGAATATCGGGCCCTGTATGTGTATGTCCGTTCCATGATACTTGGTTTATAATCCCACCGTCTTTCTTCTTTCCGGAAACAAATTTTCAGAAGGATTTCGGATCACTTTTGACGTTGTTTTCGATATTTTTTATATACTCCTTGTATGCAATATTTATACAACGTTTGATTTTAGATCTTAGAAAACAAAACTTTTCCCGATCTCCTACCGATCCGGTGCGCTTCCAGTTTGTGTGATATTTGTCTTTCTTTTTCAAGTCCCTAAGAATCTCACCATTAAACCATTTCGGGTATTTTCTTTCCGAGCTAGGTAAACGCTTTCTTTTAAAACACATGTCAAAAATATTATAAATTACACTATAAAAATAATCTACTGCTATATTTACATCTTCAAGTATTAACAAAGGTTTCCAGTCTTGAGAATTTAGTTTGAAATAAAACTGTTCGAAATCACCACATTCAAGGTTCCATCCATTCTTAACACAATTTCTGTTGTCGTTGAATAATGCTTTCTGACAATAAGATCTCCTTCCGTTGATTGCGATTTCTATACATAAAGATGGATGGTATGAATCTTCACTAACAAGTGAGTACAAAGATTTGAACACTTTTAAGTCAAAATTACTAATAATAATGTCCAGTGTCTTGTTCATTATGTTAGTGATTAAGTTTTTCTGCTCCATTTGAAATACTTCCATAAAATATAGTAAGTCTGTTTGAGTTGCTTTGTTACTCGCACAGGAGTTCAAATTAAAATCACCTACAATAATAATTTTTTTTATCTACTATTTATCTCCCGTCTCTACCGATACGGACCGCTCCCTTAAACATATCATTTACTTCAATACTGAAATTTTAATCTACAAAATAATTCATGGCCTTACGGTAATTGAATTTCTAAGAAAATTTGAAAACCTGCGACACAAATTCACACATGAGACGAGAAAATTAAATGAAATAAGACTTTCAGCAAAAAATAAAACAGCGTCAAAATTCCTTGGCGTACGGGGCAATTAAGATATTTGAAGAATTACCAAACAAATAAAATTAAAAGAAAATACTAACATATTTAAACTTAAATTAAAAAACTTTTTTTTTAAATAAAATAAGTATGAGGGTTGTATTTGTATAAGGACATGGGTAACTGTGTAACTATATAAAAACCACAAATCTCTTCATATTATTAATTAAAGTCCTCCGCGTCGTCTGTCTGTTCGCAATAAACTCAAAAACTACGCAACGGATTTTCATGCGGTTTTCACCAATAGATAGAATAATTCGCGAGGAAGGTTTAGGTATGTAATTCGTCAAGGTTTTGTGTAAATTGGTTGAAACATAACGATAATTGTTAGAAGTGTCGAAAAAAGTCAAACCGGCTGGTAGCTTTAATCAAAAACACTGCCTAATCCCTTTAATATATAACAAAACAATGCATGGTGGGATATTCCTCTTTTATAGATCTACAAAAAAGTCCGGGACGGCATATATCTACCCTTTACGTATAGCTCACTATACCCATTCTAACTTCTAAAAAAATGGTTACGCACAATGCGGTAATTGAAAAGTTAGATAGATTCAGTATTAATCTTTATCAACTTAAATACGCTACCTTTAGCATTTCATGCACATTATTATAATCTTTTGCACCATCTGTATGTATTATAAATTATTAAAGTTCTACGCGGCATCTGTCTGTCTGTCTCTTCGCGATGAACTCAATTTGGCGGTGGTTATAAAGGTTGAATTACCATCCAGTAGATGGCGTTGTGTTTAGTTAGCCATAGCCGGTCCGGGTCAGCTAGTGAATAAATAAATAATCGGATTAGAGTAGAGCCGTTGTTTCACAACCATTTGAAGTCCATAGTCGGGAAACACAGTAGACATTTGTCACATGAGAACGGGTCGCATCTTCGACTCGTTCTTGGCTGTGGAATATTTGCTGGCCTCTGTGTTTTCCCCTTCCTACAATACGGGTTACTTCGAGACCAATGCACACTCCTTCCTCTCCTCAAAAAGACCCTCCACACAGCTTCTCTGATGACATAGGCCGCGAGGGAAATTATTAAAGTTACCTTTCACGTAACACTAAAACACGTTTTAATACTTCCGCTTCTCAAAATACACAGGACGAATTCAAAGACCTCAAACTTGTGCGTACATATAGAGGAGGGTTGTCACTTCTATATTCCACCTAGTGCACTTCAGGAGGTCATTTTGTTCTCACTGTACAAGCATGTGTGCATTACTTTTCAGCCTACCCTCGTACAAAAATAAAATTTAAATAACTATATTACCCACCCACAGGCTGCGCCTCAGTGGGTTCCCATTACCCATATAATTTAATTGTTTATCATTACATTACATATCAAATAAAAAATTGAGAAAAATAAAGGAAAGGAAAGAAAGAAAGTACAGTGTAATATAATCGGTAACCATATAAATTACCGTACGAATTAATTTCGTACTCTTAGAGCTAACGTTACCTGCGTTCATTGCTATTTTACTTACTCTGCAAAGTTATTGTGAATACGTCAGTTCTTTGACCAATTTAAAAAAGCAGACATCTCCACAGCATGGAAGAGAAGACCTTAAACCGTTTATAGGCGAGCCGAGGAACCGAGGGGCGAAGGGTCTGAGCCGCTCTCTCTTCGGCAAGTGAAACCTGAAATCTGTTGCCTGGAAACTTTGCTGAAATTTGTTTCGACGTCGCGCGTCGGCGCCGGCGTCGCGTTACTACTCAGACGTTACACGTAGACATCAGACATCAGCACGCTGTCGAACAGAAAGGTGTTGCAACTTCAGAATGCATTTACATAACTTTGCGGCGAAAACAAGCCACTTTGGTATAAGCTGTTATACGAGTTTTAAATGACCACCCCAAGTACACGCTTCTTTTAAAGTCGTATAGCGGGAAAAAATGTTATTTTTTTATACACAACCGTTGGTATACACAATATGACTAATGCGATGGGATTTTCATCCATGGTTGAGCATTTTAAAAATTAACATCAGACCAGCATTTAAGTCAATAAAAATGATTTTTTTTTACATTAAGATCAAAAACTAAAAATGTTTGGAGATGCGAAGGGTTGTATGGTTGATAAAAACAAACATTGACTTCCAAAGAAAATTCCTACCTTAGAAAAAGTATAATACTCTTAAGTAAATGTTGTGTTTGTGATTTGTGATAAGTACCTATATGCTTGGTGGTGATTAATTTTTAGAACCGTAAAAATGTGCGTTTATGGCATGAAATATGTTTATAGCCGCGTGTGTGTACGTAATTGAAACCAAAAGTAGATAGAATGCGTTGTCATCGACAACGAGTCTATCTGCCGAGTGTCAGCTTAATCGGATGTCGAGAAGTGGGTTAATTTCCACTTCCAAGATTCCACTTCATTCATTCAAACAAACTAAACTGAAATTCATGAAGATGTCTTTTTTAAAATCAACCCGTAAAAACAAAGGTTTTTTTTCAACAATACATATATTTTCTGAGAACTGAACCTTTCTAAAGCAGAAATTGGAGTGCATATCAACGGCGCTAAATCCAGAATTGAAAAGACCGACATTTATTACGTACTACGAAATGTGTACAAGTTCACGTGTGTATGCGTGATTGCAACCAAAAGTGTATATGTATATATTAATAGTGCATTGTCATCTTTCGAGATTCAGCGCGATCGGATTTCGGGAAATTGTTTATTTTCCATTTTCAAGATTCTACTTCATTAATTGAAATTGAAAAAAATGAAAAAAAGTGAAATTCAAACAGATGTGTTTAAAAATATCATGAAAATTTAAAAAATCAAATCATATCAGCATTTGTTAGGTTCACGTGACAATAAAGTTTAGCGAATAGTTTTTAATTTGATCGAATCATTAAATGAACGTTTTGAATGCTCTGTTCTTAGTTATTGTGTACCTATTTTGATTAGGTAGCATAAGAGTGAAGTCGGTTTCGGAAAAGAGTTTTGTATTTTTCAGGTAATTAGAAGATTTGCGTAACTTTCATGTTATACAAATCTTCAAATGTTATGAGCGAATGTTTTCTGAATATAACTATAAACACATTTGGCTGATTTATATAGCGCCGTTTTTATGAAAAATCACCTCAAGGGCTATGACTAAATATTAACTCTTCTATGATATAAATTATTTAATGTTTGATTATTTTTTAACGGGGGTCTGCTAGAGCTAAATGTTAAATAACAGCCAAAATTAAATGTTCTTTTTTTTTGTTCATTTAAGTTTTGTATACTTATTACTTACACTTAAATTACCATGTATTTTTAGTTATTACCTATTGCAGATTCCTTACAATAAAGATATGTATTGCACATCACATAGAAAAGGGTCGTAAATCTAAATTTGCCGTTTTACATATAATCTCTGAATAGTAAGTGATTATGATTATCTATGCCCCATGAAAACCGTATTTAAGTTAGATCACTTCATCTCCGCGAGATGTCGCTAGTCTCTCTTTTCAATTGTTCATCATTCATCATATGTTTTCGCTCTCCAGTAAAATTTACTTTTTGAAGTAAAATTTCTTTACGCACGCTTGACTTGGGGAGTACGCTGGCGAATGCGTGACGAGAGCGTTACGAAAAGCGAGGCGAACGGTAGTTGAGAGGGAGATATAAGTTAGTGAAGATAGAAAGAGAGAGAGAGTTACGTTTCGTATGGAGCAAGAGAGAGCAGTGCGCGCGCACAATTTCTTTCTCTCTTCCTATCATATAGATGAAGCTAAAGAGGTTTTACTTCAGTCGTATGGTCTAAAGCACACTCTATTTTTTTTACTTGTGATACTTTTCTACGGAATGGGCGATATTATTATATCATTGAAACAGAAAATAATACTCACACGTTACTTTTATATTTTTCTGTGCCTGTTCTATTTCATATTTCGTTTAGATTTTTTAGTAATATGTTCTTCTTCGATGAAATATTACATTGATAAGTAAAAAGTTTTTTTTTATATGTTTTTATTTAAAATATATAACCTTTACGAGAGTGTAACTACTCTGTGTTAAAGGAAACAAATAAAAATTATAACAACATACATTGTCGTACATATGAAGTGAAGATTTAAAATAAATATAAAAATATAGAGTGAATATAATATTAAACAAATACATTAAAAAGTGATAGTACCTGTGAGAAACTAATGCGATATTAAGTGTTTCTAATTAGCTTCTTTCTTTTTTTACATGAGCTCCACACAGGAGGCCCTGAGGAAAATAATTTCCCCCAGGGCCTATGTCATCTTTGGGGATGCTGTGTGGAGGATTTTTTAAGGAAAGGAAGGAGAGGAGAGTTCTGGGAAGGAAAAGGGTTTAAGGGGTGGGTAGGAATCTGGGGTTCAGTGTGTCCTAGTCATCCGCCTCCAAGACCTAGACAAATCTCACCCCATGAACCCGGGCACCCCTGCTAAATCACCAAACGTAGCGAACTACTTGGGGTGACCTGTGGCAGAGGTGTTGGTTATCCAATTAAGGTTTCCGGGGCGGCGGTACCCATTCCCGCCTCCCAAATTGAAAATTTGGGAGGCGGGAATGGGTAAATTTTATTTGACATTATTGTTTAATTTTTTTATAAATTTATTGAGTCAGGTTCAAATCTCAGCTCTATCGCTAGTTGATTACAACACACCACTCCATTGTACGTGTAGTAGTGTTGCGCAAAACTGGTATGATATAAATGTGGATAGTATGAGCGTACACATTTAACTACACTTCTCGATATGTCTGTTGCAAAGAAAACTCTTACATTTTTAACAAGACTGCTAAGTATCTACGTTTTCCTTTCAATATTGATATATTTATTAGGCATCCAATTGATTTCCAGTAGTTAGCAAGTTGTGAAAGATGTAATAATTTAAGATTGCATTGGGTGGGAGTTATACATTACGATGATCAAAATATGTTATAAAGAATTTAAAATGCACTTATTATAAACACAGATACCTAGCAATAAAAGAGTCTTATTAAGTCTGTAATATTCGTTATACATTTCCAATCAGTGCTTTGGGCCTATCAAAGCTGCTTGCTACTCTCGCTCCGTGTTTTCACGCCACGGAGCACTTTGATCTGTCCCCCTCCCCCTCCCCCACCCCTTCCTCCTGCCGCTCCCCCTACCCAACATACCGCCCCGTGCCTTTTATTGCCTTTGGGCATTTTCCACCCTTAGACTGTCTCTGATGAAATTAGGTCTTTTTAGACAGACGCAAATTTTAACGGAATAAAAACGATTTCTTTTTTTACATGTTTTTTTTCTGGACCGGACCCACCTTAGAACGGGCATCCACAGAGCGTATATACATTATTAGAAAGAACCGGTTTATTAAGAAAGCTTTTATTTATAAATTATTAAACTTGAAGATAACGTTGTTCTCCATTTAATGATAACATCGGAGAAATTATATTCCCCCTGTTACTTTCATGGTAAGCAATTAATAGACAGATATAGGCTAAAATTGAACTTTCACATCTACTACTAACGTCCCATATTTCAGTTGACTTTCAGTTGCATACAAATATGGTTTAATACTTTGTTCATTGTTTTGTGGTCTCCCATTATATCTTTTTCGCAATTATTTTTCTTAAATTATTTTCTGTCATGTGGGTATCGAAAGATGTGAAATTAGTTTCCGTGTGTGACAATATCATTGTCATGATGTACCGAACGAATTTTACAAGCAAATATCTACTAGTTTTCTTTTCGAATTATTCACGTTTCTGGAAAAAACAATTAAAAATCTTAGTCTGAAAACTTAGGAAAGATGTGTTTATTTTAGTGTTTGTTTGGAATTTAATGAATCATTTAATAATATTCTTTTCACTATTTTCCCCCGTCAAGCCCAGCCCTGAGGGGAGAAGGAGAGGGGAGTAGCTCCCCCCCCTCCTCCCCCTTACAGTGCCGCTCTCATCTCCCCACTGTTGCAATAGAGACGGCCGGAAATTATATTATATCTCACTTTATTATTCTCCGATTCAAGTGCTTTTAGGCAACGTTTACGAAGCGATTTTAGGGCAGAATATTTTATAAATTAATTTTTTTTTTTGTTCCTATAATAAATTCTCTTTTTGCAAAATTTTTCGCCGTTGTATCGCACTCCTATCACCACGTCTTTCAAAATTTTGTAGCAAAATCTTTATAACTACAGCTGTACCCACAAATGATGGGTCTCAATTACGAAGAAGAGCCCTTCAGAAATCAGATTTTTTAATCTGAGTACCGCGCAAGAGTCCTAACTGCTCCCAAGCATCTAGGTCCTGTGAGACTAAGGCATCCCCAATTTGTGAGGCTGATGGTAGTGGGGAGGGAAGGAAATGTGGAAGAGGTAGTTGAATAAGTAACTGGCTCTTCTGATCTGATCATCAAACAGGGCTAAAGCCATTTCAAGAAACGTTGCAATTGTTAATGGTGGTATTTCACCGAGGTGACACTGAAAGTATCCATCGCTACGACTGGGTATATACAAATATTTAGTATGTTAAATTGTAAACAAAACGTTTACCTTTGTTGGCACATAATTGAAGATGTCCACAGGAATCGAATTAAAAATGAAACAAAGTTTTTTAATTATAATTATTTTTTTTGGTTTGACTGAGTTTTAAACCTTCTACTCGGTTATCGGAATCAACCGCGCTACCAATAGGGCTAAATCGCGAGTTGGTAAGGCCGACATTTATGTTGTACCTATATTAAGTGCTAATTTCAAAATTCTAAGGCACTCGTTCAATCAAGAAAACAAAATCAAATTTAAATACATAGGTATATGAATTTTAAAAATACTTCAAAATCGCTGAAAATGATAATTTACTCATTGGATAGTTACTCAGCCACTGATCGCTCATAGATATATTATGCAAGTCTGGATTTAGAAGTGTTTTAATTGTTGAACGCTGGATTGAAGTAATACACTAAGTTCGTCCTTTCGGTTGGTTTACTGAGAGTGTTTGCGCAGGCTCCTTCCGCTGTGGCTGTTTCTCGTAAAATCGGGCACCCATTATTGTACTTCTATTAGCAGAGTCTATATTGGTTCATTCGTTACATTCCCATGGAATCGTCAGTTTCATTTATTTTGCATCATCCTAAACAAACAGAAAGCTAATCAAAACAATAATAATATGCCTCTGCCCCCATTGGTTGATTCCACTTAGTCGGGCTCGGAGTCTGCCTAGTTTAGTTAGGTTACCAGTAGATGAGAAAGGGTGGGGGTAATCACAGCTTCAGAACAACCATTACACGAGTAGATGTGAACTGCCGCCGCTTGTCAAAGGGATGCAGTGCAAGTCATATCAATATTATACGAACACATTTTCTAAACTGAGAGTTTCTAAAATAAAATCTTGCAACGCATATTTGCGGAAGATGTGCGCGTTGACGTGGCGCACGGAAGCTCTATTCACACAATTTTTAAATCGTATAATTTTTCTGTACTACATAATATTATAAATAATAATATATTATAAACGCGAAACTGCGTGTGTTTGTTTGTTACGCTTCACGCATCAAGCCAATAAAACGATTTTAAAAATGTTTTCACTAATAGAAAGCTACATTATATGCGAGTAACGTAATATAATGGTAAGCTCTGGCGATATGAAATTATAAATATTAATATATTATATTTATTTTACGTTTTCCGTCAAATAAATTTCTTGACGAAAGCGAAAAGTAAAACAAATCGTTGCGTAAATTTTATTTCAGGCGTCCTAGTTAATATCTATATAAATATAATAAAATAATCATAATCATAAATAATCATCATAAATAAAAATAAATCACCGAAATGTATGTATGCGCATAAATTCCGAACGACTGTTATTGTCGGGACTAGGTTTATATAAAACTACTGGTGACCTCTTGCATTATGAAATTTGTATAAAAAACTGCAATAGGTGGCACGCGAGCTGTTTGAAAACGAATGTATGGAATGCGGGAGAAGGGAGAGGAACTCGGGTAGAGGGTGCGCAGGAGGGGAACTAAGGTGTGGTGAAGGGAACCTGGGAGGGGGGAGAGGAACTTGAGATGGGAGTTCGCGAGACGAGGCAAGGGGGGGAGTGGAGTGGAGAGAGGAACGGGATGAATGGGAAATGACACGAAGGAGAAACAATTCTATATTAAATGGAATAGCAACGCATGCCGGGTACCAGCTAGTAATTGATATAAGCGAAACAATTAAACAACGGGGTATTTAAATAACTATATGGCAAATACTCGTCCTTGCGGATTTGTTGTAAACGAAGCTTTGGCTTGGATGACGTTAGTCTAACTCAAGTATGTGATAAATTTTCTGAACAAGGCATCGACGTATAAGAACTCTTAAGAGAATCCTGGGTTAACCTTCAGGCTCCTCCACGAGGACAATCGGCGAAGGTAAAAAGAAAAGACCAATCACAGATATTATGAAAAACACGCGAGAAACCGGCGGTAAACGTATAACGAAATCTTTTTTTATTCAGTCATCAATAAACTTCCGCCAGTAACATTTAATCACGCAGATGTCATCGCTCTTTTAAAAGAAATAACAATATTAAAAAATGATCAATTCGTCATAAACCATTTAAACAACTTACCTCCATAAAAAACCCTCTTCATATTTGAGATATTCATTTATGAAAATATAAATTTAGAGTTATTATTATTGAAAAAAAAGTACCTTTTACGCATTCCATCAATGAAATAAACGCAACATCAGTGTACCAATAAACATACTTAGTGCTTCAAAAAAAGGTTCCTTCGTTTATTAATATTTCGATCAAAAACACATTTCCTCCGGGTGAGCGATTCTTCTGAAATAACTTCTGATTTAATTTTCGCGAACTTTTTTGCTTTTTTGGTAGACTCCCCTTCAAAAAAGTAATATGGTAACATGTTACATACCCGCACCTACAGGCACGAACAAGTCGGTGTATTTTCAAACAAATACAGAATAATATGTACAAAATAATATCACACGTGATTGAGGGTTGATTTGGGATGGGGGTGAAGCGGGTGCCGACAGGGTGCCCTGCACAGTGCACAGTGCACAGTGCACAGGGCAGTGGGGTGAACAGTGGGGTGGACGGTGGGCCAGGTGGGTGGGCCCCCACTTCAGTGAAGCGTTTAAACGCCACTCTTCCGTGTGTAGCGCCAGGGTGAGTGGTCCGCGCTGTTTCCGTGATCTACAAGAGAGAATAACCAACTGCTTTTATTTGTTCGCAGGAATTTTGTAACGGATCATGTGCTAATTTAAGTATTTTTATGTCCTTGTTTTTTTGTTTTTGAAGTAAAACTTCTTTACGTGGGGGGTAAGCTGGTGAATGCGTTACGAAAAGTGGTGATTGTTACGAAAAATGTCATGCGAATGATAATCGATGCGAACGGTGATCGATTGCTAGGCGAACGGTCGGGCCTTTACGCACGCTTGACTTGGGGAGTGATAAGGATAAGGAAAATAATAAGGATTGTCACCCCTAGGTCGTAGGTCACCCCAAGATCGTAGGTCACCTTAAGGACGTAGGTCACCCCAAGGTTGTAGATCACCCCAAGGTCGTAGGTCACCCCATGATCATATTTCACCCCAATGTCATATGTCACCCCTAGGTCATAGGTCACCCCATTCGCTATGTTTGGTAACATAGCAGGGATACCTGGGTTCATTTTGTCTTGTAGTTGTACTTCAGTCGTGTGGATCAGATCTCTTGGATCTGACGTAATTCGTAATACAATAAATTCATAATATTATGCATACAAAAGTTATTAGGTTTCTAGTGTTTCTACTGCTACAAAATATTATTTGAGGAAACACTCAATAAAGTTTTTAGGGATGTTATTCTAGGAACAATATCAAATATCAATTAATTTCTAAGTCAAACTTTGGGGAGCAATAAATGCCCTCGAGGAACACCCTCTTTTATTTCCCGTTTATTGGGTGCAAACCGGAATATAACGAGAATCCTAAAGAGTATAGAGTATACAAAACGTTGTCGGTGCTTTTATGGACGATTGCTTTTCGAAGGTTGAGTAAAATATTTTTTAACCTTAATTAATTTTTGACAACCGGGTTTTTTATTCTTTTCCAGTTTTCTTACTCCCGAAGATAACATCGATGGTAGTAAAATTATTACAAATGGTAATAAAAATATTCCGCTTCCTCACGTAGTATTATATAAATAATACAAAGATATAATATGGGTTTTAAAATTTACATTTGTAATTCAGGAGTGAAATTTATCGAATGTAACGTTTTGACCTTGCACGTCCATTTTAATTTAAAATAAGAATCGCCCCGGGCTGCCGTTATTTCCTGTAACTTGTTGCTGGAAGATGTACTCGGATGAGATCTGAGAGCGGTGAGTCAACACGGCGATAAAATCATTGTGAAACATCTTCTGGGTAAACAGAGCCCACGCACAGGGGGAGATATCATTTCCCCTAGCACAGGCCATCCTCTACCCTCCTGCCAGTTTTCCACTAACACAGCGCTTGTGATCTTTTTTAAAAAATATTACTTCTTACGCTCTTGGTACATTCTTTCTAAAATAAGTATTTATGCCAGAATTGGTTCAGAATGGTGATCTTTCATAAGTGTTCTTTCACTGTGGTGACATTGAGAGTAGGTATCTACCACTCAGTTGATACAATTTGGAATAATCAGTTAATTGGGACCCATAGAGCCGGATTAAAAAGAAACCCCAATTCTTCGAAACTCCCACCATTGTCAACCCTTCCCCCTCCTTCAATTTCTTCTCTCCATATGTAATCTATAATTAATTTTTTAACTTTAGTATACTTTTATTCCTGAAGAAGTGAACATGGTTCACGAAACATGTTGATAGTATAAAATATAAAAAAAAATAAAAAAAATAAAGTGATGTAAACTAAGTTATTTTATTTTAATAAATAAATAATGACATCACAAAGTAACAACCTTTTAGAAGAAGTTTTCTTCGAAAAATTAAAAAGAAACTTTTACTCAGCATACGTTTGCTATTCGTCTGTTAATTAGATGCTATAAATATTTTTAATTTGATTATATAGACATTTTCTGCGCCTTTGAGGTGATTTTTCACAAAAACGGCGCTGTTCCAAAGATCCAATTATTATTATTAATTATGGATGGATACGTTTTTAGATTTTCACGGCCAAAAGTATTTTCGTTATTCGTTTTCGGTGTGATATGCCGTGTTGCGCTACCTCCTTCTTTAACAAACGTTTCGGACAGCGTTACGGTGTCGTGTCACGCATCTGCATTGATGATGGACACCGTAACGCTGTCCGAAACGTTGGCTATAGAAGAAGGTAGCGCAACACGGCATAACACCCTCAAAACCAAATAATGAAAATTAATTATTGTTGTTTTACATATTATGTTAGTCTTTAGAGAATAATTTTTCGTTTTTTTTTTTTTTAAAAAGACATACATTCCCGGGTTACGATTGTTACGAATAATCCAACAACGTTTGAAAATCTCCTGCTACCACCACAGAAAGCCGAAAATGTTGCTTGTGTTGTGATGGTGAACTTAGCCAGCCGAGGAATCTATTTTAGGCTTTACTAGGCTTATGTCTATGCAAATCACAAGTCCATGTTTATGTGATGGATCTCCTGGTGGGAAGGCATGCTTCTCGTTAGGTGTATATCTTTGGTATTCTTCGGCCTGCTTAACTGAAGTACCCGTTCTTCGAAACCGCTATTAATAATAGTCGGATCTGTTTTTGTACAGATGTTCATCTAAGATCAGTTAGTTGGTCGGGCAGGGCGCAGGACGCCGGGGCAAAGGGTGCGGGGTGGTTGGTGTGGGTGGAGGTCTGGGGCGCTGTTGGGGCGATTGGCGACCGGCTGTTTGTACAAGTGAGTGATTTGCTGTTTGCCGAGCCGGGTTCGAGTCCCGCGGAGCAGTCCCAGAGGACACCTCCCACCTTCTCACCCCCTCTTCCCCAACAGATATTCCAAGGCAGCAACAGTGACGCTACATTACGCTGTTTGGATTGACGATAGCATCGGACAGTCGAACTGCTTAAATAATGATCATGATTAATAGATACCCAGATACGGTCAAGGATGATGGAAAGTTATCTACTTGTCTTTATTTTTACATTAGCTCATCACAGGAAAACCAATCTCTCTGGGGGTTTATGTCATCTTTAGGGATGATGTGAGGATGGTCTTTAAAGAGAAAGGAAGGACATGAAGTTCTGGGAAGGAAAAATGAGTGAGGGGTGCGGTGCAAGGCGATGGATCGAGAGAATCCGGCTAAAGAGGTCAAAAGATCCTCTACATAGTAGTATTCATAATTATTAAATACTACTAGAGGATCTTTTGATAATAATTTTTTGGAAAGCCACGGGTTGCGATTGGATACATAATTTTTGGTACAAACGTCTAACTACTTTACATCCTCTTTTTGCAAAAAATCTTTCAAAACTTGTCAGACAACCTCAAAATTTTCCTAATTTTCTAACTAAGAGCATTACTTATATGTTGCCTAAAAGCGAACATATTAATAATCCCTCTTAATATAGACCCATTACATGTCTACCGACAATATACAAAATTTTAACCTCTTGCTTGACAGATTTAATATATACTCATTTGGATGAAAAAAATATTTTATCTGAACAACAAAAAGGTTGTCGCAGAAAAAATATGGGATGTAAAGAACAATTAGTTATTGTTTCTGTAATTTTTAAACAAATTCAAAATCAAAAGCGTAATTTAAATACTTGTTATATAGATTATCAAAAAGCTTTTGATAGTGTCCCGCACTCGTGGCTAATCAAAATATTAAAAATATATAAAGTTAACCCAATTATAATTAGCTTTTTGAAAAATATTATGTCCATTTGGAATACAGATTTGCTAGTTAATTTAAAAGGTAAGAAAATAGTAGTACCGGGCATTTCAATAAAAAGAGGGATTTTTCAAGGAGACTCATTGAGCCCTCTTTGGTTTTGCTTAGCATTGAATCCCCTTTCTAAAATGTTAATTAAAAGCAAGTTTGGATTAAAAATTAAGGGTTATCCAAGAGAGAGTAGTATAGTTTCACATCTATTATATATGGATGATATAAAATTATTTTCAAATTCTGAATCAAATTTAGAGAAAATGATTAAGGTAGTTAAAATTTTTTCAGATGATATTAAAATGACTTTTGGTTTAGATAAATGTAAAACGATCCATATAGAGAAAGGCAAAATTGTAGATGGAGACAAGAGTATATTTAGAAATTTCAAAATTAAAAGTATCTATGAAAGGGGATGAGGTTTATAAATATTTAGGATACCCGCAATCGAATAGATTAGATCACACTAGTATTAAAAATGATATTAGGATTAAATTTCAAACTAGGATCAGAAATTTTTTTAAATGCAATCTATCTGCTAAAAATTTAGTAAAAGCAATAAATACTTGGGCAATACCTCTACTAACGTACTCTTTTGGCATAATTAAATGGTCCAATACAGATTTAGATAGTTTAGAACGATTAATTAGAACTACGTTAACAAAATTTAATTGCCATCATCCAAATTCAGCTATAGAACGAATTAATTTACCTAGAAATTTAGGAGGTAGAAGTGTAGACAAAATAACATCTTTGAAACACAATCAGGTAGAAATGCTTAGAATTTTTTCCATAGGAAAGCTAATAGCTCAGAAATGCACAAAATAATTTGCAAGGCAGATAGAAATATTACACCTTAAAATTTATATGATGAGAATGCCAACATTCTTATAAATACTAACCAGGAATTATTAGATTCCTGGTCAAATAAAATTATTCACGCAAAACACTTCAATTATCTCAACCAAACGTATGTTGACAAACTTTCGTCAAACAAATGGTTGAGTATTGGAGAGTTGAGCGCAGAAATAGAAGGATTTATGCTTGCCATTCAAGATAGAGTCATTAATACTAAAAATTATAGAAAGCATATAATCAAAGATATAAATCAAATTGATGATTTATGTAGAAAATGTTTGGCTTTTCCCGAAACTATAGAACATATTATATCGGGATGTTCTATATTAGCGCCGTCCGAGTATACATATAGGCACAATCAGGTTTTAAAAATAATTCACCAAAGTTTGGTAATTAAACATAACTTGATTGACTGCCGTAATATAGTACCATATTATGAATATGAACCAAATTCATTTTTAGAAAATGAATTTTATAAAATATATTATGATAAAACTATACTAACAGACAGAACAATTAGTCATAATAGACCTGATATAGTTTTACATGACAAAAATAAAAAAATAACTTATATCATTGATGTAGCTATTCCAAATTCCTGTAATATTCAAAAAACTATTTCTGAAAAAATAAGAAAATACACAGATTTAGGAAATGAGATTAAAAGAATTTGGCATTCTCGGACTTTAAAAATATTACCATTTGTTATTTCGGCCACTGGCATAATACCTAGGAATCTGATTCAAAATTTAAGCATATTAGATTTGTCAAAAAAATTGTATATAAAAATGTAAAAATCAGTAATTTTAAATACATGTAGGATTACAAAAGATTTTTTAAATATTTATATTGAGGGATCAGTAGGATTTATAGGTTCAATTAGAAATGCCACAGAGCCGAACCCTCTGATATGAAAATATCTGGAGTCGGTGAATTATATTCCCATTTGGTCTCTAGTAGGTTGACATGTTGTTCTTGTATTATTTTGTATTTATAATACTTATATAATGCAATTGCATAGCGTGGGTTGACTAGATGATCATTTGGGGAAGTGTGTGAAAGGGTTTAGTTTTTCCTGTTGGGAAAATTTAACCCGGACATTTAAATCTGGTGCGTTAAATAAATACTTAATAATAATTTTAAATATTTATATTGAGGGATCAGTAGGATTCATAGGTCCAATTAGGAGTTCCACCGAGCCGAACCCTCTGATATGAAAATATCTAGAGTCGGTGAATTATTTTCCTATTTGGTCTCTTTGACATGTTGTTCTTGTATCTATTATTTTGTATTTATTATGCTTATACAGTGTGTTAAGGGACGTACTTGACTTACTTTAACCTCTCTAATAACCTATTTTGCATACAAGGTGTGACATTGAAAACTGTCAACATATGAACATTTTGTTGTTATTCACGATTTTGACTAAAAGCGTCATAAATCACGTTTTGGGAAACGTAGCCTCATTCTAAAAACTGTTTTGGAAAGATTATGAAATGCACTATCACATTATATTATTATAAACAAATATTTGCCCTTCTAAATATATTTTTTTTTTATGAAAACATCAAAAATATTAAAAAATCGCTTACCATTATTCAAAGCCTTGAAAATGAACTTTTTTCTGCAGTAACGTAAAAAAATAACAGTTTATTTATTGTAGAAAGATATTTTGAAACTTTTTGTCACCTCAAAATATTATCCGTCCAAACTAAAATATTTAAAAAAAAATCTTTTATGTAACACAAATTAATGCAATTTTCGAACTTTCACAAAACACAGAGCAAATCAAATAATTTTATTTCAATTATTATAAAACGTAATTACAACGGCAATCGATTTCAACAGATGCATTATGGTCGGATGTATGCGAATATATGCATTATTATTCATTATAACACAAATCAATGTATTTTTTGACAAAAATTCACGGTAACCTAAAAATCTGGACACCTTTATAATGTCGTGAATTCACACTAAAACTAACCATTTGGTTGTTATTTTTACACTAAAACGTTAGTACACAGGATGAATTATATACAATTGTTGAAATCTTCTGAAAATTTTTAAATATTGACTTTGTAATTAGAACGCAAATAATGATAAATTGCGCGCCAAACTATGAAAAAACTGACAACAAGACGTCTTGTTTAGAATGGAGTGAAGTTAGCTGCAGTTCGTAGGGATGGGGTCACTTTTGTAGTTGAGAAACAGTTCCAAAGAAATATTTTATTTCAAATTTATAGTCAGTTATTGAATATAGGTAGACAAAAATAAAAACATATGATATATACAGGTATATATTTTTTTATTATAAAATGGCAACAATTGTAAACAAAAAAGTAAAATAATATTTTATTCATATTATATTTTGGAAATCATACATTATGGAATTCATTTAACATTTTTTTAAATGTACAACTATTTTAAATGTATCCTCTTCTTTCACATTTAAATAATACAAAAAAAAACACGTTACGACGCCACGTTAGAAGTGAAACTTGTGGAACTCGTTCGACATTTTTTTCCAGTACGAATATTTTAAATGTAACAATGTTTTAAAAAACACGTTACGCCACGCCACGTTAGAAGTGAAACTTGTGGAATTCATTCAAGACCAGGCCTCTCCCTCTCCGACAGCACATCGTCCCCTCACCCCGCTATGCCCTCCACGTCACCCTCCACGTCGCCTTCCATGGCTCCCGCGTACAGCTGTTGGGACAGGTAGCGGCTGCAGAAACTGGAAATCTGAAAATATAAGAATAGGACACAGATAAGAATGGTCCTGTATATTTCTAAAAGTGTGAATGGTAGAAGTCGGAGACACCCAAGGAAGACATGGCATGATCAAGTTAATCAGGTACTTGAGTCGGGCCATGTCAAGAGTCAAAATAATAGAAGAGTTTGAATGTATGAGATGATGTATGAATGTGATTGAGGCAAGGAGTGTGTGCCAAGACCGAGTTGTTTGGCGGTCCGTCCTCTTTGCCTACCACTGCGGGGATACGGCGTGATGGTTACTTAGTTATAAAATGTGTAAAAATGCATTCTGTTGGCCATAAGTTGTTATAATAGTTTATCTAGTAGGAGTAAGATAGATTGTAGAAATATACTATAAATTTGTACAGAGCCCTTGAGGTGATTTCTCACAAAAAACGGCGCTATACAAGTCATCCAAATATTATTATTATTATCATGGACAAATGCTGCAAAATATAAATACGAATGTATTTGTATATATATATAATAATGTATATACCTTCTATGTGACTACCGCTTGCTTCTCTATCACTGTCAGTCTGCTCCATCGATTCTAAAAATATAATGCAAAACTATTACACAACGCAAACACACACTACTTGTATAAGGGAACGTACCCATACTACGTGACCAATTTTTTGCAATTTTTAACCCCCCCCCCCCCCCCCCCGGTGACCAAAATCCTAAGCAAACCGCCGCTCATTTGTTCCAAGCGTGACATCTTGAAGACCCCCCCCCCCCCGAAGAGGTCACGTAGTATGGGTACGTTCCCTAATATGATGTAAAGACAGCACAATATAAATAAAATTATATAGATATTATGTATATATTTATTTATTACAATGTATATACCTTCTACATGTCCACCGCTCTTCTCCGCTCGAAAAAAACGAAGAAGTCTGAAAAAAAATTGAAAAACATTTTATTTTATTGGCGGAATAAAAAAATAAACATTACACAAAGTATTGATTTTAATTATATAAATCACCTCGTCAATTGTCTCTCTTGGGTCCTCCAAGTCGGATTCGTTGGCCTCAATCAACCGCCCAAAGCTGCTGTTGTTGCTATCATTATCAGCTCCAGTGGAAATCAACTCATCGTCGTCATACTCTGACTGAAGTTCAACACGAGCCCAAGCTGGCATCGGTTCCGTGGGGTTCCATGATGTGCTATTCGTAGAAAAATTATAATGGTTTACTCAAATATCAGTTCGCAAAGAAAAATTTTCGAATTCGAATATTTCAGAAAAATAGGAAGTTACATCACTAGTGATTTCGACATGTCAAAATAATAGAGTTTTACACTCGTAGCCAATATTTCATAAAAACGTTGAAAAATAACAATTTTGTCGTGAAATTACTAATGTTTTTGATAGATATTGCAATAGAATACATGCTTTTATGAAAATATACAATTTCAAGCGGTAATGGTGGACATTTTTTACGGAAGAGTCCATTCAACGCGATGAAAAATTCCAACCACATGAAAGTGTGCTGTAAAATAACGATTTTTACAAGAAGAAACACTTCAAACCAACTAAATATATGATGAAAGAGTGGCAAATATATATCTCAACAATATGATAAATACTTACTTTTCCATTTTACGATGGTTTTTGTCGAAACAGTCAAAATGTCAGAACTGGGCGGGTACCGATTTCACACAAATGTTCGTTATGAAAGATTGACGTTCAATTGGGCATAGAAAAATAATTTATATGTTCCATAGATATTTTTGAATACAGACACGTAGCGTTGTTCATTATCGATATTCCGTTTTTTATTCCATGGTAATCCGTGAACTAGTGATGCAAATAAATCATTTTTTGTAAAAACTCGCGCGTTTACGTCAAAACACGCTCTAATGTCTTGACGGCTATTGTTATATTTTCGTCTTTTGACGCTCTAATGTCTTTACTGGAAAATATATTATGATAAAACTATACTAACAGACAGAACAATTAGTCATAATAGACCTGATATAGTTTTACATGACAAAAATAAAAAAATAACTTATATCATTGATGTAGCTATTCCAAATTCCTGTAATATTCAAAAAACTATTTCTGAAAAAATAAGAAAATACACAGATTTAGGAAATGAGATTAAAAGAATTTGGCATTCTCGGACTTTAAAAATATTACCATTTGTTATTTCGGCCACTGGCATAATACCTAGGAATCTGATTCAAAATTTAAGCATATTAGATTTGTCAAAAAAATTGTATATAAAAATGTAAAAATCAGTAATTTTAAATACATGTAGGATTACAAAAGATTTTTTAAATATTTATATTGAGGGATCAGTAGGATTTATAGGTTCAATTAGAAATGCCACAGAGCCGAACCCTCTGATATGAAAATATCTGGAGTCGGTGAATTATATTCCCATTTGGTCTCTAGTAGGTTGACATGTTGTTCTTGTATTATTTTGTATTTATAATACTTATATAATGCAATTGCATAGCGTGGGTTGACTAGATGATCATTTGGGGAAGTGTGTGAAAGGGTTTAGTTTTTCCTGTTGGGAAAATTTAACCCGGACATTTAAATCTGGTGCGTTAAATAAATACTTAATAATAATTTTAAATATTTATATTGAGGGATCAGTAGGATTCATAGGTCCAATTAGGAGTTCCACCGAGCCGAACCCTCTGATATGAAAATATCTAGAGTCGGTGAATTATTTTCCTATTTGGTCTCTTTGACATGTTGTTCTTGTATCTATTATTTTGTATTTATTATGCTTATACAGTGTGTTAAGGGACGTACTTGACTTACTTTAACCAGTGATTCCTGATATTATTCGGAGTAAAAAATGTAAATGAAATTTTGGTCTCCGGTGACTTTTTTTGACGACTTTTTTTTTTCAAAAATTTTTTCTTCAAAATCAAATAAAAAAAAAATTCTTTCACATTTCGTCACTGGTCACTCAGCTGGGTGTCCGACAAACCCCTTACCCCGCCTCCTACTGTTAACAACTACCATTTTCTTATGTTTTTGTAGGAAAAAAAAAAAACATCAAAAATGTCACCGGAGAGCAAAATTTCATTTACATTTTTTACTCCAAATAATGTCAGGAATCACTGGTTAAAGTAAGTCAAGTACTTTTTTTTTTTACATTACACAGGAGGCCTTGAGGAAAATAATTTTCCTCAGGGCCTATGTCATCTGGGATGCTGTGTGGAGGGTCTTTTTGAGGAGAGGAAGGAATGAACATTGGTCTTGAAGAAACCTATGTTGTAGGAAGGAGGAAACACAGAGGCCGGCAAATTTATTTTATTTTATTTTATTTATTTTATTATTATTATTGTACAACAGAATAATTCCAATTTCAGTACAATTTAGTTACCCTATCAGCATTTAGGCGAGTGACTCTTCAATAATGTTTTTAAGGCATATAAAGAACAGTTTGACGACCTCCGTAGTCCAGTGGCTAAGACTCTTGACTCACATTCCGGAGGTCGCGGGTTCGAACCCGGCATGCGCAAATAAATTTTATTTGATTAATTTGTGTTATTTCACAATTAATTCATTTAAAATAATATATAGTATATTTGCGGCATGTTCCAGAGTGGAAGATACTATCAGTATCGCCCTGGTGTAAGACCACCATTCAGAATTGTAACGTTGCTTGAAAATGGCTTTAGCCGTGTTTAGTGACCAGATCTGAATAGGCAGGTACTTCCCAACCTTCCTCTTCCCCACCTCCTTCCCCTCCCCGCTACCTTCAGCCGCACAACATACCCCAATTACGGATGCCATAGTCTCACTGGCTCCAGACGGGAGCAGTTGAGATTCTTGTGCGGTATTCACTATAAAAAAAAAAAAAAAGTCACGTACATCCAAATGGTTTGCAATTTCATTTAACAGCACCACTCCCCTCGTCATGCTATGCTTTGCCAAGACGTCTGTTCTGCAGTTCGGTACTTTAAATAAGTCATGATGTTGACTTCGGCTGTAGTGGTCTGGTACATATAAATCATAGCATCCCAAGAGAAATGGGCTATTGATGAAATTGTTCCAAATTTTGAAAGACAGAATAGCAAGACTTGCTTTCCTTCTAGTTTCTAGGCTCACAGAATCAGTTTCCTCAAGTAAGTCAATATGGTGCATGAACCTTGGATAGGTTCCATGCTTCCGCATATAAACATACCTGAGGAATTTCTTCTGGATTTGCTCTAACATATCAATGTACTTCTGGTGGTTCGGTGTCCAAACATCGCTCGCGTACTCCAGTTTGCTTCTCAGTATGCCATCGAATAACGCTAGCATAGCTTCTTGGTTATCAAATTGCTTACAAGTCCTGATGATGAATCGAAGAAGTTTGTAGCAAGACTGAGTGAGCTGCGATATATGGCAAGAGAATGTCAGTTCGGGATCAAAGATGACACCGAGATCTTTCACGGATTTTACACGTGATAACGTTTCGCCTTTTATTTTATAATTGTAAATTATAATGTTTTTACAACGAGTGAAGGACATTGTGACACATTTCTTTGTGTTAAAATCTAATTTGTTTGCCAACGACCATTCAGATAGTGCATCCAGATCAGTTTGCATTTTAAAGCAATCTTGTTGGCAGCTTATTTCCATCATTATTTTAAGGTCATCAGCAAATAGTAAACATTTGCCGTTCTTAACACAGTTTTGGATGTCATCTATAAGTACTAGAAACAACATAGGTCCGAGGTTAGACCCTCGAGGAATTCCAGATTGCGCTTGGAATTTTTTTGAATTATGTCCATTTATCGAAACAAATTGACTTCTGGATTTTAAATACGATAAGAAAAAGTTCAGTGTTGGTAGATCGAAGCCTATTTTAAACATTTTCCTCAGAAGTATATCATGGTTAACACGGTCAAATGCCTTGGCAAAGTCGGTGTAAACTACATCTGTTTGGTGCCTCGAGTCCAAACTGGTGGCTACCAACCGCGAAAAATTAAGCAGATTTGTGATTGTTGATTTCTTTGGAAGGAAAACGTGTTGATTTTCACACAATGAATGGCGCAATCTGGTGACTTAATTTGTCACAAATCAATTTTTCAAAAAGTTTGGGTAGCACTGATAATACGGCTACCGGTCTGTAGTTTTTGACGTCTGTCTTATCTCCAGCCTTGAAAATAGGACTGACTCGGCTCAGTTTCCAAATTTGGGGGAATGTAGAAGTCAAAATACTAGAGTTAAATATATAACAAAGGGCTTCACTTATCATTGGCGCTATGCTAATGATAATACTGGAAGGAATTCCATCCGGTCCTGTAGCATTGTCTGTCTTCAGCTTACGAATGTAGGCTTCAACCTCTTTCGGATTAGTAAATCCAAGAGATATGTCACCTAAGTTCCATGGAATTTCTGTTTTCGTAAATTCCGTACTGAGATCCGGGGTTTTACTATCATATACAGACTGAAAGTAGTCTGCGAACATCTGACAAATAGATTCTGAATCTGTTATAAATTCGTCTCCACTCTTCAGGCCATTATGCGATCTGGAGTTTGCTTTCTGTGATTTTATGAAATCCCAGAAACATTTGACATCGTCTTTAATCCCGTTCTGAATTCTTTTTAAATATTGCTGTTTAGTTACGGCAATATCTTTTTTGAGCTCGGATCGCACCGCAGAAAACAACAAGTAATCAGACTGCTTCTTGTGCAATCTATACCTTCTGCAATGCGCTTCCTTGCTTTTTATTTTGTCAATAATTGATTTTGTGAACCATGTCGGGTAGGTTACACTCACATTTATTGATTTATTAATTGGTACACATAAATCAAAAACACTTGCTAACACATTATAAAAATAATCTACCGCAACATCAACAGAGTGTATGCTTTTAAGAAATGTCCAGTCAAAATGTGACAGAATGTTTTGACACAATTTTATATTAGCATGCCTAAAGTTATATTGCGAGTAGCAGTTGGTAGGTTTTGCAGACGAGGCGGGGCGAGTGCAGGCGTAAGGATTGTTGTGACCGTTACGTCGTGTGCGCGTGGCTCGCGCGAGACTCGCCATGATGGCCAGTGTTGGATGATGACGATCTTCTTTGACGAACGGCTCCTCGCTTCTCGTCACTTCACATACTGAAAGGTTGCTTAGGACGAGGTCCAGCATATTCAAATCATTCCACAGCCGAGCTGTTGAACATAAGAACGAGTCGAAGAAACGACCCGTTCTCATGTGACAAATGTCAACCGTGTACAAATGTTGGGCACGCGTTTGGCGTGTTTCCCGACTATGCACCGGTGCCAAAGGGATCAATGATGCTAGTTCCTCGGAGCATCTTCCATTGTAATATCGGTAGAACAAGGATAGCATTCCCACCCGATGCCTGTGCTCTAAAGATTGCAATCCGTCTGTTAAGATGGGAGAATCAATCAAACGGACCGCCCGTTTCTGCACAGAGTCGAGGGTATTTTTCAGGTATTTTGGAGCTCCAGACCAGAGGTGGCTGCCAAATTCAACCGTGGGGCGCACTTGCGATTTGTACAGGGTTAGCAGTTGTGCACTATTAAAGTATCTGTGGGCCCTATACAGTACGCCCAGTTTCTGGGAGGCTAACTTTACTCTGGCTTCGATGGAGCCCCCATACCTGAGCTGGTCACTTAGGGTTACACCAAGCATATCAATGGAGGGCCTGTTCGGAAGATTGCTTCCGTTGAAAGAGACTAGATTTTCATTTCGATTCCTTTTAGACGTAATCGGACAAGATTGGGTCTTTGAAACATTAAATTTAACGAGATTATTTTTACCCCAAGAGAAAACACTCTCGAGGTAACCGTCCATTCTTTGCTTCAAAGCCCAACGAGCTGTTGGAGTTTGTGAGCCCTTTGGGGGCTTGCCAAACGAAAAGCTATCATGAACTGTACTGTCATCCGCATAACAGTGAATTGGTGCACATGACAAAAGGTCGTTGATGTGCAACAAAAACAAAGTCGGAGACAGAAGCGATCCCTGCGGGACGCCAGCATTTATCGAGTGTGAGGAAGAGGTGAAACCATCGACTACCGTCTGAATCGACCTCTCCCCCAAGAAGTCGGCAATCCAAGTACACAAGGATGCGGGAAGTCCGTAATAATGCAGTTTGTTGACAAGTCCTCGGTGCCAAACCCGGTCAAAGGCCTTGGAGATGTTCAGTGCAACCGTTTGGGTCTCACTGATACGTTCCAGGCACCGCCCCCAAACATGCGTCACATACGCGAGAAGATCGGTCGTTAATAATTTTGTTCTTCTCGAGGTATGTGAGCAGAACGTCAGTACGTCCCTTAACACCCTGTATAGTGCGATTGCATAACGTGGATTGACTAGATGATCATTTGTGGAAAAGTGTGTGAAAGGGTTAAGTTTTTCCTGTGTGAAAGATTTAACCCGGTCATAAAATCTGAAGCAATACCCGTGTAAACTACATCTGTTTGGTGCCTCGAGTCCAAACTGGTGGCTACCAACCGCGAAAAATTAAGCAGATTTGTGATTGTTGATTTCTTTGGAAGGAAAACGTGTTGATTTTCACACAATGAATGGCGCAATCTGGTGACTTAATTTGTCACAAATCAATTTTTCAAAAAGTTTGGGTAGCACTGATAATACGGCTACCGGTATGTAGTTTTTGACGTCTGTCTTATCTCCAGCCTTGAAAATAGGACTGACTCGGCTCAGTTTCCAAATTTGGGGGAATGTAGAAGTCAAAATACTAGAGTTAAATATATAACAAAGGGCTTCACTTATCATTGGCGCTATGCTAATGATAATACTGGAAGGAATTCCATCCGGTCCTGTAGCATTGTCTGTCTTCAGCTTACGAATGTAGGCTTCAACCTCTTTCGGATTAGTAAATCCAAGAGATATGTCACCTAAGTTCCATGGAATTTCTGTTTTCGTAAATTCCGTACTGAGATCCGGGGTTTTACTATCATATACAGACTGAAAGTAGTCTGCGAACATCTGACAAATAGATTCTGAATCTGTTATAAATTCGTCTCCACTCTTCAGGCCATTATGCGATCTGGAGTTTGCTTTCTGTGATTTTATGAAATCCCAGAAACATTTGACATCGTCTTTAATCCCGTTCTGAATTCTTTTTAAATATTGCTGTTTAGTTACGGCAATATCTTTTTTGAGCTCGGATCGCACCGCAGAAAACAACAAGTAATCAGACTGCTTCTTGTGCAATCTATACCTTCTGCAATGCGCTTCCTTGCTTTTTATTTTGTCAATAATTGATTTTGTGAACCATGTCGGGTAGGTTACACTCACATTTATTGATTTATTAATTGGTACACATAAATCAAAAACACTTGCTAACACATTATAAAAATAATCTACCGCAACATCAACAGAGTGTATGCTTTTAAGAAATGTCCAGTCAAAATGTGACAGAATGTTTTGACACAATTTTATATTAGCATGCCTAAAGTTATATTGCGAGTAGCAGTTGGTAGGTTTTGCAGACGAGGCGGGGCGAGTGCAGGCGTAAGGATTGTTGTGACCGTTACGTCGTGTGCGCGTGGCTCGCGCGAGACTCGCCATGATGGCCAGTGTTGGATGATGACGATCTTCTTTGACGAACGGCTCCTCGCTTCTCGTCACTTCACATACTGAAAGGTTGCTTAGGACGAGGTCCAGCATATTCAAATCATTCCACAGCCGAGCTGTTGAACATAAGAACGAGTCGAAGAAACGACCCGTTCTCATGTGACAAATGTCAACCGTGTACAAATGTTGGGCACGCGTTTGGCGTGTTTCCCGACTATGCACCGGTGCCAAAGGGATCAATGATGCTAGTTCCTCGGAGCATCTTCCATTGTAATATCGGTAGAACAAGGATAGCATTCCCACCCGATGCCTGTGCTCTAAAGATTGCAATCCGTCTGTTAAGATGGGAGAATCAATCAAACGGACCGCCCGTTTCTGCACAGAGTCGAGGGTATTTTTCAGGTATTTTGGAGCTCCAGACCAGAGGTGGCTGCCAAATTCAACCGTGGGGCGCACTTGCGATTTGTACAGGGTTAGCAGTTGTGCACTATTAAAGTATCTGTGGGCCCTATACAGTACGCCCAGTTTCTGGGAGGCTAACTTTACTCTGGCTTCGATGGAGCCCCCATACCTGAGCTGGTCACTTAAGGTTACACCAAGCATATCAATGGAGGGCCTGTTCGGAAGATTGCTTCCGTTGAAAGAGACTAGATTTTCATTTCGATTCCTTTTAGACGTAATCGGACAAGATTGGGTCTTTGAAACATTAAATTTAACGAGATTATTTTTACCCCAAGAGAAAACACTCTCGAGGTAACCGTCCATTCTTTGCTTCAAAGCCCAACGAGCTGTTGGAGTTTGTGAGCCCTTTGGGGGCTTGCCAAACGAAAAGCTATCATGAACTGTACTGTCATCCGCATAACAGTGAATTGGTGCACATGACAAAAGGTCGTTGATGTGCAACAAAAACAAAGTCGGAGACAGAACCGATCCCTGCGGGACGCCAGCATTTATCGAGTGTGAGGAAGAGGTGAAACCATCGACTACCGTCTGAATCAACCTCTCCCCCAAGAAGTCGGCAATCCAAGTACACAAGGATGCGGGAAGTCCGTAATAATGCAGTTTGTTGACAAGTCCTCGGTGCCAAACCCGGTCAAAGGCCTTGGAGATGTCCAGTGCAACCGTTTGGGTCTCACTGATACGTTCCAGGCACCGCCCCCAAACATGCGTCACATACGCGAGAAGATCGGTCGTTAATAATTTTGTTCTTCTCGAGGTATGTGAGCAGAACGTCAGTACGTCCCTTAACACCCTGTATAGTGCGATTGCATAACGTGGATTGACTAGATGATCATTTGTGGAAAAGTGTGTGAAAGGGTTAAGTTTTTCCTGTGTGAAAGATTTAACCCGGTCATAAAATCTGAAGCAATACCCATGTAATATGTTGTTATATTTATTGTAAGGCAGTCTGCACACGAGAGAGTTTCGTTGCGGCAACAGCTGCGGGTATCAAAAACCATTACGGTATATGGAGGTGCGCATGCGAGCAACGCGAAAATCGGGACTTTTTTAATATTTATTATATTTTTTATGTATTTTTAAATAGTTTTCAACTGTCGATGTCGCCGCAAAGTCTTTCGGGCTGCCTGAGTCTTACCAAAATTCTGTACTCAACATTTATTATAAAGACAAAAATATTGTGTCAAAAGCGTTCTGAAATGATTTCGCAAAGCAGAATAATTCTCGAGATATAAAACATTATATAGATAAATATGAATATACATATATTAATTATTAATTTATCAACGCCCTTATATGATTACAAAAGTGGAAAAATAATACATAAAAATGTTCATAATAAATATAGTAGATTCTTGAAAAACATAAAAATTACATTAATAAGACACCAAAAAAATATGGATGAAATTTATTTATTTATTTAACGCCCAACGGGCTTTTACATTTTGGTAGTATAAATAATTCATGACAGATTATTTTTAAACATAAACAGAAATAATAAAAATAAAATTAGATAAAAAGCACACAAGTCATAAAAATACAGCGATTTCATAGGTTTTCAGAAAAACAGGTATGTTTAGGAATAATAGTTTTGGAATGAGTTTTTTACAAAATCAACAAAATTCGCCAAGTTTATGTTAAATATGTCAGTATCACGTAAGTACTGATTTCCCATAGTGTGAAATCGTTGTATCGGAGAGTGGGCAATGTAGTTCCGCTTATGAATGCTACAGTAAAATTGTGTATTTTGTGTTGTAGTTATTCGTAAGTTTATGAGTTGCAGTAGTTTGCAACAGTCAAATTTAGAGTTAAGTATTTTGAATAAAAACACAATACATTGTTTTGTTTGGTTTTGTTCCTCATTTTCATCAATGATTTATGCAATTGCTTCAACGATATCGAGGTGTTGCTCTTTGCTGAAGACATCAAACTATACAAGAATATAACTGATGTAAATCATTGCCATATAATTCAGTCAAATATTAGTAAGTTTAAAGATTGGTGCGTTCAAAATAATTTATTCTTAAATGTAGAAAAGTGTAAAACCTTGACTTTCTTCAGAAATAAAAATCCTGTTTTATTCGAATATTCCATCAATAACACAGCTTTAAAGAGAGTCACGGAAATGAGAGATCTTGGAATTATTTTGGATTAAAAACTAAGTTTCACCAATCACATCCACCAAATTCTAAACAAAGGTATGAAAACACTAGGATTCGTATTAAGAACAACCAAAAATTTTAATTCCATACAAGTCATTAAATTATTATATGTATCTCTAGTTAGAAGCCTAATGGAATATAACTCGGTAGTTTGGTCACAAAATTTACATTAATAAAATTGAGCGAATACAGAAAAATTTTCTGCGTTTTATAAATTTTAAATTAAATATCCCACTAGAAGACTTGAAATGTAATTTATTACTAAATATTCTAAAAATACACACACTAGAAGACAGACGTAAAATAAACGATTTAAGGTTTTTATTCAAAATACTTAACTCTAAATTTGACTGTTGCAAACTACTGCAACTCATAAACTTACGAATAACTACAACACAAAATACACAATTTTACTGTAGCATTCATAAGCGGAACTACATTGCCCACTCTCCGATACAACGATTTCACACTATGGGAAATCAGTACTTACGTGATACTGACATATTTAACATAAACTTGGCGAATTTTGTTGATTTTGTAAAAAACTCATTCCAAAACTATTCCTAAACATACCTGTTTTTCTGAAAACCTATGAAATCGCTGTATTTTTATGACTTGTGTGCTTTTTATCTAATTTTATTTTTATTATTTCTGTTTATGTTTAAAAATAATCTGTCATGAATTATTTATACTACCAAAATGTAAAAGCCCGTTGGGCGTTAAATAAATAAATAAATTTCATCCATATTTTTTTGGTGTCTTATTAATGTAATTTTTATGTTTTTCAAGAATCTACTATATTTATTATGAACATTTTTATGTATTATTTTACCACTTTTGTAATCATATAAGGGCGTTGATAAATTAATAATTAATATATGTTTATTCATATTTATCTATATAATGTTTTATATCTCGAGAATTATTCTGCTTTGCGAAATCATTTCAGAACGCTTTTGACACAATATTTTTGTCTTTATAATAAATGTTGAGTACAGAATTTTGGTAAAACTCAGGCAGCCCGAAAGACTTTGCGGCAACATCGACAGTTGAAAACTATTTAAAAATACATAAAAAATATAATAAATATTAAAAAAGTCCCGATTTTCGCGTTGCTCGCATGCGCACCTCCATATACCGTAATGGTTTTTGATACCCGCAGCTGTTGCCGCAACGAAACTCTCTCGTGTGCAGACTGCCTTACAATAAATATAACAACATATTACATGGGTATTGCTTCAGATTTTATGACCGGGTTAAATCTTTCACACAGGAAAAACTTAACCCTTTCACACACTTTTCCACAAATGATCATCTAGTCAATCCACGTTATGCAATCGCACTATACAGGGTGTTAAGGGACGTACTGACGTTCTGCTCACATACCTCGAGAAGAACAAAATTATTAACGACCGATCTTCTCGCGTATGTGACGCATGTTTGGGGGCGGTGCCTGGAACGTATCAGTGAGACCCAAACGGTTGCACTGGACATCTCCAAGGCCTTTGACCGGGTTTGGCACCGAGGACTTGTCAACAAACTGCATTATTACGGACTTCCCGCATCCTTGTGTACTTGGATTGCCGACTTCTTGGGGGAGAGGTCGATTCAGACGGTAGTCGATGGTTTCACCTCTTCCTCACACTCGATAAATGCTGGCGTCCCGCAGGGATCGGTTCTGTCTCCGACTTTGTTTTTGTTGCACATCAACGACCTTTTGTCATGTGCACCAATTCACTGTTATGCGGATGACAGTACAGTTCATGATAGCTTTTCGTTTGGCAAGCCCCCAAAGGGCTCACAAACTCCAACAGCTCGTTGGGCTTTGAAGCAAAGAATGGACGGTTACCTCGAGAGTGTTTTCTCTTGGGGTAAAAATAATCTCGTTAAATTTAATGTTTCAAAGACCCAATCTTGTCCGATTACGTCTAAAAGGAATCGAAATGAAAATCTAGTCTCTTTCAACGGAAGCAATCTTCCGAACAGGCCCTCCATTGATATGCTTGGTGTAACCTTAAGTGACCAGCTCAGGTATGGGGGCTCCATCGAAGCCAGAGTAAAGTTAGCCTCCCAGAAACTGGGCGTACTGTATAGGGCCCACAGATACTTTAATAGTGCACAACTGCTAACCCTGTACAAATCGCAAGTGCGCCCCACGGTTGAATTTGGCAGCCACCTCTGGTCTGGAGCTCCAAAATACCTGAAAAATACCCTCGACTCTGTGCAGAAACGGGCGGTCCGTTTGATTGATTCTCCCATCTTAACAGACGGATTGCAATCTTTAGAGCACAGGCATCGGGTGGGAATGCTATCCTTGTTCTACCGATATTACAATGGAAGATGCTCCGAGGAACTAGCATCATTGATCCCTTTGGCACCGGTGCATAGTCGGGAAACACGCCAAACGCGTGCCCAACATTTGTACACGGTTGACATTTGTCACATGAGAACGGGTCGTTTCTTCGACTCGTTCTTATGTTCAACAGCTCGGCTGTGGAATGATTTGAATATGCTGGACCTCGTCCTAAGCAACCTTTCAGTATGTGAAGTGACGAGAAGCGAGGAGCCGTTCGTCAAAGAAGATCGTCATCATCCAACACTGGCCATCATGGCGAGTCTCGCGCGAGCCACGCGCACACGACGTAACGGTCACAACAATCCTTACGCCTGCACTCGCCCCGCCTCGTCTGCAAAACCTACCAACTGCTACTCGCAATATAACTTTAGGCATGCTAATATAAAATTGTGTCAAAACATTCTGTCACATTTTGACTGGACATTTCTTAAAAGCATACACTCTGTTGATGTTGCGGTAGATTATTTTTATAATGTGTTAGCAAGTGTTTTTGATTTATGTGTACCAATTAATAAATCAATAAATGTGAGTGTAACCTACCCGACATGGTTCACAAAATCAATTATTGACAAAATAAAAAGCAAGGAAGCGCATTGCAGAAGGTATAGATTGCACAAGAAGCAGTCTGATTACTTGTTGTTTTCTGCGGTGCGATCCGAGCTCAAAAAAGATATTGCCGTAACTAAACAGCAATATTTAAAAAGAATTCAGAACGGGATTAAAGACGATGTCAAATGTTTCTGGGATTTCATAAAATCACAGAAAGCAAACTCCAGATCGCATAATGGCCTGAAGAGTGGAGACGAATTTATAACAGATTCAGAATCTATTTGTCAGATGTTCGCAGACTACTTTCAGTCTGTATATGATAGTAAAACCCCGGATCTCAGTACGGAATTTACGAAAACAGAAATTCCATGGAACTTAGGTGACATATCTCTTAGATTTACTAATCCGAAAGAGGTTGAAGCCTACATTCGTAAGCTGAAGACAGACAATGCTACAGGACCGGATGGAATTCCTTCCAGTATTATCATTAGCATAGCGCCAATGATAAGTGAAGCCCTTTGTTATATATTTAACTCTAGTATTTTGACTTCTACATTCCCCCAAATTTGGAAACTGAGCCGAGTCAGTCCTATTTTCAAGGCTGGAGATAAGACAGACGTCAAAAACTACAGACCGGTAGCCGTATTATCAGTGCTACCCAAACTTTTTGAAAAATTGATTTGTGACAAATTAAGTCACCAGATTGCGCCATTCATTGTGTGAAAATCAACACGTTTTCCTTCCAAAGAAATCAACAATCACAAATCTGCTTAATTTTTCGCGGTTGGTAGCCACCAGTTTGGACTCGAGGCACCAAACAGATGTAGTTTACACCGACTTTGCCAAGGCATTTGACCGTGTTAACCATGATATACTTCTGAGGAAAATGTTTAAAATAGGCTTCGATCTACCAACACTGAACTTGTACAAAGAGATGTTCAATGTTTTTGTGTTTCGTTGTTAATTTTCATGATGATAACTTCTGTTTTATCGCAATTAAAACTCCTCCACCTCTTGACTTGGAACTTGATCTCACGTTTCTGTCGCAACGAAATATTTTGTAATTAGTAAGACCGAGTTCAGTCGACTTGATATCAGAGTTTAGCCAGGTTTCGGTAAGTATAATGATGTCATGATGATGAGAAGGTAGAGCCGCTCGTAGGTCATCGAGTTTGGATCGCAGTCCGCGGACATTTTGGTAATAAATTTTTAAAGTTGTGATTCGATTGTTAGGGGGAATTTCTTGGATATTTTTGTAATTGGCTAGTTTTTTGGCAGATTTGGTACAATTCTGGGAGTGGAGTTTATGTATTTTATGGTGACATCTTCACCATTTTTTTCCGTATCTCCAGTTGAACCCACAGATATTTTAGAAATTTTTGTTAAGCCGGGGTTGAGTCGGGGTAAATTTTGACATTTTTCCTAAGAAGACCTCGTTTGCTGAGAATATTTCTCGATTGTATTGAGTTTTCCAGTTCGATTTTTATTGGTCTAGGCTTGCTATTTGATAATTTACCAATTCTATAAAATTTTGAAATATTTTCATTTGCTGATTTGTCGATTTCACTTATTATACTGGTGACAGCTGCCTGGTTATTCAAGATCCTGCTGGCTTCTGTCGTCTTAATACTTTCAGGCACATTGCAAATAATAATATTTTTGGAGCGGCTCATTCATTTCCGAAATCGCCTCGCAAATACCAAAGTTATTTTGAGAAGAATTTACTCTTATATCCTTGTATGCACGCAGTTCACCTTCTAAGCTAGCAGTTTTGGATGCTAAAGCTGAAGACATGCTACTTATGGCGTTTAAAATTTCACATGCAATTGGAGAAATTTTAGAAATTTGATCCTTATTAAATTTGCTGGCTGGATCAAATAGTACCTTATTTAGGGCATTGACTGTTACTTCTGCTTTGGAGATGAAATTTTGCACATCCATTGTGAAACGTTTAAATATTTGGAACTATTCACTGCTTGACAATGTTTGGTTATGTTGATTTGTTTTTGCTTTTGTTAACACAGTTGACAAACACTTGCAATGAAAAGCACTATTTTAATAATAATAACATTAGCAGTTTTGGGACATTTCACTTCAAGTGCGCAAATTTTTAAAATTTTCAAACATTTTATTAGTTAATAAGTGCTGCTTGTTAATATTTTATGATGTTTGTGTGCAATAATTCACAGTAAATAATTTAAATGTTTTATTTTGACGGGAGAAGATCGAAATATGTTTACACTGTCAAAAGAGTTTTGTTGCTATCATAATATTTTGCTTTTGACATATAAATAAGATATAAAAGCAACTCGTTTCATCGTCATCCGGCCTCCAACATCCGCCCTTGCTTGGTTGAATTGTACCTGCAATCGCAAAGAACTATTTCCGTCAAGTAAATAGCACAATGTGAGGCTGAATGAGCGGGGGAAGTAATGGAGATGAGAATTTCATCTCACGGGAGTTAATAGAATGAAGGCAAACACGGTGCAAGTCGAAACACTGGCCTATCTCAACAGAGCTTACCTTACTTTCTATGGACGCACTGCGCGACAGGGACAGTTTCGGGACAGGGCCGCAGTTTTCATGGTTTTCTCAATAAAATTGTTATTTATACCTCTTCTAGGGCTCCATAACTACCCATTTATGTCAACCCCAACATTAGCAATCTTTCACCGTACTATAGTTTGATGACTTAGCAAGGGTGCCCGGATTCATGGGGTGAGGTATGTTCAGAACTTAGCGGCCAATGCGTTTGCTCATCTACTGCGTGGCGGGTCGGATCAGGAGATATCGGTTGAGAAAGACCTAACCTAGACTTCTCCAGGCGAATTCTCTCGACCTTTACCACGCAGTGGGAGGGGTGGATTCATAAGTTCGTCGCTCCTGGATACATTGACCTCCAGAACTCCAGACTCCTGCCTCCCCTTTTTCCTTCCCAAAACTATCACTCCTTCTTTCCCACATAGCATCCCCAAAGATAACATAGGCCCTGAGGGAATTTATTTTCCTCAGTGCTTTTTGTGTGGATTTAATGTAAAAAAAAAACGTGAATACTGTGCACCTTCGTCCTACATGCCACAGTCTGATATTTAATGTATAGACAATAAATGAGGGCGCTGCGATCGTTTAAAACGTTTTTAATGACAACACCAAGGCCTCATAGGAAAATGAGAGTAAGCTTAAAAAGCAAAATTATCCAAGTACATATTTTTTGCTTTAACCCAACAGTGTTCAGAAATTTGTGGTTTTTTCCGAAAGGAGATGATTCTACAACATAGAATTCTCGGACAGTTTCGTATTTGAAAATGCACACTTAAAATTTATAAATTTAAAAAAATCGACCCACGTTGTTTTCCCATTAATACGAACTGTGAAACTGGAATTCAAAGAAATTTGAAGCGAAGAACAAATTTCAAATACAAAGGGAGTAGCTCGGTGTTACTGTACCAATAAAAAATTAGTACAAATATAATAAAATTCTACATTATTATGCCAAGCTATACAGTCAGTCACAGTGGGTTCCTGCTTGCTCCAGTTCCTACTAGCTACTAGGTAGTACCAGCGGAAAACAGGCACAGGAAGGAAAGTCGGCTTGTATTCAACTCCGAAGCCTTCCTACAGTGCAGTACGGTGTCTTGTTTAACAAAGCCATAGAAATGTTATTTCCCAAGCACAGTCGGCGCACGGCCGCGGCGTGCACGAGTGCAGCTTTCTAGTTCGTTGGATGGAGATTCATGTGGTGTTTCTTTCATCAAGACTTTCAGATTTAAATAAATGAAGTAAAATAATTCATCAATAATCACTATTTTATCGTCAAATTTTGCAAATTCACCTTGTGGCACCATTTTATTAATGAAATAATTAAAAACACTTTGTTTTTACCACGATAAATCTTTATTTAAAAAATCAACATGTTTCGACATTTCATCAGGACATTAATTTTCAGTCATATTTTTTATAAATATGTTTATGCTACCAAAACAGAATTGAAACGTTGCTTTAAAAGGCTTTAGCCGTGTTTGGTGACCAGGTCTGAATATCCAGGTACTTCTCCACCTTTCTCTTCCCTATCTCCTGCCCCTTCCCACTACCTTCAGCCTCACAACATACTCCAATTGGGGATGCCGTAGTCTCACTGGCTCCAGACGGAAGCAGCTGGGATTCTTGTGAGGTGTTCATATAAAGAATGCTAATTTAGTAATTTAAATGTAGGTAGGTATTACATCATAAATAAATTAATATGTAGACTTCAATGATTTCTTACAATCGAATTGAATATACTCAGTTTTACAAGACATAAAATACAAATGAAAAAAAACTTGAATAAAAAAACATTCAAATTAATAAAAAAAAACATTGTTTAAAAGTAATAAAAACTTTATTAAAACTACAATCAACAACAATCAAATGGCCAAAAATCCAACGCTGACATTAAAAATAGTTCAACGATACTTAACGTGACTTATGACACTCACCGATAGCAGAAATGCAACAGTAATAAAATTATGACACATTTTCATTATTATTTGTTCCTCAGCGATATCTTCTTTGGTTTCATTGGTTTCTTTGGTTTCACTTCTATACTTGTACTACTATACTTTATATGCTCTGTATTTAAGTTAAGAAAACGAAATATTATATTTCTTTTAACTTAATAAAAATAAAAATAAATTATTCAATTGATTTTATTCCTAATTAATTCGTTTGCATACATTTCGGTTTAATTCCGCTAAAATTAAACTTAGTTCCCCGTTGTATAATAAAATAAAAGGAAGCTGAGAACAATTAGTAGGTCGATGCCGGTGACGAGATTTGCGCAGGACTCCGCCGTGTATAGCATTATTATTTATAAGTCCACCCAACTCGCTACAAAGTCTTTAAGTTTGATAGTCGTTGTTGTGCTGTGCAGTGTGCAGTGTGCAGTATTCTGTGTGCAGTGCTCTGTGTGCTATGCAGGCCAGTTCGCTAACTCCAGCTGCAGGAGTTCCATGTTAAAGTTCCGTATTACACTTAGTAGTAGGAGCTTTACGCGTTTAGTAGTTTAACACTGTTCGCCCGGGGATCGCGCCAAACTCGTCTTTGATTACAAACAGAATTCAAGCGCCGCCCGCTAGATGCCGCCTAGGTGCAATCTCAACAAGGGATTAGAGCTTTAACGCTCGTTAAATTGTTGGTGGAATGCTTATATTATTACATTTTTAAACGTTATATCTAAACAAGTTCTGCAGTGTAATTATTTTTACACGTGTTGGCTGTTTCGCCTTCCGAATGCATTATCAAACTGTATCATAATACTATTATTAAATATAAAAAGCTTAAAAATATATGGAGTTCTACAAATTAAACTGGACAGCAATACAAAAAATAGCTTCTGAGGTGCTTTTATCGGCAAATGGCGCCACGTTGAGCTGACTTGCATATTTCCTTCACATACCAGCACAGATCGGTGAAAAATTACGGGATTAACATTTTTAATAATAACGTGTTTCTTTTAATTCTAGATTAAAAAAGTACCTACCCATTTAAAAAAATGACAATTGACTAATTGCTGATAATTTTAAACCACCAACTATTTTAATAAAGGCGGCATAAATTCCTTATTAAATTATTATGTGTACTGAAAATAGTAATCATGTATTTAGAATGTTACGATAATTTTAATCATGTATTTAGAATGTTACGATTTTACCACATCCGAATTCCCGGATGCCGAATTGTCAAATACAAACAACCGATATTATATATTATATTATACAGGTATGTTGTATATGATCGGTCAGTGGTTGAGTGGGACGTAGTGCTACCCAGACGTCCCGTGTTCCTGATTCTGATTCCTCGGCTGGCTAAGTCCTCCACCACGACTTAAGCAACATCGGGAAAAAACATCCGTGAGAAATTAGAGAGACGATTATAGAAATCATCCTTTCCAACGAACATCAATTTGGGAGGCGGGAATGGGTACCGCCGCCCCGGGAACCTTTATTGGATAACCAACACCCCTGCGATAGATCACCCCAAGTTCGCTACTTTGGTGATTTAGCAGGGGTGCCCGGGATTAAGGGGAGAGGTTCGTCTACGTCTTGGAGGCGAATGACCAGGACACACTGAATCCCAGATTCCTACCCACCCTCTCCTTCTCTCTCTCTCCCCTCTCTCAACTCTCCCCTCCTTCCTTTCCTTAAAAAACCCTCCACACAGCATCCCCAAAGATTACATAGGCCTTGAGGGAAATTATTTTCCTCAGTGCCCCTGTGTGGAGCTCATGTAAAAAAAAGAACACTGACAAAATATTTAATAAAATAAAGACGTATTTCGAATATAGAATTATTAATTATCATTTTACTCTGAATATGGTAGGGTATAGGTACCTTCTTTCCGCTTGTCTGGGCAATCAGTTCCACTTTAGAAAATGACACAAATTCAAAGCAAATCTGAGTTCATTTAGTTGAACCCAGACAACCGAAATTAGTACATTTGATGATAATATTGTGATATTTCATTAAAATGTCTGAAATCTTTTTGCATTCATGAAAATAATAGCAGGGCGACCATTCAATTATTTTTTCTAAAGGTTGGAAATCACCCACGACTTTTTCTCTCAATTCTCTAAAAAAATTTCAAATGAACGTGTTTCATGTGTAACTACAAAATTATATTATTAAACGGTGCCAAAGGAGAAGTGTTATGTTCTGGACGTCCTGGAGACATATCCTCGTACACAAATAGGTAAACAGCCCCACTTCTAGCCATAAATATACCAAACCACCCACCTTCTAGCATTCCACTGCTTGGCGTTACCTCCATTAGTTCCGTTACGGAAGTGGAAGAGTCCTACCTGTCCCAACAGCTCGATATGAAGTTCCTAGAGACATATCCTCGTACACAAATAGGTAAACAGCCCCACTTCTAGCCATAAATATACCAAACCACCCACCTTCTAGCATTCCACTGCTTGGCGTTACCTCCATTAGTTCCGTTACGGAAGTGGAAGAGTCCTACCTGTCCCAACAGCTCGATATGAAGTTCCTAGAGACATATCCTCGTACACAAATAGGTAAACAGCCCCACTTCTAGCCATAAATATACCAAACCACCCACCTTCTAGCATTCCACTGCTTGGCGTTACCTCCATTAGTTCCGTTACGGAAGTGGAAGAGTCCTACCTGTCCCAACAGCTCGAAATGAAGTTCCTAGAGACATATCCTCGTACACAAATAGGTAAACAGCCCCACTTCTAGCCATAAATATACCAAACCACCCACCTTCTAGCATTCCACTGCTTGGCGTTACCTCCATTAGTTCCGTTACGGAAGTGAAAGAGTCCTACCTGTCCCAACAGCTCGATATGAAGTTCCTAGAGACATATCCTCGTACACAAATAGGTAAACAGCCCCACTTCTAGCCATAAATATACCAAACCACCCACCTTCTAGCATTCCACTGCTTGGCGTTACCTCCATTAGTTCCGTTACGGAAGTGAAAGAGTCCTACCTGTCCCAACAGCTCGATATGAAGTTTCTAGAGACATATCCTCGTACACAAATAGGTAAACAGCCCCACTTCTAGCCATAAATATACCAAACCACCCACCTTCTAGCATTTCACTGCTTTGCGTTACCTCCATTAGTTCCGTTACGGAAGTGGAAGAGTCCTACCTGTCCCAACAGCTCGATATGAAGTTCCTAGAGACATATCCTCGTACACAAATAGGTAAACAGCCCCACTTCTAGCCATAAATATACCAAACCACCCACCTTCTAGCATTCCACTGCTTGGCGTTACCTCCATTAGTTCCGTTACGGAAGTGGAAGAGTCCTACCTGTCCCAACAGCTCGATATGAAGTTCCTAGAGACATATCCTCGTACACAAATAGGTAAACAGCCCCACTTCTAGCCATAAATATACCAAACCACCCACCTTCTAGCATTCCACTGCTTGGCGTTACCTCCATTAGTTCCGTTACGGAAGTGGAAGAGTCCTACCTGTCCCAACAGCTCGATATGAAGTTCCAAGAGACATATCCTCGTACACAAATAGGTAAACAGCCCCACTTCTAGCCATAAATATACCAAACCACCCACCTTCTAGCATTCCACTGCTTGGCGTTACCTCCATTAGTTCCGTTACGGAAGTGGAAGAGTTCTACCTGTCCCAACAGCTCGATATGAAGTTCCTAGAGACATATCCTCGTACACAAATAGGTAAACAGCCCCACTTCTAGCTATAAATATACCAAACCACCCACCTTCTAGCATTCCACTGCTTGGCGTTACCTCCATTAGTTCCGTTACGGAAGTGGAAGAGTCTTACCTGTCCCAACAGCTCGATATGAAGTTCCTAGAGACATATCCTCGTACACAAATAGGTAAACAGCCCCACTTCTAGCCATAAATATACCAAACCACCCACCTTCTAGCATTCCACTGCTTGGCGTTACCTCCATTAGTTCCGTTACGGAAGTGGAAGAGTCCTACCTGTCCCAACAGCTCGATATGAAGTTCCTAGAGACATATCCTCGTACACAAATAGGTAAACAGCCCCACTTCTAGCCATAAATATACCAAACCACCCACCTTCTAGCATTCCACTGCTTGGCGTTACCTCCATTAGTTCCGTTACGGAAGTGGAAGAGTCTTACCTGTCCCAACAGCTCGATATGAAGTTCCTAGAGACATATCCTCGTACACAAATAGGTAAACAGCCCCACTTCTAGCCATAAATATACCAAACCACCCACCTTCTAGCATTCCACTGCTTGGCGTTACCTCCATTAGTTCCGTTACGGAAGTGGAAGAGTCCTACCTGTCCCAACAGCTCGATATGAAGTTCCTAGAGACATATCCTCGTACACAAATAGGTAAACAGCCCCACTTCTAGCCATAAATATACCAAACCACCCACCTTCTAGCATTCCACTGCTTGGCGTTACCTCCATTAGTTCCGTTACGGAAGTGGAAGAGTCCTACCTGTCCCAACAGCTCGATATGAAGTTCCTAGAGACATATCCTCGTACACAAATAGGTAAACAGCCCCACTTCTAGCCATAAATATACCAAACCACCCACCTTCTAGCATTCCACTGCTTGGCGTTACCTCCATTAGTTCCGTTACGGAAGTGGAAGAGTCCTACCTGTCCCAACAGCTCGATATGAAGTTCCTAGAGACATATCCTCGTACACAAATAGGTAAACAGCCCCACTTCTAGCCATAAATATACCAAACCACCCACCTTCTAGCATTCCACTGCTTGGCGTTACCTCCATTAGTTCCGTTACGGAAGTGGAAGAGTTCTACCTGTCCCAACAGCTCGATATGAAGTTCCTAGAGACATATCCTCGTACACAAATAGGTAAACAGCCCCACTTCTAGCTATAAATATACCAAACCACCCACCTTCTAGCATTCCACTGCTTGGCGTTACCTCCATTAGTTCCGTTACGGAAGTGGAAGAGTCCTACCTGTCCCAACAGCCCGATATGAAGTTCCTAGAGACATATCCTCGTACACAAATAGGTAAACAGCCCCACTTCTAGCCATAAATATACCAAACCACCCACCTTCTAGCATTCCACTGCTTGGCGTTACCTCCATTAGTTCCGTTACGGAAGTGGAAGAGTCCTACCTGTCCCAACAGCTCGATATGAAGTTCCTAGAGACATATCCTCGTACACAAATAGGTAAACAGCCCCACTTCTAGCTATAAATATACCAAACCACCCACCTTCTAGCATTCCACTGCTTGGCGTTACCTCCATTAGTTCCGTTGCGGAAGTGGACGAGTCCAATGACAATACCTGTCTCAACAGCTCGATATGAAGTTGTTCTCACGTGCACCGATGACTAAGGAAATTTCTGCAGGAGTTCTAACATAACCGAGTATTACAAGGAACATTTGCATGCGGCTTGTTGGTGGTGTTGTACACGTTCACTAGTTTTGCAACTTTGTATTGTGTATTGTTAAACCTAATGCCCGTAACTTCAACGGAACCGCAGCGCTGCCAACTGTCCGGACTAATTTCAAACGTAAACTTCACGTTATTAAAAAAGTATTTTTTCAATACACAAAACCGTGAGGTTTTACTTGAAAGAATGTATCGAGAAGATAATTTCCGTTTAAATCTTTTTAATATTCCATATTTGATTTCTAAATGCGGGAATAACAATAATATGTATTCCATTTAAAAAATAATATTTGGATAGATTTAATAGTATTAGTTTTGCGGAAATTTACCTCAAGAGTATATGATAATTTAGGTATTTTCAACTTCTACCAAAATATCAGAACTGTGGAGAGCGTTACCGTGGTAACCAGCTATTGAGAGAGAAATCAGAGAAAACCGAAAATGAAACCATTTTCAGAGCACCTGATCAACCCTTTTAATTAATTACTTGAATACGGGCAAATTGGGTTTGCCCAGTAATGCTTTTAAATTCATCACTCAGATATACATATACTCGTACAAAGTTTAACTTTTAATTGACTGGGCCTAGCGAAGTCGTGTTTTAACGCGACTGTTTGGCATTTCGTCTGTCCGTACGTTTCGTTTACGTTTCAAGTGGCGGCCATGTTGGATTATGACTTTTTTATTCCGCCAGAGTTCGCATGAGCTTGGATCCTTCTACGAGTTGTTAAATCGAAATAATAATTATTATGATATCTACCTTATATTGTTGTATCAGCGCCCTTGATTTTTCGCGAAAGCGGCCCTATATAAAGCCGATATTATTAAATATTATTATTACCTGCCAGAATAATGTCTGAAAAAGAAATGTAAGTGAGCTAGCAACATTTCTTTGGACCAATTAAAATATATACACGGTATTTAAGCATCTTCTTACAAATCTCACGGTTCCGGAGGAAATTTTGTTTTTTATTAAATAAAAGAAAATTAGAAACATAATTTTATAGCCGCGAGGGCTACAAGGTTCACAGAACTACTAGTTAAGTAAAAACTAAAATCCAAATGCACACCACATGAAGGTAAAGGAACATTCAGGAAAATGTAGATATTTACTAAGTGTAACTTATAACTCATCACCAAAATTATAGGTTCAGGTACGTATTCACCAAGCAAATAATCGATTCTAGTGTAGTTATCTTTAATTATTTCCAATACCTTACTAAACGTGTATCTAAATGAATGTTACTTCTAGTGTCATTTATTCCGTTATGTAAATAATGTATTTTTTTCTTGTAATCTCCCGTTTATTTGGAAAAAATAGACGGGATAATAAGAATATAAACAAATCACCTCCCATAAAACATCCTGCAACATTTCTATTTACGTGGTATGGTCGTCGAGGGAAAGTGTTTTTTCGCCATTCCTTGCGAATTATATTCAATATCCATCAGATGTAATAAGTCATATTTGGTTAGTGGGGAGGAAGGGTCGACCGAGACAGGTTTTTCGTTCTCGGCCGAGACCGCGACCGAGACCGAGAATAAATTAAAATCTCGGCCGAGACCGAGAATATATAAATTGAGAAAAAAAATTAAAATTCGCTATTTTTGCATAATATAGAATATTTAAGAATTTAATAATAATTTGTTTTAAGGTTTCAAAAAGAAGAAGACGGAGAGGTACGTAATTACGAATGTTAGAGGAGCGCGTTAATATTTAAAGCGATAAAATCGATGCGAAAATTGCGCAAATATTTAATAAAATACGACAAGCATAAAATAGAGCAAAAATATCGTGGAAGGCATCTTAAGTATCATTTAAAGAAACATAGTGATTTTTTTTTCAAAACTATAAACATGTAAAATAACTGAAACAAACGTGTTTAAAATAATTATTGGAGCATACTTGGAATTAAAATAAAGGAATTGTAAATAATTGGCGTTTCGGCGTGGAATGCGTCTAGATATTATTATTATGGTTATAAATAAAACCCGCCTCGCTGCCAGCCGACCAATCACGATCGACAGCTCTCTCTTACGCACTGACACCAAGTGACGAATGTGGACGCACGCGGTAGTTTTGAATCTCATTATCCTATACTGTACCTACTTACAACGGTCTCGGTTATGGCCGAGAATCGCGGAGATTTTTCGCCGAAAACCGAGACAGAGTTCTCGGTAGAATTTGTAGCCGAGAATGCCGAGACCGAGATCTCGGTTGACCCTTAGTGGGCAGTTTTTTAAATAAATACGAGTAACTACACGCACCTGAGCACCTGTTAAACCCCTTCAATTAATTACTTGAATACGGGCGAAACTCAATATCAAAAACTTTTACACATTATCCCTACGAATTTTCCGAGAATTTTTTTGCTGTTTTCCAAGAATTAATTTTCGAAAAAAACATTTTGGTAACAAAAAATTTCCAAAATGAAAATTTTCCAAACCCACATAACAAAATCAAACAGACAAATGTAGTTATAAAAATTGTCCGACCCATTTTTCGGCTAATTTTCCCAGAAGAGTTATATTCTGTAAAATGAAAATTTCCCAACCTGGAAAATTTCCACACTTTACATAATATCAAAAATCTTTAATAATATTTTCTAGAATCAAAAATTTTCCAAAAATTAAAAACTTTTACGAAACTATTAAAATAAATGTATCTAAAATAAATTATCCATTTAAATGGCAATCTTGAAATTTTCGACCCTCAAACCTATTTGGTCAAAAATTGCTATAGGGGAGGAAAGCGGGAAAAACTCGTATTTCACATCCAAGTATGCAATTTCGGCGACGATTGGCAGTAAATTTCTTAGTTAATGGGAGTTTGGTATTTAGTTGAAAATAGTTTTCATAATAAAATAAAATTGTTTTTATTTTTTTGTTTAAAACCACGAGATTTATTAATTTATGAACCGACCGGTTTCGCTTACTTAAGCATCTTCAGGGTACAAATTAATACTAAACAGGAACTACATAATGTGTGCTTATATATAACAAAATATAGAGGGAGATAACATGATACAAATATTACAAACACATAGACGGCCATAAAATACATTAACATAAGTACTCAAGTAATGGGAAAAACCGTAAGATAATTAGGTAGACTAATGGGTTATAATAATAAATTTGGAGAAACAAAGCATCAACTGGCATGGTGGTAAGGAGCACTGGGAATTTTTATTTTTAAGGGTTTATTGGAAACAGACCTAATATAGGACTACTTCATATGTCTAATTGATTATTAAGTATATGATTTTTTGGTTTTTACAGATTTTTTTTATTTCTAGCGCCCCTAGATTGTTTAGTCTGTTACCATGCCCGTTTTTATGTAAGATGTTAGCACCGGTGCTATGACAGAACGTATGATCTTTATCGATCAAATGATTGGCGAATTCTGAAAAACCGTTATTATTGAGGCAACGGAGATGTTCCTTTATCATAATATTGACGTTACGTGTTGTCTTACCGATATAGAAAGCCGAACAATTATTACAATTTAATTAATAAATTCCCGAATGACTTAATTTGTCGTCCTTATCTTTAGAATTAATTAGAAATTTACCTATATTGTTATTGGTATAAAAGGCCGGTCTGACTTCAGAATGAAGGTTTTTCACACTTAAGGTAGAAAAATTATTAAGGCTCATAAATTAATAAATCTCGTGGTTTTAAACAAAAAAGTATTTTACTTTATTAAATATGTCAAACCACAGCTTTCTACAATAAAATAGTTTTCATTCGGGTGAATTTTAAAAGAACAAAGTTATACGATATACCTAAATATATTAAGTAGACTTTCACAATCACAAATGGTTTTATTTGGATAGAAAAATGAATGTAAATGATAAGTAAATTATTGCATACCTTCTAGTTATTGCCGTTGTACATGCAAATGATGCAAAATTCTACTATCAGGGAGCCTTACTAAAATGGTAAACCTTACTAAAAAGCCCATCACAAAGTCCCCCGCAGGGCCTAGCAACAACAAATCCGCAGCAGAGGTTTTTTTGCTGCTAGTGTATGTTTATTACCTGTATTTTTATTGTATATTAATTTCAAATGTCTACACATATATTGAATATATTATTTTCGCGAGGTGTGAACATCGGTTATCAGATTTTAACTTTAATGTTATCAACCTGCTATTGTTTCTAAGCATTTAAAAAATATTATAATACGTATAAAGTAGGTGGCAGTTTCCGCTAGTAAAATGAGAGGATGATAAAAGTTATCAAGTAATCGAGCTTCTTGAAAACAAACACGGCCTTGGTAAAAGTCACTGATTTTGAAAAACCAATTTCCTAAATTACTTCGAGATATTTAAAACTAATTTGTAGGGGTATCGAAGTTTAACTCAGAAAAGACATCCTGGAAGTGGTGAGTAGTAAGTAGATTTTAGAGATAGATATTCCTGTGTTATGCTTCGTATCTAAACTAAAACACATTACACAAAGAAAAACTATTTGTGAGAAATTAGCCTCCCTTCATTTCGACGCTGGATTTCATTCTTTTCAAGCTTATAAATTCTTTTAGGGTGAATTTGCAACGTTCATTAAATTTGTTTTATAAAAAGTTGCTTGAAAATCTGACACTCCTCTCTACCAAAGTGTTTTACAGAAATTTCCATTATTATGTTACAGTATAAGAGTTGGTTGGAATAATGATACTTACATAATGACATTACAGAGATGAAAGTTAAACGAAATTGAGCCGGCGAGCAATTTTTAATCTTCCTAAAAATTATTTGATGACTTTAATCTCAAATTACATACATGCCAAGAAAACAATCAAAATCAAGGCTTATCATGCCACTGTCCTACCATAGCACACTCCAAAAGTATCAAATATCTTGGTATTGAAATTGATGATAATCTCCGATGGAACGCACACATTGAAGTAATCACAAAAAAACTCACCAGGTACATTTACTTCTTTAGAGCCATCCGTAACATCCTCAACATAAACGACATTAAGAAAGTGTACTACGCTTTATGTCAGTCACAAATAGAGTACGGGATAACTGGATGGGGGTCTGCTTTGAGCACTCACACAGAGCGACTCAATATAGCCCAAAAAGGAGTACTGAAGACAATACTGAAAGTTCCGCTTAGAACTCCGACGGAAGAAGTATTTAATAACTTTCAAGTCTTCAATGTACAGAAACTTTATTCAAAAAATATTTTATTTAAACTAAAAAAAAACATATATGTATACTCCACTGCCCAACATAAATACTCAACCAGGTCAGTAAGCAATAACATCCTGGTTACTCCCAGTTTGAACACATCTTTTGGACAGAGAAATAATAAATTCCATGCCATAAAATTATACAATGCTCTACCAGATCAAATCAAAAATATAAAGGAAATGAATAGATATAAAACAAAAGTAAAAATATGGCTGAGAGATCAAAGTAATAATAAAATTACAAACATCATGAAGACGATATAAAGACAATCCATAACCAAATACAAATATTTTAAAAAACTACAGGCCACCTCAGAACAGGAAATCCTAGTGAGGAGGTCTGTGAAAAAAAAAATGAATCTATACTTATTATATACATCATACATACATGTACAAACCTTGTTATTGAAATTAATAAAAAAAAAAAAAAAAATAAAAAAAAAAAAATAAAAAAAAAAATAAAAAAAAAAAATTATGTACGGATATAGTATAGTGTTTTTCTTTCGAGAATAAGATATGACGGAACATTTTTCTGCATTCAAAAGAAGGCGGTTTTCTAAACAATACACATTGACCAGGGAGTTCAGGTCATCCTGGAGCTCTATACAATCCATCTCAGATTTAATGATTTTGACAATCTTTTTGTCATCCGCATATAGGAACAGCTGAGAATTACGAATAATTTTGTTAACGTCATTCATAAAAATGTTGAATAAAAGGGGGCCAAGGTGAGATCCTTGGGGTACTCCTGAGGTTACGGAGACAAAGCTAGAGCAGAACACCAGTACAGTTACAGCTTGCGTACGATTGTCGAGATAAGAGGCTAACCAACGACGGAGGTCACCGTGTATACCCATTGCTTCGACTTTCTCAATTAAAATGCTGTGTGGGATTTTATCAAAGGCTTTGGAATAGTCTGTGTAGACTACATCGACTTGAAAACCGTTATCCATAGCAACAAGGACTGTGTCAACAAATTCGCATAGATTAGTTTCTTTTGATTTTCTGTTCACGAAGCCGTGTTGATTCAAAATGATGTGTGGTCGTATACAAGGAAAAATGATATCGAAAACAATCTTTTCAAAAAGTTTTCCCATTACATTTAATTTAGAGATCGGTCTGTAATTTTCTATGTTGTGTTTGTCGCCTTTTTTGAATATAGGCACAATATATGAACTTTTCCATTCTAGTGGAAAAATACCAGAAGACAAAGAAGTTTTGAATATTAGACTTAGCGGATAACATAAAACATTAGCGCAATTCTTTAAAAATACCGGGTGTATGCCATCAGGCCCACTGCCTTTGGTAGGATCTAATGATTTGAGATATTTACAAACTAATTCAGTGTCTATATAAACATTACTAAGATTTAGTACTGAGGTGTTTGGATTATATATTCGATTGGTGGACGAGGTGGACGGGGCGGGGGATTCAAAGGAGGATTGAAAATGTATGTTGAATAAGTTACTTATAGCTTCCCCACCCGATACACGCTGGGAGTTAAGAAACATATTGTTAGGTAGTTCAGAGCTTCTTTGCTTAGATTTAACAAATGTCCAGAAATGTTTGGGATCGGTATTGATATTAATTTCGGCCATATTAATGAAATTATCATAGCACACCTTCTCCATACGCTTTTGTCGTTCTCGGAGAAGAGAGAAAGTTTGATAGTCAGAGATGCGGTTATAAATTTTATATTTTTTGTGGAATTTAAGTTTATCTTTAATTACTTTTTTTAAGACAGCGCTGTACCATGGGGGGTACCTGGAATCTATGTTAACTGTTTAAGATGGTACATGTGTAACAATTACCTTATTTAATTCTGAATAGAAGCGTGCCGTGACTGAGTCTACATTACTGCTGTTAAGAGTCGTTGTCCAGTCAATGGCTGCTAAGGCGCTATTAATCTGCACATAGTCAGCACTGTGATAGGAGTCGACCGAGCGTGGGATTTGGAGGGACGGCTCGCGGGCCATGCGCAGCACCACCTCTAGCGAGCAGTGGTGTGCATCCTCCGGCACTAGCGGTATATTGCACCCCCTTACAGTGCACATGCAATTCGAAATCACCAGGTCGAGAACACGCTCGTTTACATTAAGCTGGTTGTTGAATTGATAGAAGCCGGTAAAGTCTAAAAAATCAGAAAGTGTTGAAGTTAGTGCATCGGTTGAGGATCTATTAAGTACCAGGGCACCGTCTGCGGTCAAAGGCAGAAGCTATTGGGCATGTGGTATGTTGAAATCTCCTAATAGAAGGAATTCATCATCAGGGAAATTGGTATACAACGAAGATATAAATTCAAAAAAGTCACTTACCGCACCTTGGACGAAGTATGAGCAGTATATGCGTAGTTTAGAAGCACGCGCGCCAGAGCCTAGTGCAAGAGTAGCTGTGGATATCTCTGCGCGCTGTACGGGTGGGAGGGAGAGTGAGAGGGGCACGCGGGCAGTTCGCGGCGTACTGCAATCAGTGAACCACCGCCGAGCGCCTGGCCTAACAACATGTAGTCGCGATCACAACGGTACACTACATAACGTTCATCGAATAATTCACAGTCAAATATACTTGGCAGAAGCCATGTCTCAGTTAGGCATATCACGTCATAATCGGCATTAAGAATGCTGGAAAGAAACACATGCGTTTTGGTTCGGAGACCTCTAACATTTTGATAATAATTATTATTTTTAATTGTAAAACTAATGTTTTTAAGACAAGATTTTTTATGCATAGCACAAAGGGTAACAATTATTATAAGCAATAATTATCAGCCTGAAACACTCATCCACATTGAAAAATCTTCCGAGAAAAGATACATGACGCCAACGGGACACGGGTTCAAGTCCCGTTGGCGTCATGTATCTTTTCTCGGAAGATTTTTCAATGTGGATGAGTGTTTCAGGCTGATAATTATTGCTTATAATAATTGTTACCCTTTGTGCTATGCATAAAAAATCTTGTCTTAAAAACATTAGTTTTACAATTAAAAATAATAATTAATATTTGACAAGTTTAAGTATTTCCCCAATAAATGAAGACATAATTTGTCTCGACGCCACCTAGCGAGGGATTTAACACTTAAAATGTTTCTCTCGCTAAAATAAAGTTGGTTGTTTTCAGGTGGAAAAAATATAATAAGCAGTAATTGTTGAATGAAACACTAGCATATATTGAATCATTTGGCGGGTACGAGATAAGCCGCCATAGCTCAGTGGTCAGAGCAATCGACCGGCAATCGAGAGGACACGGGTTCAAGTCCCGTTGGCGTCATGTATCTTTTCTCGGAAGATTTTTCAATGTGGATGAGTGTTTCAGGCTGATAATTATTGCTTATAATAATTGTTAAATTTTGATAATATATATTTAATTCACCGAGAGCATGCATTTGAATGGAACATGTAGGTCAACATATTATGTGAAAACAATAATAATAATAATAGAGTATGTTGGACTATGGAAACGTAGCAAAGATCAGTTGAATATAATATTAGAAATATAATTGACATGTTGACATTGAAAACTGTTACATTTTTTAAAGATTTTATGGTGAATCTTGATTTTGAAATCGAACCCATTAAATTTACATGGTTACAATAATAACGTACGTTTGCAGTGATTACAGTGGAGTAATACAATAATATTATTTTTAATTTAAAATAAAACAATAACTTTGTAAACACCACTTTTATTTTTATACTTTATGCCGACCGGGTTTCGCTACAACCGTAGCTTCATCAGGGCAGTATAATTCTCTACTAACATTAGGTTACATGTGTGTTATAATATATAATGGGCCGGGCTCGTCAAGTGTAGGGGGAGGAAGAAGACATAGATGGAGAATTGGGAAGGGAACGGACGTGTTCTTTATCAATAGGGAACAATCTTAGTATGGGACTTTTATTTAAATTTAGTTGATTATTAATTACCTTACTATTAGTGTTTATGGCTTTCCTAAGCTCAAGTGCCTCTAGATTATCCAACCTTACTCCGATATTGTTTTTATGAATCAGTTTGGCGCCGGCTGTTTGGTCAAATTTATGATCTTTTTCGATCAAGTGGTTGGCGAATTCTGAAAAACCCGAGCTGTGTAGACATCTGAGATGTTCTTTTACACGGGTGTGTATGTTGCGCGCTGTTTTACCAATATAAAAAACTGAGCAGTCACTGCATTGAAGCGAATAAATTCCCGAGTGAGATAAGCTATCATCCTTATCCTTACCGTTCATTAAAAGTTTGCCTAGATTATTATTAGTGTAAAATGCTGGTTTGATTTCTGATGGGAGATTTTTAACACTTTTTTGAGAGAAATTATTGATGTACAGGATTCTACGCCATTGATACGGTTGATTATTATTACTTGGTATATTATTATTATGAGATGGACTGTTGTATAAAAATTTACTTGTGGATAATTTCTTTAATTTTTTATTTAGAATGTTGTCTACTATTTTTGGGTTGTAACCGTTATTTATTGCTATTTGTTTGATCGTAGATAGTTCTATTGCAAAGTTAGTATTTGATAAAGGTACTGTAACTAATCTATGTGTCATGGAATGAAAAGCTGAATGTTTATGGGAGTTGGGATGGTTAGATGAATTGTGAATCATTATATCGGTGAACGTCGGTTTGCGGTAGATTTTATATTCAATTTTATTATTTATTATCGATAACGTAAGATCTAAAAAGTTTAAGGTAGAATTGGTTCCTATTTCTATGGTGAATTTAATTTGTTTATGGAAGGAGTTTATTAGCAGCAGGAAGGAGTTTAATTGTCTCTTTGTTCCTAACCAAACACAAAAAACATCGTCAACATACCTCTTCCACAATAATAAGTTTTGTAATAATGGTGATTTACTATTAAAAATATTATTCTCTAAATTGTCCATGAATATATCAGCGATGAGAGGCGATGTCGCTGCCCCCATGGCCAATCCTTCTTGTTGTCGATAAAAACGTTCATTGTATTGAAAATAGTTTTGGTTAAGACATATATTAAACAGGTGAGATAAATCCTTAGTGAAATTATTTGGTAACTTTGAATTTTGTAGCAATTTAGATAATATATTTTTGCTTTCGGCTACGGGAATATTTGGAAACAGGTTAACAACATCGAAGGAGACTAATTTTGCACCCTTGGGGATATGTAAGTTTTCAAGCTCATCAATTAAGTCAAAGGAATTTCTAATGGTGTATTTTGGAGCAAAAACTTTTGAGTTATTGAATACATTAGTTATAAATGAAGCTATTTTGAAATTTGGGGCATTGCAACTTGATACGACTGGTCTTATAGGTATGTTCGGTTTATGGAGTTTTAAGAAACCATATAATTTAGGGGCTTTTGGATTTTTTGTAAAAAATTTTACTTGTTGATATGAGTTGTCTTGAAAGATTGGGGATTTACATGATCTTAGAGCACTTTTTATATTTTCTTGGTGAACGAATTACATCCGGTTGAATGGGATTTGTTTGACGACAAAGCCAGAACCTTCGCCTCTATTAAAGCCTACAAGAAACGTGAAATTATGAACAAAAAACTGAAAAACCTGAATCTTACTCAACATACAAATAACAATGAAACAGTGAAATACACCCATCAGTTCTTTGATCGAGTCCAGAACCTCTCATCGGTTCAATTCCAACCAGACGAGTTAACCCTGTTATCTAAAGGCCTCAAATATAATTTAGAATATAGTAAAAATAACATAATTAGTGCAGTAGAAAACGTTGCCGTGGACATTGAAACTGCTTTATATAATAAACCTGGACCACCCCTATATAAAAGTGCAGAAACAATAAAAAAGCTAGTTCCTAATCTTAAAGCTAGTTCTAACCGTGAAACTTCCACTATGTTAAACATTCGTAAAAAATTAAAAAATGAAAAACTAATACTAACTAAGGCAGACAAAGGCAATACTGTCATTATATTAAATAAAAGTGATTATAATTCTAAAGTGCAAGAATTTATTAATACGGACAAATTTGACATTCTACCTAAGGACCCCACCACGTTTCTTGTAGGCTTTAATAGAGGCGAAGGTTCTGGCTTTGTCGTCAAACAAATCCCATTCAACCGGATGTAATTCGTTCACCAAGAAAATATAAAAAGTGCTCTAAGATCATGTAAATCCCCAATCTTTCAAGACAACTCATATCAACAAGTAAAATTTTTTACAAAAAATCCAAAAGCCCCTAAATTATATGGTTTCTTAAAACTCCATAAACCGAACATACCTATAAGACCAGTCGTATCAAGTTGCAATGCCCCAAATTTCAAAATAGCTTCATTTATAACTAATGTATTCAATAACTCAAAAGTTTTTGCTCCAAAATACACCATTAGAAATTCCTTTGACTTAATTGATGAGCTTGAAAACTTACATATCCCCAAGGGTGCAAAATTAGTCTCCTTCGATGTTGTTAACCTGTTTCCAAATATTCCCGTAGCCGAAAGCAAAAATATATTATCTAAATTGCTACAAAATTCAAAGTTACCAAATAATTTCACTAAGGATTTATCTCACCTGTTTAATATATGTCTTAACCAAAACTATTTTCAATACAATGAACGTTTTTATCGACAACAAGAAGGATTGGCCATGGGGGCAGCGACATCGCCTCTCATCGCTGATATATTCATGGACAATTTAGAGAATAATATTTTTAATAGTAAATCACCATTATTACAAAACTTATTATTGTGGAAGAGGTATGTTGACGATGTTTTTTGTGTTTGGTTAGGAACAAAGAGACAATTAAACTCCTTCCTGCTGCTAATAAACTCCTTCCATAAACAAATTAAATTCACCATAGAAATAGGAACCAATTCTACCTTAAACTTTTTAGATCTTACGTTATCGATAATAAATAATAAAATTGAATATAAAATCTACCGCAAACCGACGTTCACCGATATAATGATTCACAATTCATCTAACCATCCCAACTCCCATAAACATTCAGCTTTTCATTCCATGACACATAGATTAGTTACAGTACCTTTATCAAATACTAACTTTGCAATAGAACTATCTACGATCAAACAAATAGCAATAAATAACGGTTACAACCCAAAAATAGTAGACAACATTCTAAATAAAAAATTAAAGAAATTATCCACAAGTAAATTTTTATACAACAGTCCATCTCATAATAATAATATACCAAGTAATAATAATCAACCGTATCAATGGCGTAGAATCCTGTACATCAATAATTTCTCTCAAAAAAGTGTTAAAAATCTCCCATCAGAAATCAAACCAGCATTTTACACTAATAATAATCTAGGCAAACTTTTAATGAACGGTAAGGATAAGGATGATAGCTTATCTCACTCGGGAATTTATTCGCTTCAATGCAGTGACTGCTCAGTTTTTTATATTGGTAAAACAGCGCGCAACATACACACCCGTGTAAAAGAACATCTCAGATGTCTACACAGCTCGGGTTTTTCAGAATTCGCCAACCACTTGATCGAAAAAGATCATAAATTTGACCAAACAGCCGGCGCCAAACTGATTCATAAAAACAATATCGGAGTAAGGTTGGATAATCTAGAGGCACTTGAGCTTAGGAAAGCCATAAACACTAATAGTAAGGTAATTAATAATCAACTAAATTTAAATAAAAGTCCCATACTAAGATTGTTCCCTATTGATAAAGAACACGTCCGTTCCCTTCCCAATTCTCCATCTATGTCTTCTTCCTCCCCCTACACTTGACGAGCCCGGCCCATTATATATTATAACACACATGTAACCTAATGTTAGTAGAGAATTATACTGCCCTGATGAAGCTACGGTTGTAGCGAAACCCGGTCGGCATAAAGTATAAAAATAAAAGTGGTGTTTACAAAGTTATTGTTTTATTTTAAATTAATAATGTCACATCACAAAGTATCCGCTTCATATGAACAAATATTATTTTTGTTAACTACTTCCAGCAAAGTAAATGATTCATTAATATGGTAGTGAGCGAGACAAGAGAATTAAAATTATTAGAAGAGATTTTGTTATACAGTGCTGAGATTAAGAGGCAATTACATGTTAAAAACAGAGATATTATGAAGAAATAAAAAATAAGAAATAAAAATGTTAACATTTGTGTAGGTGTAAGTTTTATAAGATTTTGTTTAAGTCTGATTTTGTTTAAGCCTTGAGGATCGATCTGATGTGAGAACCCTCTGATTCAAACAGTTTGATAATGCCTTCAGAAGGCGAAACAGCTGTCACGCGTAATACTAATTACACAGCAGAAATTGTTTGAAAATAAACTGTTTTTATTAACTCTTACCTTACATACTGATTATTAATTTTTTTGGCCCTGAGGAAAATAACTTCCCTCAGGGCCTGTGTCATCTTTGAAGATGCTGTGTGGAGGGTCTTTTTGAGGAAAGGAAGGAGTGAACACGGGTCTTGAAGAGACCCATGTTGTAGGAGGGAGGAAACACAGAGGCCGGCAAATCGTTCCACAGCCGAACTGTTGAACTCAAGAACGCAACTTAGAAACGACCCGTTCTCATGTGACTAATGTCAACCATGTACAAATGTTGGGCACGTGTTTGGCGTGTTTCCCGACTGTGCACCGGTGCCGAGGGGATCAATGACGCTAGTTCCTCGGAGCATCTTCCATTGTAATACCGGTAGAACAAGGATAGCATTCCCACCTGACGCCTGTGCTCTAAAGATTGCAGTCCGTCTGTTAAGATGGGAGCATCTATCAAACGGACCGCCCATTTCTGCACAGAGTCAATGGTTTTTTTTTGGTATTTTGGAGCTCCAGACCAGAGGTGGCTGTCAAATTCAACCGTGGGGCGCACTTGCGATTTGTACAGGGTTAGCAGTTGTGTACTATTAAAGTATCTGCGGGCTCTGTACAGTACGCCCAGTTTCTGAGAGGCTAACTTAACTCTGGTTTCGATGGAGCCCCCGTACGTGAGCTGGTCACTTAGAGTTACACCAAGCATATCGATTGAGGTCCTGTTCGGTCAAGAGAAAACACTCTCGAGGTAACCGTCCATTCTTTGCTTCAAAGCCCTCTGAGCTATTGGAGTTTGTGTGCCCTTTGGGGGCTTGTCAAACAAAAAGCTATCATGGACTGTACTGTCATCCGCGTAATAATGAATCGGTGCACATGACAAGAGGTCATTGATGTGCAACAGAAACAAAGTCCGTGACAGAATCGATCCCTGTGGGACGCCAGCATTTATCGAATGCGAGGAAGAGGTGAAACCGTCAGCAACCGCCTGAACGACCTCTCCCTCAAAATGTCAGCAATCCACGTACGCAAGGATGCGGAAAGTCCGTAAGAAGGCAGTTTGTTGACAAGCCCTCGGTGCCAAACCCGGTCAAAGGCCTTCGAAATATCCAGTGCAAGCATTTGGGTCTCACCAAAACGTTCCAGGCACCGCCCCCAAACATGTATCACATGCGCGAGAAGATCACTGCACGAGCGGTTCCGCCGGAATCCGTATTGACAGTCGTTAATAATTTTGTTCTTCTCGAAGTATGTGAGCAGTTTGTCGTTGATCACACATTCCATCACCTTAGACAGAACTGACGTGATCGCTATGGGGCGGTAGTTGGCTGGGTTGGAGCGGTCACCCTTCTTTGGAATAGGGTGAATGATCGCTTTTTTCCAACCAGAGGGCACAGAGCCAGACTTCAGGGACATTTTCGTCAAAACTGGAGATATTTCTGCAGCGCACCTCTGCAATACCAGGGCAGGTATTCCGTCAGGCCCACTAGCTTTATTAATATCAAGCCCCCGTAAGACTTGGAGTACATCCCGATGCCGGATCCTCAGCTTTTGCATATGAAAACCGCAATGAGGAACCAACGGCGGGGTGGCACCTTGATCATCGAGGGTCGAGTTTTCCGCGAATATTTTGCCCAATAAGTTAGCCTTTTCGGCTTCGGTATTTGCTAGAGAGCCGTTAGGTCTGGTCAGAGGTGGTAGACTGGGTTTACAGAAATTGCGACCTATTGAGCCCGCAAGCGACCATAACGCTCTGCTGCCGTGCGGGCAGGCAGCCAGCTTTCTGCTGATCTGCAGGTCGTGCTCGAATTTTGACCTGTTTATGATCCTCTTGCTTTCCTTTGCCATTTTGTTATATATTAATCTGTTTTCGGACGTTCAAGATGTGTTGTAGGCTCGGTAAGCCGCGTTTTTTCGTCGCACTGCTTCAGCGAATGGTCGACTAAACCACGGCTTTGAGCCCACACCAGTTTCTTTAACAGTGGATTGGATGAAGCCATCCATCGCGGATGTGATGACTTCACCAATTTCATGGGCACATCTTGAGGGATCCGAGGTCCGAAAACAGACAACTGACCACGGGAAAGCATTAAAATGTGCCCACAGACCAAATCAATCTGCTGATCTATAGTGCTACACTTTTATCTTCAGCCGCTCGTCAGGCTGTCTGAAGGTTACGGAGATTGACGTCGTCATCAGGCAATGGTCGGACGATCCTAAAGGCGCTGTGACTTCAATCTTGTAACCGTGTGGCACAGTGATTAAAAACAAATTTAACAGATTGGAGCGGTGAGTCTGAACATCAGGAACCCTTGTAGGCTCCTGAACCATTTGCTCCAGTCCGTGGCAGTGGGCAAAGGATTCCGCCTCTCGTCCAGCAGAGTCCGTTGGTCCTGAGAACATTAACCAAGGTTCGTTATGAACATTGAAGTCCTCCAGGACCACAAACTCTGCCGTAGGGAAGCGGTGCAAGAGGTCATCAACAGTATCACTGGAGTTCTCCAGATTCAACAGTCGCACACAGTTAACGTCAGCTCGGCTGAAGAGACAGACATCTCCTTTGGGTCTGAATTTGCCTGCGAGAGTGTATCATACGAATTACAAACAAACGGTAAAAGTTACGACGAAAGTTAACTGGACATTAATTGTAGACAATATTACAGCAAAGAGAATAAAAAAATTGCAATCCGATATGTTGTTTAGTAATCGAGATAGAAGCGATTTACGAAACCCTTACACTTTTCATGTTTCGGGGGGCACAGGGTGTGATAATACTCCTTTCCCCTCTTGATTTAACTTGGCTTGATATTAAATATATAAAACTCTCCTCGTCATCGGCAAGACAGTTGATATTTCTATCTTTTGATGCTGATTTATTTTATTTTTAGAATTCTTTCATCCCTTCAAGTTTTCTTGAACTTTTCTTTTGGCTCTGATCGATATTTAAATTTTTAAGGCTTTGCATGTGTGTAGTAGGGATGGAAAATTCCTTCCCTACGTCACACAAGCCTTCATGAAAATTGGACCCTTATTTTCTTTGATAACTACAGAAAGCTACTTAAAGCTCCCTTGCACTATATACCTTTAGAGATATATGTACTTAACTAATTAATACGTTATTTACGACCTTGAACGTAATTATTTTCGTATTTATGTTGTAATTAAACTCCATCAAACGTTGTGCAATTTTTTTGATTTATGATATGGGACTTTAATTACTTTCATTTTGTGGTAACTTCTTGATTCTGGACAGAGCGTTGAGTTTCAAACTGTATTGGTCTCTCTCTTGCAAATCTAACTTTAAATACTTTCTCTAAAAGAGCTAGCTTTCCTCCGTCGCTTATTATGTTTCCCTACATCCTAACGAACTCGTAAATAACCTGTACTAATCGAATTACGCATGTTTAATTGAACAAATAATTAAGTATGACTCAAATGGTTAATTGTTAGTAAATTTGATTATGATTGTTTTGTATCTGCATGTCATCTCTCCAATCCGATTCAGCTGCTATAAGGTACATATAAAGATGGGTTTAGTAGGTTAATGTAATTAATAGATTGCATATTAGACGAACTCAGAATACCCTTTTTCTGCCGAAAATTTGGCTCCTATCCTCCTGCAAGTTAACAGGATGGTCAAGGATCAACTAGAACTTCGCACAGTCAGCCGACGCGATTTTCCAGAGGGTCTTAGTACCTTGTTCTGTCAATCTTCCATGTCGTCGTGCACGTCATTCAGGTCTTTCCCTAAGTCCCGAAACCCCCAAATTCCTACTCCTCCAAGGTCTACTACTTACTTAGGGTGAACCGGTTTCGTCCTATATGCAATCATATACTCACGGTGTTTTGCAGAGTTACGGGTCGTGAATCCTCCCTCCACGTACAAGAAATGATGTGAGAGTAACTCTGTCGAGTCTAAAACGCTAATTGTAAGCGGGTCCACATCATCCAATGTACAGTACATAGAAAGATATATATGTAAACATACGTTTGGGTAGGATTATAACTCGCAATTTTGAGTCTAGCCAGTCTCAAATCCCGAGCTCGGATTTCGTGGAAAGGAATTCTGCACAAAACCTTAACCGATGACCGAATATATACATATTAAAAGTGGGAAATATTAATAGATACTAGTATAATAAGCAATTATCTCGGTTTGTTCTGGAGTGCCGAAAATTCCAAGCTTTTGATTGATTTGGTTGACAATTTTCTTTAAGAGATTGCCATCTCTATTATGTGTTTGGTTAATGGTCCTTGATTTTTTTTTAGGAGCGACCACTGCCTCCTATTGTTGAACTGTTTTCTAAATTTTCCCCCAAGGTTCAACTTTTGGTAAAATTTTTACTCTCCCGTGATTTTTCAACTGCTTCATGTAAATTATTTATACCTGTAAGAGCAATTATTTCATAAATTTTCCCCGAATTTTTCATGTAGTCCTTCAATAATCCTTTATCTGACTATCCCGTGATTTTCAAATGTTTGATGTACCTATTAGCTACCTAGGAGAGTAGTTAATCCATAAAATTTTTCTCAAATGTTCAATGATATTCTTCAAGTTCTTTTATTTGACTATCCCGTGATTTTTCAAATGTTTGATGTACCTATTAGCTACCTAGGAGAGTGGTTAATCCATAAAATTTTTCTCAAATGTTCAATGATACTCTTCAATAATCTTTTATTTGACTAGCCTATAATAAATCTAATTACCTTCAAGTTGTTCAATCCTAAATATCTCTTCAAGTTCAAATTAAAGATTGTGTTTAACCCCTTTTTTTTATATATATAATTGCGCAACGTTATGGTGTTGCCCTATCCTAAGATTGACATCTTCCTAAAGCATTCAACACAGTGCCCTACTGACCGAGTTGTTTTATAAACAATTTTAGTTATGTCAACATTCCCACTGGCCTCGTGACCTAGATCCAAGAACGCGTGACATTTGTTTACCTTTAAAACACTCCGAATTCAATAATGGTAATTTCTTTTTTTTTCAATTGCCCTTAACCTGATCCCAAATAAATATAGTTATAATTTACATATTTATGTCTCGATACATAAATACACAGATATATATATATAATTTTATTATAGTTGAGGTAAATTCTAATTTCATAACTCTTTTTTTTTTTGATCATTTTATATTAGCTGAAGTTATAATAAATAGTATATATACTAAATAAATACAAAACTTTGACTTGGAAATTTGTCAAACACATAACTATTTTAAATAGTTACGGATAAATGCAAAGATAGGCATTCGAAATCGAAACCTTTACTTTTAATATAAGTGTTTTTCTTTTTGATTAAACTTTCTTGGAATATATATATATACATATATATATAAATATATCTATTTTATATATATAATATTTTAATATAGGTACATATCACATATTAAGCAAATAATATTTTGTTATAATAATATAAAATTTTATACCGACGATCAGCTGCCCTCTGCCTCGTTCATGTCTCTAGAAATTTTTATACTTTGTAAGGACTTACCCCAAAAGGTCCACTCCTGTCGGGTTCAACACGACAAACCTTTTATATTTTTTCTCTCTAATTCAGCTATTGTCTAACTAATCCTAGATTAATCATCTTTATTCATTATTTCACTATTGCGTTGACTCTAAACTGAATTAGTTGATGATTAATCTTTATCAATCAAAATGTATTCCGTTTAAATTATAAATTTTAAGCAACATCCACTTCACGATTATTTACGAAATAAGAAATTTATTATTTTTATTTTTGTTTGTCACCGAACCCTTTTTATTTATTTTGTAGTAAGATAACGTTTTACTATTTATTTAAGCTTTCCGAAATAGTTATTATTATTAAGTTATCACAATCTCATTTAACAACAACTTAATAATTTGTATTATTTATTCTAAAGTCCATATTTATTATTATTACTTTATCTAACACTAGATTAATCCTGTGATAAATTATTACGTTCGATTTGCACTTTATTTAAGGAACTATTACTGATATGTTTTTTTTTTTCCAAGTATTAAGTCCTAAAATTTAACTAAACACTGCTTTTAAATTTGCCAAATACAACACCACACTTTTCACTAACACAATTTAAATTTATGATTTAATCACTTCACTGAATCTAATTAATTATTATTAATGGTACTAATCTCTTACACTGAATTTAATACCAAACTTTGGACACTTAGAACTTTCTGTTAAAATGCATTTTATCTAACACTAGATTATACTAAGTCCGAAATCACTTCTATTGACTTGACTCCAATTATTTCAGAGTCATAAAATTTTTTAACACTTAGACAATTTTTCAATTAATAACCGCTTTAAACGTCACGTCACGTCTCACAAACTTCCGCTTTTCAAAACCCCCGATGACTAACCAAAAATCACTAAGTCCTGTCTTTTAAACCCCTTTCAGGATTAGAATGGCCTATCTAAGCTATCTTTGATCCACGAATTTAATCTCTAACAACTCGAGATTTCATATATCGATTCTGTCATTTTTGTTTAACTGTCGTTAGGTCCACCTTTCATGACTTTGTTCATGCCCTATCTCGTTTAAACATTTTTCCAGGATCGGACCGGCGATATTACGTCAAAATGCCCTTCATTCCTTTTGTCTGTTGGTCATACAAAATTAGCTCAAATTTCATAATTTTTTAGTTATTTTTTTTCTCAATTCGTAAAAGGTCCGTCTTCGATAACTATATTTACGTCTCGATTTTTCCGTACCTATCACAAATCATGATTATCTCCATATCGAAATGTTTACTATGCAATTTCGAGTTGCAATTTTTATAATTTCCACTCTATCTCACTGCTACTTGTATGAATTTTTTCCATTAAACCCGTATTTTCTCTATTTACGTAGTATATCTGAATTTTCCCCTTTCCCCTAGAATTTTCTTGTATTCACAACACTCTTCCTACGAATTTCCTCTTTTATCCTTATGTTATTATCCACATCTATATGATTAGTTACATTCCAAGCCAAATTTATTGTTTTCATCGATACTTCTGAATTTTCATGAGTTTTCCTTACGGAATCATCTTTTAATTGTTTTTATTTTCTTTTCTACTACCCCCCGTTTTGCCTGCGATGTATGTCACCTCTTAGAAAATTTCATTTTCTATATACTACTACTTTTTATGTTATTTTTCACATTTTTCATAGGAGAAACTTCCACTTCGGTCCTTAAATATATGTCAATTTTTATTACTTCATATGGATCTTCCCCCAAATTCCGTCCCTTTCTCCCCTGAATCTACATTAATTTAAAATTTGACATCTGTTTATGTCTGGACTTCGATGTACCGACCGATAACTCAGCGTTTATTCGAGGGTAATAAAATCTAATCGTTTTTAGTTTGAATAAACAGTCCCTATGCCCAATGATAATTTTTATCGTCCAAAAAGCCATTAAAATGGGTTTAATCGCCTAAAACCATGTTCGTTTTCTGGTTGTTTTAATAACAAAATCACGTGTGGGGTCGTCAACTCAAATAATGTTTACGTCTATCATCAAACTTTCCTATCTTCCATAGTACTTTCGTCAAACAATTGACGGAAAACAATTCCTTTTTGTTTGATTTACCTAACGCAATGTAACCAGTATGACCTCCCTATTCCAAATATATAACGATATCTATTTAAACTCGTCTGAAAACGCAAAATTAAGTCGAAATCTTATATTGTTCAATAAACACTTCCGTTTAAACGTCCAGTTTTTCCATTAGATTTCCTTTTCAAATCGTTTTTCCTGACGTGACAAAAGTGACATTCCAAATTTCCAGCGTTTTTCTTCCTTTTAAATGTAAAATGTACGCTTTCCTTTTAATCTGGTCTCCCTGACCCTCTATGTACTCGTTATACGACTGAATAACCCTACAGTAGCTTTTCTTACGTTTTACACGTCTTTTCTTTAATTTTCCTCTTATCATAATTCTCTTGCTATTTTCTTGCCTAGTTTTTCCAACATAATATGGATTAATTTGTTCGTTAACGGCGGTCGTCAACACCTTCATTGTACTGATTGTTTATCTTAAATCTGGGGTCATTGTATCTAATGCACCGGGCGTGAGACCCTGTTTACATTATAGTGTATTGATCTTTCGGTCGGTGACGATATTCTTTCTCATAAATCTCTGATTAATTGCTTAGTTCAAAGTCCATTCCTTTGTTCAAAATTTGGCTACGCCTTCCATTCTGTGATTGGTTTCATTAGTTATTTATAGCTTTCTGCTTAGACCTAATTGGCTGTTGATTTCAACTATTTATTATTACGCTGATTAATGATGATTTCTAGCACCCTCTGTGTTCTTTTCATCAATACTCATCTCAATCTACTTAATTGTAGATCCCTATCGTCAACAAGAATTCAATTTACTTTGAACCGGTAGATGTCGCAGGTGTATCTGTTTTATAATTAATTGGTATTTTCTTTTTGAATTAAAGTGGGAAGCTACGATATTTTCTTATTTTCACTGTTGATTAATGCAATTCATCACAAGGGGGGGGGGAAGCAAGGGGGGTAGGGGCGGGGACTTTTTGCTATTAATATACCCTTGTCTAAATGGTAGTAGTCGATGGGGAAAAAATTAGTTTTATACTATTTAGTTCCATCTAAAAACACAGGCCGACTGGACTAAATGCGCCCCAAACGCTACTGCTGGGTCCCCTCCGGTCACGAACTGGCACAACAGCAGCGGCGGGGTTTTCGCACTGGTTGATGGGGCAGCCCACCCTCAGTCGTGAGCCTGAGGGTCGGGCCCCTGTACTACCGAGCGGCCCGGACAACGGTAACAGGTTGTAAAGGGTCTCCCTCAACCAGCATCTCCCAATCCGGCCCACCACGCAGAAGGTGGGCCGACGCACCCGCCATCAAGACCCAGACAAACATTACCCCATGAACCCGGGCACCCCTGCTAAGTCACCAAACGTGGCGAACCACTTGAGGTAACTTGTGGCAGAGGTGTTGGTCATCCAATAAATGGTTCTCAGGGCGGCGGTACCCATACCCGCCTACCAAATTAAAAAATGGTCGACACTTTAGGTGAAACGGTTACCAGATGTCGAAAAGGCGAATTATTGTTGTAAAATATTATATTTTGCCCAGTTGCTCGAATTGGTACCATCGGTTGGTCATTGGTTGATGAGGTGCAGTAGTTTACAAAAGTCTATTACGGAGTCAGTAATTTTAAACAAAAAAGTTTAGTCATTTATTTTTCCACTATTTTATAAGGAATGCATTTTACGTGTATTAGCAAGAGTGTATGGTTTATGTGTTTTTTTTTTTTTTTAGCTGCACAAAGGAGGCCCCGAGGAAAATAATTCCCTTCATGGCCTATGTCATCTTTGAGGATGGTGCTTGGAGGGTCTTTTTAGAAAAGGAAAGATAGGAATTCTGGGAAGTAAAGATGTATGAGGAATGGGTAGTAATCTGGGGATCAGTGCGTCCGGAAGTGACAAAAGCATGAATCCATTCCTCCCACTGCGGTGCAAAGCGATGTTACGAGAGAGTTATGCTGGAGAGGTCAAAAAGTCTCCCTCAATCAATCTCTCCCGATCCAGCCCGCCACGCAGTAGGTAGTCAGGCGTAACTGCCGCTAAGACCCGAACAAACCTCATCTCACAAACCCGGGCACCCCTACTAAGTCACCAACTGTGGCGAACTACTAGGGGTGACCTATGGCAGTGGAGCTGGTGAAACCCACCTCCCAAATTGTGAGGTAGGTTTGTGTAGTTGAAGTTAATAAATCGTAAAAATTTATACTGCACACTTTCAATTCTTTTAAATGAATTTACTAGTTTGCGAACCAAACTATGGAATTGTACTCTACCAGGCTGCGTACAAGCAACCAATATACGATTTTTATGACTTCCAACGAATCATGTAACAGTTTGGATTTATACTGGCCAAATATTCACTCGATGTAGTAAGCACCCATTAATAATCACCCAATAACTAGGTTGCTACGTATCAATTCAAATTGAAATTTTTCTACGAGTCGAATACAGATTTTCGTTTGTTGACCAAAACATACTAGGAACAAGAGAATTTTTCTTGAGCAGTTCCAAGCTAGCAGCCGGAGAATCCGGGAGTCTGTCTCAACGTAGGAAGGCACATACTTCGGTGAAATCGTAATTACCTGTGAGCTTATAACTTCTGTTAGTTTGAGTTTATTGATTTACCATCTAATATTTTGTTCTGCTTGAACTAGCCCCCTTTAGTAATTTTAACATCTTGAGATCATTTTTAAATCATAACAAGCTATCAATTCATTTATTAGATTTTAATTATTTAGTTTCTTCTTCTAAGGACTAAACACGACCCTGAAGTATTAAATATTATTTTGTTAGAGTCTCATGTTCTGTTTTTTATTATTTAATAATATAATTTGATTGTTGCCTCAACTCTTTCATTTTTAACTATAAATATTCTGTTGTACTTATTCTTTTACGCAGTGTTACACTACTCATATATTTTTTTAAACTATTACAATCGAAGTCTTTGATACTTCTTTATTTATTTATTTATTTATTTACGGACAAATAGTCCAATTAATAATATAACAATAACACGAATAGAAAAAAAGACAGATCACAATGAAAAGAGATTACATAGAGATGAAGAGCATTGACAAAATACATATAATATAAAAGTACATAGAGAAGATAACTACAAGTAGCTTAAAGATGGATTTAAAAAGACTTTAAAAAACCACATTGCGTAACGACTGCCGAAAGTCATTTAGGCTTACACTAAAAAATTCAATGCTTTGATTTGCGTTGACAAGTCTCGACATTCTGGATAAAGGAGAATGATATCCATAATTAGTAGAATGTTGATTGAGGAACAGCGATTCATTATTTCGGAGTCTAAGGGAAGGAATGTTGAACTGGATGAGTTGTAACAAAGCAGGTGCGTCAGTAATACTGTTGATAATTTTGAAAATGCATATTAGATAATAGTCCTTTCTATGTTTTGCTAAAGAGGAAATGTTTAAAGTTTGTTCAATTTCATCATACGAGTATTCCCCTCTTTCAAGTCCTAACCTCCAAGCAATTCCTCGTAGGAAGCGATGTTGTACATATTCGATGTAACAAATGTGGACAGCATAAAAAGGATACCAAATGACACTAGCATATTCAAGGTGAGGGCGGACCAGTGAACAGTAAAGAGTTTTAAGTGTATTTATATGTTTAAAGTCAGAGGTAATTCTATGAATGAAGCCGAGTATTTTAAGTGATTTGTTTACGATGTTATTAATGTGATCCTGGAAAGAAAGTTTACAATCCAAAGTGACCCCAAGGTCCTTGATATATGTGACAGTAGAGAGACAAACATTATTTAGTTTATAATCAAGCTGAATAAGTTTTTTGGTTCTATAAAAGGACAAAATTTTGCATTTATCAACATTAAGTTCCATGCAGTTAATTTTGCACCAATCATTAAATGAATCAATATCAAGTTGAAAAAGTAAACAATCAAGATGGGATTTAATTATCTTAAGAATCTTATTGTCATCGGCAAAAAGCCAAAAACGTGTGTGAGAAAAAACTTTAATGATATCGTTAATAAAAAGGTTAAAAAGAAGCGGGGCCACATGGGCTCCTTGCGGAACGCCGGAAGTTACATCAACGTTAAAAGATTCAAAGTTATTTATTTTAACCCTTTGTTTTCTATTACTCAAGTAAGAGTGAAAGAATGATCACAATGGGTCTCTAATGCCAATGCCTGTAGCATAAAGTTTGGCCATGAGAATTCGGTGATTAACTTTGTCGAAGGCTTTGGAGAAATCAGTGTAGAGGACATCAACCTGAGTGTTGTCTTCTAACGGACCGCCAAACCAAACAACTCGATCTTGGCACACACTCCTTGCCTCGTTCACATTCATACATCTTCTCATTAGTTTTTAATATAAACACAAAATGTTGGTATCTTATACTTTTCGGTGTTGAGGAGTAAGTTGTTAGCGATACACCGATTGTATAATTTGTCGATGTTTTACTACAAGATTAGGCAATCGCTAATCGGATATTTCTTTAAATAATTTAATTTCTCGAAAGCTTTTTAAAAAACTATATGGATATTAACGATATGTTTTTTTTTTGTTAAATTTACCTAAATTTAGTTATGGTAAAGTAATAGGTTAGTAACAGTTGACCTTCCAGAAACAAATCCGTATTGGTTTTTACGCACATTTAGTATTGATGGATAAATTAGATCGTTAAATTAACAACATATTAAAAAAAATTGGGAGTGCTGATTTTATGCACAATTTTTGATGTCTGTGTGATCACTTTTTTAAAAATCGGGATAATATAACTAGCCTTCCAACGGGTTGGAAAATGTCTACAAGAAAGTAAGTGTTTAAATGATATTTCGCCTGTGTACATACACGCTTTGGAATGATCCGCAAACAAATTGACAATATCGATGGTAATATTGTTTTCTTATTTTAAAGTACCAGACAATAACGATTTATTTTCCCGAAAAACGACGGAAAGAACGATAAGTTGGTAGGAAAATTAATGATTTATTCTTTGTAATAATTTTCTCAACGCAATTTTGTGTCTAAGATTATTTTTTCGCCTGATGTTTTTATTATGCAGTAAACCTACATAAATTTTTTTATTTATTTATTTATTTTATTTATTTATTTTATTTACATATGCATATATATTACAATACATTACAATGTGATCATTTGTCTGTCCAACTGGGCAGAATACCCGTTTCAGGACAGCCAAATTGTATATTTAGTTCATAATATTCTTAACAAAGAAATAGTTTCGTTCAAGATATCACGGGAATTTGCTTCTGTCGAGACAACTTTTGAGAACACTAAGCAAACCATAGCAAACCATCAAGATTTCGAATTTTTTTTTCTTTCCGAACGTATTGACGTTTCTTGCGATATGCAGAGCGAAGGAAAATGCATCGCCATAAAGTGACATAAATCAGGATAGGAACCGGAAGTAAACGACTTGGCAGGAAACAGGAAATACATCAGACACCCGCGTTCTTGGAAGTTAGGAACCAATGTCGGAAGAGTGTATCGATCAGAAAATTCTTGGTTGCCAAAGCCACTAGCCGCCAGGGACCTCCTGTCGCAGATTTAAAAAAAACTTAATAGCGTGTATTTCAAGGTGTAAAGTAGAAAATATTAAATTAAGAATTAGAAAGAAAATTGATCCCAACATTAATAAATAAATGCGATATTACCCATGATGTGTATTATAAACTCAATAACTTTGGTTACATTATTTTTTTTTCGTGAAAAAAAAAAACTTTACGCACGCTAACCGGTTTCATTACCATGGTATATAGTAAAATATATAATAAAACTAAATGAAGTTTATTAAGACAGATTTGCACAAAATTATTATAATTGTTATATTTCTTTCATCACAAAGCTAATAAATATGTAATTTTTAAAAAGTAGGTAAAGATGATACGACGTAGGTACTTAGTATTTAGTTTAAACATTATATAGCTGGTATTAGCAAATTGTCAAATTACACAATGTGTCACCTTTGGAAAAAGCGTTTCTGTATTTTTGTGGGTGCTTGTTAGGAGTTAGTAAGGATTAGAATTCTTTAAATTGGTAAAATATTATGCTTTAATTTCTTTTTACAATTACCGATTATCTACTCACCAACTCAAATTTTAATGAATGATAAAACCTGTTCATTTACTAGGTTGTGACGGTGTACCATTGAATTTCCCCATAATATGATATACAGATAGGGTTCACTGGACCAGGGTGTTAATTAATTTAAACAACAATATATAGATACAGCACACCACGAAATTACACTATAATAATACACACAACGATGACAGTAAAATTTCATGAAAATACACACTGCGAAACTGCAATAGATTTATTTATTTTGAGGAAGTATCTATTTACTGTCTAGCTTCGGGGTGTTGTGGAAAGATGCGATGTAAAGACCAAGCCCGACGTCTTATCAACCAAATGATCTTGCGTGAATCATATAAGAATAATGTTTAAACCTGAGTCACACTACAAGTAGGTATTAGTCATTGTCCCGAAATTGAAGTGACTCCAAAATTCAATATAACCATTTACACGATTTACACGAGTTGGGTAACAGCAATATATGAATATGTTAGGAAGGGTTGTTTCATAGAATTCATCAAATTTAAAAGTTAATATTCAAGTTCTGTTAAAGTCCCATTCAAGTTCTGATATTCTCCTATTATATTATTATGTGTTATTACATTAGATTCTCTTATTATTTTTTTTTTACATTAATCCACACAGGAGGCCCTGAGGAAAATAATTTCCCTCAAGGCCTATGTCATCTGGGATGCTGTGTGGAGGGTCGTTTTGAGGAGAGGAAGGAATGAACATTGGTCTTGAAGAGACCCATGTTGTAGGAAGGAGGAAACACAGAGGCCGGCAAATTATTCCACAGCCGGGCTGTTGAATATAAGAACGAGTCGAAGAAGCGACCCTTTTCTCATGTGACAAATGTCAACTGTGTACAAATGTTGGGCACGCGTTTGGCGTGTTTCCCGACTACGCACCGGTGCCGAAGGGATCAATGATGCTAGTTCCTCGGAGCATCTTCCATTGTAATACCGGTAGAACAAGGATAGCATTCCCACCCGACGCCTGTGCTCTAAAGATTGCAATCCGTTTGTTAAGATGGGAGAATCTATCAAACGGACCGCCCGTTTATGCACAGAGTCGAGGGTATTTTTCAGGTATTTTGGAGATGCAGACCAGAGGTGGCTGCCAAATTCAACTGTGGGGCGCACTTGTGATTTGTACAGGGTTAGCAGTCGTGTACTATTAAAGTATCTGCGGGCCCTGTACAGTACGCCCAGTTTTTGGAGGCTAACTTTACTCTGGCTTCGATGGAGCCCCCATACCTGAGCTGGTCACTTAGGGTTACACCAAGCATATCAATGGAGGGCCTGTTCGGAAGATTGCTTCCATTGAAAGAGACTAGATTTTCATTTCGATCCCTTTTAGACGTAATTAGAAATTCAACGAGATTATTTTTACCCCAAGAGAAAACACTCTCGAGGTAACCGTCCATTCTTTGCTTCAAAGCCCTACGAGTTGTTAGAGTTTGTGAGCCCTTTGGGGGCTTGTCAAACAAAAAGCTATCATGAACTGTACTGTCATCCGCGTAACAATGAATTGGTGCACATGACAAAAGGTCGTTGATGTGCGACAAAAACAAAGTCGGAGACAGAACTGATCGCTGTGGGACGCCAGCATTTATCGAGTGTGAAGAAGAGGTGAAACCATCGGCTACCGTCTGAATCGAACTCTCCCTCAAGAAGTTGGCAATCCACGTACACAAGGATGCGGGAAGTCCGTAAGAAGGCAGTTTGTTGACAAGTCCTCGGTGCCAAACCCGGTTAAAAGCCTTGGAAATGTCCAGTGCAACCGTTTGGGTCTCACCGAAACGTTCCAGGCATCGCCCCCAAACATGCGTCACATATGCGAGAAGATCACCGCACGAGCGGTTGCGCCGGAATCCGTATTGATGGTCGTTAATAATTTTGTTCTTCTCGAGGTATGTGAGCAGTTTGTCGTTGATCACACGTTCCATCACCTTGGACAGAACTGATGTGATCGCTATGGGGCAGTAGTTGGCCGGGTTGGAGCGGTCACCCTTCTTTGGAATAGGATGGATAACCGCTTTTTTCCAACCAGAGGGCACAGAGTCAGTCTTCAGGGACATTTTAAAAAGCTTCGTCAAAATGGGAGCTATTTCTGCAGCGCACCTCTGCAGTACCAGGGCAGGTATTCCGTCAGGCCCACTAGCTTTATTAACATCAAGCCCTCGTAAAACATGGAGTACTTCCCGATGCCGGATCCTCAGCATTTTCATACGAAAACCGCGGTGAGGAACCGACGTCGGGATAGCACCTTGGTCATCGAGGGTTGAGTTATCCGCAAAAATTTTACCTAATAAGTTAGCCTTTTCGGTGGCGGTGTTTGCTAGTGAGCCGTCAGGTCTGGTAAGAGGTGGCAGACTGGATTTGCAGAAATTGCGACCTATTGAGCCCGCAAGCGACCAGAATTACCTGCGCGCATGCAGCCAGCTTTCTGCTGATCTGCTAGTCGTGGTCGAATTTCGACCTATGTATGGTTCTCTTGGTTTCCTTTACCATATTGTTGTAAGCTGTTCTGTCTTCGGATGTTCTAGATGTATTGTAGGCTCGGTAAGCCGCGTTTTGTTCGTCGCACTGCTTCAGCGTATTGTCGACTGAACCACGGCTTTGAGCCTACACCAGATTCCTTAACAGTAGATTGGATGAAGCCATCCATCGCGGATGTGATGACTTCATCAATTTCCTGGGCACATCTTGAGGGATCCGAAGTCCGAAAATAGACAGCTGACCACGGGAAAGCATTAAAATGTGCCCGCAGACCGAATCAATCTGTTGACCTATAGTGCCACACTTTTCTCTTCAGCCTCTCGTTTGGTGGTCTGAAGTTTATAAGGATTGATGTCGTCACCAGGCAGTGGTCGGACCATCCTAAAGGCGCTGTAACTTCAATCTTGTAACCGTGTGGCACAGTAGTTAAAAATAGGTCTAACAGATTGGAACGGTGAGTCTGGACATCAGGAACCCTTGTAGGCTCCTGAACCATTTGCTCCAATCCGTAGCAAAGGGCAAAGGATTTCGCTTGGCATCCAGCCGAGTGTGTTGATCCTGAGAACTTCAACCAAGGTTCGTTATGAACATTGAAGTCCCCCAGGACCAGAAACTCTGCCGTAGGGTAGCGGGGCAAGAGGTCATCGAAATAATTATAGTAATAATATTTATTATTATATATAGTAATAATCTTAATATTAAAGTACCGTGAAATAACTGGACTAACGGAAATATCGGATGATAGCAGATGTTAAAAAGACATTTCATCGAACTTGCATATTAACTATGAAATTTTAATAGCTTTCCAAATGCTGTGAAATAACCCATCCTTATAGAATAGAGTAACGTGTGTTATTAAGGCCCGCAACTGCGCACAAAAAGAAGAAGATGGAGAGATATGAAATCACGAATGTTAAAGGAGAGCGCTAGTATTTAAAGTGACAAAATCGATGCGAAAATCGTGAAAATGTTTATTTAAACTCAACTCGTTTAAAATAGAGCAAAAATCTCGCAAGGGTTGTCTTAAACAGCATTTAAGGAAACCCTGTGATTTTTTTCATACATTTTATTTATTTATTTATTTATTGTTTGAAATATTTACCGAGTGTTAATAATAATTACATCAATGTTATTGCGTTGAAATGTTTACAGCATGCGTAATCAAGGTTCAATTGTTAGTAGGCGGAGATGGTAGTAATGGATAAAACAGAAATAATAATAATCAGAATGAATATAAACAATTAAACTTCTTCTTTTAAAACATAGTAAGTGTACAGAGAAAGAGAAGACACAATAATAAAGCAATTATGTAACTGTGCTCCATAATATATCATGGAAGAAGATTATTAATTTGTTTTTTAAAATATGCGAGACTGTTTGCGAAGATATCTATAAGATCACATTCAATAGTGTTGTACAGACGACACATTCGAGACAGTGGATTGAAGAATGCAATATTGTTATTGAATATTTCAATATGGAATAGGTTTTGACTCCTTAAATTACGTCTATTAGGAACTTTAATATGAATATTGCTTAGACAATGAGTGGTTAAAAGCTTATCATACATAACTTGTAAAATAAGTGAAACAAATGTGTAGCAATCAGACGTGCTACGCAAACGCGTAAAGAAAAACACTGGAATTAACTGTTGATCGTTTATTAATAAGAATTAATAATTCAAATAATACACTGAGCGTGATCGTAGTAAATAACGGTACAAGTTGTTTGGCTTGCTATTCTATCGACTGACTGGGTCAAACCATTACTCCGGCTTTTATAATGCCGCGGCGGAGGTAACGGTTTAATAATTCGGCTGATAATATCGAGAGAATACGATACGTTTCTCGATGGTTCTGACGCCTAATAAACAGGGAATGTAAATGCTCCGGTTCTTTCCATAAAGTGCGACGAGATTCCAGATATCTCAGCGCCGGTAGGTAGGTATTATTCGTGTACCGTTCCGATTGTACCACGCGGCGACGTCGCCGCGCTGCACAGGTATATACCTTAAGTAGGTACGTACCTGAGTGTTGGCTTCACCACACACTCCCCCCCCCAGCGGCACAGATAAGGGCTGCGATAAAAAGAGTAGTTTAGACATTAAGGTAGTCGGGAAAACGAACACGCCTTCCTGAACGAGTAGTCGTATGAGTCCGATCCTGTTTGATGGCTGGTTTTGGAAGGGTTGGTGGTAGCTCTGTTGCGTCTTCTTTCGGTTCCTTGGCGATGTAAGCCGGTTTGAGGCGGTCAATGCTCACGGTTAATTCTTTTCCTCTGCATAGGATGACATAGGTCCTACCATTCCGGTGGACGACTTGGTGAGGGCCGCTGTATGGTTGCTGAAGCGGGCTCTTAATGGTGTCGTCCCTCAAGAAAACGTGAGTCGCTGTGGGTAAGTCTTTGAAGATGAAATGACGTCCTTCACTATGGCGGGTACCTTCAACCGGTCGAAGTTCGTTGAAGTGCTGTCGAAGTTCCTTGAGGAAGTTGCTCGTATTGTCGCAGGTTGCTGGTCGTGCAACGAGGAATTCTCCTGGTAAACGGAGCGGCTCGCCGTATACCAGCTCGGCCGAGGTGGTAGCGAGGTCGTCTCTCCAGGCTGCTCTTATTCCCATTAAAACAGTGGGAAGCACTTCGGTCCAACGGTCCTTCTGGTGGCATTTGATCGCAGCCTTGAGCTGGCGGTGTAGCCTTTCCACCATGCCGTTTGCCGCAGGGTGGTATGCGGTGGTATGAATCTGCGTCGTACCTGCTAAGCAGTTCAATTGCCTGAACAGCCTAGACTCGAATTGTCTTCCTTGGTCAGTGGTGATTCGAAGCGGGGTTCCGAACCTGGTGATCCAACCCTGGTAGAATGCGCGCGCCACTGTTTCTGCTTCTTGGTCCTTGATAGGGAACGCTTTTGGCCATCTCGTGAACCGGTCTACGCATGTAAGGCAGTACCGGCATCCTTCTGACATGGGCATGATGATGATGTCGATATGGACATGTTCAAATCTGGATGAAGTTCTAGGAAAGGTTCCAAGGGGTGCTGACACGTGTCGTGACACCTTACTTAGTTGGCACTGGAGGCAGTTGCGTGCGAGTTTCCTTGTGTCAGCTTTGATGGCCGGCCAGACATAACGTTCAGTTATGAGTTTGACCGTTGCCTTGATGCCTGGGTGAGCCAGCTGATGAACCGCATTGAAAGCTGCAGAACGGAATTTCTTTGTGACGAAAGGTCTGGCTATATTTGTCGATAAATTGCAGTAGAGTTGCGTGTCGATGCCGGGAATGCGCACCTTTCTTAGCTGGAGGTTAGAACCTCCCTGTAGGCACTTTTCCAGTTCCGTGTTGTTCACTTGGTCAGCTGCTAGCGCTACGTAATCCAAGGGAGCGTGAACTGTCTCGACCCTGGAGAGGGCATCTGCGACGATGTTGTCTTTACCTGCCACGTGGCGAATGTCGGTGGTGAACTGGCTGATATAGTCTAGGTGACGGAATTGTCTCGGTGAGCACTTGTCAGCCTTTTGCTGAAAGGCGAAGGTGATGGGCTTATGGTCGGTGAAGATGGTGAACATCCTGCCCTCTACCATATGTCTAAAGTATTTTACAGCGAGGTAGATGGCCAGGAGCTCCCTGTCATAAGCGCCGTATTTTCGCTCCGCTGGAATGAATTTCTTGGAGAAGAACCCCAACGGCTCCCAGTGACCTTCAATGAGCTGCTGGAGCGCGGCACCAGCTGCGGTGTCAGATGCGTCGCTGACTATGGAGAGTGGAGCTTCGCACTTGGGGTGAGCGAGCAGGGTTGCCTGAGCAAGTGCTTCCTTGCACTTGTCAAAGGCTTCCACGGTCTCTTTGGTCCAATGAATTGGTTGCTTGCCTTTCTGATTTCCTTGGAGGAAATCATTGAGTGGGGCTTGAGTATCTGCAGCTTTGGTCAGGAATCTCCTATAAAAGTTGAGGGCTCCGAGGAACCGGCGGAGATCCTTTACAGTTTCTGGCCGATTGTAACTTCTAATAGCATCGACTTTTTCTGGCAGGGGTGTAATGCCTGCGCCAGACACCAGGTATCCCAGGAATTTAACCTCAGGCAAACCAAAGTGGCATTTTCCAGGGTTAATGACCACACCATAATCCTGAAGACGCTGGAACAAGATTTTGATGTGGGTCATGTGCTCCTCTTCTGTTGACGAGGCCATGAGTATGTCATCGATGTAGGCGTAACAAAAATCCAGCCCTCTGGTGATCTCATCGATGAAGCGTTGGAAGGTCTGAGCTGCGTTACGGAGGCCGAAAGACATCACTGGAAATTCGAAGAGTCCGAACGGAGTAGATATGGCTGTCTTTGGAATGTCGTCAGGAGCCACCGGAATCTGATTATAAGCCCGTACAAGGTCTATGGTTGAGAAAATCTTGGCGCCTCTCAGTGCCTGAGTGAAGTCCTGAATATGGCGTACAGGATATCGGTCAGGAATGGTTCTGGCGTTCAGCCCGCGATAATCACCGCATGGTCGCCATTGGTCATCCTTTTTGGGGACCATATATAGTGGCGATGCCCAGCAGCTCTCGGAAGGCCGGGCGATTCCTAAACGGACCATGGTCTCAAACTCCTTCTTGGCCCGTTTGAGTTTATCAGGAGCGAGGCGGTGGGGTCGTTCGGCAACTGAAGGGCCTGGAGTAGTTCAGATGTGATGAAGGGTAGCATGGCGAATTTCCTTCATAGCGCCATCAGGGCGCGTGATATCAGGATACTGTTGTAAAATTTTGTGGAAAGGGGACGTTCCTGTGACAGTCTTGATAGAAGCAATATTATTGCTGCTTCGCTTGCCTGTGGTTGTCAGGTTAGTCACTTGGTCCAGCAGTCGTCGGTTGCGGATATCTACCAGCAACTCAAATTTCGCCAGGAAGTCCGCTCCAATGATGGGCTTGGAGACGTCAGCAATGACGAAGCTCCAAATGAAGTCGCGTCGTAGACCTAAGTCAAGGTTGAGCGTCAGGCTACCGTAAGTTGCGATGGTGCTGCCATTTTCGGCCGCCAGTTCATAAGCTTGCTTGGCTGGACGACCTTGAACCAAACGCCGCGGAAAAACACAGAGGTCCGCGCCAGTATCCACGAGAAACTGAGTACGTGTTTTCCAGTCAGTGACGAACAGGCGACTTATTTGAGTAGGGCTCCCGGTGCTGGTCGCCATCAGTGTGAGCCCGGGGCGTTTCCCTGCACAAAGTTGCAAAGTTGATTGCATGCACGCGCCCTAGCCCCGAACCTGCTGTGATACCAGCACATGCCTTCGGATTGGCGATCCCTCAAACGGGAGCGGGAGGAATTTCTCCGCCAACGAGGACTGATACTCCGTGATTGACGGTCTTTTGAGCGCAGCGTTGCTATCTCTCGTCTTAGGGTGGTCAACTCAACACTTGGAGTGGCAGTATCATTCGTTCGAACCTGCTGATCAGGCTATTATCGAGAGTCGGCTCTGAAACTGCATTGATTGCTGGCCTGCCGGCGTAGTCATCAATAGCGTCTGCAAGGTTCGCCAACTCGTTCAACGAGGTTTGTTGTTGTGTAGCCAAAACAACCTGCATACTCCGGGGAAGTCTGACCATCCAGAGAGTTCTTAACACCTCATCAGGCACGGTGCTGCCCGCGAGGGTGCGCAGATGACGGAGGAACTGGGATGGTTTACGGTCTCCCCGTTCTTCGTGCTCCAAAAGTCTCCTTGTCTTTTGTTCCTGTGTGGAGCTGAGGCGTCTGGTCAGCTCACTTCTTAAGAGGGCGTAGGCTCCGGTATCAGGGGGCTTGACAATAATGTCCCGGACTTCTTGTGCATAAGTAGGGTCCAAGGCTCCAAGGACGAATCCGAATTTGGTGGCGTCAGCTGTGACTCCTGAAGCCTCAAAACTCCTTTCAACCATCGCAAACCATAATTCTGGATCGTTCGGACAAAAGGGCGGTATTCTTACCGCTACACGGTTAACTTCTGGCGACGTATTTGTCGATGTCGATGATCCGATTGGAAGAGACATTGGAAGATAAATTATTATAATTAATTTAAATCGTAAAAAAAAACTTAATAAATTCGTGTGTCGGAGGTCACCACTGTAGCAATCAGACGTGCTACGCAAACGCGTAAAAAAAAACACTGGAATTAACTGTCGATCGTTTATTAATAAGAATTAACAATTCAAATAATACACTGAGCATGATCGTAGTAAATAACGGTACAAGTTGTTTGGCTTGCTATTCTATCAACTGACTGGGTCAAACCATTACTCCGGCTTTTATAATGCCGCGGCGGAGGTAACGGTTTAATAATTCGGCTGATAATATCGAGAGAATACGATACGTTTCTTGATGGTTCTGACGCCTAATAAACAGGGAATGTAAATGCTCCGGTTCTTTCCATAAAGTGCGACGAGATTTCAGATATCTCAGCGCCGGTAGGTAGGTATTATTCGTGTACCGTTCCGATTGTACCACGCGGCGACGTCGCCGCGCTGCACAGGTATATACCTTAAGTAGGTACGTACCTGAGTGTTGGCTTCACCACAAATGTGTTTATAATAATTTTTGGAGCATAATTTGCGATTTTCTTCTATCGAGGGAATTTTATATAATTTGCATTTCGGCGGTAAGAATGTCGAGATAATATCTTCAAAAATAACACATATTTTTTAAGAGCTTAAAAACTTCAAATGTTTAACGGAGGTTTGCAAGAAATCGGTAGAAATTCGGGTAACGGTTAATGTAACATTTAATGTAACATTTTTGTTGTCGTTATTAAATTTGTGGAGGTACAGGTGCATATGGATTTTATCGTTTTTTATTTATTCTGTGGGATTGGGGGCTTCCAGCCTAAGCTTTAATTGCACAAATAATTAGTCACACTCGGTGAGTAAATTTGTCAATAAACGTGAACAATAGTCGGACAGTACACCGCAGTGGGAGGGATGGATTCATACATCCGTCACTCCTGGACATACTGACCCCAGATTCCTACCCACCCCTAATACCTTTTTCCTTCCCAGAACTTTCCTTCCTTCCTTTCCTAAAAAGACACTCCGTACAGCATTCCTAAAGATGATATAGGCCCTGAGGGGAATTATTTTCCTCAGGGCCTCTTGTATGAAGCTAATGTAAAAAAAAATATATACATTAGAATTAGAAGGGAAAATAATATCGATTGTAACTTTTTTTATGGGGATGACTTCTAGAAATGTTAATACCAGAGTTAAGGTCTAGTTTTTGCACTGATAATGCGTGGTGGAATTCCATTGTATTAGAATTTGAAATTAAAACACTTTTGTACTTTCTTCCACTAATTTATATTTCACCAGGACCGGTTTCATCCTATTACGGACATTTTCAGACTGGTAGTTGAAATTCTTATGCTACGGTATTTATACACTCTTAATGTTTTGCCTTTTAAAATTTTATCGTGATCAATCGTATTATCGTATACCGAGCATTGACGTACATGTGATTTGGAGTGTAGGTATTTGGCGACCGACCATTTTAGTGTCTTAATTACAATACAGTATTGATTACGGTTGACTCAATGAAACGGAACAAAATAATTGAAAGAATAACAGAAATGCAATATCAAGATAATTCTTCGGAGTCATACCTACCTATGACATAGAATTCAGATAATCTGAGGTACTTGCCTTCAATTAATAATTCTTCTTTTCGGTCATTTATACGGTCAAATTTACTTCTTTAAAATTCCCTATTCTTATTTTACAGGAGTTCACTTACTCTGACGGTGATGGTGGGATACGACCCAAATCGATCGATGTGTGAAACAAAAGGCGAGCTCACCAATTAATTTTAATCGAAAAAATAAAAATATTGCATGGATGATTCATGTGATCAAAACGACCCTCGTACATTGTTTCCACAAAACTTCAACGTGTTATAGAAATAACGAAAAATAAATACAGTGCGCAGTTCACATGCCGTAGAAATGAAACCTTCAGAAAACTAAAGTAGGCAAGAGTGGGTAGGCTACGAAGCACCGCACAAAGAGGAGACCGATTATTCTATCTTAGGGGCATACATTAGTTGAGCTCAAAACGGGGGGTGGGGAGGCCAGTAAAATCTCACCAAATCTTGAACAGTTTTTCAGCATATTGTCGCGATCATATTTACCCCAAGGGGGGGGGAGGGGCGTAACGGGATAGCATTGGGCGGGATGGGATAGGGTGGGACCCCAGGTACACAACTGATGTCTCGTGAGGGTAGAGGGGGGGGGACACCAAATCTCACCAAGGGGGGGGGGGGTTAAATTGGAAAATTAACTGCTCACGTTATTAATGTATGCCGCCTTATTCTCTCGCAATCTAAATCCTATAGATGTAAGTGTTTGCCTCTTTTTAATGTCGCTAATTTTCGTTTCATCGAGTGTGAAATCACAACGGTGTTAAAGATGTTTTTACTTCAAAAGAGTTCGACTGCCAGATTTTGTTTTTATTTCGAAAAGGAATTAGGACAGGTTGTTTTTAAATTTTGACGGAGTCATCAAAAATTAAAAATTTTAAGTTAATTTTCACGTTCTGTGTAAGTTCTATTCAAGTTCTGTTGTTATAACATTAAAGACCAGTTGCGTTATAAATCTGAAATAATCACAGAACTTGAATAGAACTTACACAGATTGTGAAAATTAATTTAAAATATTTGATGAATCTGTAATTTTTTTTAACAACCTGTTAATTATAATTATAATTATAATTGTTTGAGGCATATTTTCAGAAACAATGTATTCGAGGAAACAACTTTACTGTGAAAACATCGAAAACAATGCGACTAAATTTAATATAAATGTGTTTTTGATTTTTTACTTTAGCTTCATACAGGAGGCCCTGAAGAAAATAATTACCTCAGGGCCTATGTCATCTTTGGGGACGCTGCGTGTAGGAAAGGAAGGGGAGGAAGCTATGGGTAGGAAAAGGGTTTTAGGGGTGGGTAGGAATCTGGGGTTCAGTGTGTCAAGGAGTGACGGACGTATGAAACCATCCCTCCCACTGCGGTGCAAGGCAATGTTCCGAGAGAGTACGGCTGGAGAAGTCAAAGGGACTTCCTCAACCACTCTCTCCCGATCCGACCTGTCATGCTGCTGGTCGGCAGATGCATTCGCCACCAAGACCCGGACAAACCTCACCCCATGAATCAGTAGATGACTAAGTCGTAGGTGAAAATATTGAAATTTTTTTTTTTTTTACAGTGAATACCGCACAAGAATCTCAACTGCTCCCGTCTGGAGCCAGTGAGACTATGGCATCCCCAATTGGGGTATGTTGTGAGGCTGAAGGGTAGTGGGGAGGGGAAGGAGGTGGGGAAGAGGAAGGTTGGGAAGTACCTGGCTATTCAGATCTGGTCACCAAACACGGCTAAAGCCATTCTCAAGCAACGTTTCAATTCTGAATGGTGGTCTTACACCAGGGCGATACTAATAGTATCTTCCACTCTGGAACATGCCGCAAATATACTATATATTATTTTAAATGAATTACTTGTGAAATAACACAAATTAATCAAATAAAATTTATTTGCGCATGCCGGGTTCGAACCCGCGACCTCCGGAATGTGAGTCAAGAGTCTTAGCCACTGGACTACGGAAGTTAGTGAACCAGAACCCACCACATCAAATGCATCACAACCATATAAAAGTTTGTTAAATCCTAATCAGACAGTCGTGAGTAAAAATACTACAATAAAAAAATCATTTTCAGAGTGTGCAATTCACACGCGGTAGAAGTGAAACCGCCAGAAAAACTAAAGTAGACAAGAGCGGGAAGGCTACGAAGAAGCGCACAAAGAGGAGACCGATTATACTATCTCATTCTCTTGTAGGCTAAATTCTACAGGTTTATGTGTTTGTCTCCTTTTATTGTGGCTATTTTTCGTTTCATTGAGTTCCAAATCCAAAACGGTGCTAAAAAAGTTTTCACTTCAAAATATAAATTTGCAATTCACAAGCAGTAGAAGTGAAACCTCAGAAAATTCTAGACAAGAGCGGGGAGACAACGAAGCCCCGTGCGAATAGGAGACCAAATAGCACCGTACAAAGAAGAGACCGATTAGTCTATCGCATTCTCTTGCGGGCTAAATTCTATGGATTGGTACGTTGGGGCCTGTGGTGCGTTTGGGCTACAACACACGTGGGGCCTGGGGTAGGCGCGGTGTGTACCCCCAACAATATCGTCTCAACATGCCCGAGGCTAGCAAAATCGGAAAAAGCATATGAGATCTCTCTATTCAGAGCGGAGGCCGCCGGTAGGCTATCAGGTAAGCTCCATCTCTCAATATACAGTGCGGGGCGTCGCCCTGGGTACCTCCACCGTAGCGGAATAACAACAGTTAATAGAGGAAAAGGTCATATATTGTAGAATCAACAGGTACAAACCATTACAGTAATCACAGGGGTCAACAATGTAGTATGAACACAATGACAATGACCTAGCTGAACTTTAGAACTAACATGATCTCTCAATTTCGTCATCCCGGGTGGGTTTCGCGAGGCAATCACTAACACAGCGAATAGACACATTATTAAAGAGGGAATACGGCAATGCAGTCACTTACAGGGTGGTGTGAGAGGCGTGTTCGACTCGGCAACGAACTCTGATGTTCCAGTCCTCGAATACATGGTTACAACACGTGTCTGGCGCCATTGTTCCACGAGATTCTACCGTCGGTCGTATGGAGCGAGCGGCACACAGCGGCACGTGCTCGGTGCTCTGAGGCTGGGCGCTGACTGTGGGGCTCGAACGCGTATCGCCGCTTTGCTGTTCCGAGCGGCCGGAAACACTGCGGCGCGCGAGTCATAAAGTAACTCTTTAATATTGTCAAACCGGAAATGCGCTCCGTAACAGGATGTATGTCTTTATCTCTTTTTAATGTCCCTATTTTTCGTTTTATCGAAATTCAAATCACAACGGTGCTAAAGAAGTTTAAATATTTAAATTTTTAAAATTAGTAAGATATTGGAATGGGACAAAAATAATACAGACATCCTGTAAGACAATAAATTATTGTTCAAAAATAGTAAACATAAACATATCACTGTCTGGATTAAAAATCAAGATATTAACTTTATAGAAAACATTATAATCCCCAACCAAACATAACAAAACTACCAAAATTATAAAATAAAATAAACTAAATAATTAAATAGTTTTCAAGTATTCACCAACTATACATAGACTTACAACTTGTATATGTGTGTATTGTAATGTATGTATATATATATATATATATATATCTATATGTATATATGCATGTACGTGTATGTATATGTATGTATATGTATGTTTATGTATATACATATTTTTCTTATTTTTTCAAATATATATATATATATCTTAATATTATCTCTCTTAAAGTTTAAAACAAAAATTAAAAACTTTCTACTACAACACATAAATACTTGTCACACTTAATCACAAACACGTAAACACCTCAGCACAGGTTCTCCTAGTGAGGTGTTCACGAAACATACAAAATTACCCATCCACAGTTTCACCTTCTCAAACCTACCTTACACCCAACATAATTAAATTTCAAAATATATTATGTAAAAATGTTTTCAAAATATATTATGTAAAAATTATAATAAATAGGTAAATACTGTAATATATAAAAATAAATAAATAAATAAATTCATAATAAAAAAATGCTCGTACATCTATACAATTTAGCCAACGAGAGAATAAGAATATAATCGGTCTCCTCTTTTAGCGGCGCTTCGTAGCCACTCCTCCCACTGTATTCTGAAGGTTTCATTTTTAACGCATGTGAATTGCGTACTCCGATTTTTTTAATTGTTTCGGATACCTATTTAGCTACCTACTACCAGATTTAAAAAAAAAAACTTTTTAAACGTTTTATATCTTTTCGTATCATCTGCCGATATAATTATGGCAGTAGGAGATTTCAGAATAGCGACTGGTTATTCGTAATCCGAGAATGATTCTTTTTTTTAAATAAATACATATATAAAACAAGTGAGCAGTTCACACGCGGAAGAAGTGAAGCCTTCATTAAACTAAACTTCAAAAGATTGAGACGAATGCAGATTGAAACGAATCAGTTATAGGATAATTATTGTAAGGTTAATTTATTATAATATTGTTTCCAAGTCTAAAAATTATTTTATTCCACAATTACGAAGCACCGCACAAAGATGACACCGTTTAGTGTATCTAATTCTTTCGCAGAAGTTATTTCACTTCATTCCTAGCATTTAGTGGCGACCGGGTACGACGTATACCGCCTTTCATTCCTAGCCTTTAGTGGCGACCGATGGCGTTGGCAAACTTTAGTGGCATATTCTGCATTTCACGACTAGCTTAAAGTGACGATTGGAAACAACGTTGCCGGTTCACTTCAATTCCCGTACGAGATTTTAGTAGCACGCGGTGGCAGAGTGATTTGTCACGTTGCCGCACATACTTAGCCGGTTGCTTGCCTCGAATGTTTTGTCTTTTCAAAATTTGTCATGATCAATCGTATATTTGGAAACCGACCATTTTAGTTTATTAATTACAATACAGGATTGATTACTGTTGATGCATTGAAACGGAACAAAATAATTGAAAAAATAACAGAATACCCATACCAAGATTACTCTTAGGAGTCATACCAGCCCTCTAACGTAGAATTCAGATACTATGATATGTGTGCCTTTAATTAATAATTCTTCTCTTCGATCGTTTTTACGGTCAAATTTACTTCTTTAAAATTCTATTTTAAATCCCTATTCTTATTTTACAGGAGTTCACTTACTCTGACGGTGATGGTGGGATACTACCTAAATCCCTAATTGACACAAATTTAAGGTTTCAGACAGCGGATGTGTGAAACAAAAGCGAGCTCACCAATTAATTTTAATCGAAAAATTAATATAAAATTCTGAAAACGACCTTCGTACATTTCCAAAAATTGTATTGACTAAATCCAAGAAGAAAATTGATATAGAAATAAGAAAAACATACAGTGCGCAATTCACACGCCGTAGAAATGAAACCTTCAGAAAACAAAAGTGGGTAGGCTACGAAGCACCGCACAAAGAGGAGACCGATTGTTCTATCTTATTCTATCGCAGGCTAAATTCTATAGATGTATGTTTTTGCCTCATTTTAGTGTCGCTATTTTTCGTTTCATCGAGTTTCAAATCACAACGGTACTAGACGATTTGCAGGTGCTAGAAGTTTACACTTCAAAGTACAAGTGTGCAGTTCACACGCGGTAGAAGTGAAACCTCAGAAAACTAAAGTAGACAAGAGCGAAGAAGCTACGAAGCACCGCACGAAGGGGAGATCGAATAGCTACGAAGCACCGCATAATGCGGAGACCGATTAGTCTATCTAATCTCTTATACTTATCACTCAGAAGGTACTCTTTGTCTTTTTTTTCTTTTTTCATTCATAGTGTAATAATAAGTTTTGTTAATTATTTTATGTTTTAGATACTTACTTATCTGCTGATTTAGTTTTTTTTTTTAATAAAGGATTTTATTAAAAGTGTCACTTTTTCAATTTGTATACATTCATACTTCAACTAATTAAGCATGCGTTATAATTTTACAATAATTATATTTTGTTATTTATTATATTTTGTTCAGGTTTTATGAGAATTTTTGTCGTCGCGCGTCGTCTTAATCATTATGAGTGATAAAACTGCTGATTAAGTGAAACATCTATATCCCCGTTATGATTTGGATTTTGGATGAAATTTTGATTTCGGAAATGATGATTACTGCACCTGCGACGCATCGACTGCGCTTATTGTTCGCTTTGATTATGATGTCACCTTTAAAGGAACAACAAACTCATCAACAAACTCAAGGAGGAACTGGCGGAAAAAGAAAACAGATTGGCTACGGTAGAAATCCACCTAGCGGATATAGGACAATCGGCCCTTTTGAAAAGTATAGAAATAAGCGGTCTAAAACTACAGGACGACACATCCCTAGCTCATGCTGTTGCGCGGATCGCTTAACTCGCAGGCGTTACGATTACCCCAGAGGATACCTACAAAATCACAAAACACAGACCAAATGATCAGAAAAAAATTACAATTAATTTTGCGGATATAACAAAAGCGGATACCATATTAGCAGCCAAACACAGTAACGCGATAAAAAAATTCAACGGGGAAGGAGCCCAATATGTTTACGTAAATGCGGCTCTAACGCAATACTATACACGTCCGAGCTCTTCAAACATTTAAGCGACACAATTGATGACCTCTTGCCCCGCTACCCTACGGCAGAGTTTGTGGTCCTGGGGGACTTCAATGTTCATAACGAACCTTGGTTGAAGTTCTCAGGATCAACAGACTCGGCTGGACGCCAAGCGGAATCCTTTGCCCTTTGCTACGGATTGGAGCAAATGGTTCAGGAGCCTACAAGGGTTCCTGATGTCCAGACTCACCGTTCCAATCTGTTAGACCTATTTTTAACTACTGTGCCACACGGTTACAGGATTGAAGTCACAGCGCCTTTAGGATCGTCCGACCACTGCCTGGTGACGACATCAATCCCTGTAAACTTCAGACCACCAAACGAGAGGCTGAAGAGAATTGGATGGCTTCATCCAATCTACTGTTAAGGAATCTGGTGTAGGCTCAAAGCCGTGGTTCAGTCGACAATGCGCTGAAGCAGTGCGACGAAAAAACGCGGCTTACCGATCCTACAACACATCTAGAACATCCGAAGACAGAACAGCTTATAACAAAATGGCAAAGGAAACCAAGAGAATCATAAATAGGTCAAAATTCGAGCACGACCAGCAGATCAACAGAAAGCTGACTGCATGCCCGCATGGCAGCAGGCAATTCTGGTCGCTTGCGGGCTCAATAGGTCGCAATTTCTGCAAATCCAGTCTGCCACCTCTTACCAAACCTGACGGCTCACTAGCAAACACCGCCACCGAAAAGGCTAACTTACTAGGTAAAATGTTTGCGGATAACTCAACCCTCGATGACCAAGGTGCTGTCCCGACGTCGGTTCCTCACTGCGGTTTTCGTATGAAAAAGCTGAGGATCCGGCATCGAGAAGTACTCCATGTTTTACGAGGGCTTGATGTTAATAAAGCTAGTGGGCCTGACGGAATACCTGCCCTGGTACTGCAAAGGTGCGCTGCAGAAATAGCTCCAATTTTGATTAAGCTTTTTAAACTGTCCCTGAAGACTGGCTCTGTGCCCTCTGGTTGGAAAAAAGCGGTTATCCATCCTATTCCAAAGAAGGGTGACCGCTCCAACCCGGCCAACTACCGCCCCATAGCGATCACATCAGTTCTGTCTAAGGTGATGGAACGTGTGATCAACGACAAACTGCTCACATACCTCGAGAAGAACAAAATTATTAACGACCGTCAATACGGATTCCGGCGGAACCGCTCGTGCGGTGATCTTCTCGCGTATGTGACGCATGTTTGGGGGCGATGCCTGGAACGTTTCGGTGAGACTCAAACGGTTGCACTGGACATCTCCAAGGCCTTTGACCGGGTTTGGCACCGAGGACTTGTCAACAAACTGCATTCTTACGGACTTCCCGCATCCTTGTGTACGTGGATTGCCGACTTCTTGAGGGAGAGGTCGATTCAGACGGTAGTCGATGGTTTCACCTCTTTCTCACACTCGATAAATGCTGGCGTCCCACAGGGATCGGTTCTGTCTCCGACTTTGTTTTTGTTGCACATCAACGACCTTTTGTCATGTGCACCAATTCATTGTTACGCGGATGACAGTACAGTTCATGATAGCTTTTTGTTTGACAAGCCCCCAAAGGGCTCACAAACTCCAACAGCTCGTAAGGCTTTGAAGCAAAGAATGGACGGTTACCTCGAGAGTGTTTTCTCTTGGGGTAAAAATAATCTCGTTGAATTTAATGTTTCAAAGACCCAATCTTGTCTGATTACGTCTAAAAGGGATCGAAATGAAAATCTAGTCTCTTTCAACGGAAGCAATCTTCCGAACAGGCCCTCCATTGATATGCTTGGTGTAACCCTAAGTGACCAGCTCAGGTATGGGGGGCTCCATCGAAGCCAGAGTAAAGTTAGCCTCCCAAAAACTGGGCGTACTGTACAGGGCCCGCAGATACTTTAATAGTACACAACTGCTAACCCTGTACAAATCGCAAGTGCGCCCCACGGTTGAATTTGGCAGCCACCTCTGGTCTGGAGCTCCAAAATACCTGAAAAATACCCTCGACTCTGTGCAGAAACGGGCGGTCCGTTTGATGGATTCTCCCATCTTAACAGACGGATTGCAATCTTTAGAGCACAGGCGTCGGGTGGGAATGCTATCCTTGTTCTACCGGTATTACAATGGAAGATGTTCCGAGGAACTAGCATCATTGATCCCTTCGGCACCGGTGCATAGTCGGGAAACACGCCAAACGCGTGCCCAACATTTTTACACAGTTGACATTTGTCACATGAGAACGGGTCGTTTCTTCGACTCGTTCTTGTGTTCAACAGCTCGGCTGTGGAATGATTTGCTGGCCTCTGTGTTTCCTCCTTCCTACAACATGGGTCTCTTCAAGACCAATGTTCATTCCTTCCTCTCCTCAAAAAGACCCCCCACACAGCATCCCAGATGACATAGACCCTGAGGGAAATTATTTTCCTCAGGGCCTCCTGTGTGGAGTTAATGTAAAAAAAAAAATATATAAAATAAATAAAAATCTGCACTGGAACACCAGAAAAAGAGCCCAAGAAAAAGACTATAAATATGTATGGATAAAATCCGGAAAAATACTTGTAAGAAAAACTAAGGACTCAAAAGTTATAGAAATAAAACACTTGAACGATATATCTAATAAACTGACATAAAAAAACTACTGTACACCAAACACAACCTCACATCATATACTTACACAAATACACACCAACATGGCTGATTACATGAAATATATAGACTCAAACAATCAACACTACTGTATAAGTACAATTGATTTTAATCTATGGACCAACATCACAAAAGAAAAAAATAGAATCAAAATATTGAACCAAAACATTAGATCGATCAATAAAAATTTTGACGAATTTATAATATACCTCCAACAGATTGACAATAATTTTGATGTCATTGTGCTGACAGAATGCTGGTTGACTGAAAACTATATCCCAAAGACAATCAAAAACTATCATACACACCACACAAATATACACAAAAACCAAAATGATGGTATAGTTACGTACATCAGTGATAAAAATAACATAAGCGTTCAGGAAATAAACATCATAGACTCCAACTGCTTACAGATTACATATGAAAAAGAAACATGTATCCTAGCTATGTACAGATCTCCATCCAAAAACAATATTACAAACTTCCTAACAGAACTTAACAATACATTAAATGACCTCAACAAATACAAAAATATCATCATCATAGGAGACCTTAACATAAACATTCTACAAAACGGACACCCACAAAACATAGAAAACCTAACAATACTAGCACAGCATGGACTGGAGCCAACGATAAATGTCCCAACACGAGTAACACAAAACACTAAAAGCTGTATAGATCATATTTTTTTTTTGTTTTACAGTGAATACCGCACAAGAATATCAACTGCTCCCGTCTGGAGCCAGTGAGACTATGGCATCCCCAATTGGGGTATGTTGTGAGGCTGAAGGTAGTGGGGAGGGGAAGGAGGTGGGGAAGAGGAAGGTTGGGAAGTACCTGGCTATTCAGATCTGGTCACTAAACACGGCTAAAGCCATTTTCAAGCAACGTTTCAATTCTGAATGATGGTCTTACACCAGGGCGATACTAATAGTATCTTCCACTCTGGAACATGCCGCAAATATACGATGTATTATTTTAAATGAATTAATTGTGAAATAACACAAATTAATCAAATAAAATTTATTTGCGCATGCCGGGTTCGAACCCGCGACCTCCGGAATGTGAGTCAAGAGTCTTAGCCACTGGACTACGGAGGTCGTCAAAGAAGAAAATTGATCAAGACAAAACTAAAAACCAAAACAGTAGTACTTGAAAGCACAATTACAGATCACTACATGAATATGATAGCAATAGACACCGAAAACACTAATTCGAACCAACATAAAATATTTACAAAAAAAATAATTGACTACTCAAACTTAAAAGAAAAATTACAAAAAATAAACTGGAATACAATATACCAAATAGATAATGTCGAAGAGGCCTGGAATAAATTTACAAATACGTTAACGTAAGAAATAAAAAATTACACTTCAATAAAACACATAAAACTTACACACAAAGCAAAAAAAATTAAACTATGGATAACACAAGGAATATTAAACTGTATTCGTAAACGAGACAAAATTCACAAACAAATTAAACACACGCCGTATGACATGGAACAACTTAATTACTATAAAAGATATAGAAACATCTGCACGAAAATTATTAGAGTAGCTAAGGAGTTATACTACAGAGAAAAACTTAAAGAAAATAATAACCGGAAGGAAATATGGAGAATTTTAAAAGAAGTTACATACACACAAAAATACAAACAGAAAAATACTATTGAACATCTAAATATTAACTCAAACAAAATTGATGCCAAAACAAATACAGAATTTATGGCAAACCATGTCAATAACTTCTTCGCAACTATAGGGAAAGTTTTAGCGAACCGTAAAAAACATAGCACAAACACAATAACACAAACAAACATTTCAAACATCAATACTCAACCGACACAACACAGATTTATAATAAAAACAACTTCGGAAAAGGAAATTGACAAAATAATAAACACATTAAAAAACCGGATTGCTCCTGGATTAGATGAGATAACAACGGATTGCATTAAAATAATAAAAAATGAAATAATAAAACCTATAACACACTTAATCAACCTTAGCATAACACACGACTTCTTTCCTAGTACTCTTAAAAAAGGACTGGTGATACCTATTTATAAATCCGGAGACAAAATGGAAATAACTAACTATAGGCCAATCACATTGTTAAACTCGCTATCAAAGATTTACGAAAGAGTATTAAAAATCCAAATTATAAAATACCTGGAAGAAAACAAATTAATCTTGGATAAACAATATGGATTCAGAGAAAAAAGAAGCACAAAAGAAGCTTTGGCAAGTACAATAGATTATATACATAGCAACTTAGATCAAGGGAATAAATGCATAGCGATATATCTAGATTTAGCTAAAGCGTTTGATTCAATCTGCCACAAAACACTTTTTAAAAAATTAGAAAATATAGGTATCAAAGATAAAGAACTCCAACTATTGAAAAGTTATATGAGCGACAGAACACAATAAGTCAAAATTAATAACCATACTAGCAAACCACTGCCGATTACACACGGAGTTCCACAAGGAGGCATACTAGGGCCCATTCTTTTCACTATTTATATAAATGAACTTTGCAGCATGGAAATAGACGGTGAAATAATCAGTTACGCAGACGACACAGTTTTACTCTTTAAAGCTAAGGATTGGAAAAATGTATATAACAAAGCAAATCTAGGAATCACGCAAGTGAAAACATTGCTGGACTCTAACACACTTACACTAAACATATCGAAAACAAAATTCTCAACGTACAGTATAACTAACACGGGACAGCCAAAAAACGATACAAATACCATAAAAATACACGAATGCATTAACACAAACATCTGCGATTGCTCTCCTCTAGAAAAAACGGAACAAATAAAGTATCTAGGTATCGTAATTGACCATAACCTTAGATGGACACATCATATTAAACAAATCACAAATAAACTCCTCAGAACAATACACATTTTCCTAAACATGAGAAACATATATAAAATAAAACAAATGAAAACAACATATTTCGCACTTTGTCAATCAATAATAGAATATGGATTAATTGCTTGGGGAGGAGCAACAAACGCAGCTATCGCTCAAATAGAAATCGCACAGAAAACGATCTTAAAAGTAATACTTAAAAAACATAGACTAACCGATACAGATCAAATATATAAAAGTTGTGACGTACTAGATACACGCCAATTATATGTAAAAACACTACTGAACTACATTTTTGACCAAAAAAACACACTCCAACAAACCCCAAATATCACTAATAGACCAGTTAGACAAGCGTACAAAGAAAACATAAAAACTCCGACGGTAAACACTACCTTTGGAAAAAGACACCATAAATACCAAGCTATAAAGCATTCAACAGTCTTTCACTTGAAACAAAAATTGAGGAAAACAAAAATAATTTCAGACACAAAATAAAAAAATGGATTAAAGAACAAAATAGACAATTTTACCAAAATTTCATAACATAAAAGAATAAAACGTATAACTAACACACAAAACCAATATAAAACACGTAACACTCACAAACACATAAAACATAATATACGCCGATTTTCATTTAATTACTTTATTTTTTTAGTTTATTAATTTAAAATAATTTTAATTTTTGATCTCTATTTTTAGTTTAAAATTATCTTTATTTTAAATGATTTTTTGTTTGTTTTATCACCAACTTTGTATATTTCTTTTTTTTCAAACTATAATGTATAAAGTATTATATTATAAAATGGGGGCCTCAGCACGGGTAAACAACCCAGTGAGGCCAACATTACTGGTTTGTACTATAAAAATTTGTAAAATAATACTGTATCAACAATAAAAAAATAAAAAAAGGCTCCTATTGGTTGCGATATGAAACAGAAATTACGCTGGTCTGCGCTCATTCGTCGCTTTGATTATGACCTCACTTTTCAAGCATTGGTTGAGATTGTTTTGGTAATGTTTCGCTTCTACCTCGTGTAAACTACACTCGAATTTTTTTTTATAAAATATTTTATGTGTCCCTTTTTCAATTTTTTTATCTATTCATAGATCCACTAATTCACCATGGGTTTTAATTGTTTTCGTAACCCCCTATTAATTTGTTTTTAATAAACGATTTGCAGGAAAAAGTATTTTGAGTGTTATTCTTTTGAATTCACTGGCGAAGACAATAGGAAATCAGAGAATGAATTTTATTTTATTAAAATTTATCAATGGAAGTATGAATTTGTACTTTTCAAGCGTGGAACAATCTGACGGATTTTATTGTCAGTTAATTTATTCATTTGTCTAATGCCATTCGTTCCCGCCCAGTCATCGCCCGTCGAGATTTCGATTCCTCGGCTTTCTTCGTCCTCCATCACTGAACAATCAACCATCATCTACTGCTATAGTGCTGGCAGTAGGAGATTTTAAAATAGCGACAGGTTATTCGTAACCCGAGATATTCATTTTTAAGAACAATTTCTTTAGCGCTGTTAGCGACTTGAAATTCGAAAGAAACAGAAATGCGTCACGAAAATTTATTATTATTATAATATAATATAATATAATATTTTTGCAAAATTAATATCCAGTCTTCAAACCACACAAAATGAAAATGAACCACACCAAGAAGAAACCGTAATTATTAATATGATGACCCAATGTATAGCAAAAGGTGCACCAGAATTCGACGACAAAAATATGTATAAAATCATCCTTCACTAACTAACTAACCATAACACCGTTTCTCTGCAGGGGTAGGCAGAGAGGACGGGCCGCCAAACAACTCGGTCTTGGCACACACTCCTTGCCTCGTTCACATTCATACATCGTCTCACACATCCTCTTCTATTATTTTGACTCTTGACGCAGCCCGAATCAAGTATCTGATTCACTTGGTTTTGCCATTTTTTATATTAGCTCCACTCAGAAGGCCATGAGAAAAATAATTTCCCTCAGGCCCTATGTCATCTTAGGGGATGCAGTGAGGAGGGTCTTTTTAAGCAAGAGAAGGATAGGAAGTTCTGGGAAGGAAAAAGGTAATGTACGCCAAAGACGTGGCACATGTGAGTATGCAGTAGAGATGGGTAGGAATCAGAGGTTTAGTGTATCCAGGAGTGACGGACGTATGAATCCATCCCTCTAACAGCTGTGCAAAGCGATGGGGCGAGAGAGTCCTGCTGAAAAGGTCGAAAGGTCTCCCTCAACCAGTCTCTCTCCGCCACGCAGTAGGTGGGCAGGCGCATCCGCTGCCAAGACCTCACCCAATGAGTTCGGGCACCCCTGCTAAGTCACCAAACGTAATGAACAACTTGGGGGTGACCTATGGCAGAGGTGTTGGTTATCCAATAAATGGTTCCCGGGGCGGCGGTACCCATACCCGCCTCCCAAATTGAAATGTCACTCGTCTTCCTCGGGCTCTCCCGACTGCTTCTTCTCCTTTTCTCGTTCATTCGCTCTACTATCCATCCGAGCGTTCCTTTCGTAATTTTACTCATTACATTTACATTGGCCTTGCATTCTTCACGGATCTCCACGTTTCTCCCAAGATCGTACATGGTTTTACCACACTCACGCCTCAGGAATCACATTTCTACAGCATTCAGTCTACTTTCCTTCCTTTGCTTCCTTCCTCTTCCTTCCTCTACCAGTTCCGTGCCTCACAGCTATATATTTTATTTTTTATTTTTTATTTATTTTTTATTTATTAATTTTCAACGCCCTGATGGGCTTTTACATGACATGATTATAATACAGAGACAGTTTTTTTTTTAATAAAAAAGATGAACTATAAAAATATAACTAGTAGGTAAACATCATACAGAATAATTTAGGAATGATAGTGCATTACAATAAAAGAGAAAGTTTCTAAGTTGTAAATGACATAGAAATAAACTAGTAGGTATGTTAACAATTACAAAATTTACAGGTGACTGATTAAATGTCATGAATAATACATGACGAAATGCAAGATACATAAAACGAAAACGTTAACAAGTTTTTACATTGTAGATTAATATAGAAATACACAAATATATGCAATAGACCCTAGGTGATGCTCCTTAGATATCAAAATATTCTACATAAAAATATTGTTTAGATATTTCTTGAATAACGGTAAACTTATATTAAATACATCGATATTTGAGGTGTATTTGTTCCCTAGTGTGTGAAGTCGAGAAATTGATGCATGTGTGTGATAGTTGGTTAGAGAACTATTGTTACAGAATAATATGTTTTGCCTTGTCGCTCGGGTTGGTACCTTAAAGTCAATGAGATGCAGAAGTTCACAACAGTTTAATTCGGAGTGAATAATTTTAAACAAAAAAGTTAGGTCAATTATTTTTCTTCGGTTTTCTAGGGAATGCAATTTAAGTGTATTTAGTAGGAATGTATAGTTAATGTGTTGAATAGGTATATGTAACTTGAAGTTAATAAATCGTAAAAATTTGTGCTGCACTCGTTCAATATTTTTTATATGAATTTGATAATATGGGGACCAAACGATGGAATTGTATTCCAGCAAGCTGCGTACTAGTGACAAATATACAATTTTAATAGCTTCTAGTGAATCAAAGTCTTTGATGGTTCTGATTATAAATCCTAGTGTCTTCATGCCTTTGTTGGTTATTTCTTGTATGTGGTTTATAAAATTTAATTGGGTGTCAAATAAAACTCCAAGATCCCTGATTTCTTTGACTTTTTCTAAGATTTTGTTATTTATTGTGTATTCAAAAGATAACGGGGTCTTTGTTCTACAAAATGTTAGTGTCTTACATTTATCGATATTGAGGAATAAGTTGTTTGCAACACACCAATTGTGTAATTTGTCAATGTTTGACTGTAGGATAAGGCAGTCTCTTATATTAGATATTAGGTCGGTTCCAGCACTCTATTATGGATAGCTGGCTTCGCTTTTTTGGACAGTTTTTTGTTGGCGCCAATGGCGTTCTATCCTCCGTTAATGGAGTTACCTACATTTAACCTTGTTTCACATACCTCTATCAGCCTTCCCATCTACCGTAAACACACTTCCCAAATATACTTCACAATACATACTTCAAAAACTTATCCACCTGCTCCAAGTATTCATCATTCACAACTAAGTTTCACATTTTTTTCGTATCAAACACCACGATTTTAGACTTACTTACATTCATCATTAACTCATTCTTCATACATACTTCGTCCATCCTAGACACGAGTTGGAGATACTGTCGGGAATCAGTACCGCAACATCAGCATACAACAGGCAACATACTTTCAGATTACTCAATTTCTCGCCCAATCCCATCTATTTCCATTTTTGAATATAATCCTCCACATTGATACAAAAGTACTTCGTAGTCTCCCCACTATTGTCTACATTAGTTTTCTGAAAGTTTCACTTCTACCGCGTGTGAATTGAACACTCTGATATTTTTTTCAAAGAAAGACAAACATTATTGGGTTACGAATGACCCAATAATGTTTGAAAATCTCCTACTACCACCACAGAAAGCCGAAAATGTTGTTTGTGTTGTGATGGAGCCGAGGAATCAAACAAGCGACGCCCAGGTGGGACCTAAACGCGGTGCCCACTCAATCACTGACCGGTCAATAATTCTATCTTTAAAATAAATATATGAAACTTGTGTGCAGGTCACACGCGGGAGAAGTGAGGCCTTCATTAAACCAAACTTCGAGAGAATGAGACAAATGCAAAATGAGACGTATCAGGATAATTATAGGCTTTATTTATTATAATATTGTTTCATAGTGTAAAAATTATTTTATTCTACGAGGCACCGCACGAAGAGGAGGCTGATAAACTAAAAAAAACACCGCACAAAGAGGACACCGTTTAGTCTTTCTAATTCTTTCGCAGAGTAAATCTTTAACCTTCCCCATACTAAGCATCCAAAAATTCCGTGTGCACCGAACCGGGGGATCGCAAGCCCCCGCTCGTATTTGTACAAATCGCAAAATATTATGTGTTCTGAGTGACGTCATGTCAATCATCTGGCTTGATGCGGAATGTGACCGGAGCTGTAATAGCCACTGAAGCCCTAGCTAGCCAGCGCTTTCTAAACAGTGTGATGTATTTTTAAATAAAAATAATTTGTAAACATTGCAGTTTTGACTGTTCTTTATATTTTATTTAAACTTACAAGTATTTCAATAAATTTAAAAAGAAAGTATTGTTAATAAAATTAATATACATAACAACATAGATAGGTAACTTTTGCAAATATTCTTTAAAAAATTATTTCACATTCAGAGATTTCAGCTTGCCTGTATACTTGTGAACTTGTCAAATGAAAATGTATAAATATATTTATGAGACTTAGAAATTACATTCCTAGAAATCCTAGACCAGAAACATTGTAATATAATTGTAAACATTGTATAATAATATGCACATTGTTATGTTCAATAAAAAAAAACACGCAAAAGTCTATTATACATACTATCTCCATTCTTTTTTTTTTAAATGAGCTCCACACAGGAGGCCCAGAGGAAAATAATTTCCTTCAGGGCCTATGTCATCTTTGGGGATGCTGTGTGGAGGTTTTTTAAAGGAAGGGAAGGAGAGGAGAGTTCTGGGAAGGAAAAGGGTTTAAGGGGTGGGTAGGAATATGGGGTTCAGTGTGTCCAGCTCATCCACCTCCAAGACCTAGACAAACCTCACCCCATGGACCCGGGCACCCCTGTTAAATCACCAAACGTAGCGAACCACTTGGGAAGACCTGTGGCAGAGGTGTTGGTTATCCAATAAAGGTTCCCGGGGCGGCGGTACCCATTCCCGCCTCCCAAATTCTGAAGGAAGCCGAAATCGACACACAACTATTTGGAGCGGTAAAGTGCTCTCATGAAAAAAAAACCTGTAAAAAAGTAGATTAAAATGTATTAAAATTAAAACAATATAAAAATGATGTTAATATGTGAAGCGTAATTTTCAATTCATGTTATCTTTAAAAAGCTTGTACCCTTTTAATATGCAATGTTGTACTCGGGTAGTAAAAGGAATAGACTTTTAAAGGATTGTTAAGACTAATATAATTTAAACTAAATTATGTCAGGGCTTCATTGGTTCTCTGAAATATTGAATATTTATGATTTATTTAGTTTTATTGTCGGCGTTGTGGCTTTGTTACACTTTTTCATCATTCCTTCGATTCTTTCCTTCTGGGGGATGGTAAGCATTGCATTTGGTTTACTGAATACTATGGGTTTTGTTACATTTTTATTTAATACTATTGTTTTCATACTTATTTTTAGCAGTTGATTAGTAAGGTTTTTCCTAATACCCTTCGGATTATTTTCAAAGGGTATTTTATAGGTGTTTTGTCTTTTGCAGTGCACTAACATTGTTTTTTTGTTAAAATATTTTATTATTCAAACTATAAAAGGTACATAAGACCTAAACAAACCTCACCCTATAAACCCGGCACCTTAGCAGGGGCCCAAACGTAGAGAACATTACTACTTGGGGTGACCTACGGCAGGGGTGTTGGTTATCCAATAAATGGTTCCCGGGCTGCGGTACCCATACCCGCCTGCCAAATTTTTTACCCATCCCAAATTTTAAGTAATACCTACGACTAAGAAAGCTTTAAAGGAGCGTACCTACAGATAATATTTTTATGTACAAAAAAAGTTATCATAAATAATAGTATCGGAAACGTAACAAACGTTTAACATCCTCTGCATAAATATACTAAACCACCCACATCCTAAGAAACTAAACACGTGTTTTCTGAAAAAGGTCGAAACTGTCCGAGACTGTTGAAAGATAATTGCAGCGCAGGTATAACTGGCAGAATGTACAAACAGTATAACTGTCTCGCTCCTTCACATATGTATTACGGGCTGTCCCGGGTGGCCATCCGGGTAAGTTAGACTGAAAAAAAAACATGACTCGAGAACGTAAAGTAAGGACAAAAATAATGGTATTGAAATGCTAGCGGGCCCCGCGATTTGCACGAATATTTATCAAAAACATTTTTTTCTATCTTATGTGCTTTGAATATTGAAAAACCAAAAATGGCCAAAAAATGTTGGTTTTTTCTCAAGGATTACAAAAAATATGAATGAAATTGTATAATTAATTAACGAGATATCGCAAAAAAAGTGGATCTTGGGGACCTTGAAGTCCCCGGTCCGGGCAGGCTGGGTTTTAAGGCGCCGTAAGCTCTCTGCTATCTGCTCTCAAAAAGAAGGAGATGGAGAGATATGTAATTACGGATGTTAGAGGAGCGCGCTAATATTTAAAGCGATAAAATCGATGCGAAAATTGTGAAAATGTTTAATAAAACACGACTCGTTTAGAATCGAGCAAAAATCATCTTAAACTGCATTTAAAGAAACACTGTGAATTTTTTGTGCATACAACTTGTAAAATAACTGAAACAAACGTGTTTATAAAAATTTTTAGAGCGTACTTTGCGATTTTTTTCTATCGAGGGAATTTTATAAAATTTGCGTTTCGGCGCTGGGAATGTGTAGATATTATCTTCAAGAAGAATAACATATATATTTTTAAGAGCTTTAACGTTTAATCCAATCCTATATTGTTTGTCCCTTTTTAGTATCGCTCGTTTCTGTTTCATCGAGTTTCAAATCAGAACGACGCCAAAAAATTTTTCTCTCCAAAAAATTGCTTTATTGCAGTTGTCGAATCAAATTTCTACCAATCGCAAAAAGGTAGCCAATTTTATGCATTGAGATGAAGTTTTACCTAAAATCCTATTTAAATTAATTTGTTTACTAGGAATCGGTTTACATTATGAACATCAAACAATATGCTACGGATAAATTGAAGCTTTTACTACCTTTTGTATGTATTGGAATTACAATAAAATTATTATTTACTTAAAAAATGTTTTTTCATGACCTACGAAGTAATATAAGATTTTTTTTAAATACACTTTTATGGTTAATACTATTTTGACGTTTTATATTATCTAACTTTTTTCATTCATATAAAATTATGCACAAAATAAATAAAAACCTCTTTGGCGCTTACTTGCCTTGTGCAAATAAGACGCTAGATTTTAAATTTTGATGACGTGAGAAACCAAATATTTCCAGCGTTTATATTCGTTTTAATAATTATTGGAATAATTATTGGTAACTAACATAACTACCTAATATTTTGATACACGAGAAGAAAGATATTTAAAGATTTATTTTTCTGTTCAATCTGCACAACATAAAATGATATCATGAAATTGGTGACCAGACAACTCATAAAGAAACCAACTCAGAAGCACCTCAGAAAGGTCATTAGGAGTGATGATAAAAAAAAATAAAAAAAATTGGTCAAATAGGTTAAGTTAGGTTAGGGTTACCGGCTATTTTAAAATTATTTTTTCATAGCTTTTAATGACATTTTTGAGGTGTTTCTGAGTTGGTTTCATTATGAGTTGACATGGAACCCATGTAATTGCCGTTTTGAATTTTACACGAGTAGAAAGATATTTACAGATTCAAACTATTGGGGGAGTACCTACCTATCACCGTCAGAGTAAGTGAACTCTTGTAAATAAGAATAGGGAAAATAAGAATTATCAAATTAAGGCACACATCTCAGAGTATCTGAATTCTGCGTTAGAAGGCTGGTATGACTCCGAAGAGTAATCTTGGAATAATTATTCTATTAGTCTTTCAATTATTTTGTTCCGTTTCAATGCATCGACAGTAATCAATACTGTATTGTAATTAATACACTAAAATGGTCAGTCGCCAAATACACTCTAAGCCACACAGACGTCAATGCTCGGAATAATACAAATAATGCTTGTACTCCAGTCAAAATAGACGAAAAAAGGTGCTGACCTCACATTAATTCTTCAAAAGCTGAATTTTTGTATAAGTCTTGAATACGTCATTACGAATGCTATGTCAAAAGTCCCCATCGATCCCGCTCTGGCAAGGTTTTTTTTTCGAGGTCAAAGGTCACATTTTTTTGTTTTTTGCGTATATCTCTGAAACGGTAAGAGCTATCGAAAAAAAGATTGAGTAAAAGTTTGTAGATCGTAAAATTCTCTACAAAAATGATATCAATACTTTTTTCTCTACGAAACATCGTTCTCGTTTTAACGCGATTTCAAACCTAGAAAATACGAATATGCACGTATGTGGCCAGTATACATCATCGGGTCATCCATTTGAAGAAAAAATATTGGAATATTGGTTTTTGTGACTCATACGTGGAAAATATACACGATTCTGAGTAAATCAACATCCATCCCTAATTTAATTCATTAGTCGGTTGGCCTTGAGTAATGTCTGCCTGTTACTGCCGGCGCACACCTGCATTTTTACGATTTTCCATAGGAACCGGCGTAAACCTGCATTTTTCGGATTTTATATCTTCAGTATGTTCGTAGACACTTCGGTCACAACGTTACCATAGTATTTGATGGTTATACTGGTTGCATGAAAAATATCAAAGCTGCAGAACAACGTCGTCGAGCTACAAAAACATCTTCATCGTCTGATATAGTTTTTGATCGATCAATGACTGTTCCAATAAACCAACAACAATTTCTCGCTAATGTTCACAATAAAACTCGCTTGATTTCGATATTGTGTGAAGAATTCGCAGCTGCCAAAATTCTTGTGAAACAAGATGCTGATGTCCTCATTATTGAAACCGCAATAGATCAACTCAGTATCAACAATATAACTATCGTTGTTGGAGAAGATGTAGATTTATTATTTATTTATTTATTTATTTAAGGAACATAAACAGTCTTAATAACATAATATACATAAGAAGATAACAAAAAACAGACCAATTATTAATGTTCACAGATAGGTATTTAGAAACATAAAAGTAACTGAATGTAAACTAGAATATTTAAGAAAAGAAAAAAAAAACAGGACAAAGCACCAATAAAAAAAAATATATATATATAATACAGGTGTAGATTCAACAAGTGATAAACCTAAATATAAAAACACAACAATAAAATAAATGCGATTATAAATGTAAAGAAAATAGGGTGCAAAACAGGTATTTGGATTGGGACAGGTAAGGGGAGGACAGGGATAAGGGAAAGTTGCCACGCAGGTAATTTAAAAATATTAGGTACAATTAATTTAATCATCATGAATATGTGTTATGTATTATTCGCACGTAGTATGTTATACAATGAAATTCTGTAGCGAAAGTAACTAGCAGTGAATATGTCAGCAAATGTTTCTAAACGTGCAAATTTAATGTTATAGTAGTTACATGTCCTTTGCATAAATTCATTTTGGTTGGAATTGGTTATTAATAATACTGACTGCACGAACTCCAAGTGATAAGATCATTTACTTTTTAAAACCTGGGAAAGCTCAAATTCAAACAAAAATATATTAGTCACAAAGTTGCAAATCCAAAATGTCGAGCTCATATTTTATTCCTACATGCGATAACTGGCTGCGATACGACATCAGCAATTTTCAAAAGGGGAAAAACTGCAGTATTTAAATTGTTTGAAAAACGTAATGATTTGATAGATAACGCAGAAGTATTTAAAAACATCAACTCTTAAGCAGACGTCATCTTCACTTACGGAATTCGCTTTCTCCTTACTTTATATGGAGCCCCGAAAAAAATGGAATCGATAGACAAGTATAGATTTTTGAATTTCGTGAAAAATACAAGGAACAATAAAAGAGTGCAGTTATCTTGTCTCCCTCCAACATCTGCTTCTGCTTATCAACACGTGTTTCGTGTATTCAACCAAGTGCAAGTGTGGCTGGGCAATCAACTGAATCCTGAAGACTGGGGCTGGAAATTGATGAATAATAATTTGGAACCAATCCGTCCTTTACTTCAACCTGCTCCAGAGAAACTGCTGAATAAAATTTTTTTGTAATTGCAAAAAAGGCTGTACGAATAATTGTGGATGCAGAAAAGTTTGATTGTTTTGTTCACCAGTGTGTACCAACTGTCAAGGCCACTCTTGCACTAATGCTGAATCAAATGCAACAGATGAAGATTCTTTCGAAAACGATGAGGATCTAACTGATATATCTCTCTTCTTAGAGCAGTCAACACAAATTGAGCAAAAAGAGGAAGAAGAGAGCGAGGAAGAAGAAACGAGTGATAATGTAGAATCTGATGATGAATAATGTAAATTTCTTGCTGCTACAATTGGCCGCACACGCCGGACCAATTTTACCTTTTTACCTGAAAAGTGCCTTTAATAATTGTAATTTCGAAAAAAGGCATTTATCTTTTTTACTTGTACTATCGTGTAGAATCTCCTCCCGAAGTTAGTGCACTTTACCCCCGGACACCCTGTATCGTGGAGTATTCCTACTGGAGAAACCACATTTAAAAAAGCGCCAAGTACACTACCTCAAAGGTGGTGCGGAAATGTGTGCATACCCACGATCTGAAATCGCGATAATTCGAGAACGGTGCTTCGTAGAGAAAATAATAAATGTATTTTTTGTAAAGAATTTTACGATCTACAAACTTTTACCCAATATTTTTTTATGATAGCTCTTACCGTTTCAGAGATATACGCAAAAAACAAAAGATGGTGACCTTTGACCTCGAAAAAAAAAACCTTGCCAGAGCGTGATCGATGGGGACTTTTGACATAGCATTTGTAATGACGTATTCAAGACTTATACAAAAATTCAGCTTTTTAAGAATTAATGCGAGGTGGAATGTCTATTTTGACTGGATTATTGGACAAAATTTGAAAAGGCAAAGCATTCGAGGCAACCGACCAAATATGTGCTGCAACGTCGAAAATCACTCTGTCGCCGCGTGCTACTAAAATCTCGTACGGGAGTTGGAGTGAACCGGCAACGTTGTTTCCTATCAAGTTTGCCAACGCCATCGGTCGTCACTAAAGGCTAGGAATGAAATGCGGTAGGTATACGTCGTTCCCGGTCGCCACTAAATGCGTGGAATGAAATGCGGGATACGTCGTACGTGGTCGGCACTTAAAGCTTACAATTGAGAGGTTAGTACAATTCAATTTGGGAGGCGGGGATGGGTACCACCACCCCGGGAAGCTTTATTGGTTAACCAACATCTCTGCTATAGGTCACCCCGAGTGTTTCGCTACGTTTGGTGATTTAGCAGGGGTGTCCGGGTTCATGGAGGTGAGGTTTGTCTAGGTCTTGGAGGCGGATGACCAGGACACACTGAACCCTAGATTCCTACCCACCCTTTAAACCCCTTTCCTTAAAATAATTTTCCTCTCCTTCCTTTCCTTCAAAAGCTCTCCACACAGCATACCCAAAGATGAATAATTTCCCTCAGGGTCTTCTGTGTGGAGCTCATGTAAAAAAAAAAAAAAAAAAGTACGAGATTTTAAATTAGTGACAGGTTATTCGTAACCCAATAAAGATTATCTTTCTTCAAAAAAAATTGTGCCTTTATTGCACTTGTCAATTGCTACCTATCGCAAAAAGGAGCCTATTTTATGCATCCCGAATAATTATTGGTAACTAAAATAACCTAGTTCCTGTTCACACTATATATTTTTTTTACATTAGCTCCACACTGCAGGCCCTGAGGAAAACAATTTCCCCCAAGGCCTATGTCATCTTTGGGGATGCTGTGTGGAGGGCATTTTTGGGGAAAGGAAGTAGAGGAAGTTTTGGGAAAGAAAAAAATATGAAGGGTGGTTAGGAATCTGGGGGTCAATGTGTCCAGGAGTGACATACATATGAATCCATCCCTCCCACTGTGATATAAGGCGTGGATCTAGAGTCCGGTTGGAGAGATGAAAAGATCTCCCTCAACCAGTCTCTCCCGATCCGGCCCGCCATGTAGGCTGCCAAGACCTAGACACAGCTCACCCCGTGAACCCGGGCACCCCCGCTAAGACACCAAACATATCTAATCACTTGGTGGGACCTATGGCAGGGCTGTTAGTTATCCTGTAAATGGTTCCCGAGGCGGCGGTACCCACACCTGCCTCCCAAATTTTTAATTTGATTGATGTTGCCTCCCAAATATATAATGATATAATAACAGTCTACCGTTTTGACTTCTTGGGATTCTGTTTTGGTTTCCTTCAAAATAATATTTATGTAATGTGTTTATGATAGATACACCGTTGACAAATAATGGAGAACGAATTCAAAGGATTCTGAAAACATCGTAATATAAACGTACTGCATAAGCGTACGTGGCTAGAGAATTTCAGAAATAGGCTATTTTCGTCTATAAAAAAACCGTCCGGCACAAAAAATTCTCGGGACATTCCACGGGGAGCCATAGAGCTACGAAAATATAAATAACACCGTATTCAATATAACAATATCTTTAGTAGTGTCACCTCTCTGGCGTTCAAACGGTTTTTAGTCATCGTTGATCTCAGCCATGTTTTAACACGACGCAGTGTAGAAAAGGACCTCTCTATGTTACTTGTAGTGCAAGGTTGTGCCAAGGAAATAAGTATTGCTTTTTTTGTTGCGGGAAAGAAAATGTTTGCCTCCTTAAACAATTCAGTACAATCTATTTTTTTGAGATCTTTTCTGGTCATACCCTTGTTCTGTCATTTTTTATATCATAGTTCGGCTTCTTGATTAAAATTAAGTAAATCGTAATATAGGCAAAAACTTTGTGCTTTTTCTTTAAAATCAATTAATGACGTATTCAACAATGCATTGTACAGGGATGTAGTGACATTAATCCGAAAGCGGGCAAATTTTGGTCACCAAAACGCTGCTCCAATGCAGATATTAAGGAATCTAAATAAGGAATGATAATCGATCGCTTCCAAAAATCGCATTAAGTCTCAGCAAGGTAACAATTTAACAATTAAAAATAATAATTCTCAGCGAGGTAATTGGACCGATGTTGTTGGCAAGATGCAATGCGTGGGACTTGTATATCAGTTCCAAAGGCAGCTGCAATTCTAATTGAAATATCTAAAATATTTTGGCTCTCTATGTCTACGTTGCTTCGATGATCATTTATAACAGAAATTAAACCATTAATATGGCTCATACATACATGCGTACATATTGATAGTTTTCGATTGTAAAGCATTGGCAATAGGTTCCAATATGCCCGAGTACTTGGTTATCAGTTGAACACATATAATGAAAACTGATTAAATAACAGCGCAATGTAACTGATAGGCACGTTTTCTTGACGCTCATGACAAACTAAAAAGGTAATAATAAAAATTAAATTGATTCTCACAAACAATAGGCTACCGACGTAAACTTCACGGTTTGTGAGCATTTCTGCACCTTCTAGGGGAGGGCAGATGCCCCCCCCCCCCCCCCTGCCCGTACCTCGCTATGCCCTTGGGGGGGCGCTAAAGATATAAGAAAACTAAAAAGTAGACAACGGGGAGAATACGACGAACCGCACAAAGAGGAGACCGACTATATGATTTTGGCAGCCACCTCTGGTCTGAAGCTCCAAAATACCTAAAAAATACCCTCGACCGCTTTAGATTCTCCCGTCTTAACAGACGGATTGCGATCTTTAGAGCACAGGCGTCGGGTGGGAATGCTATCCTTGTTCTACCGGTATTACAATGGAAGATCCTCCGATTAACTAGCGTCATTGATCCCTTCGGCACCGGTGCATAGTCGGGAAACACGCCAAACGCGTGCCCAACATTTGTACACGGTCACATTTGAGATATGAGAACGGGTCGTTTCTTCGACACGTTCTTGTGTTCAACAGCTAGGCTGTGGAACGATTTTCCGGCCTCTGTGTTTCCTCCTTCCTACAACATGGACACTCTTCAAGTCCAATTTCATCTCTTCCTCTCCTCAAAAAGACCCTCCACACAGCATCCCAGATGACATAGGCCCCGAGAGAAATTATTTTCCCCAGGGCCTCCTGTGGAGTTAATGTAAAAAAAAAATACTATCTCATTCTCTCGCAGGCTAAAACATACAGATGCATGTGTTTGTCAAATCACATCGGTGCTAAAGAAGTTTCCACTTCAATAAATAAATAAAAGATTGACGGACCGCACATTTAAAACTTGGCTGGCCACAGGGAGGACTCCAGATACTAATATCTACAGCCCGTATGTTTGACGAATATCTACAGCTCATATGTTGAACTAATATCTACGAACTTCAAAGTGTTGATTAATATCTACAGAGCGTAGGTTGAACTAATATCTACAGAGCGTAGTTTGGACTAATCAGCTAAATGTGTCCAATAGTCCGATATTAGGGATTTTTACATACATACTTACATAAATTAAGTTTTTTAAACTGCATACGCAATATTACGTTATTAAAATATGCTATACATAATTGAAAATTCAACCTCTGACAGTACTGTAGATATTCGTCAACACTTTGGTTCTCATAGATATTAATCAACAGTTTGAGCTGTAGATATTCGTCAACACTTTGATTCCCATAGATATTAGTTCGATTTTTTCAGTTTTTGGAATTCCTGTAGATATTAGTAGACGCCTCCCACAGGGAGCAGTAGGGCTGCATTACACGATCAAGGGAATCAAATACTTGAGTCGCGCCGTGTTAAGGGTACCTTTACATAAAACGACGTATGAATGTGAATGAAGCAAAAGTTTCAATTTAGGAGGCGAGTGTGGGTACCGCCGCCACCGGAATTATTTATTGGATAAATAACACCTTTGCTATAAGTCATCCCAAGTGGGTCGCTAAGTTTGGTGACTTAGCAGGGATGCCTGAGTTCTTGGGATGTGATTTTTCAAAGTAGTGGCGGAAGTAGTAGGACTGGTTGAGGGAGACCATTTAACCTCTCCAGCATTAATCCCTCGACCCATTTCCTCGCATCGCAGTGGGAGGGAAAGTTTCATCCGACCATCTCTCCTGGACACACTAACCCAGAGAGTCCTAGCCACCTATCATACCTTTTTCCTTCCACTAATATGACCCTTCACATAGCATCTCCAAAAACATTTATTTTTAATAATACGATAATAATATATTTTGTAATAGTTACCCAAAAATGACAGTGGATAAGTTTATGTATTCGGGAAGTATGTTTACGAGAGATGGGGAGTCTGATAGAGATATTGAAAGGAGGGTAATATGTTGCCAATATGTTGCCATAATCTGTTGCCAATATTTTGTTGATATTCTATTTCAATAATTATATGTATTTTTCTAATTGTAAAATTTTTTGTAATATCTTACAGTATTTTATTTTCATTTTTGTAAAGTTCTAAATATAAGTACTTAGACTAGCTCCCCAATTAGACCCGAGAATATTTCTCTACTAATTGGGTAACCATAAAACCTTATAGTGTAACATAATGTAACATATTATTATATTATTATTGTAAACATTTACTTTTCTTCTAAATAAAAAAAAGGGTAAATGCGGCTAACTCCGCATTTATGGACGACTGAACGCCGTTGGCGCTAACAAAAACTGTCGAAAGAAGCGAAAGCGAGGAAGGACTAAATGCTATAGAAAGACATGATAGTGTGACAAAAATATGGAAAGAATGCAAGGTTGATACAAGCGTAATAAGTAAGATTAAGAAAGGGACGCTCAGATGGTTTAGACATGTAGAGCGAATGATTGAAGAAAGATTTTCTTGTATTTAGGGTGGCCAAGGGGGGGGCGCAGGGGGCGCGCGCCCCTGTATCCGCCACTGGAAGAAGGTAGCGCAACACGGCTTAACACCCCCCAAAAAATAACGAATGTCTATAAACTGTTTTATGGAGAACCTGAAAAAAAAAATAAATGAAGGATTAAACATTTTATACACAAACACAACGGGTTTACAATTATTAGATAACTTTAGAAATAAAAAAAATATTAATAATTAAATGTTTTAAAAAAATACCCACCTCTTAAATTTATTTTCATATTACTTACATTTTTAATATTTTATTTTTGTTATTTTGTTATCGAGGAAATGTTTTGGATGTAGAGCCATCTGTGTAACGAAATTAAAAACTTTATTGAGAAGGGTTTCAATTTTTGTCCGCCAGGTTTCATGGTGCACGGACGGCGCGGAACGGTTGCGGCGTCTGGCGGTTCCGCGCTCCGCTATATCGCTGTCGGAGGGAGAGGGAGAGGCGCTGCAGGAGGGAACTTTCGGGCGGCTGTTGCGCGGAGAGCTGATGCAGGGAGCCGATCACAAGGAAGTGCTCGTTAAAACTGTATCCGGTAGATGGCGCTCATTTATATCGTACACAATAAATTTTGTAACTACAAAGTGCTCAGATGGTCAGAATTAAATATCACCAATAACGGCGCTTTACAAATTATCCAAAATTATTATTATTATTACTTTTAAATCCATTTAAAAAATCACGTTTGGTAACAGGACTCGCTTGCCTATTAAAAACAACACGCTCAGAAAACTTCGTTCAACTTATAAAATATTTTATAAAACATATATATTACAAAACATTACACAATGAAACTTTGCCTGTCCAACTGGGAGGGATTCCCGTTTCAGGACAGCCAAATTGTATATTTAGTTCATAATATTATTAACAAAGGAATGGAAATAAAAAGTATATAAATGAAATAAAAATATAAGCAAAAAAAATTGTACAATGAGATACATAATATCAAAATGTTACGATTAAAATTTTAAATACACATAATATAAAAATACAACCAACGAAAATTTAAAAGTAAGTGATCAATATTATGTTGTTCTTTTCTAAAATAAGTAGAGCACATTATTTAGAGTACCTACCTAATATCCTACAGGTAAAATAGAGTTTGATAAATGATAAAATCGTGCGTTCATGAAACTTTAGTCATGCATTCATCGTACGAAGATCTGCAGACAATCCGCCCAAAACAGAGTGTCGAAACTCACCTCACCCCTCTAGAAGGTTGATCCTTGGTATTCTTTATTTTTTACGTTTCTTTAGAAATAAAAAAAAGAGTGTGCTTTAGATCAAACGACTGAAGTAAAACTCTCAACTTCCGTTCGCTTCGCCCGACCGTTCGCCTCGCCCGATCACACTTTTCATAACGCTCTCGTCACGCATTCACCAGCTTACTCTCCAAGTCAAGCGTGCGAAAAGGCCAGACCGTTCGCCTCGCCCATTATGGAAAATGCGTGACGAGAGCGTTACTTTTCGTAACGCTCTCGCCACGCATTCACCAGCTTACTCCCCAAGTCAAGCGTGCGTAAAGAGGTTTTACTTCAAAAACCCAAATGTCTCAAAATATTGACTGTATCGACTAGTAGTCTCATTCGATTCAGCACGAATGAAAACACAGTAAACGACACCTCACTCGACATAGTTTGTAAAAATTTATTTTTCAAAAATTACCCCCCGCCCCCATCTCCTCGGGGGGTGTTCCACAACTTTTTGGGCAGACTTTGCAGATCTTCATTTATATTTCCAGGCAGACCGTACGACTAATTTATTTTTTGTGCATTTTGATAGTTTTTACCTGTACTGTAATGTAAAAGCGGCATATTTGATTATTCCAGAGGCCGCCTCGGGAGGGCAGGCCGCCCTGATGGTGCGCGAGGCTGGACTGCTGGCGGGCCTGTCGCACCACAACCTGCTCTCTCCGCTGGCCGCCTTCTTGCCCGACTCCCTCGCACAGCTGCCTCTCATCGCCTATCCCCTCCTGTCCCTCGGGAATCTCAAAAGGTTCGTCTCACCCTTGTCACGGCACACACTCTTCACTCTTTATGTCATCTCATGTACCTGCTGTGACATGACATTTTGATGACCCCAGCTCTTATTGTAGGTTAGCTGTCATTAGGGAAATCATCACCTGTAGGTATCAGCATGGGTCCAGACTTTGGCCGTTGTCTTCACCACGACTTGTTCACCGCGCGACAGAACAGATATTCTAGCACAACATAGCGTGACAAGATGAATGTTGAATGAAATTTCTAAAACTGTGGAAATACATTTTTATTTACTCTTTAAATGACCTTAATTCATTTTTGTGTGATTAAGTACCTGTCTTCCCAAATTTTAAAAATCGTAAAATACGAAATCTTGTACTAAATGGACAAAATACTCTTGGATTATAAGTTGGGTAATATTGCTTTTGTCACAAGTCACAACTTATAATGTGACCAAGATATTTAGAATTTAATTACAGTTTTGACTAATCAATGAAATTTTTTTTACGTAATTATTATTTTTTAAATTGACAACATAACGTGCAATAAGCATGGTGCATAGTTTCATCGGCAAATCAGTGTTTTTTTGTCAGCCTTCCATTCACAACAAACTATTCCGGCGGTTTCCTTTCACAAGACTTCCATATGGTTTTTTAATTTAGGTTGAAAACAAGTTCCGATGAAATACAACCCTTTCTTATGCCATATTGATTGTGGATTACTTCGATGAGTTTCGTCTTCTTGTCCATATTGACTTTCTGCTTCCATTAGAGGTGGTTTATAATTTGAATATCTCAGATTTAAATGTTTTTTAAAGGCGTATGAGGTTTGAATGTTGAACTTTTTCAAATGTCTAGGGGTTAATAAATGCTGTACTATTACATCTTACTGACTTCAATGATTGCTGACAGACTTAAAGTCAACCAAAAAATAATTGCTTGATTAGAAAATGCTAATAAAAAAATCAGATCCAAATTGTGAATAGCGGGGGGAGGAGGAGGGCAACACGAACATGAGTTTACTGTAGAACTGTAGGGTGTGGATAGTGAAGTGCTGAGAGAGGTTCCGGATTCACTGCAGCGTCACTTACTTGCATCATTATTTCGTATATCAATGTTTTCTTAATGAAATATTTGAGTACTCGCCTACTACTGTTCATTGCTACATCTTATGTACCATTTCTCTAATCGATTGTTCTACCGCGGGACTGAGTTAAGCCGAAAGCAATGATTACAAACCCGTCGTGTTAATTCTGACGTCTTTGGTACCTAAGAATGGAAGTTAGCTGTATTTGGAGCGATTTAAAAGATATGTAGGTATATTATTCGTGTAGGAAAGTCCTGAGTATGGACGAGAAAAGCCCTTACCATGCAATGGTACTCGTGGATAGCGCAGAGTTGTGGAGGTATAAGTGTAGAGTGTTACATTATCAATGGAGTGTAGTCACTGTACACAGGGACTATCGTGGGCTGTGTTACCAATCTACCTAGTTCTACTGCCACTTGCATATCGGGCACGTAATATTTCAGCTCTCCACACAAACCTTGAAAAGTGAAAACTTCTCTCCAAACTTTTTGTGAACATTACTTTACTACGAGCAGTTGTTTGAGCATAACAATTGTCTAATTTCAAGTGTCGTAAATGTTTCTTACAAGGTTTTTTCTGGTTACACAATGCAGCCGCTAGGGCCATTTATGATTATTTCTCGAAAAACATACCTAGATAAACACATTTCCACATGTATTGGTGGCTAAATGCGGGTTAGGTCAGTAGAATTGAGGATTTTGGAAAACTATATTATTGCGAACACTTTAATTTTATCCTTTTTATCTTGGTCCAACAATATCATAGAATAATGTTTTATTTTAGATAGGTTTTAAGATTTTCACGGCCACAAGTATTTTCGTTGGTAGATGTGATCTACCGGATCTGCCCTGATGATGGACACTACAACGATGCCCGAAACGTTGGCTAAATAAGGATTTAGCGCGACACGGCATAACACCCCCAAAACAAATAACGAAAATGTTTTTTTTTGTATAATTTAAGTTCTCACCACCATAGTATAGGTATAATGTGCAATTTGCAAAAATATGTTATGCCCATTTAAATATCTAATTGAGATCTTTCTATGATTGTATATTACATTTTTCTTAAACAAAAATAAAAAAAACACCTCTCTTTGCCATGAAATAGTCGTAAGTACTTGTGGACAACGTTAATTATTGCCAATTGGGATTTTCAATTAGTGGCTAAAAGACAAGACGAGTTAGTGAGCTCAAAGACGCATTCATAACATTCAGTAGGTACCTACCTACATGGTTATGGACACATTGGTTCTTTTCAGTTCCTACATATTAAAACTTTAGATACCTTATTATAAGTACCTACTTAGTAACACATTTTTACTCATCTGGGCCTATTTAGTAACAAAAACTCATTCGTAGTCTACGTTCTCATATGCACGTGTGACCTATTTCTAAACATTAAACGACGTGAGAAGCAGAAGTGTTTTATCGGTGTCCTAGTTGCCCTAGTAGCTCTGGTTGCCCTAGGTATCCTAATTGCTGTATTAGCTCTGGTTGCCCAAGTTGCTCTAGTAGCTATAGTTGTTCTAGTAGTGCAGCTCTATTTGCCCTAGTAGCTCAAGTTTCTCTACTAGCTCTAGTTACTCTAGGTGTCCTAAATGCTGTAGTAGCTCTTGTTGCTCAAGAAGCTCTAAATGCTCTAGAAGCTCTAGTTTCTCCAGTTCTCCTAGTTGCTGTAGAAGCTCTAGTTGCCCCAGTGGCCCAAGTTACTCTAGTAGCTCTAGTTACCCTAGAAGCCCAAGTAGCCCTAATAGCTACAGTTGTTCTAGGAGCTCTAGTTGCCCTAGTAGCTATAATTGTTCTAGTAGCTCTAGTTGCTCTAGAAGCTCTAGTTATGTTGGTATAGCGTATAACGTATGGTGGCCACCAATAGGAGCGTGCACTGTGTAGTGCGCGTCTACGGTGTGCGCCAGATTCGCCACTTTCATTGCTTAACGCGCACAACACGACTTACGATTGACCAATAAACATTTTTTTGAATCCATAGAAATTTGGTCTCTTTGGCGGTTACACTTTGGCAGTAGAGTAAATATTCGAATTCTCAATAACACCTTAATAGTGTCGTGTATGTATATGTCCGTCCATAATAAATATTATATTATATGTTTTACCTATATACACACTGAAATATAGTTCTTTTTGGGATATTTTTGGAAAAGGCTTTTGTAAAATAGGGATTGACATCAAGTTAAATAAATAAAATAACTAAAAGCGAATATCCTTTGAGTAACGCTTCAGGCAGTGAATCATTGATATGTTTAATTGACACAGTGCATTTACACAGTTGGAGTTGGTGTTTTTACTATTTATTTTATACAATTAATGAAAAATGTCATTATTAAAATAATACCAGCACAGAAATAATGATCGCTAGGAGTTTCATTATATTTCAATTTGCGATATTTTATTTTTTAATTATTAATAATATAATTATTTAATTTTTAAAAACTGTTTTCTTATAGATATATTCTGCTTGGTAATTGTGACAATTATAATTCCGCATGATAGCTGTTTAGCCTTCCGAAGGCATTTTTGTACTGAGGTGAATCTATTTATGTTTTATTTCCATTTTTTGTTATTACTTAAATTTAGAACAGGTTGATAACTTAATACCTACATTTAAAAAAATGGTTACAACCCAATAACCAATATTCACATCAATATATATCATAAGCTTTCCAAACAACCAACCTCATTATTTGTTTTATTATTAACTGCTGAATATATTAAGTTCTTAGGATTTTATTAGGAATATTTATGTTTTGAATTTTGCTTCATATAATTAGCATTTTTTATAATCATAAACTCATAGTCATTATTATATATTATAATTATATTATAATATTATTTTCATGTACTTTAAGCACTTTTAGACAAATACTTAATGGAGTCTTATAATTATCCATCAATTAACAAATAACTTAATTCATTGTAACAAAACTGATAAATTTCTTATGTATTTTTTTGTATTGAAATTTTAAAAATAATGTATACAAGTAAGTGTGTATTGTTTTTCCACTTTACGCTTTTAAACACGTCTGATGTTTTTCAGTTTTTTATTTTTAGTTTGTTATTATCTTATTTAAAAATACTTATTTAATCTAACATAAAACTGGCACATTTTACTAATTTACTTTTATGTTACTTTCATTTCACTTTTATTTTGCTTTTTCTTGTTTTTTTTATATATGTTTACATATAACGTTTTCGACATCACATCTGGTGTTTTTCAATTTTCATTATTATTATAAATAATATAGAAAAACATAGAAAACATAGAAGGGTTGAAGGAATGACTGAATATATAAATATATATATTTAGTTATTTTTTCAACTTTTCTCTGTTTTTTTTTTATCTTATCTTATCTTGTCTGTATCTTTATTTATTAGACAGTATAGCTAGATTATCCCTAGACAGCTTATCTAGCTCCTTACTATATAATATTAAGTAAGAAAAAAAAACTTAATAACTATATATTTTTTCATTATTATTGGTGCATGATGTGAACATTAGTTATTGGGTTTATAACCTAATTATTGTAATTTGTGATTTTCTAATGCATGTAATGTTATAAACCTGTAAATGTTCCCAATAAAGAAAATGAAAATAAAAATAAATAATCATAAACTCATACATAAATGAAAAAAAACAACAAATAATAATAATTTTAGTTATAACCCAATATTTAAAGTTCACATTATGCACAAATAATGAATAAAAAAATGAATATTTATTTAGTTTTTTTACTTGTGGTTATGTAGATCGGAACCAGATTAACTGTCTAATATATAAAATATTCAAGTAAATATAGAGATAAAAATAAAGAAGAGTTTAAAAGTATTAATAATGATTAACACCAGACGTAAAATCGAAAAATGTATTTTTTTTTTGTTTTCGTAACGAATTTAAGTTTATTATCATTTATGAACATTAGTTTAGCAACGCTCCCTGGTGATATGTAAAATAATGTAAATAATTAAGAGGAACGGTCGTGCGATCTTTTTCGTACAAAACTTAATTTTAGATATATGGCCAAAATACTCAACCAAACTGAATATTTTTAAAAATCCAATAGTATAGCAAAATCTAACACGGATATAAGTTAATTTAGTTATTTGTGTTTTAAATTATAAAACATAGGCCATTAAAGAATTAGAATTTTCTTGATTTTGGAAACAATTTTAGCAATAATTTGCGAGTTAATGACAATTATTAAAATAATTTTGCCTGCCTACCGTATATAATGACGAAATATTAAATTTAAAAAATAAAATGATTGAAAAATCATCCTGATGGGCTTAAATTATTTAAATTACAAAAAACTGTTTACATTAAACCATAAATTTGACGTAAACAAATTTAAATTACAACCCCAAAATGTCTTCACAGTAGATTGGGTAAGATTATTTTTTAATAATTTATTACTGCTAACTCACAAAAAAATGCAAAAGTTGTCTCTAAAATCGTGAAAAATCGAATTCTTTAACACTCGTCAACACCCTCCGAATTTCTACCATTTAAGAATAACATATTTCATTAGTCATAGTTTTTAAGCTCTTATATATATTTATTAATTTAAGTTTTTATTCCAGCAGGACTAGGATGATAGTACCGCAAACCCAGTCAGCCATATTATGTACACAACACTAAATCACAGAGAAAAAAAATGTATTGTTGAAATAAAAAAGATTACATGTTAGGTAACTTAAAGGAAACTTAAAATAAAAAAAAATTCAATATCCTATTCTGTTTCCTGTTAATAGATATATATTTATAGACGCGAAAGTTTGTATGGATGTAAGGATGTATGTTTATTTATTATATCTTTCTTGTATGTTATATCTTTCACGCAAAAAATACTGAATGTAGGTACTTTAAAAATTCTTTCACTAATAGAAAGCCACTTTATTTGCGAGTACTATAGGTTATATATATTGGCAAGCTCTGGCGTTATGAAATTATTTATCATACGTTTATTATCCAGACGAAAAGCAAAGCGTTGCTTAGTAATTGTTTGACGTGCACTGTCATTTAGTTATTTGTTTAGGTTACTATGGAGATCCCTTTGATAGTAAAATTCAAATATGTATAATATTCTAATCGTGTAAAATAAAATACTAGTGTTTGATTGTTACGATTTAATAGGTGGTACGCCAGCTATTTGAAAAATGAAGGGGGAGGAGGCGGAGTGGGAAACCCTCCAAAACTATGCGAGCAAAGCCGGGGGCAAAAACTAGTAAATAAATAAAATTAAGAATTTAATTAAATTAAACGAAATTTAAAAAAAAATTGGTGTTGTCCATCAGGGAGGTCGTCTCATCATCATCGTGAATGTTATATACTGTATATGTTATTTATTAAGATAATATTAGGTCTTTACATATGAAATTGGCGTTATGCCGTACTGGCAACTTTGATCTCAAATATCTTCTCTTTGCTTAGGAATTTCAAATTCAAATTTATACAGCTATTTACTCATGTATTTGTGTTTCGAAAATAATAATTCATTTGTTTTTTCCTTAATTGTTTTTTTTCTTTGCGTCACTTAGTTTACAAAATGGAAAACTTGAAATATCGCGTTATTAACGAGTAGTTCCACCGTGGCACCAGTGCTGCAGAAACGGCTCGAAGGATTAATGATGCGTATGGCGATGGTGCCGCAAAAGAAAACACAGTGCGTTTTTGGTTCCAACGTTTTCGTTCTGGAAATTTCGATCTGCAGAACAAGCTGTTATGAAGTGGTGTTAACTCCTATTAAATGTTATTATTTTTTTAACACCTCTTCACAACAAGTACCATTGTTGTATTAATTTTCGTAAAGTTATTAAGAGCACGGGCGGGCAACACAGAGACGACCGGGAATCTATGGTTTTCCGGCTCCGTTCTTTTTTCACTCTGGAATCGTTTCATCGGCCGGGCGGCGTTGAAACGTTTGCAAAGTCAATTAATGATAATTTTCGTTGAATGCCTGACGGGTGAACGTCATCTGAAATGTTACAATAGTGTTTCCTCAATGATGGGCCGAGTTTTAACCGAATTTATATAAAGTTTAGTCGAGTGTGATGCCTGATTAAATGACCGCATAAGGTCCGCGCGCGCAATGTACGATATTGAATGATTTACTACCGTGAATCGTTGCGATCACGCGATGTTGTAAATCCGCGCATTCTGCCAAGGAAGCATAATACTCCAGGGGCGCTACTCAGGCCTTATTTTCCATACGGTATTCGTATAAACGAAACACGCGCTCTGGACTGCACCTCTGGAGCTCTGGACGCTGGACCCGTCTCCAGGACACTCTTTCCGGACGGAAATCCTGATGGTTCCAGCTGGGACTGACAGTAACGGATCATCACCGGCTTGATGGAGGCTCCCCGCTCACACACGCTCACACACGGTTATTTAGAATATAGTCAGTTTAGATAGAATTAAAACCATCGACCGATCCCTGGGGTAAGTCTAATTTACCATAATTGTATTTTTGTTAATATGACCAATATATTCTACACTTTTACTTTTCCAAACATCATCTTTCATTTAACACCCAAAACATCATATCATGCAAACCATTGTGCCCATGCTCTGAGATTATGTCATGCTCTCCTCCATCCAGAACATTACTCGGGAATCGAGTATTGGCGCGCAAGATTCTGCAAAGTTCCGGATGGTAATGTTATCTAAAAACCCACACAAACTGTGTTTATACTTGACAAATAGCCCCTCATACGAATCTACTTAGCAAAGCACCGTGGACGGCCGGAGACCAAAGTTGATAATGAAGAATTGAAGGCTATTGTGGAAGCGGATCTATCGCAAACCACGTCCGAGTTAGCTGTAGGTGTTAGTGATAAAACTGTTTTAATCCACTTAAAGCAAATTGGGAAGGTGAAAAAGCTTGAAAGGTGGGTACCTCACGAATTGAGTGAAGCAAATCAACAAACGCGCGTTAGAACGCTAGACCACACACTGCACAACAGACGGCTACCCAATTAGAGGAGCTTCAATTGAAATGTCTAAGATCCACCATACTCTCCGGACCTTGCCCCAACAGATTACAATTTTTTTTCGAAATTTGGATAACTTCTTGCAAGGGAAAAAATTCAACTCCGATGGGGAGTCAAAATCGCCTTCAAAGATTTTTATTGATTCCCGTCCGAATGGTTTTTTTAGTAAAAGGATCGATGAACTACCTATGAGATGGCAAAAGTGCATAGATAGCAATGGTACATACTTTGATTAAATAAATATATCATATTAAAAAAAAATCGACTTATGTTCCTCCCATACAAAACGCCAATTTCATATGTAAGGACCTAATCGGTAATTATATGAAATTCCTTCGACAGAAAAAAAACACAAATTTTGTTCCGAACATTACTATAGACTCATTTTGTTCTGTTATTTAATCCATCAGATCTGGAGCATATTCTGTCAGAGTTAGAAGGTCAGAAAATTTCGGCTTTGCAATAAAATCCAAATAAATTTAATATTTCTGAAAGTAGCCGTAAACTAAAAACTGTTTCTGAATGATGATTTAATATCATTTCAAATGTTATTATTACAAATAAACATATTTTTATAATTAAAATTTAATTAAAATTTAAGATAAAAATAGTCTCACTTCTATCTAAAATTACTGATAACGACAAAACAGAAAAAATCATACATATTTTAAAAGGCAAATGTATTATTAAGGTTATTTTTATTAACACCTGACGTTTTTGTTGTTTCATAAAAAAATATTTAATAAAAAATTCTCGAAATTTTATACATTTTTCTTTGATTTCAAAAAGTTTCGTGGTTCAATAGTTTTTTTGTTGTTTTAATTCTAGCTATGAATAAAAAGTGTGGAGGTTTCTTTTTCTAACACAACAACATTACGGCAAAGGAGATACAAAGATTTATATGAGACCTATGTGAGATGTGAAAAATTTGGACTTTTATGATTATAAGGGTTTTAATTCATTTTGAATATGAAAAAAATTGGTGTTTCTTTAAATGCTATAGACATTTTTTTTTTAAAATAAGTAGAGCTTTATTAAATATTTTCGCTAACGCGCTTTAATTATAATTGATATTAGATCTGTCCACCTCATATTCGTATTTACATGATATTTGACGACCTCCGTAGTCCAGTGGCTAAGACTCTTGACTCACATTCCGGAGGTCGCGGGTTCGAACCCGGCATGCGCAAATAAATTTTATTTGATTAATTTGTGTTATTTCACAATTAATTCGTTTAAAATAATATATAGTGATACGAGCATGAAGAGTGACCCAAAACCCCGTCACTAAAAAAATAAACGCAAAGGAAATCAGCCTACCTAGAGAGCTACCCAGTGTAGTCTAGGTACTTTCGTACGGTGGTTACACAAATCCATTTTTTTTTAAACGTCCAGAATTCGAATTAAATTGTTTTGTTTTGATTTTTCTTTTTTTTGACAGATAGGAGTTTTTTTTCAGAAGGGTCATGTGAGACTGTAAAAAAACATTAACTGATATTCTGTGTAACTTGTAAAATAAACTATCGTACCAAGATACTTGTATTTTGTTTCTGAGCCCACTAAATTGATACTCGACCCTATCAATTGGCGCCCAACGTGTTTGTCAGATCAATAAGTTTTAACGAATAAATTCAAAGACAAGAGAGGCAACAAACCGAACAAAAGTGGGCTCAAAACACTGAAAATGCCACAAACACGTAGCACAACAGCGGGCAACGCTACCACAGTGGAGAATAAGGATAACAGTCCTCAAGCTCAATCCTCAGCGGATGTACCAAATGGAGAAACCTTCACGACAGACACCCAGACGACACGAATCCTTGAAATGTTAACAACAAAACTCGCTAACTCGCGAGCCTCGCCTGGAGGATAATATTTTCTGGGAGACTGGAAGAATTTCCACGACTTTTCCTGGAACGGTGCGAAGAGTATTTCCAAATAGCTAACACCTACGAGGAAAACAAAACGAGGGTGGCAACGGCCCAGCTCCGGGATAAAGCGAAGGCTGGGCGAATACTTATAAACACCCAGAATGGTCGATTTTTAAAAGATTTTTCCTTCGGGAATACGAGGGACCAGAAGTGGAACTCCGACTTCAAAACCAGATCTACCATAAAACACAAGAGAACACGGAATCCTTGGCAGAGTTTATTGCTAATAAACAAAGAATGTTTGCACGACTCCACCCGACAAAACAATTATCGGAGTTATATGTATTCGTGCCTGCGTTTTGTAATAGCCAAATGTTACCCCAGTACATACACATATATGCCACCACCATGGAAGAGTGGATGAACCAGGCCATGAGGTTTGAAAATTCTAAAGGCAGATATGAGATCCTAGGCCAACGCCAAACAAGAAGCAATTTATCTCCTCGCCGGTCAGCTCAACAATATTCTCCGCGTCACCGTTCACCTCAGCGCAGTTCACCTCAGCGTCATTCACCGCCACGCCGTTCGCCGAATCGCCAATCGCCATACCGCCATCCCCCGGCCCAGCGATCCCCAGCTCAACAAAATAGAAGAGATAGAAACTCGGGAAACCGGTACCGCCCGGGAGCTCGTTACTAAAACGGCAACCCGGGCAAAGAAGGAAGAAACCGAAACAAACCGCAGAGTGCCACACGGCAATAGCAGGTTCCTTCCTTCCAAGGGTGAGAGTCACCTTAGAGGGGCAAACCTATCAGGCATTGGTAGACTCTGCATCTTCACACTCTATAATAAGAATAGGCATCGCCCAAAGTACCAAATTACAACAATCCTCGATTCCATGCCTCAAGTTGGCGAACAAAAGAAACGTTATGCGAATAAAAGGTATGATATCGATAAAATTCGACATCCAGAATACAACACGGGAATTTTATTTTTTATTTTTATTTTATTTTATTTATTTGGGAGACCAACAGTTTACATTAACAACAAAGTATATAATAATTGAGTACAATAATTGAACCAATTAGAGGTTTCCACATGGGTATTGTATACAAGTGTGTAGTTATTCCAGAAATATTTACTCATAAAAAATTACATTTCAAGAGACGAATTACGAGTTATTTAGGTGGGGATAGGAAAGGGGTAGGATGGGGGGGGATCGGTTAAGTTGAGGTATAGTAATAAAAATATGCGTGACAAAAATTAAAAGAGAGAGAAAAAAAAAAAAAAAGGAAGTTTATAGAGTGGTGGTTGTATTAGAGGGTATCTATAAGTATTGTTATTGTAGAGTATCGAGAGAGTATCTGTGTGATTTTAAGGAGTGTGGTGCAGAGTTAAAAATGTCAAATTGTGTATAGTGTGTGTTGAAAGTGTTGGATGCACGATAGATGAAAGAGTTCTGTTTAGAATTAGTGTTGCACCGAGGGAGGCTAAGAATCATGTCTGATCTTGTTCGTCTGTTTGGAACTCGTATCTGTATTCGTTCTAGGAGTGCTGGACAATCTACAACGGATCTGGCTATTTTTTGAAGAAAAAGTACATCGGCCGAGCTTCTTCGAGCTTCTAATGGTAGTATATTGAAGTACGCGGCTGAATCTTGGTGACTTAGGTGTGGGCGGAAGCTGCGGAAATCTAAGTATCTTATAAAACGATTTTGAACACGTTCTAGATTTTCCACATATGATTTGTATTGCTACTAGTAAGCTACGGACATAAGCAAAATATAGGATTTTCATTGTTCTAAAGTTATTGAATTTTTTACATGTCCTAAGAATGAATCCTAACATTTTCGAAGCTTTTGATGTGACTGAGTCTATATGAATATCAAAAATAAGCTTAGAGTCCAATGGAACTTCCTCGTGGGAGAGAACCTAAGGGAGGAAATCATCTTAGGACGCGATTGGCTATCCAAAGAGGAAGCTTCAATAGACTTCATGCGAAACTGTTTAAATTTCGGAAGCTCAATCAGGACATCCACCCACTTTGTGCCCGTTCGCCAGGGTCAAAATAGTAACGATGTCCACGGGCCATTATTAGATCGAGTCCCAGAACAGGAGAAAAAAGGATTCATGGATCTATTATCCGAATATAGTGAAGTATTTTCCCCCTTGACAGGCACAGCGAAAGTACCACCGCATAGAATCCACCTGAACACCGACAGACCAATCTGCGTTCCACCACATCGCCTTTCGGACGAGAAGAAAAAGGATTTATACAAACAACTGGAAGGGATGCTAGCGGATGGAGTAGTAGAATCCAGCAGATCCCCATACAGTTTCCCAGTAGTAATGGTGGCCAAAAAGGGAAAAGAAGGGCGACGATTCTGCATAGACTACAGAAAGTTGAATCAAGCAACAATAACTGAACTCTCCCCACTGCCAATCATCCACGAAACACTTAAAGACCTGAGCACAGCCATGGTATTCACAGTACTGGATCTTAAAAGCGGGTACTGGCAAGTGCCGATGGCACCAGAAGACAGAGAAAAGACTGCCTTTACCACACCAGATGGGGGCAGTTACCAGTTTCGAGTAATGCCATTCGGGTTAAAAGGTGCACCCAAGATATTTCAAAGAACCATGAGCCAGCAAGTATTAGCCGGGTTCCTTAGAAAATTTGCCATGGCCTATCTGGATGATATCGTCGTATATTCCGAAAACTTAAAAGACCACTTACGACACCTCCGCCTCATCCTAGAACGATTGGCAGAGTTTGGTTTAAAATGCTCTCCAGAAAAATGTATCATCGCCACAGATGAAATCACATACTTGGGACACACAGTCAGTGCCACGGGCAACACTCCCCAGAGGCCACACGAAGAAGCCATTAAAAATACACCATCACCTCAAATAAGAAAAGAACTTCGCAGTTTTCTAGGAGTGTGCAACTGGTTGAGGGAATACATACCAAACTTTGCCGAAATGTCAGCAGCCTTAACAAATCTTACCAGAAATAAGATAAAATTCCAATGGACCGGAGAAGCCGAAGAAGCCATGCATCAAATAAAAAATGCAATGGCGGGGCCGCTGGAACTCAAGAGACCCAATTTTAGTAGGGAATTTGTGCTACAAACGGACGAAAGTAAATTAGGAGCCGCAGCAGTACTCTTCCATAAAAATGAAGATGGTTCACGAGATGTGATATCATACTCGAGCACCCGGTTCTCACCAGCTGAAGAAAGGTACCATAGCAATGAACAGGAAGCACTGGCAGCAATATGGGCTATTAAGAAATACCGGCCTTACCTAGAAGGGAGACACTTTAAGCTCATCACAGACAACCGAGCTCTAACATGGCTAAACGAGGCAAAGAACGAAAGAGCCAAACTCACAAGATGGGCCCTACTCCTACAAGACCACGACTTTACTGTAGAACACTGTCCGGGGAAAGCTAACGAGCTCGCCGATGCGCTGTCTAGAAACCCAGGACCAACGCAAATGATACTCGAAACGGTTACCGGAAACACCCGAGAAAGCTATCCGGAAGTCGGCGGAGATAACGGCATAAACCAAATAGACTCAGAAGAGGAGGAAGAGCAACAAACCCTAGCAAGCGCGGTAAAATCAGGACAACCGACAGATCGGGAAACACGGAAAAGAATAGATCGATGGAACACTCTAAACGACAGAGAAATCCTAAACAATGCCATCGATATAAATCACTACACAAGGTATAACGTCCACCAAGGAATACTTTGGAAAAGAGACGAAGGAAAGATGGACCGGCTGTTCGTCCCTCGAAGCACAATTCCAAGAGTTCTGGAAGAATACCACAACTCGGACACCGCAAACCACCCGGGAGCAGCAGAAACAACGAGAGCAATATCAGCACATTACTTCTGGCTAGGAATGAACGAAGAGATCCGCAGACTGGTACGCCAGTGCATGACATGTGCCACATCAAAACGTGGCCCAAATAGACCCGCGGCTCCTCAAGGAGGCACAAAACCAAATAGACCATTTAAAGTGGTCGCCGCCGATATCATGGGACCGTACCCAAGAACCCTGCATGGAAACAAATTTATTCTTGTAGTAACAGACTTATCCACAAGATGGGTAGAAGCATTTCCGATTAAGTCTAGCAAAGACCATAATCCACCAGTTAGAAACTGAAGTATTTCCAAGGTACGGCTACCCGAAACGCATTCTCACGGATAACGGGAGACAGTTCATCCACCGCCAATGGTTAGCCGCAATAGAAAGATGGCAATGTAATCATTGGACAACAGCTATATACCACCCACGCTCAAACCCCACGGAAAGGAGAAACCAGGAAATCAAAAAAGGCTTGAGAATTCTCCTCAGAGATTCACCTCACAACAAATGGGATGAGAAACTGCCGGGAGTAATAATGACGACCCGCAACAGAAAGAACGAAGCGACAGGCGTATCACCCAGTCAAGCACTACTGGGATACGATATACCGCGACCAGGAGAGTGGCAAGCTTTCCCAGAAAACGCGAACGAGGCAATCGTTTTACCCCATCAGCGAGAACCAGCAGATGAGGAAATAAGAAGGAATCAAGCAGCGTACCAAGAGAGGTACGCCCCAGCGGTGGAAGCCTTACTTAGATACCAACAAGGAGAAGAGGTGTTAGTAAAGGAACACCAATTATCTGGGTCTCCAGAAGGAAATTTCGCAGGGTTTGCACCTAAATGGAGTGGACCTCACAAAATCCTCATGAAAAGTGGAAGAGGTAATATATACTGGGTAGACAAGAGAGGTAAACCCACAAAAATCCACGCAGATGAATTAAAAAGGGTACCAACAATCCAAGAAGTCCGGGTGGAGGATCAAGATAACGAGGTTTTGACTCAAGAAGACCGGGTGGATTGATACGAGCATGAAGAGTGACCCAAAACCCCGTCACTAAAAAAATAAACGCAAAGGAAATCAGTCTACCTAGAGAGCTACCCAGTGTAGTCTAGGTACTTTCGTACGGTGGTTACACAAATCCATTTTTTTTAAACGCACCAGAATTCGAATTAAATTGTTTTGTTTTGATTTTTCTTTTTTTTGACAGATAGGAGTTTTTTTTTCAGAAGGGTCATGTGAGACTGTAAAAAAACATTAACTGATATTCTGTGTAACTTGTAAAATAAACTATCGTACCAAGATACTTGTATTTTGTTTCTGAGCCCACTAAATTGATACTCGACCCTATCAATAGTATATTTGCGGCATGTTCCAGAGTGGAAGATACTATTTTGTATCGCCCTGGTGTAAGACCACCATTCAGAATTGAAACGTTGCTTGAAAATGGCTTTAGCCGTTTAGTGACCAGATCTGAATAGCCAGGTACTTCCCAACCTTCCTCTTTCCCACCTCCTTCCCCTCCCCACTACCTTCAGCCTCACAACATACCCCAATTGGGGATGCCATAGTCTCACTGGCTCCAGACGGGAGCAGTTGAGATTCTTGTGCGGTATTCACTGTAAAAAAAAAAAAAAAGCATGTCTCTCTTTCAAAACATCCTCTTCTTTTTTTGAACGCTTACCACGCAGCTTTAATGGTCTACATTTTATGATTTAAAATACAAATAAATTAAATAGATGGTATCCATCCTACATGTTTGTCATACATTTTTAATAAAACATATATTCAGTTGGGTTGGTATTTTGATCTGAAAACCAAAATCAGATTTACGAAAATGCATTATTCTATTCGTAATTCGGAGGTTCTATTCGAAATGCGCTGTTCCGTGTAATGTTCACAGAACTGATTATGATGATGTCATGATTACAGGTTCCTTCTGGAGCGACGCGCGAGCCCCGGGGGTGCTCCTCCACCGCTGGCCGCGCGACTCGTGTCGCTGGCGGCGGGCGCGGCGCGTGGACTCGTGTTCCTGCACGCACGCGGTCTTGCGCACCGTGACGTGGCGGCCAGGAACTGCGCGTGAGTACCTTATCTGCTCGCTACTGTCATGTCCACCAATTCCCATTTAGGGAGTGGAATAGGCCTCGTCCATGCATCCTACAAGGGTTCGGTTACTAGACGGTAATATTTTCTATCTAGCCATCTACGTCCCTCCCCGGGACAGGTGCAAGTCGGAGGATTGGCCGAACGAGCCCATCTACTATCCGCTGTACCTCCAGTGACTCGACGTTTTTATCCTTACGGTCTTCGGGTTTCCATCCCATTTTCCCAGTTACTTTTCTTCTGGCCACTAGCGGGAAACTGGCCCAAGGGCGAGGATGACGGGTTTCTGCACGGTCATTCTGAAGTCCATGAACTTTCTCCTGGGAAATGCCAGCTGAATGGTGGAATACACACTCCGAATTAGTACATATTAATAACCATACTTTTTACATTTTTTTTATATCTTATTTGCAGATGCTTTCATTTTATTTATCTCTATAGACAGCAATTTTGTTCTTTTCTTTTCTATTGTCTTTTTTTTCTTATGGTCACCAAGTGGTTCTTTAGAAATAAAGACCACCGTCCAAGGGATGGGCATGTGTAGTCTCTAATGACCACTAATACTTGTCCCGTACTTTTGTAAGCACTACCCTACTACTTCCAACACTGTATGAGGAAAAATTGGGAGGTCTTTCAAAAAAATTAGAGTCCTTGCGAGAGCCTTGAACTAGTAACCATAAGTGACTTATACCGGGGCGGGAAAGTGGTGGGACCCTCCAAATGCTCGCTACTGCTGCCCTGTTGCTACCACCGTTGTTATCAGAATGTACATGAGCTGGTCGTTGCAGGGTGGACGAGAACCTGCAGGTGAAGGTGATGGACACGGCGCTGGCGAGGGACCTGTTCCCCGCTGATTACCACTGTCTGGGAGATAACGAGAACCGCCCCGTCAAGTGGATGGCGCTAGAGACGCTGCAGCACGGACACTTCTCGCGCGCCTCGGACGTGGTATCTACCTTCTACCTCACTGCACTGCAACGGACTACATAGCATACTTACTGAAGCTTTGGTTCGAATTCGGGTTCAATTCACACCGACACATCAAATAACAATCACTTTGGGAGGCGGGAATGGGTACCGCTACCCCGGGAACCATTTCTTGGATAACCAACACCTCTACCATAGGTCACCCCAAGTGATTATATACGTTTGGTGACTTAGCAGGGAAGTTCGGGTTCTTGGGGTAAGGTTTGTCTAGGTTTTGGCAGTGGATAACCTGGACACACTGAACCCCATATTCCTACCCACCCCTCATACATTTTTCCTTCCCAGAACTTCGTCTCCTTACTTTCCTTAAAAATACCCTCCACACAGAATCCAAAAAGATGACATAGGCCCTGAGGGTAATTATTTTCCTTAGGGCCTCCTTTGCGGAGTTAATGTAAAAAAAACTTTGTATGAAACCAAAATTTAATAAAATAATCGTCTTCTGTCCACCGTAGAAGACTTAACACGAATTCAATTTACATTCTATTTTTTTTTTTTACTTTTTTTATTTATTTCTACAGTTTTTACCTAATTATTAACATTTTTACATAATATACCTATTTTGAAAACATTTTTACATATAACATTTTATTATGTTGGGTGTATAGTCCAGTAAAGGAAGGAGGTTGTAGAGTGCGTGAACAGGAACCTAAGCGATTCTTTCAGGACTTGTTTAGGGTGCTTAAGGTGTGAACATACTAAAAGTCCTGACGTCTAAGTGGTGAGCTAGGGGGGGAGGGGGGGGGGGGGGGGAAGGTCCCGATTTTCGGTTTTCCGTTTATATCTCAAAAACGGTGCGTCGCAGAGGAAAACTTTTTTAGAATAAGTAAAAGCTCATAAAATTATCTACAACGTATTATTCTATACGTAATTTTGGAAATCCCAGCCGTTTTTGAGTTATTCGCTCCACAAATGTCAATATTTTCGAAAAAAATTATTTATAAAATAAATTATTTATACCTCACATTTTTCATCAAACATTCCTTCATATCGTCTAAAATATTCATCCAAGAAAGAAACTTATTTGAAAGAAGTTGTAAATAATTTAATTACCTTTTAGAATATATATACATATGTAAGTAAATTTGTAACCAATAAATATTTACAGCAATTTTAAGTTTTTTCGTAAAATGTTGTCATTTTCAGAAAACGCTGTTTTTTCTTACCAAATTATTAAGACGGGTTTTTTCTTCATGGGAAATTCCTTATTAATTTTTGCACGCAAGAAAGCAGGTACGTTGTTCTCGAACAGATGATTAGTGGAATTCATTTTATAATCATTATTATTGTAATGGGTGATTAGGTTAGTCGTCGGAGATGCTACAATAACGTGCTACGATGTTGTTCGAGTTGGGGAAAAGTCAATGAATGCGATAGTGGGCTTGCATTCTCAGACATCAAGTTGTCCCACAAAGATCGGGCATTTCCAATGTCTTCTATCAGCTTGTCGATAAAAATTCACGACGAAAAGGTTGCAGTTGACCCAACATTGCAGTTTCAGCGGATGTGTATAAGCAAACGATCAGATGAGGATTTGATGAAATTCTTTGAGTATGAGTTGGCCCCATTTCCCTCGGCACTGTTCTCAATAACATCATGTTACACTCTCAACTTTATGTGGATTCACGTTTTCATATCCTCTTTGGACGTGAGGGTCCTGGCAAGCGTTGTTCATCCATGGCATCGTCATTCTCAGTGGTGGATGTTCTTGCTGAAATGGCTCTACGTCGTCTTCATCGTCGTCCTCGGCAACAGGCACGCTATTGAGGCATCTCCCTTGGCAGTGAAGGCACGCTGCAGAACAGGTCAGCATTGCTTTTCGGCATCCACATTTGCCAATTGCACAATCCTTGGTACAGCGGCAAAATATCATTTTCAGAAGGACCCCTGGTGCTGGAGGATCTTCTGTTGTAATTGGCGCCAGGGTGTCTCCTTCGTGTTTCCACCCCCATTCTTCAGGGGACAGCTCAATCCAGAGCCACTGCTGAACTTGGTGGTATGTCCGCCGGGAATGCTGTTTAGCTGCACTCTCTGTTGGAGGGAGGGAGCTGATGTCAGGCTTCATATTTGCCCCGGACCTTGTGAACTATTGGGAGCGGTACTGGTTAAGGGAGGTCTGTCTTTTTGGCGCTGCATACCATTTCAGGAAGCATTTATTTCCAGCCTCTTCAACCTCGTCGTGAGTAGAGGAGGGGTTGTAAAAGATCATTGCCGCTTGCTTGATCATTTCTGACTCCAAGTACAATTTTGAAAAGCCCACCTTGCTTCTCCTGAAAGTTGCAGACGTTGTATCGCATCCGGTAAATGAATGTAAAAATATGATGTGTTCAAATCCACGATGCTGCATCTCTTGGGTGGACAGTGCCAATGTTTTGGTTTTCCCTCGTCCGGGTTTCAGCAACAGAATATCTTAGGTGGGAGGAGTGGAAGCAATCAAAAGGACAGTTAGGTCCACATCCTCACCAAAGACAGCCACAGAGTTGTGAAAGGATAGTTCCACAGCAGTCTTCACGATATGGACGTCAGCATCATCGGTGGCCTGAAGAGTCTGTATCCCATTCTCCCGAAACTTTGTCTGTAGTAAGGAGATGAAGTTACTTTTGTTGGTAGGATTGGATAAAAAATCTTCCTGTTTAACGGGTATTGATTTGTTCCATGTCAAATTGATGTCTGCTGACCTTCTTAGTCTGTATCATCGCATCTGTTCTTGTGATTTCGTACTATTGACTGGATTTGCGTACCCATCAAATACCACAGTGCGAGTCATTCCAGGATAGTGGTGGTTGACATAGGTGATATAACGATCACAAATTGCGGCAACGGAGGTATCTTTTTGTCAAATTACTCTGTATAATATAGATAATATGTATAATATGATAGAAATCCTCCGCCCACAACTATGTTCATCTGAGACAGTAGAACAGCGTTTAGCTATACAGAACAGATTTATTTGTCTTTCGCATCCCACTTTCATTGAACAGTGTCAAGGGAAATGGGGCCAACTCATACTCAAAGAATTTCATCAAATCCTCATCAGATCGTTTGCTTATACACATCCGCTGAAACAGCAATGTTGGGTCAACTGCAACCTTTTCATCGTGAATTTTTATCGACGAGCTGATAGAAGACATTGGGAATGCAAGATCTTTGCGGGACAACTTGATGTCTGAGAATGTCAAGCCCACTATCGCATTCATTGCCTTTTCACCAACTCGAACAGCATCGTAGCACGTTATTGTAGCATCTCCGACGACTAACCTAATCACCCATTACAATAATAATGATTATAAAATGAATTCCACTAATCATCTATTCGAGAACAACTTACCTGCTTTCTTGCGTGCAAAAATTAATAAGGAATTTCCCATGAAGAAAAAGCCCGTCTTAATAATTTGGTAAGAAAAAACAGCTTTTTCTGAAAATGACGACATTTTACGAAAAAACTTGAAATTGCTGTAAATATTTACTGGTTAGAGATTTACTTACATATGTATATATATTCTAAAAGGTAATTAAATTATTTACAACTTCTTTCAAATAAATTTCTTTCTTGGATGAATATTTTAGACGATATGAAGGAATGTTTGATGAAAAATGTGAAGTAAAGTGATTTTTTTCGAAAATATTGACATTTGTGGAGCGTATAACTCAAAAACGGCTGGGATTTCCAAAATTACGTATAGAATAAAAGTTGTAGATAATTTTATGAGCTTTTACTTATTCTAAAAAAGTTTTCCTCTGCGACGCACCGTTTTTGCGATATAAATGGAAAACCGAAAATCGGGACCTTCCCCCCCCCCCCCCCCCTCCCCCCCTAGCTCACCACCTAGACGTCAGGACTTTTAGTATGTTCACACCCTAAGCATCCTAAACAAGTCGTGAAAGAATCGCTTAGGTTCCTGCTCACGCACTCTACACCTCCTTTTGGACCATTCGTTTACTGGACTAGTAAGGTAGGTTTGAGAAGGTGAAACTGTTGGTTGTTAATATTGTATGTTTCCTCACCTCACTAGAAGAACCTGTGCTGAGGTGTTTACGTGTTTATGATTAAGTGTTACAAGTACAAGTATTTATGTGTTGTAGTAGAAAGTTAGTTTTTTTTCTTATTTTTTAATGGTTATTGTACATTGATTATTTAGAAAAAATATACAAATAAAATATTCTATATTCATATATTTTTCCCCGATGCATACCTTGAATAAAAACAACGCAATCATTATAATTATTCGCTTTCAGTGGTCTTTCGGGGTCCTGCTCTGGGAACTGGTGACCCTGGCCCAGGAACCTTATGCGGAAGTGGATCCTTTTGAAGTGGCGGCTTATCTCAGGGATGGTTATAGATTGGCGCAGCCTGCCAATTGTCCGGATGAATTGTAAGTTCTGTTATTTATGGGAGCATAATTCACCAGATTCAGGGGAAATCTGAAATAAATACTCGAATAAATTGATAAATTACCTAAAAGTAGTATACATATACGATTTCAAGAATGTTTGTTATTATTTTCAACTTCTTCTTATCGATGAATCCTGGGCAATTTTTTTCTATTTTCCCGTTATTGCTTACATTACTTTATTTTTATTTATATCCTTTTCTTTATTAAAGAAAGAGTAATGTGTCCGGGTTATAAATAACGTGACAATCTTTGAAAACGTTCTACTACCAGCCAAAGTAAGCGGAAAATGTTGCTAATGTCGTGATGGAGGACTTAGCCAGCCGAGGAATCGCGACGCCTAGGCCTGGGTGGACCTAAACGCGATGCCATTTCATCCACTGACCGGCCATTACATACTTATCTTATTTTATTATTTGATCTTGAATTGTCTCACCAAAAACAAGAGCTTTGTCTTTTTATTACGAGGAAAAGCTATTTTTAGTATTCACTTTGTACCTTTTTAGTAATTATTGTAAATAATACATAATAGGTACATTATATTATATAAAGGCTTCGCATACTAAAAATAATTAACCCACTTGGTATTCACCAAGTGAGTAGCTAGTTAAGCTAAAACTCTACCAAGGTCCAAACTTCTATGAAAACTAGTAGAACTCGTTTCGGGAATCTAAATCTACATAAACAGAAAAACCTATTTAATTGGTTCCGTAAACATTTACCTTCATTATTATTTATTTCAGATCTATGGTAGAAGTCTTGTCAGTATCCCAAAAATTATAAGCGCTATCAAGAGAGGCAAACTTGATACCATTTTCCTCAGCAGAACTTCCTCTTATGCATTTCCATTCTAAAAGATGACAGATCCTGAGGGAAATTACCTGTGAATAGTTAATGTAAAAATGTGTGATATGAATTAGGATTGGATTATTTAGTTGTTCGGCTATTTGGTTGCAGGTACACAGTGATGTCGTGCTGTTGGCTGGCCACGGTGGACGCGCGGCCCACCCTGCTGCAGCTGCTCGCCTTCCTGCAGGACTTCCAGGCGGCGCTCGCGGAATACATCTAGGCATCTGGTCGCCTGGTCAACCGGTCATTTGTCATCTGGTGGTTTGGTCATCTGGTCATCTAGTCATCTGGTCATCAGTCACATGGTCAGCAGACCATCTGGTCGTATGATCATCTGGCCATCTGGTCATTTGGTTATCTTTTCATCTCGCTAATTGGTCGCCTGGTAATTTGATCATCTTTTCAGCTGGTTTCACCTAATCATCTGGTGTCCGGTTATTTGATTATCTGGCCGTCTATTCATATTTTCACCTAGTCATCTGATTATCTAGCCATTCGGATCTCCTAGAAACTGATCTTCTGGTCGTCTAGTCATTTGGTCATCTAAATTCGACCAAAAAAGAAAGATCTGCAGATATTAACATATTAGCAGACAGCGCTCGCGGAATACATCTAGTCTTCTGGTTACCTGGTCATCTGATGATCTGGTGATTTAGTCATCTGGTCATCTTTTCATCGGGCTATTTAGCCATCTGCTCATTTAACCATCCAGTCATCTAGTCACCTGATCATCTGGTGATCTGATCGTCTGGTTATCTGGTCAACTGATCATCTTATCGTATGGTCATGTGGCCATCTGATTATCTTTACACCGGGTCATCTGCCATTCTGGGTATCTAGCCATCTGGTCACCTAGTCATCTAGTCATCTAAAGTTCGATCAAAAAAGAAAGACCATTCCCTTGTTCTGAATGAAGCGCTATGCGGGAGACATGTGCGAATTTGCAAGCCACTAACCATTGCATGCTACTATGAATAAATCACGCCCTTTCTGCGAATGACAAGAAACGTGCGTCATGATGTGCTTGAGGTCTAGTTACAGTCGATGTGTTTTGCGCTTCTCAGACATTTAAACCCATTAATATTTTTTTAATTGGTCACACTTTAACTTTACCTGATAATTAATACTAAAAAACACAGACTGAAATGAAACATAATTTTATTATAAATACGGGTCGTAAGCTACGGAAACATTTAGTCAGCAGAGCGTTTCTTTTTATTTGCAAATTAGTGACCTTTGGGAAATAATGCTAGAATAATGACAGCGTAATAATAAATTTATTTTAATAAATTTTTAAAAGTTTGAGGTCATTTGGAGCGGATGAATTGAGAAAGGTTAAAAGAAAATTATAATATGATATTCGATGCGCGAGAGAATTCAAGGACGCTCCAGAATAAAATTAATACTCGTGTCCAATCATGTCAAAAGTGTGTATAAGAGACTGATATGAATGAGAATAGCTCCGTCCTGACACCGCGACGCATCACCTGGGCGAGTGCGAGCAAGGTTAAAGCAAGAGTTGAACATTAATGCAAAGCTTCGAAATATCATTACAGTCTCAATTGATTCTTATGCCATTTGACAGTAATTATTTGTTCTTGTTAGATGGAAACTGCCTCGAGGAGCGCGGTGTGTGGACAGGGCTATTGTAAAATTTATAATTTTGTCTGTCTGGTGTTCACAGGTTCACTTGTTAGTTAGAAAGACAACTGTCGGTATCTGAAAATACAATTTTTTACAGGTTCTTAGTTCTGTGAGATTAACAAAATGATCATATCCACATCTGGTCTTTTTAATATATCTACTTATTTTGCAATACTTTACAGGGAGTTACGGGACGTACTTGACATACAACCAGTGATTCCTGGCAATATTTGAAGTAAAAAAGTTAATTGAAATTTTGGTCTCCAGTGACTTCTTTTTAATTATTTTTTCTTCAAAATCAAACAAAAAAATCTTCCGCATGTCGTCACTGGTCACTCAGTCGAGTAATCGACCAACCCCTTACCTCGCGTCTAACCGTTCAACATCTACCATTTTTATGTTGTTCTAAAAAAGAAAACATCAAAAATGTCACAGGAGACCCAAATTTATTAAAAGTTTTTACTCCAAATAATGTCATTAATCACTACTTAAAGTAAGGTCAAGTACGTCTCTTAATACTCTGTATATAAGGTGTAAGCAGTGTGCCTGTATACCCGGTAGCGCGTCGTGTCGGGAGCGACGCCATGCGACGTCGCGTCGGCGACGCCAAGAACCTTAAGGCGACTCGAGGGGCTAATATTATTAACATTTCAGGCCGCTGGCGCTACTTAAACTCGCATATAAGTATATAACTGCAACATAACACTTTGTCGTGATCTTATGCATTGTATACTACGCACTTACATAGTATGAATTGTGTTGATTTTTTTGTTATCTACAATTTTTTAAAACCTCTGAGCAAAATTGCTTATCATGAGCAAAATCATGTTAAATTTAAAAATCATCCAAAAGCCCGTCAGGGCGTTTTTAAAATCAATGAATATAACTCGGGCCCCGTGAACTACCACAGATTGGAAACATTATTGTAACTGATAATATCATGTGTATTTTAGTATTAGATTTAAAAATATGTAATATTCGGCGTACCTATTCATAATCCCAATTTATAAATGTGATGTTATTGATAAGTAAACTTTATATTTTGAAAATGAACATGTGATGTTAGTTAGGTATTAATGTTTAATGTTACCACGGATATTGAATATTACGCAATTTTTATATTAGTATCGCATGCAAAATGAAGGAATTCAATCGAAGTTATAATTTAGCGGGTCATCTTGTTTTATTCCAATTTGAAGAATAGTAATGAGTATCAGCTAATTCCATTGTAAGTTCTCGTGACACCGACTTCGAAAAAAACTATTTTATAAAATAATGTTACGATCTTAATGTCTGTAAAATAATTGTATTAACCTTGTACTGTTAATACCCCGTATTTGATAAATTTATTGCGCAAAGGGGAAAACACCAAAGTCTTATTTTTAAAACAAATAAACAATAAGGCAGCTAGTTTTCGTACAAAGTTTGAATGAATTGATCGGTTGTAACCGTCATCAATATATTAGTAACAGCTTTTTGTACTACCTAAACACTGAAAATTTAATATTGTCGTGAGAATCATCGTAACTAACTATCCATCAATCTAATAACTAATCCATAACAGAATATTGATGTTACAGTGCATTAATATTGTGTACTTGATGCATAATGATTGCACCGCATGTTGTGTCATTACTAAATGGTTTAAACGCATTATGTTACCGGTTAAATATTGTTTTCTAAAAAAGGGCACTGCTTTAGGCTAAAAGAAACGGTACCTACCTATCTACTCTAAAGAAGAAATTAAATAAATGTTTCAAAAAAGAAAATGTTTTTATGATATGTAATGAACACACATAACATATTGTTCGGTGTTGTTTTTGGCGATATTTTGTTGATAACTTATTGTTCAAAAGATATTCTTTTATTTTAATAAACGTATTATTTTATTGAACCTGTGTTTTAACGATTTAATTATAATACCCTTCGAAAGCAGTTTCCCGCTAAAACGAACTTCTCCAAACATTATGTTTAACTCCTTCTTTAGCCAACGTTCTGGACAGCGTTGCAGTGTCCATCATCAGGGCAGATCCAGCAGATCCAGATGGACACATCTGCCGGATCAGCACTGATGATGGACACTGCAACGTTGTCCGAAACTTTGGCTAAAGAAGGAGGTAACGTAACACCCCAAAAACAAATAACGAAAATATTTTTGGCCGTGAAAATCTAAAAACGTATGTTAAATGTGTACCTACACAAAATTACGGAAATCATAAATTTTACACAAATTAAAAAACTAAAACATAATAGTAATACATAACACCTAGGAATCTGATTCAAAATTTAAGCATATTAGATTTGTCAAAGAATTTGTATATAAAAATGCAAAAATCAGTAATTTTAAATACATGTAGGATTACAAAAGATTTTTTAAATATTTATATTGAGGGATCAGTAGGATTTATAGGTTGAATTAGAAATACCACAGAGCCGAACCCTCTGATATGAAAATATCTGGAGTCGGTGAATTATATTCCCATTTGGTCTCTAGTAGGTTGACATGTTGTTCTTGTATTGTTTTGTATTTATAATACTTATATAGTGCAATTGCATAGCGTGGGTTGACTAGATGATCATTTGGGGAAGTGTGTGAAAGGGTTTAGTTTTTCCTTCTATTTTTCTTTTTTTTTTTTTTTTTTTTTGGGAAAATTTAACGCGGACATTTAAATCTGGTATAGACAGTAGTAATGAGCTTCTCCGCCCAAATAAATTCTAAAGTGGAGTTGTTTCACAAAATTTGAACAGTTCATCAAATTTTAATCAACGTTACTTTTCATGTTCTATGAAAGTTCTATTCAAGTTCTGTTATTGTAACGGACGTGTTGCTCTTCCTCATTGTTAAATTATAAAATGTCTAGCTATGTACAATGCCCCGGTGCAACCAATAAAGCTTGTGTGCCAAGTTTGCACCGGGAGCCATTCTAGCCTCCTATATTTCTCTATGTTATATGTTATACCCCTGAGAAGGGCCATTTTTTCCTGCTCCAAAGGATCAAAGGATCGTTTCCTGCTCCAAAGGATCGTTTCCTGCTCCAAAGGATCGTTTCCTGCTCCAAAGGATCGGTTCCTGCTCCGAAGGATCGGTTCCTGCTCCGAAGGATCGGTTCCTGCTCCGAAGGATCGGTTCCTGCTCCGAAGGATCGGTTCCTGCTCCGAAGGATCGGTTCCTGCTCCAAAGGATGGGCCCCTTGGCGGCCCTTTTTAGGGCCTTTTTTCGTCCTGGCCACGAAGTTCAATAATACCGTGCCGCCAGCAACGATCTTTTTCAAAACACATTTTTTCAATTTTAAATGTCTTTTTCTTAATACACAGATGCCCTGGTGACACAAGTAAAAACTTGGTTACCAAGTTGCCACCAGGAGACATCCTAAACTTATTATTTCATCGCCTTCAGGGCTATTTTTCCGGCTACAAAGCCAAAAAACCAATTTGGGCGTCCCTATTAAGGGCCTTTATATTGGTCAAAAATACACCATATTTTAATATAACTTCGTTTAAACACCCCGTAGGACGCTGAAACTAAGACGTTTCAGTGCAGAGTCCTACGGGGCATCCATAGAGCCATAAATCAACCTTGTGACTCTTAAACTGCCAACGCTATATGCTTTTGCGCACAAATTTTGTACTTAGAAAATTTCCGATCAAAAAACAGTATTTTTCCATTTTAAAAATCCAGGAACCTCGTAAGACGACGAGACAAACCGGTTTCGGTAGCCAGTCTTACGAGGAACCTGGGGAAAATACTAACTTCTTCACATCACTTTGCAAACTTAAATTAAACTCAAATACCTACCAACAAATGGTAAACATTTCCAAAATTGTTCCTAAATTCATTAAACTAAAAATCTACGGGTAAAGAATACCCGTACATACATCTTAGAATTAAGAAATACTTTATAAAAACTATGTTATAACCTATAGAATTATTATTAAATAATGATTTTAATCGACCACTTTCTTGAGCGACACAAGCAAAATGAAGTGCGACAAGAAAGTCGGCGTATTTATACTTACGGGCGAGGTCCAACCCCCCACCCCATAAATGTACCATGTGATCACCTTTTTGCCCAGATTAGGGTATAAAAGGGCGCGTATTCTGCTTTTGCACGCGCCAGCGACAAGACGTTCTGTCCTCACAGTAATTACTTATCGCTTACGTTTGCCTGAAACAGATTTAGAATTCAATTCCTTCTCTTGCTTGTGCATCCGCGCAAGTATTTGGTGAAATTGCGTACTTACGAGTTATCAAAAAACCTGTTATCATAGTGCCGGATCGCTACGTTTGTTTTTCCTCAGGGAGGGTTTCAACCGTGGTCCGGCCTCGCTGCCAAGTGTGTGTTTCGTGTTTTATCAGTGAATCCGGTGTTGTGGTATTTGTTCTAGTGTTTTGGTGAAAAATAAAACCGCGTATTGAATGGTGTTTAGTTCTTCAATATTATCGAGAGTCTCCTCACAAGTAAAAAGCAGTAAGTCATTTCTATTTATCGCTACATTGATTGATTTATATTACAGAGTTCATCGCCTCCGTTTCATTCAAGTAAAATCTTGTCTCAAATAATCAAATACTAAATATTGTTTTCTACATTTTCCCGTCGCATTTTAAAACGTGCTATAATAACAAATTCCCCGCATAGTAACAGTTCAAAAATTAGTGAATTCACTTATTTACCGTTTTCGTCGCGGTACCCAGCGACCGAAGTCATTAAAAAGCAATTAGCAACGCCGAGCGGCTAACTTTCTCAGAATTTTCAGGCAATTAGCATCGCCCTCAGGTCATTAGCGACTCACTTAACTTAGCTGGCACAGCAACCGTTAAAAACTTCAATTTAACAATGTCCCAATACAAGGGAGAATTTGAATCCGACGTTAGAACTTTTATCGCCAACCGGGTTGGCCGTGACCTTTCTCCTGAGGAGAAAGACCACTTGGCAAGGATAGTCCTGCAATCATACTTGGAGGAATCCGTAGTAGATTCACCGAGGCAATTAACCCCTCAAACCCAGCCCGGTAGTTCCCGCGGCTGGGAAAACCATGTAGAGATGGAGGATTGCCCATCCTCATCCGAATCGGAATCTGGCTTTGAGCTAGTTTCAACTAGGCGCAAAAGGACGCGCACCAGCTCCAACGGATCGTTGACGCCAGTAAATTCGCCGCGCTCGTCTCCGTTATTAAAAAAGAAAATCGCGACCAGCGATAATAAATTTGCACCTTTAAGGACGCAATCCCCAACCCCAACGTCCCCTGCCCAAGTTGAGCCTTCAGCAAACGATGATACGCCACGAAAGTTCGCGCGTATTCCTCCGATTGTGTTACACAAAAAAAATGAGACTACAGCACTTCTTCGTGCCTTAGAAGATAAAGGTATCGATTTCATGGCAAAAAATATGGGGAACGGTCTCCATATCATCACCAAAGTACCGCGTGACCATCATGCAGTCACGCGCTTTCTATTAGCAAAAAAAGTGGAATTCCACACTTTCAGACTGCCCGAGGAGAAACCTCTGAGGGTGGTCCTGAGAGGCATACCTGAGGATGTCTCCTCAGAAGAAATTAAGGAGGAATTAATCCGGAAATACCCAGTCCAAGCGGTCCACCGTATGAAAAACGGGAGGACCAAACAACCGATTCCATTAGTTCTCGTCACGCTGACGAAAAATGAGGCAGGAAAGGATATTTTCAATAGCCTTTCATCAATCTTCCGCCTGAGGATCCAAGTGGAATCTCTGCGGAACAAATCCCGTGTAGGTCAATGCTTCCGTTGCCAGGCGCACGGACATTCGGCAACGTGCTGCCATGGCAGCGAACGTTGCGTGAAGTGCGCGGGTCTTCACCGATCCTCTGAGTGCAAAAAGTCTAAAGAAACACCGCCCAAGTGTGCCCTCTGTGATGGACCGCACACAGCTAACTACGGAGGGTGCCCTGCCAGGCCCCAAAGGAACCTAAATTACAATAGGAATAGAAATTCCAATTATTACAAAAATTATAATAATAATAAAATCAATAACAATAATAATAGAAATCACCAGCATAGCCAACCGCAAAGACAAGCCGAAAATAGACCTCAAATCAATAACCAGGCCACACCTGCAGCCTCTTGGGCGGAATACCCCCCCCTCCCCCCTCTCCCCACTCCCCCTACTCCCGCCATGACAGCTCCACCTCCCCCCCCCCACCGTAAGTGGCCTGAGCCACATTTTTACAAGCCCCGTTCCTCTCAGAGGGAGAAACGAGCTCCCACGAACCCAGGGCCCAGTCAACAACACAGGTTGGAGCGAGAGCCCCAACCCGCCCAAGCGTCTCAACGCGCCTCCGATCCAAACCTTCCCCCGCCCACTTTAGACCCAGTTCACAAGCAAGCGCTTAAGGAGCAAATGGCGACGATCGAATTGCAAGTCCAAAACGCCTTCAAAGAGATGGCAAGAATACAATCAATTTTTGACTATTACAATGTCTAGACAAAATGTTAAATTAATCAGTTTGCAGACGGCCTATTGGAACGCCAACGGCTCTGTCCTAACGCACAAGGAAGAAATAATTCAATTCTTACAAGATTACAGCATCGAAGTATTCCTCATTAATGAGACCTGGCTCAAGCCGTCTAGGAACTTCAGAATTCCAAATTATATAACCTATCGTGACGACAGACTAGCCAACAAGGGAGGCGGAACCGCCATCTTGGTTAAGAACAACATTGACCACCGTCTAGCCCATTCATTCTCTAGTGTTAATATTGAATCCACATCGGTAATAATAAATACCTCTTCTGGACCACTTAAATTCATTTCAATCTACGTAGCCCCTAACCGTCAAATAATTCCATCCGAATTAGACAGCCTCCTGTCCGAAAATGTCCCCACTATAATAGCTGGGGATATGAACGCAAAACACGGATCGTGGCACTCCATACAGAGTAACACAAAAGGAAACGTACTCGCAAAGTACGCGAGTACCAATCCTATCGTAGTCGATGCCCCAGATAGACCCACGATTCATCATCACAACGGTAATCCGGATGTGATTGATATCGTTTTACTTAAAAATACTAGTCACTTACACTCCCTCCGAGTACTAAACGAACTTACCTCAGACCACGATCCAGTCCTTCTAACTTTAACAGGAGGCTCCAACCCTCTGGTCCCCGATAATCCTCCACGCACTAAAATCAAATGGAAAAAATTAACAGAGCTGCTAATTAAAAACATAGTCATACCTACGTCAATTCCAGACGAAGCCTCCCTAAATGCCGCTACCTCCAACTTTATCCAGACATTAAAATCATGCATCACCGAGGCGTCCGATGAGATTCCCAACGTCACAACACGTCACGGAATACCCGAAGAGATCAAAGATCTTATTAGGGAAAAAAATCTTGTTAGAAAGGAGTGGCAAAGATCTTGCAACCCGATAGTGAAACAACACCTCAACCGATTAAATAGAGAAGTGCGTGATGCCCTCAGCGAATTTCGCAACGAGCGTTGGCACGAATTCATTTCAAATTTAGAAGACGATAGAGCAGCTTACTGGAAGCTCTCTAAAGCACTCAGACGCCCGAAAACTAAAATCTCCCCGATTCAAGGCCTCAACGGAAAAGTTTACTCCACTGCAGACAAGGCAGAAGCCTTTGCAGATAGCCTCGAAAGTCAATTCTCTCCAAACACCGATCACGACGATCCTGCGTTCGTAGCAAAAGTGGATTCAAAAGTAGAATCAATCTTAAATCTAGACCCTGAAGACCCTCCAATCAGGTGCACAACTCCTAAGGAAATTTTGAATATAATTAGAAAATTAAAGAAGAAGAAGGCCGCCGGGCCCGATGGCATTTCAAATAAGATCTTAAAACATCTCTCAACTAAAGGCATCTGCGCCATCACAGCCATCTGCAACGCGTCACTTCGGCTGCGTTGCTTTCCTAAGGATTTTAAAGAAGCTGACGTAATTTTAATTCCCAAACCAGGCAAGGATCCATTATTAACGGAGAATCATCGGCCAATTAGCCTCCTTCCATGCCTAGGTAAAATCCTGGAAAAAGTAATACTAGCACGACTGAATGCATTCACAAATAAAAGTAAATTCTTGCCAGACTTCCAACACGGTTTCAGAGCAGGTCATTCCACCTCTCACCAACTCCTACGTGTGGTGGAACACATCACGGAGGCATTCAATATTAAGAAAAAAACGGTAATTCTGTCACTCGACGTAAGTAAGGCTTTCGACAAAGTCTGGCATAACGGCCTTCTATATAAAATGTACTCTCTAGGTTATCCATTAAGACTCATTCAACTAATAGCCAGCTATCTAAGAGATAGATCCTTTAAAGTAAAAATAGAAAATGTATTCTCCACATCCCGCCCCATATCAGCTGGGGTCCCACAAGGCAGTCAACTCTCACCATCCTTATATAACATCTATTGTAGCGATATCCCAAAACCCGTGGATCATAATGTTAAAATCACTCAATTTGCGGATGACACTAACATCATGTCTAGTTCAACTGACGAGGCCACTGCTACACGCCGCGTACAGATACAAACCACTCTAACTGAAAAGTGGTGTAAAAAGTGGAGAATATCTATTAACCCGACTAAAAGCGCCGCGACCGTTTTCTCAAAGAAACGGCCAAAACGGCCCCCATTCATTAGACTGTTTGGGGAAAATGTTCCATGGGAAAAGTCAATTAAATACCTAGGTGTAACGCTAGACTCCAAGCTCACCTGGAAGAAACACATAACTGAAAAAATTAAAGCAGCTAATAAATGTCTATCTTCACTGTATCCAATGATGGGAAAAAAAAGTCGTTTATCAACGGGCAACAAATTACTTTTATATAAAACAACCATAAGGCCTGGCTTCACCTATGCTTGCCCCGTTTGGGGGCACGCGGCCCCCAGTCTCTTAAAGAAGATTCAAATATTTCAAAACAAAGCCATTAGACTTGCCTTAAATGCGCCAAAATGGAGCAGAATTTCTTCTCTCCATAACGACTCCAACATTCCGTTGATAAAAGACTTCATTTTCTCACAAGCAACTAAATTTTACGCCGGCCTACCCGGCCACGCAAACCCTACGATTAATACGCTCGCTAAATATAGCGAAAATGAAAATTTCAAATACAAAAAACCCAAGATAGTCCTCCGGAAGGAATAAAAAACCTGCATACAGTCGCAGTATAGTTTTAATCTCACTTTCAAACCAACCATAATAATAAATTAACAGTAAAGTATCTATAGATAATCCTTTATAATTATGTTAGAGTGAGTAAACGCATGTTTAGGAACTCTGTAAAATAAATCAATCAAAAGTCAAAAGTCAAATAAAGTTAGTTATTCTTCAACATTCAAACAAGTCTTGTTATTTACTCCACAAGTGGTCCAGACACCTACCTCTGGAAGTCTGCGACCTGCTGCCAGCTGCTGCCTCCTGCCGAAGTTCTGCCTGAACGGGAACCCGGTGCCTACCACTGCAGTCGGCCCTGACTCGGGGCACTGCCAAGGCACCGCTCAGGCAGAAACTAGGCGCATCCAGGACCTATACCACTGGATGTAGGGAGGCCAGCCAACCAATATCACCATCATCAGCGTGAGCCAGTGGAAGGCGTGCACAAGACCGGTGCCCCTTATTTTACAGTCTTGTAAAGACTTGATACGTCTGTTACAGTTATTATTATATCATTATGGGCCTTTTGCTTAACAAAACTGAAATAATAACAGAAATGGAAAGGACATTCGCGGAACTTAAAAATTAACCAAAATTTGAGATTTTTTGTATTTTAAACATATCAGATTTCGCCTTTAGCTCACCACCACTGGCTGCAGTACCACTGACGGCACTGATTGCGACAGCCTGCGACCTGCGACCCCTGGCTGTCCACTGTACACCATCTACCGTATACTGTGTACAGCCAGGGGAGCCGATTTAATTTTTGAGTTTCAAATAAATATTTATTTACGCAAATTACAAACGTTTACTGGAAATAAATCTGAGATCTTTAAATAGGGGTATCGAGTTTGACGTGGCTTTAGAAAAACCCCTCCTACCTCCTACAAGGATAACATAGTTCCACTGGCTCCATACTGTGAAGCTCTCTCCTGCAAGAAAGTAAAAAAGAAATCTTAGTTCACTGACTAAATAGATGGCAGTAATACTATCATTTTATATCTCTTAGTAAACTTGAGGTAACAAATTACATCTTTTTCTTACCCACCAAAACCAAAAGTCTGTAGATTAATATTTATATTATCGACTTTTTTATACGACAATAGACATGACGCCTGACAAACCTTTAAATAAAAGGGAAACTGGTTCACTTTGGTATGTAGGCGCAACGCGTAACCATTTGGTGATGATTTGGTATTATGGTGCAATATCAATTGTTCCGGTCAGTTAAATTGTCATCTCAATCTGAGATTTAAATTATCGAAAAGAGTTCACCAACCACTCATACAATATTCCGCAGATGCTTGCTACTAAAACATACTCTTAAAATAAACTCAGCTTTCTGAACTTTCGTATCTTTTATTTTTATTTTATTTATGTTTTCATTTATTACACAATTTATTCACAAACATGAGAGAACTTTGACTGTCGAACTAGGAAGGATGCCCGTTTTAGAACAGTCAAATTTTCAAGCCCAGATTATGATAAATACTATGATTCACAATGTGTTATCACTAAAGACCGGATTATATGCAACAAAAACAGCCCAAAATATGCATGCAAATATGCAATAAAAATAGCTAAAATATGCACGAAAATCCATAAAAAGGGCCAAAATATGCAACATGAAATAATACAGGAAGTCGTATTTTTAAATATTTATTATTTTAGTAAGCTATTAGTTCTCAAGGATAACAATCGTATTTTAGAAAATATCAATTACAAAATGTATTTAACAATGAAATTTACAATTTATCTTTAAAAACGCACATGACTAAGTACCTACTGTTCTAAATTTCTGTAGACAAATTGTGTCTACGATCGCTTAATATATTTTTGTAAGCCGAATTTTTTTTTTACATGAGATCCACACAGGAGGCCCTGAGAAAAAAAATCCCTTAAGGCCTATGTCATTTTTGGTGATGCTGTGTGGATGTTTTTTTTTAAGGAAAGAAAGGAGAGGAGAGTTATGGGAAGGAAAAGGGTTTAATGGGTGGGTAGGAATCTGGGCGTGAATCAGTATGTCCTGGTCATCCGCCTCCAAGACCTAGACAAACCTCGCCCCATGAACCCAGACACCCCTGCTAAATCACCAAACGTAGCGAACCACTTGGGGTGACCTATGGCAGAGGTGTTGGTTATCCAATAAAGGTTTCTGGGGCGGAGGTACCCATTCCAGCCTCCCAAATTGTAAAGTAAATTTGGCACAAGGGTTCAAACCCTGGGTTATTGTTCAGTAAGTTTTGCAACTTTTCTTTGAGTTTACTCTTTTTCGAGTTTACTTAGCTTTGGCAACGAGGAATTCATATGGCGAATTTTCTTCATAACCTGAATAGATTCATTCAACGCCAATCCATTAGGTCTTTTACGAGCATTAATTTTTTAAATTTTTTATAGTGAGTCTCAGCTGCTCCCGTCTGGAGCCAGTGAGACTATGGCATCCCCGATTAGGGTATGTTGTGAGGCTGAAGGTAGTGGAGAGGGAAATAAGATAGGGAAGAGGAAGGTGGGGAAGTACCTGGCTATTCAGATCTGGTCACCAAACACGGCTAATGCCATTTCAAGCAACTTTTCAATTCTTAATGGTGGTCTTGCATCAGGGCGATACTGAGAGTATCTTCCACTCTGGTAAATATGCAAGATCTCAATTTTTTTGCTAAAATATGCAACTACCGCTGAAAAGGGTCTAAATATGCAAATGCATATGCAAATATGCATTTGCATATAATCCGGTCTTTAGTTATCACTTATCACTCAAATGAATTATGTTATTGCGTTATCATTTCAGAGTTCCCCTCTCTCCCATCTCCCACCTCCCACCCTCTGAAACTATTGTAACTATTTTTTTCTTTCATGATCACGAATAATAATTAAGATAGAAGTGAAAATCTATTTTTGGTTCAGTTATTATATATACTTTATAATACTCGTACGTCTTTAAAATGTTGTAAACGGTTGGTTATGCAAACGAAATAAAATAAAACAGTTGTGACACATATTCACTCATATAATACATTATTCACCCACATAAAAATATTAGGTCCTTACATATGAAATTGGCGTTTTGCCGTACTGTAAATTTTGATCTCAAATATCTTCTCTGGTTAGGAATTTCAAATTCAAATTTATACAGCTATTTACTCATGTATTTGTGTTTCGAAAATTATAATTCATTTGTTTTTTTCTTTGCGTCACTTAGTTTACAAAATGAAAAACTTGAAATATCGCGTTATTTACGAGTACGAGTTCCACCGTGGCACCAGTGCTGCAGAAACGGCTCGAATGATGATGTGTATGGCGACGGTGCCGCAAAAGAAAACACAGTGCGTTTTTGGTTCCAACGTTTTCGTTCTGGAAATTTCGACCTGCAGAACAAGCCCCGTGGACGGCCGGAGACCAAAGTTGATAATGAAGAATTGAAGGCTATTGTGGAAGTGGATCCATAGCAAACCACGTCCGAGTTAGCTGCAGGCTGTGGTGTTAGTGATAAAACTGTTTTAATCCACTTGAATCAAATTGGGGAGGTGAAAAAGCTTGAAAGGTAGGTACCTCATGAATTGAGTGAAGCAAATCAACAAACGCGCGTTGACTGCTGCGTTGCATTACTCAACCGGCACAATAATGAAGGGATTTTAAATCGAATCATTACCTGTGATAAAAAGTGAATCCTGTACGATAATCGGAAGCGCTCATGTCAATGGCCGAATCCTGCCGAACCAGCCAAACCATGCACCAAGCGAAAATTGACTCCAAAAAAGTTACTTGTGACCGGTTTGGTGGACTAGTGCTGGTGTCGTTCACTACAGCTTTCTTAAATCTGATCAGACGATTACGGCAGATGTCTATTGTCAACAACTGCAAACCATGATGGAAAAGCTAGCTGCTAAACAACCGAGGCTGGTTAATCGCTCTAGGCCACTGCTGCTTCATGACAACGCTAGACCACACACTGCACAACAGACGGCTACCAAATTAGAGGAGCTTCAATTGAAATGTCTAAGACATCCACCGTACTCTCCGGACCTTGCCCCAATAGATTACCGTTTTTTTTCGAAATTTGGATAACTTCTTGCAAGGGAAAAAATCAACTCCGATGGGGCAGTCCAAACCGCCTTCAAAGATTTTAATGATTCCCGTCCGAATGTTTTTTTTAGTAAAGGGATCGATGAACTATCTATGAGATGGCAAAAGTGCATAGATAGCAATGGTACATACTTTGATTAAATAAATATATTATATTAAAAAAAAAATCGACTTTATGTTCCTCCCTTACAAAACGCCAGTTTCATATGTAAGGACCTAATATGATGTTACTCATAAAATATAAATTATTTATTAATTTGTTTTTTTTTATAGTTTTATAATTACATACCTCCTAATAAAATCCTCATGTGTACATATATATTATTTAAAAAACACTTTTAATATGAATCAACCGCATTTATTTTCGTAATTTAAGTTTAATTTTTTGTTATTTATTTTTGGGGTGTTATGCCGTGTTGCCCTACCTCCTCCTTTAGCTAAAGTTTCAATTCAGGTGTCGATATCTGCCCTGATGATGAACACTGGAACGCTATCCGAAACGACGTTGGCTAAAGGAGGAGGTAGCGCAACACGGCATAACACCCCAAAAATAAAAAAAATATAAACAAATACTTTTGGCCGTGAAAATCTAAAATCATATCAAAGTTTAAATTTGTTTATATTTTCTTCTAAATTTATTTTCTTAGGTAATTCGCCAAATCTCTTAATTGCTCCGTGCACCAATGTCTATGTTATTGTATGTTATCAAATATATTATTTTCACGCGTTATCGTAATATATTATATATATATATGTGTGTATATTATGTTATATGAAGTGAAGTGATAATTTTTTAGGATTAGTGATTGGACACGAGGACATCAATCTCAACCAATGGTGAACTCATTTAACACGCCCTCTTTTGGACAGATTGTGGCAGGTTAATTAAATAGGTGGGTTAGGTCAGCTGTCCTTTACTGTTATTATGTGCTTATACATATAAATTTTATCAATTGTTACTATTAGAACATCGAAATGTTTTCGGATTTCCTAGTGCCTGCTTTAGTGCAGATGCTCCCGAAGTTTTTCAAATCCGTTCGAGCTTAGAGGTGTTCTTTGATATAGTCCGTTTGACCTAGCTCATTTTCATGTTGCAAATTGCCAAAACTTTAGAAGGAATTGGATCGGGCTCTCGACTTCCCGAATTATAATCAAGTACAAGTACAAGGTCAACAAGATAGAAGCTGCAATTGCAGTTGATGTTCAATCAGTTTAATTTGAAGAATCCCCCCTTTACTCCAACATAAATGGAAAGACTTTTTTTATGCTTCTTATAAAATAATATTCCACACCAATTTATTAGAAGAATTGACTGAACACCATTTGCAATCGAATAAACGCGTCTCTGTCTGACTTATTTCCCAACAGCGGCGTGTGAGCGGGACGGCCGGGCCGAGCAACTTTCCATTTTGTAACAGATATAAATTTATTCCCGGCAACGTAACATCCTAAGTGCGGCATTCATTTTGTCGGAAATCGAGCCATATCTCGGGTGTTCATAGGTATCGTGAGAGGTGAGCAGGTTTCATGGAGAGGGAGCCTTTTCCGTTTGCGGTGACGACATGGCTTCGTAGGCTCACATCAAACGATACAGCTGATAGCCGAAATGAAATGGAAAGTAAGATTACGATAGCGCCGTGCTTTATTATTTGCAAGTATTTAACAGATCGAGTGGCCAACTACAGAACACAGAACTTCGGCAACCAGAGGCGTGGCTCCATTCCGCACTCCGCAGTTCGCAGTCCGCCCTCCGCACTCCGCACTCCGCACTCCGCACTCCGCACTCCGCACTCCGCACTCCGCACTCCGCACTCCGCACTCCGCACTCCGCACTCCGCACTCCGCACTCCGCACTCCGCACTCCGCACTCCGCACTCAGCACTCCGCACTAGTGTGAAGTTGCCAGTAGTGAAATAACCAAATAAATGACACCAAAGGAATGTAAACAGCAGCTTACAGATCTGTATTTCCTTGTTACCTTCGGGAATGTACCCATACTACGTGACACGTTCAGGGAGGGGGATCTTCAAAATACCACGCTTGGTACAAATGAGCGGTGGGGGGCTTAGGTTTTTAGTCACCGAGGGGGGGGGGTTAAAAATTGCAAAAATTTGGTCACGTAGTATGGGTACGTTCCTTTATGTTGAATAATCTATAAATTTTATTTTGTCAGGCAAGATCTTCATTCTTGTTACAAATGAAAGAAGGTGGAAGTGTGGTACTTGGTACTGCCTATTATCTACTTAGGTTCCTACTTGGACACACATAAGAGGATCGTTGTTGTTTGAATAAAGGAAACGGGCGGTTTTCCAAACCGTTGGAGAGGCCATGTCGCGTGTCCTAGCTTGCCTAACCGACTTTGAAGAAGTGGTACTTATTTACTCCTCGTGTTTCAGCATCTTAATTGCAGCAAACGTGGCCGCAGATTAGATCGCCGCGGCGAGAGCGCGGAGTGAAAGTGAAATTAGGTCAGGTGACTTCATATCATATCTATAACACGCCTGAGCCCTGAGTCCTGAGCCCTCGGCTCTCGGCCTCTCTTCTCTCGTGGTGCCGAAGAAACAAATCAACGGGTGCAGACTGCAGGGTGCTCTTTTTCTTGATATGGCAATCAATATTTTATTACCTACCTATTTCAACACTGAATTTGAAAAGGGGTGGAATTTAACTTTTCTTTACATCTACGTACGGTGGTAAATTACATTTTTAGTCAAGTATCAGAAAAGAAGTTCAAAAATCAAAAAAACGGAGAATTTTCACCCTTATCGGGACATTGCGAAATGGGTTTTCGTGGCCCATACGCATACTCAGTTTTTCGTTGAACCGCTAACCACTACCCCACAGGGTTCTTCGTCCATTTTTAATATTATTTACATTATTATTTTTAGGTAAGTCTTTACCAGACGGTGCTTGCTCACTTCAGACCCAGTCTTTAAACCGTTAACCGCAAATTCAATCTAATGTTCAATACGTCAAATTTTCAATATACATCGCAGTTTTCATTGTGGTTTATAGTTTTCTTATTAGTTCGCTTGTTTATAAATGGTATTAATTTTATAAACAGGACATGAATAAAGAATGTTACAAAGTAGAAAATACAAAGAACCCGCAGTTTAACACGGTGTGTCGGGCATTATAAATTATTCTGAAACATTTTTAAGCAAAGTATTTCGCGCTTTACAAAACATAATATTCAGAATTTAGTATGGTTACATACCGCAGTAGGTTTGCAGGTCCTTTGTACCTTTGTTCTTGAAATGTATTTTCAAAGAACCCTCAACCAAATCTTCGTCCAAGCATTTGTAAGTAGGTACCATACTCGTGGCTAAGAAGTGTTTCGCTGAAAGAAAATTAGATTGGGCTTAAACCAAATTCTCACACAGCCGACGTTATTGCCAGACCACGACATTATTCTGGCTCCATAAATATGAATGTTTAGAGTGCGGTGTTGTCAGATTGACGAAAAATAGTCCCTGGTTGGTAAATGAATTTAAGAAATGTTGTCAGTTGAGCGGGTGGAGCGGTCAAGCAGAATCTCATTCGGTCCATTGAATTGTAAATGCGCTAGCCACCAGGTCCAGCTACCACAAAATAGCCTACTACCTACTCTGCTAATCGTTTCACAACATCCATCCCCGTACAATATTCTATTACATATTCCGAACATGTACAGTTCGGCTAGAACACAATATTCTTCTACAAATTTTTCTGAACTTGAGGATTTCGCGACCTTTGAGGACCATGGTGCCAGTTGCTAGATGCCCGTTGCCAGTTGCTAGTTGCTAGTTGGTAGTTGCCAGTTGCCTCTACTGCAACGAGCATCGTCCCCGCTAGCTGAGCTGAAGAATTACGAAAAAGGGAAAGTAAACGCGCTATCAGTTAATGTTAATCTCATACAAATCTGCTGGCGTTAAAATGATTTCAGTAATCCCGTTTGAGCGATTCTGAATGAACCAATCGCACGGACATTCATTTGCCTTCTGTGTTGATGATACACTGTAAACTGCAAACTACAAGTTTTTTTTAATAATGACAAGTAAATAGTAAGGTTTTTAATATAATATAGTGGGATTTAAATAAATAACTTTTACGTTGTATTATTTTTTCAATATGTTGTAACTTTTGATAAATACGCTTTTTTTCAAAATTATCAAAGAAATGGTATAATTCATAACGACAACACATTATTAATTTTAGTAGCTTTTTCTTCTTCTTTGTGTGCCGTATCAGGTCCCCCCGACGTTGGCGATCACTCTTGAAAATGTCTTTCTGTCTTGCGCTACCCGGAACAGCAGTAATTAGTAACTAAATAAATTTAATATCACTGGGATTTCAAGATTAAATAATTTTGTAACATTTTTGGAAAAACATATAATTTAACGTTCGAGCGGAACACGATTTCCTCAAATAACATAACTATTTGCCGATTGCAGAAATATAGATCATCAACAAACCCGATTTTATTTCTATACTCTTGAGGATTTTATGATATTATGGTTACAAGTTTAATAAAATAGTGGAAACATTTCGTCAGCATGCGTAGGTGCCAGGTGGTTAACGTATTGAAATCGACGTGCACAATTTCATAAGAATTCATTAGTAAAATACAATTTTTCTCTGATTTTCAAGAATAACGATCTAAAATACCATCCATACTTTGTGGTTAATTATTCAACTGCATTTGACTAACCTGCAATTAGCACTCTTTAAATATCTTAATAAGAGCTTGAAGATTTCCCTGTTCCCGAGGCGAAAATGCGTAGGCAAATAGTGCTGAGGGGGCTAAGATGGTTTCGGCAATGAACGAAGAAAGTAGTTGTAAGAAGAATATAATATGACGCGAATGAGAATGGTGGAAGAAATGGTGACATAAATACAGATTGATGAAACAAACACAAGGGTGTGTAGGGAGACGGTGTATGGATATAAATGAAGCAAGGAGTGTGTGTCAAGACAGAGTTATTAGGCGGTAGGACCTCTCCGCCTACTCCTGGAGTGGGCGTGATGGTTAGTTATTTATATGAGACTTGGATAGCCTGCATATCACGGAGGCCTCAAGTCGAGGGTCGGGGGTCACTTTCACCGGTATGTGGTGTTTGCCATATCGCATGACTTTAAACATGTGATGTATGAATGTAAATGAAGCAAGGAGTGTGTGTCAAGACAGAGTTATTTGGCGGTAGGACCTCTCCGCCTACTCCTGGAGTGGGCGTGATGGTTAGTTATTTATATGAGACTTGGATAGCCTGCATATCACGGAGGCCTCAAGTCGAGGGTCGGGGGTCACTTTCACCGGTATGTGGTGTTTGCCATATCGCATGACTTTAAACATGTGATGTATGAATGTAAATGAAGCAAGGAGTGTGTGTCAAGACAGAGTTATTTGGCGGTAGGACCTCTCCGCCTACTCCTGGAGTGGGCGTGATGGTTAGTTATTTATATGAGACTTGGATAGCCTGCATATCACGGAGGCCTCAAGTCGAGGGTCGGGGGTCACTTTCACCGGTATGTGGTGTTTGCCATATCGCATGACTTTAAACATGTGATGTATGAATGTAAATGAAGCAAGGAGTGTGTGTCAAGACAGAGTTATTTGGCGGTAGGACCTCTCCGCCTACTCCTGGAGTGGGCGTGATGGTTAGTTATTTATATGAGACTTGGATAGCCTGCATATCACGGAGGCCTCAAGTCGAGGGTCGGGGGTCACTTTCACCGGTATGTGGTGTTTGCCATATCGCATGACTTTAAACATGTGATGTATGAATGTAAATGAAGCAAGGAGTGTGTGTCAAGACAGAGTTATTTGGCGGTAGGACCTCTCCGCCTACTCCTGGAGTGGGCGTGATGGTTAGTTATTTATATGAGACTTGGATAGCCTGCATATCACGGAGGCCTCAAGTCGAGGGTCGGGGGTCACTTTCACCGGTATGTGGTGTTTGCCATATCGCATGACTTTAAACATGTGATGTATGAATGTAAATGAAGCAAGGAGTGTGTGTCAAGACAGAGTTATTTGGCGGTAGGACCTCTCCGCCTACTCCTGGAGTGGGCGTGATGGTTAGTTATTTATATGAGACTTGGATAGCCTGCATATCACGGAGGCCTCAAGTCGAGGGTCGGGGGTCACTTTCACCGGTATGTGGTGTTTGCCATATCGCATGACTTTAAACATGTGATGTATGAATGTAAATGAAGCAAGGAGTGTGTGTCAAGACAGAGTTATTTGGCGGTAGGACCTCTCCGCCTACTCCTGGAGTGGGCGTGATGGTTAGTTATTTATATGAGACTTGGATAGCCTGCATATCACGGAGGCCTCAAGTCGAGGGTCGGGGGTCACTTTCACCGGTATGTGGTGTTTGCCATATCGCATGACTTTAAACATGTGATGTATGAATGTAAATGAAGCAAGGAGTGTGTGTCAAGACAGAGTTATTTGGCGGTAGGACCTCTCCGCCTACTCCTGGAGTGGGCGTGATGGTTAGTTATTTATATGAGACTTGGATAGCCTGCATATCACGGAGGCCTCAAGTCGAGGGTCGGGGGTCACTTTCACCGGTATGTGGTGTTTGCCATATCGCATGACTTTAAACATGTGATGTATGAATGTAAATGAAGCAAGGAGTGTGTGTCAAGACAGAGTTATTTGGCGGTAGGACCTCTCCGCCTACTCCTGGAGTGGGCGTGATGGTTAGTTATTTATATGAGACTTGGATAGCCTGCATATCACGGAGGCCTCAAGTCGAGGGTCGGGGGTCACTTTCACCGGTATGTGGTGTTTGCCATATCGCATGACTTTAAACATGTGATGTATGAATGTAAATGAAGCAAGGAGTGTGTGTCAAGACAGAGTTATTTGGCGGTAGGACCTCTCCGCCTACTCCTGGAGTGGGCGTGATGGTTAGTTATTTATATGAGACTTGGATAGCCTGCATATCACGGAGGCCTCAAGTCGAGGGTCGGGGGTCACTTTCACCGGTATGTGGTGTTTGCCATATCGCATGACTTTAAACATGTGATGTATGAATGTAAATGAAGCAAGGAGTGTGTGTCAAGACAGAGTTATTTGGCGGTAGGACCTCTCCGCCTACTCCTGGAGTGGGCGTGATGGTTAGTTATTTATATGAGACTTGGATAGCCTGCATATCACGGAGGCCTCAAGTCGAGGGTCGGGGGTCACTTTCACCGGTATGTGGTGTTTGCCATATCGCATGACTTTAAACATGTGATGTATGAATGTAAATGAAGCAAGGAGTGTGTGTCAAGACAGAGTTATTTGGCGGTAGGACCTCTCCGCCTACTCCTGGAGTGGGCGTGATGGTTAGTTATTTATATGAGACTTGGATAGCCTGCATATCACGGAGGCCTCAAGTCGAGGGTCGGGGGTCACTTTCACCGGTATGTGGTGTTTGCCATATCGCATGACTTTAAACATGTGATGTATGAATGTAAATGAAGCAAGGAGTGTGTGTCAAGACAGAGTTATTTGGCGGTAGGACCTCTCCGCCTACTCCTGGAGTGGGCGTGATGGTTAGTTATTTATATGAGACTTGGATAGCCTGCATATCACGGAGGCCTCAAGTCGAGGGTCGGGGGTCACTTTCACCGGTATGTGGTGTTTGCCATATCGCATGACTTTAAACATGTGATGTATGAATGTAAATGAAGCAAGGAGTGTGTGTCAAGACAGAGTTATTTGGCGGTAGGACCTCTCCGCCTACTCCTGGAGTGGGCGTGATGGTTAGTTATTTATATGAGACTTGGATAGCCTGCATATCACGGAGGCCTCAAGTCGAGGGTCGGGGGTCACTTTCACCGGTATGTGGTGTTTGCCATATCGCATGACTTTAAACATGTGATGTATGAATGTAAATGAAGCAAGGAGTGTGTGTCAAGACAGAGTTATTTGGCGGTAGGACCTCTCCGCCTACTCCTGGAGTGGGCGTGATGGTTAGTTATTTATATGAGACTTGGATAGCCTGCATATCACGGAGGCCTCAAGTCGAGGGTCGGGGGTCACTTTCACCGGTATGTGGTGTTTGCCATATCGCATGACTTTAAACATGTGATGTATGAATGTAAATGAAGCAAGGAGTGTGTGTCAAGACAGAGTTATTTGGCGGTAGGACCTCTCCGCCTACTCCTGGAGTGGGCGTGATGGTTAGTTATTTATATGAGACTTGGATAGCCTGCATATCACGGAGGCCTCAAGTCGAGGGTCGGGGGTCACTTTCACCGGTATGTGGTGTTTGCCATATCGCATGACTTTAAACATGTGATGTATGAATGTAAATGAAGCAAGGAGTGTGTGTCAAGACAGAGTTATTTGGCGGTAGGACCTCTCCGCCTACTCCTGGAGTGGGCGTGATGGTTAGTTATTTATATGAGACTTGGATAGCCTGCATATCACGGAGGCCTCAAGTCGAGGGTCGGGGGTCACTTTCACCGGTATGTGGTGTTTGCCATATCGCATGACTTTAAACATGTGATGTATGAATGTAAATGAAGCAAGGAGTGTGTGTCAAGACAGAGTTATTTGGCGGTAGGACCTCTCCGCCTACTCCTGGAGTGGGCGTGATGGTTAGTTATTTATATGAGACTTGGATAGCCTGCATATCACGGAGGCCTCAAGTCGAGGGTCGGGGGTCACTTTCACCGGTATGTGGTGTTTGCCATATCGCATGACTTTAAACATGTGATGTATGAATGTAAATGAAGCAAGGAGTGTGTGTCAAGACAGAGTTATTTGGCGGTAGGACCTCTCCGCCTACTCCTGGAGTGGGCGTGATGGTTAGTTATTTATATGAGACTTGGATAGCCTGCATATCACGGAGGCCTCAAGTCGAGGGTCGGGGGTCACTTTCACCGGTATGTGGTGTTTGCCATATCGCATGACTTTAAACATGTGATGTATGAATGTAAATGAAGCAAGGAGTGTGTGTGTACCCTTGGAGTAGGGCGTGGTGGTTAGTTATATTGGACTTGGATAGCCTGCCCTTGGAGGTCGGAGGTCGTGGGTCCCTTTCACCGATGTGTGGTGTTGGCCGTATCGCGTGCCTTTTGTGGTACAAAACTTTAAACGTGTGAATAATATAACTCTACATGATATGTTTGATCGCAGCGCGAGGTATTGGCTGGTTGGAAAATCTCCCAATCTACCAAATTCATAAAATTAACGAGACAGGTAACAACCATTTAATTATTAAAATAATACCGACGGTGTTTTCTTGCTCACACGAGTTTTTGGAATATTCTAGTATTCAATTTTTTATAAGAACAACTCTCTGCGACCATATTTTTCTATTTTTCTGTACCTTGTTCTCTTTCATATTTTATTTAAGATTATTAGTGTTATCTTCTTCAGTGATATTTTATCAACATATATTAGATGAGAATAATCTTGAAAAATTATAAAATGAGAGTTTTTCTTATAAAAAATTGAATATTCATTTAGACTTTTATAAAAAAGGTCAATATATGTTCCATATAAATAAAATCGGATTCATTTATCCGAGACGCTATCGAGGTTACAAAACCAATTCTCAGAACGAAAAGGGTTTCCCATGAAAAGGGTAGTTCCCCCTATGACATGAAAAAAATTGTCGAAAAAAATATTGTTAATTCTAAAATTGGAAAATATGAGATTGACAAGGTTGGTTTCTTAGAAGGTGACAATGGCTGAAATGGTCAAAGCGCACGTCCCGGTTAGACGAGAGATTCTGGGTTTGAGTCCCAGTTGCGAACATTATCTTTTTCTATTTTTCTGTGTCTTGTTCTCTTTCATATTTTCGTTTAGATTATTAGTGTTTTCTTCTTCTTCAATGATATTTTAATATTGTTAACCGAATTGAAAATAATATGAAAAAATCGAATAACGCAAGGGCAAAATTAAAAAAAAAATGTTTTTTATTTTAATACTAGCTGACCCGACGAACTTCGTACCGCCTCAGAATCAATAACTGTTGAATTGAATTAAAAAAAAAATTGTTAAATTAAAAATTACTCAATGAAGCAATTATCGATGCCCAACAGTCCGTGTTTTGTTTTTGTCAGTATCGGAGATGGCGTTGTGTACAGATTTATATTTTTTGTGGTTTTCTTACTTTTCCACTTACTTACGGGAATTTTTGAAAGGAAGCGGGTACGGGTGCCGCCGCCCCGGCAACCATTTATTGGAGAACCAACACCTCAGCCACAGGTCACCCCAGATGGTTTTTAGCAGGGATTTGGTGATTTAGCAGGGGTGCCCGGGTTCATGGGGTGACTTTTGTGCGGGTCTTGGCCGCGGATGCGTCTGCCCATCTACTGCGTGGCGGGTCGGATCAAGAGAGACTGGTTGAGGGAGGCCTTTTGACCTTTCCAACCGGATTCTCTCGACCAATGGGTCGAAAGAGTCCTGCTGGAAAGGTCAAGGTGAAAGGTCGATTCCGGTCAAGGCAATGGCCTTACACCGCAGTTGGAGGTCAGTACATCACTCCCGGATATACTAACCTCCAGATTCCTACTCACCCCTCATGCCCTTTTCCTTCCCAGAACTTCCTATCCTACCCTTCCTTAAAAAGACCCTCCACACATCATCCCCTAAGATGATATAGGTCCTGAGTGGAGCTTACGTAAAAAAATGCGTTTCATTTCAGAGATTTATTTTTATTGTATTTTTCCTTTGGAGGGGTGCAGAGACATACATTCACCGTTTGTCTCAATTTCAACTATTGAAATTTAGTGTGTAAGAAAGAGGGGCAGCATTACATGATTATGAACAAAAGCAAAACAATCAGCGCATCGATATTAGACGTTTTTGAATTTTTGGAATTCACGCACAGTTAAATATTATACCTATCACAATATTTGTGCAGTTCTTTCAAAATATGAGAATTCGTTAAATACAAAATGTACGAAAAAATTATATTTCTTCATAACGTTCTTTTTCGTGAATTTTTGCGATGTTTTAATAGTTATTCTGTTATCCGGGGCGGAGACAAATCCAACAAATCAAAGATCATCAAATTCGGTCCAGCCGAACTCGAGTTATAAGTAGTGTAACTAACCCGACTTTGTTTTATATTATCAATTATTAATCTTGAGTTAGCTTACTGCACCGTGCGTGTTTTTACAAACATAAATATTATATAACAGATATTGACATCTGGTATTCAGTTTTGAGTATTTTTTTAAATTTTAGTACGAGTATGTTCATTATTTTTCAATTATAAACTTAATAATAACGTCCTCAAATACAGCAAACTTATTTTGTGGCACCATTTTAATTCAAAATTAATAGGATACCTAGTTTTAACCACGCTTATTGTTTAAAAAAACAACATGTTACGTTAGCAATGCTTACTTCATCAGAGTTTTCTTAAAACTTTCACTGTTAGGCACTAACTCTCAATAACTCCACTATTTTCAAAATGTTTTTAATAAATAATTTTACTATTACTGTTAATAACTCTTTTATATCTATTGTTTCAAAAGCTCTCTGACAATACATATTTTTTATCAATAAGTAATATCTTCCTGTCATCAATTACTAAATTTAAAACAGTTGTTGTTCCCATTGTTGTTCCCAAATTGTTGTTTGTTGTTCCTAAATCCAAATTATCACGAAGTTTGTTATTAGTTTCTAGCTGGTCCCGACCACGCTTCGCTGTGGCTTTGTCTAATTTTATTTATTAGTGGATTTAACAAAAATTGTCTAGCAACTGTGCATTTTCCAAGAAGACACATTGCTTAATTGAATATCTGCTGTGACTATACTGTAATGTAGAATATAAGGTAAGAAAAAAAAACATTCGTAAATTTTTTTAAATTATTTATTTATTCAGACCTTAAAGGCTTTTACAATATCACTTTATTATAGATTAGCACCTATTATTGTCAGCAATTATTTGTAGTTGATCATTTCTGTGTTGCAAAACGATATCGCGAGGATGAAATTCTTCTCCAACAATGAAAATTCCCACCTCATTAATTTTTGGCCCATTATATCGTCTGACCTCACTTGCTGGTGTTTGATCAGCACTAATGATAATTTTATGGCTGTCTGATGGCATGAGATCAATTGCATTTTTGAACATTCGAATTAAATTATTGTTATCATGTAACATTTTTTGCAATGACTCAACAATATGCCTTTCGACTTTAGTAGAGATTTGACAGCGTGCATTCAACTGATCATTTTGATCTCCCATGAAATATATTTGTAGAAATTTATGTTGATTGCTACGAAAAGGAAGCAAAGAGCCAGCTTTATGGTAAATTTGTCCCTGAATTTTAAACGTCGGCATAAAATTTTCTGTTATAACGTTAGCGCCAAATGAAGTCATAATGAAAACATGAATTGTATTTTCTAATATTTTTGAGGAAATGTTTTGAATCATCAGTAATTCCTTGCAACAAATTTATCAGTGGTGCTATTGGCTGATCAATTTCAGGTAGCTTCACTTTGCCGCTCGCACAACACATTCCTTGAGTTTCTCCCAACACTTGCTCAACTTGGTAAAATACATAAAGGTACATATAAGTAGGTACAGGTCGAAGGTCTTCACATTTTTGTTGTTGTCGAAATCCTAGGAATCGGTATCACAAAGACGTTTTCCATGATTCGGTAGATTTCTCTGTTTATTAAACTCTTCTTCAATTATCCTTACTACAGCCCATAAATTTTATATTTTTGAAAAGTTTAGCTTTTCGATGATTTTATTATTTGAAATGTTTTCTTTAAAAGTTATTATCCGAGCTTTTATTGTCGCAGTAATATTTAACATTCTCATACTATCATGTGAATAAAACGGTGATCGTCACGGCTGGGTCGAATGGTCGAGAGGTAATCTCTCGACTAGCAATCCGGAGGTCGCGGGTTCAATTCCCGGCGAGTGCAATTAAATTTTATTTGATTAATTTGTGTTATTTCACAATTTATTCATTTGAAATAGTATGTACTCGTAGTGTATTTGTGACACGTTCCCAGTATCTCCCTGATGTTCGACCACCATTCAGGATTTAAATGTTATTTGAAAAGGATTTAGGCGTGTTTGGGGACCAGATCTGAATAGCCAAGTATTTTCCCACGTTCCTCTTCGTCATATCTTTCCCCTCCCCATTATCTTCAGCCTCACTATTGGTATAATGGCCATGGTCTTCCTGGCTCCAGAGGTTGAAAGTACTCGTAGGTGGGACTCTTACGCGATATTCAAATAAATGTATAAAAATCCTCCGGTAAATATTAAATGATTTACAAGCAAATTTGGTACGCATTGTAAATTATTATCGCTTAAAAATTTAAATTTTATGTTCAAAAAGTAAGTACGAGTATATCCAGCAAAATACGGCGATCGGACAACTCAGAACCTCCTTTGAAGTCATTAAAAGTGAGGAAAAAAGTGAGTAAATAGGCTACGTTAAGTTAAGGTTGGCTATTTGAAACTAATTTTTTTCATAGCTTTTAATGACTTTTCAAAGAGGTGTTGAGTTGACTTGTTTCTGAGTTGGCATGGAACCGCAAAATACACTAACGATGTTGAGACATCTGTCATTAAAATGTATATTCATTCGTGTCATACAATTAATTATTAATGGTACTCACGATGTATTTGATGAACTTGTAAACCTTCTGCCAGTTTGGTAAGTTAGCAAGAAGTACTGTTGTAAGGTAAGGTAACCAATATTATTCAATATAGGTCTTCACCTTTCAGTCCCCCTCGGAAGAGAAACGGCTTCGAGAGATAAAACTTTTTCACGGACAAAAGATCTATGAATAGAAAACAAGAATAAAAATAAAACGACAAACTGTCGAGAGATCTTTTAGCATATCCAGCACCCGTACTAGAAACTATAATATAAGGTATGTAACCTTGGCGTTATGATTTATTCGATTCGTGAATCGCTTGAACACACTTCAACGAGCCCAGGCTCTCTAGCTCTCTAGCTCTCTAGGCGGGCTAGTTGCAATTACAAGTTCTGTTGCTGTGTTAGTAAAGTTATTGCTGTGGCTTATTTAGTATCTGTCCGTAGCACGTCCTTGCCGAAAAATACCACCTAGCCGTTGATGGAACCTTTTTCTAAATGTTTCCACCGAGGAAGATAGATTAGAGGTCGGTAGGTGCCATTGTGTGCAAAGTGCGATGCGAACAAAACTTTATAAATTTCCTTCGTTTTTAATAAGTATGATATGTTATATGGTTAGTGATTTACCAAATGATGAACATTCCACTCAACTTTAACTCGGTAATTTCCTTCGTTTTTAATAAGTATGATATGTTATATGGTTAGTGATTTACCAAATGATGGACATTCCACTCAACTTTAACTCGGTAATTTCAGCAAAGTGAGTACAAGTAGATAGAATTTCCTAACAAAGGAAAATTCCCAAGAAAATGTATTTAATATGCGCCTAAAAAGAAAGCAATGTTTTTTAATAAGTATGATATGTTATATGGTTAGTGATTTACCAAATGATGAACATTCCACTCAACTTTAACTCGGTAATTTCAGCAAAGTGAGTACAAGTAGATAGAATTTCCTAACAAAGGAAAATTCCCAAGAAAATGTATTTAATATGCGCCTAAAAAGAAAGCAATGTTTTTTAAAAAGTACCTATTTATTCATTTAATATCCACAGTTTTAATTTGTCATACCAATTAAGAATGTCATTTGATTGTAAAATGACATCAGAACGTATAAAATGAATACTTTCAGAATATAAAAGTAGAAGATACAAGTAGAAATACAATAATGTATCCATTTGACAGGGTGGTTGCGGGTTCGATTCCCGCAACTGTGCAGTACATCGAATAGTTGATGGTGCATATGTATAATATCGACAGCGGAGATTTGAAATATATTATTTGTTTAATTATTAGTGGCGTAGCGCGGGTGTCGGTAAAATTTCGCCGCCCCCTTATTTGGGTACTTCAAGCGCCGGCGGGAGGGGGGGGGGGGGGGGGGGGGGGGTGTACCTGGAAATCCAATTTATTTTTTTTATTTCGACGTATTTATATACGATCCGTTTTTTTAATAATCACATTTGACGAGTATTATTCCAACGAAAATCGTGTTTATAAATTCTACCACAAAACTGCTATCGGAAATCGAGAATGGTATCCATGAAATAGGATTTCGCATTTCGAACTTTTACACCGTGTTTAGAACCCAAGGCAGGTTTTAACTTACGATTGATTCTGCGTTAGAGCCCGAAGAATTTTGCAACATTTGGTATGCAACTTAAATATAAAGCTTCACTCAGTACACGATGAATCTGCAACATATACAATCATAATCGAATACAATAATAATAATCAATATACAATCATACATCGAATAAGAGAATGTTTTCCTTCGAAATGTGTCAGCAGATGAATCCAACTGGAATTTTACATTCTGAACACAAAACTGGTTTAAATTAAATCTGTACCTGTCGAATTAAAACTACACTCAGAACATGTAATTGATTTTTCTTTGATTCTGGCACATAGTCTGTAACTAGAATTTTATAACTGCACTTCGAATAAGAGAATGTTTTCCTTCGAAATGTGTCAGCAGATGAATATTGAAAATGTAAATTGGCTCAAAAATATACTGTACGAGACGAGTGGGGTATTTACTGTATTTCTGAAAGATGCCGTATACATTTCTCACGCCAAAAGTCTTTCACAGAGTTACGCAGCAATCAGTTTATTACTGCATGAAAATGATTTTCATCTCCCAAATATGGGAAATAAAATGAATTTAGTATTGAATTATAACACTTGAAAATAGGTTTGAACTGGTAGACTTTGGTTGTAGGAGACTGTAACTTCGTTGGTGGTAGTTTTTAATTGGCTGTGGCGAGAGAGAGGACCCTATTTAAAGGACCGACCCGGGTTGAACTTTTGTTGTAAGAAAACTCCCTGTTTTTTTGCAGCGTGTGTAAATTTGGCAGTTTTCCTGGTCGCTATATTCAGTGATCAGATGTTGCACAATTATATGCAATAGTTCTCACTAAGTCAGATCAGCTCTCCCAAACCATCGTCTCACATTATTTTTATTATATTTATAAGAAAATGTACAATGTTTACATATTAGAACAAAATCACAATATTTTGGAATAACAATTTTTCAAGTGCGGAAAACACAGATAGGTTTCAGTTTTCAGGTTATTATTTTAGCACATACTTATTTTTTGGCGACGATATTTATGTATTGGTCGTAAATGTGACCAATTTCTCGCAATTCAGTTCGTCGTTTTCGAGAAGGTAAATTTGGTTACGTAATTATTTACTATTTATGATCTTTGTGATTTTCTTACTTTTCCACTTACTTATGGGATTTGCGTTTTATTTTCTTTATACGTGTGAAGGAGATTTATTATAATTATTGCATTTTTCATTTAGAGTGGTGCAGACATACGTTCACCGTTTGTCCATTTTCGAGTGTTGACATTTAGTGTGTAAGAAAGAGGGGCAGCATTAAATTTAAAAAAAAAACAAAAGCAAAGTAATCAGCGCATTGCCATTTGACGTTCTTGAATTATTTGAATTCACTCACTACTCAATATTATACTTATCAAAATACTCCTGCAGCTCTTTCAAAAGATGAGAATTCATTTCATACAAAATGTATGGAAAAGAATTTTCTTCACTTTATTTTCGTGGATTTTCCGATGTTTTAATAGTTATTCTGCTATTCGGGGCGGAGACCAATCCATCAAATTAAAGATCATAAAAATCGGTCCAGCCATTCTTGAGTTATAAATAGCGAAACTAACCCGACTGTGTTTTATATATTAAGATTGTGAAGGGCGGGCCACACCCCCGCCCCCTCACGCTACGCAACTGGTTTAATTCGTAGAACTCCATTTAATTTTTTAAAAAATAATCAAAATTTATATTTAATGATGTTATTATTAAGTCCAAGTATTTTAGTTTTAATTTTTGTGACAGCTGTTCCGACTTACAAGGCCATTTTCAGACCGTGGTTAAACCACTTTGAGACGACTAATTATACGATTCTGAATTTCAATTTTTTTAAGCCGTCTTAATTGATTTATCACAGAATAAACCAATTTGCTGAGAAACTAATTGAGACAGTAGACACTCTATTATGTGGGGTACTTCGAAATCTGTTTTCCCCGCACTAAATGTTAACTTTTCTTAATTGTTTAATAACGACGTAACTGCTACGACTAATTTAAGTGCGTTGTATTGTTTAGGTTTTGTAAACGTACTAAGGAGTAGCGAATAAATAATGTTTCTTATTTCATTAATGGGTCATACGTTGTTTATTGATTTCTAATTGTTCAAGCAAATTTTATCTAAGAATCTTTCTATACGTAATGGTTTAGGCTTGTTATTTTTAAGTGGAACGTGATTATTCACCAAGAGATGTTGTGCGAATTTTGAAGAGGGGTTTTTATTATTATAACATCGTATTTGTTCTTTTAAGCCATCACAAAAATAAAAACTATAATTCTTGAATAACTTAATAATAATATTATTAAATAAAATTTCCAAAGGGATAATTAATCCAAAAACGACTTAAATATATGATTTTTCCGTGTTTTTTTCTCTTTCGATCTGCGTAGGCCAAATATTTCTTGGAAAATAAGTGTGTCTTTTACCACGTGCATCTTAATAAAATTTTTTATCTGAAAAATTTAAAATAAATTAAAAACTGTTAAAAAAAAATTACAAAACATAATAAGAATTCTGAAAGTTATGTTCAATGTTATTTTGTAAAAAAAAAAAACATAATCACAGGTCTGCAAAAACAGGAGACAATTTTTTTTTTAAATTAAAAAAATCTTTTCGCTCTTCCGAAAAATTAACATGTTGTCCTTTACAGCATTTCAAATTTCCGTGATCGATATATAATATCTAAATTTCGTTTTTTTATAATTATAAAACTTGCGTACCGGTTTGGGTTTTGTGTTTTGATGGCTCTCAAAAATATTTCTTCAGCTATCATATCCGAAGGAATTTTAACAAATACATTTTCTATCTGCCCTTTTCAACAACAACAATGCAATTTAGTACAAGAACTGGCTCTAAGTGTAATGGAAGTTGGTACATTAGGTAAATGCCGCATTAAACAGGTCACCGTAATATCCTAATCACGAGCACGCCTAGTCCTAGACTCAACGTCGCTCATTTCACAATGATGCCAAAAGGAGCACGGGCACCGGGCACCGAGCACCTAAGAGTTTGGGTGACACCATGTAGTTAATATAGTAACATAATTATCTTTTAGAAGGCACCAGTGTCCATTGCCTGTTTTGCAATCCATAATTCCTGCAAACTCCAGATCTGCGAGACAATATTTGCCTAGAAATGCTGGAATGACGTATCATGGATGACATCACTTTATGCACACTCTCAAACGGTCATCTCTGGAAATAGTATGCAGTTCACTTCCACACGACATTCACTTCATCAAGTGTCACCTCCAAACCCGAATTAAAGTGCCGACCTACACAGATGACAGTTCACACTGCTCCACCAAACCGGAGTCGCATTCAAATCATTGCGGGGCACTTTATCCAACGGTTTCCATCCAATATATTAAATACTTTCAGATATGCACACTTGAAATGACTTTTTGAAGAATATTCATATTTCTGGTTTATTACCCATAGTTGATGATGAACTAGACTGGGGAAGAGTGAGCATTATGTAGATTGAAACGCGATTCATGAAAAGCGTGATCGGAAAAATGGCAGTCGTATTATATGGAGTTCTCAATAATCGTCTCGATCATTAGTCAATAATAATATCTATAAATAGATGTTATTGCATTCGTTTGGTGAGGCACTTACCTATTTGAAATTACTAAAAACAACGATTGAATTAGCTATAGGTGAACCGATAATAAAATAAATACGTTTGCCTACTACGCATATCGCATACGCAAAGACATGGGAATTGAGTTATTCCATCATTGTTTATTCGTCGGTCGCTCTCACATTGTGACAAAGGGGCATATCTGTAAGTGTTGTAGAACCAGCGATATGAACACTCCCTCGAAGGGAGGCGGGAATGGGTACCGCCGCCCCGGGAACCTTTATTGGATAACCAACACCTCTGCCATAGGTCACCCCAAGTGGTTCGCCACGTTTGGTAATTTAGCAGGGGTGCCCGGGTTCATGGGGTGAGGTTTGTCTAGGTCTTGGAGGCGGATGACCAGGACATACTGAACCTCAGATTCCTACCCATCCCTTAAACCCCTTTCCTTTCCAGAACCTCCTCTCCTTTCTTTCCTTAAAAAACCCTCCACACAGCATCCCCAAAGATGACATAGGCCCTGAGGGAAATTATTTTCCACATGGCCTCCTGTGTGAAGCTCATGTAAAAAAAGGACGTATCTTAAAAAGCTTGTACCTAATTCTGAATTTCGATACCATTAACAGCCCTAATTCAAGATACGTCCGTCAGTGGTGTACTTTTTATCTGTTGTAGCAATTGTGTATGGCTTTACCGGGATACGCCATACAACAGACAGATTTAATTGAAGCACACACAAAAAGATATCCTACAATAGATTATCATTACCGTCACAAATAAACCTCGAGAGAATACTTGCATAGCGAATCGGCTTAAAAAAATGTAGGGTACGTTTTTGGCCGAACAAGATACCTATTTGGAAAAAAACTTTTTTTTTTGTATTAGAAATGAGTGTAACCGGCTAGGTAAAAATACTTTACTTTTGCCAGATACATGTTTGCGGACCGAAAACATCGCAGGAGCAGCGTTATACTTAACAATTAAATTATTTAACATTTTTTCCATCTTGGCAACATTGTTTGGCGGTCAGAGAGTTAAACGCAATGTCTTCCGTATCTTATTTCTTTTTGCATTGGTTTTTTAGCAAAGTTTTCGGAAGAGCATTCAAGGACGTACTGTCCGTGTCCGTAACTGTCGCATAATAACTTCCTTTCATAAAAATATCTGATTCTTGTGTACATGTATGTGTGTGTTATTGCAACTGCAAAGGTTGGTTGTTTTTGGTCGGGGCGATCGGGGGTGACCTTGCGATGTGCTATTTTCAAGGGCAGACAGATTTACTAATAATGGAGTATGTTGTATGTTTTGTTTATGGATGCTGGCGGAAACCTCTCAGTGGATAATCTTAACAGGCGACAGGCATTAGGGCAACTTGGGAGAACTGCTCGGTGCTCGGTGGTCTCTGCTTCTGTTTAATTATGCATGCCCGAAATGTGTATGCTGATTGTAGCGACGAAGGTATCTGCTTGCTTACTTCATATTGTATGTTGGATAGTTCATTGACGGAAAGTTTTCCGTAGAAACTATTTAAGGGCATTGTGCAGTATTTGTATAGTATATTGCACATTGAACATTGCACAATGCACATGGCCTGGGGATGTAGGTACTTCCAAGGGGACATAACGCGCGGTGGACATTGAGAGAGGGAGTGGGGCACTGTGACAATTGGTTCGACCCAAATGCGGTTGAATGTACAATTGTACCTAGTTCGAGTACCTACCTAATCTAGCGCCGCGCATTGCGCAAGGCAACCTAATTTCGGTTCACGAAATTTTGATAACGATACAAGCGGATTAGAGTCACGAAAAAATTGAGAAAATGTTCTAAAAATATAATTTCGTTATTTAGGTCACTTTTATAATGGCCCTCCACGATGAAATGGTTGCGAAAGATCAGAGTTTTATAATTCAACGTGAAATACGAGTAATTTGCGATATTGGGCGACAACTCTGCATGACTAGGTTTGCAGCATTACAAGTTCATAATGTATACCAACGATGTCATTTAGAGCAAATATTAACTCGAGTTGTTTCTTGAACAATGCATTTTAGCGTTATTTTACGTTATGCTACTTGCTTTCTAGTCGTTGTGTCAGAAGTCAGAAATTAGGATGTTTCGTGTGCTAAATTGAGACACCCGAAAGAACAAGGATCCCGTAGACATACGAGTGTTAATTATTGCATTTACAGCGTGTAACCGAAGATCAGCCTAGTTAATCGAACGAGTTCAATAAACGTTTGGTCGTATCGGCAATCCCATTTTCACCGAACGCTAAACGTGAACACTCTATAGATGCACAATGTCATTGATGTATTAGCCATTGAATGACAATGGGATATTTGAATGGCTATTGATTTAGCGAGCATCAACGGCTGACGGCTGATGGCTGATGGCTGACGGCTGATGACCGATGACTGAATAGTGGAAACCGTTCCTCCATTACGCCGGTAAGCGGAGTGATCTTAACAACTGTATCTATCGACTATCGTTTCTGCTTATTTGGTGCATACCATATTTATGTATCGGCATTGCAATAGAGAACTCCAGTCCAATTTTTTTTATTTTTTTAATGAATAAAGACCTTCAAACTTAAATAACTGCATTTTTATTTTTATTTTTATAGTTAGTTTTAATAGTTAAAATAATTGCCAAAGTTTTAATTTTTCAAGACTCCCCGAAACGCACCGTATCTATGGTGGATTGTGTGACATCTTCACCCACCGATAGTTTATTTACTTTCAAGTTGTTATTTTGAATCAGTGATGTTATGTCTAGGGAAATTTACCTAGATCTAGGGGAAAAAAATATTTTTTAGAGAAAAGGGAAATCAGGACAAAATCTAGGGAAATTTCGAAATCCGGCAAAATTTTTATTACATATGACAATATTACTGGTATTATTTATATACGTATATATATATATATATATATATTTTGGAATTCCTATGAATCTTAATTATTGTTCATGTACTTACATGCAATGTTATTTTTAACACTGACAACTCAAAATGATGTTAGGGAACGTACCCGTACTATGTGACACGTTCGGGGGGGGTCTTCAAAATACCACGCTTGGTACAAATGAGCGGCGGGTTACTTAGGTTTTTGGTCACGGTGGGGGAGGGGGGGGGGGGGTAAAAAAGTGCAAAAAGTTGGTCACGTAGTATGGGTACGTTCCCTATGTATCTAAAAAGATAAATGGGACCTCTGAAAAAAAAATTAATTTATGTTTTAAGTTCCGTTTTTTCGGTGATTGCGGTTGATTTTTATTTTGCAAAGGGTTTTTTTTTAAATTTTGAAATTCAGTTTCTAATTCAGTGGTGAGTGTATTCGTACTTTTAAATTATTACTTCACGTAGCAAAAAGTGTTTTATTTGGAAAAGCACAGAATTATTAGTATATTTACCAAGTTCCGATATCTTTCCAATTAATTAATCATATTAATTAACATATAACAGGATTAGTGTTACAATCAGGTGGCTACGTAGGTAATTGCGCAAATGTGAAATTCTAGGGAAATTTCACATCGAAATCTAGGGAAATAATTTTTTTGGGCAGAACATTCCTGTTTTAAATGGACAATATGTCGGAATGATGGTCGATGACTACTATGACATTTAGGTGTGAGAAGTAGTTTTTTATTCAAGATTAACTGCTTTTAATATATAAAAACATTGGTAGAATGTCCACATTTCACCGCTACTATTATTATATTTAATCAAAGTGCAATATAAAAACAATAAATCAACTCTTTCATTGCAAATACATATGAGATCGTAAGCCATCGTATTTTGTGTTCAGGCTTTACTTTGTACATTGTTTTATTTATAACACACGCAGAAACACTGGTATTTATAATACACTGATCATGACGATTGTGTAATAACTTGTATAAAAAGCCCTATACTAAAAACAATTTGAAAATACATAAACCAAATGTCAAATATGACACGACTTTAACCTCAAATAGGCACAATTTATTGCAGATTGTCCGCAAATATAGCCCTTTTGGTAAATTGTTGAGGACCTAAATTATGTTTCAATAAACACAATAACTATTATTTATCTATATCTCTATAAACAGTATGAAAATAAACCAAAAACACGAAATGTTGAATTGCATACGTGTGCACTTCAAGTCATTTCAAATATCAATACAATACAATATCACCAGGTGACAGGTTAGCAGTGACGTCACCACTCACCATTTCAGTAATGCCAACTTAACGCTGTGTTTTGAGGAGAGGTTTAAAAATGCACTTTTTAATAACACAGGTCTACAAAAAAATAAAAATTGAGAGCTGTTTTGGTTTTTTTGCATAATTCTTATGTTTTTGGGTGTGCTGAATCCGAAAATGACTTTCATTTTGTCATAGAACGTCACGTTTTCTGACAATGTAGGTATCTATGTTAAACAAGTTATCATTTTAAAATAAAAGACAAAAGACTAAAAAAAAAATTTTTATTCATAATTGCGTAACAAAACTATTTTTTTTATCTAAAATACACTGATTAGTAAGCACTAAACATATGAACATTCTTTTTCCCAATGAGACTCCTTTTGGTATATTTTCGCTTGTAGGAAGCATCTGGAAGGTCTCTCTGAAGCGTCCAACAGTAAGTAGTCTGCAATCATTGAGATGCTCCATCTTCACTGGTATCTTTTTTCCATCTCCTTAATATCTTGGTGAAATCGTTCACCTTGCTCTTCACTAACATATCCTAAATTTTCTGGAAAGTAGTCGATGTGGGAATGAAGAAAATGTACTTTTAAACTCATTGGGCAACCTAAAGCTTGAAATGCTTTTGACGATTTGTTTGTAGTTAGGGTCTTTGTTATTGCCTAAAAATTTAGGTTACCCTCCCTGATCCCTAGTTCCCCTCCCCCCCTCCCTCGAACCCCCTACCCGAGTTCCCCTCCCCCCTCCCACATTCCATACATTCAGTCCCGGTACATTCAGTCTTCACAGCTCGCGTGCCACCTATTGCAATTTTTTATACAAATTTCATAATGCCAGAGCTCATCAGTAGTTTTATACAAACCTTGTCTTGACAATAACGAACACAAAACAAAGAATTATCCAATTTGGTGCAGTCGTTCAAAAGTTATGCGCGCACATACATTTCTGAGATTAATTTTTATTTAATTAATTAATTTTTCGTAATTTCATGACGCCAGAGCTCATTATTGTATACCGAAATCACAGCGGGCATGCACTCATCATATCCCCAAAGTTTCATCGCAATCGGATGAATGGTTTAGCAATGAAATGTTTATTGCCAGAGCTCACTATTGTATATACTATCTATATCTGTGTAAATATGTATACCGTTTTGCAAAATAACCTGACGTTCTGGAATTTTTTGAGTATTTTTCTAGTTTTCAGAACACTTAAATACATAGAAATCAGTTTGAAACATCCAGACAGCATTTTTGTTGTAGACCTGTGTAATTTTTTAAAAACTCTGCGTTTAATATTATTAAATAAAAGTTATATATTCAGAATCAGCGTTTATTGGTCTATATGAACATATTTTTTTAAAGCCATAATATTTTTCACTGGAGTTCCTTATACTCGTACGCCTCTAACTGAGTGCGTCCTACATACTAACGTACTACGTAGGTAAACACAAATACTTCTGGCTAAAATTTAGAATCTCTTTAGAAACTAATAAAGCTATAACCAGGCAAAAAATTGCATTAAGTATGTTAGTTTAGAAAATTATAATAAACAATTATTTATTTATTTATTTGTAAGGAACAAACAGCTTTTACATAATTACAGTGATAATATGCCTACAATATAAAGTGAACTGCAGTCAAGCCACAGAAGTTTCTTATGCTAAAATTAATTGGCAACGAAGTTTTAATATATTTAAATTAATTTTGGAGTGTAGGAACGGGAGAGGAAGAGAAATATAGGAATTAAAAAAACTATGGAGTTCCTCAAGGTTCTATACTGAGTACTGAGACCTATATTTTGTTCAATATATGTTTATACTCACTTTAACGACATTTGTCAATACAATATAATCATGATAGAGAAACATTATTAAAAAAAATGTGTATCTACGGTCTGGTTGGCTTTAGGTTTAAGACGGTTTGCTGTAAACCTTGTTTTACATTAATATTTTGATCGTTTATTTACTGAATCTTTATTAGTAGTTAATTCTTATTAGTGTAGTTAGGCATAACTGCATTAATAGTAATAATAATAATGTTTTTATTCCAGGATGTGGGGAGGATAGTGCAATCCTACACGTCCTATATAATTATACATATTTAATTAAATGAAGACAGTATTAGCGAAACTCAATCGAAAATCAGGAGACAGAAAAATCAGACAAAGATTATGGCTCATGTCCCAGCGGAGCTAATATCTTTTTCTGATTTTTCTGTCTCCAGATTTTCTATATATTATAATTTGAGATTTAACTCATAAAGTTTAAAAAATTAAAATAAATAATTATATCTACATATTTACTCTACAGATTTTTAAAAATAAAGAATGAACTACATAGAATAGGAAAAAACCAAATAACAATAAAAAGTAAATAATCAATTGTACGTAGGGCGTGGTCTGGGGTGAGCTCGGGCCCAGCGCTCACTCAGGAGTGGTTTGGTGCTGGAACACTGCGGTCACATTGTCGGAGGCCATTAGCTGCATCCTGGCTCCAGTGACCCGGTGACTCATCAGATCGGCGAATCCGTGCAATCCTAGTTGCGTGAACATTTCCGTTTCCGTAAACGTCGATGCACTGCTATATCTTCTGAATCCAAATATAATTCTGCATGCATTATTATATTGTATCCGGAGTCATTCCATCGAGGTGGTTCGGTAGTGACACCATGTTTCACATGTGTATAGACTGGTGCAAAACGCAGTGAGAATGTTTTTTTTACATGGTTACTGCATTGGAAGAAACTTCGGGCAATCACATTGGACAATACACTGATACTTCTCCTCTGTCGTTCAATATCACCATCATCCGAGAGATCTTCAGTGATGATGTGACCTAAGTATTTTACATTCGCAGATGTCCTTATATTTTCCTCATGGAGTTGTACGGGGAGCATCTTCTTGGAATTTTTTCCATGGTGGAATGCGATTAGTTCCGTTTTCTTGGGGTTGTATATCATGTTGTGGTCATTTGCGGATTCTTCACAGATTTTTAATCATTTCGTCGGCATAGATAATGTGATTTAGTCATAGATTATTGATACGACAGCCAGCTCTGGTGTCCGGGCGATTTGATAATTCGTTTATGTATACATTGAACAGGCTTGGGGATATATACACCATCCTTGCCTTACTGCTGATCGCAACTATATCGGTTGGGAGTACGTACTTGCCACCGTACAACGTTTTCCTGCTGGGAGTGCCGTCGGGATAGTGTGTTGATATCCATGGTAGGTATATTTCTAGCTTTCAATTTCTCACAAAAGGTTTTATGACAGACCCTGTCGAACGCTTTACTATGGTCTAAGAAGCATCCGTATACAGTAGTTTTTTAATGTAGTTAGTAGTTTTTAGCATTGCATCATAAATTAGTATAAATGTTTTCCATCGCAAGGTTCTTCCATTTTCGGATGATAGACGTCTTATCATTTAATTTAGTAATCTGCAGAGCCAACAAATGTATGTTAAATGTATGTTGTTGAAGTGTATGTTACTTTGGATCTACCCAATTACCCACATACATGTAACAAAGTATTACGTGATCTGGTTCGCGTAGTATCCTGACCAAATTTGTTGTCATACTCTCATATAATGCTTCTCCACTAAATTTCAGCTTGTACAAAACTGAAACCTACAATGAACAATTAATTTGCATCCATTAAATCAGTCAAATCTTGAGTTGATATAAGAATCCCAGATTTGCGAGAATTGCGTAACCGAGTCGTTAGTCGTTAGTTTAGTCGAATGGGAAATGAGCGATGCTTTCTTCATCATACTACAAATACAGAAACAGTCGCAGTCGTGAGGTACGCCGGAGCCGGAAGGTGAAAGCGTGAGATCTTTCCGCGGACACTGTGGAGGGGGGCGGGCACGGCAAAGGCTGACGGGCATGGGCACGGGCACGGGCACGGGCACGGGCACGGGCACGGGCACGGGCACGGGCACGGGCACGGGCACGGGCACGGGCACGGGCACGGGCACGGGCACGGGCACGGGCACGGGCACGGGCACGGGCACGGGCACGGGCACGGGCACGGGCACGGGCATAGGCACAGGCACAGGCACGGGTAGTGGGATCTGGAACACGGCAGTAGGTAGTGGCAGTCCAAACAAGGGAAACTGATTACACGCATCCCGCTCAAACTCACGAATGTTGAGGGTATGACAATTTGTGGGGGTATGACAATTTACAAAACTTTTAACAATCGATTTTGATTGGAATAGAACAAAGATATTGAAATATAAGTAGATGTGCTATCTGCTGTTTTTACTATGTGGGTCTGCGCTTCCGGGTGTCGCCGATATTGTTTACCAATTAACAAATAAACTAAAAGAACAAATAATTTAATAATATATAATATTTTAATAACACCAGATCAAATCAAAAATATAAAGGAAATGAATATATTTAAAACAAAAGTAAAAATATGGCTGAGAGATCAAAGTGATAATAAAATTACAAACATCATGAAGACGATATAAAGACTGTACCGGACGTGATTTGAGCATTTGATAATTGTTTTAAAATTATAATTAATTAATAAATTAGCTCCCGGGGTCAAGTAATTCCAAAGGGATAAAAAACAAAACTTGACCCCTCCACTCCCTTTTTCCTCCCTCTTGAGTACATACCTACACATTCTTTTGTTAATTTGCATAAATTTGTGATTTGTGCAAAGCCTTCTTGGTCTGTTGTACGTACCTACAACCCTTTGACCTTTGCGCAAATTCAAATTTATGCAAAGCCATTCCTATTTCTCTCCATGTACCCAATTTGTGCAAAACCATGCATTGTTATTTTGCACAAATTGGCTCTATGAAACTACACCCATTTTATGCAAAACCATCCTTTATCATTTTGCATAAAATCTTAGCTGTTCAATCCTGTATCTTTCTTACATGTAATTGTGCAAACTCACAAAATAAATATCAAGGGAGAGTAGAGAGTTGGACAGATGTTGCGAGATGGCAAGAACGCTCGGTGACCGCCGACGCGTTCGAAACCTTTGTCCGGTCCCATTCCGAGATCCCAATTCTCGGAATTAAGGGGAGACAAAGGCTAAGACCGGCTGTTTCCCCTTTAAATACTGCCCAAAAATCGCTGGACCGACAGAGTTCCTGCATCCGTCATCTCGCACACATCGGTACCTGCCCTGCGCTCCCCGACCCAACTGCAACCTCGACTTTCTCTTCTTGCCTGGCCGACTTGTTCACCCTTGAAGCATAATACAATTCGAACGCCTTTATCAAGGCGAAGGTACCCCTCTACCCTGCTCCACCTCCCTTCTTCCCCTCGCCTTCACCCGTTTCTCCCTTTACCTACTGCAAGTTGCACTTCTTCTCTCCTCTGGCCGCACCGCCCACCAAGAAGACCCTGCATACAATTTGTCGAAACGTCTTTTTCAAGGCGAAGGTACCGCTGCGCTCCACCTACCTCCCTTCCCCGTGCCACCGATCCATTTATCCCTTTCCCCACATTTCTCCCCATTTTTCCCTCACTTTTTCCCCACTTTTCCATCTCCCTACCATTTTTCTCCCTTTCTCCCTAGGCGTCGAAACGGCCAGCCGGCAACTTCCCACTTCATCGTCTGTGCGGCGGGCGACTACAGTGCCTGTCCCGTACATGGTCCTTCGAGCCGGATGACCGTCTTCACGCCTTCACGCCTTCACCTCCCGAGATGACGTCTCTCGCTGCCAGCCCTGCCGGCCCTTACACTGCCGGCCCCAAAGCTGTCAGCCCTGCCGGCCCTTACACTGCCGGCCCCTACGTTGCCAGCCCTGCCGGCCCTTACACTACCGGCCCTGGCAACACACCGTCCTGTGATGCCAAGGACTTCACCACGGAGGCCATGGTCAGGCAACTCCGGAGGGAGAACCGAGCGATGAGCAGGCAGCTTGCTGCGTTGCTCTCGCTCATCCCCACCGCGACGCAGTACCTCCCTGGCGCTCCTCCTGGTGCACACCCTGGCGCTCCTCCTGGTGCACACCCTGGCGCGCCCCCTGGTGCCTACCCCGGTGCGCCCCCTGGTGCACACCCTGGCGCGCCCCCTGGTGCCTACCCCGGTGCGCCTCCTGGTGCACACCCTGGCGCGCCCCCTGGTGCATACCCTGGCGCTCCTCCTGGTGCACACCCTGGCGCTCCTCTTGGTGCACACCCTGGCGCGCCCCCTGGTGCCTACCCCGGTGCGCCTCCTGGTGCACACCCTGGCGCGCCCCCTGGTGCATACCCTGGCGCTCCTCCTGGTGCACACCCTGGCGCTCCTCCTGGTGCACACCCTGGCGCGCCCCCTGGTGCATACCCTGGCGCGCCCCCTGCTGCATACCCTGGCGTGCTCCCCGGTTCCTGGCCTGGCGCGCCCCCTGCTGCATACCCTGGCGTGCTCCCCGGTTCCTGGCCTGGCGCGCCCCTTGCTGCATACCCTGGCACGCTCCCTGGTTCCTGGTCTGGCGTGCCCCTTGCTGCATACCCTGGCGCGCTCCCTGGTACCTACCCTGGCGCGCCCCCTGCTGCATACCCTGGCGCGCCCCCGTGTGCCAGCCCTGGTACGCCCGCTGGTACCTACCCTGGCGTGCACACTCGCGCCCCTCCTGGTACCTACCCTGGCGCGCCCCCTGCTGCATACCCTGGCGCGCTTCCTGGTGCCCGGCCTGGCGTACACACTTACGCCCCTGGTGCCCCTCCTGGCGCGCATCCTGGCGCGCATCCTGGCGCGCATCCTGGCGCGCATTCTGGCGCGCAACCTCGTGCGCACCCTGGCGCGCTCTCTGGTGCCCTTCTTGACGTGCACCCAGGCGCGCCCTCTGATGTCTTCCCTCGTGCGCACCCTGGCGCGCTCTCGGGTGCCCTTCTTGATGCGCACCCAGGCGCGCCCCCTGATGTCTTCCCTCGTGCGCCCCCTGATGCGCACGCCGGCGCGCTCTCAGGTGCTCTTCTTGACGTGCACCCAGGCGCGCCCCCTGATGTCTTCCCTCGTGCGCACCCCGGCGCGCTTTCTGGTGCTCTTCTTGACGTGCACCCAGGCGCGCCCCCTGATGTCTTCCCTCGTGCGCACCCCGGCGCGCTCTCTGGTGCCCTTCTTGACGCGCACACAGACGCGCCGATTGATGTCTTTCCTCGTGCGCACCCTGGCGCGATCTCTGGTGCCCTTCTTGACGCGCACCCAGACGCGCCACCTGATGTCTTCCCTCGTGCGCACCCTGGCGCGCTCTCTGGTGCCCTTCTTGATGCGCACCCAGGCGCGTCCCCTGACGTCTACCCTCGTGCGCACCCTGACGCGCATCCTGGCGCGCTCTCTGGTGCCCTTCTTGATGCGCACCCAGGCGCGCCCTCTGATGTCTTGTCTCGTGCGCCCCCTGACGCGCACCCTGGCGCGCTCTCTGGTGCTCTTCTTGACGTGCACCCAGGCGCGCCCTCTGATGTCTTCCCTCGTGCGCACCCTGGCGCGCTCTCTGGCGCCCTTCTTGACGCGCACCCAGGCGCGTCCTCTGATGTCTTCCCTCGTGCGCCCCCTGATGTCTTCCCTCGTGCGCACCCTGGCGCGCTCTCTGGTGCCCTTCTTGACGCGCACCCAGGCGCGCCCTCTGATGTCTTGCCTCGTGCGCCCCCTAACGCGCACCCCGGCGCGCTCTCTGGTGCCCTTCTTGACGCGCACCCAGGCGCGCCCTCTGATGTCTTCCCTCGTGCGCCCCCTGATGTCTTCCCTCGTGCGCACCCTGGCGTGCTCTCTGGTGCCCTTCTTGACGCGCACCAAGGCGCGCCCTCTAATGTCTTCCCTCGTGCGCCCCCTGACGCGCACCCCGGCGCGCTCTCTGGTGCTCTTCTTGACGTGCACCCAGGTGCGCCCCCTGATGTCTTCCCTCGTGCGCACCCTGGCGCGCTTTCTGGTGCTCTTCTTGACGTGCACCCAGGCGCGCCCCCTGATGTCTTCCCTCGTGCGCCCCCTGACGCACACCCAGGCGCGCCCCCTGATGTCTTCCCTCGTGCGCACCCCGGCGCGCTCTCTGGTGCTCTTCTTGACGTGCACCCAGGCGCGCCCCCTGATGTCTTCCCTCTTGCGCCCCCTGACGCGCACCCCGGCGCGCTCTCTGGTGCCCTTCTTGACGTGCACCCAGGCGCGCCCTCTGATGTCTTTCCTCGTGCGCCCCCTGACGCGCACCCCGGCGCGCTCTCTGGTTCTCTTCTTGACGTGCACCCAGGCGCGCCCTCTGATGTCTTGCCTCGTGCGCCCCCTGACGCGCACCCCGGCGCGCTCTCTGGTGCCCTTCTTGATGCGCACCCAGGCGCGTCCCCTGACGTCTACCCTCGTGCGCACCCTGACGCGCATCCTGGCGCGCTCTCTGGTGCCCTTCTTGATGCGCACCCAGGCGCGCCCCCTGATGTCTTGTCTCGTGCGCCCCCTGACGCGCACCCCGGCGCGCTCTCTGGTGCCCTTCTTGACGCGCACCCAGGCGCGCCCTCTGATGTTGTCCCTCGTGCTCCCCCTGACGCGCACCCCGGCGCGCTCTCTGGTGCCCTTCTTAACGCGCACCCAGGCGCGCCCTCTGATGTCGTCCCTCGTGCGCCCCCTGACGCGCACCCCGACACGCTCTCTGGTGCCCTTCTTGACGCGCACCCAGGCGCGCCATCTGATGTCTTGCCTCGTGCGCCCCCTGACGCGCACCATGGCGCGCTTTCTGGTGCCCTTCTTGACGCGCACCCAAGCGCGCTCCCTGCTACCCTTCCTGAAGCGCAGCCTGTGGCGCCAACTGGCGCCTACCCTGCGGCACAGACTGTCGTATCGCCTGGCGTCAGACTGCCCGGCCGAAATGACGGAGGGAGCCTTGCCCGAACGCCCGGCCAAAAGGACGGGGGGAGCCTTGCCCACGTGCCCGACCGAAATGACATCGGCCGCCGGGCGGTGGTGCGTGGCCCTTCACCCCTCGTACCCCCCGCATTCTCTGGCACCATTCCCGCCTGTTCGGCGGCACATGGAACCAAACAAAAGGACATCGGCCGCTACCTGATACAGCGCGGCCCGACCTCCACCGCTGCGGATGAGCAGCTTTCCGTGCTGATATGGCCTCCCTCAGACAACGGAGACCACACGGAGACGATAAGTCACAACCAGAGTGCAGACGCAGCGCTACATGCAGCCGCTCTGCCACCCTTCGGCAAAATTCTTCAAATACACGTCCTGACAGCTAGGCGCAGCCGAGACTGCACCGGAGGGAGGATGTACCGGACGTGATTTGAGCATTTGATAATTGTTTTAAAATTATAATTAATTAATAAATTAGCTCCCGGGGTCAAGTAATTCCAAAGGGATAAAAAACAAAACTTGACCCCTCCACTCCCTTTTTCCTCCCTCTTGAGTACATACCTACACATTCTTTTGTTAATTTGCATAAATTTGTGATTTGTGCAAAGCCTTCTTGGTCTGTTGTACGTACCTACAACCCTTTGACCTTTGCGCAAATTCAAATTTATGCAAAGCCATTCCTATTTCTCTCCATGTACCCAATTTGTGCAAAACCATGCATTGTTATTTTGCACAAATTGGCTCTATGAAACTACACCCATTTTATGCAAAACCATCCTTTATCATTTTGCATAAAATCTTAGCTGTTCAATCCTGTATCTTTCTTACATGTAATTGTGCAAACTCACAAAATAAATATCAAGGGAGAGTAGAGAGTTGGACAGATGTTGCGAGATGGCAAGAACGCTCGGTGACCGCCGACGCGTTCGAAACCTTTGTCCGGTCCCATTCCGAGATCCCAATTCTCGGAATTAAGGGGAGACAAAGGCTAAGACCGGCTGTTTCCCCTTTAAATACTGCCCAAAAATCGCTGGACCGACAGAGTTCCTGCATCCGTCATCTCGCACACATCGGTACCTGCCCTGCGCTCCCCGACCCAACTGCAACCTCGACTTTCTCTTCTTGCCTGGCCGACTTGTTCACCCTTGAAGCATAATACAATTCGAACGCCTTTATCAAGGCGAAGGTACCCCTCTACCCTGCTCCACCTCCCTTCTTCCCCTCGCCTTCACCCGTTTCTCCCTTTACCTACTGCAAGTTGCACTTCTTCTCTCCTCTGGCCGCACCGCCCACCAAGAAGACCCTGCATACAATTTGTCGAAACGTCTTTTTCAAGGCGAAGGTACCGCTGCGCTCCACCTACCTCCCTTCCCCGTGCCACCGATCCATTTATCCCTTTCCCCACATTTCTCCCCATTTTTCCCTCACTTTTTCCCCACTTTTCCATCTCCCTACCATTTTTCTCCCTTTCTCCCTAGGCGTCGAAACGGCCAGCCGGCAACTTCCCACTTCATCGTCTGTGCGGCGGGCGACTACAGTGCCTGTCCCGTACAAAGACAATCCATAACCAAATACAAATATTTTAAAAAACTACAGGCCACCTCAGAACAGGAAATCCTAGTGAGGAGGTCTGTGAAAAAAAAATGAATCCATACTTATTATATACATCATACATACATGTACAAACCTTGTTATTGAAATTAAAAAAAAAAAAAAAATTAAAAAAAAAAAAATAAAAAAATTAAAAAAAAATTAACGAATAAAACAAACGAACGTTAAACTAAATTAACGAATTCTTTCCTTATTCAAAATATATTGTTAACCAATATTAATGCACGTTTTCAAAAAATCAACGAAATGGACAAATTCTTTTTGCATGAAAACTACGCTAATTAGCGCGTAGTCCGGCGACAGTTGCGCGGACACCATAGCATATCTCTTCTGTATTTGAATATCTTTGGAATAGAAATATTTAGCGTTTAAAAAATTGTTTTTAATTTCGATGTCACAAACTATTTCACTGGCATTTAACCGACCGTGTTTGAACTTGTTTAAAATTTCAATTTTATTTTTTGTTGATATTAAAGTTGTGGAATTACGACGAATGCCCGAATTTGCTATAAAGCAGTAAGTTAACGAGATTTTTTAACAATTTATTTATCTTATTAAATTTAGGCTAGGCACACATTATACAACATTAATATATAAAATCATGGACATAAAATATTTATAGGAAAGGGGGGAGGTATTTCATCATCCTCCTGGTAGCATATATCCATGAGACAACGTAAATTTTCGATTTATAGTTATATTATTGCAAGGCGAAGGGTCGAGAGAGTCTGCATGAAGAGTTTAAAAGGTCTCGGGTTAATCCCCAGTCAAACAAATGTTCTTTTTTTAAAGACTTTTTTAAAGTTCACAGCAGTTTACGAGTCAGACCCTGGGGAGGAAAGTTCTATCCTCGGTCAAAACCAAAAAAAATGTTTGAAATTATCTACTAGCCGGCCCAAGACATGGCGCAACTAGGGCGAAAATTTAAAATATATGAATTATAGTAAAAAAACTTTGTACCAACCTACTTTACTTTACTTTACGTACTGTTTACACCAAGTGGTATAAACATCAACATGTTTATACCAATTGGTGTAAAGACATGGCGCAACTAGGGCGAAAATTTAAAATATATGAATTATAGTAAAAAAACTTTGTACCAACGTACTTTACTTTACTTTACGTACTGTTTACCACTTGGTGGCCATTTTAAAAGGGAGTAAGTGAAGGGGGTTTCACGTTTCATGATTTTCTTTCATTTCGTATTAGTTTTTTATAAAATGTGTTTTAATACAAACATTATTCATTTATGATTTGTTAGTAGTTATTATGCATTTACAAATAACCTATCAGTATCTGAATCCTTAAATACCATACTAAATATTTAGTTGCATGGTTGGTTAGTCTGGAGTCTCGGGACCGGATACACCAAAGAAGTCTCGCTCTCACTCTCTCATTCTGTCACAGTCTCTCCCGCAGTGCGAGTGTTACCAAGTAGTACCACTCATAACCAGAACCACAAAAGAACAATCAATATTACTTTCGATTTTTTCACCGGCCGGGTTTGAAGTTACAATTTAAATGTGAACAAAACAAAGAATTTTAATACAAAATATCTATTAACTATTACCCAAATCAAAAAGGTTTCTTTTCTACGTAGTAGGTATTTAATTACCCGTGTATATCCTTTTCATATTTTAGAAAACTATGGAGTGTTGAAAGTAGAAATGTCTATCTACCTCTCTTCTTTTACCTTAAATTTATTGTTTTGGTGCGCGGTGACGATAAATAAATGGGTGCAGCTATAATATAAGTCAACTTTATTTATTTATGCTTTACTGAATTGAATAATTATTAAATATTGTTTTCGTGTTTTTGAAAAAAACTGTATGAAATGTGAAAATTATAATATATTATTTTTAAAAAATCTGAGGATGCAGTTCACACGCGGTAGAAGTGAAACCTCCAGAAAACTAAAGTAGACGAAAGTGGGTAGATTACGAAGTCCCGCACAAAAAGTAGACCGATTATTATACTACCTCATACCTCAGTCTAAATCCTATAGGTGTACCTATGTGTTTGGCTCTTTTTGGTGTCGCTATTTTACGTTTCAAATCACAAGGTTGAGTACAACATTTTAGTCGAGTTTCAAATCACAACGGTATTAAAGAATTTTTCACTTCAAAACACAAACTGGTGGTATAGGGCCCCAGAAAATAGTTAAAACAATGGCACGTCCAATTTCACAATTTATTGCTAATTTCTCCCGTCATAAAGACAAAAGCAAGGCCAATCGCCAAGCGCCAAGTGCCAAGCGGGGAGCGGGGAGCGGGGAGCGGCGAGATGCCATCAATAATAATATAATGAATGTGTCGTATACGGAATACGGTGATCCTACTCCTGCCAGTCCTACCTCCTACTCGTCTCGTACCTCGAATTCACAAGTTAGTGTCGTGTCGTAACCTTTTAACCGCAGTCCGCACTAACTTAACTCGAATGGTTTCCCCGCGCGTAGTTTCATCATCGCATCTTCACCTTGCTTCTTGCTTCTTGCTTCTTGCTTCTTGCTTCTTGCTTCTCGCTCTCACCAGTTATATTTATGTCATTTTTAAGTTATTGGATTCGAGCCGTACCTAATGCGCTGGAAATACAGAATACTGAAAAACACTACTAAAACGACGTGGCCGTGTTTCGTTCCAAAAATGTGGGAGATTTTCCCTTAAATTTCAAATACAGAACTGTGCACAGAAAGGCGAAATGTCGGTTATGTGTAAGAGAGATAAAGCGCTTGTTAATTGGCTAGAACCAGAAGGTAATATGGTAATGGCATCATCGGTTTCGTGCAAGGCATTTCTAGTGTGTATTATCTATTCGGTTGTTGGAAAATAGTCTGGTAATTTTCGGTGACAATGTGGACTTATTGCAGTCTTCTGTTGCACCAGTAACCTTGGGAGGTTTTTTTAACAAAGGCTTTCAATTGCTATCATTGTCATCTAAGTCACGTAAAATTTCCCAACCAAATTTAATACGGCGGGGTCTCGGTATTGTCATTTAGAAGGTTCTCATTTCGGTTTGGAATTGAGCAATTAGTGTTAAAAAAATCGGAGTGACCACGAAATTGGAAAGATATTCACAAGTTGCTGCTAAAATGGAATCTCTATTATAACCCATTACCCACTTCGCCAAAACAAAACACAATGAAAAGTTGATAAGTTTGGCGGAAAGCGAGCAACCCACCTACTACCGACGACTGGCCGTGTAATTTCCGAGCTATTTTCTCGTCACCGAAGCACTCAACACTCGCTTCCTGAAGGCTACGCGAAGCTGCAACCTTCGCCATAATATTTAACATGTTGCAAATGACCGTGAAATCTGAAAAGTAGACAAAATATCTTCCGGGTAACATGTGAAAGTGAATATGTATTGGTACAAGCGCATACCTACAATTCGTTATGTACAATGCGAATGTGTAGGTACGTGGAGCGTAATACGTACACAAAACACAGACGTTATTTAGAGTTGTTTGTGTAGCAAGAAAAACTTTAATCATTTTACGTAGGTACGTATACCAGATGGGAATACTGCATGCCGGTCGGTTGTCTGTTTAAGTTACCTGTATTATTTATTGAAAGAAACTGTATTCGGTACGTTTCTGCAGTGTATTATACCAAATTTCAATATTTTGGGTTCATTGCTCATCGCTTGTTGAAAATTGTGTGAACAAAATTTGCAGTCAGTTCATCAATATTAAAAAAAAGTTTAATATGTTACTTTTGAACATATCAATGACGTTTGTTATATCAGAAGTGGACGAATATTTTAGAAGATAGGTAGTAAATAATTGTAGTTGGAATTGTTTCCGTAAAACGCTATAGGTTCCTACTGCTTGTTTCTGTCCCTCCTGCCACGAGCCTCGAGCAGCCAAAAAGCAATAACTCCAAGCACACTTTGTTAATGTTTTCCGCAACATGTTTGGAGAATAATGTAACGTGGGCTGTTTGTATAATGGAAGGATAGCAGGCGGGCGGAGATTGGTGTTACATATTTAAATGATGTAACAAGTTTAGTGTTTGGGTTCCTTTAGTAAAGACAATAATTAAACACTACAATGTTCTCCGTGAATCGATACCTGAAAAAGGACATTTCGGACTAAAATGGTAAAATCTATATTTTTCTCTCCACAGTTAGTTAGGCTGAATATCTGTGCAGAGGTTTAAGGAAGCAAAATTGGCCTTGATTCTTATTCTTTGACAAGCCACGGGAGACTCCGGCATCGTCAGGGCCGGATCTACGAAATCTAGCGCCCTGTGCAGTAGGTACCGATGGCCCCCCCCCCCCCCCCCTACATTTTTATTTTGATTAAAAATTCGTTTACCCCAATTTTTTTTTTTCACTAATTTATCAAATAAAATCAAGACATATAAAGGGTGTAACCCTATCTAAAGTTTTCGAATAAATAAGCCACGATCTATGTAATTCTTCTCCATTAGGCAGTTTCTTGTAATAATACTTAGTATTAAATTTACGCTTGTTCGTAATAGGAAAATGAAAACCTTTCAATTGTACAGGACCTTCCTGAACTAATAAACTAATGGAATTTTGAGATAACTTTGGCCAGCATCCGGGATCTTTCAATTCAAGCTCTGAAAACAGAATTAAATTTAAACTGCTATCAGTGACGTTATTTTTATCTTCTAATAATTCGACCGGAGGAATTTGTGCGATAGATATCTGTTTAGATGTGCTCGGGACCATTGTAACGTCATTGCGCGGGACATCACTTTTTATCGGTGCTGGAGAAATTGGAATAAAAAATTCCCAATGGAAACGAGTTTTTTTATGTCATTATGCTCTTTAATTCTAAGTTTTAGATTCTGCGAGCCTGAAAGTTTTTTTTTTAATTATTGTTCTATTCATTGTAATCCACAATCCACAACCTCTAACAACCAATAGAAATGTAGTTATAAATTAAAAAATCTAATAATAATAATAATATAACCTCAAATTTGTACCTTGCATTTCCATTTCCCCTGTGTTCTGTGTTGAGCGAACAAACACGAACGTATCAATGGTATCAACGGCTTACGAAAGACGCTTACACTGATTATTACTGACTGTAAAATAACAAATCTAATAGAAATTAATTGTAGGTACATTTAACGAACTTGAACATTTAACAACTGTCAAATCAATGATGAAACTGTTCTGTTGCAAGCCGTGCGATGTTTATGCTAATGGAATTTACTGAAGATTTCATAAGAAAATGGTCTTTAAGTCCCTTCTCCTAGAGACTTAATTCGTACAAAAGCATTTTGAAAGGCGCCGACGGTTGGTTTGTTCTCTTGAATAAAAGTACGGCGCTGTGATTGGTTAATGAATTTGGATCGCACTCATTCGTCGTAAAAGACAGTAAAAGATATATGGAAAAATAGATCTTACGTTTAAATTAAATATATGGAATTTGTAAAAAAATTCTGTAACTGACTATAAATTCGTAAATCGTTGAATTTCGTTGAATTCAAACCAGATGCGAGCGCAGTCTGTATCTTTGGAAAGTGTTGCTAGAGCGTAATAATTATTTCGTACTATGGGAAATTTTTAAACGATTCAGGGAATATTATAACAAATTTTTAATACAATATTTATTTTCTCACGGCGCCCCTTCGGAGTTGGCGCCAGGTTTTTTGCACGTTTTTGAACGTATGGCAGATCCGGCGCTGGGCATCGTCCATTTGCTAACGCCATCTTTCTTTTACTTCATTGTGTTACCGTTGAAATCCACATTCATTTTAAACATCCCCGTGCTAAATTTTCATTCAAATTGTAATAATAATTAGGTTATTGCAAAAAACTGTTAACTCCGATAATATTTTTCGGCAAAAAAACATTTAAACTTTTTTGTTCAATGTTTCTTTAACTCGAACAAAATAGGTATTTGGGCTTTTTAGGATCTGTCACAGATCTTAGGAAAGAGGCTAACATTTTGTGATTTTTCTCACGATTGTTTCATGCTCCATGCGCCGTGCCCCGTGCGCCGTGCCTTCAACTTCTTGACCCACATACAGATGGCGCTAGTAAAGTTCTCTAGCGACACTTCGCAAAACAATCCAGCATTTCAGTTTCTTCAGTTCCCAATTGCAATCCATCCGAGGCGCACGCGCTAGACTATTCTGGTCTCTTTCTGGCATCCTCGCCCGTGGGAAGTCATTTAAGGAAGCACCAATGGTTGCGCCTTTGCACTCCTTTGCAGGCCGAGTAGCTACTTTTCTTCAATAATTAATACAAGTAACAATCATTTACGACTTACTTACGGGGAGAGGAAAAACATGCACAAACAGGTTATTGGGTTCTCAATTTTAGTTATTTAATAAATAGCAAGATCACATCCCGTCAAAACTAATCAAGATCCGTGAAATTTTGAATTTTGTTAAATGTACCTTACTTTAATGCATCTTTTACCTTCTCCGCTGACGTAAATGGTTGTATATTATTGTAGGTAATTACTTTTAAGTAATTTACAGAAATATCACCAACTATAATTGATTAAGTGTATTTGAATGATAGACATTGTGACGAACGAACACTACAAACAATGGTTTCTCTAACTGAGAACAGGTTTACCGAAGTAATTATTTATTTGACGTATTTTAAATAGGTAAATAATTTTAATATAATATTATATGTGCATATAAATGTTATTTAAAAAAAAAATACTATGTGAATGTAAAGCAATCAAAATTAAATTTGTTAAATTTTGCAGCAAATTATGCTAATTGTATCATTTAAGTTGTCGGATGAAACGTTAAAAATAATATTTCAATAAACGCCGATTAATCGCCACTGAAACTGAAACCGAACTGGAATATTTAAAATATACGTGAGATTAGATCGGTGTGGATGGACTCATAAGTTCGCCACTCCTAGACACACTGACCCTCAGATTCCCACCCACGCCTCTTCCCTCTTTCCTTCCCAGAACTTCCCTTCCTTCCTTTCCTTAAAAAAACCTATACACAGCATTCCTTCAAATGATAAAGGATGATGGAAATTATTTTCCTCAGTGACTCCTGTGTGAAGCTAATGTGAAAAAATCCCATGCTGATGCAATCTTTTCGAAAACGCACTTGTATTTGATAAAAGTAATATTATAATCAGCCGTAAGTATTTTCCCCGGAAAAGCTACTATGGGCTGCTGCAGCGCAAGTTATGTTAAAATTGCCACCATCTTTAACCGGAACCGGAACATAATGTGCAGGTCACTCGTAGTAAAAGTGAATCCTTTAGAAAACTAAAGAAGATAAGAGTGAGGAGGCTACGAAGCACCGAACAAAGAGGAGACCGATTATTCTATCTCATTCTCTCGCAGGCTTAATCCTGTAGATGTGTAGATGTATGTGTTTATCTCTTTTCAGTGCCGCACTTTTTCGTTTCAACGAGTTTCAAATCACAACGGTGCTCAAAAAGTTTTCATTTCAAAAACACAAAAAGTCGTAATGCAAATTTATTTATTTATTTTTACGTGAATACCTCACAAGAGTCCCATCTGCTGCCGTCTGGAGCCAGTGAGACTATGGCATCCCCAATTGGGTTATGCTGTGAGGCTGAAGGTAAGTGAGGAGGGGAAGGAGATGGGAACAGGAAGGTGGGGAAGTACCTGACTATTTAGATCTAGTCAGCAAACACGGCTAAAGGCATTTCAAGTGACGTTTCAATTCTGAATGGTGGTCTTACACCAGGGCGATACTGAGAATATCTTCCACTCTGGAGCGTGTCATAAATATATTATTTTAGATAAATTAATTGTAAAATAACGCAAATTAATCACACAAAACTTATTTATCCACGCCGGAATTCGATCCCGCGACCTTCGGATTACGAGTCGAGCGCCTTACCCCTCGGCCATGGAGGCCGTCAAATGGCCGTGTAGTCCGAGTCCAAACAGGATGTCGCTCCGCTCAGTCAATTATATCTTCCGCAACCTCAAACGATTGGTTTTATTAAATTTCAAATTTTAACTTCTCTGAATTACTTCAACATTACATTTCTCTAATTTATATTCGTCTTTAGAGAAATTAGCATAGACATAACTGGCACACTGGATGTTGCGTGCATTTTTTGATACGTTTACAATTACGTTTATTTTGTTTATCTGCCAGCTATCTATTGAATATTTTTATGTAATATAATGTGTTATGTTATGGTTTATTTTTATAGGGTTGTGACCTGTTTTTTAAAGTACTTATGTGATGTTATCAATCTGGTAATGTTTCAAATAAAATAAAACATACTACTCATTACTTACTGAGTAATTTCATCATGTAACCCTAAAAAGCTTTCAATCCGACTGTTCGACTAAGTTTGTATATGATAACATAATCTTTTTCGGCAGAAAAAATATTTTTTAATTTACTGGAAAAGGTACAGATATCTTTCCTTATCTCATACATTACTTTATATTGTTGATAAAAAAAAAACATAAGTTACTTTAAAAAATATATATATTACTTTTTGGTTTTGCCGTCCAAAAGTTTGAATAGAATTTTAGCAGCATTAATGTTGGATCTGTGGCTTGCGCCTGTCCCTGTAAGCTGGCCCGTTGCAGCGCGATTGCGCATTGTACGTTGCACAATCATCTGAGAGAGAGAGAGAGAGAGATCTATACTATGGAGTACTAACTGCACCTACCTATAATATATTGTAGTGTGTACACTCTTAGACTGGTACTGCACAACTATTACGGTGCAGTGTGAAGCTAGATGATCGGTAGCTACTAAATTCGTACTCAACTCTGTACGAAAGCGAGAGTGCAATGGGCCACTTTGATAGGCTCCATCAGACTCGTAGGTGACAAAGGAACTACATACATTTTGAGAAATGGGCTTCATGTTTTATTTTTAAAAATTGCATTTAAGTAACTTTTTACATAGTGCCAAGTTACCCGATAACCTTCGCGGCAGCCGCGCCTGTCCAAAGTCATTCGTTCCGGATTCCGTAACACAACGCAAATCCCATCTTCTTAATCACGAGTAGGCACTAAATACAGTCTCAGTGTTCTAAGTCCAAGATCGTTTAACTATTTCTATAAGTACCTATTGAAGCATGCTCCTAACCTAATATTCCTGCAAATTTTTTGAACTATTCATTGACATTATATACAGGTAGACACTTGAACAGGTTCAGGTTATCCTACTCCTAGAGAGGTTTTCGTGAAAAACCCCAAAACTATGCATCGACAGAAATGTATTCATACACTTACCTTTTATGTTTCAATCTTTAAACCAGTTTTGTAAGATTTTATTATGTGTTTTCCTTCAATTTGTATTAATTATTAATTGTTATTACCTACTGTTAGTGTGATCATGTATGTGGAAGTAAAAAAATAACAAATACTACACGTACACGTCAAATAAAGTATAAAATACCAACATACGTATTATGCAAAAAAAAATTCTTTGCATTTGCTGATTTGTTAATTCCGTACGTTTTATTTTTTTTAGTTGACGTCTCACAGAATCTCTCCTCCCTTTCGGTACAGTGTACATAATGGCTTATAAAGATAAACCATCATGGGCGTTAATATGTTTATTTTTAGTACAATTAGGTTTTACTGTAGGACGTTGGCAGATTTGTTAAATTTTCAATAAAAATTTTGTATTCTACAACATATATTTCAAATCATATAATCATGCAGTAAAATAAATCAATGAATTATCTAGGAAAGCTATGATTCAGAATTTTAATTTTAGTTTAAATAAAATCATTTAAAAGAAGATCTGCACACGTGCTTTGTAACAAAAATACTTCAGTTTGTCTTACAAACTGGTATATTTTAGATTTTTTTACATTCTTATTTTGCTTAGACATTATTGAAAAATTATAAATACTTATGATCAAAAATAATTACAAAAATAACACAATTTTAATGGTTTTATCATCACGCCTTTGAGCAGTTTTGAATATTGGTTTAAATTATAGCAAATTTGGAATGAAATAAAATCGATATGGAGTTATAATTTTCTAGCTTTTTCCCGCGGCTTCGCTCGCATGGTATTAGGGGATTCCCACTCGGCCTCCTTCACCTTCCCTCTCCCCACTCCACTCCCTCCCATCAACCCCCCTCCCCCCTCCCCGTCCACCCACCCCTCCCCACACTCCACTCCCCCATCGACCCCTCTCCCCCCTTCCCCCTCCACCCACCCCTCCCCCTCCACCCACCCCTCCCCCTCTTCTCCCCCCTCCACCTTCCCTCTCCCCACTCCACTCATCCATCAACCCCCCTCTCTCACCCCATCCTTCTCCACCGACCCCTCCCCCACCCCATACCCCTCCCCACTCCACCTCCTTCCACCTTCCTCCTTCCCTCCCCCCTCTCCTACCCACTCCGCCTCCTCCACCTTCGCTCACTCCACTCCACTCCCCCCATCAACCTCCTCCCCACTCCCTCCACCAACCCCTCCCCTCACCCCCTACCCCTCCACATTCCCTCTCCCCAAACCACTCCCCCTATTGACCCCCTTCCCCCCCACCCTCTACCCCTTCCCGCACTCTCTTCAGTCCTTCCCCTTTCCCCTTCCTTCCCTCCCCCCTCTCCCACCCCTAACCACCACCCCCTACCCCTCCCCACACCCTCCTCCATCCTTCCCCTTTCCCCTTCCTTCCCTACCCCCTCTACCTCCCCTAACCCCCTCCCCCCTCCGCACTTCCCCTCTCATCTCACGCATTCCACACATTCATTCCAAATACATTCAGTTTTCAAACTGCTCGCGTGCCACCTATTATAATTTTTTATACAAATTTCATAATGCCAGAACTCAACGGTGGTTTCATACAAAATAACGAAAAAAAATTAATCCAATTCGGTGCAGTCGTTCGGGTTTATGCGCATACGTACATTTCGGTGATTCATTTTTAGAGATAGCCGCACAGATCCGAATACTTTCTCCCTCACACGCATAGCGCCGTCTCGCTCGGCGACTTTCGGCTCACCACCCGCACTACCCCGCCCCAAAGGGTATAAAACACTGTGCAGGCCTATATGGAGCCAGAGTATCCAGTCTCTCCTCCCCAGTACAAAGTCGAAAGGGCCCTTTGGGTCCTCCTTGGGAATTCAAGTAACAGCGCCCTCGGGGACATTACTTATAAGGAAGCCTTAACCTTCCTCCAATCCTCCCCAGTACCAAGCCGAGAGCGCCCTCTGGGTCCTCCTTGGGAATTCAAGTACCAGCGCCCTCGGGGACATTACTTGTAGGGAAATCTTAACCTTCCCCCAATCCTCCCTAGTACCAAGTCGAGAGAGCCCTCTGGGTCCTCCTTGGGAATTCAAGTAACAGCGCCCTCGGGGACATTACTTGTCGGGAAAACCTTAACTCAACTAAGAGACCACGGGTCTTCTGTTGAGGTTATTACGCTAAGTGTTGTTACGGAGCGCATTTCCGGTTTGACAATATTAAAGAGTTACTTTATGACTCGCGCGCCGCAGTGTTTCCGGCCGCTCGGAACAGCAAAGCGGCGATACGCGTTCGAGCCCCACAGTCAGCGCCCAGCCTCAGAGCACCGAGCACGTGCCGCTGTGTGCCGCTCGCTCCATACGACCGACGGTAGAATCTCGTGGAACAATGGCGCCAGACACGTGTTGTAACCATGTATTCGAGGACTGGAACATCAGAGTTCGTTGCCGAGTCGAACACGCCTCTCACACCACCCTGTAAGTGACTGCATTGCCGTATTCCCTCTTTAATAATGTGTCTATTCGCTGTGTTAGTGATTGCCTCGCGAAACCCACCCGGGATGACGAAATTGAGAGATCATGTTAGTTCTAAAGTTCAGCTAGGTCATTGTCATTGTGTTCATACTACATTGTTGACCCCTGTGATTACTGTTGTACCTGTTGATTCTACAATATATGACCTTTTCCTCTATTAACTGTTGTTATTCCGCTACGGTGGAGGTACCCAGGGCGACGCCCCGCACTGTATATTGAGAGATGGAGCTTACCTGATAGCCTACCGGCGGCCTCCGCTCTGAATAGAGAGGTCTCATATGCTTTTTCCGATTTTGCTAGCCTCGGGCATGTTGAGACGATATTGTTGGGGGTACACACCGCGCCTACCCCAGGCCCCACGTGTGTTGTAGCCCAAACGCACCACAGGCCCCAACGTACCAGTGTTTAGCGAGAACGTTAGTGAACATTGTTTAAACTCTAAGTGATTTTACTTTGTGCTACAACTTTCCTGAACTCTGTTTTTTACTATAAGCTGTGAACCCTGTATATAAGAGATATAAGCTGACCAACGCTGAAAGACTATTTTCTTATAAATACCCTGCCACAATAGTCATTAACAAAGCACTCTTTTTAGAGTGAATTGCCTAATTTAAAAAATAAACATCGTTTCCAAGGCGACAATTGGTTCGCTTTTTTCTGACGTTTGCAATAATTTTGGACGAACACGCTAGACTCGCGTACAACATTAATACTCGTACCTAAACGGCTTCCTTTTTTATTGGTTTAGTTGCCGTGCGTTCATAGTACCTATTATATCTTCAAAAATCGCTCACTCCTTTCAACAACGTCATATATCAAAAATCGTCAATTTTGAGTTATGCATGTTTTCGGAATGCCCATAAAAAGTACTATATCCCTGCAAAAGTGGCGTAATTTTAACTTAATATTTGGCCGCTAGAAGGCAGAAAGTGTTGTTGTCGCATTTTGAAGAAATTCTAGATTTTTCTTTTCAAGCCTGTCACAAGTTAGTTGTCGTTGACCTATTTAGCAGGAAGGTCCATGTCGCTTAGTGAAACGGTGTACTATTTCGTCAGAAAACAGTATTGCTACAAGGTAAGAGCATTTTTTAATCTTAGTTTTTTTATCAAGAATGCAGTATTTTGTTTAATGTCAGTATTGTAAGGAAAATAAATAGCGTCCTGTCATGGTTTATGTTGATTTTTGACGTTCTTGCACTGTAATAGCGTGACACTGATTGTACTATTTTAACTTATGACACTATTGTCAATAAAACTTTCTTCCCCAGACAATGCGGATTTGAACCAATTTGTTTTATGACATTCTTCCAAAGAAAATTTGGCCGTTATTAGGAAAATGTGCAGTTTCATTTAGAAATATTTCATTATTGTCATTAAAATAATCTACTGTTTGTAAGTTGTCACATATTCCAGCATGGGTTTCTTTGTCACAAATACTTCTTCTATTTATTTGTAATTTATGTTTATCTTTCCAGATTGATCATGACTTCTCGAGGGAAAAAGTTGATAAACTTATGTTTATCTAGAAATTCATCCATCTTATTATTTATTATTCTGAGTCCTGTTAAAAAAGGTAAATGAAAAAGGAATGAATCCAACTGGAAGAGAAACATATTGAAAGCAGCTAGAAATAGTGGAAAAACGTAAGAGAGTCATTAAAAAAAAACCAGTGAAAGAAGCAAGAAAAATGAAACCTCCTTATAAAGATGCATGCCGATTGAAGTGCTCTGAAAAATTTTCTGATAAAAGGAAGAGTATTTTCGATGCGTATTGGAACTTGGGGGACATAGCCAAACAAAGAGAGTTTATTCATAACTGCACAACTGAAATTAAACCTCAGTATTGTTACGTGCGCGAAGGTGGACAAAGGCCACGAAGGAATTATAATACTGCATTATTTTTTTAATCTTGGTGACATACGTTTTCGTATTTGTAAGTTTTTAAAAATCACTCTCTAGACATTAATGACCGCCCTATTTGCACCGTCTTTGAAAAGAAAAATAAACTGGCAGGCGCCATGATGGCCGATGATAAAAGAGGAAAGCACGGTAATAACCCCAAGACGGATGAAACTGTTAGGAATAGAGTTACAAACCATATCAACAGAATTCCTAAAATTGAGACTCATTATACACGCAAAAACACCACGAAACACAACATTGAAGGGGGCAGAACTATAATTGACATTTACAACGATTACGTGAGTGCCTGCAAAAGAGATAAAATTACCTTCTGTAACTTCAATTACTTCTATAATATTTTCACTAATGACTGTAGTTTTTTCCAGCCTATAAGAGATCAGTGCGAAACATGTGTTGCTTTTGAGAATGGATCAGAGATAGATAAAGTTAACATTACACATAAGCTTTTAATCAAAGGCCATACACAAAATGAAGGAGATTCCGTTCATTTATTGATTGAATGGAAAATGAAACAAGAACTCAAAAGTGGGCCAATTTATACGCCAGAAAGTCTCATTTCATTGATCAGAATAGCAAAAAGAACGGGTCAACCATTTTCTGTAAATGAACTTTCCTATGAAGACTTCTTTGATTTAAAACTTTTGGCCTCTGATATTGGTCCTCTGCGTATCCTAAAAAATAAGCAAAACCAACCTGTTAATCTTAAAGAGATTAAAGTGATGCGAGTTCAAAGAGATTCTCGAAGTTCGTTTTTTTATAAACTTTCTTATGGAGAATCAGACTTTATGAAGGCCATAATTAGGTATAAGGAAACCCAAGTCAAGTAATAATATCCCGTTAAAACCTACCTTCATCCAAAAACCTAAAATTTCTGAGGCCAAAAAGAATGACCTAATGCGACTTATTAAAAAGAATTTAATACCAAAAGTTTACAAAACTTTCTATGAAAATCTTTAAATTAATACAGCAACTGTGCCTTTAGTGTTATCAAAAAATAGTAGATATAATTCATCGGTTTATTTTTTGTTACTTTTATATTATTATGCTTTGTATGTATTATCCATGTACGAGCATTGTAATTGTTCCCGACTACTTTTCGGAATTTGTCTGAGAATATAAAATTATATTTCCTCTATCTGTGTTTTATATTAACAACTAAATTCCTGTGCCTTTTCCACACCCATTTTTTTATTCAAACTGAAAGATGTAAAGTAATAATCTAAATTAGGTAGGTATGCCTGTTTGGAAAAAATTACCTTAAGATATTTCAATTTCAGACTTCCGAAATCTATTTGTTTTAGTGAAAATAACGACATATTTTGACATATTCCAGGCACCATCAATGGAATTTTGAACAAGAACGTCATAAATCAAAAGGTATTGTTTTAAAATTTAAAAATATATACTTAATATTATTCAAACAGAGAAAAAACTTCAGGTTTTATCTAAGAAGATCTGTTGCATAATACAAAGTACAAAAGGTGGCTTGATATTTATTTTTAATACATTTTATTCTATTTTTAAACTTAAAAAACGCTCTCCTGAAAAATCACGTTTTTTGATATATGACGTTGTTGAAAGGAGTGAGCGAAATGTGTTGCGTACTTACTGAAACTTAAATGTAAACGTCCCCTAAAATAAAAATCTTCTGAGGTGATAAAAAACTAACCAATCTAATTTGTTGATTAAGAAAACGTATTTATTACTTAGAACCCATCAGGTAGTAGGAAGAAAGGTAATTATTTGTATCTTTGGGGATAGCTGGTACTCGAAACCTAAAACGAGAATGCTTTTATCCCTATTGCAAGTTTTTACCATTGTCAGTCTATTTACTTCTCTAATATGCGCCCACTCATAGATACAAATATCCCCTTGCTATTTTGTGCAAGTCTGCTGATAGGTTAATATCATCATCTTCGCTTATGCGATGTACCTATCCGATATATTATGTCAAACCTAAACGAAACCATTTTCTCATATATTTTTTCCGGTATGATTCCGCTTGGAATCGAATCTGAAACCAGGCCAGGAAAATACCTAATAGCATTCTAGATGAATTTTCTTAAGCCCTTGTACTTATCTTATCTTTATCCTATAGGTACCCTTGAAAAAATATTGAGTAATACATGTATCTTTTTTTAAATACGATTTCAGTCACCTCGTTATGAATTTGGTTGGTCACCCGACTCGATTGGCAACTGCCGACTGCCAACTGCAGATTCGACTGCCAACTGTCGACTGCCGGCTGCCGTCTGCCGACTGCCGACACTGCCGACATGAAGATGGTCATGGTTTGGTCAGTAGGCAAATTTCCCTCGGAGATGAAGTAAACAAGTGAAAACACAATAAGATTTCATCGTAAAACGCCACATAATTGTTATCGCCACATCGTTATAAACGCCACAATAAATGGAGATGAACAAATACAAATGTAGGTATTTAAGAAGTTTTCTGCATTGGGTTTGTACAAAGTAAAAACAAAATAATAATAAGTATTTAACAAGTCTCACAAAAATTAGTTTCAATACGTACCAACGTAGAACTATTGTCACTCTGAGCGCAGAACCCAAAGATATTCTAATTCAAACAAGATCCGCTGTGATGACCGTACGACTGTCGGCGGACTACTACCTAATCGGTGTAGTTTGCATGCGAAAAGAACTTGTTCATTTCGTTAATTTTTTGATGGTGTGCACTAGTATTGAATACGGAGAGAATTCGGTCATTTAGTTTAACGTTCGTTTAGTTTATTCGTTAATTATTTGTTCATTTAGTTTATTTGTTAATTGGTAAATAATATTGGCGACACCCGGAAGCGCAGGCCCACCTAGTAAAAACTGCGTATAGCACATCACTAATATTTTAATATCTTTGGTAAAAACACGGACGCGCAGTCCTGAAATATTATATAATTGGATTATAAAAGTTAGGGTTTGTGTAAGCCCAAGACACAATACAGAATAGAGGATTACCAAAACACAGGTACATTATACCTCCCTGCCCCTGGCCTACCTCAAGTAACCGGTTTTCTTGGTCGTCGCGTGAATTCGTTATTAATATTATTATACATATATACATACATAATTAAATAATAAAATGTGAACAGTTCCACAGTTTTGAATTGAATATAGGGTAATAATATAATTAACAATATTTATTTATTACACGCCTTAATGAGCTTTAACATTCGTTATTTATAAGTTAAATAACACAGTACTTGCTTTAATGCTTTAAAACTAAAAAAAATAAGAAAATATGATATAATGAAAAAAAATGTAACAACAAAAGCATACAATATAAAATAAAATATGTTGGTAAAAATGATAAGAAGTCTAACAAAAAAAAAATAATATAAACAAAATTGCAGAAATTATCTACGACTATTTGGCTGTATAAAAGAATTGGAACAGTTCGTAGGGCTTTGAAGCAAAGAATGGACGGTTACCTCGAGAGTGTTTTCTCTTGGGGTAAAAATTAATCTCGTTGAATTGAATGTTGATAGATTCTCCCATCTTAACAGATGGATCGCAATCTTTAGAGCACAGGCGTCGGGTGGGAATGCTATATTTGTACACGGTTGACATTTGTCACATAAGAACGGGTCGTTTCTTCGACTCGTTCTTGTGTTCAACAGCTCGGCTGTGGAATGATTTGCCGGCCTCTGTGTTTCCTCCTTCCTACAAAATGGGTTCTCTTCAAGACCAATGTTCATTCCTTCCTCTCCTCAAAAAGACCCTCTACACAGCATCCCAGATGACATAAGCCCTGAGGGAAATTATTTTCCTCAGGGCCTCCTGTGTGGAGTTAATGTAAAAAAAAATTGGAATAAACAATGTTTATATTAGAAGGAGGTAGCGCAACACGGCATAACACCCCAAAAACAAATAACGAAAGTGTTTATATTGGTTATTCTTAAGGTGAAATATATCTCGTAGATCAGAATATTTATTTTTAATGTAATAATTGTAGCATAATATTGTAGAAGTTCGTACTGTATGTAGGAATCAATTATTTTTTCTGCCAAGGTTTCTTGAGTTTTTAAAATTTTTATTTATTGTTTAATTTTTTAAATTTTATTTATTATTTTAAAATGGATGCACTAGGTGGAACTTAATAATTCAACCATTTTCAAACCCCCCCCCCCCCCCTCCCCGCCCCCCCGAAGACAAATTGCTGAACAAAAAAAAGACGTATTAAATATTTAATAATTTCAAATACGAGTACGCATTTACATATATGATTTTTCTTGAAGATACATTTTTAATTTCACTAGGAACTAAGCCATAGGAAGCCTTTATATAGCACAATAAATTCTGTGATTTTGATTAATATCTAATTCCTAGAGCATTTTCTGAATTGATTTGTGTTTACCAAAAAAAAAAATTTTAAATTTATTTTTAATTACAGTTGACGCCCCTTGCGTAATACAGTGCAACCATTCCCTTCGTAAAAAGACTATTTAAGTGTATGCCAATGAACTTCCTGTCCCTTTGTTCGAAAGCTTTCTTTTCCGTTTCTCACCGTTTCTCCTGCCCGCATGACAGTCCCAGCCTAGCCAGGTGACTGGTGACTGGTGTGATGGTGTGAGGCACAGAGAAGAGCTCGGTGAGATGGGACGATGCTCGCTGGCTAGGAGGAGTATGAGCAGTGTGCAGTGAACAGTGAGCCTAGTGGAGTACATCGCGTTGCTTCCTACTGAATGAGAATTGCGTTATATCTCACGAGTCCCACGCTTCGACTTTCATAACAAAAAGACGGTCCGCATCTTTCACCAGGTAAAAGGCAAGCGCTGGTTCTCAACCTACACGCACACGCCATTGCATGTTCGGCATCACATATCACATCGATTACTAACACAATTTTATTAGTGCTTAGGAAAACTTTGATATTTATTTACTCATTGGGGAGCAGTAGCTATTTGCATTGCTGAATTCGTTACAAAATCCGTAGGTAATAAAATACCAGAAGCCTTCCTTTGGCTAAAAATGATTATTTATTAGTTAGTTATTGTATTCACCAAGTTTCAGTCAGCATTTGAACAAATTATAAACCACGAAATTGTTTTATGTATTTACATTTAGTAAACAGTGTAAATACATAAAAAAATTAGGTTTAATTATTATTATTGATATTCACTAAATACATATTTAACGAAATAAAATGTATTTTGGGAATTACAACAACTATGTAGTTTAATTGAATATTTTACTAAGCTCTGCATTGAACTTATCAACTTGATACCTATGTTAATTTCAGTTTTTCAGTTCAAAACAAAAATAATATTAGCAGGTAATATAAATAATTTTCTGTATAATTTTATTGCATGTCTTATTTACATTACCTACCTCACTAGTCACTAGATATAACCTGTTCTAAAGTACCTGGGTGACAGAATGTAGGTACAATTAAAATAATTCTTTGCAAATTATTGACGTTTAGATAGTAATTAGATTATTATTTCATCTCAACTCATCGGCAACAAAGGCGTCGTTTAAAATATTCTGTGGATGTGTGTGTGATGATTATTTTATTATTTAAATAACGCTATGGATCCTAACATCTGCAATACATGTCAATCGCAATACCCATATATTTTACACTCTAACTCACTAATTTCCAACATTCCCTGACCAATGTTCCTAATTTAATTAAATTAAATTAGGAATGTGGGAAATGTAAATGTAAATAAATATTATAAATATTTTAAATCGTAATTATCATTATTATCAAGAATAAGCATATTATGGATATGCCAATAACACAGGGACATCCCTAGCTTGTCAGGTGAAATAATATTAAAAAATATTTATGTCTTATATTTTTTAATATTATTTAACCTAAAATGAGAATATTAAATTACTTATTTGCTTCTGATTACATTTTAATATTTCTACGCTATTGTTTACATTTTTTTCTTTGTCATGTTAAATCGCTGCATTAGTCTACATGACCACCCAATGTAGTGATAAAAGTGTGAAATAATGTATAAAACTTAATTGTTGAACGATGTTTTTTTTCATATTTTGTTCGCGTTTCGAAAAATGAGTCAAGAATAAAATACTCGAATTGCGTAATACGAAATGTGGTGCTATTATGGAGATATCACACATAATAAATGTAAGCGCCCTTCAGGTGACATTTCACATAAATCGGGCTATATAAATTATTCAGTAATTATTATTTCCGACGAATCTTCATCAATTTATTTATTATGAGTATTTATTTAGTATTATGATGTCGTTTGAACGACTTTGCAGATATAATAAATAAATTATTTATTTGGAACTACTGATTCTCTAATACCTACCAGACTATTTCTACCTGGTGCCGGAGTGGCGGTGGAGTGTGACTGTGGCTGTGAGTGGACCGCGGGGCGCAGAGAGAGAAGGGGCCCGCTGCAAGATCCCCTCTTACCCCCCCCCCCCCCCCCCCGTATTCATAAAGGTCTATCGCTATTCCTACAAGATTCCGACGATCGCCCATATTTTTTGTTCACTTTCAATTTCGTCGGCTCACCGACCCAATTTACCGCTGGTTCTTTAACTTTGAAAGCAACGCGAGATCCAAGTTCCGGCATATATGTCTAAATACTGTATTCATGAAAATATTCGTTACTCTTGTAGATGAATACTTACCAATTTTTATTTCTATTATCTGTAAAATATCTTTTTTTCTGTATTTTTCATCTCACTTTTAATTTTTATATTTGTACTTTTGAATGTGGCTATAACTTTGTGGTTATCCATTATAGATAAATGAAATAATTCAAGTTTGTTTGAATCACTTTTATATTTGAGTAAATCCGACCGGTTTCTTCAAGGCAAATGTATACTGATTTGACAATTTTGAAATATGGATGGGAACAATGTATTATTATGGTAGGGGTGGAGCCGTTGCTAGGTATTAATGAAGAGTGGGTGGGTAGGGGAACATATCCATGATTGGGCTATAAGACAATATTTTTTGTTTGTTGATAATAGATTCATTATTTTTAAGGGATTTTTTTATTATAGCCCAATCATGGATATGTTCCCCTACCCACCCACTCTTCATTAATGCCTAGCAACGGCTCCACCCCTACCATAATAATACATTGTTCCCATCCATATTTCAAAACTGTCAAATCAGTATGCATTTGCCCTGAAGAAGGAACGGTCGTTCTGAAACCGGTCGGCTTTACTCAAATATAAAAGTGATTCAAACAAAGTTAAATTGTTTCATTTATCTTTTATATTTGTATTTAGTTTGGTTTATCCCTAAATACGTATTTTTTTCTTTCATCTTCTTATGTTTTATTATCTGTTTCTATAAAATAATATTTCATGAATGATTACCACAATACGGGCATTTGCCTACTACGGTAGTTTAAAACACTGAAACAAAAATTTATGAAATAATAAAAAAACTCACTCAAAGTTTTAGACGTTATTAAAAAAAACTTCTATACATTATTTTTTTTGGAATACCGTACAAGAGTTCAACTTGTTCCCGATCGCTGGATATGGAATCCCCAATTGTGTATTTTGTGAGGCTGAAGGTATTCGAGAGGGGAAGGTGATGGGGTGGGGCAGTTCCTGGCTACCTTCAGATCTGGTCACCAAACACGAAATAACACAAATCAATCATATAAAACTTAGTTGCGCACGCCGGGATTTGGATTGCTAGTCGAGAGCCTTATTCCTCGACCACGGAGGCCGCCAATATCAATGTGGAGAGAAATAATAATAAATTAAAAGTTCTTAATTCTAACCAGTGTGTCTACGAGTATTTCGTAAGGCCTCCTTGAACGAGTAGTACGTTTTCAACAGGTAGATAATAATATATTACAATGGTTGGGAAGCTTCGACGGGGGTCTGTTGTGATAGGGCGGGTAGAGGGTAGAGGGTAGGGGGTAGGGGGGGAGGGGGGTAGAGGGGTTCAGGTCCCGATCTGAGAAAGAAGGTATTTATCCTATTTCACTTTTCCCTCTCGTCTAGAACACGTGTTCCTACTTTCGTTTTTTACGCATTCACTCGAGGCAGTAGGATACAGACATGCGTGTGACAGAGACAGAAGTAGCTTTCATAATATATATAATAAGGTCGAATAATGCGAGCGCGAGCTGCACCTACGATAACTAAACGCTGGGATGCCACGGATAGCCACGTGCAGGGGGGGGGGAGTGAGATGGTTGTTCTAGTTAACCTGGTAGCCTTCCTTTTATGATACCCACCGATGTACTTAACTTACTCAACATGTGTTTACAGTGGTCACGATGAATCTTGGCTCTACCTACCTGTCTATAACAGTAATAACTAATATTTTATCAAAAAAAAAATTAAATTGCTATTTTCAAAATTGGAACTGATTAACTGAGAATTCAGACCATCCCGTGATTTTTAATGGTTCGCTAGTAATCATTATATTGTTTTGATAATTGGTTTTCCACCGTTTTGTGACAATTACCTGTGGGGCGCCATACAAATTATATTACATTCTACGCTCTTACTATTAACTACTAGACTAGCACCGTTTGCGCGTTGGCTGGCTTGCGTTGCAGTAAGTTAGTTTAGTTTGTGTTTTAATTTTGCTTATTGAAGTGCTTTTGGGTACGCAATATTTTTTGTAAAGATGTAGGTTATATGTATACGCACTCAACCGCTCCAGGTGAGTATGTACTTTTAATTAATTAATATTGTTATTATCCTTGAATTCGCACTCGTTGCTATTATTTTTATTTTCATCTCCTTTCTTTTCATTAGCTCCACATCAGGGAAATATTTTCCCTCAGAGTCTGTGTCATCTTACGGGATGCTTTGTGAAGGGTATTTTTAGGAATGGAAGGAGAGGAAGTTCTGGGAAGAAAAAAAATAATTAGGGGTGTGAAGGAATATGAGGGTCATCGTGTCCAGGAGTAACAGACGTACGAATCCATCCCTTCAACTGCGGTGTAAGGCGATATAGGGTACCCCTATTAAGTTACCCCATTTGGGGTGACTTATGGCAGAGGTGTCGGTTATCCAATAAATGGTTCCCGGAGTGGCGGTACCAATACCCGCCACACATATGTTTCACTTGAATGTATGGCGTTTAAATAAATAACTAAATAAAATATTTATTTGATCCAGAAGAATAATATAATGATAAAATAAAGTGTTAATCGTATTGTGACGAAGAAAACTTTGTTTTCGAAACAAGTTGATAATATTGATTATGTAGTGGTGTTTTGAACAAAGTTATTTGTTTTCATTTAATTAAAAATGATGCCACAAAGTGTGTTTCCGAAGTTTCAAGAAGTAAAAAAATATGCTTACATTAAAAAAACAATGAATTTTTAAAAATTATTTGTTCAATATATTTGCGTGGGTGCTTTAGATAAGTAGGGTATATTACCAAGATTGTGATTGGGTCGTTCTCAGGGGCATCCCCGAGGAGATCACAAGCCAAGAAATCAGTGATGTCCTTGGCATCAGATACCCAGTCATTTCAGTCCATCGCATGCGTACTGGACTCACCCGCCGCGAAATTCCCCTCATGCTTGTGAACCTAACAAAAAACGACACGGCCAAGAAAATCTTCACGGAGCTGACTTCGATCCTCCACTTAAAATCAGTGTGGAACCCCAACGTAGTCGCCTTTCGGTAGGCCAATGCCACCGCTGCCAGTCGCACGGCCACTCTTCATCGTGCTGCAGTGCCACCCCCGATGCGATGTGGTGAAAACCACACCACCGCCCCCTGCACCAAAACCCCTGACACTCCAGCTAAATGCGCTTTGTGCTCAGGTCCTCATCCTGCCAACTTTAAAGGCTGCCCCGAACACCCCACCCCCCGCTTCCTCAACTTCTCAAACCGCTTCCGCCCCTTCCAACAGCCCCAGTACATACGTCCCCTCATGCAACAGCCTGTCCAGAGACCAAGTACCTGTCCTCGCCCCAACTTTACAAACTTCAACGCCACAAACCCCCATTCACAACAGAATCGTTTAGATCGCCCCCCCATCCCACCCCATACTGAGCCCCAACCACAATCAACAACACCCGCCACCCAACTCCCCCCCATCAGCCCCCTCTGCCTCCTTCCCCCCCTCCCCCCCACTATCCCCCAAGCTCCACCTGCCGCCCCCCTACCCACCCCCCCCTACCATTCCAGCCAACCTAATTCTGGCACTCCAAAACGCAGCCGCGCAACTCGCAAGATCCTTGGAGATGAACACCCGACTTCTCTCAAATGTTCAAATTCTCCTCGACTCAATTCACCAACAATAATTTAACCACTCAATCTCTTTCCACTCTCTCTCCTACATCCAACAAAATCATTCACAAACCATCCAACCTCCAAGCTGCGTATTGGAACGCAGACGGCAAAGTAAAAGTCATGCTACAAACTCCTGGGTTTCATCATCAGAATATGTAAGCAATTTGATGACCCAGATGCAATGATAGCCATGTTTGATGGAGTCATAAGAAGTAATCTGGAGTATGCCAGGGGTATGTGGACTCCACACCAAGCGAAATATATTAATATGCTGGAACATATTCAGAAAAAGTTCCTTAGGTATGTCTATATGCGGATGCATGGAACGTACCCGAGATTCATGCACCATATGAAATTTCTTGAGGCAACAAATAGATTTAGCTTGGAAACTAGACGTTATGCAAATCTTGCAATTCTTAGTTTTAATATAATCCATAATCGTATTGACAGCCCATTCCTCTTGGAATGTTATGGCTTATACGTGCCTGAAAATTTCAGCCGTAGTCGTCGACACGACTTGTTCAAAATACCATACGGCAGAACAGATATTCTAGCACAGCATAGCATGACAAGAGGAATGGTGCTGTTGAACGAAATATCGGAAACACTAGATATATATAACTCTTCTTTAGATAGCCTTAAGATTTTTTTGTATAATAATCATCTTCCTAGGTGTTAAGACTGTCAAAATGAGAAAATTGTACAGTAATTGGATAAAAATCTGTAGTACAGTTTAAAAAAAAAAAAAAAGATTTCCGAGGGGAAATTCATTAATTCCTGATGGATTACAACCTCGACCTTCTCCTCATTAATGAAACCTGGTTAAAACCCAGTGTAAATATTAAATTCCCGAATTACATCACCTACCGCACCGACCGCACACACACCAACGGCGGTGGCACCGCTATCATCATCAAATACTTCATAGACCACTGTTTCGTAAATTGCCCCACGTCAGTAAACATCGAAACCACCGCAATAGTCATCAACACATTAAATAACGGCCCCCTCAAACTCATCTCAGCCTACAGCCCCCCCGGAAGAACACTCACTACCCCTGACCTTGACAACCTTCTAGCCGACCCCCTTCCCACAATAATAGCGGGCGACCTAAATGCGAAACGTAACTCATGGAATAGCATAAAAACCAACCAAAAAGGAAGGTTTCTAGCAAACTACGTAGCCGAAAAATCTCCCATAGTAAATGCCCCAGACATACCTACTCTGTTCCCGAAACAAGGTACCTACAACCCAGACGCTATCGACATAATCATTATGAAAAATTGCCCCCTCCTTCACACCCTTCAACCAGTAAAAAAACTTTCCTCCGACCACGACCCCGTTCTCTTGTTTCTCTCCGACGGCTCAATACCTATAGTACCGTCTCATCAAACCACTCGCAAGAAAATCTTACGGCAAAAACTTCCCAAACTATTAGAATCAGTAAGAATCCAAACTTCCATCACCGACGAAGAAAGCCTAAACCTAGCCACCAAAAATTTTTCCGAAGATGTTAAATCCGCATTAAATCTTGCCACCGTCGAAATCGCGAACGATAAACATAGACCCGACCTACCCGCAGAATTAAAAGAACTCATAAGAGAGAAAAACTCCGCCCGAAAAGAATGGCAAAGATTCTCAAACCCGATCGATCGCATTCGCATGAACCGACTCGCCCACCAAGTCAAAGTCGAGCTCCAAAGATACAGAGACGAGCAGTGGCATGACTTCATCTCCACTCTCGAAGACGACAGATCCGCCTATTGGAAACTCTCCAAATCCCTTAGAAAACCCCCAACCAAATATGTCCCCTTACGGGCCCAAAAGGCACAGTCTATTCCTCCCGAGACAAAGCCGAGACTTTTGTCGACAGCCTGACAGAAGAACAATTCTCGCCGACCACGACCTACGATAACTCTCAATTCGTTGCTACTGTAGAAGCAAAAGCCTCATCCCTCATGAGTGAAACCCCCACCGACGACCAAATCCCCTTCACAACCCCTCAGGAAATCACCAAAATCATAAAAACCCTCAACACCAAAAAATCCCCAGGACCCGACTCCATCTCAAATAAAATTCTAAGATGCCTCCCCTCAAAAGGCATCTGCGCCCTCACAGCCATCAGCAACGCGTCCTTCAGACTCCGAATTTTCCCACAAGACTACAAAGTGTGATATTTTATTATTATTTAAAATTATCAACGGATATTTGGATAGCCCTGAACTTGTGAACATGATAAATTATCAAGTACCTAACAATTACAACACCAGACTCCATGCTCCATTTAACGTAGTTGCTTCTCGCACTAATTTTATGTTGAACTCTTGTCTTCAGAGATTGCATCGTGTGGGGAATGAAACTTGCTCTGTCGATATATTTTTTTATAAAAACATCGCTTCCTTCAAAAAGCGTATATGTATGCAGATGCAAAAATCCTTAAATGTACCAGATTGTTAAAAGTAACAAATTTAATACCCATTGCTCTGTAACTACTTTCATAATATCTACTTACTTCTTTATACATATATGTAATTGCTGTGTACCTTTTATTTTATTTTTTTCCTGATAATAACAAACTAATGTAAAAATCATTAAATGTTTCACATAGTTAACAGTAACAAACTTAATACCCACTGCTCTGTAACTACATTCATGATAACTTCATTCATAGTACCTACTTACTTATTTACATATGTAATTACTGTGTACCTTTTCTTTTTTTTCTCTTTTTCATAATAATAACAAACATACGTACATTTGTGATAGCAAAAAAATAATAATTAAAAAAAAATAATAATAATTAATTACAAGAAAATTACCTACTTTTATATTAATCGTTAAAAATGTTTTACACCACTGCAATACCGGTATGCTTCAAGTATATTTGGAATCACATTTTGTGTGATATTGTGATAATAATTATTGAATATAATGTAGCGTGAGCCCAAATACGAATCCGCTGGTTGAACTCCTTTGTAAACAATTACTTGAATATTAATACCTACTTATGTTAAGCCTACTTATATCTTTCTAGCTCTGTTTATCATTTTATGTACCATATACTTATGATACCGCATACTTGTTATAATGCTCCTGTACAATTTATTTTATATGTAAAAGCCATCGAGGCGTAAACAAACAAATAAATAAAATTGCTGACGTCATTCTCATCCCCAAACCCGGCAAAGACCCCATTCAGGCACAAAACCACCGACCAATCAGCCTACTTCCTTGCACAGGCAAAATCCTAGAAAAACTCATCCTCGCCAGACTTAAAAAAATAGTTGACGACCTCCAACTCATCCCCGACTTCCAACACGGCTTTCGATCGGGCCACTCTACTCTTCACCAACTTTTGCGGGTGGTTGAAGAAATTACAAACGCCTTCAACTACAACCAATGCACGGTAGTCCTCTCCCTAGACGTCCAGAAAGCTTTTGACAAAGTCTGGCACTATGGACTCACTTATAAAATGTTCCTCCTAGGGATCTCCCTCCCAATGATCCAACTCATAGGACATTTCCTCAAAGACCGTAAATTCAGAATTAAACTCGACGGAAATTTATTCAAATTTTATTCAACCATCAGACCTCTCAGAGCAGGAGTCCCTCAGGGATCCATTCTCTCACCAGCCCTCTTTAACATCTACCTAAGCGCAGGGCCGGATCTACGAAATCTGGCGCCCTGTGCAGTAGGTACCGATGGCGCCCCCCCCCCCCCCTACATGTTTATTTTGATTAAAAAGTCGTTCACCCCAATTTTTTTATTATATCTGTTTAGATGTGCTCGGGACCATTGTTACGTCATTGCGCGGGACATAATTTTTTATCGGTGCTGGAGAAATTAGAATAAAAAAATTCCCAATGGAAACGAGTTTTTTTTATGTCATTCTGCTCTTTAATTCTACGTTTTAGATTCTGCGTGCCTGAAAGTTTTTTAAAATTATTATTCTATTCATTGTAATCCACAACCTCTAACAACCAATAGAAATTTAGTTGTAAATTTAAAAATCTAATAAGAATATAACCTCAAATTTGTACCTTGCATTTCCATTTCCCCTGTGTTCTGTGTTGAGCGAACGAACAAACACCATACAAACACTAAACACTGACGTATGGTATCAACGGCTTACGAAAGACGCTTACACTGACACCGTAAAATAACAAATCTAATAGAAATTAATTATACAACTAATAATATGTCAAATCAATAATGAAACTGTTAACAAGTTGCAACCTGCAAATCCTGCAAACCGTGCGATGTTTTTGTTAATGGAATTTACTGAAGATTTCATAAGAAAATGGTCTTTAACTACCTTCTCCTAGAGACTTAAATCGTACAAAATAAAACAATAGCGAGCGTACGCTAACTAAAAGCATTTTGAAAGGTGAAGTCGGTTTGTTTGTTCTCTTGAACAAAAGTACGGCGCTGTGATTGGTTATTGAATTTGGATCGCACCCATTCGTCGTAAAAGACGGTAAAAGATATATGGAAAAATAGATCTTACGTTTAAACTAAATATATGGAATTTGTAAAAAAATTCCGTAACTGACTATAATTTATACCAACCTAATGCGTGCGCATTCTGTTTCTTTGGAAAGTGTTGCTAGAGCGTAATAATTATTTCGTACTATGGGTAATTTTTAAACGATTCAGGGAATATTATAACAAATTTTTAATACAATATTTATTTTCTCACGGCGCCCCTTCGGAGTTGGCGCCAGGTTTTTTGCACGTTTTTGAACGTATGGCAGATCCGGCGCTGCCTAAGCGATATCCCCCATCCTAGCACCCAAAACCATCGCACAAAAATAGGTAAATTCGCAGATGACACCGAAATCATGTCAACCTCAGTGAGCCCAAAAACCGCCACCCATCGAGTTCAATCCCACGCCACAAAATTTGAAGTCTTCTTCAAAGAATGGCGCATAAGCATAAACCCTTCTAAAAGCGCAGCCTGCGTCTTTTCAAAAAAAAACTCCATCCGAAGGCCCCCCAACATCCAGCTATTCGGAGAAAACGTCCCCTGCCACCCAACCACATCTTAAGTCTCGCGGAATCTTTCTATGCGTGAATTCCCACCCATGTAAACCCGTCTATCAACAGCCTCACCCGTTACGACGTAAATGAAACCTCTAAGCACAAAAAACCCAAACAAATTCTCCGTAAAGATCCTCCACCCCTATTGCAGCCATGTCTCCCCCTTGCAAATAATTATATATAAAAAAAAACACCTAAATTCCATTTTATTCTACAAACATAATTTTTAATTATAACTTCATGGCCTTTTTGGCCCGGAGCTCTGTATGCCAGTATGTCAAAAGTCAAAAGTCAAAGATTGTCGATGAGCCAATTTCTTTACAGGTTGTGAAATAAATTGTTTCAGAAGAAGGTTTCAATCTCAGGCAATCCTTTTATTCCTTTCAGTAAAATCCATCAGAGACCTTGGGGTTATGTTTGATCCCAAACTAACTTTTTCTGATCGTACAGGGTGGTAAGGGACGTACTTGACTTACTTAAACCAGTGAATCCTGACATTATTTGGAGTAAAAAATGTAAATTTGGTCTCCGGTGACTTTTTTGAAGACTTTTTTTTTTCAATTTTTTTTCTTTTAAATCAAACAAAAAAAAATTCTTCTGCCTGTAGGTACTGGTCACTCAGCCGGGTGTCCGACGAACCCCCTACCCCGCCTCCAACTGTTCAACAACTACCATTTTTTATGTTTTTGTATATAAAAAAAATATATATTTATATCAAAAATGTCACCGGAGAGTAAAATTTCATTTATTTTATTTTTTATTTTTATTTTAAATACATAAACGGCTATACTGCCTTTTATAAATAAACATATAATAGAGTACATAAACAAAAATTTTAACAAAACAAAAAACGACTTCAAAAAATGCACTAAAAAGTAAAAAAATAATTTCGTATTCTTCTACAACTTCATAATCAACTTACTTTTTCTAATCATCAATATGTAGGTACGATTGTTACTTTTGGAGTCGGTGTCAGTCAAGGTAGGTTTGTAACTACATACATAGTTATAGGTGAGGTGTGCTTGTATCGCACAAGCGACTTGACGAGGTGAGAGGCGAGAGCAGAGCCGCGGCGGCGCGGGGAGCTGTCAAGTGAACCCGCCGGGCCGGGTACCTTTGCTGACACCGACTCCAAAAATAACAATCGTACCTACATATTGATGATTAGAAAAAGTAAGTTGATTATGAAGTTGTAGAAGAATACGAAATTATTTTTTTACTTTTTAGTGCATTTTTTGAAGTCGTTTTTTGTTTTGTTAAAATTTTTGTTTATTTTTTGATTTTTAGTGAATCTGAAGTACACTAACTAATTTCTCTGAATACGGGTAAACCTACTAAACGTACTGCTCATATGAGACAGACATAATTTGACCATAGCGACGTTAAGGTCAAATTAAGAGATTCGGCCGAGTTTCGTTAATTTGTCATGGATCCGATAATCAGAACCTAACCAAACTCTCAATAAATTACCCTTGAAGTACATCCTTTCTAATAAAAAAAGAATCATCGAAATTGGTTGGCGTGATATTGAGTTATTCGTCCATTTGTCGGGCACATACTTATGCAAATTTAAGACTTATATGGTTTTCTCATGGATGCTATTATCGGAACTGGACCAAATTAAAATGGGACCACACACGAAGCATCAGCTTTCAAATAAAAAAAGAATCATCAATATCGGTTCACCCAGTCAAAAGTTCTGGCGTAACAAACATAAAAAAAAAAAAAAAAAAAAAAAAAAAAATACAGTCGAATTGAGAACCTCCTCCTTTTTGAAGTCGTTTAAAAAGTAAGAAAAATAATATCATTACATAATAGTAGTTTTAAACTTAAAAATAACATACAATTATTTTATGTATCACAACAAAAAATAACAAAAAAGAACAATGAGAAATATCATCATTTCATTTCAACATGTCCATATTGCGTATATAAAGTTACATTATGGAAAAAATAAAAAACTTAAAAACTGAAACTTACAAATAATATACAATTATTTTGTGTATCACAACAAAAAAGAACAATGAGAAATATCATCATTTCATTTCAACATGTCCATATTGCGTATATAAAGTTACATTATGGAAAAATAATTTTTGAGTGCATGTTTATATTGCGCTAATTTTAAGAAATAAATGTCGCCGATGTTAGCATATTCATTTCCCAAAATGTGTAATCGACTGATTGGTGAGTAATAATGTGATAATGTATGTGTGTTATTATAGTAGAACGGTAGAGTCAGTCTATTGTTAGCGCGACCAGGGCAATGAAATCGTATTAGTTCTATTAAATCAGGGGTATCCAAGACCGAGTGAATTATTTTATATAATATTAATAGATCACAAATTTTTCTGCGATCTGATAAATTTACGAGATTAGTCCAGTTTAATAACAAATTATAGTCCACGGATTCTCTTGGAATACCTAATTTAAAATTAATATACCTAAGGAATCTATGCTGGACTTTTTCAATCGCTTGAATATGGATATTGTAATGTGGAGCCCAAATCGTAGAGTTATATTCTAAAATGCTTCTCACTAGCGTTATGTATAAAATGCGAATAGTATCAATGTTACAAAATTGTTCGGTAATTCTAATAATAAATCCTAAAATTTTCATTGCTCTACTAATAATATTAGTTATATGGCTAATAAATGTAAGTTTTGAGTTAAAAATAATACCTAGATCATTTATTTTTTCTACTGAGTTTAATATAATTTTGTCAAGATTTTGTATTCATAAATGATCGGTTTCTTTATTTTATAAAATCTTATTATTTGACATTTACTAATGTTAAGTGCCAGTTTATTGCATATACACCAATTAAACAAGTTGTTTAAATTTTTTTGTAAAATTATGCAATCAGAAATGTTTTTAATTTTTTTATAGAATTTTAAATCATCAGCAAATAACAGGATATCAACATCGGAAAAAACGTCTACAATGTCATTAATAAATAAAATAAACAGTATTGGTCCTAAATGGGAGCCCTGTGGCACACCACTAGTGGCAGAAAAGGCATCCGATATTGCGTCATTTAACTTTACAAACAGTAGCCTATTTGTTAAATAACTCTCTACCCATTTAAGAAAGTTCCCGGTTATACCCATACTCCTTAATTTATTTATCAATATTTTATGACAAACTTTATCGAACGCCTTGCTGAAGTCAGTATATATCGAATCTACTTGACATTTATCTGCAAAGGCATTCGCTATAAAGTTTTCATATATCAGTAGATTTGTCAGAGTTGATCTATTCTTCATGAAACCGTGTTGAAACCTTGTTATAATCCCATTAAATTTAAAAATAATTTTATCCAAAATAATTTTTTCAAACAGCTTTGTAATAGTTGACTGTATACACACAGGTCTATAGTTGCGTATATCGCATTTGTCACCTTTTTTAAATATGGGTGTGATGTAACTATTTTTTCATGCAATTGGAAAATATCCCGATGACAATGACATATTAAAAATTAAATAGAGGGGATACGACAAGGCATGTATACAGTGTTTCAATAGAATTGGGGGTATTTTGTCAGGACCCGAACTTTTTTTTACATCTAATTTGTTAATATGAGTTTTAATTTCATTTATATCTATGTGAATGTTAGAAATTTGTAAATCTAAATCTAACATCAAGATGAAAAAAAAGGAATTTCACTATTATCAATTGTGTTGTCATATACATCTTTAAAAAATGAAGCAAATAAATTAACAATAGTTTCTGCATTATTTCCATTTATGCCGTTATAAAACATGCTAGCAGGTATATCTATTTCATTTCTTTTTAATGACTTTGAGTACTTCCATAAAGTGTTGATGTCGTTATTTGCAATTGAATTTTCCACATTATTTAAGTATTCTTTGTAACAATTTTTAGAAAGATCGTGACATTGGCGTCGAATTGAATTGAATTGAATATAATCTTTAATTGATTTAGAATTTTTGGACTTTTTATGTATTTTCTTCTTCAATAGAGTCAAGTCAATTAAATCTTTATTGAACCACTGAGGGAAAACATTATTTTTACATTTAATGTAAGGCACACTTTTTTCTATGATATTGTGAATTATTTTATAGAATACGTTGATATTTTCGTTAATATTTTCTTGTTTTAAAAAAGTCCAATCAGTAGCATTTAAGCATTCATTAATATGATTAAAATCAGCTTTATTAAAATTGTGAAGTGATTTTTTGCACTGTAGATTTGGTATTTTATTTAGTGATACGCTAATATTTAATGGAGGATGATAGTTATCCACAGGTAATATTATTTCACTTGATTTTACTACAGTTACTGAAGTATCACTTGAAAATACCAAGTCCAGTATTTTGTTATTACAATTTTCAATTTTATTTAATTGTGTTAGATTTATAAAATTTGACATGCTTATTACTTCTTTGTTTATAGTTGACAAGCCAGCGTTTTCTATACCTGTCAATTCCATAAAGTTTTGATTCCAAATGATGTTCGGAAGATTAAAATCGCCAGTTATAATTATTTTTACTTTTGGATATTTTAATTGTAAAATTTCGATATCTTAAAAGTGCTTAGTATAAATACTAATATCCGATTTAGGCGGAATGTACACATTACCCAATAAAATTCTGTTTTTACCTGTATTAATCATAACAAATAATTGCTCTATTTCAACATTTTTTGTATTTAACTGTCTGGAGACAATATTTTTCGCTACTGCAATCAGAACTCCACCACCTCTTCTTTTATTGTTTTTAATGTCATCGTTTGTAGATTGATTTCTGTCCCGGCGGAAAACGTTGTATCTTGACATTCCTAGTTCTGCAGTGTGAATATCCGGATGTAACCAAGTTTCTGTGAAAATCAACACATCAAATATTGAAGTAGTTATTTCTAGTCTGAGAGTGTCCAGTTTAGTTCGAATTCCTCTGACGTTTTGATAATATAGGTAACATTGATTTAGTTTATTGTGTAGTTTTTTGGTGTATGCTATTGAACGATTTTCGGAATAGAATGCACATATTTTATCGTCAGATTTGTTTCACCGCTATTTTTCCGTTGTTCTAATTCTATTATCAGATTCTTCATGTGATTTCGTTGAGTTATTGTCAAGTCCGGTTTTATCTTTATTCCATCGGTAATTTTAAATTTATTCCGAAGAATGTATTTTACTTGGAAAGAATCTTCAAATTCCACTTTAATTGGTCTGATGACTCCAGGTTTTTTAGCACCAAGTCTATATATTTTTAGATTTTGTGTTGGTATGTCATCAATTTTTTTGATAGTGGATATTATTATTTTTGAGTCATTTGTTAAATTTTCTTCTTGAGACAATTCACTTTCCGGTACGTTTAGAAAGATTGCATTTTTGATTTTTCCTTCCTTTCTTCCAATTCCATTATGGTTTCACAAAGGTCTGGAATTTTTTGAGTCGGTTGATTTTGAGACAACTTTTGTAAACGGCGAGTTCACCTTCCAACTTCGCTATTATAGCCGCCATATCAGAAATTGAAGCCATGATGTTGTTGGACTCCGGAATTATTTACATATATTACAGTAATGTCAGGAATCACTGGTTAAAGTAAGTCAAGTTCGTCCGTCAGCACCCTGTATAGTAGGGTTGGTATCATCGTGTTACAAACTTCTTGGATTTGTGATAAGAATAAGTAAACAATTTTCCAAGGCCGAAGCAATGACATCAATGTTCAACGATAAAAATTAGAATACGCTTCTGCTGTTTGAGCCCCAAACCAGAAAAAAATACATGGAAAGATAAATAAAATAAATATATTTTTTGGAACAAATCCAAAAAAAAAACTGTATGAGAATGCATTGTGAATACCCTCGATTTATGCATTAGGGAATGTACCCGTACTACGTGACACGTTTAGGGAGGGGGGGGGTCTTCAAAATGTCACGCTTGGTACAAATGAGCGGCGGCGGGCTTAGGTTTTTGGTCACCGGGGGGGGGGAGGGGGGTTAAAAATTGCAAAAAGTTGGTCACGTAGTATGGGTACGTTCTCTTATCTGGATTTGCCATCTGAAACGCGATTCGAAAGTCTCCATTCTAGAAGGAATGGGACCTAACAGTAACAGCGTTCCAAATTATAAACTATTATATTGACAGCCCATACCTCTTAGAATGCTATAAATTGTTCGTACCGAACAACTACTGCCAGGGTCGCAATCACGACTTACTCTGTATCCCCACATGGCAGAACAGACGTTCTGGCCCAGCAGAGCATGACAAGAGGTATGGTGCTGCTAAATGATATCTCTAGGTCCCTTGACATTTTCAACATTAATCTTGAAGGTTTCAAGAATAATTTTAGGCAAGAACTCAAAAGTTATGTGTTTTTGTATTTTTTTGTTTCTTTTTTAAAGTTATGTATATCGTATTTTGTATCGTAATAGGATTATATTAATCTGTAATGCGCAAAAAAATGACAATATAAACGAAAATGAGATACTTATTTCAAATTTAATCCTTACTTCAGCAGCGGGTTTTACCTCCTCTTGATCCAAAATTTAAATACGTCATCTTACATATTATATTTAAGGTCATCATTAATCATGTATACTTTATCAGAAAAGAAGAGCTCTTGGGCCTAATAAGGGAGCCACGATTCTTACTTAGTAGGTAATGATATGATGTGTTTTGTATAAAATATTTACTTTTTACGTATGTAATATGAGTTTTTTAAATGTTTAATTTAATTTATTTATTGGTTGATGATACTGCACAATTCAGGAGGGAGGTTATTATAGTTATTTATGACTTGGTAAAATACATGGGTTTTGTGTTCGAGTTGTTTTAAAGTTAGGTGTAATAAATTGATTTGTATTTCTCATTAGTTTCTAAGATCTTTTATATTCTGTGTTATATTTTTAACACATTTTATAATGGAAGCTTGCCCAAATATGTCTTCGACATTTGGTACTGCAAAAAATTTAAAAAGTGTTGAGAAGTTAATTTTTTTTTAGTATTAATTTTATAATGATTCTTTTAGAAGTTATTACTTTAGATTGTTTTCGCAAGATCCTCCCCAGCCTATAATCCCGTAACCTAACGAATATTATATACCTGTATATATTAGATCTTTATGTAGGCAAACAAGACATAAGTTGTTTTTTTTGCAAGTGAGTAGGTTATTATCAAACCATGATTTTAAGATATTATATCTTCATTTGCAAATTTAATAATATTCCTACGGATGTAATAAGCCAAATTATTAAACATGCTTTACTTTCGCCATCTCTCTCTAGAGATTATGTCATAGGAGAAGTATTACCAGTAGGTAGAGGTAGAGGAGGTAGGTAATAAAGTTTTTGTGTAAATTGGGACGGAAAAAGAAAGGTCTTCAGTCTTCAGCTCGAACCGAGAGTAAAAGTGAGTTCTCTGTTTGTTGACGGCGACGGAGAAATGGACTTTCGCCCGCCGCGTGTTACGGAGCGCGTTCGTTGCATAACTTCATTCTCAATTTCGAAAACTTTATTCCAACTTACCTTTGTTATAATACCTCGTAACGGACTCATTCACTATACGTGTTGGAAAAACCGCGCCGATACATCTGTCTGCGCTCTTTTCTGATCCTCCCAAGTAACCCAATTTCCAGATCCATGCTGGGATATTCTACACACCAATGTCAGCCAACCCATCGAAGCCAGAGTCAAGTTAGCCTCTTAGTCAAGTTGGGCCCGTAGATACTACAGCCAGTGCACAGCTGATGACCCTGTAAGGATGAATAGCATATGCGCCCCACTGTTGAATTCGACAGCCTACTCTGCTCTGGAACTCCAAAATACCTGAAAAACCCTGGACTATAATAACAAAAACGTTTCATAAAAAAGGTCACTGCTCAGCTACAATTCTTTAATGTTTTAATGTTTTAAAAAACCCGAACACAGAAATATAACTTACACAACTAATCACCCACATTAAATCATTCCAAATCTAGATAAATAAGTAATCGAGCAATTCGAGAAGGCACCCAGTTACAGTTACTCGTATTTACAGAATAAAGATAGAAAGGCGATGTTGGTGATTGGTGATGGCCTAGCCAGGAAGCCGAGGGGTCAGGGGAAGGGCATGCGGTGGCTATCTTATAAGGCCAATTCTTTTGTTCACCTTTTCTCATGCCGCATGTCAGTTTATGTGTGTGTGTAGTGTGAAGCTTTCAAGGTGAATCGAATAATCGCGTCGAAAATTAAACAGTCGAAAAAATTTCCAATTTTTTTTCCTAAACCATTAGTTCTATGAGTCAGAGCATTTGTCAGTGAGTGAGTGTGACATTGTGACGGTGTGTTTTGTATGAGAGTGCGACTTTGTGATGTTGTGACGGTGTGATGGTGTGACTATTATGACGCTGTTACAGTGTGAGAGTGTGACAGTGCGACAGTGTGGCATTGTGGCGGTGTGACTGTGTTGTCACATGGTCACACCGTCACATGGGACATCGTCATGTGGGACAATTTACCAGTGCGTAAGTGTGACATTGTGACGGTGGAAAGATGTGACGATTGTGACAGTGTGACTGTGTGACGACGTGGGACAGTGTACCAGTGAGTGTGTGCGACGTAATGACGGTGTGAAGTTGTGTCGATTGTTACGGTGTGACAGTGTGGAATTGAGACGGTGTGACTGTGTGACCACGTGGGACAGTGTACTTGTTCGCGAATGTAAAGTAATGACATAATTTGAAGGTGTAATGATTGTTATGTTGTGAAGGAATGACAGTGACTACGCAACAGTGACTATGAACATTGTGACAGTGCGATAGTGTGGCAATTTTGGCGGTGTTATTGTGAGAGGATGTAATACAGTGTACCAGTGCGTGAGTGCAATATTATGATGGTGTTAAGGTGTGACAGTGTGGCAGTAAGTGCGACAGTGTGGCAATTGTGACGGTGCTATTGTGAGAGGATATAAAACAGTATACCAGTGCGTGAGTGCGACATTTTGACTGTGTGAAGGTGTGTCAGTGTGGCACATGTATGTGAACATGACCACGGAGTGGACTGCTGATTATTGAAAGGACCTACTGGAGACTAGATTAACTAGACCAGACACTACCGGACTGTGCCCAAAGATAAGTCGGCAACTGCCGTTTGATATTTCCCCTGTACCTAATTACAATTATTCGTATATTATAAATAACTTGTCAAATTTGTTTTTCCTTACTATTAAAAACCGGCTTTGGTTTTTATCGCGAAAATATACGTTCGTTGATATCTCTTCGTAAGAAAAATATTCGGTACATACCTGAATACCTAGGTAGTAAGTTTCATTTTGTGTATCTATCAGTGAATGATAAATATCGTACGATAAACACCTAGCAATTATTATATTTGTTTAGTAAAAGTATTTTTTATACATAGATACTACTTAGGTGTAAAACAATCTTTTGATTTCCACACAAAAAAATATTTCTGTAGGAAGTATCATGTAACACTTAACCACTGCATACCGTAGGAGGTTAACTAGTAGTAGTAGGTAGGTACCTAATAGGTCCGATTAGACCGATAACATTATTCGGATACACTGTACTTACAAATATGTATATTATCTATACTACCTTCGTAAGGAAGTACAAATAATGTTTGTCGGAAAAGAATGTCGAATTGAATCATATAAATGTTAACCTCAGGCCATTTCTGGATTAATCAGTTTCGTTGAAAAGTAATTTACACCAATCCCACGATGAAGTGAGTAGGTACACAATAGCTAAACGCGAGAAGGCAAGCGCGCCTTAATAAATATGCGATGCAGGTTTCAAATAGTGACCTCCCGTTAAAATGGGGCCCCTTAAAAATATTAACAAATCGGTAGGTACCTATCCAATGTTATCTCTTTGGCTAGAACTAGAGGTTCAGGCCTCTAGCAGTCCGAGTCATTCACATACAAAGTGGATGCCACAGACATAGATGCATAGATAATAGATGCTGAATACTGACATGGATGCTGGTATTGCTGGCATTGCAGGCATCTGGTATCAGGGGTGGGGTGGGGAGGGGGGATATTATGAAAAGGTAGCAACAGAGGGCACCTCTATCTCCCCGGACATTAGCTAGTCAAGGTCCTCCATCTCTCTCCAATATGCTATACGCTATAATATGCTATAGATACGAGTACTACGCTATACGGAATCGCAACAAACAACCAAGTCCGTGCTTCTCAATACATCACTCAATGTTTCAATCATTGCTATTTCAATCACAAATATGTATTATGGTTTTTCGTTTCTTCATAATATCACACTTCCTCTAGTCGAGTTAATTCTCCAGAACGAACAGAGGACCCTATTATATAATTATATGTATGTATTGTTCATGTCTTTGAAATGGCTTTTATATTTACTTTAAGATGGTGAACGGAGTGCTTTACATTTTTTATGGTATAAAGGGGTTTAATGACCAAATTTAACAAAAAGCTTTCGTATTCTGACGGTTATAATAAGGAACTCCAGCGAAATATATTTTGGCTCAAAAAATGTGTTCATGTAGATTATAGATCAACAAATGCTGATTCTGAAAGTACAAATTTTATTACATATTGTTATACTTACATAGAATTTATAAATCGCAATTTAAAAGTGTTTATTTTTTCCCATTATACATACATTTCGAAAGTAATTGTTACATATTTTCTAAATATATATAACATAACACAAGATAAAAATAATGTAAAAAATATACATCAAAACACCCTGTTTCGTTGGTAGGTACAACTGAATTTTGTAATGCTAACGTCACCGGTCACTGGTGGTATATTTTATTTACGCCAGTCACTCATACAGTGATGTGATGTCAAGGGAAATTTCCCTAAATTTAGGAAAAAAAATATTGGAAAAGGGGAAAAGCACAAAATTTAGAGAAATCATGAAATTTCGACTAAATAAGGGAACGTACCCATACTACGTGACCCGTTCAGGGGAGGGGAGATCTTCAAAATACCACGCTTGGTCACAATGAGCGGCGGGGGGCATAGGTTTTTAGTCACCGGGGGAGGGGGAGGGAGGGGGGGGGGGGGGGCTAAAAATTGCAAAAAGTAGGTCACGTAGTATGGGTACATTCCCTTAGGTAAGATTCTGGCGAAATTTCAAATATTGTAGGGAAATTTAAAATACTCATGGGAAATTCCTAATATTGCAGTGAAATTTCGAAATATTGTAATATGTTTGTTTTGCTAAATTCTCCCCTCCCAGGGTACGAAAATGTTCTGAGGGAGTTCGGTACTTAAAATCTTCAGCCTTTTTTACCTCGTGTGTTCTTCAATATTAAAAGCCGTTAATCAGGGATAAAAAACGCCTACCCTCCCATAAAAAAATAGTGTTGAAAAAATGTAGGCTTAAACTAGGCTTTTTATGACTGGTGCGATGTCGCACAGCATCCATAGATTTGTTGCGATTTTGTGAGACCCGAAAAATCAAAATTTGAAGATTATTTTAACGATTCAGACAAACTATATGTACAACAATAATAAATATATGTTGGTGTTTAAGTTGTTAGAAGGCCATTATTAATAAAATAAGGTAAAAAAGGGATTGGAATCCTAGCTCTTATTTATTTCATTCATAACCTGTGTTCCTATCCATTCCATAAACACAAATATACAAGCACATACATTTATGATAATGTACTCGTACCTATGCATCTCAATCGCATGCCTTGTCGAACCATAGTTTGAGCAGCCCTCGTGCGAAGCAAACAAAAGAATTCTGCATTAGTTCATCACGGTAGAATTAATCGCAAGCACACAATAGTAAGTACTATTTTCTAGTTTGGCTTCAGAGTTCGTGCGATTCCATACAATTATTAGATAGTGTATGTATGTGTGCACGGAAAACTAATGGAGAACTATTAATAGCTCTCGGTTTTTTTATCGAACAGGTATTCAATATCCGGATAATATAGAATAGTATAATATTTCTTATTATTACCGTTATTTTTCAGTTTTTCTCCACTTACGACAAAAGTGAAACATAAAACGAAAAATAAAATGATTGAAATTAATAGATTACTTCGTTTTTATCACTTTTATTGTTTATAAAACCGACATGTTTCGTCAGCAAAGCTGACTTCTTCAGGGTTTTGACAGAACTAATTTAAAAATAGACATATATATAGGTAATAGAGAAAAATAATCGACATAAACAATAATAAAATTAGAAAGAAAATGATGTTTAAGGGACGAGGGGCAATATAGAACAATTAAAAATTTTTAAAAGGGGAATAGATTTAATAATGGGTCATTTAAAAACAATTTTTGATTATTAATAATATTTAAATTTGCATTAACACTCTTTCTAATCTCTAAAATTTCTAATTTGTCCAACTGAATGCCATTGACATTACAATGAATTAATTCTATTCCACTGTTAAAATTAAAGGTATGACTAGTTTCTATTAAATGGTTGGCAAACTCCGAGAAACTATTATTATTTAAAGCTTTCATATGCTCTTTAATCCTTATTTCAAAGTTTCTCGAAGTTTTACCTATATAAAATAAATCACAATCATTACATTTCAATTTATAAATTCCAGATTTTTTCATTTTGGAATCTCTATCTTTATTATTAACAATATAATTTTTAAGTTTATTATTTGCATAAAATACAGGAAGAATTTCATTTGGTACATTCTTTGTCAAGGCATTAGAGATTTTATTATTGAAATACATAATTTTCTTCCATTTTTTCCCTTCCTGATCCTTTTGTACAGGATAGATATATGATTTAAGGATTTTGAATATATATGATTTATTAATTATTGAAATATTTAAATCCAAAAAGTTTATACTCGAATTTTGCCCAATCTCTACAGTAAATTTTATGTTTTTATGGAGTTTGTTTAAGAAATTAAGAAAAATATTAAGTTGTCTCAATGTACCTGTCCAAACACAGAACACATCATCCACATATCTCTTCCAAAAATGAACGTATTTTTGTAATAATGCACAGCTATTAAAAATCTTTTTTTCCAAATTATTTATAAATATATCAGCGACCAAGGGGCTGGTACTAGCACCCATTGCCACGCCATCTTTTTGTTTAAAGATATTGTCATTGAATTGAAAATAATTTTGTTTTAAAACTATATTAAATAATACATTTAAATCCTGAGATAAGTCATTAGGTAAAATTGATGAATATAAAAGTTCTTTAATAATAGGTTTACATTCTTCAATAGGAATACTTGGAAATAAATTAATTAAAAAAGTTGTGTTTTCCCTAATTACATTAATTTTAAAATTAAATCAGATTCACATTCTGCAAAAAAAAGCTAAAGAAGCCTGGCTTAAAGAGGACTTAAAATGCAGTTTTAAAAAACGTAACAACTTGAAACTTCAAATCAAAATTTTACATATGGAATTTTTATGGAGTTTGTTTAATTTCTTAAACAAACTCCATAAAAACATAAAATTTACTGTAGAGATTGGGCAAAATTCGAGTATAAACGGATTTAAATATTTCAATAATTAATAATAAATTTGAATTTAACATTTTTCGTAAAGATACATACACAGACATAGTAATCCACAACACTTCAAATCATCCAATTTCTCAAAAAATGTCAGCTTTCCATTCTATGATTCATAGATTAGTCAATGTACCCCTATCTCCCAATAATTTTTCAATAGAACTCAATGTTATTAAACGAATTGCTATTAATAATGGATACAACACCAATTTAATTGAAAACATTGTCAATAAAAAATATAAGAATAAATTCCTTAAATCATATATCTATCCTGTACAAAAGGATCAGGAAGGGAAAAAATGGAAGAAAATTATGTATTTCAATAATAAAATCTCTAATGCCTTGACAAAGAATGTACCAAATGAAATTCTTCCTGTATTTTATGCAAATAATAAACTTAAAAATTATATTGTTAATAATAAAGATAGAGATTCCAAAATGAAAAAATCTGGAATTTATAAATTGAAATGTAATGATTGTGATTTATTTTATATAGGTAAAACTTCGAGAAACTTTGAAATAAGGATTAAAGAGCATATGAAAGCTTTAAATAATAATAGTTTCTCGGAGTTTGCCAACCATTTAATAGAAACTAGTCATACCTTTAATTTTAACAGTGGAATAGAATTAATTCATTGTAATGTCAATGGCATTCAGTTGGACAAATTAGAAATTTTAGAGATTAGAAAGAGTGTTAATGCAAATTTAAATATTATTAATAATCAAAAATTGTTTTTAAATGACCCATTATTAAATCTATTCCCCTTTTAAAATTTTTTAATTGTTCTATATTGCCCCTCGTCCCTTAAACATCATTTTCTTTCTAATTTTATTATTGTTTATGTCGATTATTTTTCTCTATTACCTATATATATGTCTATTTTTAAATTAGTTCTGTCAAAACCCTGAAGAAGTCAGCTTTGCTGACGAAACATGTCGGTTTTATAAACAATAAAAGTGGTAAAAACGAAGTAATCTATTAATTTCAATCATAATGGTGCCACAAAATAAGTTTGCTGTGTTAGAAGAAGTGAAAAATAAAATATTTTGTCAAAATTATCAGAAACATAAAATTGAAAGGGTGTAATAGTATAATATAAGGATCGTTTAGGTTTGCTGTATTCGTCCCTGCGCTCGCTGGAAACTTAGATTCGTTAGAGAAGACGACGAGGATGACATGTATTGTAATTATTGTAGAATTGATAGGGCTAGTGCATATTTTATTTTATTTTATATATATTTTTTTATATTTTATTAACGCCCTAGTGGGCTTTTACAAGAAAAGAAGCAAATATATAATTAACAATATTAATTACATGTATTACATAAACAATAAAACAGAATAAATATGAATGCAATCGACTTGTTAGGTAAAGAATATTACAACATAAAAAAGAAATGAAATGAAATAGTACATGTTGTACTTACAAAAAACTAAAACAATTCAGCTTTAATTATACATATTATTAACAATAATAATAAGACCTGACATAGAACAAAGTGTAAATAGAACTGCAAAAATATTATAAAGTAAGTATACATTTTACTGGTGAGGTTTAGATGAGAAAATATTTTATGAGAAAAACAAAAAAATAATAAAAGTTAATTATTAGCAGATAGAATCGAGACTAGTTGATTTTTGAAACATTCAAAACTGTCAATTCTAAATATATCTATAGATTTGCAGTATTTATTCGCAAGGTTATGGATTCTTGGAATTGGTGAGAATATAGAGTAATTAGTGTTGAGTTTATTGTTGCATTTAAAAATATCTTTACTACGAGTTTATCTAGCGGGTATGCTAATGCAAATTAGTTCCAACAAATTAGAAAAAAAAGATTTTACAATTTTATATAAAAATAATAAATCAATTAACACTCTTCTATCTGATAATTTAAGAAGTCTGGTTTCAGCGCGTAAGTAATTATAATTTATAAATTCGATTGGAATTTTCATTTTAAAATTGATGTACCGAAGAAAATTTTTTTGTACCTTTTCCAATGATTGAGAATGAACATTGTAGTATGGTGACCATACAGAGGAATTGTATTCTAATCTGCCTCGTACTAGTGAGCAATACAGATGTTTTAATGTTAACATACTTTAAAATTTGCCCCCATTCTCAAGATAAAACCTAGTATTCTCATTGCATCGCTTGTTATTTCATCGATGTGTACATTGAACTGTAGACTCTCGTGGAATATAACACCAAGATCACGAATCTGCGATACACGAAGAAGATTAACACCATTCATATCATAAGAAAAGTTAAAAGGATTTTTACCTTTGTAAAAACTAATAATGTGGCATTTACCAATATTTAGTTGTAAATCATTGACAGAACACCACGCGCATAGTTTGTTCAGGTTTAACTGCAGAATGGCGCGATCGTCATCGTTTCTAATTGTTCTGTAAATCTTCAGATCATCAGCAAATAATAGGACTTTGACATTACTAAAAATATTAACTATATCATTTATTAATAAGCAAAATAATATCGCGCCCAAATGAGATCCCTGTGGTACCCCACTCGAGGCAGCAAATGTATAAGAAGTAAACGAATCAACTTTGACCGCTAAGTGCCTTCCAAATAGATAACTCTTAAACCATTCCAAAATACTCCCTCTCATTCCCAACAACTTCAGTTTTCGTAAATTTCGTAATTAAACTTTCAGTAGCATATCTTTTTGAAGATTATTACTAGGTTTGAGGAATTTGTAAATTTGCAATATGTTATGTTCATTTAATATGCTGGCTATATGTTTATTACACCTGACAACTTGTTTACAGAAATCAAGTTCAGCAGATATCAATATTCGTTGTAGTGTAATTTCTCATAAAATACATATAAATGTTTTACAGCATCATACTGCAGTGCACAGCCCACATTTGACCAGGAGATAGTAAATGGCTAAGAGATTTTCTTAATTCCACAAATTTGTTTTGATGTGGCGCAAGGGAGAGAATTGGATTTTCTTGTCGTATAAGATTAGTATTTGGAGATAAAGCATTTTTAATGAACTGCCTTTTTATCTCAAATGCGCACCTGTGGACTCGTAGATTCAAGCGCTAGTGTCGACCAAAAGAACATTACTAGTATTACCTGCCCTCTGCCCTTGTTGTATGTAAATGTAATAAGTTTCGTAAATGCATAGGCAATAAAGCCCATGAGACAGATAATACGTACACAGGACAGGGGTTAAGAAACGTTTGATTTCAAGAAGTACCTAACTAAGATTACTAAATAGACACCCTGGATATATACTGATAAACAAACTTGAAGTTGTGTAATTTCAATAAAATCCCAGAAAGATGCCCTCGGAGTAATTTTATAACCAACAGTGCATTAGAAAATGGTGAAATAATAATCATTTTTGAAATTCATGAATAATTAATATTAAATTACAGGATGGGTTAAAAGCAAAATATTATGTATTTGAAAGTCCCAGGTCTGGTGCGAGTATGAATGAGGATAGGCAATCAAGTGAGTCGAGTTGTACACTGGACACAGTGCACACTGCACAGAACAGATAAGCTATTTGTTGCGGTACTTGCTAGGCACTCTGTGTATAAAGTAGGAGTATGAAGTAGCAATGGAACAGGAGAAGTATTAAGTATGGACTAGGTAGTACAGTAGGCAGTAGGCACTAGGTACGGTACGATGGCGATGTTTAATTGTGTATGTAAATAGCTGATGGAGACCGATCAGCCGGGGTGAGTGTGTGTGAGTGACCTTGAAACTGACTGACATTCCTTGTCCTTTCTTCCACCTTCGCTACAACAGACTGCGCAATACATTTACAGACATTTTATGGACGGTTTATTTCGTTTTTTTTTCTTTGGTGCCTCTACTACGTTCTTTTATAATTAGTTACCTTTTATTCAAACTCGTATCAAAGGTAGTATTTATAATCGATACATTTCTCATATTTCTAGTGTTAAAGAATAAAGAGAATCAAACGAATGAAGTACAATTCAATGTTGAAATAGTTTGGCAATGAGACATATTCAAGATAGTTTTTAATGACGAACCTAACGTAACTATATACAAACAAACCGAGCGTATTTGTAGGGAAACTGGTTAAAAAAACATTTCTAGTGAACCTTCCACTCCCGATAAATACACGAAGGTATATATATCTTAGACAATGGCATAATATTATTATTATTATTGTTCAAAAACGCTGAAATGAAGTCGTTTCTTTTCTTCATATTTAATGTTTTTGTGTCGAGGTATAATAATATGTGTATAAATATGTAACACTATTAAAAAAGGAAGCAAAAAATGACCTTCCTCGAAATGGTAACCAGCCGCCATTGCCTGATTTTAATGAGATCGTAAAATGAAAAGTTTTTGAACTCTTTTGGTCTCAAAGATAGAATTCGACCTAATCTGCCGTTTTATGCCTTTTGTAAATTGCGTGCATACTTTTGATCATTCCTAGAAGGAAGCGAGACAACAGGGATCTACGTACCTATTATGCCTGCTTCTAAACCCTTTGACGTCGGGCGGTGGCGGTGGCGGTGGCGGTGGCGGTGGCGGTGGCGGTGGCGGTGGCGGTGGCGGTGGCGGTGGCGGTGGCGGTGGCGGTGGCGGTGGTTAAGCTGAAGTCACAAGGTTCACTCGGATGAAGGTTTACTCGATGAAATGTTCCATTCTCGTTTCACCGAGTGTTCACACGGTTCCTTCGAAGGAAGAGTTCACTCGACATTCTCGCTGCGAAGTCGTCGAGAGTAGTCGCGGCCGCATTGGAATTCGCCCGGCGCTGACGGCTAAGTTCGGGAATATTTACGATTTCAATTGACATTTCCGATAACGTCGAACTAAATTACGAGAAATTGGCGATTCTTGTAAACAGTAAATAAATTTCAGCACCATAAAATGAACATATGGTTAAATAATAACCTGAAAACTGATATCTACCACTATTTTTGCACCATGAAAATATTTTTATTCCAAAATAGGCCTCGGTTTGCAATAAAATCCATATAAATGGAATATTTATTAACGTATCCAAAAACTAAAAACTGTTTTGGAAAGGTGATGAAATATGCTTCCAAAATTTATTATTAGAAATAACCACGTAATTTTTTAAATAGAGTAATTTTTAATATAAACTTTTAAAAGTTTAAAAAATGGCTCTCCTTGCTTTTTATTCTAACTAAAATTACTGGTTAACAAAAGAAATATAAGAACACACACTTATTATGTTAGACAAATAAATTATAAACGTTTCTGTCACCTTACTTTTTTATCGTTTCATATAAAAATAATTCATAAAAAATTCACAATGTTTCATAATTTTTTTTTCAAATTCGATCAGAAACTTTGGTTCCATAGAAGTGTACATTCGTATTCGTTTGTCGTTAATCGTTATATTATTAGCATTATTTTCTCTTTCCAATACCGTTTAGATCATATTTTTCACTATGATAGTAAGGGAGAAACAACGATTTCTATGAGACGTGTAGGAGTTATTTCGAAAAGCGAACTAAACGGAGCATTTTGACGTTTAAACCGCTCCGGCTACTCGTCCTCACGCCAGAACATTTCGGCCGACTAATTTGCGAGTGAAAGACTGTTCACTTGAGTGTTCACACACATCATTCGCGTCACGTGATGTTAAATTCCGGTTGTGAGTGAATAGTGCCGAAGGAAGCATTCCAACATTGTTGGAATGCTTCATTCGGAACTGTCTCTATTCACTTTCGTGTTCACACGGTTCATTTCGAGGGAAAGAGGCGGAATGAAATCACGAAATGAACGATAAATGAATGGTGTGAATGGGCTATTAGTATTCATTTCATTTCATTGAGAATATGCATAAGACTGATTACTTTTTAGAATATAATATTTGTTTTCCAATAATACCACTAACAACAAACCAAATTACCATATACAAGTAGATAGTTAATTCAACCAACAAGCAAACATTCAATTTGGGAGGCAGGAATGGGTACCGCCGCTCCGGGAACCTTTATTGGATAACCAACACCTCTGCCATAGGTCACCCCAAGTGGTTTGCTACGTTTGGTGATTTAGCAAGGGTGCCCGGGTTCATGGGGTGAGGTCTGTCTAGGTTTTGGAGGCCGATGACCAGGACACACTGAACCCCAGATTCCTACCCACCCCTTAAACCCCTTTCCTTCCCAGAACTCTCCTCTACCTCATTTCCTCAAAAAAACCCTCCCCACAGCATCCTCAAAGATGACATAGGCCCTGAGGGAAATTATTTGAATTAGGTACGTACTGCCATAGGTTTAGGGAACGTACCCATACTACGTGACACTTTTAGGGGGGGGGGTCTTCAAAATGTCACGCTCCATACAAATGAGCGGCGGGTTGCTTAGGATTTTGGTCACCGGGGGGGGGGGGGGTTAAAAATTGCAAAAAGTTGGTCACGTAGTATGGGTACGTTCCCTTACCTACTCCAAGTGGTTCTCTTTTGATGACATTTTTTTACATTAGCTCCACACAGGAGGCCCTTATTCCCCCCAGGGCCTATGTCATCTTTGGGGATGCTGTGTGGAGGGTCTATTTAGGAAAGAAAGGAGAGGAAGTTCTGAGAAAGAAAAGGTAGTAGGGTTGAGTAGGGATTTGGGGTCAGTGTTTCCAGGTGTGACGGACGTATGAATCCATCCCTCTCGGGGTGACCTACGGCAGAGGTGTTGGTTATCCAATAAATGGGTGGCGGTACCCATAACCGCCTCCCAAATTGAAATTAATAAAATTTGAAGATTTAAAAAATTCCTTTAGCAGGGGTTCCAGCGTTCGTGGCGTGAGGTTTATCCGAATCTTGGCGGCTGATGCTTCTGCCCACCAACTACGTGGCAGGCCTGGTTGAGGGATACCTTTTGACCTCTCTAGCCGGACTCTATCGGAAAATCGCCTTGCACCGCAGTAGGAGGGATAGTTTCATACGTCCATCAGTCTTGGACACACTGACTCCCAGATTCCTACCCCTGATACCGTTTTTCTTCACAGAACCTCATTTCCTTTCTTTCCTGAAAATACCCCCCACACAGACTGAAAAAGAAAAAAAATTGAGGGTAGTGTTAATTTTATTTTGATTTTTTTTTTGGGTTAAGTGATTTTATTTTTAAATAGTATTTATTCCAGAATGTGGGGAGATTAGTGCAATCCCACACATCTTATAAATAATGATAAAATATGTACAATTCCTAAATACGTACTAAAATAAGTATGAAAAATTTACTTCTTAAATTTCCGCTGATTCGATGTACCCTTCTTGACTGTAAGTAAGGCAGTTGGTAGGCTGCAGTTGGTAGGTTTGATCTAAAATACATAGGTACCTGCTTGGATTGTTTACAGATTTCATGTTAAAGTAAAATTGTGGAGTGATTGACAGACATTCTCATCCGAAGTGCGTGCTCAGACTGGAGTCCGTTTCCATGACACGTCACACGCTTCGCTCGCACTCACTCACGTGCATTGCAAAACAAACGCCAGGCTAATGTTGCTGTGTGAGTTTCCCAATCCTCCACGTCCAATGCGCACTGCAGGATTACGTGGAATGTCAAATGCTGAATTTCAAAACATTGCAACAACCGCAGCAATCCATGTTCCATAGATATTGGATTTAAAGTCGCTGCTTCGTCGGCGAATCCTTTTATGAGTTGTTTTTTCATCCTTAACCATCGCCCGTATCCTCATATTTCATATTCTAAGAAACAATTCTTCCTTAAGCAAAATAATAGATATCTTTGAATTTCGGAAGGTCCTTAGAGATAAAAAATGTCTAAAATGTTTATTTCACGCGGTAATAAACGAACCCATTTTTTGCTTTCAGAGAGAATATGACCTTCGAAATTGATTTAGATACTGAATTTAGGAAACATAATGAAAGCATAAATTTACATACTACGGCTTAAAGAATTCTATTGGTGCAAAAAATAGAGTAACAAGGTTTATGATTCGAATGGTGGATGCAAAGCAACTTGAAGAACAATGTATGCTGCAATGGAAGCAGTAAAGGGTTGCACAACCCTTTTCGGTGACAGATCCAATAAAATCCAGAGTATTTGTATGGAAATCGGCTTTTATGATTCAAAGTTCTCTCAGAGTTGCGTTATTATTTCTGATGGTAGGACGGTGTCATAAAAATGTGGACCTTCGGCGAAATCTAAAGCAATAATTATTATTTTCAAATACTACATTCAGTTCACTGTTTACGGCAACCCGTTGCCTGTAGAAAGTGGTTGCCTCTTGCCTCACCAGCTATGACTATGAGTCCTCAGACATTATATAATTAATTACTTGTTTTCTTTTCATGATTTATTAATTGCCTTGATAGGAAGCACTCCATAAGCCGTAGTGTGGGTTATGGGAAAAAAAATCTTGTTTGGATTTGTCTAATAGCAATAAAAGGGTGTTAAATGGAGATATAGAATAACTTAATTTTTTAAATTATTTTTGGATATCATCTTCTTCCTCCGGATTGACTTTGAAATTTCACATAATACAGAAAAACCCTCCCTTGTTAAATCTTAAAAAAAACTTATATAAATCATAAAAAATGAACTATGTTTAATAAAATACGAAATAGAGGGAATAGTTTGGTTTAATTATAAAAAAAAAATTTAATATACCTACTCGTAATTCAAATAACTCAAGCCAGCGTATTCAAATACCAGCGAAATCCTTCTTACTCTCAAATTTCGGCATTATTTTGCGAGACTCAATCTTGGGAGTTTTTGTAAATGATTCCGTAAAAATATACTATATTTATTATTGAAGATTACAAAAAATATATATTTAAAGGATTCAAAGTAACTTTTATATGCACTAGAAATAAACCCTTATAGTGAAAATTTTCAAAACTTTGAAGTGAATCCGGAGGAAGAAAATCATATCAGAAATTTGAAAAATTTTAAACATATCGTTTTGAACCCATTTGACACCTTTTATCGCTCTTAGAATTTAAATATATGTATATATGTATATATATATTTTTTTTAATGACCCACCTTAATAAGCAGTCGGGCGAGATGAAAATAAAATAGTCACTTTACTAAATAAAGTGTAGCCCGATAGTAAAAGCCGAACGATATAATCTAGTGAAAAGTTCACTGAGGGACTAATGTTGCATATATATGATGAATGACGACCTCATGAAACGACCATGAAAATATGAAAATATGGTCTACAAAGTTTCGGAGGGATATTCTGTAATAATTCAAATATATTTATTAGGTTTTAGTGATACAGGCAAAAGAACAACAGCGATTTTTATCATAAAATAATAAAGACATATCGGGAATATCCGTGGTATCTTCATCTAAGAGAGCAATAGTAATTGAATATTCGTCTTGAGATACGTAGAATATTATATTAGTAAATTTGGTGGTTGGTTTACAAGAAGTGAATAACACTTATTTCCCTTACGGCCGTCGACAAGTACTAAGTCATTATTTCAACAGTAGAGAGGGTCACCGCGTAGTGCAATTCGCATGGTTTTCCAAAGGATCTATACTTTCATAAAATCGATAAATAAATAACAGTCGCTGCCGTCGGATGCAAAACGCGCAAGTCACAGTCACTACCTAATAACTTCCATAGTCGGAATCACCGTTCCAATATTTCCCATGGAAAAGTTTCCTTGAGCTGCGCAAGTATCATTTCCAGCTTCCAGTGCCTTAGGGAACGTACCCATACTACGTGACCAATTTTTTGCAACTTTTAAACGCCCCCCCCCCCCCCGGTGACCAAAATCCTAAGCAAACCGCCGCTCATTTGTACCAAGCGTGACATTTTGAAGACCCCCCCCCCCCCGAAGAGGTCACGTAGTATAAGTACGTTCCCTTAGTTAGTTACCCAGCGCCCAGTAAAGGCGAGCGGCGGCTGTAGGAAAAGCGAGGAAAACCGCTGGCCGTTGCTCGTTGCCGCTCGTTGCCGCTCGTTGCCGCTCGTTGCCGCTCGTTGCCGCTCGTTGCTCGTATATTTTTTTTTGCGTTTTGGTAACAATTATATTTTATTATTTTCATTTCGTAGATACATTTACGTATATAGAATATAACATATTTTTAAGTATATAAAATTGTAAGACATATAATAACAATTATTGAGAACATAAACTGAAAATACAATACATAAAATGTGTTAAATTTTATATCTTAACAGGACGTGCCTTTTCTAAAAAAGCCAATGCTCCAGTTATGCGTGGTGTATTAGTCTGAACTATAATTATGGATTTTCTTCAATTTACCTGTCTAAGTGTATGTATAAATAATTTTAAGTGTTTTATGTATATGTTAAATTTAAGTGACATTATTTAACCTTTTTTCATTATTTTTTTTATTATTGGACCCATGTCGTAAAGTTTGCAGATTTTAATATTTATTTCTGGGGGATTTAAATATACAAGTAGGGTGGACTCGTTAACAAAAAGTTAGAGAAACGATCAGATTTACCTTTCAATTGAACATCGTTAGTAAATTTTCGTTATTTGTTTTTGGGGTGTTATGCCATGTTGCGCTACATCCTTCTTTAGCCAACGTTTCGGACATCGTTGCAGTGTCCATCATCAGGGCAGATCCGGTACACCGTTAGTAAACTTTAAAAACCATTAGGGATTCGGATTTGGATCTGTTAATTTTTTTACGGATTGGATGTCAAAAACTTTTTCAAACGAAATACAAAGAAAGAAAGGCAATTTATTAAAACATTTTTTTCCCTTATACAAAGTGATGCTGTGCTGTCGTAGTTCGTATGGGTGGTGGAAGTACTCAACGACCACAACCATTTCTTAAGCTAATATTAAATGGTGGGATATTATTTTTATTAAATAGTAGATGTTTGTGTAACTGAAGGAGTGCGATTTTGTGGCGAACCGTGAAATCTTGGAATATATTTTATGTTTGGTAATGATATGTTTATTTAAGATATTTTTTATTAGTATTTTTGAAGTGAAAATCCCGTTAGCACCGTTGTTATTTGAAACTCGATGAAACGAAAAAGAAACACTAAAAAGACACAAATATAGAGATAAATAAGACATACGTTTACAGGATTTAGCGAGAATAATCGGTCTCCTCTTTATGCGGTGCTTCGTACCCTCCCCACTGTTGTCTACTTAAATTTTGTGAAGGTTTCACATCTACCGCGTGTGAACTGCTTTAATACTGTTAATATTGAATAGACGTAAAGTAGACTTGTGTTAATAAGAGTCGCGCTATATAGTTGAAAAAACTTCTTTTTAGAAAGCTGTAAAAAGTAAAGTATAATTTTAGCTTGTTCGTACTTTCGGGAAACGATCCCAAATAAGACATTGGATGAGAATAGTCGTAACGCCAATAGTACCGAGTACACTTGCCTAGCAGAAGAAACTAGTCCCTACATAATGTTAATAGTTTGTTGATAGCATCATTGCTAAAGACGGTGTATTCTCGCTATAGTCGCTATAGGTGTTCTCAGCAAATGACGAAACGACCTCCATCCAATGCGCCATGCTTCCATTCAATGAGAACAATTGTACTTTGTTAGTGGCCTCTGGACTGACTGGACTGACAGTGGACAGTGGACATGTCGCTAGCTGCTAACGTGTCGTGTACAAATACTCATTTGGTTTCTTCAAATTTGAACAAACCATCAGAAGGAAATGATAGTCTGCGCATTTTCAAGGTTGACGGAGGAACAAAGGACGCTTTTTCTATTGAAAATCCGAGTTTTTTGCACAATACGGTAATTATGTAATCATCTGATCTAGCGTGCGAGGGAACGAAATTACGAAAAAGCAATCAATGCGTCAGCCATGATAACCTCTTCATGTTTTTTTTTTTTATGTAGAACATATTTTTGTTCGTCACACGGATACAATGGGTAAATAATCGTTGTCTACTTATACTTAGGTTAAATTCTGTATTATAGCAATCACCATAAAAAAGATAATTATTAAATACATACTTAAATTCCACACAGGCGCATAATCGCGTAAGCAGGTGTGGTCGGTTGCTAACTTTTATTTATTTATTTAGGGGAAGTGTTAAAAAGCGCTCTTCCTTTTACCGATAAGGGGTGGGGGAGGAAATCACACTAAATGGTTCTCTGCACAAAATTACATTGATTTGAATCGTTTTTAACTGTCAGTTTTATCTCATTCAAGGGGCTTCGAGCTAAATGTGGGTTTGTACTGAAATGAAGTAAAGATATATATATAGTTTTATATTTTTAGATTCAAAAAATGCTTCTCATAACCATAATACCATCCCAAATATTTAAACATATCAACATGTATTGTAAATTCGCCCGCCAAAGTTTTGATGAGTACGTATATTGCATCTCCTTAACAATATTTTATTATTTTCATGCCAAAATATTTTATTTAAATCAGATACAGCTATTATAATAAAACTTATTTTAAAAAAATATAAATTTTCAAAGGTTTGCAAAATTTCCACTCAAGTTTTCTCGACATTATGATTTATGGAGATACAATATTTTAGCTCTTAGCCATTGTTAAGTAACATGGAAGAAACAAACGTTCGTAAAGTTATTCACGAGTCCAGAGGTGTCCTTCTTAGAGAAATAATAGCATCGATTATTTATAGTTTTATAAGTTGTAGCGTAGGAGTTATTTCGTCGTTAATTTGACATTAATTAATCTAACCAAATTAATCATTTATTATCTGAAAACATTTTGTTAAACTGCTCTAGAGAAACCAAAATATTTTCTATGATTGAACTTTTCATCGGATTAAATTTACAAACACTAGCAACATTTATGAACCGACTTGCAAACGAGGAATAGAAAGCAACGGCTTGTC